>CM037883.1:11014430-12268180 GCA_021292165.1 Shinisaurus crocodilurus | reverse complement strand
TCATTGCAACTGCAGCAGTGCAGGCGCAGGGAGAAAGGCAGAGGGGTGGAAGCAAAACCCAGAATTTGGTCTGAGGGCACACAATACAATGATCAAGTGAAGCTCAGCAGTGCCCAGCATGGTCAAAGCCTGCATGGAAGACTACGTGGGTGCCTTACAAAAGCTTCTCTGAGGCAAAGGGGAATAAGTAAAGCCATGTTTAGGGTGCCTAAATGGGCAGGACCATTCTTTCAGGCACCTAAGGTGATTTGCACCTTGGATTTCTACCCCACTCCCTGCACGTCTTCCTCTTTGTGTTCCAAAATTTATTTATTTATTTATTATATTTATAAACTGGATTTTTTCCCTTGCGAGGAACCCAAGGCAGCTCACATAATCCTCCTCCTCCTCTCCATGTTACCCTCACAACAACCCTGTGAGGTAGGTTAGGCTGAGAATCAGTGACTGGCTCAAAGTCACCCAGTGAGTTTCATGGCCGAGCGGGGACTAGTAACCCGGATCTCCCGAGCCCCAGTCCAACACTTCAGCCACTATGCCACACTCTGGCTCTCTTTGTATTTCAGTAACAGCAGTGGCATTGCCCTGATGAGCTGGTCAGGATACCAGGAGACTTAGGACCTTACTAATGCCCTCAAAAGAGTGACATCTTTGCCGGGTCACAAGCTGACCCATCTGAGCAGTGCTGCTGACCCTTGGCCAGGCCAGCTGGCTAGAGAGCACCCAGATGCAAAGGGAGGCAAGCTGTATGCACCAGGGATGGGGACTCGGACTCCAGGACTCGACTCGTGAGTCGGACTGAGTCCCCCCCTCTGACTCGAGTCAGACTCGAGTCCCAATATTTTTAATATTGACTCAACTCGGGACCCGAGACCAAGGACTCGTGTTCCAAAATCGTGTTCCTCAAATGCAACATGGATAGGTTTTAGGAAGTACAGCAAGTTTATTTTTTAAAATCATTTTCCTAAAATGCAACCTTTCAGACATTTTGGGTTTGGCTGCCTCTGCCTGCCTGTTTGGGGTTCCCAGCCTCCTCTGCCTGCCTGGTCTCTTCTTAACCAGTTCCACAGTTTGAATTGTCCAAGACAAATGCCTCTGCCTGCCTGCTTTGGGGTTCCCTGCCTCCTCTACCTGTCTGGTTATTTTGGGTTTGTCTGCCTGGTCTGTTCTTGCCAAAATCAGTGGCAGAGTTTTGAAATAAAAAGGCACACTTGTGCCTAGAATTTATTTAAGCCACACATCTGAAATAGCCTTATTTTGTTGGGAAAAACCCCCCATTGATTTTAATAGGGACTCGTGGAGTCAGTTTTGGGAGTGACTCGTGAGTCACCATTTTGGACCAAGGACTCTGACTCGGACTTGAGACTCGGGTCCAAAGACTCGTGACTCGACTCGTGACTCGAAACCAAGGACTCTTCAACATCCCTGGTACGCACACTGGCATGAAGGAATACTGAGCAGGAATAGCAGCAGCAAACAGGAAAGTGATCTTGAATGGGGCTGGAGCGTGGAACAAGGAACAGGTCTCCCCTCATCCCAGTTCTCTCTCTCTCTCTCTCTCTCTCTCTCTCTCTCTCTCTCTCACTCACTCACACACACACCATATGCCTCCATGCTCTGTTCCTGGAACACTCCTGCCATGTCAAAACAGCCCAGCTCTTTACCCTGTCAAATCCAAACCCTTGCCCCCAAATACGTGAAGATGAATTACAAGATGTCATTGAGGAAGGATCATCAAGAAAAAGCTAGAAAACCCTCACTGGAAGATAAGCACCCAAACAAACTGCTCAAACTGGATCTCAGGCAAACAAGGATAATTAGGTAATTAGGTTCTTTCCCCCTCCCTCGGCAAAGGAGGAAGTGCAGTGTGGCAAACACAGCAGACAAATCCACATTTGTTTATTCATATTGTTAGGTATTAGCAGTGCTGTGGGCTAGCCCAAGGAGATTGTATCTAAAACAATTTAACAGGAGGCATGAGAATAAGGGTGGCCGCTAACTAGCAGTGATTAGCTCTTTGCTATTATAGATCATCTATATCTTGCCACCAAAGCTTTTTTTTTGCTGCTTTATGCATTCCACCATCACTAAGATCAGCAGATTTTCTTCCAGGTTTTTTTTTTTTTTTTTAAAGTATTAAAGCTAATCCTTTCCCTAGGAAAATTCCAGGGGGGGGGGGAAGCAACCTGAAGGGTGTGGAGAAAAGATATGCTTTCCTAAATATTCCCTGCAAATGATGCATAATCCAGGAGCATGTTTGTTGGCCATAAAGGTGTACAACAGCAATTTTTTTTTTTTTTTTTTTTGCAATGACAGTGCAGAGAGAGGGAGAGAGGGGAGAATATGCGATCTGTTTGCTAATGAGCTGACACTGCAGTGGCTAGAGCAATGTAGTGGAGTGCACTACAAGTACAGAACAGAAAAGACACCAGCAGTGCTATTTCGAGGGAACAGGAGCGACAGAACTTTAAACATAATTCAAACACTAATGGTAACAGACACTGGCAGAGGTTTTAATTAAAACCCTGGGAGAGAAGGGGAAATATATATAGAGAAAGACACACACACACACACACACCTAGTTTGGTAGTCATGCGTTTCAGCTGCTCTGTTCCAATAGATTCCAACAAAGATGTTTCACTTCTCATGCAAGCTGAGCTCCCGCAATGCCTCCGTATTCACCTGCCCACCTCGACTTATATGCTGCTCAGACTCACAAAGCAACTGAGAATCCTCCTCACCCGGCAGCATTTGCTTCTCCAAAAGGAATGGAGAGAGCGCCTAAGCCTGCAAAACAGTCCCACTACAAGTCTAACGCACCACCTGTACGTTTTTAAAGTGCAAAAACATTTCATTGGAAGGCAGCAGCATCCCCCATCCACAGAAACAGGCAAACGTAACGCCAAAATTAGAAACGTGATATGCTGAGGCAAGATCGAGCTACGGGCTTATGCAGCGAATTAACCCAGGGGTTGGGTGGGGGAAGGAGGGTGCTATAGATTGAACAGATGTGGGGATCAAAGTATTTCTGCCTCTGAAGGCGAGTGTCACTTTCAGTGAACACTTAGAGATCTTCCCTTCCTTCCTCCCGCCACCTGCCCAAGTATTGTGTTACCTTTGAAATGCACCAGGTTGCAGCAAAATGGATGCAGCATAACAGAGACAAGTTTTCTTCCTCGTTGATAAACTCAGAAAACATTCTCAAGATCAGCATTTTAAAATTCAAGCTCAGTCATTCCAGGATAGGTGCCGCATCATTCCTGTTTGGGCCTAACATGCAGGAATCTAGATTTATACACTCAGTATTTTGAATATAATTCAAAATTAAATTCAAAAATTCAAAATTAAATATAATTCAATATTAAATGAAATGAAATGAATATTTTTTCCAAATTGCCCCTCTACTCAGTGAGCACTCAAAGCAATTTACTGGTCAACATCTCAAGTTCCAAGGCATATTCTGAAAACACAGGGTTCTGTTCAGTGTCACGGCACAGATAATTATTCTAAGGGTGGATCTTCAGTGCGTGTAAAAAATCTTTGTATGGGAACTTTTGATGTACAGTGTGAATTATTATTACTTTTTAAATTCTGGGATTATCATTTCAAGGGCCGCCGATCTTCATTGTGTTCAAAATCTTTGTATGTGAACATTCAAAATCCGGTGCGAAAACTATTATTATTATTATTATTATTATTATTATTATTATTGGGATTACTTCACTCCACAATCAAACATTTCAGATTAGTGTTAGACCATGTTTGAATGACCTTTAAAAGAACAGAAGAGAAGAGAACAATATCTTTTTTGCCACTCTTGAGAAAAAAATGTCCCAGTGGCAAGAGAAAGTGATGGTTGAAACAAGTTCGGAACTACGTAAGTAATTCTTGGCCCTTGTAATTCCTGGCCCTTCATTTAAAAAAACCCCCAACACACAACAGTATTATGGATTTCAGTGTTGTTGTTTTTGGAGATACTGACTAAACTGTTCAATGCAATCAAATCCCTAGTGGGGACATCTGGATTTTGCCTTCATCTCTTGCATCTGCTATGATGAGGCTGTTGATACTACAAAGATATATTACAAGGCTGACGATGACGAACTTCTTCCAGCCCTAAGGCTGAATTTAATTCCAGGGAAGCTCTCGAGGGCTCCATTCCCATGATCAGTGGGGCCCGAAGGCAAAAGGGGTGGGACCAAAGATTACAAACAATGCCAGCATGTAGTTTAAAGCTCTTACTGCTGGTAACTAAGCCTTTGGAGAGGCTCTCCAACCTTTTTAGAATGGGGAGGAAACTGCACAAAAGCTGGGAAACCACCAAATGACCGGTGGTTGGGGGAAAGGGGGAGGGGCCATCTGTGGAACCATAGAGTGCTGGATTGGAGCCCCAAGTGGGCCAGATTTGGCCCATGGACCTGACGTTTAACACCCCGAGCTCCCACCATTCTGTCCGAGCTCACCCCTGCCCCAGGATCCTGTGGATTGAGTTAGACAAGGCATCAAGATTGCCCAGTTCAAGATTCCTAGCCACCCCGCACAGAACTACAGTCTCCAGAGTTGGCTAGGAAGGGTGAATGATTTAATAGTTTTAAGGGTGTAGTGCGGATAAATCCAAAGTCTCACTGTCAGGGCTGCTGAAGCGTATTCTTAAGACAGCCACCTATCCATTTTCCAGCCTCAAAAGGGTTGTGCAATGGCCCTTGAAGGAAGAGGTTTGCCCCAGAGTAGCCACATGGCTCCAAGAAGAACATTTATCCACTGATATACAGCAGAAATAAAATTAAACCACCAGTTCATTAGTGATGGATAGGCCTGATCATCCTTATACACTGCGGAGAGCTGGGATGTCACCCTTGGCATATTACTATGTACGAGGGTTTTGACTTTTCAAAGACAATTACTTTCAGATCTGGAAAGAGTCGCAGCCCGCTTGGATATTTATTTGTAGTTGCAAAACCTTAAGTGTTCAGTGGGCAGGACCACAAATAATATTTCTTCCCGCCCGCTGCCACTATAATATATCATCATGCAAGCATTTTATTATAGTCAAGGTCACCTTTTCCCCATCCTCTCTTCCATTCACTTAGCCACAGATGCTACTGCTCTACCAAGCAGAGCGAAGAGAGATTGGACAGAAAGAAAAATAATTCACCGTCTCATATAATACTAGAACTCTGCATCATCCACTCAAAGTCAATTAGTCTTGTTGTGGATCTACTCCCAAATAAAGAAAAATAACTTCTTCACATAAAGCACATTTAGCTTATGGAATCCATACCTACCAGTTGTGGTGATGGCCACTGGCTTAGATGGTTTTAAGAAACAAATTCACAGAGAATAGGACTAAGAGCAGCAACTAGCCATGGAGAACCTCCACCAGCAGAGGCACTGAATACCAGCTGCTTGAATTAAACAGGGGAGGGATGTTGTGTTCATGCTTTGCATGTAAGCTTCCAAGAGTACCCAGCTAGTCACCATCAGAAAGAGGATAGTGGGCTAGGTGGACCTTTGATTAGATCCAACGGAGATCTCATGTTCTTATACTGTAGACCCAAATAGGGAAACAGTGGCCCTCCATGTGCTGTGGAACTCCAACTCCCAGCACACCAACCAGAATGGCCAGTGCTTGAGAATGATCCGAGTTGCAGTCCAGCATAATCTAGAGCAGTGTTCTCCAACCTTGGGTTCCCAGATGTTTTTAGCCTACAATGCCCAGCATGCCCCAGCCAGCGTAGCTGGGCATGCTGGGAGTTGCAGGCCAAAAACATCTGGGGACCCAAGACTGGAGAACACGGATCTAGAGGCTACAGGTTCTTCAACCCAAACAACTTGTAAATGGATATAATAATAATAATAATAATAATAATAATAATAATAATAACCACCACCATTAAATAGTAAAACATTCACTATACCATCACCTCCAGAACCTTGGCTATACAGGAGTGACTAGGTTCCCGTCTATCCATTCATTCCTTAGGTTAGGAAGCCTCTGCCCTAAATCCAGATCTTTGCAAATGGGCTGGGTTTGCTCAGTACAACAGAAAGGTATTTTACACATGCTCAGGGGTACTTCCTAAGCCGCTTCCAGCGGCTCTCCAGGGTTTCAGGGAAAGTTCTTTCCTAGTCCTACCTAGAGAAGCCGGGGATTGAACCTGGGGCCTTCTGCAAGCAAAGCAGGGGTTCTACCTCTGAGCTACAACCCATCCCTTTGATACGGTCCAACAGGGCGCTACTTAAGTTCTTCAACAGAATGAGCCATCCAACTCAGATTTTGTATACCACAGAAGACCAGCAAGCTGTCATTATGCCTGTTGTTGTTGGTTTGTTTGTTTTGGTTTGTTTTAACTATGAGAAGCAGGATCAGTGTAGATTTTTTCCATCTTTGATACCCTAGCATCTTAGGCCAGCTCTGCTATTAATCTTAGTAGGATCCACGAAGTAACACTCTTTTTCCTTTCCTTTCCTTTTTTTTTTTTTTTAAAAGCAGTTAATAGCCAATTATGATAGAAATATAATGCTTTTAGTTTAAAACCATATAATTGCTATTTAAAGAAAACTATGTCTGAGATAGAGTCCCTTGAAGGGATTACATTCATTAAGGATTACTACTCAGATGTCTGTTGAGGCAGGACAGGCTTATTAAAATAAATTCTCAAATATAGACATATTCGGGGGGTTGAGGAAGGGGGTGCTAAAAAAATATATGAACCAGGGTTGCCAACTGAACAGAAAAGCCAGCCTGGCCTGTTCTTGTGCATTTAACAGCAGAAGTTTAAGTTGCAGAAAAGAGCAAAGCTTTCCATAGCATGGCGATAAAAGCAAGATCCTCTGCTAACGTCCATACATCAAGGTGCTGTTAAAAGTCACAGCTTCAGTGACTTGTTTAGGGGTGGATTGGCAATGTATGTCACAACAGGATTACAGAAGCTCAATTTAAACTCTTTTGGAAGAGTCTGAATCCTACAAGAGGGCTTGGGGTCCACTTGTGGCCCACGGGTTGTGCACCCCTGCCCTCCACAAAGGAAAACATGAAGCAATTGGAAGCGATCACAAAGCAATGGAAGTCTGTGCTCTACTACAGAGAGGTTTCCTTAAATATAGACTAGCTCTCAAAATCCTTGCCCAAAAACGCAAATGTTCCGTAAATGCCTTGCTATAGGGTTTTGCTATTCTCCCTCCCTCCCTCCTTCACACCCACCTTTCTTAAGTTGAAAGATCTAGGAGAAAATTTTACACAAATGTTACCATGATAACAAATTGAGTGGCTTGTCTGATGGCAAGTTTTAAATATATACATATATCTGTAAGGTAGAGATCGGCTCACGCTGGCTCAGCTTGTCTGAGCGTGGAAAGCTAAGCAGGGTCAGGCCTGGTTATTACTTGGATGGGAGACCCCTCCTCTAGATTCCTGCATTGAGCAGGGGGTTGGACTCGATGGCCTTGTAGGCTCCTTCCAACTCTATCTATGAAATCTAGAAAGGCCAAAACCAGCCTTCTTGCTTGCTGCACATGCAAAAGCAAGGAGGAGGAGGAGGAATAGCGCATGTGGGAAAAGTACTTGGCAGCAGGACGTAAGAGCTACCATGGCTTAGTTCAGCCTTTCCTCAACCTGGTGCCCTGTAGATGTGTCGGACTGCAATTCCCATCACCCCCAGCCAGCATGGCCACTGTGTTCAACTTCAACTCCCATCATCCCTAGCCAGCATGGGGAAGGCAGGTGCAGTGTGCAGAGGGTTGGACATTGGACTGGTGCTAGGGAGATGCAGGTTCAAAGCATCACTTGGCCGTGAAGTTGGTTGGGCCACCTTGGGCCAGTCATCACCTCTCAGCCTTCAGCCTATTCAAGTCTGACATTGCAAGCTAGCGAAGTGTCCTGTGTACGTAGTATTGCACAGGAATCAACAGCTCTCCCTTTCTCTGCTTCCTAAAATAATTTTCTTGGATTTTTAGATTAAGGGCATTTTAGATCACAGCCAGAGATGCTCTTGGGCTGTAAACTCCATTCCACTGCCCAAACAAAAACAGATGTTCAGATATTAGGGTGGGCCTCTGAAGAGGTCTTGCTGCAACGTACAGAATGCAGACTGGTTTGTTTTCCTCAACCACACCATATTCCTTCTGTTTTTTTTTTTTTGTTTTTATTGCTCCCCTCCCCCTCTCTCTAGAGAAAGCAAAGCATCGATAGCTATGAAAAATGCACATGCATTCGCAGTGCTATTTCCCCCTTCTTTTTCCAGACTGCCAGGCTTTTCTACACCATGTCTTCTTCCCTCCAGTTCCCAGGGCATCCATCAGTTTGCATAGTCTCATTGGTTTTTTTTATCAAGACATTCTCTGCAAGAAGAAAGGCTATTTTAAGGCAGAAGGAGGAGGCCAGTAATCCTATTTCCCTCTGCCACCTCAAGGTCATTTCAAAAAGCATCCTCTCTATGTGTTTGCTCCTGAGAGACATTATTTGTGAAATCATTCTCCACCCCTCAACACGGTTGTGTGCACACACACACACACACTTCTATCCAAGCTACTGCTAAATACCTGCTAGAATCCCAGTCAAAACAAGCTGCACAGAAATGAGTCTTTTTTTGACTTACTCTGAACTGGTTCCATCAGATTTGGAAATGAAACAAACCAGCCCATATTTACATAATAAGAATCAAGCCTTTTGTTAACCTTAATTGGCATGCAGGAAGCACAGCAAGAGAAATTAAGTTCTCCTTTGGCAGGGCTATTGCAATATAGTTCACCAAACATTAACTGCAGCTCTGATAGCTTATTAGAGTAAAGAGAGGGATGGGGGAGGGGGCACAGGGAGCAGAAGAGAATTGGTCTGCAAACAGCTACCTGCTAATAAGAAGAAAATGCGGCTAGCTACTTACATGCATTAGTTACTGAAAAACTGTTGGAGGAATCCAGGTGGTCAACGTGATAGTTCAAGTGGAAAGGTTTCTCGGTGAAATTTTGGTTTGTGTTGTATAACTGTACGGCAAATCGGAATGCACTGTGCTCCTGGACCGTGTTTCTCATGAAGAGTCCTCCTATAATGGAGAAGAAATATCATTTGTGTGTGTGTGTGTGCGCGCGCGCAGGGGGTGTCGTGTTAAAACTGTACTTTTCAATGTGTCAGGGATATGCGGTTAGAGGCGTGTATGATCAGCCAGCCAACATATAACAACAATATCATGTTCTGCATCTGAAGCAACAGATTCACATATATAATTCTGCTTAGTACCAGGGTTTATGTTCCACACACATACTCATCCTCTCTCTAAAAAGAACATTGCAAGGCTCTAGTCCTGTGCACACCTACCTGGAAGTAATCCTCCTTGAAAATCAGTGGGACTTCCCAGTAAACATGGAAAGGAGCCTCCTATATAACCCAATCCTACCCATGCATACTCTGAAGCAAGTCCTACAGAGTACAGTGGGGGGTCTTACTCCCAGCACAAGAATGCATAGGATTGCAGCCTCCAATCCACATTACATACACATATGAGATATACATCACACACATACAGGTGGCTACCAGAGATCCAGAGTTTGATTCCTTGGATATAAATCCTACCAAGTTCCGTAGGACTTGTTCAGAATCTTAAACAGGTGCATCAAAGCAACATTGTTGCTTTGAAGCAAGTCTTATGGTGTCCAATGGCACTTAGTCCCAGGTAAACATGTAGAGAGGATTGCAGCTTTATTCAGAAGGAAATCCCACTGGGGAACTTACCTCATTGCGGGCATGCGCAGGGTAGGGCAGGACTTAAGCAGTGGAACCCCACACATCTACTCAGAGGCATATCCCATTGAGTTCAAGAGGCCTTACTCCAAGGTAAATGGGTAGAGAACTGCAGCCTGAGAGTACTCAGGGCTGAAGCTTTGGCTTGCAAAACACTGAGAGGCTATTACAATAACCCTATGCAGAGTTATTTGGAAGTAAGCCCCACTGAACTCAATGAGATGTTCTGCCTCCTAAATGCGGATGTAGCTCAGATAGGATCATAGGATCAGGTACCATGGATCCAAGTGTCACAGGAGCTGCAAGTGCTTCAGTATCAGCATCTCATGTCCAAGTATAGGTTGAAAAGGTTAATGCTCTCTAAATTTTTGGGGCACCATCCATCCTCCACCACCACCAAGCAGTCCATATCAGACACAGCTTATGCACAGGTGAAGTTTTTAAATGGCTATGTGCAGAGGTTTCCCTACAGGCTGTCCTGGATCCAAGTTGTCTTAAAAGAAGGATGAAGAGGAGGAGGAGGGGGAAAAAAAAGAGATGCTAGAAAACTCCAAACGTGAACTTCTTCTTTTGCTTTATTTGTGTACATTTTATGTCAAACCATTATCTCCCCAGCCCCCCACCGCAACTTGGCAGCATGCCTTAGGTGAAGCATCATCATTATCCACCCACCCGCTTTTTGCCTGTTCCTTCTGCAGCATGTAGGAAAGGATGTAACTACAAATAAAAAAATAAAATAAATAAATATCAGAGAGGTAGGAAGACGCCTTACACTAAATGAATAAAATGCTATTTTTAAACACGGCTTGGCATTTCTCAGTGGCCCAGAAGAACCCGAGTAGGAGGGAATTTTTTACACTCCTACTCATGGAACAGCAAAAAAAAAAAAAAGAAAGAAAGAAGAAAGAAAGAGGGAGGGGAGGTGAATACAATTGATGCAGTACCCATTTGATGACATATGCAGGCAGCCAAGGCATTGATTATTTTAGCCATCTGTCTGCATGCACCCCCTCTGTTTGTTGGATGTATATAGTCCATGCCTGCCCGGGGGAGAGAAGACACCCCAAGGATTCTTGTGCCATTTCCAGTGGTCCAGTCTGATTAGCCCTGGCACATCTGGGCTCTTTCACCCCCACCCCCACTGCCTCTCTAAACGAGGCAAGGTTTAACAGTAGGAGAGCTTCCAGTTTTAAGATACAGAATGTGGTCCATTAAGAAGAAGATTTACATGCCCAGATACTAGTATTAAGCAAACCAGGGCATGCTGATGCCATTAAAAAAAAACCAGAGGAAGTTTTGCTGTTGGATTCAGCAGGAAACAGAAGCAAGGATACCATACGGTCTAGCAGCGATGGTAAAAATCTGCGGAAGTTTTGTTCTTAGGTTCAGTTGGGGTGAGGGTTTACAAAGAACTCTTAACAGGGCCAGGCACGCCATCATTAATATTAAGGATTGGGGAGGTGCACCAG
This sequence comes from Shinisaurus crocodilurus, assembly GCA_021292165.1. Classification (NCBI taxonomy): domain Eukaryota; kingdom Metazoa; phylum Chordata; class Lepidosauria; order Squamata; family Shinisauridae; genus Shinisaurus; species Shinisaurus crocodilurus. The sequence goes on along the minus strand of CM037883.1, from coordinate 12,256,978 downwards.
AACTTCAAATGGCACTGCTGCAAGTCCTAATAATAGTACTAATAGCACTGGTAATAATCATGCTTGCTTTCTGTTCCAGACCCCTCATCCTTTTCGAATTTATGCAACACTATTCACCACTCCATTCTTCTTCTTAATACTATTATTAATATTAATAGTAATGTATAATAATAGTAATAATAATAATAATAATAGTAATAGTAGTAGTAGTAATAATAATAATAATAATAATAATAATAATAATAATAATAATAATAATAATAATAATAGCAACAACTACCTTTGGCCACAGTTGCTTTTTGCAATGTGCCTGCCCCGGGATGATTACGGACCCAGAATGAAAGGCGGGTGGGGGGAGCCAGCTGGATACCCGAGTTTATGATGAAGAGGCATAAAGCATTACACCCCCCCCCCACGCTTCTTCCATCCTCCCTCAATGGAACACCGAAGCTCTTATTTTTAAAGGCGGGGACGGGGGGGGGGTTCTTTGGGGGGAAACCCAAAATGTCTGAGCGTTCTTACCTATACTGATGGTGTTCGGAAAGCCTCCTCGAGACTCCCCCAGAAGCCCCACCACCAGCAGCAGAAGAGTTGGAGGCGCGGGCTGCCCCATATTTTGCGTTGGTCGGTTTCTCCGTCAGCCCCTGCAGCTCAACGAAACTGACCAGACTGGCATCGGCGCAACAGCGGGAAGCTTCCCAAGGCTCTTTCTTGCTGGTGGGATCCCCGCTCCCCCCCCTCTTCTCCTCCTTCTCCCTCTTCTTCACCCCAGCCTGGAAGGGCTCATTGGCTTCGAGAGACGCGGGGGCTTGCAGCACAGGACTTCTTTGCCCCCTTTCTCCTTCTCCTCCTCCTCCTCCTCTTCCTCCTCCTCCCCTACGCAAAGATGGTGGGGCGAGCGAAGCGGCGATCGCCCCCCCCCTCGCTCGCCTTTCCCAAAGAAACGAGTCGCCCCCCGATCGGACCACGCGGGGGCTTAAGGCTCAAACTTCATCTGTCTCTGTGTCGCTGCCGCCGCCGCCGCCGCCTCGGCGCTGCTTATCCCTTTCTTAGCCTCTCCGCAAACTGCAGCAAAAGCCCCGAACGCGGCGTCTGTGTCAATTTCAGGAGCGGCGGCGGCGGCAGCGCCAGGCGGTGCAATCGATGGAAACACAAGCGAAGCTCACGTGGACCTCCCTTTAAAGCCGCAACAACTGGTCCGCTTTAAAGCTGCATTGCCTCTTTCTCGCTCGCTCTGTGTGCGTCTCTCTTGGGAGGGGGGGGGAAGACATACACACAGAGGAGGGAGGGAGAAGGGAAAGGGAGGTACAGCTAGAGAGAAGGGGGGGATGATGGTTGGAAGGAAGGTGAGAAGGGATGGAGGGGGAGAGAGAGAGAGAGAGACGGAATGCGGGAGAGGAGGACAAGCAGAAGAAGCTGCTGCTGCTGCTGTTGCTGCTGCTTCAGCCCGGGTAGACGCGAGCGTGGAAGGAAGGGGGCGATTTGTTGAGTGGGTGGTATGTTGAGGGAGAGATAACGAGTGTGTGTGTGCGTGTGTGTGTGTGTGTGATCCGATGTAAAGCAGATCAGCAAGGCTCTTGGGGCGTAAAGGCTGCGATCCTGTGCGCGTTGTCCTCGCAGCGAGCCCCACTGAACACGCAGTGGGGCTTATTTCTGGGCGAAGCTGCACCGGATCGAGCTGCAATCCGGGACGCGTCGATTTGGGCGTAGGAGCACACAATGCGACTTTTCGGAGGGGAGCTGCCGACCGCCCCGGGTTGTCATTGTCCGCTCACGTTCAGGGCGTGTGTGTGTGTGTGTGTGTGTGTGTGTGTGTGAGTGATCGGTTCCATTGAACATATAGTGGGATCCATCTCTGGTAAACCGCTGTGCACAGGATGGGGGCTGGCAGGATACAGTCCTCCTCCCTGCGTATTTACCTGGGAGAAAGTCCTACTGAATAGGGTGGGATTTACTTCCGAGTAAGCAGTCGTAGGTGTGGGGCTGGGAGAGTTCTGCAGGAGAGGGGATTTCAGGACCGTTCCAAGCTCTTCTCGCCCCTGCAAAACAAGTTGGTGCCCATCGGACTGTAAACCAGCTGTCCCCCAACCTGGTATGCTCCAGACGTTTTCGACTACAACTCCCACCAGCCCCAGCCAGCATGGCTCATGGGCAGGGATGATGGGAGTCATCGTCCAAAATATCTAGAGGGCACCAGGTTGGGGGACAGGCAGCAGTGTGTAAGCCTTTTCTATTGCACAACTCTTAAAAGACAAAGGAAGGGTCCCTGCCCACTCACTAGGTGGTGCTGAGCACCACAAAAACAGATCAAGTGCCACAGAGCGGTGGTGTGGGGGTCGAACAGGGGAGGTTGGTGACTCCTATGTCAGCGTGGCTCCTTATCCATCACAGGTTTCACTCAGAGTTTATGGGAGCTATCCATGGTGCTGAACTCTATTCCCAAGATAGGTTCACCACCATGGAGCACCCTGGATAGCTCCTATAAAGCTCTGAATAAAACCTGCAGTGGATAAGGAGCCCCACTGACATAGGCATCACCAGCCTCCCCTGGGGGTGAAAGACCCATGGTGGGCCAAGGGAAGGGGGCTCATTCCGTGGAGCCTCTGGGAGATGACTGTGGGGAGCAAAAAGGGAACCAAACAGGGAATGGAATCCCTCAAAGAAAATGAAGCATCAGTTGAACCTTATCATAAAAGTGACATTTGGGGAAATAAGCATGGCTAGCTTCACAGTGAAATCTACTAGGGGGTTACTCCCCCAGTAAGTGTGTTTAGGAGGGCAGGCTAAGGCAACATTTTGCCACCATGAGTGGCTCCATTGTATTATACGAAAGACACAACTTAAGATGGGGCTGCATTGATCCATCTGGCTCAGTACTGTCCACACCAGGGCTCTCCAACCTTGGGTCCCCAGATATTGCTGGCCTACAGCTCCCAGCATACCCAGCCAGCATGGCTAATGGCAAGGGATTCTGGGAGCTGTAGTCCAGCAACATCTGGGGACCCAAGGTTGGAGAGCCCTGGTCTACACTGACTGGCAGCAGTTCTCCAGGGTTGCAGATGTTTGTTTCCCTGTCCTACCCAGTCCCACCTGGAGATGCCAAGGACTGAACTTGGGCCCTTTTCTCTACCACGGAACAGCAGTGACTGGTGGCGCCGATGTCAGTGGAGCAGTGTATCTACTCCGGGATTCAGCCTGAACTTTCAAGGAGCTGACCACGGTGCTGAATCTAGGAAGATGTCTTGTACCAAGTCAGACCACAGGGCGATGTAGCTCAGTGTTATCGGCGCTGACTGGCAGCAATATTTCCAGGGATTCAGGCAGGGGGTCTTTCCTAGCCTTGCCTGGAGATGCTGGAAACTGAACTCGGACCGGTTGCTCGCAAAATGTGTGCTCTGTTACCAATCTATGGCCGTTCCCTATGTTGGAGATGATGCCGAAGGACAACCTTTGGATCACGCCTAGCTGTGTGCAATTTGAGACTTGTCTCCCAGACTGCGCACGGTTTTCTTAGTGCCCCAAACAACAGTGTCACACCAAGTAACTGTACAGGTCACTTGCGTAGTTGCGCTGCGCTGGTCCTGGAAATATAGGGGGTGAGATGACTGAAGATGAGAACGTATGTGGGGGCTCCACCAGAGACCAAGCGTGCAATCCTATGCATGTTTAGACAGAAAAAAAGTCCTACAACTCCCAGCATGCCCCAGCCAGGCTGGCTCGGAGTTGTAGGACTTTTTCCCCCCTGTCTAAACATGCATAGGATTGCGCCCAAAGAAGAGTAAGGCCCAGAGATAGAAGTCAGGTTAGAGAGACAATCAGTGGAATGAAAGTACCCAGAGAAGTGTACAATATGACTGTCTCTGCACCATGCAGAAAGCTTTGTTGATGAGCAGGGATTTGGGGCTCAGATTTCCCCTGTCCAAGGCACTATACCACACTGGACTTCAATAACTGTGAGCTTGGCAAGCACATTTCCCAGTGAAAAGTAGGTTGCCAAGTTTGTTTGTTTTTTACTGGCTCGTGCTCCCATACCTTTAACAGCAGCTTGATCCGCTCATCATAGCAGGAGATATGTGTCGTCGTATCTCTGTGCTGTGAAAAGTTTCATCTGCTCATTTCTGCAAATCAAGCTGTACTTAAAGGCACAAAATCAGGCCAGTTTCTTTTTTCTGGTCAGCTGGCAACCTTAGTGAGTAGTGCATTTGTTTCCTGTGTGGTAATACCTGGCTATTGATTTTGCTGCTCTCTTCTTTCTTAGCTGCACGAGATTCATAATATTTAGAGAACGGGGATGAAAGAGACCTCGCGGGTAATCTCAGTGCAGTTCCCCGCCCCGCCCCCCTCAACTGATGTAAATGTAGGAAGTTTCCTTATACCAAAGCCAGACACTGACTGACTGGATTTAGACAACATGATAACCCACACTCAAGGGTTGAGTGTTGGTTGTCATTGAACCATGGGTTGTTGTTGAAATGTGGGTTATTGTGTGTCTGTGAACCCAACTGCGCTAACAAGCCATGGCTTGTTAACCACAAACAACCCAGGAAGAGATTCCATGGTTTGTTGTTGGGTTGTGAACTGTGGGTTGTTCACCATGGTTTGTTATCTTGGCTGGGTTCAGACAACACGCTACAGTCCAGGGTTGAGTACGGGTTGAGTGTGGGTTGTCACTGAACCGTAGGTTGTCATTGAACTGTGGGTTGTCGTTGAAACATGGGTGATTGTGTTGTCTGAACCCAGCTGTGCTAACAAGCCGTGGCTTGTTAACCACAAACAACCCCTGAAGAGAACCCATGGTTTGTTGTTGGGTTGTGAACTGTGGGATGTTCACCATGGTTTGTTATCTCGGCTGGGTTCAGACAACATGATAACCCACGTTTCAACAGCAAACCATGGTTCAGCGGCAACCCACACTCAACAATCATGTTGTCTGATACCAGTTTATTTGTCCATCTAGCTCAAGAGTGTCTACTACTCCACATGGTAGCAGTTCTCTTGGGTGTTGGGACCCTCATCACCTACTGCCCGATCCTTTTAAACTGGAGTTGCTGGTGATTGAAGCTAGGACCTTCTGCATGCAAAGTGCACACTCTGCTACTGGCTGGGTCTATGAATGAGGCAGAAAGAAATAGAAATAAAGTGGTAGAATGGATTGTGCCACTTCAGATTGTGGAGGGTGTGCTCTGCCACATTAAAAAAACAAAAACAAACTCCAAACACTGACCTTGCCAATAGAAAACTAGCAAGTCAGGTAGAAAAGTTATAGCCCAAACTGTGCCTGCTGTGCTGGTTTTCTAATTGCAAGGGACATTTTAACCGAGAGAGGCATTTAAAAAACGTGACCTACACCTGCAGTCTGACGTGGTACAGTCCATTTTGCCAACTCATTCTGCTCTATGCCTAGGCCAGGCCAGGCCAGGCCATACCTTTGAGTCACTTTCCTTTTACTGTTGAAAAAAAAAAATCAACAGTAAATGGCACACTCAGTCTAATTGCAGCTCCGCATGTGCTCCAGCAGATTTTCACACTTAGCCACCTCGACTTCAAGAGGAATATGTAATAATAATACCCAATTACTGCCCAGCTCTCTACCTGACAGTGAAGGGATCTACGTTTACAAGTTCACTCAACAAAAGTATGTTTGTTAGTCTTAGAATAGGCTTAACAGTTTCTGGCAAGCTTTGCCAGCTCAAAATAATTCCACGCTAAATCTCTGTCACCTTTTAATACTTGGGGTTTCTCCCCATAACATCCCCCCCCCCACACACATACCATTTCTCAACCTGGTGCCCTCAAAATGGGTTGGATCGCAACTCCCTTCATACCCAATAAGGCTGACTGAAGATTTCATAGATCATAGAGTTGGAAGGGGCCTAGAAGGCCATCGAGTCCAACCCCCTGCTCAATGCAGGAAGCTAGAGGAGGGGTCTCCCATCCAAGCAATAAACAGGCCTGACCCTGCTTAGCTTTCCACACTCAGACAAGCTGAGCCAGCGTGATGATGGGAGCTGTAGTCCAACCCATCTGGAGGAAGTGCCTACTCGAGGCCTATGAGGGCTCTTGGGCAAGACACCCTTAGTGGGCCCCCTTCCCGACCTGAGTGAGTCTACCTTCTCACTGCCATTGTCACCAGCTGCTCTTGCTTCTCATCTTCTCTTCATTGCTACCACTTGACAGGCAGAGAGCCAGTGAGCAAGAAGACAGTGGCATCTCCTGCTTCTCCTCCTCACCACCAACATTGTTTGGGCCAGAGTGAGAGGCAGGTGAACCAGCAGGTTGCAGTGGTGAAGAGGAGGAGCAAGTGCAGGGATCTCCTGTCAGTGGGACCCTGCTGGTGCATGGGCCTCTTGGCAAGTGCCCAACCATGCCGACCCGTGGTGCTGGTTCTGTCTGGAGGGCACCAAGGCAGAGAACACTCATTTACAATTTGCATTTTGGCTAGAGCTGTGTGCAAATGGTGTCTCAAAATTCTCCACCCTATTTGTGGGCAGATAAATTGGGGGCGGGCGGGCGGGCGCTGTTTTACAATTCCCCAACTGTTCATCGGTGGTAGGGCTCACTGTTAGCTGTGGCTTCTTCTTCTTTCATCATAAGGGTTCTTTCTTCCTTTCTTTCTCCTGCCTCTGTCAGCAGCAACAGCAGCAACTGTGTTGGCAGCCCAATCACTGTTTTACGCCCACTACAATGCCCTGGACCTGGCATCATTCCAGGGCATTGTAAGGGGAATGGGAGGGGGGGGATGGCATCTGCTACCAAAAATTTGTTTAAAAAATGTTTTGTAGAATATTTAGAAATAAATCTGCAAAGTAGACATCTTTTTCAGATTGGGGTGTGTGTGTGTGTGTGTGTGTGGAGATGAGAAAAAGAAAAAAATCTATCAGAATTTTACTCCAAAAACCCCGAGTCTTCTATGAAATTTCAGCTCAGCGATTGCTAACACCAGTTGTTTGATCCAAATTCCCACTGTCATCATTTAGTAGTATTCGAGAAGTGACTGGTGCTGCTGCTGCTACATTTGGGCGTCAATTCTTTCTTTCCTGCTGTTGATGCCATGTGCCATCAAGAGACCTTTTTCTTGGTCTCTTGACTCCATATTTGGGCCGTGCCCGTGTCTCCATGGCAAGTGAGCTAAACCACTTCTCTATGGTTTGCTTTTTATTCAGTAGGCAGTTCTACGCTACAATTATAGGCTGTGATCCTTTTAATACACATATCTGGGAGTAAGCTCCTTTGAACTCAACAGAGCTTACCTCTGTGGGCTAAACTATGCGCTCTGTTAAATGTGTCATGTGTAGCTGATCTTATAATTTATTTATTTTTTACGTTAGTGTAAGTGCATAGGTGCGATTCAGATTGGGACCACCATGCACAGGTATGTGTGTGTGTGGTTAAACCTTTCCACCCCAGCCACTTCCCCACCACCCTAGATTTGCCCCCCAAACACACACACCGCCACAGTGCAAAGGTAAAAAAAGAAAGAAAGGAAAAAACTCAATAGCACTACCAGAGTTTTTTCTTTCTTCCTTTAGCCCTTACATGCCGGGGTGTGTGGGGTGGTGGTAGGGGGAAGCAGCTGGGTGGGACGTTTTAACGCTGCTTACTATGTGTGGTGGTCCCAGGCTGGATTGGGACCTGGCATGGTCACGCTAAAGTGAAGAATAGCTAGGACAACACGCCATGCATTTAACGTGGCATGTATTTTAGCCCTAAGTCAGTGTTCTCCAACCTTGGGTCCCCAGATGTTTTTGGCCTACAACTCCCAGCATGCCCCAGCCAGCTATGCTGGCTGGGGCATGCTGGGAGTTGTAGGCCAAAAACATCTGGGGACCCAAGGTTGGAGAACACTGCCCTAAGTAGACATACGAAGGATTGTGCTATTATTACACAGTTTTAGAGCAGTAGTGACTTCTCCCAATGTTTCCTATAGGTTGGTAAAGGTGATGGGAATTCTGTAAGACAACCCTGCCCCCCCAAACAAGTCTCAAGGATTTCCTGGGGAGAGGGACTTCGAAGTATGCACATGCAGCAAGATGGAATAAGGGAGGAGGAGACATTAATTTTAGGCTCTGCAGGTCATGTGATGGTTACAGGAAGGGACTACATCTGCCCCTGGGGCTGCTGGGAACCAGAAAGTAAAATCAAGCTGTATTTCATATTTTCAAGATGGAAGACCCAATGTTTCCCCACCCCCTCTTTTCTGGCTCCCAGCAGCCCCAGGGGCAGATGCAGCTCCTTTGTGTAAGCATCACATGACCTGCATTTGAATGTCTGCAGACCCCTCCTCCTTCATTCCATCTTGGGACTCTGAACATGCAGACAATGTGACTTCGCCATCAAGTCAATTTCCCCCTCTCCCCAATTTCAACGTGCTCCCTCAACCTGCTTTTCATAACATCTTGCCTGGAGGTCTTGAAAAGGTGCACATTTCTTGCAATCTTTTGGTTGGCCTAATAAAAGTATTCCGGTAATATGAGAGCCAGTGTGGCGTAATGGTTAGAGTGCTGGACTGGGACTCCGGAGATCCGGGTTCTTCTAGTCCCCATTTGGCTATGAAGCTCACTGGGTGACTTTGGGCTAGTCCCTGACTCTCAGCCTAACCTACCTCACAGGGTTGTTGTTGTGAGGATAAAATGGAGAGGAGGAAAATTATGTAAGCTGCCTTGGGTTCCTTGCACGAAAAAAGGCAGGAGATAAATATAATAAATATAATAAATAGATTCTGGAATTTTATTTATGGTCAACACGGCTACTTTTGCTCTTTCTTTTTTTTTTTTAGAACAATGGCTCACAACTTTGGGACAAATGAAAAGAACATCTGGATTAGGGATATGTGTATCAAGACTATCAGACTTCCCTCAAAAGGGACTTTCACATTCACCTAGAAATGTCTCCTTTGATGAAATTGGCAGGCAACTTAATGATGGCCAACTCTCACCTGGGAAGTTTTGCTGTGCTTCTCCGAACTCATTTGCTTTCCCTCCATCGAAATCCCTCCGGTGTTTTGCGCAAGCTGAAATGTCCAATTTGCCACAGGCAAACGTTAGAGTCAAGTGACTGATCTAAAGAGCTCCCGCAGATAAACAGATGATTCCGGAAGGAACTTTTTCCAATGCTTGATTACAGGGCAGATCTATTTGAAAGCATTATGCATAATTATACATCAGGGAAGACTATCAAAGGAAATATTTTGTGCATACCCCCCCCCCTTCTCTCCCTCATTTTCTTTCTTTCTTTCCTTGTTCTGTCTCCCTCCCACACATGACTACTGTTGCCATTGACTGTAACTAAAAGTCGGTGCCTGCCTGCAGGGAAAGTCTGACTTGGGTAATCTGGTCCATGTTTCCATTCTCTCCGATATTTCACAGACAGAAATAGAGACATGATTAGAAGGTCATGATTCCCATTGCAAGCATTCCTGCCTCAGCCCTCCCAGTTCCACATGAGGTGTGTGTGTATGTGTGTGTGTGTGTGTGTAGGGTGGCTACCCTAAAGGCTCAATCCTATCCCATGTTCCTAAAACTCTCAGCATGACTGGCTGGGGAATGCTGGGAACTGTATTTTTTTTTTGCCTCTAAACATGCATAGGGTTGCACCTTAAAAGAGGAAACACATCACCACTCCAAAAAAAAAAAAAAGAAGACAAAAGAGGACGGAGATTTGCTTATGCTAATTTATATATAAAGATACACATTTAGAGTTGTGAAAGTGGATAGGGAGACATTTTTTCTCCCTCTCTCAGACTAGAATCCAAAGGGGTCACCCCATGAAGCTGATTGGTGGGAGATTCAGGACAGATAAAAGGAAGTCCTTCTTCACACAGTGCATAGTCCAATTATGGAATTCACTTCCACAAGGTGTAGTGATGGCCACCAATTTGGATGGCTTTAAAAGGGGATTGGACAAATTCATGGAGGCAGAAAGCTATCAAGGGCTACTAGTCCTGATGGCTATATGCTAACTCCAGTATCAGAGGCAGCATACCTAGGTACACCGAATGGCTGAGGAACTTGAGCAACAGGGTTGCTGTTGCACTCATGTCCTGCTTGTGAGTTTCCCATGGGCAGCTGGTTGGCCTCTGTGTCAATAGAATGCTGGGTGAGATGGACCCCTGGTCTGATCGAGCAGGGCTCTTCTCCTGTTCTTAGATTTGACTGGTGCAGTATTTGGCCTTGGCTTTCCTTTCTAAAGGTTTCTTTGTATTTCTGCAAGCCCTGGGGTTCTCCCAAGCCTGCCAGCACCTTCCTGTTATGTGTGGGTGGTGCCAGTTTGTCTATATACGGACCAGCATTAGGAGAACTAAGATCCCTATTAACAAAGTATTGGGATCTCCAGTGTGGTACCGTTGGGCACCAGTGTACCTGCAGACACTGCTCTTGGCACCTGCCTGGCTCCCTGTCCTCCTAATTTTGTTTTATTTCTTAAGGTTTTATTTATTTATTTTTAAAAACCTGTGGGGTTGGTATGCTACAAAGCAAAAGGCTGCCCTCCAGTACCATCTTCACCTGGGTTCAAAAGAACAGTTTTGTGTTTTGGAACTAAGACCTCGCCTCTGCCTTGTATTTAGGTTCTTGGACATGTTATTTTTCTTTTGGACTCACCAGTTTGACTTCTGGGAAATGATCATTTTCTGGGCAGCCATGCTTACCATGGCAGCCATTTTGTGAATGGGCAAGTTGTGAAAACACCCATGACACTCCATCAAATTTCCAAATGTGCCCATCAGCCCAAAAAGTTGGGGACCCGTAGTGCTAATACTCCATGATATTAACTGGAACCAGTTAGTGGGAACGGATCTTGCCTGTGTTGAACAGGGTGGCCACTTACACATTGGCAAAAAGAGAGGAAAATCACCCCAAAAGAGGACAACAGAGACAGGTTTCCAATTTGCATATGCCAATATTATATATATGAAAGACAGATAGACTAACAACAAAGTAATTAAAAATAAATTTAGTGCTAAACGTTTTGGCTTTCGCCTTCATATATGTGCAAAATTAGACATAATTATTATAATTTAAACAGGAATGCAATTCATTTCACCATAGTAGGAAAGACTGTGACCAAGGGTGCTTCCAGAATGAGGGATTTTAGCACTACCAATCAAAAGACACAGCTATTTCATGTTTTTCTCCTTTAAAATTTTTTTTTTTTTTTGGTGTGGAAAGAAAAGTAAAGATGGAAGAAACTGTGGAAAAATATGGGAAGGTAACAAATGGAAGACAACATTGTCTGGAAACACCCCCCCCAATAAATTCCACAAATGAGGCAGGGCATTTGCACAATAAAAGCTTTGTCTAGAAGCATCCTTTCTGAATTTCAGAAAGGAAAAAAAAAATGATCCCCAAGTTTGCAGAATCTGCACAAGTTGGAAGATGCTGGTCCAGTGTGGAATCCACAGGTTGAATTCATAGAAGACCAAAGTAATCTGAATCCATTTTGGATTTCCTTGACATCCCTACTTCTAGCCAGTGAAAAGATTATTTTGTGATCCTCAGTAATGGAATGGAGTAAGTAACACACACATACCTGAAGCTTTGTGTGTGAGAGAAAATGAACATTAGGAAAAAGGCCTGTGGAAAATAGGAAGCAGGGGACCCAAAATACACAAGGTGTATGTGTGTGTATGTCAGTGGTATAGTGGTAAACTACTCTGAAGTGCAGGCACTTATCACGGCAGTCACCATAGCCACGCCCCCAAGGAGAGTCCAAGGCTGGGTTCAGACAAAACGATAACTCACATTCAAGGGTTGCACATGGGTTAAGTGTGGGTTGTTGTTAACTGTGGCTTGTTGTTGGAATGTGGGTTATCATGTTGTCTGAACCCAGCCGAGGTTAACAAACCATGGTGAAGCAACCCACAGTTTACAACCTAACAATAAACTGATGGGTTCTCTTCATGGGATTATTCATGGTTAACAAGCCATGGCTTGTTAGCACAGCTAGGTTCAGACAACACGATAACCCATGGTTGAACAACAGCCCATGGTTCAACACAACCCACACTCAACCCTTGAGTGTGAGTTATCGTGTTGTCTGAACCCAGTCCAAAAATGCAGGCAGCTGTGTTGATCCATATCAACAAACCAGTTCTAGCAGTTTTATCTCCACCAGGAGCAGATCTGGTGTAAACCTAATGGGTCTTAATTGCCCACTCAAGACCCAGCCACACCAAAGAACAATGGGACAGTGTATAATTCCTGGGAAAATCCATTTCCCCCACTGCTAGTAAGGACTGCAGCTAAGCTGGTAGGGAATAGGGAATTCTGAGTGTGGTGGTAGATGACATCAGTGCCCCTGCTAATAAAAGAGTGCCAGTGCTGTGTGTCCATGTGAGCTCTGGTGTGTACTTTCCCCATTTCTATCCCTTAATTGTAAGAGATGCCTCTGAGCAAGACAACAGCCATAGCCCGGCGATGACTATCGAGAAAGGGTGATTCGATTGCATCTTACTGCTTAATTTCTGGGTTTTTTTTCCTTTTTCTTTTAAAGAGCTAACCGAAGAGCCTTTCATCTAATCAGAAATACATTGTTTCTCTATGGTTATTTCCTCATAAAGTAGAGGAGAGACACAATTAGCTGAACTTTATGTTAATGCCAGTAGTTTGATTAGCTACAACCTGATTAATTCCAAAGGAGACCATTCTTTGCAGATAGTGCGATAGGAGCGGCGATAATAACAAAGATGAAAGGGAATTAAGGAGAAAGTACAGAACGGACCGAGGGAGCAAATTGTCAAAAGAAGAAGAGAACGTTAATCTGACTATGGGTGCAACTGTAGCACTCGGTTCATGAAAAAGATCACAATCTTTTAATACACACACACACACACACACTCAAGTGGGGATCCATGAAAGAAGTAGAGCAGTGGGGGAAAGCAGATTTTCTCCCCCTTCCACCCTCCCTCATCAGAACTTGGCATCACTGGGCTATTGCCAGGGTCCATATGCCTTGAGAGAGGGTCCACTGCTGTTTCCTGCCTTCCCCCCCCACCCCATTTTTTATTCTGGCCTGGCTCTCTAAGCAGCTTCAGGTGGCTGGATCTAGCCACTATTTTAATTGCCCACAATTCTTCCAACCTAGCACTGCTGTGGGGCATTTTGGGAAATTAAAAAGGGTGGCTAAACCCTGCATCACCACACTGCTTGGAGCGCTGCAGCCAGACAAGTCTGCCAAGGCCCACTGATGGAGGAGGAAGCCCAGCAGAGGACACCTTGCCTAGTGCCCCTCAAGCCTAGAACCCACCCTGCTTTCTCTCTCTCTCTCTCTCTCTCTCTCTCTCTCTCTCTGCACCTTACCTATCTTTCCTGGTGGCTCCATGGAGAGCTGCTGCTCAATTGGGGAAGCATCGAGTGTCTTGAAGATGTTTTAAGAGTCAGCGAAAAATAGAAAGAAAGAATCCCACCATACCAGGGCTGGGGAACCTGTGTGGTTGATTACTACTCCCATCCTCCCTTGCCATTGGCCAGGCTGGCTGGGGCTGATGTTAACTGGAGTCCAATGACATCTGGAAGGCTGCAGGTTCCTCAGCCCTGCACTGCACCACTGAAGGGGGCATTGGAAGAATATGGGGAAAGAATGCAGCCATTGACTGCTGTTCAACTACCATCAGAGTGGTGTAATTGCTACTTTCCCGTGATTCCATCCTACCTTGCTCCAGTAACATTTATTATATTAATCTTTAAGGTGCCACAAGACTCTTTATTAGTTATTATACTGGATATCGCCTGGGTCAGATTGGTGAAGATGGAGTATATATGTCAGAAGCTGAGGAATCTCTGTGCAGGTGCCCCATGTGGTGAGCCACTGAACTGCAGGTGGCAGCCTTCTCAGTGAAGGACCTTCAGGCTCTGAACTGACTCCGCCCACCCAGGCTGGTCATTGGATCCTCCTGGACAGGAAGCAGTATAGAGGACTTTCTCTTCCAGCTGAGCCTTGCTTGAACAGCAAGTTCTTCCTCAGTGTATTCCTGTATCCTTTGGTCCTGATTTGTCCTTTGGTCATGCCTTTTCCCACAACTTCTAGTCCCTGGCTCACCAAAGACTGCTGCCCAAGGCCCAGCCCTGACCATACCTTAGCCCAGATCTCAGGCTGTTAGTGATGGGTCTTAGGCAGCAGGGCTGGCCCTAGCATTAGGCAAAGTGAAGCAGTTGCCTCAGGTGGCAGATGCTGGGAAGCAGCAGCAAAGTGTTGGAGGAAAGACCTGTGTGCCATGCCACCTGCTATGTGGTTCCTAAGTTAGCAAGCTACCTTCAGATGGAGTGGAGGATGCTGTCCCATCACCAATGTTGAAGGAAGATTCAACTGCCAGTCCAGATGGCTTTTTGTACATGGAATGGGAGGGGGCGCCATCTTGTCCTTCAGGCAGCAACGTGTCTTGGGCCACCCCTGTCAGGCAGCTGGTGAGTGGGAGCTGGAAGCCATGCTCTGCAATCCAGGAATCAGGCACAGGAAATTATGTTGCTGTCTAGGCAATGGCCCAGCCTGCCTTGGAAGCCTTGTAGCCCTTCCAAGATCAAGGAGAACCAGCTGCTGGCCTGGGTGGCTGAAGTCACTGTGGAGCCTAGGTACATGTCAACACTTGAGGAATACTCCAGCCAGTAGTTATGGTGCCTCACTATATGGAGCACAAACACATGGACCTGCTGCTTCTTGGTCTCTATGACTCTTGACCAGGGGGAGTCTGGTGACTCCTATGTCAGTGGGGCTCCTTCTCCAACTCCATTACATCTTTTTCTTTGAGCTTCATAGGAGCTATCCATGGTGCTCCAAGGTGGTGAACGTACTTTGGGGATGGAGTTCAGCACCATGGATAGCTCCTATAAAGCTCAAACGAAAATATATATGGGTAAGGAGGAGCCCCACTGACAGAGAAGTCACCAGCCTTCCTTGCTCCTGACACACACTAGCTTCCCTCCAGGAGCTGACCTAGGCTTCACCTTCACTGTTATCTGTTATGGTGTGGCTGCTGGTAACTGACTTGTCTGGTGACAAATGACATCTACAGTAAAGGTGCAATCCCGTGGGGCTGCCCGTAACCCTCTGAACTCGAAGGATTATGAGCATCTTATGCCTGGCGGGAGGAGCACGGAGGTGAAGGTCACCTCCGTGCTCCTCCCACTATGCAAAACACTTAGATGGCTGATTTCAGGGTGGGAGCGGGCAGGAAGGAGTGTGAAGTGCTGCCAGGATACTTCATATGCTGGCAGAGCCTGGCTCTTCCCCTCCCGGCCCTCCTCCCTGTTGTGACGTGTATCACAATCACCAGCTGTGGCACATTGTTTACAAATGAAAGGAACAGAATGGCTGGTAAACAAGTTATGTTTTGTCTCCTACTTCCTGTGTGTTTCTCATGGGAAAAGTAGGTGTGAAAGAAATACGAGCTGGTCACGTGGTTTGTATGTTCTGATGACGTACTGACTTGTTGTTTTCTCTGTCTGTAGCCATTTTGGAGAGATGTTGAACTGTTCTCTCTTCTTCACTCTCTTGGTCTTCTGACTAGTGCTTGCTGGACTAAATGCAAGCATGTAATGTCTTAGCTGAGGTGGAGTAAACACCTTGCTCCACTGGATTAAATGCTTGCTATGCATTATACTCTGCACATGGACTGTAACTAGGAGATGTATGCTCTGTAGAATATACTTGCTAAAGTAAATAAACAGGTAGTAAATAGACCTGTGGAGTTTACAGAGTTATTTCCTTATTA
The DNA here is from genome assembly GCA_021292165.1 of Shinisaurus crocodilurus. Classification (NCBI taxonomy): domain Eukaryota; kingdom Metazoa; phylum Chordata; class Lepidosauria; order Squamata; family Shinisauridae; genus Shinisaurus; species Shinisaurus crocodilurus. The sequence goes on along the minus strand of CM037883.1, from coordinate 12,241,275 downwards.
CTGGAATCTGCAAACAGGAGGAAGCTGTGCTGGCTGACATCCGATACGCTGGATGTGCTGCGCTGGGAGTGGGAGAGACAGATCTGAACTTTTGTGTGTGGATTTATGGGCGTCTGCACACGGGAATAGGATTTTAAATCTTCCATCTCACTCGAGCGAGGCGCTCTGCTTTTCCTCGCACTCCTTCACTCCCCACCCCCAAAATCCCATCTCTGAGGTCGCTCTTGCAACCTCACAGGTGCAGCTGGCATGGTTCTTTCTGCACCAGCGGTGAGGATGGGGGGGAGGGTGCTCCGAGTTCGGAGCCCCACCTCTGACCTCAGAGCAAGTTTCTGAGGTCAGAGCTGGGACTCAGAAAAATCCCATGGGCGTCTAGAATAGATTTTGTCTAGTGGTCATAGGATTGCACTGCCCATGTTTTTAGGATTCCAGCTACAGGTGTCTTTGAGCTCAACGTAATGTACACATGCATAATTGGATGTAGGATTAATTGGCATGTGACACAAATAATGTGGAAACTAACATAAAAATAAGAAAGTTCCCTAATCCTTTATTTCTTAAGTACCACATAGTTCATCATTTATAGAGTGGGTTGAATACTATTATTTTTTAAGGGTCTAGGGGTAGCCCAAGCATGAAAAGTCCCAGAATGAAATTAACTGGAAATGTATGAGTTTAATTGTTTAAAGTGCCAACAATAGGATAAGTGATGAAAAGTCAATTAAGGTTTTAATTAGAGCTGCTACCATCAAATATATTATCTAATTAACTGTGGCATTAATTTTAACCTGTCTCCCATTTAATTGGCATTTTATGGATACTAATTTGAAAACTTGTTATATTTATTTTTCTAAAAGAAGATGGTATTTCCTTCCGTCCTCATTAATAGGCAAATCAATAGGAAAACACTGCATTGTCCTTTAAAAAATGAATTCATCAGTTGGTTTATGGATACAGTACTATGGGCTGGATCCAAAGCTGTCTTTCTACTCAGTGAAAGGACTGAGTCACACCTCACACCTTTTTTAGATTAGTCTTAAGAACATCTTTAAACTTCTTATACTGACCACCAATATTCCGCTTTCCATCCTTGAGTTGGGAATAAAGTAACTGCTTTGGGAGACAGCAGTCAGGCATTCGAACAACATGACCGGTCCATTGAAGTTGGCGCTGAAGGATCGTTTTTTCAACGCTAGTAGTCTTTGCTTCTTCCAGTACACTGACATTTGTTCGCCTATCTCTTCCCAAGTAATTTGCAGGATTTTCCGGAGGCAACGTTGATGAAATCTTTCAAGGAGGTGGAAGTGACGTTTATAGATAGTCCATGTTTCGCAGGCATACAATAAAGTTGTACTTTAAAGGAGCTATCCCTGGTGCTGAACCACACCCTAGCCCCAAAATAGGTTCAGCACCAGGGATAGCTGCTTAAAAAGTTCAGACTACAATCCGGAGTGGATACACCGCCCCACAGACATTGAAGCCACCAGCCTCCACTGCTCTTAGCGCTACTAATAACTTTGACCCAATCCTCACTTTAGACTAGGTGGTGTATGGATCAGGTCAGTTCATATCAGAAATTGAAGAGATCAAATTTCTCAAGCATCCCTACTCTGCTCAAACAAGCAGTTCTGGGTACCAGTGTGCATACAAAGAGCTCTCTGATTTGGAATCTCATAGATTTCATAGATCATAGAGTTGGAAGGAGCCTACAAGGCTATCGAGTCCAACCCCCTGCTCAGTGCAGGAAACTAGAGGAGGGGTCTCCCATCCAAGTAATAACCAGGCCTGACCCTACTTAGCTTTCCACACTCAGACAATTTGTTTCCATTAAGGGACTATGGACCCATATTCACATCACTTAGGGTGCGATCCTATGTGTGTTTAGACAGGGGGGGAAAGTCCTACAACTCCCAGCATGCCCCAGCCAGCCAGCAGTCAGGGGGCAACATTCTCGTGGAGGACAGGGCCAAAGTCAAAATGGGGGCAGGGGCAAAATACCAGCATATTTCAGCTTCAGGGTTTTTCTGCCAGCAAACCACCAAGCAATCAGTGGTCAGGGGAAGGGGTGGTTCCAGGGGAAGGCGGTGCGTGTGACCTTCTGGGGAATCCTAGGACTCAGACCCTAGGTGGGCCAGACTTGGATCCTAGGCCTAAAGTTCTGCACCCTTGGACTACAAGGAAGAATCAACTGCAAGGAAAAATCAGCCACACTAGCTAAAGAAGCATCATTACACCAATAGACCAGAGATGCTCGAGATGATACTCCTATAAAGGCTTCCGTATCAGGCTTGCTTCCTAGTTGAGAAATTAGGACTCCAGTCCTTGCTGGCTACAGAACACCTTCACCTGACAACTTATCTTCAGCTGCACCAGAACTGGATTGAACAGTGAGCCCTTGATGCTGTGTTGGCTGTTCAGGTGCAAGTGGGGTAAGTTAAGGATAATGCCGGACTAAATTCCAGATTTTTCCTTTTGTGTTGTGAAGGCAGCTCTTTCCCACATTCCTTTGATGTACTGTAGTTATTTGCTGTTTAATCTTGTATAATAATTAACTCCAATTGATCCACTGCAGTGCTTAGCAAAGTGCTGGGGTCTATTAAATTGGACAAGAAATACACCAGCGCTATCTTCGTTCCAAGCATAATCATGCGACTGAGGGGAAGAAGAGATGAATATAATGGCATCGCTAGATGGGACTCTTCGGTGTTGTAAATTTAGGAGTGTTGCTGTTAGGTTTTAAAATATTTAAAAAGGCAGTATTCTGGAAACCTCCTGATTAGCAAGGGCATATTTCCATGATACTTTGGGTGGGCAAGAGGAGGAAGCCCACCATTTTTCTGGCAGACGAGAGAAACAGAGACAAGATCACTATGGAATTACATTTTGCAGCCCTTCATCAAGTGTCCCTTCTGGGTTCCTGGAAAACAGCTTCAACTAAAGTAAGGAGGCATAATGTTTGAACCGATACTACTGTGTTGTACCTATCAATTGCTGAAAATCCAAAACAGGCAGAATGAGAAAGTTCTGCGTATTGCTGGATGCAGTGGGAGAGAGACTGCAGTGCAGGGTTATTGCAGTGTCTGGTGAGCCTCAACACCAGACATGTGAATCTGCTAAACAGGTGTGTTGAACCTCTTTCAGTCGGAGAGCTGAAGTCCATTTTGGAGATGCTCTCCAAGAGGCTCTATTCCAGTTGCAGGTGTGGCCAAAGGCAATAGGGACAAGTCCCAAATACAAAAAAAACCCCCACCAGCCTATTTGAGTTTAAAGCTCTTACCACCTGTTACTAAGCCTTAGGACAGGCACTTCAACCTTTTAGGATGGGGAAAAAACTGCACAAATCTGGGAAACCACTAAATAATTGGTGCTTGGGGGGGCAGGGAAGGGGTCATGTCCATCTGGGGAAACCTCTGCTGGACTGGGACCCCAGGTGGGCCAGATTTGGTCGCTGGAACTATATTAAACCAACCACAAAGGCTAGGCTCTGGAATTTCGGTACCCCAAGGAAAGGATTCCTGGGCCCTCTGATTTTGAATAGCCTACAGAAACCCTCCTCAATGGCCCAGGTGAAATGCTCCTTGATGGTTCAGGTGAAAGAACAGTGCCTACATATATCCAGAGCAGTTGAGCTCATGGCAGAACCACAAAGAGATCTCTGGGAAAGCCCTGGCTGTGGGGCTTAGCCAATCTCACCTGAGCAAAGGATGGAATGCAGAGCAGATAAATCCTGCCAATATAAGAGAAAGGAGAAAAGCATATGGGAGCAGATGCTTCCTTTAGTAAACAGGGCCTGGGTATGATCATTCATGATCTTGGAAGGTCCAAGCAGTATCAGGTTGCAAGGTGTCTCTTTAGGGCTAGTTACCAGAAGACATATCCCATCCATCCAATGGACACTACAGCTGACAGTTGGTGTCTCTCACCAAGTATATGAGGTGTGCTTTGTGTTGCACATGTCCACTTACACTGCAATGCCTCTTTCGTCTTCTTTTCCCTGAATTCCCTGGGGTAACCACTGTCAAACCATCGTCAGGATGTCACACAACATCTTAATCAAAAGTAAGATGAGAGCCTGGAGCAGCTCAAGAAGCAACAGGTGAGGTATAAATACTGCATGACTTGGACTCAACGTGACTAGTATAATAATTATGATCTGATTGTCTACTGCCCTCAAAATCCTTCTTAGATGTAACATATTCTCTCTCCATCTGCATTCATTGTCAAAAAGGAACACAACAGTAGAGAAATATTTTTAAGTAAGGTAGATTAAATCATACAAGAGTTCCCAGCTTTGTCTGCCTTGGATCTGTTTTCACCCATGTTTTATTTTAGCCTGTCCAGCTGTCAGGATTTGGACAGCGAATGAGCAGACATCTGGGATTATGTTACATTAATCATCTATAAAACTTATGGTAATAAGCTTCTGCCATGTTTGAAAGATGTTATTTGGTTATAACAATGCTACCACACAGCCCTTCCGAATGAAAAAATATATATCCCACAATGGGTAATTGTCATGGTCCAGGCCAACTCAAGCCCAGGGGAGACCTCTTTGGAGGATGAGGATTTCATTCTCTCAGTACATCTCTCACCCACAGAGGACATGGAACAACCCAAGGAGTCCTGTTGCAGGGATGGCTCACCAGAGGTCCCAAAGAACCCCTTTGACCGCAACCCTGCTGTGGTTCATCACTCTCTTCTCTTGTCCCATGGATCTTCAGAACACCAGCAGTGATGGACCAGGTGGGATGCTTAGAGAGTAGAGACATTGTCAGAAAGACAATTCAGGAGGCTCCTGAATAAGATACTTGCTGTCCTACCCGTGAGGAAGTATCCTGTGCCTCATCCTCATCAGAATCCTCTTCTGCACACTGGAAGGTCTGAGAGCTCAGGGTCATAACACTCCTCTGTTCCCAGCAATTTTGTTGAACCAACAACAGAACACCGTGATCCATTATACATTTCCAAAACTGAAATTCCCTAGTCCCAGAGAAGCAAGTTTGGAAATGGATGCATGGCTGACACAAAGGCAAAAAATCCCTTTCACAAACATCATAACAAATTACAAACAACATCTGGAAGTACACATTTCTGTAGTCACACAGGCTACAACTGTATGCACACTTCCTCAGTAATAAGGCCCATTGAACACAGTGGGGCTTCTGAGTAGTACACATGCCTCGGATTGGATTGCCCTGATAGCAGTGGAAGCTGGGGACTCCTATTTCGGTGGGGCTCCTAATCTATTGCAGGTTTTATTTGGAGCTTCATTGGAGCTACCCACGGTGCTGAACTCCATCCCCAAAATAGGTCCACCACCCTGGAGCACCATGGATGGCTCCTATAAAGCTCCAAATAAAAGCTGCGATGGATTAGGAACCCCACTGAAATAAGAGTCATCAGCTTCCACTGATTGTCTCTTCCCACACTCTCTTTCACACACACACACAAGAAAAAGGGAGTGTTTTCAGAATTCTTTTTGTAGAAATATTCATGCGCACTGAGAAGGGTGAAAAATGCATTTTTAGTACCCAGGATACAAGGTTAGCATGAAGTTTCAAGCTGAGCTAATGTGTGGATTTACCTCGCTTAGCCTTTAAAACACACACACAACCCAGCAGTTTTATCATTTGCAAACGAGCCTCTGCAATATCCACATGCATTGGAGAAGTTCACCCTTAAATCCCTTCAGTTTACCGCAAAGCTTATCACAGCATGCCTGCCTCTTGAGCAAAGTATATTTTGTTGCAGGACTCGTAGGGGGATGGCTAAAAATGTGGCAAAATTTGACCCAGGATTCACAGGAGCTTTGACCGATGCTCAGTTTATGTCTTTGTAAATAAACACAAATAATGCAAACTGCCATGAGTCTCCAGTGATCATCTTCCAAAGAAAACCAAACCCAGGGAAGTGCTGCACCCCTGGAACTTCTCACTGCTCAGAGAAGTGGGGTAAGTGTAATAATACTTGAGAGCCAGTGTGGCGTAGTGGTGAGAGTGTTGGACTGGGACTTGGGAGATCCGGGTTCTAGTCCCCACTCAGCCATGATGCTCACTGGGTAACTTTGGGCCAGTCACTGACTCTCAGTCTACTGTCTAACCTGCTTCACAGGGTTGTTGTGAGGATAAGATGAAGAGGATGATGATGATTATGTAAGCCTCCTTGCAGGAAAAAAGGCAGGATATAAATATAACAAATAAATACACTTGGGGGGGGGTCAGCACCCCCTCCCTGAGTGGACCCACCTCTACCTCACTGCTGGTGCCCAGCTCGTTTGCTTTCTGTCTCCATTTGAGTCTAACATACACAGTCACCCAGATGGGGAAGGCAAAATGAGTAGAGGCTGCTGTTTCTTCTCCTTGCTACCCTCACTGCTCACTTGCTTAGAGGGAACAGGTGAAAGAGGCAGTGACAGCAAGGAAGAGGAAAAGCAGGAGTAGGAAGTTCCAGGGCACCACTAATGGAATGTGGGCCTCTGCAACTACCCAACAATGCCAACCCCTGACTGGTTGACCGCTTTCCATGGTCTTTCCCATCACTTGCTACTAGAGATTCTTTTCACTGGATGAAATTGAGACATTCTGCATGCTAAGTGTGTACTCTACCATGAAGCTGTTTCCCAGAAACCTAATTACACTGTGGTGTCAGTGGGGGCTGTTGGCTCCAATGTCCACTCTGGGCTGCAGCCCGATGTTTAAAAGAGCTGTCCACGGTGCTGAACCAAAGCCGCAAGCTAGGTTCAGCACCATGGATAGCTACTCAAAGGTTTCGATAACAACCTGGAGTGGATATACTGCTCCACTGACATTGGAGTCACTCTGCTCTGTGCTGGTATTGTCAGATTACTTGTATAGGTCAGTAGAATGATGCAGGGGCAAACTGCTTCGAGGCCTCATGGAGATGGATCCATCTAACCTCATGTCAACCACTGCTGTTGTACAACTGACCAAATTGCACCTGATAAGGCAGAGCCCAACTTAAAGTATATTACAAAAAGGCTATCTTGAGTGGAAGTGATCAGAAAGTAGGTCTCCAGATGTTTTGGACTTGTTTTGTTGACATCGGCCATGCTGCCAGGGGCTTCAGGGACTTGAAGCCCAAAAACATCTGGAGAGCTACCTTCTGCCCACCCCGATCTAGAACAGTGAAGATGACCACACCAAAGTAGGTACAATACAAATACAGCAGTACCCTGCAATGTATTCTCCACATTTTAGAGAGGTCCAGTCCACATAACTTTTAGAATCAACCTGTGTAAGTCATTTACACAATACAGCTGTATGTGTGTGCTAGGGATGTATGAGCATTTTGTTTCTGTTGGCAAATCATGTGGTTGCTATTGGATTCCAGATTGTGAACAGATTGTGTTCTGTTCACAATCTGGAATCCAATAGCAACCAGAAGCGCCCCCCCCCTTTAAAGAAATGTTTGCAAATCCCTGAATTTTCAATTGCATTAAAATGTGTACTTTAAAATGCACATTTTTGAAAATTTTCACATTTTCATGCTTTAGTCAATGGGGAAAAGTGCACACTTTTGAAAAATATGGAAAGAAATGTGCCCTTTCCCCATTCGAACAAACCGAAAAACAGATCGAAAATGAAAGTGGGAGTGAGCCAAAATGAGCCGTGAACGGCATGAAGTGATTTTCGGAGAATTTAGTCGAATTTTAAAATTGCTGGTTCTGCCATCCCTGTAGTGTACATCATAGCATGTGAAGGGACCTTCTTTTTATCTGCTTTTATGGTTTATTGTTTGCATTTCCCTTAACTCCCCACTCTGCCCATTCATGCAGGAATTGATCAGCATTTTTACTGACAACATTGTGAATGACTTCTAAGAATCTGAAAGTGAAGGATGTGCAACTTTGCACCCAGGAGAAAAGAATTATGTTGTACTCATACAGTTGCCTGCATTTTCAAGGTTGGGTTTCCTGCAACATGTAACTTTATCTATCTCTCACTGTGTGGATACACTGAGGTCTCATGCTTTTTACTTGAAAAAAATAATCTTAGGGAATAATATTCCAGGTAATCAAAGTGAGAGGTAAGATAAAATACCTTTCATTTGCCTGTACAAGGACATAAGATTGCTACTTCTTGTGTTTCTCCTCCTCACTTTTCATTCTTTTATATACTTCTAATCAAACATAGCATACTAAGGTATATCTCAGGGGGCATGCAGTCACATACTTTTCTTTTTGAAATGTATCTATCTATCTATCTATCTATCTATCCAGCCTAAACCTGGAGGCCCTGCAGTCTAAATTTCTACAAAGCATCTTTGCAGTCCCGCGATGTACCCCAAATGCCCCACTTAGAGTGGAAGCAGGAATGATCTCTCTTGAAGCACGTGCATGGTTCCATGTGATTAGCTATTGGCTCAAATTACATTTCAGCCCTACAGGACTAGCACCTCTAATTTTAACAGATAACTTCATGTCTGGTTGTCTAAGAGATGTTGAGGAGAAATTGAAATACTGTGGGTTCACCCCTGCAGCCTTATTACATCTAGGGCCTCATAATGCTAAAACAATAATTAGACAACGGATCTGGGATATTCACTTACAGGAAGATAGGGCAAGAACCCTGTGTTACCCTGTAATAGGCCATCATAGCCTAAACTTCACTCTGGCTAACTATCTTTATGTTCTTGATCATCCCAATCACTGTAGAGCCTTCACCTTGGCATGATTTAACGTGCTCCCATCAGCCCTTCTGGAGGGGAGATATTCACACATTCCACATTTCCTGCGTGTTTGCCCCTGCAATTCGGGCAAGGTAGAATCAACTGAACATGTGCTTTTGTACTGCGCCTTCTATATGGATATCCGTTCTGTGTATTTCCTCCCCCCCTCTAATTAAAAAAAAAAACTATCTTGGCAGATCTTATGAATTTTATATGACCCTGCTTCTTTCAGACTCCCCCTCTTCTACTGGAACTATTATAAAGGTGGCCAAATTCTGTGTACTAGCATGCATTCTTAGGAAGCAGAGGGTAGATACCCCAGCTATTCATGCAAGTAACCCATAGCTGAGTCCACCCAAAGGGCTATTATGTATTACCCCCTTCAAAAATACCATCTAGGTTTTTTGCCTTGTTTTTTTCTTTCTTTCTCCTTTTTTGGTGACCCCCCAGGTCATTTGTGGCACTTTTGTTCTGTACAGTCCAACCTGCCTCACTGAACTGTATGTCAGAGTACTCAATATGTCTTGCTTTGTTTTATAGTAAGTAACTGGTCTATGACCGTAATAAAGCTTTGTTTGTTTGGTATATCTCAGGGGGTATGCAGCCACATACTTTTCTTTTTGAAATCTATCTATCTATCTATCTATCTATCTTCCATCCATCCATCCATCCATCCTTTCTGTAACATGTGTATCTCTCTACAATGTAGCAGACAAGTATACAATGTTTTCTAAATGTCGACATTATCAGTTTGAAAAAGCAAAACAAAATTAAGAACAAGATCCAACTGAAAAGGATTAACGGTGCAAAACCAGTTTAGTAATATAGCATAAATATATGTGCATCACTATCTAGGGCAGCATTCTCCAACATATGCCTTCCATATGTTTTGGACTTCAGCTCCCATCAGCCCCAGCCAGCATGGCCAATGATCAGGAATCCTGGGAGTTGTAGTCCAGAACATCTGGAGGGCACCCAGTTGGGGAAGGCTGATCTAGGGCCACTAATTGGCTTGCTACACATATGACTAGTTCCTTGGAATTGGATCTAGATTTAAGGCTGTTACTTTCAACTATTGGCATGTGTATATGGGTATATATAATTATAACAGCTTCATGTCTTTGTCACTGTGGGCTAATGAATCAATTCAGAAATTTAGCCATTAGAATATTGGGTGCAGGAACATGAGTGATGTTAGAGCAATAGTAATTGACTTGGCAATTAAGGAAAAACGAAAGCTGTCAACTTTCTAGCCTAGAAAAAATGATTGGAGAGTTTTAACAACCACACGTTCTGTTGCTTTAAGGGGGGGACGGGACACCCTGCTTGCCAGAGATGAGTGTGATCACAAGTAGTTCAGACTATCAATTTTTGAAGACACTTATTCTGGATTAACCCCACAGGCTTCCGTGTACTGATATACCTCTCTAGGTAACTCTTCACATTCTCTTCCCCCAAGTAATCATTAAGTGTAAAAGATGGGATCATAACAGCTGATTGAATGTTAGCTGACAGTTTGAGAGGTGACTCTTTGGGGTAAGGAAGCCAAGCTCCAGAATTTTAGTCTACTTTTAGGTGAAACGGGGGCTAGGTACTATGAGAGTCATTTGCCATTTGTTGGGCCCATGCTCAGAAGAGCATCCTCTGGATTTTGGCCGGTGTTCGTAGACCGTCCTCCCTGAAATTAGTTTCTTTTAAAAAAGATAGAGTTTAGCTAGAATAAGAACTGCATCAAGTTGCTCTTGGAGGCCCAGGCCAGATTTATGCCTAGAGTAGCATCACTGGAGTTAATGAAGTTACTCCAGGGATGAATTAATCCAGCTGTGTTTATTCCCTAAGCTCCCTTTATGTGGTAAATCATGCTAAGATTAACATTAATCTGACTGAAATATTTCCACATCCAATTCCCAGGCTAATTCTATTAAGCACATTCTAACTCTTTCTCTCTCTCTTTTGCTTCCCTTCCTGTACTACTTTGAAATGTTATCACATGGTGACAAAAACGTAAGCTTTTTATTGGATTTTTGTAAATCCTTTCTTTGCCGGTTGCTCTGGGAATGGGGTGCGCTTGCTGAATTATTGTTTCTTTGGCACCACAAAATAGTTTTAGGAACAGGAACAGTCATTCTGAGACCAGCTTGGACTTGCAACCATATGTCTGACCCAGGGATGGCATGTTGTTAAAACACCATCATGTGAATGGCTGGCCACGCAAGCTGGAGAGAAAGAAAACAAGAATAAAAGTAATAGATGAGATACTCTGCTTAATACAGTGCCACGGTACTGTGCAGATGGATATGTACTGTGAAAATGTGGCGTAGTGGTGAGAGTGTTGGACTGGGACTCAGGAGATCCAGGTTCTAGTCCCCACTCGGCCATGAAACTCACTGGGTGACTTTGGGCCAGTCACTGACTCTCAGCCTAACCTACCTCACAGGGTTGTTGTGAGGATAAAATGGAGAGGAGGAGGAGGATTATGTAAGCTGCCTTGGGTTCCTTGCAGGAAAAAAGGCGGGGTATAAATATAATAAATAAATAAATAAATAAATAAAATGGACTTTGGGTCTCAGTATGATTATTTTCACAGTAGGTATGACCCCAGAATATGTTTCACCTAGAAGACCTTTATTTAGGGTTCAATCCTATAGCCAGGATTGCACCTGTATAGGCAGAGTCTAGACAGCCATAGGATAATTTGGAGTCCCAGCTCTGACCTCAGAAACTTGCTCCGAGGACTCAGAGCTGGGACTCTGAACTCGGCGAGCCCTTCCCCCACCCTCACAGCCAGCGTGGAAAGAACTGTGTCATCTGAGGTCACAAGAGTGACCTCAGATATGGGCCGGGGCCGGGGCGGGGAGGGGTCGGGGAGCAGACAGGCTCCACCAGCACACACAATATCCTGGCAGCGCCGCCCTCAGCCTCCTCTCTCCTCTCTCCTCTCTCCAAGGTGCCATACTGTAAAGATAAGTGTTTGGCATGCTGGGAGGAGGAGTGTGGAGTGGAGGCAACCATCGCCTCCTCCCTCCTGCCTCCTCCTTCCATGCATAGGATGCCCACAATCCTCCGATTTTGGAGGGTTACGGGCAGCCTCGTTGGATTGCGCTGTCATTTATTCATTACATTTCTAATCTGCCCAATAACTAATGTTCTCTGGGTGGATTATGACCAGTTAAAAACTAAAATGCCATTTTAAAACAGTTAAAAATACAAAATATGATATGAGTATTTAAAAGAATAAAATGCAATAATGAACAGCAAACAGGGCAGTAATTGATAAAACTGTCATTGCAGCCTAGCACTAGGTCTCTAAAAATGCCTAGGAGAAAAGAAAGGCCTTTGCCTGGTGCCAGAAAGATAGCAGTGTAGGTTCCAGGTGAACCTCTTTGGGAAGTTTATTTTGTAAATGGGGTGCCACCACTGAGAAGGTCCTTTCTCTTGTAGCCACCTGCCTAGCTTCCTTTACCACTACTCAGGGGAGGCTGGTGACCCTTGTGTCAGTGGGGCTCCTTATCCACTGCAGGCTTTATTATGAGTGTCATAGGAGCTATCCATGGTGCTGAACCCCCCAATAGGTTCACCACCATGGAGCACCATGGATAGCTCTGATAAAGCTCAGAATAAAACCTGCCATGGATAGGGAGCCCCACTGACATAGGAGTCACCAGCCTCCCCTGCCACTACTCAGTGGTGCAGTGGTAAATTTTGAACTGCAGGTGCTCATCATGACATTCCCCATAGCCAAGCCCCCAAGGAGAATCCAAAAATTGAGGCAGCAATGTTGATCCAGTTCTAGCAGTTTTATCTCCACTAGGAGCAGGTCATTTGTAAAGCTAATAGGTCGTAATTGCCCGGCTTAGACCAAGCTACCAAAAAAATACTTTGTATTACAAGAGGGGACAATAGGTGGTTGTTGAGAAAATGCATTTATCCCCTGGCCCCTGCTACTGTGAGATTGCAGCCAAGCTCAGAGGGAACAGGGAATTCTAAGAGGGGAGCTGATGATGTCAGCATCCCTGCTAACAAAATGGTGCAGGTGCTGCATTCCGGAGAGCATTGGCTTCACTACACCACTGCCCTTACTTCTCCTAGGAGTTCAGTTCATAGAATCATAGAATCATAGAAAAGTAGAGTTGGAAGGGGCCCACCAGGCCATCGAGTCCAACCCCCTGCTCAATGCAGGAACCCAGGTCAAAGCATCCCTGACAGATGGCCGTCCAGCTGCACCTTGAATGCCTCCAGAGTGGGAGTTCTTCCACATTTTCTGTTCTCCCCCTTTTGGGAGCATGCAGAGCTCTGATGGGGGAACCCACAAATGTGTATGCTTCAGTCTATCATGTTCCCACCAACACAGGAGCTGGTGGGCCTAGAATCACAGGCTTCCATGTTTAGATGGGAGATGCTAAGAGGGAAAACCAGCATTGGAACCAGTGTTGCCGCAAGGGCAGGACTTTGGGGCAATTATAGAGATGGGGGAGAAATTCATTCAGGTCACATTCTAATTGAACTTACCTAATTTAGAACTTTCAAACCACTATGTGGACCAAAACTCAGTTGTCCTTCAAAATTCACACACTTCCTTGAACTGTGCAATGGTGTTCTCCAATTTAAAAAAGAAGAAGCATATATGAGCAGAAATAAAACATTAAAATGCATTTTGTTAGGAAAAGTTCTTGCAAGAAGGTGCAGATTAGCAGTGGAGGCTGGGGACCTCAATGTCAGCGGGGCTGCATATCTGCTCCGGAGCTTGCCCCAAACGGTCAAGGGACTATCCATGGTGCTGAACCTAGTCTGGGGCCAGGGCTCAGCACCATGGACAGCTCCTTTAAAGTTCAGAATAAAATCCAGAACAGATATGCAGCTACACTGACATTCGAGTCACCAGTCTCCACCACACCACATATTAGGCAAAAAATGCATAAAAATGCATGGATTAGGAGAAATGTGTGCAACATGCTTATGAGTTTTCATGCAAACTTTTTTTCCCCCTCTCAAAGTTCAGGACATGCATCGCTAGCAGCAACTGAGGAATCTTATGCCTAGCCCTGCAGCGCCACCCTTTCCTGGTGCATCGGTGGGGGCCCAATCCTGGAAGCATTTAACTCAGGGTCCTGTCCTCAGAAGCAAAGCTGGATGAAGGCATGTGTCATGCCCCTGTTCTTCAGTACTCACATTTCTCAGAATTTTGCAATGCAATGCAATCCAATCCCTTGAACAATTGTGTGCAGTATTTATTTATTTATTATATTTTTAAATTGCCCATCTGGCCGGCCACCCGGCCACCCTGGGCGATGTACAATCATGAAAATACAATAAAATACAATTAAACACAATAAAAACTACATTAAAACACAATTAAAACACAATTAAAAATATATGGGTTTTTTTCATTTTTTTAAACCTAACCCACCCCATATTCCCGCCTGAAAAGCCATGTTTTTAAAGCTTGGTGGAAGTTCATCAAGGAGGGGGCATGACGAAGGTCACTGGGGAGGGAGTGTGAAGGATTGAGGCCTACACAGGCTTAAGTTTGTTGAAGCCTGAAGGCCCAAACACTTCCCTAGATTAGTTGGAGCCTGAAGGCCCAAACATTTCAGGATGGGAGGGAGGAGTTTGTGAGTTTTAGTTCACCCAATAGAAGTTAAGAATTAGTTCTCCTGTTCAAGGTCACATGGTTATAACCTTCCAATCCTGGGAAGGCTATATATGTGTGGGGTGTGGTCAGCTAGAGAGAGAGGGAGAGACTGACTGCAGAGGAGAGAGATAGTCTGATGTTAAGCTAGAGAACCTTGTATTAGTTGTTTGTTTAATTTTATCATACTTGCTTTTGATATAACTGCTCTATTATGTAAATACCCTAATATAATAAGTAAAGTGTTGTTGTGTACCCTGAGTTGTGGGAGTGACTTATTCACCACGTCTAAAGCCTATTCCCATGCTACTGGAAACAGGCAAAGGATTTGATCTCCTGGAACGGGAGAAGCTTTGAGAAGAGGCAGAGATCTTCCAAAGGCAGGTCAAGGGGTCCCTGCAGTAGCGGAACCTTGACAGGGAGTTCCATAACTTGAGGGCCACCACAGAGAAGGCCCTCTTCCTAGTCCCCACCAACCTGGCTGCTCTGGCTGATGGGACAAGGAGAAGGCTGTCCATGGCAGACCTTGTTGAGTGGCCTACTTGGTGTTGCTGGAGGCGCTCCTTGAGATATTGGTATATTGGGGGAAAGTGCACTCAAAAATGTGTACAGTAGTGAAAACAAACATACAAAAAATAATATAAGGGAAAACTGCTTGCAAAAAAAATGTGTATATTAGGCAACAATAAAAAAAATTGCTTATATTAGGAGAAATGCATTTGCAGTCAGAAACTGATGTGGAAATGAAATGGAACAAAAGAATGACTGGAAAAATGGGAAACTGAGAGAAACTGAATTTGGCAGATTCATCCATCCCTACCATATAGTTTGAAAGAAAATGCTACAATTTATAGAAGTTGTGTCTTTAAAATATTATGGCAGATGCCTGGAACTCAAATGCAAAACATCTCATAAATTGCAGCAGCCATTCGTCATAGAAATCATTAGCATCTATCTATCTATCTATCTATCTATTACACTTGTATCTGGCCTGTTTTCCTGCAAGGAACCCAAGGTGGCTTACATAATCCTCTTCCTCTCTGTTTTATCCTCACAACACTCCTGTGAGGTAGGTTAGGCTGAGAGTCAGTGATTGGCCCAAAGTCACCCAGTGAGCTTCATGGCCGAATGGGAACTAGAACTCAGGTCTCCCAAGTTCCAGTCCAACACTCTAACCACTACACCACATTTTGCCTGACAAAGGATAAGTATTCAGACTATCTTAAGAGTCAACAAGAAAGCTGGCATCATGCTTTCAAAGAGCCAATAAACAGTTTTTTTATTTTTGGTCCCAAAATCCCCCTATTCTTCTTTCTTTAAAGGTTTCCTGACTAAACAAAGCCAATATTCCCTGTGTGTTTGTGTAGATTCAATTAACGCTTTCCAAAATATGAAAGGCTAAATGCCACATTTACAATTGTTTCGGCTTGACCTTTATTAAGGTTACTGGGTAAATATACAGCACAGGAGGTTTTGTTTCTTGTTTAAATTAAATGGTATATTTGTTAATGGAAAGGTCAGTTTTCCAAGAAAGCAATATTTCCTCCCGCCCACCCAAAACAAATAATTTTTTAAAAAAATCCTAGCCTTTTCTCTGCTTAACAGAGGGAGTTAATTAGTTATGCACTCAAGATACATAATGTGTAATTGCAAACCTTGGTTTGAAAATTGATTGTTTGTGGAGTTAACAGGACACACTAATTGAAGAACAAAGGTTGCCTTGCCTTTCTGGCAAATGCATCTACAGTCAAAATAATTTGGCATTGCAGACCTGAATAACTGAAATCTTCAGGGGACGCATGTAGACTAATCAAGCCTGACATGCAAGGATTTGTGAATGTAGTCATTTTTTTTCTTTGTTTCTTGCTACCTGAGTAAAAACATGTTTCCCCTTTTTCATGCTTCTTTTGGGAATGAATGAACAAAGGTATTACCATTTCAGAACAACAGTTGTGGGAAAACAGAGATGGGCACAGCAGGGCCGGCATCAAGGGTAGGCATAGTTGGGCACCTGCCAAGGGCCCACACCTCAGTAGGGGCTTAATGACAAAAGCCCTTTATACTTGCTCCTCCACTTCATCATTACTACATGCTTGTTCACCTGCCTCTCGCACTGGACCGGACAACAGCAGGGGTGAGAAGGAGAAGCAGCAGATGCCACTGCCTGCTTGTTCACCAGTTCTCTGCCTGTCAAGGGACCAGCTGGTTCAATGGTGAGATAAGGAGCAATAGGAGCTGGTGACAATGGTGGTCAGAAGGTAGACTCACTACTGGAGGGGGCCCATTGAGGGTGTCTTGCCCGAGGGCCCTCAAAAACCTGGATCCAGCACTGGATGGACAGTATCCTCTCTCTCTCTCTCTCTCTCTCTCTCTCTCTCTTTCTCTCTCTCTCTCTCTGTGTGTGTGTGTGTGTGTGTGTGTGTGTGTGAGAGAGAGAGCATGTGTGTGTGTGTGTGTGTGTGTGTGTGTGTGTGTTGGATGATCCGCCACTCCCAAAGTGTTGCTTGCTCAGCCTACCCATTCTGGGAGATGGGGAGTGTTTTCTGCTGGAGCATTCTCTTGCAGTTTTTCTCCTCCTCCCTTCCCCTATTGCTTTCAATGGAGAGGAAATATGACAGTGCCAGGCTGGTGTGTCCAGATCCTTGGGCCTCTTGAGGTAACAGAGGGGCTTTGCATCCAGCATATCGAAGACTGCTTCTAACCCATCCACCCCATTAACATCCTATTGCTGGCAGAAACACCATTGGCAATAGATCTATGCCCATGGAGCTGTTAGTGGACATGATGGGCACATCAACCCCAATCTAAACCCTTCCAACCAGTGGTTTTGGGGCTTTAGGATTGCTTTTTTAATCTATATGTCGCCTCGGTGACCAATAAACACTTGGGAGCAACACCAGCAACACAGAGGTTTCAACTCCATGAAGATGCCCATGAAACCATTTCAGTGAAAGTCCAGCCAGGATTCAGGAATTTATAGAAAACCTTCCCTAAGGACATGCCCAAGAAATTTCCACTAAGCAACTACGGTCCTGTGTTCCAATACTGTGGTAACAAGCATCTCCTCTTCTTCAGTTGTCAAAAACATCCCTTCTTTTGAAACATGTCATCTGCCCAAATGGAATGCATGATGAGGTTGCAATTCATTATGACATCAAATACTATAAAAGAAAATGAAATAAATATATCCTCCCCATAACTGCAAATCCTTCTTCCTTCCTGCCAGAAAGAACAGCCTGCTCCATCTGTTAGTTGCCCCAGAACAACTGACATACGCAAAGGGAGGTTGAACCCTCTGCCTCCCAGGAAGAACATGACAGTGACAAGAAGATCAGCCTGGCCTTATCCAGCGGCCAGAGAAGGAGTAGCTAGCTACAAGGAGCTTGCAGCTACCAGAAAGAACATTTGACTCAAAATACCAGCTGCCCTCTGACTGCAGAAAGGAAGCACATTCTACTCCCATCCATCAGCCAGAAAACTAAAGGCCACTGGACTATATGTGTGTGTAGCGTTTGCTTTGTATTGTATCATTGCAGTCTGTTGAGGACTGTCTGCTTGAAAGGCGAGGTATAGATCTTCCAAATGAATATTTATACAGCAAAGTATATTTATCTAACATAAAAGTTGAAAATAAAGCAGCTACAGCCTGATCCTGCACATGTCTATTAAAGGTCTGTACCATGGATTCCAGTGGAATTTACTCCCAAGTTAAATACAGATAAGTTGACCCTGGTTCCCACAACACAACAGCCCACCATGACTGATCACCCATGGTGGGTTGTCATGTTGTGCCCAGCATGCTTTCTGCAGGGTGGCTTATTTTTCACAAACAGGCCACCCTGAGAACCCATGGTTTGTTTTAGGGTTGTTGATACCCGTGGTGGCTTGTCGTGTTGTCCGAACCCAGCAGGCCGACTTCATTGTGGGTTGTCAAGAACGGTTACAGAACCAGCCAGCCAGAGTACAAAAACTGTGGTAGAGACTGAGGAAATTAGAAGTTCTACTTCAAAGGTGCCTAGGATACATGTCAGAGCCAGTGGGAGAACTGAGGGGGAAAACAAGCCATGGCAAGGCCAATCATCTGCCAGGTTAGCAAGTGACCAACCAACCCATGGTGGCCTATTTGCAGGGTAGCTTAGCATGATGTGGGAACCTTCCCTATGGCAGACTTAGTAGTGGCAGTTGCTGTCCAAGGTAGCATCACAGGGAAATAAAAAATAAAAACGTACCATGATATAAGGCATTTGGGAGAAGGACGTTCTTGAAAGACATTGAGTCTCTTTCACAAAAGAGTCACTTTGTGTTGGATCACTGATGTCCCCAAGGTTAATGACTTCTCAATCAGCATTTTGGAAGCAGTTGCTGCATAAAAAGTATGTGCTGTATTTTACAAAATGTGTGTTTTGTGTGAAAGGTTTAAATCCATTAAAACATGCTGTAGGAAGAGAATTTTGCAGAACTGATGAAATACTACAAAATGGCCAGTGTACAGTGACCACGTCCACTTAGTAATAACATGGAATTAAATCTTAAGTCATTTTGTTACTGTTATTTCCTCTTTTGACATTAGGAGACTCCAGTTTAATTTGTGAAACTGTAGGGATTTATTTTAGTTTTGGTGTTGTGGTCAAGGTCAGTGACATTTAGCATACACAGGCCCTGCTTCAGATGAGTCCTGCAAACCTCACCTCACAGTCAAACCCTGTTTTGTGGATTTGCTTATTCTAAGGACATACGTACAGCCATGCTGGGTCAGACCCAAGGTCCAGTCCAGCATTCTGTTCACACAGTGGCAAACCAGATTCCTGTGGGAAACCCATAAGCAGGGGAGGCTGGTGAGTGGTGACTCCTATGTCAGTGGGGCTCCTCATCCATTGCAGCTTTTCTTCTGAGCTTTATAGGAGCTATCCATGGTACCGGACTCCATCCCCAATCAGGACTAGTAGCCATTGATAGCCTCATCCTCCATGAATTTGTCTAATGCCCTTTAAAGCCATCACTGCATCCTGTGTTAGCAAATTCCACAATTTAACTATTCTAAGCACAGCAGCTGAGCAAAAACACACATTCTAGTTTACTCAAGCTTTGTTGTCTGTCTCGTTATTTCCTCTGTTCTTTCTCTGTCTGCAATATAGAGCAAACAAGACTCATTAACAACATCCAGAATGTGAGATGAAACCATGGCACAGAAGCTTACAAGAACACAGCTCTCGTTCTTTACCCATTAGCAGCTGACCCCCGAAGTGGGAGTGTGTTATTATACTTTTACCCCTAAAGCCAAACTTAGGGTCTTTTGTAAACTGCATTGGCTTCTGGGCTCAATTCAAGGTGCTGGTGTTTACCTACAAAGCCTTAAATGGATTAGGGTTAAGGTATCTGAAAGACTGCCTCTTCCCATATAAATCTGCCCATAGGTTGAGATTATCCATGGAGGCCCTGTTATATAGCCCACTACCCAAAGAGGGCTCAGTTAGCTAGGGATGTGAGACTGGGGCCCTTTCTGTGGCAGCGTTGTAGTTACAGGAATTCCTGCCCAAAGGAAGAGAGACTATCCCCTCCTGGATGGCATTTCACTGGGCTGTGAAAACATTTTTATTCTGCTTGGCTTTTAATGGTTTTTTTTTTTTTTTAAAAAAAAATATGAATGGAGGTTTTTACTTTTCTCTTAATTTTAAGTTTGGCTTTTTGTTATTTGATGTTGTTTTGCTGCTTTTGTTTCGTTAAGTGCTTTGGGGCCCATCTTACAGAGACAAAATGGTATACATTTATTTATTTATTTATTTATTCATTTCATTTCATTTCTATATCGCCCAATTCATACAATAAAATAAAATACAATACAAAATACAAATGAAATATAAACAGCATAACATTTCAACACAACATTTAAAACGGAATTTAAAGCAATTTGAACAACTAAAACAGGTTCAATACAACTAGACTTGTTAAGAGAAAAAACAGCTGACATAAGCCCCCATATGTCGTTAAAAGCCATTTGATACCATTACATTCCTCCGCATAGAGGGCAGTCTTAACCTGGCACCGAAAGGATAACAGAGTTGGTGCCAGGTGAGTCTCAGTGGGGAGATGATTCCAAAATTGGGGGGGGGGACCACTGAGAAGGCCCTCTTCCTTGTTGCCACCATCCGAGCCATCCTTGGAGGTGGCACTTGGAAGAAGGCCTCAGATCTGTTGACCATAGTCTGGGTAGTTTTCGTTCAGGAGAGGCTTTTTTATAAAATGTTTGTATAAATAAATGCAAGCAGAATATTCAGAACCAGCATGCCTCTAAATATCAGTTGCTTGGGGAGAAAACAAGAGAAGACTGTTGCTGTTGCATTCATGCCCTGTTTATACACTTTCCAGAGGCATCTACTAGCTGGCAACTTTTGAAAACAGATTAGAAAGACCTTTAATCTGATGCTGTGGGACCATTAGACTGGGAACCTTCTTACTTCTAAGTTTCAAATCATTTTCTTCTTCTCCTTGAAGATGACTTTCTGACAGCCACTTGACACCTCCTTGGACATCACTCAAGTTGTCATCACTCAGTGCTTGAATACTCACTGCTGTGCTGAATGTATGAGCTAACTCAATTGAAAAGCCCTTGCATTTAAGGCAGTGCAAGATATTTCAAATTGCACTCAGTCATGGGAGAGAAGGGGGGGAGAAGCATTTCACCTTTGCTAATTCACTGTTATTACACAGCATTGGATCGGAATACATCCTAAAGTCATTCCACCTCTTTCTCTCAGCAATTGTATTTTACACTGTCATCTCCCAATAATGGCCATTACCCATCCAAATGATGACATGATGGCATCTTGTGTAGACACTGGCACGAGAAGCCATTACATAATATTTCTTCAGCTCGGTACAACATCTTATTTTGCAGAGCATTTAATGGAATCAAATGTTTCATACGAAAATCGCATTTTGTGAAATAGAGCACGCACTTGTAGGCAGCAAATGTTTCCAAAATGCTGATTGAGAAGGCATTATGCATGGGGACTTGCATCAGCAATCTGATGCAAGTTCTACTTGCAGTGTTGGATGTGTGATGGCTTTATTACCCATGCAGGTCAACACTTGATGTTGTTAGCTATTGAGAGATGAATATGGATGTGAGAACCGTTCCATATATAATGGCATGGTGGTGGCTATAGGCTACTTTGGTATCCTGGCCTGATTCTAATGAGCTCTAAGCAGCATACCTTAACTCATCCTGTTTTATCCTCTTAGTAACCCCATGAAGTAGGTATTGAGTAGGGTGGGGTGCAGAACCATTTCATGGTTTCTGGCTTCTGTGCAGTCCCCCATTCCCCATTCTAAAAGGTTCAAATGTCTCCCCCAAGGCTTGCTTACTGGCAGTAAGAGCTTCAAGCTGAAATATGCTGATATTTTTGGCTTTTGCCTTCAGCACTGGAATGCGGCCCCTGGGAGCTTCTTTGAAATGGAATTTGGCCCCTGGGCTGAAAGAGGTTCAACACACTTGGGCTGAAAGAGGTTCAACTTGCCTGAGGCTAACCAGTGAGTTTCCTGGTTCATAAGCAAGTAAGTAGCACACGGTTGAATGGTCCATCTAGTCCTGTCCGGCATCCAGTTGACTACAGTGGCCAGCCAGTTGTCTCCAGAAAGCCCATTAACAGAGATGAAGGCAACTGCCCTCACCTCCCACAACCAGTAACTGTTATTCAGTGATATACTGAAGATGGAGGTTCCATTTTGGATGTACTCCTGGATTCAGCTCTGAACCTGGATGCCCAGGTTTTGGCAGTGGCCAGGAGTACATTTGCACAACAAAGGCTGGTGTGCCAATTGCACCCATTCTTGGAGATGTCATGTCACATCTGGCCACAGTGACACATGCCTTAACTCTATCCCCTTTGGACAACCAGAACAGGCTCTATGTGGGGCTGCCTTTGAAAAGTGTTCAGAAACTTCAGCTGGTCCAGAATGCTGCAGCCAGACTATTGGACCAGGGCTGGTTATAGAAAGCATGTGTGACTCCCTTGTTACAACAGCTTCACTGGCTACCAATGTGTTTCCAGGCACAGTTCAAAGTGCTGATTATGACCTATAAAGCCCTATATGACTTGAGACCAGGCTATTTGAAAGACCTCATTCTCCCATACAAGCCTGCCCAGGCTTTGAGATCTTCATGTGAGAGGCCCTTCTCTCAGTCCTGCTGCCATCAGAGGCATTTTGGTGGGTACACAAGGAAGGCTTCTCAGTGGCCTTCTCAGTGGCTACTCCTAGGCTTTGGAATGCCCTGCCAAGGGAGGTTAGATGGCTCCCTCTCTGTTATTCTTCTGCTGGCAGGTAAAGACATTTTTATTCAGACAGGTGTTTGGCATCTACACTGACTGTGGAGTAGGTTTTAATCTGGAGGGTACTGTTATTTTTTTCTTATTGATATATTCTTACTTTGTGTTTTTTAATGAGTTTTAATGTTTTAAGTATAAATCTTATTTTATCTGTGTTTTAATGGTAGCTCCCCTGAGCACGATTTTTAGTGGAAAGGCAGAATATAAATTTAGGGCACAATCCAATCAGCTGCCCACATAACCCTCTGAACATGCATAGGATTACGGGCATTCTATGCATGGCAGGAGGAGCATGGAAGCGAGGTCAAGTCCATGCTTCCCCTGCCATGCAAAACACTTTTGGCTGTCTAAGTGTGGTGCCTCGGAGTGCAAGTTGAGGAGGCAGAGGCACTGCCTCCTCTTCTGAGCAGGTGGCTGGCTGGACGATGGCCTAAACTGGCCCTTCCAGCTCTGTGATTCTATTATTCTATTCCATGAATTCATCTAAAACCCTTTTAAAGCCATCCAAACCATGCCATTACTACATCTTGTGGCAGTGCCATAGATTAATTATGCACTATGGGTTGAACCAACTTCTTTTTTTTCCTGTCCTGAATCTACTGCCAATGAATTTCATGGGATGACACCTCCTGTCCGCACTACCCCAAGTTCCATTGTTCTGAGAGCAATATCTATTCCTGGAAGTAAAGCAAGCAATTATTTTTTGTCTTCCAGAAGTGATGCATGACATTCTTGTTTTGAGGTGGATTTTATTGGGAAAAATATATATATTTAAGCTGGAATGTGACAGTCAGAGCGTATGGCCGCAGTCCTTACATATATACTCAAATCCCACTGAAATCAATTAGGCTCAAGCACACCTAACCCTTTGCCATTAAAACAAATACCAAGCTATCCAATAGATTTCAGTTCAATTTTAAAAAGAAAAGACAGAACGGACCTAGGCTACAATCTAGCAAAGTTGGGTTGTTTGCCATGTAGTAACTTTTCCTTGTGTCTTCTGTACTTCCTCTTCTTATGGTCTGTCAAGGCCCTGCAAGGTGAAATTGTACAGATGCAGCTTCATTGGAGTAACTCGGCGAGACCTTGGCTGTGTTGATGGTGCCCATGTGGTTGCCCTGCCAGGTCTGGAACATAGTATTTTAAGGGTGATCCTACCCATTCCATGCCCTCCTTGTCAGTCAATGGGTGCTGGTCTTTAGATGTGTATTGTATATCATTGTTATGCAATAAGTGCACAATCATATGGCAATGGCCATAAGCCCGCAAACTTGGAGGTTTATGGGCATCCAATGCAGAACAGGAGGAGCTGTGGAGGTTTCATAGATTTCATAGATCATAGAGTTGGAAGGAGCCTACAAGGCTATTGAGTCCAACCCCCTGCTCAATGCAGGAAACTAGAGGAGGGGTCTCCCATCCAAGTCATAACCAGGCCTGATCCTGCTTAGCTTTCCACACTCAGACAAGCTGAGCCAGCGTGAGCCACAGGCAATATTCACCTTCTCATTCTCCTGCCCTGCATTTTTGCTAGACAGATTATTTTGCCAGTCTACCTGGAGTGTTTCAGAGGGGGAGGGAAGAAGGCTGGATAGGCATCAGGAGAGCTCATATGCCGCTCCGTGACTCCCAAAATGCTCCCTTTTGCCTCTCTCCAAGGTCACTTTCCTGACCTCAGAAAGCAGCCAGCATGGTTCCTTCCATGCCAGCTGCAAGGGTGGGTGGGGTGTTGGAGCTCCGATTCCCAGCTCCAAGCTCGGACTGCTCTCTCCAACCTCAGATCTGGGAATCTGAACTATCTTATGGCCCTCAGATGCTGTCTAGGGGCCATAGGATTTCTCCCTAATAGAAGGGAACATTTTTGGGGGGGGCAGGGAGGGGAATATGAGCTATCCTGATGCCTCTAGCCCCCTTCCCTCCCCCTCTGAAACACTCCAGCTAGAGAGGCCAAAAAGGGAACTTGAAACTTGATTCGATGTTTGTGTTTGAGAAAACATCTTAAATATATGCTGCAATCTGCAACAGAAGCAAAGCAAGCATCCAAAGCAATTACCGTTCAGTATTTATTATTTATTTAACTAATTTATATCACACCTTTCCACCAAAAAATGGTGCTCAAGGCAGCTAACAACAAAGTCCAGATTAAAAAATCAAAATATTAATGAAATCATAGCGAAAAGATAAAACACAACAGTATAACTAAAACATAGAAGCAAATCAGTTTAAAACATAAAGCTGTGGACATTTAAAACAAAACACTCTTAGTTTTATTTAGTATTTTTCATGCCTTTTTCATTCCTTGAAAAGATAGGGTTGGATCAAACCTAAGTTATGGCTGCAGTCCTATTCACACACACTTACCTGAGAGTAAGCTTCATTGAACATAGTGGGACTTACTTTTGAGAAACATGCTCAGGATTGCCCAGTAAGACTCTTAAGTCCCATTGAAATTAGTGTGAAAAATTAGTCATGACTAACTTAAGTGTCATTCGTTTCAGTGGGACCCAAGTTGCAGGACCGGTGCAGGGCAGTTTGGCGCCCTAGGCTAGATTATATTTAGCGCCCCCCCCTCTAGTACCGTGGGGGGGGGCTCCAGAAAGCAGCCCTGCTCTGCAACCTCCCGCCACCGGACACCCCTCCCCGCACGCTGCCGCTGCCGCTGCCGCCCCCCACCTACCTTCCCACGCCTCCTCCGAAAAGGGACCCCCGCGCTCTGTTTTTGGCCAGGGGAAACCAGAGCAACAGGGCTGTTTAAGCCCTGTTGCCCTGGTTCTTCCCGCCAAAACAGAGCGCGGGTGGGGCTCCGGAAACAGCACGGAGAAGGTAGGTGTCGGGGGGGGGAGGCAGCGCGGAGTAGAGGCGAGGCGAGGCAAAGCGAGGGGGGGGAGGCGGCGCGAGGCGAAGCAAGGTGAAGCGAAGCTAGGCGAAGTGGGGGGGAGGCGGCGCAGAAGCGAGGCGAGGTGGGGGGAGGCGGCGCGAGGTGGGGGGAGGCGGCGCGGAGGCGAGGCAAGGTGGGGGGGAGGTGCCCAGGCTCGGCCCCACCACTACTCCGGGCGCAATCCCTGACCTGGCTTTCTTGGAGAGGCGGGCGGGCGGGCAGGGCGGAGCGCGCCGGCAGGGAAGAGGAACGCAGCGTTCTGCGCCCTCTTCCGCTACGCGCCCTAGGCAACAGCCTAGTTGGCCTAGCGGTAGCGCCGGCCCTGCCAAGTTGGGATCCCTATAGATAGACCTGAGACCTTCTGGGTGTGAGTTCCTATAAGACCTCAATCCCTGATCTCTGGCTCACTCCATCAGGCCTAGGGGGACAGTGGTTTTGTTTAAAGGTTGTTGCTGCGTGTAACACTTACCGGTAGTTTTGGATAAAATATATGATTTTTGTTGTGATGTAGATTTTGGTTTTGTATTTCTATCATTAGACCTCGGTGTGAATTATCAAGTAGATTGTTTAATCCATGAATTGCATGTATTATTAGGAGTTGTTCTGGGACTACTGAAATGTTTCTATGACAATGCAATTTCCCCTGATATGCATTCCAAAAGAAACATGCTAAAATCCATATTAGCATAATTCCACAACTCCAGTGTCGCAAAATACCATGCAAGGTTTTGAGTTCTTCAGAACTCTTAATCAGGCAAGATAGTAAACAAAGCAACAACAACAACAACAAAAAAATGGTGGGGAAGGAAAGAAGTGGGTGATAATAGAACCATGGAGCCTGCATTTGTCTACAGCCTTGATGGAAAATGGGCAAGTGCTGCAGACATTCAAATGAGGCTCTACCAGGTACTGAGATGGTTTCAGCTTACACCTGGGACCCTCCCAAGGGTTGCTGGGAAGAAGAAACAAACAAACAATGGTCAATCCTCCATTTTTGAAAATATAAAACCCAGCTGTTTACTCAAAATCACTTCAGCCTTAGGCAAAATACAGTTTTCTTGGTAGGTAGAAACACAAGTCAAGAGAAACTAGACATTTTTATACTGACAAAGCTGGAGATAATTTAAGTTTAAAGAAGAGTCAATAGAAGCCAAATTGGGTGATACGTGTATGGTAGCTGTTAGTGAATTATCTTAAATGTTATGTTCTCTCCTGTATTCTATTCTGGCATGGTTTTGAGTTGTTTTGAACATCGTTTCTGATGGAAAAGAGGCATGCAAATATAGCTAATAAGACCTAATAATCCTTAACATTTATATGGCGCTGCCAGGTGTTTTAAAGAACTTCACATGCATGATCTAGTAGTTGTGATGCTTACAGCAACCTTCTAGCTAATAATTATATTATAATAATTATAATAGGTATAATTAGCCCCTGTATTGCAGATGTGGGAGCTGGGGGGGGTACTGATGCTGAGAGAGAGAGCAGCTGACTTAGTGAATTCATGGTAGAGATGATATTTTAACTGGGGATTTCCTGATTTGTAACTTAGACTCTTAGCCACTATGCTACACCAGGTCTACAAATTTTGATGATGATGATGATGGGTTAGGCTCTACCCGCCAGTTGATAGTGAAGGGTTACAAATCATTAACGTTTGGTACAACCACCAGGAAGGACCACATTCAACCTGCTGGCTGCCAGTTGGTGGTTCACAGTGAGAGAAGAAAAGAAGTGTGTGTGACTTTTCTGTTTGCCTGCCACCACTGAACCTTGAGAAGCTATTAATCTCACTGCTTAGTAACTCAGGAAATCCTTCATGCATCAAATCTCCATAAGCTCAGATTTAAACAACTTCATTAAAGATACTTTGCTCCAGGCATTTTGGTTTTTTTAAATTATTATCTTTTTTCAGTACCACTGCATCTTTCATAGAGCCAGTACAATGTGCACAGCTAAAATCTCTCAGGGTGCACTCCTATGCATGTCTACATAAAAGAAAGTCCTACATCTCCCAGCATGCCCCAGCCAGCATGGCTAGCTGGGGCATGCTGGGAGATGTAGGACTTTTTTCTGTCTTGACATGCATGGGATTGCACCCTAAGATACTCAAATCAACATACATGGGATTGCACCACAAAATACGCAACCCATGCATCTCCTCTAATTTGCCCATTACTGTCATCCCAAGTGCTCGCTGCACATGGCACAGAAAACTAGTCCATCCTCTAATGACTTGCTGAGGTTTCTTTAGTTTATCATGATGATATCTCTCAGTAGAAGACATGGAAGCCAGTCTTTAGATGGTTTCTCTTCCAAATATGTTCTCAATGTTAATTATGAATTATATAGCACCCATTTCAAACTACTACTACTACTAGTAGGAGTAGGAACAATGGGGCAGAAGCAGGCAAGAGAACATCAGGGCTTGCTCCAGTTGGACTGACCCTCCTCACAGAGCCATATTGTAAGCCACTGTGAGGACTCTAGTCGAAAAATGGGATATAAATCTACTAAATAGATAAATAAAATTCTTCTTCTTCTTCTTCTGCTTCTGCTTCTGCTTCTGCTTCTGCTTCTGCTTCTCCTCATCATCACAATCACCATCATCACAATCATCATCATCATTATCCTCCTCCCTCCTTCTCCTCCAAAATACCACATTCCTTCATTAGAATTGTTACTATTTTTACAAAAAAAAATAATTATTATGAACTTATGAATTTGCCCTAAGCTGAGTCTGACCATTGGTCCCTACAGCCCTGCACTGTCATCTTTGGTGGGTGGAGGCTTTCAGGGTCTCAGGCAGGGTACTTCCCTAACCTACTCCCAGATATTCTTTTAGATCAGGGTTGAGAAATGTGTGGCCCTCCGGATGTTGTTGGACTGCAATGATTATCATCCCTCACAATTGTTTATGCTGACTAGGGCTGATGGGGACTAGAGTTCACCAACATCTGGATAGCCCCAGCCCTGTTTTAGCCGGAGAAGCCAGGAATCAAACCTGCAACCTCCTACATGCAAAGCATGTATGATTATTAGATTCAAAGCTGGAGAACCTTAATCTACCTTTAAATATTGTTATTATTATTGTTATTATTTACAGTATTTGTATACCACTCCACATCCAAGTAGATTCTGGAGCAGTGAACAATGAAAAGAAAACAGATGAAAGAAACAAAAACAATACATTGAAAACTAAGTAACATTACACTGGTGGTTGGAGAGCAGAAAAGGCTTCCCGGTACAAGGAAGTCTTCAGCAGAGCAGAGGCCAGAAGCAACACAATGTCGGAGGCTGCCCGACCTCCACAGGCAGGGAGTTCCACACAAATGGAGCTGCCACACTGAAGGCTCTTCTCTTGGTGGACTCCAATCGGGCCAAAAGGCCACGAGGAACCACCAGGAGCAGGCGGCTTCTCCTTCTCCTTCTCCATTTCATTTGTATTCCACCCAATAGCTGCAGCTCTCTGGGCAGTTCACAGCAATTCACAAAAACACAGATATAATAATAGAGTACAGCATAAAATACAGATACAATAAAATACAGCATAAGATTTCAATATATTCTTCTGTCTGCTTCCTCCCAATCCTTGTCATCCACTCGTTCCCCCAACTTGCTGTAGGCTATGAGATCTCCCGTTATGCCATCCACCAAGCAGGGGAGGGGTGGACATAAGAGGGCCATCCTTAAAGAATAAGTTGGATCAGCCATTGCTGCCTTATCTCCTGTCACATCTGGAAAGTTAAAGGCATATGGATGTTCTCAGGCTTGACTCTGGCAACCAAAATGCCTGTGCCACACTACTGAGTCACAGAACCTCCCCCATATATATATATATATATATATATATATCCTCAGACTGATTTCAGGCAGAGTCAGGGCTGGCAAAGGACCTGCTGGGCAGATTGCTCTAGTACAGCCTTCCCCTAATTAGTGCCCACCAGATGTATTGGACTGCAACTCCCAGCATTCCCAGCCAGCGTAGCCACTGGAGCCCGGCCATGGCACTCTTGATGAGGAATGCCTATTTTGTGGGTGTGTGTCCTTAAGGTATGAGTACTTCTCCATGCTTTCAAATTGTTTTGCACTAATTTCTCATTACAACCAGTATATTAACTTTTCATTTGGGAGGTATCTGTAAATGAAAGAGGTTTCAATTGGATGCCCATTTTTATATAACTTGGCATGGCTTGTTAAAATACATAAAGTGAAACATTCTATTAAAGTACAATGTACAAACCAGGC
This sequence comes from Shinisaurus crocodilurus, assembly GCA_021292165.1. Classification (NCBI taxonomy): domain Eukaryota; kingdom Metazoa; phylum Chordata; class Lepidosauria; order Squamata; family Shinisauridae; genus Shinisaurus; species Shinisaurus crocodilurus. The sequence continues at coordinate 12,211,508 of CM037883.1, read as the reverse complement.
CAATTAAATGCTTATATTTTGAGTTGCTGAGATTTGGAGGAAATTAATTAGATTCTCTGGGTAGGTTAGACTTTCATTAGCAACCATGCCACTGATAGTCGGTTCTCATTTTAGTGGAACACTTTTAGATAGACTAACAATGCAATCCTCTGCACACTCCCATTAAACAGAGTGGGATTTACTTCTGAGTAACCGTGGATAGAGCCTGTAGAGCTGCTGTATATCTGTGATCAGAACTTGTTTGCTTCTGAATAGTCCTAGTAAAATCAGTGGAAATTCTCTTGTGCATGGGTTGTGGGCCTAACACCACAATCCTATGGTCCTACTGCTACATAGAATTGGTGCTGTGTGCTACTGTTAGTGAGCTGTGATCTGTCAGCAAAGAGGGATTGCTGGATTGCTAACCACCACTTAGTCATTTGAACTATTACCGGCTTGAGTACTGAAAACTCCAGCAGGCATGGCTATGCTCCTCAATTAAAAATTACCAAATAAATATTGATATAAATGATCAATGATTTCCATGTAAGACTGGGAACTACCATAATGGCTCCTCTATCTAGGCCAGGGGTAGGGAAACGGATTGGTCCCGGGGGCTAGATTGCCTCCCTGGACCAATCTGGAGGGCTGGATAATGGGTGGGCAGGTCAGTGGGTGGGGCTGTCCCAGGCCCCTTCCCCAAACACCCCACCTCCTGGTGTTCCCTGGCTCCAGTTTTTTTGGGTGGGTGGGTGGACTGGTGAGTGGCTGGTGCAGGGACTCCTCCAAGTGGTGGCTGAAGCAAAGCTTGTGGCTTACGCTGGCTCAGCTTGTCTGAGTGTGGAAAGCTAAGCAGGGTCAGGCCTGGTTATTACTTGGATGGGAGACCCCTCCTCTAGTTTCCTGCATTGAGCAGGGGGTTGGACTCGATAGCCTTGTAGGCTCCTTCCAACTCTATGATCTATGAAATCTATGAAGCCCCAGCTGGCTTCTCTCTCCATTCCCCTTCCCGGAGGAGTGAAGTCAATGGGCCACACGGGCCTGAGGTGTGCTCCTCCTTGAAGCTGTGGCTCAGCTGCTCTCCCACCCGCTTTCCTTTCTGAGGTGGTGGGACTTCATGGGTGGGGCGGGGCCTTCCTCGAGCCTCCAAGAGGTCTGGCAGGGCAAATTCTTTCCACAGGCCAGAGGTTCTCAATCCCTGAACTAGGCATTACTGGAGCCATTAACAGTGGAGGTTGGTGTCTCCCATATCAATGGGGCGATGTATCCATTCCAGGTTTTAATCTAAACTTTTAAGGAGCTATCCAGGGTGCAGAACCCTGTCCTCAAAATAGGTTCAGCACCATGGATAGCTCCTTTAAAGTTCAGTCTGAAACCTAGAGTGGATACACTGCCCCACTGACATTGGAGCCACCAGTCACTGCTGCATGTAGAAAAGATCAGGGTGAAGCAGTTTCTATATCCCATGGTGACAATGCATTAGTCCAGCCCGAGAGAACACTATGACCAGTTGTGTTTTTGTTTTGCGTTCTGTCCTGTGCATTGTGTGGTTTTTGTTTTGTTTTTTTAAAAAGCCCCACCATTGCCACTAGTTTATTGAATTCTCCAGAGTTCAGATAAAGACAAAATTGATTCAATCCATCTCTTTTCTCATTCTGAAAGCTTCATTATGGCCACATCCCTGTGTGCACCTATCAGTTCAGCTGTGTGATTCAGTCACACTGGCCATCACATCAGTTATGTCTAAGGACCCCTGGACTCTGGCTGGCCATCCTTGGGGATAAAACCAAAACTCTAACAGCATTTTATGCTTTAAACAATACTTTTGAAAGGGAGAGATGAAAAATGTTAACTGCTGTGTGCCACACTGTGTGTCATGTGTAAGCCTTGAGACCAACCACACTTGACGTTAGGAAATGCCCTATAGGAAAAAGGAAGGGGCTATTTAGGAAACAGACTCCTAAGACAGGGAGCTGCATAATGACTTCAGGTTGGGATGAGTTTCTTATTTGCGCTCAGACTGGTGTCCTGACCAGGGGAGGGAAAGAATATTCAGGCCTTCTGATATAGAAAGAAACTCCTAATTTCTAGGAGTGAAAGAACAAGGGAAATAGAGCTTTGCACAAAGTGCTACTGTAGCGCTACTGCTTTGCACAAAAGTATTTTTCTACAGAGCTACTGCCATGGAACAGGACTGTTTTCTCCTGGAAACGCTTGTGCTCAGTGCAGTGAATGCTTTGAGGCATTAAGGCCAGTTCAAGAGGGTGAGTCATAGCAGGAGCCTCTGGGACAGGTGAGTTGACCCTCTTACAGTTGTTGTATTTGATGGGCGTCTGTCACACTCCTCCCCTCATAGGGCCCTCAAGCTTGCCCTCCTCTTTGGAGCTACAGGTGCGCTTATGTAAGGTTGGGGGGGGGGTTCTCTCTCTAATCCTTACCCTTACACCTTACACACTGACCTTGGGATTTCTATTATGCCTACCTTGTACTTCTATGACCAAACACAGAGCACAGTTTCCCACACAGGTTGCTTCAATAAACAAAGTAAAGTTTATTTAAAATACAATAGTTTCTTGAAATAAGTCTCATACATACATTTCAGTCAATATTAACTAATTTACTATCCTATTCTATTTCTAATCCACCCTCAACAAATGTTCCCAAAATATTAATCCCTGCACTCACAAGCTAATCTCCTAACAAACCTAATCCAATCTCTCAGCTCTGTCTCCAGTCAACGCCACCACCCACAGTTTATATAACACGGGCTTTACCCTCCCCTTCTCACTCTCTCAGCCAATCATCTCACATATGCAAATACACCATTCTTCCTGCCTATTGGTTCTCACTCACCCTAGACTTACCTAACATAAAACAAAGAGATGCAACAGGAATACATACTTATAATCATAGACTCAATACAAGAAGACATTATTGTACTTACCATATATGGTCCATCTAGTCCAGCATTCTGTTCGGACAGTAGCCAACCAGGTGCCCATGGGAAACCCACAAGCAGGACATGAATGCAAGCAACAGGAGATGGAAGGTCTAGCAGAACACCTTGCCTCTCCAGGGGCCACTCCTAAACTCTTCTTCCCCACCCCAACTCAAGAAGCCATGGCAGTCTTTTATAGGCTGTCTCCTGCTGCTCAAGTGAGAACCCATGCTCCCACTGTGGAGAGACAAGGCAGTCATTCTGGGGGAGGAGCCAAAGGCAAAGGTCCTATAAAAGACTGCAGTGGCTGTAGGAGGAGGCAGAAGGAAAGTGGATGTTAGGATCAAGTGCCATTCCCCTCCACCCCACAGCAAGCAAGGCATCTGCCAACACATTTAGGCACACCACTCTCCCAGGACAGCTGCTCAGGTGCCTTTACAGTGAGTGGAGGAGAATTATCTTGCCTGGTCACTTCACCACTGGACCAAGCCAGTGTGGTGTAGTGGTTAGAGTCTTGGACTGGGACTCAGGAGATCTGGGTTCTAGTCCCCGCTCTGCCATGAAGCTCACTGGGTGACTTTGGGCCAGTCACTGACTCTCAGCCTAACCTACCTCACAGGGTTGTTGTGAGGATAAAATGGAGAGGAGGAGGAGGAGGATTATGTAAGCTGCCTTGAGTTCCTTGCAGGAAAAAAGGCGGGGTATAAATATAAAATAAATAAATAAAGCAGCTCATGTAATAGGCTATTCTCTCTGGAATTACGGCTCTGCTATATTTTATTCTTGGGATCTTGCTGAGATGAATCTGTTTTCTTGGGCTTTATGCTATGGAGGGCACAGTTCTTTTAAAGGAAATTTAGCTTTTCCAGGGACCCTAGAACTGGGACCCTAGAACTGGAGGAAGATGAATTCCTACCACATGACATTGAAACTTTTGTGTGTGGGGTGTTTGTTTGTTTGTTTGTTTGTTTTGAGGATTACATTCCCTCCAACTCCCAATAACACTACCCACTTTGGCTTGTACTGCCTTAAAAAAAAAAGTCCTAGTACTACCATCTATCTCCTCGCACATTCCATCTTAAGACTGTGAATAAATGCAGGGTCTGTGGCTTCAACACCTGGCCATATTTGTTCCCTTCCTTCCTTCCTTCCTTCCCACCCGCCACCACTTTGTTTAACAACCAACCTGATAAAAGTGTTCCAACAGTTGAAAAAGCCTGCTCATTATTTTGTGACACTTTGGATGGTCTTAATAAAGGTATTACCGGATTATGGTTTGAGATCCTTTTAAAGAAGGACACAGCAGACAGAGCCCTCGGTCCCAAAAGAGATAAGATACTGCATGCATTGCAACAGAATAAGAGCAGAAATGCCTGCGGGCTGCTGAATTGTTGGTAATATAGCAGACAAATCCATTGTTTCGTTATTATTCTTAAGCAAAAGACTGGCAATGCAGTGTTGTACAAAAGGGCAGAGCGAGTGAGATGAGCAAAGCTAGAAACCTCAACCTCTCTCCCTGGGGCTATCTTTCACTTGCGACTTGGCTGTGGGGAAATTACCTGCACATTACACTCGTCTAATCAACCACTGTGAGACCCGGCAAACTTTTAATATTGGCTTTTTATGGCACTGTTTTTGACTTGCCTCTCAGGTCACAAGCTTGCGGCAGCAGTACTGTAATGATGAAACTTGTCTCCACCAGCTAGAGCAGTCTCTTATTGGATAGATTGCAGTAGGAGATAGATAGGGAAAGAAAGAACATCCGGGAGAACACTAGAACAGGACTACATCTAAGCTGTTTAAGTTCACATTTATAACTCTGATCATTTTTAAACCCGCAAATATGTATTTCAGTTTGGAGACTTTGATAAATATTCAAATTCCCTGGGGTGGTACAGTGCTTAAGTCCTGATTAAAATCTTTTCCCACCCAAAGGCTACACAGAGCATACATGATTTAATCAACCACTGAAAAACCAGAGGTTCCCCATGACAAAAGTTTTAAGAACATAAGAATCATAGAAACACAGAGGTAGAAAGGACCTCAGAGATCATCTCGTCATGCTGAATTAGAGCGGGGTCCATCTAATCCAGCATTCTGGTCACACAGTAGCCAACCAGCTGCCTGTCAGACACCCACAAGTAGGAGGAGCATGCAATAGCACCCTCCCCCCTTTTAAAGCCTTCAAATTTGGTGGCCATCACTGTATCTTGTGGAAGTGAATTCCATAGTTTGAACTATGCACTTTGTGAAAAAGTACTTCCTGGATCTCCCACCATTCAGCTTCATGAGATGACCCTGGGTTCTGTTATTATGCGAACAGTTTTGGTGGCTTTCCTCCCCTTCAGTTTAGGAAAAATAGTCAATGGGGGGACTTGATAGAGGTTTATAAAAAATTGTACATGGTGTGAAGAAAGTAGGTAGGGTAGATTCCTCCCCTCCCTTCCTCCTTCATAATATTAGAATGTGGTGCCATCAATGGAAATTGATTGTCAGAAGATTTTGGAGAGAGAAAAGAAGGGACTTCTTCACAGGATGCATTATTAATTGATGACATTTCATACTGCAAGATGTGGCAATGGCTTCTGGTTTGGAGGTTTTCAAAAGTGCTTAGACACATTCATGGGGCAGGGGAGGAGAGGCCTATCAATAGCTCTATCAGTGTCCAGAGACAGCATACCACTGAAAGCCAATAGAAGGGATGAAATAGCAGGAGAAAGCTTTTGCTTGTATGCCCTACTAGCAGGCTCTCCAGATGTATCTGATCTGTCAATGCGAGAAAGAGGATCCTGAGTTGGATGCATCTTTGGTCTGGTCCAGCAGGGTGCTTGATATGTTCTTGTGAAACATCACAAGAAAGGCTTGGTGGAGATGAAAAATCCTTGTTTTTTACCAGCTTTGGTTGGCTCTCTGCTGAGAAGAATTTGAGGAATGACTCCAGAGCTGTCTTGGCAATGGGTCCATGCAAAGATCAAATAGGACCAATAAGGTACAATTGCCCTGATCAGTCCCTGAGCAGAGTATGGATCTCAAGGGCAATCTCTGTTTCATGGCCTGGATCCTTTCTCCATGACACTTGCCCCAATAGCAGTGTTGAGAGCAAGAAGATAACTGCCTGGGGAATCTGCTTCCAGGTTCTAGGGATGTGCGAACAAGAAAAACTTGAGTTCTCTAAATTCCACCTCTTAAGCTTCTTCTGTGTCATCATGCCCATTTCAGATTACGAATCCCCCCCCTTTTCTCATGAAAATTTGTGTGTATTTTTGTGTGTTTCCCCCAAATGTATGCATCAATTGTGCACATCTTTGAAAGGTATGCATTCTTCTTCCATTGATCGAAATGAGTTTGTGTTTGTGCACATTTTAAAACTTTTATTTTAAATTGTGCATTTTTCAAAAGTATGCATGCCGCTAAACACTTCTTTGGGTCTGAAAATTCAGAAATGTGCGGACTGCTGTTCGAACACAGCTTGTGTTCGAGTCCATGTTCAGTTTGGAAGGTGTGAACTGGGTAAATCCTGATTGAAATCAAACTGAAATGAATTTCTCATACATTGCTAGGTCTGACTTTTCTTTTCTTCTTTTAGAGCCTTATGTCAGCTTAGCGCTGAGGGAGCCAAGCACCAGGATAACGCTGCATGTCATCAAAACTCTTCCTGACTCTTCAAAATGTCCATTAGAAGAGAAAAACTGCTTATATTTATTTTGGTCAGTAGAGCTCATAGAATATTTATACCTGGGTTTTCAGCTCAGTAAAATCTTCCCAGATATTTATCTGAGTAGAAGGATTTAGTCCATTGAAGGGGGAAAAAAAGAAAGTAGCAGTGCTGTGCCAAAAAAATATTTCCACATTTCCACCCCCAACCATTCTCATTCAATTATATAGAAAAGAAATTCCTTTCAAAAAGAAATTCAAAGAAGAAGAACATTTTGGAGAAAATCTGATAGGTTGGGTTCAGGGTTCTTGTGCTCATTTTATTTATGAGGTGGCTGAGGAGTGTGTGTGAGTGTCCTGTCTTTCATTGAACAATCATCTCTCCTGCAACCTGTAGCCTCCTCGGCTTCCTGCACTTCAGTTTAAGCCAGGGGAAGATGGCATGAGGTAATTCCTCCCACAGGTCTTAGGTCAGGAAACCTGGGAATCTGCAGAGCAATAGAGAGAGGTGTAATAGAAAGACAAAACACACCCAAACTAGGGCTGGGTGATCTGCTGGGACCCAACCTGCCTCTGACTCGGTGGATGCCACTGCTGTGCCTACCAAGCCAGGCCAAAAGCGGGCACGCACTGCACTGCTCTCCAGACTTTCGGGTTCCCAGTGGGCAGCTGTTTACATAGAAAATGTCTTAACATACACCAAATGCTGCCACAATTTGCACAAATTACGCAAATTGTGGCGTATCTTAAGGCATTTTCTACATAAACAGAGGTCCACCAGGAACCCAGAAGTTGCTTCCCCGGCTTGACGCTGGAGAACACAAGTGGACGCTGAGGAAGAGGTAAGTGGGAAGGAGTTGGGGTGTGTGTGTGTCGAGCCTGTCTAGTCCACTGGATTCCCCCAAATGAAATCCTTGCAGATCCTTACCCAGCACCCTCAGTCACCTCACAGTAGTTAGGTAAGCTCAAAACCAACACCAAAATAAATTCAAGATAAATTATAGAATACCTGGAGAATGAGGAAGAGAATTGGAAGCCCCTTTCATGGGGGAAGAAAACTTTGAGGAAATTGGAGAATGGATTTTGGCACAGCGCTAGCTCCACTCCTTCCCTGGAGCTTGGCACAACACCGACCCGCTCACACCCACTACAGGGCTTTCTGGGAAGTAGTGGCATTATAAGCATTTGCGTTAGAGACAAGATGTATCCCCAGTCGCTCCTCAGAAATGGAAAATGTGGAAGACCCTGAGGAAGGTGTGGAAATCTTAAGAATGACAACTGGAGCTGAGCCAATATTTCTTTGAAGTCATTTCCCCCCCCCCTCAGAAAAGCTCTGATATGTTTCTTTTTTTAACCCCCATAGAAATAAAAGGCCACGTTGCGGAATTTTTCCAAGTTCTATTCACCGTGTGTGTGTGTGTGTGTGGTGGTGGTGGTGGCTGCCTTCACTTCCCCACCACTGGCCACAATACCCCAGAATAATGCTAGGTGTGTGGGGCATTGTGGAGGATACAAAAATGGGGGCCAGCCTGCCAATGCCATTGTTGCAGTGGCAGTACAAAAAAACCCAGAAACCCTTAGGGGAAAAAAATAAAATGGAAAGAACAAAGCCTATGCTACAATCTCTGCCAATGGTGAGCCCTACCTACAAGAAACCGTTGGAGAATTTCTTCTTCCCCTGGAGAAATTTGGTGAAAATCCCCACCCCACTCCCCGACATACAATTCTCTGCCCACAAATAGGGTGGAGAATTTCAAGGGGCCATTGGCGCACAGCTCTAGAAGTAACTTAATCTTTCATCTCAACATTAACATGATACATTTCCTTGACTCTGGATAGCAGCAGATCCTAGTGGTTAGCCTTCCTTCCTCTGCTAATTGCATGAAGGGGTCTCCACATGATTACTGGGAAACAAAGGCTGTGCTGCGGGCCCCACACCGTAGACATTCACACATTGGTGCAGACATTTGCACGGGTGTGTGTGTGTGTCTCACTTCCTGGTTATTGCATGGAACACCTTCATGTGATTAATGCAGGGGTGGCCAACTTAGGGCTGTCTGGGGGGCATTTTTGCTCCCTACGGGCTGCATGCCACAAGGCACCTGATTTTTATTTTTTTTTTTTAAAAAAGGAAAAAAGAAATTGTCCTGTTAGTGCGACAGAGTGCTAAACGGGTCAAATTTAGCTTGTTTAGAAGCCAAATCTGACCCCTATAGCATTCCGTAGTGGCTACGGAATGATATAGGGGGTCAAATGTCACTTCAGAACAATCTACCTTTGGCCCATGCTGCCATTACTCTTATGTCTTTATTTTTAAAAGATGGAGTTTCTTGCCATGGCAGGGGACAGCACTGGGGAGGGTGGTGATGGCCGCATGGGGCGTGCAGGCCACACGCTGCCCACCCCCTGGATTAATGCATCAAGAGGACTGTAATCTTCAGTCTTTTCAGATCAGGGACACTCCTTTAACCCCAACCTGAAACACATGAGCCATTTTTAGCCCTCCCCCTCCCGAATAAGCCCATCGTTCCCCCTCTTTCTTCCTCTGATTTCCCTTCATTTCTGTATCTGTCTCCCACTCTCTTTCTAGTATTCTTCCTCCCCCTCACACATCTTTATCCTATTTATTTTATAAGGAGGTATTTAAAAAATATCAAGGAGAATCACAATAAAACACTGAATAGCAGTAATCATTTAAAAAAAAATAAATCAAGATCTGGCTGACTCTTAAAAAAAAAATAAAACTACCCAATACTTTTTTTCTTCTTTTTTAAACGGGCTGGACTATTTTAATGGATTGGAGTATTTGTTTTGTTCATTATTTTTCCTAGGAAACCTTGTTCTAGAAAGGAAGCGCTTTGAAAATTATCCCCTTAAGTGAAGTCAATTTCTTTTTTGGGTGGGGGGGTGGGGGGCACAGCCCCATTTTAAAGCTCAGAGGATTTATTGTCTGTTTATTGAGATAACTCTGAGATGGATGAGAGTAATTATGCATGGGAAAAGGAGGCAGAGGGTAGGGATGTGGTGAAGGATTTGGGGAGAGGAGGCAATATGGCCTAGATGGGATCTTTTCATAAGGGGAAACAAAAACAAAGTATTCCCTAAAACCTTTGAAGAGTTTAATTAAAGTTACAGGGGAAAATTGCCACTGAGAAAATTCTCCTACAGAATGAAATTCTTTTGAGCATTTCACCAAGTCTAGTAGGAACTGGAGTGGAGGCTGCTCCATGTTTACTAATAGAGTAGGTATCATTATAGCCTTGCACCCCAATTCTCCATTGCAAACCAAAGTCCTATGAGGAATGGTTGAAATAGGTGGGTATGTTTAGCCTGGGAAAGAGAAGATTAAGGAGAGACATTGATAGCAGCCTTCAAATATCTGAAGGGCTGTCACACAGAAGACTTTTCCTCTCTTGCTCCAAAAGGTAGGACTCAAACCAATGGGTGGACATTGGAGGGAACCAGATCTCAGCTAAACATTAGGAGAAACATCCTAACTCTAAGTGCTGTTCAACAGTTGGAAAAGACTGCCTTTGGGCAACGATAGTCTCTCTTTCACAGAAGGTATTTAAGCAGAGGCCTCAGATATTTGGGGTAACATTGCAAGTGTAGAGTCACTAGGGGAGAAATGGGTTAATGGACACCAGGGACTAACCACACCCACTTCCTTCTACATATGGTGAATCTTACCTTGGAGGTGAGTGCTCTCTCTCTTACCTGACTTCCCATGAGGCAAGACATGTATGGCTGGCTCTCTGCCAACCATCCTGACTCCAATGGACTCTAAGCAGTACCTGCATGCATTATCCAAGTATGCAAGACTACCAGTTGTTTGTGAGTACAATAAACTCTTTTTTATGGATATAACTAGTCTGGATTACTTTTAATCCTAAAGAGGCATTCAAGGTGCGGCTGGACAGCCACCTGTCAGGGATGCTTTGACTTGGATTCCTGCATTGAGCAGGGGGTTGGACTCGATGACCTTATAGGCCCCTTCCAACTCTACTTTTCTATGATTCTATGATTCTAGGTCCTAACAGACCACATGGTAAATAACCTTGCAGTTGAGTAAATTAGTAATAAACTTCCGCATATCTCTGCTACGATACAAACCAATCCTTCTAACCTGTGCTTCCCCCTGTGCAGATGATATGGACAGTGGTATCCTACACATGACTACTCAGAAGTACGACCCATTGAGTTCAATATGGCTTACTTCTGGGAATAGGCTTTCAACCTTAATATCTCTATCCAGTAGAGTGTGATGTGAAGGCAAGTCCAAAAATATGCAGAAAGCCTGCCTTAGCCGACTTACATCTCCAGCGGTTTTCTTTTCGTCATTCAACTTAACATTTCTTTTTCCGTCTGTATGCCATTAAATAACATGAATGTTGTAGAGATCTTACAATTTCAAATGACAGTCATTTTGAAAGCATGCTTTGAAATCCACTCCCTGGTTTCCTGAAGAATATTACTGCACATAAATCTTAATCTTATTTTGGCTGATATTTATTTGGTTTGCCATTCAGATTCAGTATTATCACACAGATTCCAGTGATTATTCCTTTCTGATCCTTGGCAGTCATTAAATCTTCAGAACTGTACTCTTCCTTGAGGAAAAGCCATGGGGAGAGTCACAGCTGAACTTCAATCAAAACCAGTTTGTTTCAGTAGCTTCAAAACTGTAGAGCAAGTCCCAGAAGTATATGCATTTCCCTTAGAAGATATAGAAGTGGCTCCATTGGTTTGGGCCACATATGCTTAAAATCATGCTTCCAAGTCTCTCTTCACCATCCACTGTATTGACTCACTTCATTGTAAAACAGGTACTTAGTTCATTGGGCTGGTACCCACTGAAGTCAGTAACCCATGATCAGCCATAGTCCTGGAGGAATCATTCCATGAAGAAGTAGCCTCCTCCTGACCCTAGCATTTTAGATCTTGATTTTAGGAATGTTATTACACTGTTCCAAAACAAAGTGCTCATGGAGGTTCATAAGTGATCCCCCCAATTAAAAAAAAAATACTATATATATATTAGTATTAGTATATGTATATGTATGAGAGACAATAGAGTCATTGGGTTGGATCCAGGCTTATTCATAGATTTCATAGATTTCATAGATCATAGAGTTGGAAGGAGTCTACAAGGCTATCGAGTCCAACCCCCTGCTCAATGCAGGAAACTAGAGGAGGGGACTCCCATCCAAGTAATAACCAGGCCTGACCTTGCTTAGCTTTCCACGCTCAGACAAGCTGAGCCAGCGTAAGCCACAGTGACTAAGGGCACAATCCGACTTGATAGGGATAACTGAAACCTGGTGGGATGACTCCCATGACTGGAATACAGCAATTGAAGGGTATAACTTGTTCAAAAGGAACAGAAGCAACAGAAAGGGAGGTGGAGTTGCACTGTATGTTAAAAATACGTATCTCTGCACAGAGATACAGGAAGAGGAGCTTGGCAGCCCCATTGAGAGCATCTGGGTTAAAATAAAGGGGGCAAAGAATAAAACGAACATGGCGGTTGGAGTCTACTACCGACCACCCAATCAAGGAGAAGATGAGGATGGAACTTTTGAAAAGCAAATTGCCATTGTTTCAAGGAGGCACGATGTGGTAGTAATGGGAGACTTCAATTTCCCTGATATCTGTTGGGAGACTTATTCAGCCAAACATGGCCCCTCCAAGAAATTCCTGACCTGTGTTGCTGATAACTTCCTCCTACAGAAAGTGGAGGAAGGAACTAGAGGATCGGCTATCCTTGACCTGATTCTAACCAACAGAGACGAGTTAGTGGATAAAGTGGCAGTTTCGGGAACTCTGGGGGAAAGTGACCATGTTATACTAGAGTTCTTGATTCTAACAGAAGCAAAAGCTGAGTGTAGCCAAACACGTACCCTGGATTTTAGGAAAGCCAATTTTAACAAACTCAGAACAATGATTAGTAAGATCCCATGGCAAGTGACTCTCACGAGGAAGGGAGCCCAGGAGGGGTGGGAGTTTTTAAAGAAGGAAATTTTAAAGGCACAATTGCAAACAATTCCCACAAGGAAAAAAGGCAGAGGGCAACAGAAAAAGCCAATGTGGCTTCACAATAAACTCAAAGATGACCTGAAAACAAAAAAGGACACGTATAGGAAGTGGAAGGAAGGACAGGCTACAGGGGAAGAGTACAGGCAGGTAGCACAGAACTGCAGGAATAGTGTCAGGAAGGCTAAAGCTGAGAATGAGCTAAGGTTAGCGAGGAATGCTAAAAGCAACAAAAAAGCTTTCTTCAGATACATGCACAGTAAAAGACAGAAGAAAGAACTGGTGGTTCAACTACGCGATGAGGATGGCAAATTGATAACAGAAGACAAAGAAAAGGCAGAAGTGTTCAATTCCTACTTCGGCTCGGTCTTCTCCCAAAAGAGGGTCTATGACCCCCCTGGCAAACCTGAAGTGCAGACTGAAGGGGCAGGATTGCAGCTTGAGATTGATAGGCAAATGGTCAAGGAGCACCTGATTACTCTGAACGAGTTTAAATCTCCAGGGCCTGATGAGCTGCATCCTAGAGTAATAAAGGAACTGGCAGAAGAACTCTCAGAACCACTGTCTATTATCTTTGAGAAATCATGGAGGACAGGTGAAGTGCCAGACGACTGGAGGAGGGCAAATGTTGTTCCCATCTTCAAAAAGGGCAAGAAGGAGGAACCTGGGAACTATAGGCCAGTCAGTCTGACATCAATCCCTGGGAAGATTTTTGAGCAGATTATAAAGAAGTCAGTCTGCAAGCACCTTGAAAACAATGCAGTGATTACTAGAAGCCAGCATGGATTTGTCAAGAACAAATCCTGTCAGACTAATCTGATCTCATTTTTTGATCGGGTAACCTCCCTTGTGGACTGTGGGAATGCTGTGGACATTATATATCTGGACTTCAGCAAAGCTTTCGACAAAGTGCCTCATGATATCCTGATTAGTAAGCTAGCTAAGAGTGGGCTAGATGGAACAACTATCAGGTGGATCCACAATTGGCTAAAGAATCGGACTCAAAGAGTGCTTATCAATGGTTCCTTCTCAAACTGGGGAGAGGTAACGAGCGGGGTACCACAGGGCTCGGTCCTGGGCCCGGTGCTCTTCAACATTTTTATTAATGACTTGGATGAGGAGGTACAGGGAATGCTTATCAAATTTGCAGATGACACAAAGTTGGGTGGAACAGCTAATACTCTGGAAGACAGAAACAAAATTCAAAGTGACCTCGATAGGCTGGAGCGCTGGGCCGAAAACAACAGAATGAAATTTAATAGGGATAAATGCCAAGTGCTGCACCTAGGGAGAGGAAACCAAATGCAGAGTTACAGAATGGGGGACACTTGGCTCAACAATACTACAAGTGAGAAGGATCTTGGAATTGTGGTAGATCACAAACTGAATATGAGCCAGCAATGCGACGTGGCTGCAAAGAAGGCAAATGCAATTTTGGGCTGTATTAATAGAAGTATAGCTTCCAAATCGCGGGAAGTGATAATTCCCCTTTACTCGGCACTGGTTAGGCCTCATCTTGAGTACTGCGTCCAGTTCTGGGCACCTCACTTTAAGAAGGACATAGACAAACTGGAGAGGGTTCAGAGGAGGGCAACAAGGATGATAAAGGGACTGGAAACAAGGCCCTATGAGGAGAGACTGAAAGAACTGGGCATGTTTAGCCTTCAGAAGAGGAGACTGAGGGGAGATATGATTGCACTCTTCCAGTATTTGAAGGGATGTCACACAGAGGAGGACAAAGATCTCTTCTCGTTCATCCCAGTTTGCAGGACACGGAATAATGGGCTCAAGTTACAGGAACCTAGATTCCACCTAAACATCAGGAAAAATTTCCTGACTGTCAGAGCAATAAGACAATGGAATCAACTACCTAGGGAGGTGGTGGGCTCTCCCAGTCTGGAGGCATTCAAGGTGCAGCTGGACAGACATCTGTCAGAGATGCTTTGACCTGGATTCCTGCATTGAGCAGGGGGTTGGACTCGATGGCCTTGTAGGCCCCTTCCAACTCTACTTTTCTATGATTCTATGATCCTATGCAAGTTCAGACAGAAAAGGGCCTACAACTCCCAGCATTCCCCAGCCAACTGCTTTCTGGGACATGCTAAGAGGCATAGGCCTTTTTCTGTCTAAACTTCCATAAGATTGTGCCTTAACTTATGTCCCACTGATTTCAACAGGTCTACTCTAAATATGACTAAGTCTGGATTCAACCATATAAGAACAAATCAACAAGAAGAAGGCATATACTGCTCTTTGAATCCACAGTGTTCAGCAGCAACAGAAACCTATTTCACAGCAAATCCCCACTGCTAATAAGAAAATACGTTAATTAAAAAAAAGAAGTAAATGGGAGGGTCGGATAGGGCAGATTGGTGGGCACCAGGAAAGGTGTCCACAGGCATATTGGTGCCCATGGGTACTACACTGCCTACCTCTGCTGTAACCATTCTGCATTACAGCCTCCCCTCCCATCTATCTATTCTTGCTGCTGTTTTTATGTATTGGGCATTATTTTGGTTTTATCTAAGATGCCTTGTATACACATGTAAAAAGGTAGGATATAAACATCTTCTTCTTCTTCTTCTTCTTCTTCTTCTTCTTCTTCTTCTTCTTCTTCTTCTTCTTCTTCTTCTTCTTCTTCTTCTTCTTCTTCTTCTTCTTCTTCTTCTTCCCAAGCTCTCCTAGGTTCATAAAACTCAAATATATTTATTTGGAATTTCCCCCGCCTCCAAACTCATTGCCCGTTGTTGTTTTGCACCAGGTTTAAAACATATTCCTGGTATAGTATTACATTTTGAAACAGTTTTAAGAAGTTAGTATTTGGAAAGGAGATTTTATGTGCTAATAAAATATGAATGTTCATGTTCATTTTATTTTTTGGTTAGTGCACTAAAAATTAATAGCGAGTATAATAATTCTAAGAGTGATGGTTGGCATTCCTTAAACCCAACCCAACTAGCACAGCCAGTGCATACTCTAATGCCTCTCCTCTCTAGGGTTGCCAACTTTTTTATTGGGCCTTAACAGCCAGTTGATCTACAGAAGTTAGTTGATAATGCTATTCCCACGTGGGGGAAAAAAAACATGTGCAAAGTGAAGCATGTGCAAAGCAAAGCATGTGAAAAGCTTCACAGCCTCATTTTCACAGAGTGAGGTGCGTGTGGTAGAGGAGTAGGCAGGGCAGGAACATAGGAAAGTGCTCTATAATGAGTCAGAGCATTGGCCTATTTAGCTCAGCATCTGGTCCATCTACAGCAGGGATGGGGAATGTGCTGCCCAGATTTTGTTGGACTTCAACTCCCATCAGTGCTTACTATTGGCTATGCTGGCTAGGGCTGATGAGAGCTGCAGACCAACAATGTCTAGAGAGGGCCTCCCCTTCCCCATCTCTGATCTGCACTGACTAGCATCAGCTCTCCAGAGCTTCAGGCAGTGGTGCTTCCCAGACTTACCTAGAGATGTTGGGAACTGAATCTGGAACCTTCTGCATGCACAGCATGTGCTGTACTACAGCAGTGGCTGGTAGCTCCAATGTCAGTGGGACGGCGTGTATCCACTCCGGGTTTCAGTCTGAACTTTAAAGGACCTATCTATGGTGCAGAACCTGTTTGGGGGGGCTAGGGTTCAGCACCATGGATAGCTCCTTAAAAGTTCGGTCTAAAACCTGGAGTGGACACCATTGGCGCCACCAGCCTCCACTGTCCTCCTGTAGAGCTCCAGTCCTCCCCCAACACAGGAAGTTCCCTGTTCCTAGTGAGATCACTAGTCCAACAGCCCTGCAGCGTTTCAGGCAGGGTTCTTTCCCAACCACACCTGGAGATGTTGGGGGTATTGAACCTGGGACCCTCTGCATGCCAAGAATGTGCTGCAGCCCTTCTCATGATTCCCCTGCCTGCATCAGTTGGCACATCTATCCACCCCCCAGAAACATATATACTCAATTCCACAAGCTAGAAGCACAAATAAAAATGTTAGCTACCATTCACCATGCTAGTTTCCCCCCCCCCAATTATTATTTAGTAGAGGGTTGTGTGTGTGTGTTTTAAATTTCTTGGGGGCCCTGCTTGCTTTATTTCATTTTACGTCTCTTTTGCAGGGAGATTAGGCAATGCTGCCCACAGATATTATGCTTGAAATATTTAACATTTAAATCCTCATTTCCTGTTGCTTCCTTTCTGATTGCCTATCTGTGTCTCTTTCATGAACGCCGCTTAAAACACCATCTGAAATCCTCCTCCAACTCAAATCTTAGTCCCTTCTTCCAAATCACCCATTATGCTTGAAATTCTCACTTCCTTTATTTTGGCCAGCTACCAAATTCATCAGCTTCCCAGCTGCACTCATAGAAGTACACTTTCTTTTCAGTAGCACCCTTCAAACAAGCTACATACATATTTTAAAGATGCTCAAGTATATATACGCTGGCTGAGTGGGTGCTGGTTCACACTGAATTATTCCATAAAATTGTGTATATGGGCACATATCCATGGGGAGAGATGTCAGTGGAAAGGTAGCCTATCAGGAAGATGTTTTCTAGCATTTCCTGCAGTGCCAGTTTTCTACATGTGGGGAGTGGAGGAACATTTAAAGCTGCTGGGCTCCTCTCTGCTACACCACAGTGCCACACCACTGCAGGTGGAAGTGTCTGGAATTGCAGTTCCCCTGCAGAGATCTGGTGACAGAAGGGGCCAATAGGGTTCCCCCTCATCCTATGTTGCTGCTGACTCTGACCTGACTTCTTAGTTGGAACTGCATTGCTCAAGGATGGGCTGAGACGGTTTTGGACTGCTCATCTCCACCTCACTGCTTGTTCCCCTCTAGATCACCAGCCCTGACACCCCCTGCTTCTCCCTTTTCTGACACTGGTGTGGGAGAACCTGAGCTTAAGGCTCTCACACATCTCTTGCACAATGCCTTTTGCCGGATCTAGTGGATAAGACAGCTACAGCCTTTCCTGGACAGGGATAGCTTGACTACTGCTGGAGTCCATGCATCGGTGACCTCAACACCGGATCACTGCAATGTGCTTTACATGTGACTGCCTTTGAGGTTTGTCCCAAAGATGCAGTCAGTGCAGAATGCCGCAGCCAGGTTGGTAATGGGAGTGGCTTATCGCCAGCAAAATCCACCTATGCTGAGGGAGCTGCACTGGCTGCCTGTGTGCTACTGGGCCAGGTTTAAGATTTTGGTACCTGTTTACAAAGCCCTATACAACTCAGGGCCAGAATAATTAAGAGATCCCCTGACCTCCTACCTGCCTGTTTGGTTGTCGTGCTCATCAGGAGATACCCTCCTGGTATTGCTCAAGGTTTTGGAGGTCTGGAGCATGACGGCTCGGAATAGAGCCTTCAGCAACATAGCACTCTTTGGAACTTGCTACCACTCCAACTTGAACAGGATCCAACCCTTCTAGGTTTTCGACATCTACTGAAAACATCCTTCCCCTCCCCCCAACAAGCATTCCCAGGAAGGAATCTTGTTTTCTGTATACTGCAATCGATATTATTATTATTTATTTCATTTTATTTAGTACAGCTCTAATCCAACCAATAACTAATGTTCTCTGGATGGATAATATACAGGGTTTTGTGGGGTTTGTTTGTTTGTTTATTTAAATATGATCTTATACTGCATTTTTATACATGCTTAGAATTTTTTAAGGTAAGCAATTCATAAATATCATTAAATAATAAATAAATAAATCTCTTGATGGAGTCTTATCTATTTTGAACACAGTTTCCACAGAGCGATAATGTTATCATTATTTCTAGCTTTCCTGTGTTATACAGGTGCTTTACAAATTCTTAGTTAAAAGGCATCGTTCTTAAACTTCACATCAATAAACAAATTCACTTTTCGAAATGCATGTAGAATGTATTCTTTAAATCTTCAGTTCATCCCTTTCCCATGGCAGGAAAACAAAAACAAAAACAAACAATCCAAATGATTCCTTTCATGCATTGCTAGTTTTGTTCTCTGTTCCAAATCCCTGCCTGCAGGGACCGAGAGATTAATGTATCCTCCTCCAATAGTATCTCAGGAGTCCATTTGGAAATGGGCAAGATGAGGGGATGTACTATAGAGAAGAAAAGAGATAGATATCTCTGCAGATGGGATGCTTATGAACCAAGGGTTCTAACTGTCAAATTATGCATATATTGATGATCTTTCTGGAGCAGCTAAATCATGGAGATGCCACAAATATTTGAATCATTGACTTCTGTAGAACTGGGAATCAGTCTTACAACTGAATTTAAACAACTATACCCCTAGCATCCATTATCATGAAGGTGATTGGGAGGCTGGACTGTTTCATTTTTAGAATGCTAAATTATGAAGTATCCAGAGAATTATTTTGTGGTCAATGTAAACTTTGCCTGTGTTATAACCAGGGGAGGCTGGTGACTCAGTGTGGCTCCTAATCCACCTGCAGGTCTTATTTGGAGCTTTATAGGAGCTACCCATGGTTCTGAACTCCATCCCCAAATAGGTTCACCACTATGGGGCACCATGGATAGCTCCTATAAAGCTCCAAATAAAAGCTGCACTGGATTAGGAGTCACCAGCCTCCAATGGTTTATAACCCCCCCACTCACTGTGAAACTTCCTAACACTCCAGAATGCTTGACGGGGCCAGTACTACCATTGGGCAGAATGAGGTAGACACCTCATGTGGCAGAATCTGGAAGATGGCAGCAAGGAGCTGGAGGAGAGAGCTGTATGTCCTGCAGCCTGTCCTGTGCTTGCTAAGCTAGTCTGATGCCTGCAGGTGTGGTGGAAGGCCCTGAACCATCACCATTGTTGATGAAAGACTCACCTGCCAGTCTAGCAGGCTTTTGCATATAGAATGGGAGGGACTGCCATCTTGTTCTTTGCCTCAGGCAGCAAAATGTCTTGGGCCAGCCCTGAGGCTTGATCACATCTAGGGGAGATCCCATTTTCTCAGATATTGAGCCCTGGTGATTGTGGTGGTGGTGCTGGTGGTAGTAGTTGGAAACAGCTAATGCTTACATGGTTTTACGTATGACTTATTTATTAGGCCACCGATTGACAGAAATTACTTGGTCCAGACTTTAATAAAGTTAATTAATCAATTGACTGAATATAGATGCTTTTCTGGAGGAAACAGGATATTCTTTCTATAAAGCTAGATTGGGGAATGTCTGGTTGTTCAGATGTTGTTAGACTGAAAATCCCATCATCCCTCACAATTGGCTATGCTGGCTGGGACTGATGGGAATCCCAGCCCAACAACATCTGAATGGGAACATGCTTCCCACCCCTGCTTTGAAGTTTCTAGAGCTTCCATTATTTGAATGAAAAGCACAATAAAGCATTGAATGGAATCAACAGATACTATCTATCAGTCTCAGCAAATTTCTCTTATCCAATTTCAAAGCAGTGGCAACGTTGTGTACATGTTTGAGTTGGAAATTTTTCAAAGGAAGTGTTTCAAATCACATCATCACCTATAAAAATATGCATTTCAGATTTCAGAAGAATCCAAACAGACCATGATCAGGAAGGCTCTTTCTGTTACTAGGATGTCAGACTCATTACTGATTTCAAATTTGTTACTGATTTTGAACCACAGACTTACCGTGTGCATGGCCATAAGTCAGCGGATGGAGGAGGGCCATGGCTAGCCTGAGGGGTGAGTGAGGTCAGCTGGATGCTCACTAGGGATGCATGAGAAATTTGTTTCAGTTCATTTTTGATCAGGATTTACTAGGGATGTATGTGAGGAATCCAACAGGGAGGTGAAAATCCGATGGATTTTCACAATTTGGCCCCCTGGATTCTGGTTCACCAGCCCTGTGCTGGCAGCAACTCACTATGTTATGAGTCGAGACAGATCATGGACTTCCATGATCTCTAAGACAGGCTGCAGTTTGTGCTTTTTAAAAAAAGCTAAGGAAATTTGTGCAAATGGCACTATTTGTGTAACTTTACGCAAATTGCATAAATCACGGTATTTTGCATGTTTTGTGCAAATCAGCACCCAAAAAGCACCTGGATCTAGCATGATTTGCATAAAATTGGCCAATTTGTGCAAATGGCACTAGATCGATGTACTTTTCGGGTGCTGATTTGTGCAAAACATGCAAAATACCATGATTTATGCAAATGCGTAATATACAAATTGCACAAATAGTGCCATTTCCGCAAATTTCCTTAGCATTTTTTTAAAATGTACAAACTGTTGTCCATCTTCAAGGCAGAAGTCCATGAACTGGCTCAACTCACAACATAGTGAGTCGGCGAAAGCACAGGGCTTGCGAACCGGAATCGGGGGGGGGGGGATTATGAAAATCCATCAGATTTTCACCCCCCTGTTGGATTCCTCACATATATATTCCTACCTGCAGCTCTTTCTTCCCAAACCTGTTGCTACTTCTCTGGAGATCTCTGAAGACATGGCACAGCAGCTGAATTCCCAGGCTGCTGTGTGCCTCTTTCCTAAGAGTTTGGAGGTGCTAGTAGTCTACATCCCAGCAAATTCATTACTGACCCTTCAGGTTACAGAGCATTTAGGATTAAAGGCTATCTACCAGGAGCACCGACACCTTCCAGTGATGTCACAGGGCTTCTGGGATGTTACTGCCACAAATTGAATTTGTCTTCACACTACCACATCGATTACAACCTCAAATCTAATTTATCCAGCACTCCTTCCTTTGTAGGTCTATTCCAGCATTAGGTTCAACCAGCTAACAGATCTGTTCACTATATCTTACATCCCCCTCGATGTTTCAGTGAGGTGTTTTTTGTTTTGTTTTTAATATTAGTAGTACAAGTCCAGACAAGAGCCTAGAGATATTAGAAATGAAAATGGATTCCTATCCTTTTTCATCCAAAGATCAGGTAATGCAGTCATCTTCTTTCAGTACATGATTTCTTGGCAATATCTAAAATAAATAAATAAATAAATAAAAAATGAACAAAGCAGAAGGGGGGAAAAGACAACTGTGAACTGAACTAGGGCAGCCACCTTCCTAGAAGGATTAAGACTGTGTGTAATTTACTCATGGGGTGCCCCTTCATCATCTCCTTAAGCCAAACAATTTGCTTTAGATCATGGCTAGCAGGGTTTGCTTATTTACTCACAGTTGCAGAGCTTGCTCAGCAAACTGGCTGCAAGTCTCTTATGAGACCAAGAGGACAACAATAAGGGATAATGTTGAGTTGTTGCATCAGTCTTAGGGAGAAGATGGATCTAAGATTAAAAGAGGACTCACAGCAAGATTTTCAGCTGCTGTATGAGGCCAGCTCTCTCCTGACTTCACAGTCTGAATTGTCGATACACACCACCATTGGATGCTGGTTTACCAGTCTTGCTTTTCTTCGTGTAGCTTCATTTCAGCTGCCCTCCATGTTTGTTTTTTGAAGCTGTGTATGAACATTTATTCCTTTACATAATCTTTTTAAATATATACTGCAAAATTGCTCTGGGGAAAGGGAGGAGGTGGGTTAGTAACATCACAGGCACTAGTCTGTCAGGACTGTTCAGTGTATGCAACTTCATTTAATTTGTTTATCTGTTCCTCTACCTAAGGATACATGCTGACCCTCTATGTCTGCTATTCTTGTCCATGTTGTGCCAATATTTGCACAAGCATGAGAGCCAGTGTGGTTAGAGTGTTGGACTGGGGCTCGAGAGATCCGCGTTCTAGTCCCCGCTTGGCCATGAAGCTCACTGGCTGACTTTGGGCCAGTCCCTGACTCTCAGCCTTACCTACCTTGCAGGGTTGTTATGAGGATACAATGGAGAGGAGGAGGAGAATCATGTCAGCTGCCTTGGGTTCCTTGCAGAAAAAAGGTGGGATATAAATATAATAAATACATGTTGCCTGTATCTTGCCTCATGATGTTTTCTCCCACATTAAGTTAGTTCCTGACATATTTCCTGGGTTTTAAAGGAAGGGGTGAAGGCAGGTTGTCAGTCTGACTCTGTTTCATACAAAGTGTTTATATGCTAATGATCAACATTACATGGGATCGCATCCCTAGATTTATGGGGTTTTTTAACCAGAAAAACAATGTTGAGGAAGACGGAAGAGGTACACAATGCCTTTTGGCTGGTAGTGTTAGGAGTCCTCTGTCTCTAAGCACCCCCAGATACATGATGGGGACATGTAAAACAAGCATGGGGAGGAGATGCAAGGAGACAATAGCATGTAGGGTAGTCCATGTGTCCAGTTTACAGAGGACAGTCCTCTATTTGAAGGGCTGTCAGAGTACAGTCCCTTTTTTTTTTTTTTTTTAAGGTATCCTCCTTTCTTTGAAGGGCTCTCCAGTCCAGGTCCAAGTTCAAGATAAAGAACCATAGGAAGGAAGAGCAGAGTTCTTGAAGTTGCCCCTGCAGGGAAGCGTGAAATTAGGGAAGGATGAACATGCGATGTTAGAATTCATTGAGGTTCTCCAAATTCCTCCTTGAAGCTCTGTTCACTTTGTCTGCATTCCTGAATGTGTCTCTCTCCCCCCCCAACCAGGAAAAAGATTCATCTTCGATCAGGAAAAATGCACATTTTAAAAAGTGTACAACTAAAATGTGCACTTTCTCCATTCAACAAACCATGAAAAATGCACTTTTTTTTTTTTTAATGGGCTCACTAGTTTGGAATTGTATGGACATTTTCTCTGTGAAATGCACACATGTTTGCTTTCACATTAGGGGCTGCGAATGGAACTTGTTTGAATGTTTTGCAAAGCAAAAATATTATTATTATTATTATTATTATTATTATTATTATAAATACCCCACCTTATTTCCTGCAAGGAACCCAAGGCAGCTTACATAATCCTCCTCCTCCTCCTCCTCCTCCTCTCCATTTTATCCTCACAACAACCCTGTGAGGTAGGTTAGGCTGAGAGTCAGTGACTGGCCCAAAGTCACCCAGTGAGTTTCATGGCCGAGCTGGGGACTAGAACCCAGATCTCCCGAGTCCCAGTCCAACACTCTCACCACTACGCCACACTGGCTCTCATTTATAAAATTTGCACAGATCCCTAGGTTATATATCCATCCTCTTCCTCTTGCCCGCCCACTTTTTACCTGCAGACTCAGACTGCTTCTTTCCAATGCTGCTTTGCAGAGGGTGGGAGAATATAACACTTGTTGCAGAGGGTTTTCTAAAGGCATGTTGGCCACATAATATGCAGTTGCAGCCTAAGGCAGCCTCTCGCCTAGACTACTGTAATGCGCTCTACGTGGGGTTACCCTGGAAGACAGTTCGGAAACTTCAGTTGGTACAGAACGCGGCGGCTCGCCTGATTAAGGGCAGCCACCGGCATGATCACATCACGCCAGTGCTTAAGGAGTCGCACTGGATACCAGCTGCTTGCCGAGCCGAATTCAAGGTGTTGGTTTTGACCTTTAAAACCCTATATGGCTCCTGCCCAGTTTATCTCAAGGAGCGCCTCCAGCAACATCAAGTAAGCCGCTCAACAAGATCTGCCACGGACAGCCTTCTCCTTATCCCATCAGCCAGAGCAGCTAGGCTGGTGGGGACTAGGAAGAGGGCCTTCTCTGTGGCGGCCCCCAAGTTATGGAACTCCCTCCCTAGTGACCTTCGCCATGCCCCCTCCATAATGAGCTTCTGCTGCGCATTAAAAACATGGTATTTCAGGCGGGAATATGGGGTGGGTTAGGATTTTAAAAGATTTTTTTATACTGTTTTAATTATCATGTTTTATTGTATTGTTTTAATTGTACATCACCCAGGGTGGCCAGGTGACTGGCCAGATGGGCGATTAACAAATATAATAAATAAATAAATAATGCTATTATTTCTGGCAAGACAAAGTTTGTTAAAAGAATACAATAAAATTGCAAAGGTTGTCCACCTATCACACATTGTCCACCTATCACACTCCCTAGCAAATGTCTTATTTCAACAAATGGAATGATCCAAGCACATGTGTGTGTGTGTGTGTGTATGTAGCATCATAGCATATATACATTAGCAATTTGCTTAGGATTCCACCTCTCCTCAATTAGACATATTGCACACCTCACAGGATCTCAGCACTTTCATGTTAGAAAGAGGAAAAGGTCTATGAAGAGAGGCGGAGGGGGGGGGGGAACCCATCCACTTGTAAATGTAATCTAAATCGTTTCTGCTCCCTTCTAAATGTCAGGGTGAAATTTTCCACAGTTTCACTGTGCCAAGACTACTCACGGTGCTGATTTTGGCAGACTGATCCCTGAGTCCTATTGTGTGGGAAATCTTGTATTAATTCTTTTTCTTCTTCTTTTTTTTAATGTGAAAAAAGATACTCTAAAAGGCCAAGAACACCCACACAGATAAGGTGCACCGCTGCTTTCTCTCTGGGTAGCTACCAATTGACAAATGGGTTTGATTTCTTTTGATGCTCTTCGTGTATTATTGCAAAGCCATTCCAGCTTTAAGAAATGGGGACAGAGAAAAGGTATAACATTTTTTTCTGAGCATCTACTAAAGCAAGGGAGGATTTGCAAAGGGATCTCGTATTGCTTAGGGAAACAAGGGTCATCAGCCTATTCTCTAGAAGGCTAATAAACTCTTAACTGTGAGAAAGAAAAACATACCCCAGTAATACCTGGATGAGCGTCTCTGAAGGTATCCAAATAGAAACAGAAGGGGGGGGGAGGATTGGAGAGACTAAATTTATCCCTGGTGTAGGTTTGTCAGATTCTAGAGAGCTGTAGCAAGGACCCAGGGATTTTGAAGAGAACCATGCAAAGCAAACCTTGAAGGAAGATGCTTCATGTTGTGTGAAAATATTTGAAAATCTAGACACAAAGCACAGTTCAGGACTAAGCTCTGTGGCATTTTCCTGTGAGTCTTTGCAAGGACATAGCAATAGCATGTGACAGTGGCTCCTCAGAAGGGCTGTGCACATGATCGCTTCCCTCATACATTCACTGTGAGCAGGATTGTGCCCAGGGGCCAAAACCCCTAAATGCTGGCATGCCTGCTGGCCACAGCCCTGGTGACCACATGTTTGGTTAATGAGGAAGGATTCTACTGTACGTGTTTACAAACTGCTCATTAATGCTGCATGTGCAGCTTCTGGAGAGGCATGCCAGAGGTGAAGCTGGTGTGGGTAGACTTCTTGTCAGTGGGCCCTTGGTGCTGGCCCTGTCAGGCCTAATTCATACAAGCAACAGAAAAGGTGACATCACTCTTCCTGGATTGCTTGGGGGAAGCAGAGGGGCTGGCTGGTAGCAATGGCAGGGATGTAAAGGGCTGGTCCAAAATATTTTGCTGCCTGAGGTGAAGGACAAGTTGGCAGTGCCCCCATTCCATATACAGACCTCATCTGGACTGGCAGTTGAATCTTACGTTGGCACTGTCGATGGGGTGGCCTTCACCGCCACAGCTGAGGGCAGCAGATTAGTTTAGGGGGTGCAAGACAGTCTGTGTGGCACACACATTTCTTTCTTCCAACATAGAAGCAGGGCCGGTGCTACCATTAGGCCAACTAGGCAGCTGCCTAGGGCGCAGGGCTAAAGGGGCCGCCAGAAACGCCATGAAAAAAAAAATACAGCGCTCTCAAGTGGGAAGGGGGGGCGCTAAATATCTGATCTTGCCTAGGGCACCAAACTGCCTTGCACCGGTCCTGCATAGAAGAGTGGCTGGGGGTGCTGGAGAAAAACATACCCCAGTAATACCTGGATGAGCGTCTCTGAAGGTATCCAAATAGAAACAGAGGGGGGTTGACACCCAACCCAAGGCAATTGCCAGGGGAGGCTGGTGACTCCTATTTTGGTGGGGCTCCTTTGCCATTACAGGTTTTTCAGCTTTTATTGGGAGCTTCATAGGAGCTATCCATGGTGCTCCATGGTGGCGAACCTATTTTGGGCATGGAGTTCAGCACCATGGATAGCTCCCACGAAGCTCCAAATAAAACCTGCAAAACCAGCAATGGAAAAGGAGCCCCACCGAAATAGGAGCAACTGCCTCACTTTGCCTAATGATAGGGCTGGCCCTAGACTCATGAAGCCCAATACAAATGAGGCCCAACCGCAGAAGCATCTAGACTCAGCTTGCATCGGTGTGAAGCTTTTCAAATGGAAGTAGTTCACACATTCTGAATTCCCCTGGTTCTGAATTCACCTCCACTGTAATTGGAATCCAGTGGAGAGGTGGGTCCAACCAGGTTATTTGCTGCCTGTGGTGTGTTGCTCATTTCTGCCACTCACTTTTCTGCAGGTCCCCATCTGAGCCAGATGCACAACTGTGCATTCATGGGTCCGTAGGCTTGAAAGAATCAAAAACAGATGCGCTGCTACAGCTATTGAAGAAAAATAGCAGCGTAGCATGTCTAACAGCGGGTTTACAACTGAGGAGATATACACTTCTCACCACTGGGCTGGCATCAAGCTCCTTCCACGAGTAATCAAAGGAGGTATCCAGGGAGCCACACTGTATGCCAGTCTCTCCCCCGCCTTGAATAATTGGACGTCCCTCTTTCCTGGCATTTTGGGCTCTTGAAGTCGGTTGTATTTTGCCAGAGGCTAACTTTTCCTTTAAAGAACAGGGAATGTAATTTTCTATGAGTTATGGAGCAGATTCTACCGAGCAGAGCAGAAACTCATGTGTTATTCAAGATGGTCTCATGCGGCTTGGCTCACTTGCTCGAGTCTTGGAACAGTCTTTCCCTGCAGGCAGATGTCTGTGGTGCACCAGCACTCTGCCTTGGAATTGGATTGTGTGGGATGATTCAACACAGGTGGAGCCAGGGCACGGGGGTGCAAGGTCGCTCTTGAATTTGAAGGAGCGACTTTAGGGATGTATCAGGATTTCGTTTCAGTTTGCAAATCCTCTGAACTTGCCCCGTTCACAACCCTGAATGTGAATGGGAGTGCATCTCCCCCCCCAAAAAAGATGTTCACATATTCCTGAACTTATGATCACATTTGGGGGGGGAAGTGTATTGGGGGGATGTGCACTTTGAAATGTGCATCTTTCTCAAAATGCTCATTATGATGCGTTAGTCAATGGAAAAATGTACACTTTTGAAAAACACACACAGAAATGTGCACTTTTTTTTCCATTTGAGATGTGCACTATTCCCATTTGGAATGCATACATTTCCTTTTCACATGAACCCAAAAACATATTGCCAACAAAATTGGGAGTGCACCAAGCTGAGCTTCAGAGTGAATTTCAGAGAATTTTGGTGAGTTCAAATGTCTGTGGTTCTTCCATTCCCAGTCACTTTCTTTCTAGACTCAATACTCTGACCCAGGACAGTTTATCTAGGACTGCATTTCTCAGTTGTGAAAGTAGGCTTATGCAACCTTTTGCAGGTGGGAAAAACACACCCAGCATAGTATTTGTTGTGACCTTCTGCCTGCAAAATACATGTCTCTTTAAAAATCCAATCACTTTAGAACAATATCCTAGGTTTCCCATTACATGATAGTAACCTATATGGCACGTTTCAAGCCTACTCCATCCACACAGACCAGAATTCCATTCTGATGGTTCTGTCTACCAGGAATAGAGTGGAAATCTCTCCCAGTTTTCACCTTTTACTTTCACCTTCCTGGGTTGTTGTAAGGAGATGAATGTCCATCTCTGTGTGTGCATGAGTTGGAATGTCATGTCTTAATCTTAACTGTCAAAATTCTTCCCCTACAGTTGTGTGCTCATACCCACATGGACACACCTGATTGGAGGATCCACCTTTCCCAACAGCCCCCTCCCCTGACTCCACAGGTTAAAAGAATGGAGATGATTCCTTTTGAAAATGTGTCATCTACATGAAGTAAGCACATTTCAAATCCCTCTTTACAACTATGTTCAGGTTACATAGAGAGTTGGCCATTTCATTTCATTTCATTTCATGCTACCTATCTGTTTCCCCTCTCATCACTTTTATGTATCTATATCCCTAAACACAATTTGGAACCAGGGCTTTGACTGTATACATCTGACAACTCAAGCATCTTTCTTCTCTCTGAGGCAGACTTTCACACGGCATGGTTTGATCAAGAGAGGGTTGGGGAAAACAGTCTGAACTTGCTTAAAACCAGGAAGTGGCTGATTACTGGAGAGGATAGACTCTGGTTAATTAAACCAGGGATGGGGAATCTGTGCCCCTCCTGACATTTTTGGACTACAAATCCCATCACCTCTGACAATTGGCCCTGCTGGCTAGGACTGATGGGAGCCAGAGTCCAACAAAATATGGAGGGTGACAAGTTCCCCACCCATGATGGTTTAAACTATAGTTTGTTGAAACAAACCAGGATAAAATGGTGGTTTATGATCCTGTCTAGTTAATACACCATAGTTTAAACCAGGGGTTCAGAACCTCATGCCTGGGATCCTAGTCTTCCCCCATTGGGATCCCAATCTACCCCCCCAGGGGTTTCCCAGATGGCCATGCCCCATTCCCCTGGCCCCACCGACTTTCCCCAGAGCATCAATGGTTTGGTGGTTTCCCAGCTTTTGTGCAGTCTCTCCCCCCCCCCCAATTCTAAAGGCTGAAATGCCTCTCCTAAGGATCAGTTACTGACAGTAAGAGCTTGAAGCTAAAATATCCTGGTAGTTTTGGCCATTTTTGCACCACGCCTTTGGCCCTCGCACCACTGGAATGCAGCCCCTGAAGACTTCTCCAGAACAGAAGTTGGCCCTCTGGCTGAAACAGGTTTTTCACCCCTGCTTTAAACTGAGTTCCCCAGTTTGGATGCAACAGGGAACCCACATTAGTATAAATGGGGGAGTGGCGGCATCAGAGGAAGAGAGGGGAAGGGGAAGCACATGGGGCTGAAGCTTCAGCAGGCTCATTCACAAAATGCTAAACTATGGTTTAACGTTATTCCAAAAACAGAGCCTCCATGTTAAGATGGTTGCAAAACTTCATTCAGATCTGCATGGCTTCCCTTCTTAGAGATTTTCTACAAGAGGCTGTTAATCCACTGTATCCCCTTTCATCTCAGAATTGCAATCCAAACACTACACAAAAAGTGTTTTCTTTCCTGCTTTTCCATTACATAATCTCTAGGTGGCACTGTGGTATGGCGGAATAGCATGCTTACACAAGTGGAAAAAGTGTTTATTTCGCTTGCACAAATAATACCACATTTTCCCTGCTTAAAAAAAAAAACACGTGGCTGTCTAAAAACAGAAGCAAAACTGGAGGGTCACGACATCATCTAAAGACCCTAAAACAACCATGAGTAGGGAATGATGAGCGCACAGTAAATGCCTCATGTAGAAAAGCTCTTGTGCGCTTTCATGAAAACACAAGAGCAGGAATATATTAAGCACTAAAATATTCTAATAATTAGTGGAGGGATTAAATGTGACCAGAAAAAGAGATGAATCTCTTCTTGCATCCATCTTTGGGACTGTGATATGGATAGCACCAAATGTTTCACTTAAAGGCCACCATGATAACCTTCCCTTCACCAACCCTGTTTAAAGCAATTGCAACATTTTGCTCCACCAACGCTATAAAAAAAGAAGAAGCCAGCTTTCTGGGACTGTTGCTTTTGAATTATTTGTATTTTAATCTCCTGGCTTGGGAAAATAGATGCATTAGCCAAACTCCCTGTGTATCGCTAGATGAGTTATAAATATTTGATCGTGGTAATTGGCACCAGGACAGACTAAAATGGAGCCATGTTGCGTCAAAGCAGTGCACATTTGAGCTCTTGCCTTTTTGAAACAGTGTTTGTTTCCCTCGTGTTAAGCGGATCTAAATGTCTTAGAAACTCAATGATCTTAGCTTTAAAAAAACAAACAAACCCCATCAATTCGATTAGAGCTGAGCCAAAACTATGCAGAGCTTTCCCCCCATAGAAAGCACTGCCCTTTCTGTATTTTTTAATTTATTTTTTGTTATACTTTTTTTTTTTATTTTTCCACCGCTTATGAAAATGTTCACATGGAGCCCAATACTTGTACAGGTTTACTCAGAAGCAAGTCCATTTATGTTTCATGAGATTTACTCCCAAGTAATGATGTGTAGCAGGGGTGGTGGGGAACCTCTTTCAGCCTGAGGGCCGGGTTCAGTTTCAGAGAAGCTCTTGAGGGCCGCATTCCACTAGTGGGCGGGGCTGAAGGCCAAAGGGGGCGGTGTCAAATTCAAATGGAATGCCAAAATATTTATTTATTTATTTATTTTTATTTATTTATTATATTTATACCCCGCCTTTTTTCCTGCAAGGAACCCAAGGCAGCTTACATAATCCTCCTCCTCCTCTCCATTTTACCCTCACAAGAACCCTGTGAGGTAGGTTAGGCTGAGAGTCAGTGACTGGCCCAAAGTCACCCAGTGAGTTTCATGGCCGAGCGGGGATTTGAACCCGGATCTCCCGAGTCCCAGTCCAACACTCTAACCACTACGCCACACTGGCTTTACCAATATTTACTACAGTAAACAGTTATTGTTAAAATTCAGTTGTTGGAGTGTCTTTTACACCACACCTAAGGCCTAACCCCATGTTACTGGGAAGAGGAGGTAAAAAGGCAGAGAAGTGGCATCCTGAGACAGGAGGGGCTCTTAAAGAGGCAGATATCTTTAAGGAGCTGATCAAGGTGTCCTGGTACAGGGGGAACCTTGACAGGGGTGCTCTAAGGACATTCTACTGTTAACACCCCCACTGGGAATGAGTTGCCATGTCATCTGAACCTGGCGAGGTGGGTGGCTTCCAAACCACCCCGCAACCCTTGTTCTGGGGTGGTTTGGGAGCCAACCCCGTCACCCACTCTCACTGGGTTCGGACAATACCTGGCATGGGTAATTATGGAAAAGAGGCAATACAGGACCAGCACATGTGGGGTGGGGAAAATAAGCCACTGTGGCTTCTTTTCCTTCCCCAATCATGCAAACCTAGTCGATGAGTTTTAACTTTTAACGTGCTTGAAAGAAAAGAAGTAAAACAGAGACACTTGTAATCAGGGATGGACATTTTGGAAGAATTGCCCAGATTTCTGCCTTTTACCCCCCCCCCCTTTGAGTTCTCCTTCTATTTTTGGCATTCAGTTCTCAATTAGGAGCAAACGGGCTAACTATCTAAAAGGTGTTCATTTTTATAAGCTTCGGCGTGCATTTACACTGATCCATATGAATGCGCTGCCGTTTGCCATGTTAGAGAGGAGATTCAATAAGGATTCTTCATTGTAGCCTTGTTGTCCCTGCACTGCAGGAGATTTAGAGACTGTAATGCATGTTTTATTATATTGCAATTTCTATCAGGATATTAGAAGAGAACGGATTGTGCCTTTATTATCTAAGTTTCCCGGCAGAGACAATCTGTTTTATGTATCTTACTGTTTAGCCAACAGCATTCCTGTTGTTACTGGTAAAGTTGCTTTTTCTTTCCTGTTGCAATTAAGTTGAGAGCTCTGTGAACCTGTTTTTGATTGACTCAGCATGGATGACATGCCATTTTCAGTGGAAGGCTGGTGACTTCTATGTCAATGGGGCTCCTTATTCATTGCAGCTTTTATTCTGAGCTTTATAGGAGCTATCCAGGGTGCTCCATGGTGGTGACCCTATTCTGGGGATGGAGTTCAGCACCACGGATAGCTCCTATAAAACTCCCAATAGAAGCTGCAATGGATAAGGAGCCACACTGACATAGCAGCAGTTACCAGCCTCCCCTGTCAAATTTATGTCTTTGTATATTCTGATTTTGTTGCTCTATATGTTTGTTTTTTTTTGGTAGGTATGTGTTGTATACATTGCTTTTTCCAATCTGGTGATAGGCTGCAATAAACAGATTGGATTGGTATGATTTGATTTGTTCACAAAGTTGAGCTGAAATCAGTATCACCTCAGTTCTCTGCACCTGCATGGTAGAGTGGCCCAGAATGTTGATCCTGCCTACTTGATGATGGACTTCAGTGCTGCCACTGAGCATGGCCAGGGGCACCTATGTAGAGACAGGAAGGGCAGTCATCAGACACAGTGTGGAGGGGCGGAGCTAGGCAGTGTGGAGGGGCGGAGCTCTTGAGACCAGAAAGGCAATGGGAAGGGGTGAAACTAAGCAAACAGCAAGTAAAGCTACTTATGCCCAAGAAGGCCAGTGGACAAGGACATTTGCCCTGGCTCCAGGAACGGTGCAGGGCTGTTTAGCGCCCTAGGCCAAATTATATTTAGCCCCCCCCTCGTGCTGTGGGGGGGCTCCGAAGCAAAGCAGCCCTGCTCTTGCAACCCCCCCACGCCGCCACCACCGCCACCACCGCCGCCACCACCGCCACCACCGCCACCACCGTCACAACCGCCACCACCACCTACCTTTCCCCCCCCCGCTGCTGCCTGCTGCCTGCTGCCGCCTGCCGCCACCGCCTCCTCCTCCGACGTGATGGGACCCCCGCGCTTTTTTTTTTTGCCTGGGGAAACCAGGGCAACAGGGCTCCCGCCAAAACAACGCCGGCGGGGCTCCGGAAACGACGCGGGTGGCGGGCGGCGGGCGGCGGGCGGGTGGGGAGGTGCGGCGGAGGCGGCAGGCGGGGCAGGAGCATGCCGGCGGCGAGGAAGGAGCGCAGCATTTCTGCGCCCTCTTCCGCCACGCGCCCTAGGCAGCCGCCTGGGTCTGCCTAGCGGTAGCGCCGGCCCTGCCTGGCTCAAAGCCATGTGCCCCAAACCTGGAAATAGCCAAAGTGGCCTCCTCAGTTTCATGGCCTAGGAATGGGGCCACAAAGTTGGGGAGCACATGTTTTGCATACAGAAAGTCCCAGGATCGGCCGCTAACACCTCCAGGGAAAGGGGTAGGTAAGATCTCTGCCTGATGCTCTGGTGAGCCACAGAGATGGCCAAAGTACACAGTGCTGGTTTAGATCTGGGAGGAAGAGGAGAAGGAGAAGAAGGAGAAAGAAGAGAAGGAGAAGGTGAAGAAAGAGCAGCTGTATATGTTTCCTGTGAGAAGCAAAGGCTGGGGAAACAGAGCTCCCAATGGAGCAGAAAACCCAACCCCTGCTCTTTTTCGGAGGTACATCTGCACACTGTGTTAATTACCCACAGTGCACCTAACAGACATGGAACCTTTTGAGTCATGCCTTATCCCAGCTCACATTATCCGTCCATCTAGCCCAGTATTGTCTGCACTGACCTCTCCAGGGCCTCAGGCGGAAGTCTTTCCCAGCCCCTTCTGCTTGATCCTTTGAGCTGGAGATGACAGGGACTGAATCTTGGTGTTTCTTCAGGTCCTATCCCTGAGTTATGGTTTCCCCTGACTGTACACAATTATAAAGTTGAGTGTACGCAACTCTGAACTGGAGTGTACACAACTATAAGTTGACTCTGCACAACTATAATCCTTTCCCATTTACTCATGTATCAAAATAAGCAAAAAGGCATTATGATATATGCTTCCCAGAATCAAATTATGAACATAATAAAGAGACAGTAAACAGCCATTGAGATGAGTGCCTTGTATGACAACTACTGGCTCATTAACCTTAAGCGTCCCATCTTGGTCCCATTATCTAGCAAAATACAACGAATAGCAGGCGATGACAGAGAAATAGATGGTTCATTTGCTGATTCTGTTACAAATATCTACCATTTTAATGCTAAGGGGAGGAAGATTTTACACGTAACAATATTGGTAAATAAATGTAATTGAAGAAAGAAATATTGCACACGCACACACACACACACACACACACACACGCTTGGATCTCACTGTCTGACTGACCAGTTGACTCACTCACTGGGGTGTATCTCAGCATGAGAGAACTTGCTTTGCTTGCAGAAGGTCCCAGGTTTCATCCCTGGCATCTCAAGGTAGAGCTGGGAAAGACCCTCTTTGAAACCCCGGACAGCTGATGCCAGGCAATGTAGACCAGACGTCTCTAACCTTATGCTATCCAGATGCTTTGCATTATAACTCCCATCATCCCTGACCATTGGCCATTATGCCTGAGGATGATAGGACTTGTAGTCCAAAGCTTCTGTAGAGTACCACTGTGGCGTAACTCCACAATTCAGTTCCCTAGTATATGTCTGCATTAGTATGTTTAGTGAGTATAGAATGTTGAACTGAATGAGTGGGTGTGGTTTGTGATGTCTTGGAAAGGGTGGGGGGAGGAGTATATAAGGAGTATATAAGGAGTGTTTGGAGTGATGTCAGAGTAGTTATGGGTTGAGTGTTGGGAGTGTGTTGGGAGTTGGGTTGTTGGGTTAGTTGGGTCATTGTCTGTCAGGAGTTTTGAGAGAAATCAGTGCTTGTCTGAGGAGTGAAAGTATTTAGAGTTATAGGGACTTAGGTTAATTACATAGTGTTTGGTGTAGGCAGGTTTAAAGTTATTTTCTGGAACTAAGATTTTGAGAATTAAAATAAACTTATTTTTATTCTGTTTGCTACCCAAATCCTACGTGTCAGCTTGGCGTTATTAACCTGCATTACTTTTACATCCACACACACACACACCTTTGTACCCACAGTATCATAAATTTAAAATAGATCCTTAATAACCAGTATTAATCTTTTCCCTCATTGGTAGGGGAAAGGTTTCATTTGACCCTCCCCTCAGGTTTTTAAGTGTTGGTGCTTAGCCTGAGAAGGGTTTATGCGCCTGGTCCTAAAGTGTAAGGGCCATGTCATCACAACCACCACCTTGGGTGGCGATGGTTTGACTTGGTAAAAAGCAGCTTCCTGTGTTCCTAGTATCCCTATTAATGATAATATGAATGTTTGGTGCATTATTTGTTTATTGCATTTATACCACACATTTCCTCTAAGGAGTTCAGGGCAGCATGCATGCTCCTTCTGTCCTGCACTGATTTTATCCTCACAATCACCATATCAGGAAGGTTAGGCTGAGAGATCATGACTGGTCCAAGGCCATCCAGTGTTGGGGTCCCGGTTCTGCAATCACACATTCTAGCACTCTAACACTGGAGACTCCAAATCAGTGAGATCCTTTTATTACAGCAAATCCCACGGCATAAGCTTAACGGTTACAGTCTTCAGAAATCATATAGCTGATGGCATTTGAAATTGTTCCACATCAAGGTAGGGGACTGGAACATCTCTTAGGGACCACATTCCCCAACATTCCACCCCAAGGGAAGGATCGGAGCCAATTCCAGATGCTCCTGCCACAAGGGAAGGGATCCTAGAAACAGGCCTGACCTACCCACACACCCCCATAGAGAGCTGAACCAACCTTGCCACTGAGTTGGAAACTCTGGGGTGCCGTACGTCTTGGCCTTAGGATCTGAGCAACTCCTAGTTGCTCCTCTGACAGGGGAAGGATCTGAGCCCTATTGCTCATGAGACAAGGGAAGGGAATCTAGAAGAGGACCTGAACCAGCATGCACACCTCCACAAAGGTCAAAACCAGCCCTGCCTGCCACTTCAGTTGGCCCTCTGGGCACTGTGCGTCCAGGCCTCTCAACAACCAGGGTCCAGAACAAGATCAGACTTGTATGCTGATCTTTGGATTCCAACGTCCAAAGCTCCCAGCCTTGGAATCTCTACTGCCGCATGGGTCGAGGCATAGTAATGTCCAGAAATCAGGAATTATCCCCAAGCCAGCTGGGCTCTGGGCTCCTCGATGAAGACACATCCATAGCCATGAGACTGCACAGTCTATGAAAAGTATGACAGTCATTTTCATGGCAGGTTCTTAACAGTAAAAGTCCAAGGAGAAGAAAGTCCAAATTAGGTAGAGTCCATGTGCAGAGTGCTCCCAATAGCTCAGTCAGTGATAGATCCAAAAAGAAGGATGCAGACAGGGAAGACGAGAGAGATGTTCCTAGCAAAGGCTCTGGTCTGGAGGCTAAGCACTGACTTAAAACCAAAGCTATCTTAACCCTCCTTCCAAACCACCAATTGACAAGGCCCCTATCCCACCTGGGTGCCTCCCTTCTATCCTTCAGGGGTGAGGCTTCAACCAGAGTGACACCTCTGCAAACCACCCCTCCCCTCTCCTGGAGTTCCCAGAGAAGGCTGCCAGCTCCTATCTCTTCAAGGTCAAAGATGCGGCTGGATGGGGGAGACAAGTCGACTCCCACCTGCTTTCTCCTGAGAACTCTGCAGTAATACGCTCACACTGGTCTTGACATTCCACAGACTGACTAGGCCCCAAAACCCTTCCAAACTATTACTGACCAGTTTTGGGTTATGAACTAGAAGGCCCATTGTATGACTGGTCACTGAACCCCCACATCATCCCCCCCCCGTCAAAACACACTCCCCTCCTCTGAACTAGAAGGCCCACTGAATGACTGACACTGAACCCTCACATCCAGTGAGCTACAAGTGGTGCTTTGAACCCGCATCTCAGCAATCCTAGTCTGATACTCTAACCACTGTGCAGTAGTCCGACAGAACAGTCTGAAAACAGGACATATTGATGTCTAATGGCTGAGATGTGCAATGCTCAAGCCTATCTCAGAATATTAATCAGCATACAAGCAGATAGCAAACAAAGCTATAATAGCTGTTCTCTCGTCACCCGCTATTGCTATCTTTGGATTTTCAGTGGGAGACAGAAATATCACAGCTGAACAGGTTAAGAACGAAAGTTGCAGGTCAAAAGATGCGAGCAGTTGCCTCTGCTTTTGCATCATCAGTAAAACTTTCTGATTTTAATGCCATTCTGTGCTTGATAGACTGTGGTACAGTAAGTAGATTATCCTCCCATCAACAGGCCTCTGTTAATGTATTTTTCCCCTAGCGACATGGTATGCATTTTTATTTTTACCGGCTGAGATTGCTCAGCTTGTCTCAGGATTCATCTGGTTGCAACCAATTAATAATTATCTATAACTCTTCCAAATGGCTTTTTTGTTGTTGTGCTCTGTCAGAAGACTCATACTCAGTGCCCAAAATACTGAATAGAGACTTCCGGCTCATTTTGCTGTCGCATGGACTTTCTTTGTGCTGATGAGGTGCAGAGCCACCCTCACAATGTCAGCAGTGCTACTTTCCCAGGGAAGTTCTAATTTTAACTCCTGGTGTGGCATTTTGGGGGAAAAAAATCAAAGTATTCCCAGAAGAAGAAAAAGAACAACCTTCCTGAATCAGACTATAGGTCTCCTTTGACCAGCATTCTGTTTGCAACAGCAGAACAAATGTTTATGTTTGTTTTGAGCACCTGGTACACAGAGGTTCACTGCTTCATTTCATGGAGCTTCCATTTAGTTGTCATGATTAATGAAAACTAATAAACATATCTTTTATGAATTTGTCTGATCTTTCCCTGTCCCCAAGCCACTAAGCTTGGCCTGTACATTTTCTTGTTTCAGTGAGTTCCACAGCATCTAGTATTCAGTGGTATACTGCCTTGGAACATGGAAGACTGTCTCCCATGTGGTTTCCACAGCTAGTAGCTGTTGATAGATGTGTCCTCCCTGAAAGTGCTCCTCTTCCATATTCAGGTGCTGGAATCAAACAAGGCATTGCCCTGCTTGAGAGCTTCCAGGTGCATCTTTCTGCCCACTGTTGGCAACAGAATGATGGACTAGATCAGCATTGGGGAAGTTCCCAGCTCCAGTTCAAATGTGGTCCATGGTGCCATTTTATTCAGATCACAGCACCCTCCCCAAGCCATGCTTCTTTGCCTAGGTTTCATGAATCAGGACCCTGAACCCTCATCCCTAGATGATCCCAACCCCATGTCATCCAAAGAGGCTGTAGAGTTGAGAGTTCAGGAAGAGGATCCCATCACAGAAAGGCAACACAAGGCTTCCAACTCCCCAGGACCGAGTTTCCCGGAAAGATCGCAGGGCTTATCCAGATGAGGCTGCCTTGCCATCCTCGAATTTTGAGGACTCTGGCCATAAGGACACTTGCATGCCACTGTCACACCCATGCTGTCACAGCCAGACCACTTTAAGAGACAACACCTCAGTCAGTGTAGTGGCAGAGACAACCAGCCTAAATATAGACAAATTCCTACTTAAGGCTCAGACTTGATGTGCTTAGAATCATAGAATCATAGAAAAGTAGAGTTGGAAGGGGCCTACAAGGCCATCGAGTCCAACCCCCTGCTCAATGCAGGAATCCAGGTCAAAGCATCTCTGACAGATGTCTGTCCAGCCGCACCTTGAATGCCTCCAGACTGGGAGAGCCCACCACCTCCCTAGGTAGTTGATTCCACTGTCTTATTGCTCTGACAGTCAGGAAATTTTTCCTGATGTTTAGGTGGAATCTAGGTTCCTGTAACTTGAGCCCATTATTCCGTGTCCTGCAAACTGGGATGAACGAGAAGAGATCTTTGCCCTCCTCTGTGTGACATCCCTTCAAATACTGGAAGAGTGCGATCATATCTCCCCTCAGTCTCCTCTTCTGAAGGCTAAACATGCCCAGTTCTTTCAGTCTCTCCTCATAGGGCCTTGTTTCCAGTCCCTTTATCATCCTTGTTGCCCTCCTCTGAACCCTCTCCAGTTTGTCTATGTCCTTGTTAAAATGAGGTGCCCAGAACTGGACACAGTACTCAAGATGAGGCCTAACCAGTGCCGAGTAAAGGGGAATTATCACTTCCCGCGATTTGGAAGCTATACTTCTATTAATACAGCCCAAAATAGCATTTGCCTTCTTTGCAGCCACGTCGCATTGCTGGCTCATATTCAGTTTGTGATCTACCACAATTCCAAGATCCTTCTCACTTGTAGTATTGTTGAGCCAAGTGTCCCCCATTCTGTAACTCTGCATTTGGTTTCCTCTCCCTAGGTGCAGCACTTGGCATTTATCCCTGTTAAATTTCATTCTGTTGTTTTCGGCCCAGCGCTCCAGCCTATCGAGGTCACTTTGAATTTTGTTTCTGTCTTCCAGAGTATTAGCTGTTCCACCCAACTTTGTGTCATCTGCAAATTTGATAAGCATTCCCTGTACCTCCTCATCCAAGTCATTAATAAAAATGTTGAAGAGCACCGGGCCCAGGACCGAGCCCTGTGGTACCCCGCTCGTTACCTCTCCCCAGTTTGAGAAGGAACCATTGATAAGCACTCTTTGAGTCCGATTCTGTAGCCAATTGTGGATCCACCTGATAGTTGATCCATCTAGCCCACTCTTAGCTAGCTTACTAATCAGGATATCATGAGGCACTTTGTCGAAAGCTTTGCTGAAGTCCAGGTATATAATGTCCACAGCATTCCCACAGTCCACAAGGGAGGTTACCCGATCAAAAAATGAGATCAGATTAGTCTGACAGGATTTGTTCTTGACAAATCCATGCTGGCTTCTAGTAATCACTGCATTGTTTTCAAGGTGCTTGCAGACTGACTTCTTTATAATCTGCTCAAAAATCTTCCCGGGGATTGATGTCAGACTGACTGGCCTATAGTTCCCAGGTTCCTCCTTCTTGCCCTTTTTGAAGATGGGAACAACATTTGCCCTCCTCCAGTCGTCTGGCACTTCACCTGTCCTCCATGATTTCTCAAAGATAATAGACAGTGGTTCTGAGAGTTCTTCTGCCAGTTCCTTTATTACTCTAGGATGCAGCTCATCAGGCCCTGGAGATTTAAACTCGTTCAGAGTAATCAGGTGCTCCTTGACCATTTGCCTATCAATCTCAAGCTGCAATTCTGCCCCTTCAGTCTGCATTTCAGGTTTGCCAGGGGGGTCATAGACCCTCTTTTGGGAGAAGACCGAGCCAAAGTAGGAATTGAACACTTCTGCCTTTTCTTTGTCTTCTGTTATCAATTTGCCATCCTCATTGCGTAGTTGAACCACCAGTTCTTTCTTCTGTCTTTTACTGTGCATGTATCTGAAGAAAGCTTTTTTGTTGCTTTTAGCATTCCTCGCTAACCTTAGCTCATTCTCAGCTTTAGCCTTCCTGACACTATTCCTGCAGT
Source organism: Shinisaurus crocodilurus (assembly GCA_021292165.1). Taxonomy (NCBI): domain Eukaryota; kingdom Metazoa; phylum Chordata; class Lepidosauria; order Squamata; family Shinisauridae; genus Shinisaurus; species Shinisaurus crocodilurus. Next base: position 12,171,148 of record CM037883.1, on the reverse strand, counting down.
TCTGTGCTACCTGCCTGTACTCTTCCCCTGTAGCCTGTCCTTCCTTCCACTTCCTATACGTGTCCTTTTTTGTTTTCAGGTCATCTTTGAGTTTATTGTGAAGCCACATTGGCTTCTTCTGTTGCCCTCTGCCTTTTTTCCTTGTGGGAATTGTTTGCAATTGTGCCTTTAAAATTTCCTTTTTTAAAAACTCCCACCCCTCCTGGGCTCCCTTTCTCGTGAGAGTCATTTGCCATGGGATCTTACTAATCATTGTTCTGAGTTTGTTAAAATTGGCTTTCCTAAAATCCAGGGTACGTGTTTGGCTACACTCAGCTTTTGCTTCTGTTAGAATCAAGAACTCAAGTATAACATGGTCACTTTCCCCCAGAGTTCCCGAAACTGCCACTTTATCCACTAACTCGTCTCTGTTGGTTAGAATCAGGTCAAGGATAGCCGATCCTCTAGTTCCTTCCTCCACTTTCTGTAGGAGGAAGTTATCAGCAGCACAGCTCAGGAATTTCTTGGAGGGGCCATGTTTGGCTGAATAAGTCTCCCAACAGATATCAGGGAAATTGAAGTCTCCCATTACTACCACATCGTGCCTCCTTGAAACACTGGCAATTTGTTTTTCAAAAGTTCCATCCTCGTCTTCTCCTTGATTGGGTGGTCGGTAGTAGACTCCAACCGCCATGTTCGCTTTATTCTTTGCCCCCTTTATTTTAACCCAGATGCTCTCAATGGGGCTGCCAAGCTCCTCTTCCTGTATCTCTGTGCAGAGATACGTATTTTTAACATACAGTGCAACTCCACCTCCCTTTCTGTTGCTTCTGTTCCTTTTGAACAAGTTATACCCTTCAATTGCTGTATTCCAGTCATGGGAGTCATCCCACCAGGTTTCAGTTATCCCTATCAAGTCGTACTTGCCCTCATGTATCAAGAGTTCAAGTTCGTCTTGTTTGTTGCCCATACTCTGGGCATTAGTATAGAGACATTGAAGACTATGTGCTTTACAGTCCGACTTTCCCCCTACATTTTGTGGTAGACTATCAATGGGCACCGCTGGAGCTGTTCTCTCCATTGTGGCAAAGAGGCCTTCTTCCATTGGTACCCCCGAGTTTATGTCTCCCTCCCCTGTTGGATTCAGTTTAAAGCCCTCCTGATTAAGTTCCTCATGCTGTGTCCAAACACATTCTTCCCAGTCCTTGTGAGGTGCAACCCATCCTTTGCCAGCAGTCCATCTTCCAGGAAGTGTAGCCCGTGGTCCCAGAATCCAAATCCCTCACGTCGGCTCCACCTTCGTAGCCAGTCATTCACTCGGAGTATTTTTCTTTCCCTTTCTATGCCTCTTCCAAGTACTGGAAGGATGGATGAGAAAACTATCTGGGCCCCGAAGTTCTTGAGTTCCCTTCCCAGCTCTTCAAAGTCTGCCGTGATTTCTTTGTAACTCCGCTTGGCAGTATCATTTGTACCCACGTGGAAGAGAAGAAAGGGGTATGTGTCGGTGGGCTGCATGAGCCTCGGCAGCTGCTCTGTCACATCCTTAATCCGTGCCCCAGGGAGACAGCACACCTGGCGAGTCCATGGGTCTTCGCGACATACTTTGGCTTCGATCCCCCGCAGGAGGGAGTCTCCCACTACGAGTACTCTTCTCTTCCTCTTGCTGTAGGCCTTGGTTGGATTGCCTCCACTTGACTGACCCTCAGCCTCTTGCTCGCTGTCACGTTGGGTGCCCGGTAATCCGTCCTCTGCAGGCTGTCCTCTGCTCTCGTCCTCAAGTACATGGAAGCGGTTCCATAGCTCCACTGCTTCCACAGGCGCAGAGTGTCTTGTAGTATTTCTGCTCCTAACAGTCACCCTTTTCCAGGGAGTTCCCCCTGGGTTATTTTCCCTTGCCTCTGCAGTCTCCGACTCCGCCTCATCCTGCCGTTGCCCTTCTGGCTCTTGTACTGTGCTTTGGTGCTGTAGATCCACCGTTCTGTCTAAGAACTCCTCGCTTTCTCTTATGCTCCTGAGGGTTGACACTTGCTGCTCCAGTCCTCTGACCTTTTCTTCCAACAGCGTGACCAGCTTGCACTTGTTGCACGTGTAGGCCATGTTGATCTCCGGCAGGAAAACAAACATTGCACACCCCTTGCAGGTCACCACCACTGCTGAGTCCTTTCCTTCCATAGTGCTCTGTTTCTGTCTTCCTAGAATATATATATATATATATATATATATGGTTTTTTTTGTTGTTTTTTTTTGTTGTTTTTTTTTTATTTTTTTATTTTTTTTAGGGACCTCCCCCTTGACCTCCCCCCGCCGAACTCCGCTGCCAAACTCCTGTTTGCTCTCCCTGTTCGCTCTCCCTGTTCGCTCGCTCTCTGGGAGCCTGCTTGCCTTTTCACAGTCCCAAAAACAGTCCCAAAAACAGCTGGAGCCTCTCTCCTGTTGTGCTCCTGCTCAGCTGGGAGTCAGGAACAGAATGAGCTCCCAGGCCACGCCCTGCAATCAGCCCCACTTCCTGCAATCAATCAGCTGCAATCAGCCCCAGGTAGTTGCAGTCAGCAGGAGCTTCTGCTCAACAGAATGAGCTCTCAGGCCACGCCTTTCCCTTGCAGCACTTGTTGTTGTACTACTCCGCTGCCAAACTCCTGTTTGCTCTCCCTGTTCGCTCACTCTGTTCGCTCGCTCTCTGGGAGCCTGCTTGCCTTTTCACAGTCCCAAAAACAGTCCCAAAAACAGCTGGAGCCTCTCTCCTGTTGTGCTCCTGCTCAGCTGGGAGTCAGGAACAGAATGAGCTCCCAGGCCACGCCCTGCAATCAGCCCCACTTCCTGCAATCAATCAGCTGCAATCAGCCCCAGGTAGTTGCAGTCAGCAGGAGCTTCTGCTCAACAGAATGAGCTCTCAGGCCACGCCTTTCCCTTGCAGCACTTGTTGTTGTACTACTCCGCTGCCAAACTCCTGTTTGCTCTCCCTGTTCGCTCGCTCTGTTCGCTCGCTCTCTGGGAGCCTGCTTGCCTTTTCACAGTCCCAAAAACAGCTGGAGCCTCTCTCCTGTTGTGCTCCTGCTCAGCTGGGAGTCAGGAACAGAATGAGCTCCCAGGCCACGCCCTGCAATCAGCCCCACTTCCTGCAATCAATCAGCTGCAATCAGCCCCAGGTAGTTGCAGTCAGCAGGAGCTTCTGCTCAACAGAATGAGCTCTCAGGCCACGCCTTTCCCTTGCAGCACTTGTTGTTGTACTACTCCGCTGCCAAACTCCTGTATGCTCTCCCTGTTCGCTCGCTCTGTTCGCTCGCTCTCTGGGAGCCTGCTTGCCTTTTCACAGTCCCAAAAACAGTCCCAAAAACAGCTGGAGCCTCTCTCCTGTTGTGCTCCTGCTCAGCTGGGAGTCAGGAACAGAATGAGCTCCCAGGCCACGCCCTGCAATCAGCCCCACTTCCTGCAATCAATCAGCTGCAATCAGCCCCAGGTAGTTGCAGTCAGCAGGAGCTTCTGCTCAACAGAATGAGCTCTCAGGCCACGCCTTTCCCTTGCAGCACTTGTTGTTGTACTACTCCGCTGCCAAACTCCTGTTTGCTCTCCCTGTTCGCTCGCTCTGTTCGCTCGCTCTCTGGGAGCCTGCTTGCCTTTTCACAGTCCCAAAAACAGTCCCAAAAACAGCTGGAGCCTCTCTCCTGTTGTGCTCCTGCTCAGCTGGGAGTCAGGAACAGAATGAGCTCCCAGGCCACGCCCTGCAATCAGCCCCACTTCCTGCAATCAATCAGCTGCAATCAGCCCCAGGTAGTTGCAGTCAGCAGGAGCTTCTGCTCAACAGAATGAGCTCTCAGGCCACGCCTTTCCCTTGCAGCACTTGTTGTTGTACTACTCCGCTGCCAAACTCCTGTTTGCTCTCCCTGTTCGCTCGCTCTGTTCGCTCGCTCTCTGGGAGCCTGCTTGCCTTTTCACAGTCCCAAAAACAGTCCCAAAAACAGCTGGAGCCTCTCTCCTGTTGTGCTCCTGCTCAGCTGGGAGTCAGGAACAGAATGCTTCTTGTTGAAGCAACGTACAGACAACCCTGTCTGGCTTCCAGACCCACTTAGAACTGTTCGTGGTGCTGATCTCTTCCCATCTTGCTTCCCTGAGGAACCTGACCTAATGATTGGACCATAGCAGAACTCTGCAACCCAGGCTACATCACAGAGCATCATCTGAACCCACAGCCGGAAATGAATCGATACAGAAGTCATACTCCCTCTAGCCATCCTGGCAGCAAATGGACAGGAGATCAGCTGTGATGGCAGAGGTATCCTGCAGTTTGGAGTGAGGAGCACACCTCAGCAGCTTCTCCTGTCCCCTTTGCTTCCTCAACTGTCTCCTCTTCAGCTGCAGCACCAAGTGACACTGGTTGGCACAATAAAACGGAAGCCTCAGCAGGGAAGGTAGAGGTTGTAAAGCAGACTTCCCTGTTGCTCTCCTGATGTTTTGGGCTTCAGCTTCTATCAGCCCCAGCCAGCATGGCCAATAGTCAGAGATATTGGGAATTGTAGTCCAATGTATCTAGAGAGGGTACCAGGTTGAGAACGGCTGCTGTACCAAGATGCTCTAGCCCCCACACTTTCAAGCCAGCCTACCTGCCTGTCTCTTCTCACTTTTCTTAGCTTTGACTAGGGATGGGCAAATCAAATCAGTCTATATCCAGCACGTCAGCTTTCCATGTGTTCAATCCTATATCCATTCTTTCCCATTTCTGCATCAGTGTGTAATTTTTTTTAATAAAGCAAACACGAAAATTTGCATTTACTTTTGTACACATTTTTTTTGTCCCCTAACATTCCTATTCCCCTAATATATGTATTTTTGTATGCAACTTTTGAGCTGAGAATGGCAGCACAATGTTTGGAGAATTGGATAATCTGAAAGATAAAGGTCTTCTGTTCTACATAGTAGTCAAGGCTTCTGACTGATCCACATAGTAGTCCAGGAAGTGTGAATCAAGTTAGTTGGGTAAAAAAATATGGACCAAATGGAATTCTGGTCCATCCCTATGGCTTTAAAGGTGGCAAGGAAGAGGAAGGAAGAGTGGGAAAGGGGAGAGGGAAAGGGGAGGGATAAAGAATGATTTGCTTGGGAATTTAAATATGATGAATCAGGATGTGAAGGCAGTTTTGTTTTGTGAATGGATGTGTATGTGAACGTGTGTATGTAGTATGCCCCACTCTGGCCATGGCCACGTTGCTGGAATGCAGTTTTTGACATATATTCTAACCAAGGTAAAGAGGACCACAGGAGGAAAAAGCTTCCTGCCCCCGGACTAGATGGATCTTTAGTCTGATCCAGCAGCAAGCCAAGGCTATTATTTTGGGAATGAAAAATGCAATGCTTGTCCCTGCTCACTCTTGCCAATTCTGAACAAGCTTAATTCACCAGCAGTAATCCCATGAGGTTCCTATTACTCAAAATTAAACCACATTTTTTTTTTCTAATCTGCATCAACACCACAACGTTACCTTTGGCATGGGTTTAGATTAAAGTCAGCCAAGACATCAACTTACCTAAAGTCCCTTAAATTCTGTATCATGTGACATACTGAACCAGTTGGACAAGCTGACCAAATATGCTCACTTCCCTATGTTGAGAAGCTGGGGTTTCATAATTCCTTGTTCTGTCTACAGTAGAGAATAACAAGGCCTAATGAAGTAGGATCATCATGAATACATGGCAATTAATCTGTAACTACGTACAGAAAACTAACGTCTTGCAAAGTTAAATCTGGTAGTGTTCCCAACCTCACAAAGGAGGGTGTCTTCATTATACTGTATTCTTTCTCTTTCTCTCTTTGTATGAAAATGCTGAAACTTAGACACATCACAAAGAAAGGAGCCAAATTTAGAGCACCATGAGAAGGTATAATTTTGAAAAGCTCTTCAGATGTTGAAATGTTTCCATTTGCACTTTTAAATATAATTCTGATTTCAAGCATGATAATTTAGAGATACTTCCCCCGCCCCAGCAACAATGGAGTTAGAAGGCAAGTTTACTGGTGTCTGTAAGCAAGCGGATATGTTTTAATGTTCACTGAAGAGCAAAGGTGCAATTTATCATAGCTCCCTTTGATTATGCAGGGCTGTTTCCTTATGTTAATATATTTATTATTAACTTTTATATACTGTCTTATTTGCTAAAAAGCCATCAAGATGGCGTACAACAATGTAAAACAAAAAACTGTAACGCAATAAAAATGAGAACGTTAAAAACAGTAAAATACGATAACATTAAAACAACTACATAATCAAAAAGGTTTAATTTCTAAATGCCAGGAGAGTGGGGGGACAATTGTAGTTCTTCAGGGAGCACATTCCATAGTTTAGGGGAGACACAGGAGAAAGCCCTTTCATGTGTGCCCAATAAAAGGGGTTCTGTGGGTAACGGTGTCCTCAAAAGGGCCCGCAGATCTTAATACCTGGACAGGTTTATAATGGGACAGGCAGTCCCTGAGATAGCCATTCCTAAGCCATTTATGGATTGAAAGGTTAAAAGCAATACCTTGAATTGAATCCAGAATGCAATTGGCAGCCAGTGTAGTTCTCCCAAGACAGGTGTAATATGGTTCTGATACTGTGTGTATTTTATTCATGAGTAAACCTCATGGCTCCAACCATACTGAAGTTAGTCATGTCTAAGTTCCACTGAAAGCAGTGGGCCTTAGGTTAGGCACAAGCAAGATCTTCCTTTGAGTTTCAATGGGTGATGGTCCCAAAATTCCTACTTTTATTTATTTATTTATTATTTTTATACCCCACCTTTTTTCCTGAAAGGAACCCAAGGCGGCTTACATAATCCTCCTCCTCCTCTCCATGTTATCCTCACAACAACCCTGTGTGGTAGGTTAGGCTGAGAGTCAGTGACTGGCCCAAAGTCACCCAGTGAGTTTCATGGCCGAGCGGGGACTAGAACCCAGATCTCCCGAGTCCCAGTCCAACACTCTAACCACTATGCCACACTGGCTACTTCTAGTCTCTTCTAGTCTTCTAGTCTCTTCTAGTCTTTAATGCAGTGTTCTCCAACCTTGGGTCCCCAGATGTTTTTGGCCTACAACTCCCAGCATGCCCCAGCCAGCATAGCTGTAGGCCAAAAACATCTGGGGACCCAAGGTTGGAGAACACTGCCTAATGCTTGCATGGATATGAAGCAAGCATTACGGACCTGGAAGTTCTTTACTGATAAAAAATAAATAGATAAAAAAATCCAAGCAGCTGAAGGAATTAAGCTCACCCACCATCCTTGCCCATATGCTTGCCTCCCTCCCTGCCTCCTAAATCCCCTCACCCCATTTACCTTTTTTGCACCTTCAGCAGCATTAGAAGGGAGGAAGAGAGGTCTACTTCTCTCCTCCAGTCCCGCCTCTGGTGCCTAGCATGCTGCTATGGCTGCAGGCCAGGGATAAGGAGTCTAGAAAAAAACTCATTTTCCAGGTGCTATTGACATTTTTGAATGAATAAAATGGAATGGATATATATATATATATATATATATATATATATATTTAAAAAGTTCAAGGCTCACCCAGAGTGGGGGGGGGGGGAAGGATCAGATCCTGTTGTACTCATAATGACATCAAGAGGGGTGTAACAGGCTCCGAGCCGGGCTTGGAATTGGCTTAATAAGATGAGCTATTTCCCTAAATTTTAGGAACACTGTTTAGGTTCCTGTGAGCCTGACTGAGGGAGCCCTCTGTATTACTGGTGTTCATGGGACTTAGCTATGGCTGGCTTTGGCAGGACTGGAGTCCTCCTTTTAGCATAAAATGCTTATTATGAAATAAAGGCACAATCCTATGCATGTTTAGACAGAAAAAATAACTCCCAGCATTCCCTGGCCAGCCATGTGCCCTAAGTCAGCCTTTCCCAACCTGGCTGTTTTGGATGTCAATTCCCATCAACCCCAGCATGGCTAATATGGTCAGAAATGCTGGGAGTTTTAGTCTAGTCAAAACGTCTGGAGGGCACCAGGTTGGGGAAGGCTGAAATAAGTTACAGGAGCATAGAAAACTAGTAGTAGATCATTTTTTTTTCCTAGTGCAAAGATGCAGGGAAAACATAATTTTCCTCCTGCTCTTATCTAAGAAGTCCCTAATATTGTAAACCTAATGCAATAAATGGGGATGATCCAACCTTCTACAATTCAGCAAATAGAAAAAGAAACCATTATTAGCACCATAGATAAAAACATAAGAAGAGCCATGCTGGATCAGACCAAGGGTCCATCTAGTCCAGCATTCTGTTCACACACTGGCCAATCAGCTGCCCACGGGATCGCACAAGCAGGACATGAGTGCAACATCACCCTCCCACCCATGTTCCCCAGCAACTGGTGTACATAGGCATACCACCTCTGATACTGGAGGTAGCATATAGCCATCAGGACTAGTAGCCACTGATAGCTTTATCACCCAGAAATTTGTCTAATCCCCTTTTAAAGCTGTTCAAATTGGCGGCCATCATTACATCTTGTGGAAGTGTTCCATAGTTTAACTCTGTGCTGTGTGAAGAAGTCCTTCCTTTTATCTGTCCTGAATCTCTCACCATTCAGCTTCATGGGATGACCCCACTGGGTTCTAGTATGATGAGGGAGGGAGAAAAAATGCCTCCCTGTCCACTTTCTCCACACCCTGCATAATTTTGTACATCTCTACCATGTCCCCATTAATGTTCTCATTAATGAGATATCCCTGCGTAGGCACTGATAGATTTGCTTTGCAGGGAAGGAACACGGAGTTGATTAGTTTGCTGTATATTCCCTGGAGATCATTTATCGTCTCCAGTGGACTGAGTGTGGGTTTCCGGTGTCTGATTTGTATGCAAGTTCTCTGAGGCATGCTGAGAAAGACAAAGTGGTAAAACAGATGGGCTTGACAGATGAAGCCATCAGGCTGCGGTTCTTCTTTCCCCCCCTTTTTTTGGCCAGGGGAGCCATTAAACCTATGAACTAGTCACTTGAGGGGTATAGAACACTATCAGGTACAGGTTGTTGTGTCATTAGGCAGGGAGGGAAGCAGCATCGTAAGCTTTCTTGCGCTCTCGCGGACTTAAGAGTATATGGCAGGCAATCCTCACGCTGCTAATTTTGCAGACAGTTCCAGTGAATGTTGCCACTTTTTAGTTTGGTTCTCAGAGCAATGGAATTCCTGAGCCTGGACTGTGCCACTTTAGACTGAAGGTGGGCGGCTATCAGGGAGGAAAGTATCCTAGGCTGGCTAGGCTGATGCCAGTTTTCTATGTGCACAGAGAATATTTGGGTATGGAGGAGCATTCCATCATATAAATACACACACCCATCCAAATCTGGAGTGATGCAGTCCAGAACCAGTTTTACCACCTCACTGAGAAGAACTAGGCCTTAATTTGGAGTCATCAGCCCTATTCAGGCATTCTACTCCTTGGTACACGAAATATATGAGGAGAGGGAGCACACTGGATCCACCCCCTCCTCTTGTGTTTCCATCACACTCTACTCGTGGAGGGTGGCTTTCTGAGGAGGAGAGCCTCCTGTATCTGTGAAGGCTCTGCACATGATTCAGAATACTGGGAAATCAGCATTCTCAATCACATGGAGAGCCTCCTTGGATTGTTTGCAATTTTGCCGAAGAAGCACCTTTATTTTTTGTAAGCAGTTTTCCTAATATAATGCATTCTTGAACTTTTAAAAAAAACACAAATATATGTATTTTCGTGTGCACTTTCTGTGACGACACAGTCCCTTCACACTAGGACCAGCCGCATAAACCCTTCTCAGGCTAAGCACCAACACTTAAAAACCTGAGTGGAGGGTCAAATGAAACCTTTCCCCTACCAATGAGGGAAAAGATTAATACAGGTTATTAAGGATCTATTTTAAATCTATGATGCTGTGGGTACAAAGGTGTGTGTGTGAGTGTAGATTTAACAGTAATGCAGGTTAATAACGCCAAGCTGACATGTAGGATTTGGGTAGCAAACAAAATAAAAATAAGTTTATTTTAATTCTCAAAATCTTAGTTCCAGAAAATAACTTTAAACCTGCCTACACCAAACACTTTGTAATTAGCCTAAGTCCCTATAACTCTAAATACTTTCACTCTTCAGACAAGCACTGAGTTCTCTCAAAACTCCTGACAGACAACGACCAGACTGACCCAACTAACCTAACTCCCCAACACACCAACACACTCCCTAACACTCCCCTCAACTCCCTCTGACATCACTCAAACACTCCTTATATACTCCTCCCCCCACCCTTTCCAAGACATCACAAACCACACCCACTCAGTTCAACATTCTATACTCACTAAACATACTAATGCAGACATACACCAGGGAACTGAATTGGGGTTACGCCACACTTTCTCACTAATCTATGTATTTTTGAATGGAGAGCCCCTCTGCAAAATTCAGAAAAGTGTGAAGGGTAACTGAGTTTTGGTTCACATATTGGCTCCAAAGAGGAAAATTAGCTAAGTTTGTGTTAAAATCAATGGACCAAATGAATTTCTCCCTCAGTCCTTGCTCTAACACTAAGCTATGATCCTGCTCAGGGTTGGTGCCACAGAGCAATGAGGTCAGGCATTCCCAAAGTTTGGGAAAGGACTCACCACCCGGTAGCACCACCTTCCCCACTTTGCACAGAGCACCTGGGAAGGTCAGAGGCAGTGCAAGAAAATTGCCACTTTGCACACATTCCACCTCTATCAGGTTAAGATGGGTGCATTGCTCAAGCATCCTCCCTCCTGCTGCCACCTAACTCTCAAGCCAGGAACAAAAAGCATGTATTTTTACACAATTAAAATAGTAACTGAAATAACAGTAATATTATTTACTGTAAATAAAACAGTAATATCACAGCAGCAGTGTTGTCATTTTTTAAATGGAGTGCCCAGTTCAAAATGAAACTGAAACTGAAACAATTTTAGATACTTCTGCAAACTGCCAGGCTTGCTGCCTTTCTAATTTGTTTGATGTTCAGCTGATATTCAGAGGTTTTTAAAAACAGGGATGCAAAATTAAATCATGCTCCAAATTAGTTTACATCGAGCCGTAGCACCACTAGTGCAAAGGTAAAAATGTTTTCTCAAGCTAGAAAACAATGTCAGAATGTGATATTGCCTTGTTAAATTAACCCCAAGCTGTCTTAAGAATTAATTGCAGCAGTGGAGGAAGCTTTTCATTTTCTGCTCTTCCAGTGTCGGCTCTTTTCTTATCTCTTATAGTCACACTTTTGACAATTGATTAGTGCTGTTACCCTACACAGAAGGGAAACGCTAACCGAAAGAAGAGAAGAGAGGGATTTAATTATTTTGGCATTTCTGAAAGGCACTCAGGGACTTCCATAGCATTTGCCAACTACATTTTAATCTATGTGCAATGTTCCCTGGCTGGGTGCACAATCCTGCACACCAGAAGAAGAGCACACACACACCAAATCAAATTCAAATAACTCCATCTCTGGCTGGCTATTTTGAGTCAATATGTCAGTGTCAGCAGTGTCAGGTGACAGGCGGTTTCAGGAGGCCTCATATTGATGGGTCAGTAGGCTCAGTCAGCTGAGGATCAGGAACGCCTGTGATGCCTTTGTTCTCGCCAAGCTTGTTGTCGTGGGACTCCGAGAGGGGGCGACGCAACAAAGGCTCCCAACACTGTAAAGTGGAAAATGGGGCGGTGGCAGATCCAACGCCACCTCCCTGTTTTGGATGCTCCTCCCAATTGCACAATTGAGCGGCCTAGGAGGCCGGATTAGAATAACCCACACTCCATCCCTTTGCAGTTCATTGTATGTAAATAAACATGGCCCAGTTAAACAACAAATAAGTGTCTCATCAGCTCCTACGATCGCAATGGATACACTGCCCTGCTGACATTGGAGGTCCCAGACTCCACTCGATTTAAGTGAAGTTTAAATGCAAAACCGCACATGCTCAAGAATATCTTTTTAAAAAAATTATGATTGGCAAACATTCTAACATAAAAGGAATATAGCAACAGTTGTAAAGAATGGAATGGTAGTAGAAGAAAGGGTGGAGAAGAGAAATATTAGTTGTATGCTTCACAGCTCAGCTGAAGCACATGGTCACCTAAAGACACCCCCATAAGACCATCAAGTCCAGAGTCTAAAGATACTTCTGCCTGCTCTGCATCTAATATTTAGAAATCCATTCCATGTTTGCTTAGCTGTTAGAGCCAACCTAAGCATTCACTAGATAAGGAGCATGGAGAGACATGTCTTGTTTTTCCTTACTAAATTGCAGGCATGGGGCATGGGGGAAATTGTTACTATGAATGCTGCACATGGGAAGTGGAGATTTTCCTCTTCCCTCTCCACCAGCATGGTCAGAAACAAAACTGGCACCAAAGGAAACTTTTTTCACTAAGTATTCTAGACTTGCTGAGGGAGGGGGGATTTGTTTCTGATTGCACTCAGAGGGAAAATATAAGGGAACTGGGGAAAAAGCCCTATGAGGAGAGACTGAAAGAACTGGGCATGTTTAGCCTTCAGAAGAGAAGACTGAGGGGACATATATGATAGCACTCTTCAAGTCCTTGAAATGTTGTCACACATTTCACACAGGGCCAGGATCTCTTCTCGATCATCCCAAATTGCAGGACATGGAATAATGGGCCCAAGTTACAGGAAGCCAGATTCCACCTAAACATCAGGAAAAAAAATCCTGACTGTTAGAGCAATATGAGAATGGAACCAACTACTTAGGGAGGAAGTGGGCTCTCCCACACTGGAGGCCTGCAGGGTGCAGCTGGACAGCCATCTGTCAGGGATGCTTTGACTTGGATTCCTGCATTGAGCAGGGGTTTGGACTTGATGGCCTTATAGGCCCCTTCCAACTCTACTATTCTATGATTCTATGATAAGGTTCCCCTGCCCGCATGCAGCATTTCTGGTAAGGATCACAACCTCCTGCCTGTGTGCCAGTAATTTGGTAAGGAAAAACAAGATACATAGCACATCTCATATGATGAGGTTTTTAATGTTTGTGTTTTATCAGGTCCATGGTATTTTATAGTTACTGCTTTTAGCTGTTTTAATCTGTGTGTTGTTGTTGGTTTTTAAATGTGTATATGTTAAAGAATTGATATTATGTTTCTATGTATTTTGGATTGTAATTTTTGTGAACGGCACAAGGAGCTTTGGCTATTGGGTGGCATAGAAATGAAATAAATGAAATGAATTGCTTGGATAATGGACCTGGATAAAATAGGGACACAGTCTAGTTAGGTTAGCTGGATATGTTTACCCCTGGTTGTTTTATTACGCTAATGCTCTTTTTTTTTTCATGTTTTGTGTGTGAATGTGTGTGTGTGCATTCAGATTTTTTTCCCCAGTTGACATTTTTCTTCAGTAAAATTTAAACTTTGTTGTTTGAAACTTTGTGGTCTCACTTTTTTTGTTGGCTTACTCATCCCATGCCTAAACCCCTGCACTACCTAGATATCTGAGAACCAGAGAGTTTTAAGGTTGGTTTGGTGGTGGCAGAAAGAGGGGGGTAAAGAAAAAAAATTCACCATGTGGCAGTGAAAAAGACTACAGGAAGGGAAGGCCAAAAGGAGTGTGGGCACACTGTTTTGCTGTTTCCCCTTCCACTCACAGAACAGGATTTTGCTGGTCTGTGACAGACAGCTGTGAAAGATTCTGGTAGTATGTTTTGATACTGAAGTTCTTTTAATAAAGCCATACTAAGCTTAGACCACTTTTGTGCATTTTGCTGGATCCCGGAAGAATTTCATACAGCTTTCCTCTTGAGTTACAGAATCTCAGCCAAAGGCAATGAAATTCTCCAGATGTTAAGTTCTTCTTTTGAGTTCTTTCTTTGGGTCCATCCACCTTTGGTGATAAAGTGACACAAAACAGGGCCTTCTCAGTGATGGCACCCTGTCTTGGCAATGTCCTTCCTAGGGAGGCTCCTCTGACACTGATCCAGCATCTTTTGGATGCCAGGTGAAGACCTTTCTTTATTTACCCAGGCATTCTAGACCGTCTGTTTTGTGTTTTTAACCTACATGATAGTGACTCTGTTTAAAATTTCATTCTATGTTGCCCTGCTCTTTTACTATTGTTTTTATCAGTGGTATCCCATCCACTGATCTGACCCAGACCCACTTAGCTTCAGCAAGGTCATTACATCCTGTGCCTTCAGACCATGCAATGGATTGATTCCACAAAAAGTTGAAAACCTGCACGCAGTTGCATGGATCTACCTGCTACTGAACTCAACAGGATCCATGTAGATCTGTGAGCAAGACTCATGAACCATCTTTGTGTTTTCTGAGCAAGAAACAAATAATCATCATTCATCAGCTAGATTGGTTCTTCATACCAGAAATGCATCACAATTAGTTCCACTGGTGCATTCACTAGAAATAACTTGCTTATAAACATGATCCAAGAAGGTCTCTCCAACACTGTAGCAATTAATACTTACATTTTCATTCCTCTGTCATTGGAAAATTGTATTCCTTATTCAGGCACACGATAAATCATTATGAAAATACATATGGCAGTGAAGTGGAAAATGGTAATTAATGGACCATGGGCATAGAAGGATAAAGAATATTGGGTATAATTGGAAATGCTCTGAACTTGCATAGGCTCGAGCTGCTTTTCAGCTGCCAAACCCAATTTGTTTATGTGCACTAGTGCCCTTTACATGCCCGAGGAAGATGCATAATGCAGTTTGAGCAAACAAAAGACTGCTGCAAGTTGATTGTGTGAAAGCATTCTGTGTGCAGTGGAGTTGTTTCTGAAAATAGATGGGTATCACTGATTTGCTAGGTGTGGATTGCAGCTTTGCGGGTGATTGATTTTCTTTCTGGAGTAATATAAACATAGGAAAGAGGATGCATTGGGTTGCTGTTGTTTTTATTTGAATAATTAAAGATATAATTAGATCTAAGAAATCTCACACATGGGGACACACAGTTTTAAGAGTGTTCTCCCTTTTTCATTAAATCTCATATTCCTTGACTTTTGCCCCATTGTCGAGAGCATATACCTCTATGTGTGTATCTCTAAATGGTTGACAAAATGTATGCTGCATGCATGGCTCGTGGCCTGATCCAGCTCCTGACCTGCCTGAGTACACATTACCTCAATTCAGAAATTGGTTACAATCGGCTGTGTGGAAAGAAGAGGGGGCGGGATTCATCCTCTACCCCATTCTAGGCAAACAGAGCTTCCCCAGGAAAATGTTGAAGGCAGAGGTAAAAAAAAAATTCCAATGATGATGATGATGATGATGATGATGATAATGCAACAAAACAAATGCATGATTACTAGATTCAGCAATAATGCTCAGTTTGACATGTTTCTTCTGCTAACCACTGCCTTTGGCACTCAGGGGCCAAATGACAAGATGCTTGAAAACACAATTATGTACGCACATTACAGACTGAGTTCAAAAGGAGGTTAAAGCAAATGCACATGTTGGCCATTAACACCACTGTTCAAATGGAAGCAAGTGGAGTGTTGGGTCAAAAGGAGCGAGTGAGAGGGAGGGAGAAAGAGAGAGAGAGAGAGAGAGAGGAAGAAGGAAGAGCAAAATCAGACACATGCACAACAAATGTTTCTCAATACCGAAGAGCAGCATATACAATGATCCAGTGCAGATCCCTTTACAATTCTGGAGTAAATGCTTAAGGTAGGCAAGGTCTCAACCAGCCAGCTAAACAGCACTGAATATTACAACAGGTAAAATAGATTGGTAGCCTCCTAATGTAACACTCCATGCTTTTGAAGAACATCTCTGATAGCTATCAAGCCACCAGGTAGGCTGACAAGGTGGTAGTCAGCAAATGGAGCTGCAGGGAGATACCGGACAGCTTCTCTCATCACCGAGTTGCCCCACATTGAGGCAGTGTGGCAGATCTGGGAGTTTTAGAGCAGGCAGTGGACCTGAATTGGCTTTCTGGGAGCACCTGGATGCTCAGGGTTCGAGTGAAAAACAACAAAGGTCCTCCAAGCGTGACGTCTGCCCGTTCCTGGTGTAGGGAATGAAGGATCAGAATGTGGTCTGTGTAGGGCTCCTGGTTCAAGCCTCAAGTTGCCTAACACTACCGGACACCAACAAAGCCATGAGCTCAGAAAGGAATATTTCCAACGGTATATTTAATAGTAGAACTAGATATTATAATAGCTGTGTGGCTTCCACCAAGCTCAGCAATCTCTCCTTCTCTTTTTTTTTCACTAGGAATGCCTTCATCGTTTTCCTCATCCACATTTCCCCCTGGATTTTGGCGATTCAAATGATGTGCTCATTTCTCCTGTGGGACGAGCGATACATTAGGAATCTCTCCACTGTTCCATTTTTTTAAACGTCCCCCCTTCTTTTAACAGTGTGTACTGTGTGCATGCATTGTTTGCCACAGGGGTCACTTGTGCCAGTTCACTGGTGGTGTCTCCTTCTCCCGCTCCATTACCGACAAGAGCAAAGTGAGACACCCTCTGGACTAGTAGCACAGGTGGCATCTTTTAAGGAGCTTCAGAGGAAGGAAGGAAAGAAGGAAGGAAGGAAGAAATAGGGAAGGGGTGGACATTTTCAGTCCAGAAGGTGTGAGTCGGGTAAATCCTGATGAAAAAGGAATTGAAACAAATTCCTCATACATCCCTAGATCTGTCCGACATGTCCTTTTGCTGCCTATGTGCCAGGAGGAGAGGCTGGGGGCATCTGCTGCTCACTCCTCCACTTCCCCCATATCTCCCCCCCCACACCGCTGGCTGAACAGCTTGACTGGCCACCAGATAATCTGCTTGCTCTCCCCAATCCCCCTCCTCTGGAGGCAAATCAGGGGTGGGGGAGAACATTCACACACACCTGGAGACTGACTGAGACTTGGGGTACTCAGAAAAGGATTCAAGGCACAAGCCCCCTGTGCCCATGGACAGCAAACCCCATGCCTTCCACCCAATCTGAGGCCAGTGGCGTTCCACTGAGTTTCATAGGCGAGGTGTAATACTGCCTTCCCCAAAGTGGTGCCCTCCAGTTGTTTGTTTGGGGCTAAAACTCCCATCATCCTTGACCATTTCCCATGCATTTATTAAAATATTGGAAAATAAATAGAAATCCTAAACATCTGGAGGGCATCATGGCAGGGAAGGTGTAGGTATGGTAAGTGTAGTAGCTAAGAATTGTAGTCTTAGCCACTACACCAACTTATGATTATGATACTGTATTGTTATATGCTTGGGGTCAGTCTAGATTACCTTTCAAGGATCTCTTGTAACTCAGTGCCTCTGATTACAAAGCGATTCAGGATTCTGACTCCCACCCACACACCCTGTTGCTCTAGATTGGTGGCTTTTGTTCTACTAGGCCTGGGAGGTAGCAGTAAGTCAGGCTGGAGAGTTTGGGATAGGAGAGGGAGAAGAGAACTGACTTGGGATCTCTGGAGAAAATCCCCAGGCAGCTGATGTGGAGGCAGAGGTCTGTTGGACTGGGAACGTTGTGGACCTTATCTCAGAGGAGGCTGGTGACTCCTACGTCAGTGGGGCTCCCCATCCACTGCAGCTTTTAATCTGAGCTGTATAGGAGCTATCCATGATGCCCCATGGTGGTGAACCTACTTTGGGAATGGAGTTCAGCACCACGGATAGCTCCTATAAAGCACAGAATAAAAGCTGCAATGGATAAGAAACCCCACTGACATAGGAGTCACCAGCCTCCCCTTGAGCTCAGTGTAAATAAACCTTTCATGAAAAGAAGCACCACAAGCCTCCAGTGCCCCCCTTCTCAGGAAACTGAAGTCTGAGTAAGTGCTAGAGCCCCTGAAACTCCTCAGCTCTCACAAGTGGGGTGCAGGAGCATAACACTATGTTTGAATGGAGACTTTTCATACAAGCTGGGACCAGGGGAGGCTGGTGAGTCCTATTTTGGTGGGGGTCCCAATCCATTGCAGGTTTTATTTGGAGCTGTATAGGAGCTATCCATGCTGCTGAACTCCACCCCCAAAATAGGTTCACCACCCTGGAGTACCATGGATAGCTCCTATAGAGCTCGGAAAAAAGGCTGCAATGGATCAGGAACCCCACTGACATAGGAGTCACCACCAGCCTCCACTGGTTGGGACCTGGGCTTGGTTTAACAAACACTTACATTGAAGTGATCTCACACATTATCACTCCACCATTTGGTTTGAGAATCTTTCCATTGAAACACAGGCACTCAGAGAATGATGATGATGATTTATGAGTGACACCACCTGGCATCGATATAGGTGTTGGCGTGGCCTCCCTAAGTGAAAGGCAATTCTAAAACAGATGGCACCTAAGCAAGCTTTAATACTCCAATGGTAGAAATGAGCACTTCTCTCCTATGTCTCCCCATTCAGAGCCGTTTTACATTTTGTGCCAGTCTCCACTTTATTCTTACCTAGATCTCGTTAGCTAAGGAACAGGTCAAGCCCAAATAAATTGAAGGTCTGCTCAAAACGATAGGTCTGGCATGAGCTTCCTGCACAACAGCTGGGATATGATTTAGTTCTTCTTCCCCGCCCCGCCCCCCCAAGGGCTAGATATTTCTTTTAATTGTTCTTGAAGCATGCAAAATGGCACAGCCCAACAGCCCTTTTCTTTACGGGATGTGCAAAGAGTGATATGTGCCAGAACAATGTGCGACTGATGTGGAGAACATAAAATACACTCACCAGCATGCCATCACCATTAAAGCGGAACTGAAGAATGTCTGACTAAGAGAAGAATAAAGCTGCAATAGGAGCGTATTCTTTCCAAACTAAAATGCAGAGGTTTTTCAAACTGTATTCCATGGACCCTTTTGGGAAGATCATCAGGGGATCTTCAGTACATGCCAAACACTATGTGCTGACGATAGGGATCTTGGCCGTCACATTTTGATCTGTCCCATCATATAGTGGACTGGGGAGTCTCTCTCTCTCTCTCTCTCTCTCTCTCTGTGTGAGTGTGAGTGTGTGTGTGTGTGTGTGTTTTAATAGCAGGAAGAGTACAAGGCAAATGAGTGCCAATCACAGCTCAGTGTGGCTTACTTTTCTGTAGTTTCTCACTGTGGACATTTTTCTTTTCAGCTGAGCTCTGATACCAGAAGTGTGTTTGGCTGGAAAAAAGAACTTTGGGAAAGGCAGGAGGACAGTATTCTGCTCCCCACCCACCCACCCATTCACTGCGCCATTCATCCAAGGTGAAGCTGGGGGGTATTGAGGACTTGGGGGGGGGGCTTGGGGCAGCCATCTTTCCCCCCAGTAATGCCCCTGGGAATTGTGCAGTGACATCATGAAGCATTTATTTTCTCCCATGGGCCATTCCCATTCTGTCCTCCACTTTCAAAGCACTTAGTGGCCAGGTTGCTGCAGCTTAGCTTTCTTTGAAATTAAAAATGAGGTGGAGGGCAGGGAGAGAAAAAAAGAAAGCCCTTGGCCTCCTTGTCAAATGTAAGTAACCCCCCCCCACACACACACACAGACACCTGAAAGTCATATGTTTTGATCATCTTTGCAGAGGGTTTTCACCCCCAGCCCAAATGTGCCCCCAAAATCTGGGTCAAATATTTCAGCCTGGTACTAGTCCTCATGGAGGCAAGTGGTGGACAGGATAGGGCAGGGACAGTGCTAGGTACTGAAAAGATCTGGTACTCAGGCCCCACAGGACAAAGAAATGCACACATATGCATATGCTAATTTACATATGCTCTAAAGTATCTCTCTGTCTCTGTGTGTGTGTCTTTAATGGATCCTGTCTTGTCAGGGCACCCCTATTTGTAAAAAGGGATGCATGGACAGGTTGCTTGCCTTTTCCTGACCATAATTGCATTCTTGTTCTCCTCAATCTAGTATTCATGAGGTTAATTCAAAACTCGCTAAGTCAGTGTGTCCCCCAACTTGGTGCCTTCCATGTGTTTTGGATTTCAGCTCCCATCAGCCCCAGGCAGCATGGCTAATGGTCAGGATTTCTGGGAGTTGTGGTCCAAAACATCTGGATGGTACCAGGTTAGGGAAAGCTGCCCTACATAATCACCTATAACACTTTCAGCATACAGCAAACTAGAGACAGTGTTTTAGAACCCTGCGCAGTAGCCGATTCATGCAATGTATGAATTAATAAGTATGCATTCTGCATCTTATCCTAGTTGTAAAGGGTTTGGGCCATGCTCCTCCCAAGCCAGGGCATGCAGTGTGCCAAAAATATATATAATGTATGGAGTCAGTCTGCATCTGGTAATTTTCAAGCTGCATGAGGGTTTGACTTAAGTTTAAGACCTGTAAATCGTCTCAGTTTATTCCAAACACCACTAGCAATACAACAACCATATAAGACTGCCTTTGAGGGCTGAATCTAAAGGGGTTCTCACTGCACACTGTAGAACAGAGAACTACATTTCCCGAAACAACACCATAAATTCAATATTCCGTGTTCCAGTTTCTACCCGGCAATTTTATATGCCTTTTTTGTGTGCTTGCATTCTTTCTTTCTTCTTTCTTTCTTTTTTAAGCAAATGTAGCCAATGCCCTGAAGATGAGAGAGAAAGAGAGAGAATTCAGTATGAGAAAAACCCTACAGAGTTCATTCCTTTAAAATGTTTTCATCGCAGCTGGCTTTAGAATGGCTGCCTTATGAGTCAACAAAAATGCAACCCTTTTTCTTTTCCTTCCAAAGCAGCCAAAATATTTCTTATCACCTTGATAGTATCCCTCTATTTCAGAGCACCTTACAAATGTGATTAATCATCTCAACGGTGTAAGCAATTATAATTCCACCTGAAGAAAAATAATGCTTCTCACTGCACTAAAGCACGAACTTGGGCAACAGGGGAATAAACAACCAAAACTCTGACACATACTAACTACTTGACCTTGGGTAGGTCCCTTTATTTATTTATTTATTTATTTATATTTATTTTTTTGCTGCCTCCTTTCTAACAAAATATAAAATGATATTTCTAGTTGGGATTGTTCAGGAGTTCAAAAAGAACAAAATAAAAGCTTTGTAAAAGAGACACAACATTAGTTGTTGTTCCTACACAATGCACTTTCAGAGGACAATCATAGCACAGTCATAAAAAAAAAGGTTCACTCAGAAGTAAGTATTGTAGGGTTTCAGTACTTAAATTATCATGTTTACAGTGCAACCCTATCAGCTTGACAAATAAATCCTATTCCAGGGATCATGGGGAACATTTGGCCTTCCCAGAGCTGTTGGACTGCAATTTCAATAATCCCTATGCTGGCTAGGGCCAATGTTTTAAGCATGGGATCAACTCTCTATTGAAACCCGGATACAGAAAGTCCAATCGGCTATGTTGTGCCCATTGTTTGC
This sequence comes from Shinisaurus crocodilurus, assembly GCA_021292165.1. Taxonomy (NCBI): domain Eukaryota; kingdom Metazoa; phylum Chordata; class Lepidosauria; order Squamata; family Shinisauridae; genus Shinisaurus; species Shinisaurus crocodilurus. Next base: position 12,149,881 of record CM037883.1, on the reverse strand, counting down.
TTCGGTGCGAAGGAAGAAACAATTTCTTAGAGTGCGCAATTCCAGTGGTGGCACGTAGCGTAGCAGAGTGACATTTAACAGGAAAATGCTGACTGCTCTCGGCACCTTTCTGGAATTGGCCCATTAAGAGCATATGGTGCTGTGCTGCGGATGGTTTTGCACCACATTAAAACTCCACGAGGAATTGCATTCCAAGTTTGTTAACTTTGAACGGAACATAAATGAGAGTTTTTAAAGTCCTCAAAGATGTTTAAGAAAAGCCTTTTAATGGCTTAATGGAATGCGATGACAGCATTTTTTGTTTGTTTGTTTTTGTTTTTTACATCTCATCCCAGCAGCACAATGCTTATGGTGCAAATCATTTTATAACAAGCCTTGATATACAGGTGGGATTTATATCCCTTTGAGGATTGTCAGAGGCTGCTGCTGCCTTAACAGATACAGATAGCATCATAAAGGAGTTTGTTGGGCCATCCGAAGATACTTGCCTGAAATGCAAAGAATGTGAGTCCCTGATGACACAATATGGTATGACAATGGAGTGTGTGTGTGTGTTCTGGGCATGCAATATGTAACTGGGATCAATAACTGGAAGACATTGTGACAAGGAGTAAGTATGAACTGTTCACAATGCCCAGCGCAGGCCTTTAATGTAGCCATGAAAGCAATGGACCGTTGTTTGGTTTCATTGCTGTGAGAAACCTGCAGGGTAGCGAGGGGTCTCAGGTACCAGCCACTGTGAATTCCTTACCACATCCTTGAGATAAGGATGTTTATATACTCTTCTGTTGAAGTTAATTGGGATTTCTGGGTCTTCTCTTGCCCTCCCTCCTTTTTCCCACTGGCAGCTTTCTGCACCTTCTAGCAGCCTCTGGCATGCTCTGGAATTTAGGGAGACATCTATCAAATCCTTAGCTTGTTGGTTTGCACTTTGGCTTTCAGCTTAGAACGAGGTGCACACAAGTGCCTAAGCACCCGAGTGCCCCAGGAGTGACGTCCATCGTATTGGGAAGCCCTGCGACTGGAAGGACATGTGTAAGCTTTTCTTTTGCTTGTTCATTGATAATCTGCATCCACATTTCATCATTGTATTCAATACACTGTATGTTAACTTTCACACAGGTGGTTGTATTTCTTCCTGATTATCCTCGAATCTAAAGTGAGGCGCCTTGGTTGGACCAGGCCCCTGGGGTAATAAACAACACACTGGGAGTTGGATTAGCGCAGATGTCAGGGATGCCGGAGCAATTTTATCTATACAAATTCTGATGTGAACTGATCTGATCTGCACTGCCAAGACTAATGCGTGGATTGGAATATACAGTAATTATCCCTTAGTTTTAACACTGTGCCAGTGCTGGCATGGAGCCACTGTACTATTCCCTTCACGTATGACTTCAGTGGGCTTCATGGTGCCCTATGTATGAATATAGAAATTCATATATATATCATGGAAGTTTCAGTGAGATGGTGACATAGAAATTCTTGGAACTTTGTTCACAGAAAAACAAATGTTATGTGCAGTGTTACTTTTGTGTATAGATCCTCCAAACAACAAACTAAATAAAAATCACTCCCATCTATGCCTGCCAAACTGAACAGGTGCAGCTATTCCTAGTGTGGAGAGGACCATGTTTACCTGCCTGCCATGCAGCTGTTAAAGAGGAGGTGCCTGTCAGAAAAAAGAGGTGTTGAATTCATTGGTGTTCAAAACCAGACTTTTAAGAGCTAAGCACTCAAAGCCCTAGGCCTGGATGGATGTATCTGTCACTTTTGGGTGCTCTCGCATTCTTTTTTTTTTTAATCTCAAGTTCTTTTTTGTCCCAAATATGAGAACTTTGTAAATGTTGGTAAATCCTTATCAAAACTGAATTAAAATGAAATGATCACCCATGCCTGGTGTCCAAGGACTTCTGGACACACACCAGGGCTCTCCAGATGTTTCCATTCTGACTGCAACTAAACAGCCGCTTAGCAAAGGTCCCCCAGCCTTCTGGAGTGGCTTTCATTGAGACATAAGCGGGGAAAGGGAAACTCAAATGCCCAAAAGCTTGGGCAGAAATACTATGTTTCTTTGGCTTGGGCTCCCAGTCAACAGGTCTATAACTCTTTTCACACATTATGTTATACACATGTAAAAGCTGTATATGCATATGCCCTGTCCACATGAGCAGGAACTTTGCCTCTCAAAACATTCCTAATCCTGTGAACAGAACTTACATATGTACAGTTTAACCACTACTGGCATGTAGAGTCAGTGTGGCGTAGTGGTTAGAGTGTTGGACTAGGACTCAGGAGATCCTGGGTTCTAGTCCCCACTCAGCCATGAAGCTCACTGGGTCACTTTGGGCCAGTCACTGACCCTAACCTACCTCAATGGGTTGTTTTGAGGATAAAATGGAGAGGAGGAGGAGATTATGTAAGCTGCCTTGGGTTCCTTGTGGGAAAAGAGGCAGGATATAAATATAATGAAAATAATAAAAATAAATGCAGTTTGTATGTGTGCACAGGCCCTTTTCATGCCTTCACCCAAACATGTGGCCAGCAGCCATGGATGGGTGTGAATCCACTCCCGCTGTATGTGTGCATTCAATGTAATGCGTGAAAGGGACTATTGAAGGCACGTGCTGTGATCTGGAAATCCATTTGGAAGAGATCCATATGGACAGCCAGATATTTTTAAGCGATCACATTTACTGTAGCAATGCATCTATCCCTTGCAAAGTACAAAAATGGTTTTTAAAGTAGATGAGTGCAAAATATGGTTAGTCAGTTCTGCATACAAGGCGTGGGAAGATCAATGCTGCAGTGAAAGTGAAACCAAAAATAATGAGCTGTGCATATGCAATCTCTAGCACATGTGATAGGGGATTATTAGATCACAGAACAACTGCCATTAAAATTCATAGCATTCTCTTTGTTCCGAACACTGACGGAGCATGACATTGTGTTGGAGAATTATATTACACAGCATATTGTGAAGGGATAATGAAAGACTGAAAACGTACTCAAAAATAATTAAACCAGTGGTTAGAAGATCGAACATGGAACTCAGACTTCCAACAATGGGGACCAAAAGATTCAGTAAGGGTCTCATTATATCTCGACATGTTTATGCATTGTTAATGCAAGAAACAGTATTATAAAATAACAGAGAAACTGCTTTATAGCAACACAGACAACTGATCCATCTAGCTCAGTATTGTCTGCAGCAGGGGTGGGCAGAAGGTAAATTGGGATCTGTTGGTAGATCTTTGGTTGATCTGAGCAGATTGTCAAAGATTTCTGATTTCTAATTGTTTAACAACAGCAGCACAAAAAAATGACTCCCAACCACCACCCTAAATTAAATTACAGAAATGAAGAAAGTTTGGGGTAACCAGGACTTGACTTGTAAGTGGAAGGACATTCAGTTCTGGTACTCTACTCAAAACAAATTCCTGGACTCAAGAGTTCTTTAAGCCAACATATTTTGCACCTGGCTCTGGTTGGTGGACCTCAGGGTTCTAGAAAAAAGCAGCAACAACAAAGTAGATCCCACAAGCTGTAAGCTGTAGATAACTGAGAGAAGGAGTCATCTAAGGAGTGGGGGAAAGCTACCTCTGGAACAAGGGATGGAGTCCACACTGTTGCCTGGGGCTTCTCCTCCAGGGAGTCACCACTTTGGAGATTGCCTCCAAGGGAGCTTTAGAGACCTCAATCATCTTGGAATCTTCAGAGCTTTCCTCTGACTGAGGAGGGTAGTGTCAGATTCTGGACCATGATAAAAACAGAACAATGGAGAATTTGTGATGCATTGGTTTCCCTTGAGAAACAATACCAGGCAATTTGGAAATCAACAATTCTAGGGGGAAATTTTGGATGAGGAGAATTTCAAAAACATCCCCTATGCAGAACATGGTGCTGATAAGGTGATTGCAAGCAATACCATCTATGATTAAATGAGAGTCTTATGCTCTTTTTTGTCTTTTGTATCTCAGACATCTGTGATTACAAAGCAAACAAATGCTTGCTTTGAGCCAAAAGTAGCATTTTCAACTAGAACAAAATGTTCTAGCCTTACTTTATCATCTTTCTGACAGATGGCACGTTTGTTTATGTGTATGAAACAAATGCATCAAAACAATAGGGAGCCCAATATTCCATTAAAATTTTATAGGAGTGTCTGGATAACCTTGGGCACAATATGGTCTCTCCCCTCATTCCCCCACCTGTGTAGCAGCCAAATGTAACATTGGTTGCTACATGCAGGGCAGGGGTTGGGTAGGGGGGAATGCAATCAGAGTCAACCCTACTATTAGGTAGATCTGGCCTTGATCCCCCCTCTGGCTCAGAGGAGGACTCCAAGGTGGACGAGGCATCATCCAGTAAGCTATCACCTGTCACCCTGAGACCTTACATGACAGAGAGTATTGGCTTTACTGGACATTCTTGGACTCAGAGGCTTCCCCCCAATACCGTACTCACCATCCCATGTTGGAGGAGCCAGCAGCTGCAGAATCAGGCAATGCCCCTTTAACAGCCAGCTCCTCAGGGGTGGGTGGGGGTAACAGCCAACTCAGATCAGCCAGCCTTCGTGAAACCTCAGATGTCCTCTGGAGAATTTGGAGAAAATTCTGCAGAGTGCCTTCTTTTTCTAGGGAAAAATCTCAGAAATTTCCTCAGAAAACATGTCTTCAGAGAAATATGTGCATTGCTCTAAGTGCATCCTCTTACAGCCGGAACCTTCCCAACCAGCGCTATCTTTGGTGGAGGTCCAATCCTTAATGCTCTATGACTGAGATAATGTGTGTGGAAATGGAAATGTGATAGATATAGATAGAGATAGATAGATAGATAGATAGATAGATGACTTGTATTTCCTCTCTAGTCTAAAGCCAGGATTCATAATCGCAGTGATGCAGCTGGCTAAAATTTATCCTTACCTCTAAATATGTAGGTTCCAATTTCTGCTTTCTTCCAATATATATATATATATATATATATATATTCCATATATTCCATATATTCCTCTATGTTACTACACAGGGCTGGCTCCAGTTTTTGGAGAGTACTTTTAGAGTTGGGTGAGAAATACATTCCATCTGAATTTTGATGTGAATTTACCAAATTCGTACCTGCCAAACGAACGAGCAAACTGGGACAGAGTTGTATACTGAAATGTGCACTTTCCCAAATTTAGCATTACAGTTCTCCATTTAGTTATTTCTTAAATGCATGTGTCAGGGGAAAGTGTGCACGAAAATTGATATCCTATGGAAAAGTGCACACAAAAATGCACATGGCAGTGAAACGAATGCACAGGAACACATTATTCTAGGGAAAACAGTTTGAGAAAAATGTGTACAAGAGCAAAAAAAGGGCTCATAAAAATGCATACATTTGTGGGGCAGGGAAGTGCACACAAAATGTGTATATTAGCAGAAGTGTACATGAAATGCATGCACATTTTTGTGTGTGCAGACGTTTTAATATAATATGTGTACATTGATATGGAATTGGGTTAAAATGAATACAGTAATACCTTGGATTGCAAGTAACTTGGTTTGCGAGTGTTTTGCAAGACAAGCACATTTTTAATATTTATTTAATTTTTATTTTACTTGATATACAAGCGACGTCTTGCAACACAAGTACTGTAGTACGGCTTAAATTAAAAATCTCTGTGCAATTTTTTTTGGGGGGATTTCAGTTTTGATATAAAAGTGTTTTGGATTACAAACACGTTTCCGGAACGAATTATGCTCTCAATCCAAGGCGTGACTGTATAAGGTCTGAAACATGAGAAATGTAATGGAACAAAAATGGGCAGGTTTGCCCAAGTTCCCCAGTACTTGGGCAAACTGCCTTCTCTGAGAGGGCCCACCTCCTCCTCTTCCTTGTCACTTCTGCCCATTTGCTTGCCTTCTCCCTCTGGGCCCAGCCAACGTAACTGCCTAGTGGGGGAGTGTGTGAGGCAAGTGGAGTAGAGTATAACACTTCCCCATCTCCTCATTCTTGCCACTGCTTGTATGCCTCAGCAAGGGCAGCACCAGCAAAGAGAAGGAGCAGCAGGAACAAGAGCCCCTAGGAGTCAGGAGTGGGTGCTCTTCAGGAGTGCCAGACTGAGCAGGTGCCCATCCATGCCAAACCTTGGTGCCACCCCTCATTCTATTTATTCATTTATTACATTTATATCCCACCTTTCTTCCACCATGGAACGTAAGGTGGCTACGTGTGGTTCCCAGGAGGTCTCCCCTCCAAGCATTGACCAGTCCCAGACCTGCTTAGCTTCAGCCAAGGTGGCTGCCTTGGGTGCCTTCAGATGCTGCTTCCAACACATGAAATAATGGAAGCTATTTCTTCTCACTTGTCAAGGGATTAATTTAAATGCTAAAAAAAAATATGTGCATCGAAGTTCCATGCATTCTTTTTCATGGAATGTCATTGCCCAACCCATAGCACTCAGGTGGGTATGCAAGTAATGTTTAAGAGAAACAGTATCCTCAAATGACTTGAGGCACAGTGGAGAACACAGTGGAGAACTCTGAATTCATATGAGCCAATTCCAAGGTTTGGGCAGGTGCTTATTCATTGTAAACCTCTTCTGAATTAGCAGAACTAAGCGGGACATTTCATTAGATGTGGTTCTGGCTTGAGTTCTTTGGCACTGCACATTGCTAATTTGCGTTATGTGTAGCCTTCGTTGTGAGCCTAATCCAATACCCATTCTAGCCAGTCAGGAATGGATTAAGGCATTAATGGTTTTCAAACTGTGTTCCAGAGAAGCCTGAGATTCATTGGAGACTTACTGGGGTTTTCTCAACAAGAAGGTGAGTAATGGATGGCAGACAGGCTTGCCTGGAATATAGCTGCCCACCACTAACAATCTTCCCCTGCAATGTACAGGCACAGTGGACTGTTCAGTGACTTCTAGGTAGGGATAGATTTCATAGATTTCATTGATCATAGAGTTGGAAGGAGCCTACAAGGCTATTGAGTCCAACCCCCTGCTCAATGCAGGAAACAAGAGGAGGGGTCTCCCATCCAAGTAATAACCTGACCCTGCTTAGCTTTCCACGCTCAGACAAGCTGAGCCAGCGTGAGCCAAATTTGTTGCACTTCATTTTAAAACAGGATTTCACCCAGTTTGCACCTTCTGGACTGAACATGGACTCGGATGTAATCTGCGGTCGAAGTCCATACATTTCTGAACTTGCAATGTGATTCACAGGACCCCCCCCCCCAAAAAAGCCACACATGCATGCATTTCAAAAATGTGTACATTTCAAAATCAGTACATTTCAAAAATGTGCACAAATACACTTTGATCAATGGAAGAAGAATGCACACATTTCAAAGATGTGCACATTTGATGTGTAGATTTGGAAAAATACTCATGGAAATACACATGGATTTTCATGTGAAAATAATAATACAAAAGGTTCGCAATCTGAGACGGACTCGAGCTGGGACAATCTTCGAGATGGAATTCGGAGAACTTCAGTGAGTTCATGTTTTGCTGATTTGTGGGATCTTTCAACGCCTCCTGAAAAACGCACTTGTTCACCCAAGCTTTCCCTGGCTTGCAATTAAATGAACCATGACACTCCACTGTACTGCTCCTGTGTGGCTTTATATTACTATACTGTAACTGGCATTCTTTTTAAAATTTTATTTTAAATGTGAATTTAATATCAATATTTAAAATGTGATTTTAATATTTATATGTAAACCACTTAAGGTTGGTTTTTTTTAGTACTTAGCAGTCTGGAAATATTACAAATAAAATAAAATAATAATAATAAAAAAGCCACGCACACTCCTCAGGCACCTCATCAGTGCAGTAAACATAAGAACCCTGAACCCAACCCATGGGAATTTATCCAAGCTTTCTTCTCCTTTGAATTTCTCTTTGAAAGCCATTTCTTTTGTATCAAATTGAATGAGAACGGTCGAAAAAGATGTGGGAGACATTTTCAGCACAGCTGAAACAAACAAAGGTGTTGGCATGCCAGCTTATCAGGGGTATTTATTTTTTTTGTCACCCTCTGCAAATAAGTAACAAGTGGATGTGGAAGGGATTGCTCTGGGACCATTCCTGTTACCAAGTCAGCTTTATCATGGAGAGGAGTGAAGGGAAGTGGCTCCAAGCTCACACAAACACCGCTAGGTACCCGCTAGACCAGCCTTCTCCAACCAGGTGCCTCCCAGAAGTGTTGGAGTACAACCCCCATCTTCCCCAGCCAGCATGGCCCATTCCCGGGGAGAATGGGAGTTGTAGTCCAGCACATCTGGAGGGCACCTGGTTGGGAAAGGCTGTGCTAGGCTAATGAAGCAGCTTTACTTGAGACACCGTGAGGGATGGAGGGTCCAATGCCTGGGGGGGCTGTGTATCCACTCCAGGCTTCAGGATGAACTTCAAAGGAGCTATCCATGGTGCTGAAGCTACTGGGGGTTTGGGATTCAGCACCATGGATAGCTCCTTAAAAGTGTATACTGAAACCTGGAGCAGATAAACAGCCCCACTGACATTGGAGCCCCCAGCCTCCAGTGCTTGAGAGTAGTTCTTGGAGATATATATGTAGATAGTAGGCGATCACTTGTGACCGAGTAAGATTGTCTTCCAGGATAAAATTACAAAAAGAAAATTATATTAAGAGGAAATTGTATAAAATTGTATAGACTCTAGCGATGGGTCCGTAAGTGACTGTGGAGGCCAATTCTAGATCCACACAGCTTCCCACAGTGAGGACACAGGTTACCAGATGGAAGATGGTCCTGTAAAGGATTCGTTTGACGTGCTTTTCGCTTAGCATGTTTCTCCCTTTCACCTTGCACTCGGGCTATTGATATAGATATTGATATAGATATAGATATTGATATAGATATTGATATAGATATAGATGTCTGTGCAGCTATTGGAGTCTACTGGCTACTGGCTCGGTGTGGGGAGAACCCACTTGGGGATGTTCAAGATTCACACTTACAACCTAAGCAGAAGGAGGGTCACAACCCCTCTCTCTCTCCAGTGAGAGCAATTTGCCAATCATATTTTATTTTATTTATTTGTTCCAGTTATATCCTGCCTTTTCCTCCAAGGAGCCCAAGGCAGCATACATGGTCCTCCTCCTTCTCTCCATTTTATCCCGACAATAACCCTGTGAGGTAGGTTAGGCTCAGAATCAGTGACTGGCCCAAAGTCACCCAGTGAGCTTCATGGCTGAGCGGGGAATAGAACCCGGATCTCCCGAGTCCCAGTCCAACACTCTCACCACTACGCCACACTGGCGCTCTGCAAAGTTCTTGTAATTTATCAGCCATCCTCCTCACTGAGCTCCACTGATTATATAATGGAAAAGAAGCTTTTGTAATCTGTTTCCTTATCTGGGTTGCTTCCAGTGGGGATATGATGGAATTTATTGAGATTATGATATGGTACCAATTGTCTCCAACCTCAGAGCTGGGAATCCGAACTATCCTATGGCCCTCCCAGACAGACAAGGGCTGATTAATATGTTTGTGTGATTTAGGGTGCAATCCAATTGGGATGCCCATAACCCCATGGACTTGGAGAATTATGGGCATCCTATGGAGGGTGGGAGGAGCATGGAGGTGAAGGTCACCTCCATGCTCCTCCCACTCTGCAACTCGGCTAGACGGCTGATTTCAGCCATGCAGCTGAGGTGCTTCAAAGCGGGCTGGAGGGAGGATGAGGTGGCAACAGGGCATATTGCATCTTGGTGGCGCCTGTCTCCTCTCTCCTCTCCTCTCCTCTCCTCTCCATCCCCAGAACACCTCTAAAACACATTTCCTAGGTTGCTCTTTCAACCTCGGAGACACAGCCAGTGCGGTTCTTTCCATGCGGACTGTGGGGGTGGGGGAGGGCAGTCCGGGAGCACGGATCCCCAGCTCTGAGGTCAGAGTGATATTCTGACCTTGTAGCTGGGTCTCCAAAAAAAATCCTATGGCTGCCGTTCAGATGCTGTCTAGTGGCCATAGGATCGTGCTGCTTGGAAATTTAGGAAATTAGGAAAATTGCACAAATTGAACTAGAGAACCTGTTCAGTAATTTGCAAACATTTTCGGTGGACACATGCTGACGTTCGCATTCAGGATTATATGAACATGGCAGGCTCATATGTTTGGCGAGCGGAAACAAAATTCTCACACATCGTTACACAAACAAATGTTTAAAAAAAGTCTCCAGCTTCTACAGATTTGGGAGGGAAGAAGGAGCTACCATCACAAGTGAAAATGGCAAAGATTCCAAATGTACGACTTCACTGCAGAAAGCCCAAAATTTAACTAGCTGCCTCTTCCAAGCTATTACATTTCAGTGTTCTGGGGAATGTTCATTTAATTTGAAAGCATCCAAAGGGGCATCTGAGCTGGAACAGATATAGAAAGGAAGTCTTAAAATGTTCCAAAGTCATCCGTGCACATGAATGTCCTAATAGGCCCAAAGTGTGGCTATGCATATGTCTTCCTCAGTTTTGTAGAGATGCAGTGGGACAGGGATCCCTCTGCTGAAGAAAGAATTTCAAAGGGAGATAAGGGAGAGATGGAGAAGATTCACCTTTCATTGTCTGACAGTGACTTTTTTAAAAGTCTTAATCTTTGTACAGGCATCTTAACTCAAATAGTTGTCTCCGAAGATGCTTTGAAAAGAGAAAGGCCCACTGAAAAATGTCTAATGATAAGAACTGAAAAGAAAGGAAGACAAAACTTAGGGTTGTTTTTCTTTTTAAATTCCCTTATTGACAAGTTAATGATACATTGTCCATTGAAGGCTGGGAATAAATAGCCTCAGTCCATCACCCTCACTCACTCATCCCCTCACTACAGTATGTTGGAGAAAACAAGCTCAGACAAGTCACTCAGTGTATCCCCCCCCCCAAAGGCTACAGTCTATATTGTATTGAACTTGCAGCAAAGAAACCCCTCCAGCTGATTCCTTGAGCAACTCTGATGTCATGGAATGTAACATTGGGACTTGACAATCCTGAGGACCAAGAGGGAGTAGAATGAGGGAGGATACAAAATTTGGCATTTGAAGACGTCGTCAGCCAGTTCTTTGGCTGCAAGCTGTGATTTCATTCAGAAATGAGGTTGGCACATTACCAAAAGCCTATGAGATTGCCAAAGAGAAAAATAGTCAGTGGTAGGTAGAGATTGCTTTACTCCACTCTTTTGGAGCTTTCAGTCGGTGCCTTCAGAGACTTCAACTGGAGTTGTCCCTCCTTCTCAGCTAGACTTTATGTTCCATGCCAAACTCCGCCCCCTCCACCAAGGAGATGTCTCGGGCTCCGTTGGATCCTAGCTTCCTCCTGCTTTGTCAGGTCCCACAGGAGGGACACTGGTTCTTTACCAGGTCATCATTTGTCAGCTGCCTACATAGATAGCATCAGAGTGGAGTGAAGGTGGTAGTGGAGAAAACTATTTGCCCCCTAATCAGGACCGGTGCAAGGCAGTTTGGTGCCCTAGGCAAGATCAGATATTTAGCGACCCCCTTCCCACTTGAGAGCGCTGTATTTTTTTTTTCAAGGCGTTTCTGGCGCCCTCTTTAGCCCTGAGCCCTAGGCAGCTGCCTAGTTGGCCTAATGGTAGCATCGGCCCTGCCCCTAATGAATAGTTTGCTCCCTCCTGTTACTAGACCCCTGTGGAAATTATAACTGAACCAGAAACTGGCAATTAAAATAAGCTTTCAGTCCTAAGTATTTTTACTTGAACATTAACACCAACAAAAATCTACAGGATTTGCTTTGGAGAAAGGTGTTTATGAGACAAGCATTAATGTGAAATATAATTATTTCCCTTTCAGAAATCTAGCATATGCGACAAAGTACACGGCCCCATGCACAATGCTCCTTTTGTGTCCCTTTCCCCTTGGCCCCTTCCTGGTTCTCCACTTGGTGCCCCACAAAGCCATTGGGCCAGTGAGATTTTTCATCATGGAAGAAGGAAGGCAGTTAGTGTGTATGGAGTGCAGAAGCAAGAATTATACTTATAACAATTATAATGTTTTGTTTTGTTTTGCCAGCAACTGCAGAAGTACACTGACCCCATTCACTCTAAATCTCTCAATGTGTATTTTCAGTTCAAAGTGTACTCTGTGTAATCACCTGTTTGAATACAGTTGTTCTTATTCTGTTAAACACACACGCACAAGTTGGTCCCTTGGAACAACCCTGCGAGCACATCCGTGATAACTTGCACACCTTCATTTGGCAATTTCCCAAGATTTTGGGCAGATTTCTGTGTATCTTAAGTGTCTGCAGCCACTTTTTTTTTCCTTGCTGCTCTTGCTATTTTTATTTGCTGTGTTAATTTGCTTACTTGTCACTAAACTCACTATTGATTTAAATTAAGCTCACCGAGGCTCATTAGCTTGGATAGCTCACACATGCACTTTAAACACACACACACGTGCATATGGAAATACCTGAGTTATTTACCATCTGTTCTAGTAAACAAAACACTGACAACTCTTTACTCTGAGAGGAAGGTGGGGGCAACTACTCTCATGAAAAACAATAATGAAATGGGGACTTAGAGTGTTTTGGAAAATGGAAGAGGAATTTCAAAATATTTTACAAAAATTACCACCTGTCAGGGACTCTAGACTTGAGGAGAAACTGAAGGAGCTGGGCATGTTTAGCCTTCAGAAGAGAAGACTGAGGGGAGATATGATAGCACTCTTCAAGTACTTGAAACTTAAGTTGTCACACATAGGAGGGCCAGGATCTCTTCTGGATCATCCCAGAGTGCAGGACACGGAATAATGGGCTCAAGTTACAGGAAGCCAGATTCCGCCTGGACATCAGGAAAAACTTCCTGACTGTTAGAGCAATATGATAATGGAACCAATCAATTACCTAGGGAGGTTGTGGGCTCTCCCACACTGGAGGCATTCAAGATGCAGCTGGACAGCCATCTATCAGGGATGCTTTAACTTGGATTCCTGCACTGAGCAGGGGGTTTGATTCGATGGCCTAATAGTCCCCTTCCAACTCTACTATTCTATGATTCTATGCTGGGTGTTCAGGCCTCAGAGTCTTCTTCAAGCATGGAAGTAAGCAGAGGGTGTAACATCTCAGCCTCTGGTTTGGCCAGGCCTTGGTTTTCTGACTTTGTCTGGTCAAAGGACCATTCCCTCCTACCCATTCCTTACTGCCACTCAGCTTCCCCCTCCCCCTGTTTTGATGATGTTTCAAATCCAAACTGTTCCTTCAGTCCCTCCATCAAGTCCAATAACTCGTAGCCACCAGCATGCCTAAAGTAAAGATGTGGCAAATACCTATATTTCCTTGATGTCTTGGGGGCTAATAATGCTTGCTTCAATTATGAGGCAAGCATGGTAACCCTGAACTATCCTGCACTGCAACACAATAGTTCCATTCTCTAGAGATGGGTGAAGGAACGATATTTGAGATCACCAGAGTTCTCCAAACATTGTTATCCTGCTTGTTTTGTGCCCGATTCCTGTTTGCCTTTGCAATCGCTGCTCGATGTGCACAAATGGGAAACTTGCGCAAATCGAGCAGAGACTGAAGAGGAGATTTGCTCCTGTCTCCCTCAACTTGTGCAAATTTCCTCCATAGACTAAGGCGGTGCTGATTCAGTCTACTGAGTACATTGTGCAAATCAGGCAATTTGCACAATCAAACTGGGAATCAGAAACAAGGTGAACAAGGGGCACGTGTTCAACAATTTGTGGATATTTTCAGTGGACACACGTGCTCACGCACCTGTGTCTGGAGCTTCCAACGGGCATGGTCAGATGTTCTGCGAGCAAAAACAAAATTCTCATACATCCCAACCCCTTCCACCCAGACAGTCCTCAAACACCCACCCATCTCTCTCCAAGACCCTTTCCTCTAATCCCTTACCTGACTGCTTCTTCTGCCTTTGGGCAAACTGTATTTCCCATGTGTGCTTGCATCTTGTGTGCTGCAAAGCATCACATCAGGCACTGGAGGGGAGGGGAGACTTCCCTCCTTCTCTCCTGCTTGTTGCCATCATAACAGCAGCAGGTAAGTAAGTAAGAGGGAGAGAAGGGATTTGGAGGATCATATATATGGGTGGAGATATGGAACAGACCCCATGATGTTCCCAGCTGGGGTGCTACAAGGTCCAGATAGATTCAGGTTGGCATGGATTAAGCTGAGATACTTCCCAATGTGACTGAGGAAATACCTTGGTTTAATCTGGGCCCAGGGAGGCTCCACCATCACTAATCTAGAGAAAGCATCTTCTAATCAGTAGTGCTAACTGAGAAATCATCTTTAGCTAACTAAGCAATAGCTAAGATATGGTTCTCTTATAACCAGACACTACACAATGGGGCTTCTATTAATAATAGTATCCTTTCTTTAAGAACATGGCACACATGAAGAAAGCCAGTGTGGTGCAGTGGTGAGACTGTTGGACCAGGACACAGGAAATCTGGGTTCTAGTCCCCACTCAGCCATGAAGCTCACTGGGTGACTTTGGCCAGTCACTGATTCTCAGCCTAATCTACCCCACAGGGTTATTGTGAAGATAAAATGGAGAGGAGTACCTGGTAAGCCACCTTGGGTTCCTTGCAAGTGGAAAAAAAGTGGGATATAAATGTGATGATGATGATGATGATGATGATGATGATGATGATGATGATGATGATGACTGTTGCAACATTTCAGCCTGATACTGTGCATGTTTAGTCAGAAGCAGGCCCCACTGAAGGTTGCAATCCTGTGGTCCCTGGTGGAGCATCTGAGGGGCTGTAGAATAGATCAGATCTCCTCCTCCAAGGGGGGAGAGAAAGGTCCACCCTCAGAAGGGAAGATCCAATTCAGAGGTCCCTTCCTAGCCCCTGTGGAAACCTCTGGGGCTCCTGCCTCTCCAACATCAGACTTCTGAGGTCAAGAGAGGCAAAATGGGGCAAGATCCAGAGGATTGGAATGTTTTGTTGGAGGCAAGTCCCCAGGCATGTCCCTGACAGGGGGCACTTGGGGTACATAATGTTCCCTCCCATTCGTTGCAATGGGAGGTGGGAAATAGTTCACAAAACAAAACCCCCAGAAGGAAACAGGAAGGAAAGGAGGAAAATGCTGCTTCATTGCCCTTTCTGCCCTGCCTGTACAAGCCTGGTAGAGCTTGTGCAGAGCCTCTGTAGTCATTCTGAGAGCAAATATGAAATCTATGAAATAAATAAATTTTGACAAGATTTGTGACACTTCCCATGGGCATGTCTGAGTCATGGGCATTTGCCCACTTTGGTCTTTTTAGATGGCCTGTTAAGCTTTGCATTAAAGTGGATGTTAAATCCTCAGTGTTTGATTGTGGCTTGTTTGGTTTGGTATAATGTTCTCCTTTTCTGTTAAGATGCTGCTGTGGATTGCTGCTACAGTTAAGATGCTGCTTCAGGGTTATTCAGCCATCTCCCACATGCCAATGCCCTCCCTCCCACACACACCATAGCATTGGTATTAACAGGAAAACATGAATGAGATTGGGACATTCCATCAGCCCTGCTGAAAGCATTATTCCCCCCTCTTTCCTCCCCAGTCCTTTCTCCTTGTGTATCATAGCTTTTTAGATTGTAAGCATATAGGCAGGGATGGTCTTATCTAATTGATTAGACGTAAGACACTCTGGGAGACTTTTGGGGCTGAGTAGCAGCATGGAAATAAAAATAAAAATAAATAAATAAAGGGATCTTAGTTGTTATACTGTGCACATTTAAATGCAGATTTCCCTGAAAGTGCTGCTATGGGGAGGGATGATGGTGCGTCATGAATAAAAGGCATCCAAGAAAGTGTCACAACTTCATTTTAGCAACCTGTCAGATCGTCATGGCAACGTGACTCCTAGCATTCTTTAAAAAAAAAAAAAAGGAGGAAAGGGAGCATTGAAATCTGAAGTGAAGAACAAACTCATTCCGTAATCTAACAATTGTAAAGAAAAGCTTCCGCGGCGTTGATAAAACACAGTAATTCAAACAAATATGATCTGAGATCTACTATATCTAGCGAGATGAAGAGAGCGAGAGTGAGATATATTTTTGCGTAATATCATCAATGATATGTTTTAGCTTGCAGATTTGAGATATTTGCTCAAAATCTCACTAGGGACTGAAGCATTAACTTCTAGATATGTCAGACTTTCAGATGAATTGTTACAAAACCCTGTTTGTTTGTTTGTTTATTATTACATTTCTATCCTGCCATTTGTCCCCTTGCAAGGAACCGAAGGCATCTTACATGGTCCCCCCACTCTCCATGTTATCCTCACAACAACTCTGTGAGGTAGGTTAGGCTGAGAGTCAGTGACTGGCCGAAAGTCACCCAGTGAGCTTCATGGCCGAGTGGGGACTAGAAGAACTCAGATCTCCCGAGTCCCATTCAAACACTCAAACCACTACGCCACATTGACTTTTTGTTGGCTGGAGAAAGAACTCTAAAAGCTGCCCAGAAATTTAAATGCTACAGCGAACATAGCAAGGTCTTCCCAAACACTCTCCAGATGTTTTGGACACTCATCTCTTACCATGGGCCTTGCTGGCTGGGGCTGATGGGAATTTTCATCCAAAACATGTGATTGCCACCAGGTTGGGGAAAGCTAGTATAAGGCATAATGTACATACATTACATTATACTGGTATGTATTCTAGGGTTCATGGGGGTTGTGTTTCAAGCCCTATCATCCTAGGCTGAAATGATGCTGGCAGCGTCACCTCTCTGGCAGAATCTTTTTCAGTTTGGAAACAGCTGTGGGGGAAAGAGGAGAGATCTGGCAGGCCTTTCTTGCCTTCATAGGAGCTGCTTTCACTGCCTGCTACCCTGTCCTGCCCCCCAAGACAATTTTTCCTCCTTTTTCAGGGCTGACTGACCATACCATTCTGTAGAGTGAGGCGACCACCTCAGGCTGCAGATGCTGTGGCCATGTATGAGAATTTCAGTTCAGCTCACAAATCACTCAAAAATGCCCCATTCAGAACCCCAGATGTCAATGAGAACATGAGCATGTGTTCTCCTCCGAAAATGCTCGCACGTTCCTAAACTTGCATTTGTGTTTGCAAAATCTGCACTTGAAAAATGCACCAGTTTCTCAAACTGCACAACTTTTACTCAAAATGCACAACTTTTGAAAAATGCACAACTTTTCCCATTTGAATGAACTGGAAAACAGGTCACAATTGAGAAGGGAGCAAGCCAAACTGAGCTTTGAAGTAACATTTGGAGAATTACAGTGGGTTGAACATCCCTGGTTTTCCCATCTCTAGCTGGGGGCGCAGGGACAGAGGAGGCAGCATAATGATCATAGGATCATAGAGTTGGAGAAGGGGCCTACAAGACCATCGAGTCCAACCCCCTACTCAATGCAGGAAACTAGAGGAGGGGTCTCCCATCCAAGTAATAACCAGGCCTGACCCTGCATAGCTTTCTACACTCAGACAAGCTGAGCCAGCGTGAGCCACAGTACTTACATGACATCAAACTGGTATATATTCCAGAGTTCATGGGGTTTGTGTTTCAAGCCCTATCATCCAAGACTGAAAACTATGCTGGCAGTGCACAACAGTTGCTGATGTGCAAGAGCATCTTCTTGCCTAGTGATGAACAGAATTGCCTTGGCCTGTACTGAGGAGGTGTTCTTTCTTGCATGTAGCCATGATGGCCCTAAAACTAAGTTCCTCATGAACCCTCTGGCTGCTTCCCTCTGATGGAGGACAGAGCTATGCATGCCACACATACACTTGCCTGTTACCACAGGTGTGGTGGAGGACATTATCCTATGGCCAGTGTTGAAGTAAAAAATATATATCAATGGCCAGTCCAGTCATCTTCTGTATATGGCAGCAGTGGGCAGGTTAGGAAGCTGCCTTATACTGAGTCAGACCCTTGGTCCATCTAGCCTAGTGTTGTCAACGCTGACTGGCAGCAGCAGCTCACCATGGTTTTGTTGGTGTTGCAAGAGATTTATAATCTCTTTATAAATTTATAAATTTATAGATTTATAAATTTATAATTCATGTACATCGCCCAGAGTGGCCGGTTGCCGGCCAGATGGGCAATAAATAAATGTAATAATAAATAAATAAATAAATAATCCATGTGTGCTAGCGTAGCCTGACCTTCCACACACAGTAGCAGAGTAAATATCCCACACAGCAGCAGCAGACCCTGTAATAACTCAGCTTCCAGCTTCTCCAGCTGCAGATTAATGCAGGACTCAGGAAACACTCTGTGACATCAACAGGTCTATTCTACCCGTTTATTTGCTTATTCAAAGTAAGCACTACAGAGTATACATTCCCTAGTTATAGTCCATGTGCAGAGTATAAATGCATAGCAAGCATTAGTCCAGTGGAGAGAAGTGGAACTTCACCCCACCAATGTAAAGTGTTACATTGTTGCAGTTGCAGGAACAAAAGAAGAAGAACAACACAGCTAAAGTTCTTTGCCTTAAAATGGCTTCTGTCTGAAACAGTTCACTACGTCAGAGAAAAACAAACACGGGACAGTTGGTTTGCTAAGTTCCCACTGATCTTGTTTCCCAGGCTTGAGTCCTGCCTGCAGACATAACAGAACTGCCCGTGACAGCCAATTTGTTCCCATACATGTATAAACAAATGCTCACAGTTTGTTGCTGATAATACATCACAACAGGTTTCAGGCAGGATTCTTTCCTAGCCCTACCTGGAGATGCCAGGGATTGAACCTGGGACCTTCTGTATGCAAAGCAGGTGCTCTACCCACTGAGCTATGGTCCCCCCAAACTTCTGGAGGGTTGTGGCCCTCCAGATGTTTTTGCCTACAGCTCCCATCAGCCCTAGCTACCATAGCCAATGGATGATGGCAGCTGTAGACCAAAACATCCAGAGGGCCCCTGCTTATACGGACTGGGAAAGGAGGGCCATCTTGTCCTTTACCTCAAGCAGCAAAATGTCTTGGGCTGGCCCTGTCTTTTGGGGATCAAATTGGGGGTCAGGCCGTGGAGGAGCAGAACTGAGGCAGAGGGACCACTGAAGAGGTGTTCTTTCATGCATATAGCCCTGCTCAAATTCTTGTGATGGCCCTAAAACTAATTATATTTTAAAAATTGAATTCATAATTCTTCTGAAAGAAAGCACAAAATAGGACTATTTTAAGGCAATCTATGCCTTTCTGTCGATGTCTCACCTTTAGCCGCACTACAGAGTGATGGTGAGCTGCAGAATCTTAGGCTGAGACATAAATCAGGTTCTGCCAAATTGATCCACAAGGACACACCATTTGGCGAGGAATGCCAGACAGAGGGCAGTGATACCAGAAGAGGATCCCAAGTGAAGCACATTGCGATCAAGGAGCACCTTGTATTCTGCTCTGGGGCAGTTCATTTCCTGCTGTCACTCCTGTTCCTAACTTTTATGTCCGTGGGTCATGTGCTATCTAAAGAGCACTGGAAATGCGGTACCTTCTTTGACATAAGTTGCTTGACACTAGTCTATCCATCACACACACACACACACACACACACACGTTTCAATTGGCATTTGCTACTCCTCAGACCCGAAGAGAAGAGAGGTGGAAAGATGCTTGAATGAGTTTGGAAATTGAACAGTTGCTGATGTGCAAGAGCATCTTCTTGCTAAGTGTGATGACTCGCCTTGGCCTGCACTGAAGCATCCCTATCTGTACATACAAGATGTTGATTGAAAGGTGTGATGGAGGTTTGCAGCACTTTAAGCTCAAGTACGTGTGTGTGTGTGTGTGTGTGTGTGTGTGTGTGATAATCTGCTTTCTAAATCTGCTCTGGATGTGACAGGCACTGGTGGAACTTTACTGCTTTGCCTTCTGCATGGGACCAAGGATCAAGAACTCAGCTGAAATCATCCCTCTCATTTGCCCCCAGGGCCCAAAGATGCTTAAGAGAAGGAGGAGGCTTTCCCCTCCCCCCATGGGGCCCCTTCTTACATTAACTTCATGGTATGGGAGCGAATGCAGCTCAACACTTTTTATTCACCACAAGGTAACATCCCAAGCCCCAGGCCAGCCACAAAGGAGGAGTCCATGCTGTGGCTCTTCTGACCAGCGTCACCTTTCATGGAAACGGGAGCAATGCCATTGAGGGGCAAGTGCTGTGTCATATATTCCTGCTGTGTGATCTGGGGCTTTGGACATTACTCCAGAATGAGAGGATCCTTCAGTGAGGTCCCTACTCTGTGTCCTGCAGGTATTGCACAGCCCTGGGGCAAGACACCCTCAACATTGCTTGCTAGACAGGCAGAGAGCCAGTGAGCCAGTAGGCAGTGGCATCTGCTGCTCCTCCTCCTCATCATCACCACCGTTGTGTGTGCCAGAGCAAGAGTCAGGTGAACAAGTAGGTTGCAATTGTGGAGCAACTCCAGGGGGCTCTTATCAGTGGGCCCCTGCTGGTGAGTGGGCCCTCGGCAGGTGCATGATCATGCCTACCCTTGATGCCAGCCTGCCTGGAGGCTCCTAGCTCTGCTGCTGCTGTCCCTCCGTGCTGTCACTGCATAGTTGCTTGACATCATTGCTCTGTGAATGAAAGCAATGTCAAGATTAAAGATATGTAATACAGGCCTGTGGCTCACGCTGCCTCAGCTCAGCTTGTCTGAGCGTGGAAAGCTAAGCAGGGTCAGGTCTGGTAATTACTTGGATGGGAGACCCCTCCTCTAGTTTCCTGCACTGAGCAGGGGGTTGGACTCGATGGCCTTGTAGGCCCCTTCCAACTCTGTGGTCCTATGATCCTATGTAGCATCCTCCTCCTTTCCCTTTGCACTCTCCCTCTGGGCAGTTGTGTTTTTTGTGCCGAAAGGGAATGGGGATCAGTGACAGTGGCGAGGAAGAGAGATAAGTCCACAGATGAGGGTGCTGCTGAGGTTATCTTGTCCAAGGGCCTCCCAAAACCTGGAGCCAGCATGACCCCACAACCTCTGAAATGTTTCAGATACAGGGATTATAAATCATGCAATAGGCCCTGGAGTCTATTTGCAGCAACAGCACTGCAAAAACAAAACAAAAACAACCACACTGCAGCTATTTATTTATTGTTTATCCTTTGCAACACAGTACCACACAGAGCCCTGCAAAAGCAAAGAAAAGAGACTTCCCAATGAGCACCCTTGGGGAGGGGGCCTGCCTGGGGCATCAGAGTGGACACAAGTGAGCATGGAGAGCTCTGGTGGCTCTGCACAGTGCAGGGAGAGAAACTCCTAAATAAGGCTACACACAGAGAGAGAGAGAGAGAGAGAGAGAGAGAGAGAGAGAGGTCAGCTTCATAGTCAACATATCTGCAGTGTAGGTGGGGAATTTGGATTCATATCAGTTTTGGAAAATGAAGAATATATATATATATATATATATATATGGACTATTTGATTGTATTTGCCTCATCTGAAATGGGATCCGCTCTTCTCTGCTCTGCCTCCTGCTAGTCCCTGATTGCATTTCACTTCTGTTAACACTGCAGTCAGCACAAAGGATAATGAACCATACTTTGGGCCAACATTTGCATTAGCAACACAGTCAAATTAGCAAATCCTGCAGGTTCGGTCGCAGGATTGTGTCACCCACAGCTGATCCTCCCAGCACAAACATCGCACAGAGGCATCTAGAGGAATGTCGGTATGGTGGCTCAGTGTGGCAGCCCTAATGTGTGTGCGTTGCTGTGCGCATTTTACCTGGAGAATGTGGGCATCCATGTACTGGAGGGGGTCACATGCACCCTGTGGCTGGTGGCTCCAGTGTCAGTGGGGCGCTGTATCCACGCTGGGTTGTAGTCTGGAATTTTAAGGAGCAATCCATGATATGAACCTCCTTTGGGGCTAGCGTTCAGCACCATGGATAACTCCTTTAAAGTTCAGATTAAAGCCCCACAGTGGATACTCCACCCCACTGACACTGGAGCCACCAGCCTCTGCTGCCTGCTGCCATGTCGGGGCCCTTCTGGGTGAGTAAAGAAATACTTTGATGTCTAAGGGTTAGGCCTGAAAGGCACTCCTGGAAGGTAAGACAGAGAAACAGAGCAGGGGTGTAGAACTACTGGCCCGCATGCCTAATCAGGCTTGCAGAGTTTCCCCAACCAAACCTAAAGAGGGTTGGGCCCCTTCCATGGGCCCCTCCCTTCCCCATGGCCTAGAGGCTTGGGGAAGAGATGCTGGAGAGGAATCCCCATGTTATTTCCAATCTTTGGTCAGAGATGACAAGGGGATTCCTCTGCATGCCAGTCCCCATCCCAATAGGAGGCCAAGCAGAATGAAGAGGGATCCCTTCATTATCTACTATATCTGGAGATTCCCCCCGGGACTCAGAGGCACTCACTTGCAGGCAATCCAGCCCCCAAAACCCAAAGAGGTTGCCCACCCATAGGGTAGCGATACTGATGGCCAAGGAGGCCTATGCTTCCCCTACAGAGATGCAATAGATCTAGGACGGCAATGTCTTCCGCAGATTAAATTAGTCCAAAGTGGTGAGACAGTGAAAACCCTTCCCCAGACAGGTTCTTGTGGTGGGCTGCTCTTTTATTTATTTAGGTATTTCACATCCCACTCTTCAATTAAAAAAAATATTATCAGAATGGCTTTCAATATAGATAAAAAGAAATATGATTCTAAGCTAATGACCAGTGTTCTCCAAACTTGGGTCCCCAGATGTTTTTGGCCTACAACTCCCAGCATGCCCCAGCCAGCGTAGCTGGGAGTTGTAGGCCAAAAAATATCTGGGGACCCAAGGTTGGAGAACACTGGTCATGACAATAAAAACAAAACCCAAGCAGCAAACTAAAACCCCAAATCCCAAAAGAAAATCTGAAAGGCCTGGGAGAATTAAAAAAAGGTTTACACCTCATGCTGAAAAGAAAACAGACTCGATGCTAAGTGAACCCCTCTGAAAAGAGGGTTCCAAACCCAAAACTTTGGATTATGGCCACCGTGCAGAAGAATTTTCAGTGTCATCCACATGACAGCTGTAACGTGGAGCCAGACCTCAAGCAAGGAGTGCCAGACTGGCATTACAGTGCTATTATTTTACTTTGGTAATGTTCTATGAGAATTTCATTTTTGCTTGCAACACATGTGAGCATACCCTGTTCAAACCTCCAAAATAGAGAACGAGTGCAAGCAATGTCTGCTGAAAATATTCATCGATTGTCAAACATGTGCTCGCATTCATCTCATTCCCAATCTCCAGCTCGATTCGTGCCAATGTCCTAATAGTAGACTGAATCAACCCCGCTTTAGTCTATGGAGGAAATCTGTGCAAATGTGGGGAGATTTGCGCAAACCTCGCATTCGATCATTGCTTGATTTGCACAAGTTTTCCATTCAAGCAGAGGGAGCAGCAGTCACAAACCTGAATGGGAAATTTAGGCATGAGATGAAAGGTGAGACGATGTTTGGAGAATCCTGGCGATCTTGAACATCGCTCATTTGCTCATCCATGGTCTGTGACAGGGATGCAGAACTGTAGGCCCAGGGCCCAAATCCAACCCAACAGGCATCCCAGTCTGGCCTCATCTGGGGTTCTCCAGATGGCCATGGCCCCGCCCCCTGCCCCCCCTTTCCCCTGAGCAGTGATAATTCGGTGATTTCCTGATTTTTGTGCATTTCTCTGCCTCCCCCATTGTGAAAGGTTGTAATTTATTTATTTATTATTATATTTATTATTATATTATTATTATATTTGTACTCCGCCTTTTTTCCTGCAAGGAATGCAAGGCAGCTTACATAATCCTCCTTCTCCATTTTATCCTCACAACAACCCTGTGATGTAGGTTAGGCTGAGAGTCAGTGACTGCCCCAAAGTCACCCAGTGAGTTTCATGGCGGAGCGAGGACTAGAACCCAGATCTCCTCCATCTCGTATCTTTGTCCATCTTTAATACGAGATGGAGGAGATCCGGGTTCTAATCCCAGAGATCTCCCAAGTCCCAGTCAAACACTCTCACCACTACGCCACACTGGCTCTCCTAAGGGTCAGCTATGGGCAATAAGGGCATTACGCTAAAATATGCTGGTATTTTCTTTTTGTATTTTTGACCTCCCAATTTACTTTTGGCCCCACCCACAACTAGAATATGGCCCGTGGGCTCAAAGAGTTTCAACAATCCTGCTCTATGATCTAGGCTTTCAGCACTCATTCTGATACAAAAATCCAGACTGAAAATTACAAAATAAAGCCACAAACACACTCACTCTTTAAAGCTGAGTCAAGTCAATTAGATCATAGCTCACAGTGGAAGTCCAGCTATGGGAGACCTGTCAGAGTGGAACATATTAACAGTATCCAAGAGGAAAATGCCTCAACAAAAATGACAGGTTTGCTTTTCTGTTGTCTGTTAGTGAGAAATGCGAACTTTTCAAGCATGGCTATTTCTGAAATAAATGCAAGGGCACTGAAGAGATTGCTGTGGATTCAGGGTTATCAGTCTGCATCTTATAATTTAAGCTGGGGCTTTCTTGACACTTGGAGTGCCTTCACACAATCTGGCAAAAATGCGAGGAAAAGCAACATTGCATGGCCTCCGTGAAAGATTGCCACATCGGCACACCACTCAAAGCACTTCCAGCTGTGGAAATGACCTTCTGCCGACCCCTAATGGGGAAGCTGTCAATGTAATGTGCTCACTATTGCATAGCACTGCCCTTCATGTAGATTGGAGCAGCTGTTTGGAACACCTTGAATAACAAGCTCTGGGGGGAAAGTATGTGAATGCCAGACATGGCATCAGAAAGCAACGTAGGTGACTTTAATTGGTGTTGCCTCTGGATGATGTGAAGGCACTCTTGACTACATTAAGGTCAACACTAAGCTCAGTTTCATTCACACATTCGGTAAATGCCAAGGTTAGTATCAGAAGGTCACCCCACCACACTCCAAAAAGGTCCCAGGAACATATTTGCTCCACACTTGCTCTTTCTAAAATATAATGTGCAGAAAGATTGAAAGAAGGAAAAGAATACCTTGAAACTACTCCACTGGGGCCACAGGTAGAATAGCACACACATACAGTACTTAGTGAAAGGTTCCAAGACTGGACAATGAAATCAATAGGACTTGAACTAAGGGATGAATAGGAACTTGGGGGATTTGGCCTGAAATCAGCTTATCCAGCTCTCCGCAAATTGAGTTTTTACAATCTGGCACAAACTCTAATTATGCTGTCATAAAAATCTCCGCATTGTCAATGCCTTCTTTCTGAAGACTCCCCAAGAGGTGTCTTTACAGGATTTCAGATTGGTTCCAACAACAGACGAGTCGAGGAGTGTCAGATAAACAGGGGCACTGCAGGTCATGCAATTTCCATCAAGATAGTGACAGGCAAGCCAATAACACAAACATGTTTACTTTGCTAAAAAGGCATCGGTGGGTGAAGGCTTGTTCCTTATTCAAATAAAACTCCTATGGAAAAAGCTGAGCAAGGGCTTCAGGACTTTGGCCCATGACTTTATAACATTTGGGAAATCTTTCCCAAAGGAATATCAAGGAACCCCTGTATTTCGGCCAGAGAACCCCTCTATGTCACAGAGGATTCTGGGGAATATTCTAAGTTACATGGCAGCACCCATAGTGTGTAACCCCAGAATGCTTCCCTAGAATTCTCAGCAATGCACCAGAGTTCATCAAGAGACAAATAGAGTTCCTTCAGAAAGTAAGTCAACATGGACGTACTTTGTTCCGAGTAGAAAGTTCAAATGCTTCTGCCATAAGGACAAACCAAAGTGGCCCTATCAAATGAGGGGAAACCAGTACCCAGGCCAGTGGATGTTATCCTCCCATTTAAAGGTGGTAAATTTCAAAGAGACAGGTGATCCAGAAGGGGCTATATGAAGCAATTCTTACAGTTATTTCTTTATTGGCAAGGAGTGGAGCCAGTTCAGTTCAACTGCATTACACATAGCCAGTCATCCTGCAAGCCAGCCAAGGAACAACAGATCACAAAAAGTAGAAGTGTCCTCTTTTCCTTTTGCTGGTATTTGCTGAAAAACTCTCCCTCCAGCACATGACTATTTTCCTTGAAGCACTTGGAATCTAGATGAAGGGGTGGAGCCTGCTCAAGTGGCTGCTGTGAGTGGTGCTCATGGATATCACCTGTTTTGTAAGTTCTACAAGTGAGAGGCACTAAGAAGAATGTGAGAGGGCATTTTTAGCTGTTAACAATGCAGATCCACCAGACTCCCCTTGATAACCTGCTCCCTGTGTCATGGCCCAGGATTGACAGCCCTCAGAGATTGAGGTTCCTAATGGCAGCAACTCAGAAGAGTGGTCGAACCTCTTCGCAGACCTTCACAAGTGGAGCCCTCCACGTTGGATCCTACACCCAGTCATCTATCCCCATGACGTGCCTGGCTATAAAACCCTGCCAGTTGCTATAAGCCAGTGCTGGAGTAACTAATCAGAATTTTAGCTGCAGGGTTGGTCTCCATGTTCCTGAACTCATTCCCAGTTCTGGGATGGTATCTGCAGTGCTGGCTGTGGTACTAACTGTTTCCCTTCCAGTTGCCTGCCCACACCATACCTCTTCACCTGAGCCATTGCCCAGAGCAGACATCTGAATCCCTGACGGAGGAGCATGACACTCAGAAAGAAACAGCCATGGAAGAGGTCCACCTTTCAGGCTGAGCCACAGGCAGCTGTCAAAGCTGAGAAACAAATTAGAACACACCAGAGACAGGAAGACCATTGTTTCTCAGGCAAAGTCTCAGCCTAAACAGAAAGCTATGCATAGTCCTTCCTGTTAATGGTCAACCTAGCTGTGTGGGATCAGTCAAGGCCATGAAAACAGTTCACTGTCCAGAAACATGTTGAGCATCTGATCTTTGGGAATATCCATAGCTCAGTGGTAGAGTACAGTTTGCATGAAAAAGGTCTTAGGTTCAACTTGAAGTATCTCAGGTTAAAAGGTTCAGATAGGAGGTGACGGGAGATACCTGATATCCTGAAGAGATCCTGCCAGGAAGAGTAGATAATTCTGGGCTAGATGGACAAATGTTCTTCTTATGTTCCAAAGAGAGATGTTGGCTCAGTATGTCTTGAAGAGGGACCATAGTTCCATGGCAGACAAACATGCTTTGCATGCAGAAAGCTCTAGATTCAATTCCTTAGGCACCTCCCAGTAGGGCTGGGAAAGACTCTTGCCTGAAACCAGGTAGTGTCACTACCAGACAGTGTAGACCAACCCAACCTGGTGCCCTCCAGATGTTTTAGACCTCAACTCCAATCAATCCCAGCCAGTATGGCCAATGGTCAGGAACACTGGGAGGTGTAGTCCAAAACACTTGGAGGGCACCAGATTGGGGAAGGCTGATGTAGACAATACTGAGGTAAATGAACCAATGGTCTGACCTGATATAAGGGAGCTTCCTATGCTCCAGAACACTCATCTTGAGTTCCCGCATATGTAAGCCTTCCTAAGTATAATGTACATTCTTCCTTGATACTGACTACCCAATTTGTTTAGATGTATTAATGGTTTATTAATACAATACTTTGTTTGTTTTAAAGATGTGATGATGGCCACACCAACTTAGGCAGCTTAGTCAAATTCATGGAGGATAAGACTGCTGCTCATGATGACTTGATATACCTCCAGGGTCAGAGGCACCTTGCCTCTGTATATCATTTGCTGGGGAACAACTGTGGGAGTGAGTCATCGCCCCGCCTTATGTCCTGTTTGTGGGCTTCCCATAAGCATCTGGTTGGTTACTGTGGAGAGCAGGATGCTGGGCTATATAAGCCTTTGGTCTGATCCAGCTGGTCTCTTCATATGTTCTTAGTTTTCACCCTGCAGAATATAAGTTTTAATTAAGCAATGCCATATGGAAAAGCTACTCCATTTCAACAGGATAATCAGTATTCATCACTAGTAGAAAAGTGTCAGCTAGACTGACATGTTGACAATGTTACAGTTCCCCAAGTCTTGTTTTCATTCCTACACACAGAGAGACAGAATGTAAAACTCTGCAGTTATATAGCATGCATTTTCCCACAACAGGGCATATCTACATGCTGGGATAGGGGGAGGGTTGTCTTTGTGCTAGAATGCAGATATGTAGCACATGGATTTGGGATTGGTGGGTGGAAGTGTGTGCATGCTGTGAAGTTGTTAACTTCCATGAGAACATAAGAGCACTGCTGGATCCATTTCATACAGTCTGCTGCTTCTCACCGTGGCCAACCAGATGTCTCTGGGAAGCCCACAAGCAGGGCATGAAGGAACTAATCTCCCTGTTCTCTCTCTCTCTCTCTCTCTCTCTCTCTCTCTCTCTCTCTCTCTCTCTCTCATACACACACACACACACACACACACACTTAGGCCCTGGCAACTGATATTCCCAGAATGTACTAAGCTGGACACTTGGTTCTGTTAGGTTTTGCATAGGCAGAATGAGATTATCACCTGACAGCAGGATTATCACCTGACATGGAGGTTGTCTCTTGAGATGAAGTACACAAGGCTCCGGTCACCAGACATAGTCTCAAGGTGATATGACTCAGCAGCCTTGGACAGGTTAGCAGTAAACATGTTGATGAATAGGTTATACAACTGGGGTGAGTAATTTTATAGGTACAGGGTCTGTGGTATAAAGACTGACACACTTGTTGACAGTCTCACTCTTCTCCTTCTCGTCTTGCTTGTCTCACTCGACTTGTCTCTTGTTCTGGACTTCACTTCATCTAGCCTTACCACTGGGGTATTGGATTTGTATCTGCAATGATGTAGTGAGTAAGAGATGCATTGTTTGCCTTAATCCCATGTAATTGGGTCTTACAAATAAACTCTTTAATCTTTATTAACTGCTGTTATCTCCTCCTTCCGCCTGCGTGACTGGGACTAAGGGTCATTGGCTAGAGAAGCTTTTGAACCCGGGTCAGTCCAACTCTCACAGGTTCTTCCGCGGTCTTAATCAGTGCTTGAACAACTACATGGAGGCCATCACTTTTTATGAAGGTCCTCCTAGTTGCTGTTTTCAGAAGGCTTCTGGGAGGGAAGCACATTTAGTTGAAATTGGTGGCAGAGTGAGTGGGGAGCTTGTGGGTTTCATTAAGCTCCACCCTACCTTTACTCCCATAATTTGAACACTGATCTCAGTCAGTGAAGATAAGCCCTGGTGTCTGAAAATCTATGTATAACATACGGTAGAGCACTTGGGTTGGCCCTGAAGCTAGTGAACTCAGGGTGGTTCTCTGTCATGGACCAGGACCCCTTGGAGACTGAAGCCTCCATTGGCAGAGATTCCAAGGAGGCACCAGAACCAGTTCGTGGTCCTTCTGAACTGGGGCCCTCTGCCTCAGACATCATTTTGTATTCATATGACCCCCAGGCATTGCCACTGCCCCCTGATGCTAAGGAATGGACCTTGGACTCCTCTAGTGAACATAGACCCTGAGGAGCAGTCCCCAGCCTTCACACCCCAGCCAATGCTTACAGGAAAAGGCTGCTAGTCCTTTAAGAGCCAGATACAGTACCTGAGGGGGCTTGAGCTTCTAGAAAGACTCTGATCCGAATCCGATTACGCTGGCTCAGCTTGTCTGAGCGTGGAAAGCTAAGCAGGGTCAAGCCTGGTTGTTACTTGGATGGGAGACCCCCTCCTCTAGTTTCCTGCATTGAGCAGGGGGTTGGACTCGATAGCCTTGTAGGCTCCTTCCAACTCTATGATCTATGAAATCTATTAAATCTCTGCCAATTGTTCCCAGTCAGTGCTGGGTTAGCTTGTCATCCGTACTCTAGGTGTAGGACTGCTGTCCTTGGTCCTGAAGTATTTCAAAGTCCTGTCCTGGTACTTGTCATACTAATATTGCTCCTGTTCCAGTTGCCTGTCCTACGTTGTGCCTCTTTGCCTGAGCTGTTGCCCAGAGCAGACGATGGAACCCCAGATGGAGCATGACACTCTCTAGGGAAACATTATATATGGAGGTGGGACTTCCACTTGGCAGTGCTAGCTTGCTGCTGGTTGTGGTTCTGCTTTTGAGGAACAGAGGGATGAAGGCCTTAGGCTATAGGCAGGTGAAGAAGTGCTAGAACAGGAAGGTATACAACATGGATGGACATGTTAGCCCTGTTCAGGCATTTGCCTGAATGTGTGAGGGCTTGAAGTGGGTAGAGCGATGGAGCTGGCCCTGCCTGCCCTGCCTCTTATGTCCCTGGGCGTACCAGCCCTCCCCCACTCAGTTCAGACCTTGTTGTGTTGAATTGGCAAGGTCTGAATGGGAGTTCTACTCACATTTGCTTGCATCTTTGCATGATCGTGGACCCTGATAAGGCTGGCTTCACCCACTTTAAGCCCTCACGCATCCAGGTGATAGTAGCAAGAGAACTGGGCACAGATGCTGACTCCCCAATGCCCCAATTTAGTTAGAATATGCATTTAAAATAGCAGCCTCCTCTGATGCGGTGCCCTCCAGATATCTTGGACCATAATTCATGTCAGCATGGTCAGGGATGATGGGAGAAAGGCCATCTCTTAAAAAGTTCCATTCCAGTGAAATACTCTTCCCCCCCCCCCCAGGCTATCTCAACCATTTCTATTAGCTGTTTAGATTGGAAAAGAGTGGGGTGGGGGGGAGAGAGAAACAGATAACAGTTCATAAGGAAAGATAATTGATTCAGCCATACCTTTTGGACAGCCTCCCCCAGCTGTCTAATACAATCACTCCTCCAAAGGACTAATTAATGCATTATACACACACACACCAGAAAAATCCCCCACGCACAATAGTATTTGATGTGTTTCTGTGGTGACGTTCAAAATTAATTACACTGTGGTGACATTTAAATAGGTGTATTGAACTAATGAATCAGTTAACCTCCCTGTTTATGACTTATGAATGGGTCAATGGAAAGAAAGGATCCCTTGTTTTCTGACTAGCATTTGCTTTGCTTTTCACTTGCATCTTAATCCTAACAAAATCCTTCAATTCCCCCCCCCCATACCTCTCTGCTTATTTTTAAAATAGCCTGGATTAAAAAAAAAAAAAAGCTGATAAGTTCAGTTTTAATGCACCATTTAGGTAATATGTTTAATTGATGTGAACAAATCCATCTCTTTATTCCTTTCTTTCCAAGACGGCTCACCAATGTGAGGTTCTGTAGAGCATAAAACTAGATAGGACATGCCACCAATTTCATGCAACATAAAACCTTCTTCTGTTGTGAAACCTTCCAGGTAGATTTGAGGAGGGTCCATATAGGCCAGTGTTAGAGCACGCTGCTTTGCAAGTGCAAGGTTCCCTGGGATCTCCAGTTTAAAAGATCAGGTAGCAAGTGATCAGAAAGATTCTCTGCCTGCCTGAGATTCCAGAAAGTTGCTACTAGTCAGAGTAGGCAATACTGGGCCAGAGGGAAGAAGCCCCTGCTCCGAGCACACGTACCCCACAAATTGAAGTGGAGTGCGTAGGCACCAAGGAGAGGACATTTTTGGTAATGGCATCCTGATGATGGAATAGCCTGTGCCAGAGAGGTTTACCTGGCATCATCTTTGTGGCCTTTCCAGCGCCAGATAAAGTCCTCTTGTTCACCCAGGCCTTTTAAAGAACATGTGCTTCATAGTCTGGATGTCTCACTTTTAAAAACGGTGTTTTAGTTTTCAGTGTTTTTAATTGTTTTATATTGTACTTTAATGTTGTGATTGTTTTGTGGGAACTTGTGTCATGGGGCAGAGAACTTGTTGTCATGGGGCAGCTAAATGAAGTAAGTAAGGGAGGGAGCAATCCTGTGGCCTCTAGACAGCATCTGAGGGGCCATAGGATAGTTTGGATGTCTGGCTCTGAGTGGGGGTGGGCTGATCTACCCACCACTAGCGATGTAAAATCGAGCCTCGCCGGGCAAAACGAGCCCGAAATTGGCCCCGCTCACGCCCGGCGAGGCCGTACCTTTTTCTTTGGGCGGCTCGCCTCTCCGCAGCGAGCCGCCTGTGCGGCCCGTTCCATCCCGTCGCGTCACTTCCGGGACCAGAAATGACACGATGGAACCCTGCACAGGCGCGCTGGACCCCTGTGGCGCGTTCTGCGCCTGCGCAGGGTCCCGTCGCATCATTTCCGGTCTCGGAAATGACGGACGGGGCCGGAGAAGTCCTGATCGAGTGGCGCGGAGAACCTCTCTGCGCCGCTCAGAAAATCGGGTCGGGTCGGCGCCCCTGCGGAAAATTGGGTTGGGGGCGTGACCCGGCCTTCGATGCGTCGCTACCCACCACCCAACTCGCTGGGCGCTCGGCGAGCGCTACCGCCACACCTTGCCAAGCCGGGCCGAAAGCGAGAGCCAGATGAGGCGCTCTCCGGACTTCCAGGTTCCCGGCGGTGTTTTTTATGTAGAAAAAGGCATAAGATACATTAAAAGCAGCTGTGATTTGCGTAACTTGCACAAATCATGACCATTTTTTATGTATCTCACACCATTTTCTATGTAAAAAGCGCTCCTCCGGGAACCTGGATGTCCCCAGCTCATCTTGCGAGAACACGAGTTATGCCGGGGAAGCAGGTAGGCTGAGCGGAGCTCGGGGGCCCGGGGGGGGGCAGCCCAGGCGAGTTCAACGGACTTCCACCCCCCCAATTGAGCTCCGCACACATCCCTACTCTGAGGTCAGAGACAGTGCTCTGACCTCAGAGCAGGGAATCTGAGATCTGACTCCCCTCGCCTTCGCAACTGGTGCAGAAAGGACCGCGCTTGCTGCGCTGCGAGGTTGGGAAAGTGACCTCAGAGAGGGGGAAAGGGGGGAGTTTCAGTGGGAGGGATGGGGAGCAGATGGAAGAGGCCCTGGATATGAGCTGCTCCTGAGCTTCTGCCAACCTCCTCCCCACTCCCTCCAAAACACCTTCACTATATGGATGAAAAAGCCCGGCTAGCAAAAAATGATGCAGGGTGGAAGGATGGGGAGGCGAAGATCACCTCCACTGTGCCTCCCACCTGCACAGGATGATCGTAAGCATCTGGGATCAGGGGCTTACTATCTTCATAGGGGCAACCCATATGATCGTGCGTGCCCTAAGCAAGTAAACAAGGGTTTGGTCTGGTATAAGGCAGCTTCCTATGTTCCCAAATGCAATGTTGCCTTGAATGGACATAGGGCAATAAATTGCGTTAACCTTAAATCAGGAGTGTGGCCCAGCAGATGCTTTGGCCTACAACTCCCTCACCCCTCACCATTGGCTATGCTGACTAGGGCTGATGGGAACTGTAGGCCAAAACATCTGGATGACCACAAGTTGCCCACTCCTGTCTCAAATAAACAAATATAGGCTGCCATTTGTATGCAAACCTGCCTAGCCAGACACACAAATGGACATATAGTGATGTATTAAAAAGCCATATGGACATGCTTCACTGAAGAATGGCCATAGGACAGAGGCAAAGGTTCCGTATACAATCCTGGCATCTCCCCTTAATGGAAATAATGAAAGACTTCTGCCTGGAATCTGGAGGAGTTGCTGCTGGTCAAGAATCAGCAGCAGTGAGCTAGATGGACCAGTGATCCAGCTCCATGTAAACTAGCTTCATACTGTTCACAGCCAATGTACATGGACGGGATGAAAGAGAATTTTTCCTGTTCTGCATTTTTAAGAGAACTGACCTAATTCACACTTCCTGGATTAATATGCACATCAGAACAAAGTTATCCTTCAGACTGCAATTCTCTGAATTTTGCAATGCAATTCTTTCCTCAAAAGTTGCATACAAAAATGTATATATTAGGGGGGAATTGCATTCCCAATGCACATGTGAAGGGGAAATGCATGTGAAAATAAATGTGGATTTTGTACAGTTTTTAAATTCTCAGATGGATGCAGAAATTGGGCTGAACAGACCTATGGCAGAATACATGCAAAACTGATATGGACCAAAAATAGACCAATCCCTCCATCCCTAATTGGACATGGCCAGAGCTGTGTTGTTTTCTTCCATGAGTTGAGGGGATACTACAATCATACAATGCCAATTTTCCCAAACGAGCATTGAGTGCAACGGGGCAACCCTCATACATACAAAGCTCTATAAGTTCATGAGAGCCCCTGTGTGCACAGTGGAACAGATGGATTGTAGCACAACACAGTCTTGTAATGTTATTTGTACTGGAATCCCCAAAGTGCTTTGGTCTGTACCCATATGAATTAGTTAATATAAGCTGCAGTACTATGCATACTTTCATGTGTGTAAGCCCTATTAAACTCTGAGTAAACATGTATAGGACCAGGCTTTCTGGATGATTTAGCATGATTAATTTTTTAAAAAATGATTATAATCCAGTCAAAGTTTAACACTTCTAAGTCCCGCTGATTTCAGAGAGGGAGGGAGAGAGGGAGATTTGAGCACTGCTTAACACTCCCATTTAAATAAATGAGGGCTTAAGCATCCTTAACTTTGAGATTTATTTAAAAAAAGTTTGCATGAAAATTCATACACATTTTTGTGTGCACTTCACCCAGTGTATGCATTTTTGTATGCAATTTTGTCTAATATACACATTTTTGCAAGCAATTATCCTAATATATATGCATTTCATTTCTATACCACCCAATAGCCAAAGCTCTCTGGGCAGTTCACCAAAAAGCTTTGGGCAGTTCGCCAAGAAATGCATTTTTTTTGGTATGCAAAATATCTGCATTCTGTTTAATTAGAGGAAATCCATTGCACATTTTGAAGAAATGCAAATTTCAGAGGAGAACTGAATTTCAGTTCATGTATTGGTTCAAAAGTGCAAATTTAGGTAAGTTCAACTGAATGAAATTTCTCTCCCTTCCCTGCTGTAAACAGAGCAATGTAAGCAAGGTCCCTGCCCCCAAGGGATTTACAATCTAAATTTAGACATGGTATAGTAGATGAATAGGCATTCATAGGTAATGGGCCCCAATTGGTCCCCAGAATGATGGGCCAAAGGATTTAAACCTGAAAACACAGTGAAGCATGCTCTCAATAGACAGAACTTGATGATAATTGTTACCTGATCTGGTCCATCACATGGAGGAGAGTGTAAGCGCATCTGTATTCCCTACCCACATGACATTCGAGCCCCAACCACCGGACTGTTCAAATATGGCATGCACAGGAAAATTCACCATGCATAGAAGAAGAAAATGCATGGTCAGTCCCCCAGAAAGATAACACCTGGAAATTGACATCACCAGTTTTAGCCTACTATGCACTGGATTTTCTGCTTGTATGCCACAGACATACCCATCTGTGTGGACATTGTGGATGGTGGAAACCCTCAGTGGTTTAACCTATCTTTAAAAAGGGTAACCACTGCCTTCCTCAGAATCATAGAGTAATTAATCTGCTGGATGGATAGCCACTGTAAAATATATGCCACCTTTCTACTCAGCAAACTGCAGGAGTGGGTCTCCTGCAACTGTATTTTGTTTGGAGAGCAAGCTGAGTTTAGGAATTCTTATTCCATCATTGATCACTGCTTCATTCTGCTCCATCTTATTGGGAAAACTGTTAAGAACAATGCAAGGCTTTTTGCAGTGTTCATTGATCTATCATCAGCTTTTTACTCAATAGATAGTAAACAACCTGCGGGCCAAATTTCATGCCCTTGAAATAGAGCCTACGCTGTTGATGCTTCTTCAAAGTTTGTACCAAGATACTATGGTTAAAATCAGAGTAGGCCGCAGGAATGGTCTTCTATCTGACCCAATCGCAACTATGAAGGGAATCAAACAACAAGGCAGGTGGAGGAAGACTGGAACAGAGTAGAACACTGAGTGGGTGGGGAGGGCAAGCATGTTCGTCCGTGCTACCTTCCAAATGATGGGCAAGATTTGGGGGAGGGTAAGTATTGTCCGATCAGACCCAGTGCTTATAATACGCATGGAAGTTGCACATTTGCAATAAGAACACCATATCGTCAGAATAAGGTACCTTTATTTTGTTGATGAAGCCATGGAAGACTGTTAAACAAGCCAATTTCCCATCCAATACTGTCTCAACATCATTTGATCCTTACTAAGCAGAGCAGAGACACATCAAGAATCAAATAGGGCAAATGGCTAAAAAACTATGTACTGCCTTTTGTTTCTCCCTGCAATTGTCCAATTATTTGACTGATGCTTGACTCCAGTTGATTTCATCTCTCCCTGTAATCAAAGAGGCACACTGACAGAGGGGAAATATCATTAAACCCCCAATTAATCAGAGAGACATTGATTTTAGGATAAACAGGGAGAGAGTTCAGATGCAAGCCTGTTTTCTAGTTCTACATTAGGGATCTGTGAATCAGGAAAAATCGAGCTACACAAAGTTCTTAGTTCTCCAAGTTCCATCTCAAAGCTCATTCCAACTCAAATCCATATCATATAGCAAGCTTTGTGTGTGGGGAGTTCCCCCTTTTTTGAAAGAAAATCCTTCTGTACTTTTGTGCATATTTCCCCAAATGTATGCATCAATTGTATGCATCTTTGAAATATATGCCTTCTTCTCCCATTGATTAAAGCACATCTGTGCACATTTTTCAAAAGTACGCATTTTTTCATGCACATTTTTCAAATGTATGCATACTGTTGAACACATTTTTTTTTGTCTGCGAATCACATTGCAAGCTCAGAAATGTATGGACTTTGTCTGCAGATTGCGTCTGAGTCCATATTTGGTCCGTCCAAAGGGTGCAAACTAGGTAAATCCTGATTAAAAAATGAACTGAAAAAAAATATCTCATACATCCCTAGACCTGAATAAGCTGGGACTGCATTATTGAAAATATTCTGATTGCTGGTATGTATCTGTGTATTTAAAAAATCAATTTCCTTTTTTTACTGGCTATTGCAATGTCTCGGTTCCCAAGTCATCAGACCAATGGGGAAAATCATTTATAAGTCACATGGATAGGTTTGGGATTAGAAACCAAACTGTTAGCTGGGCAATCATGCCTCCCACCCTCAGATCCAATCCTAGATTAACTTAGATTTCATAGATCATAGAGTTGGAAGGGGACTACAAGGCCATCGAGTCCAACCCCCTGCTCAATGCAGGAAACTAGAGGGAGGGGTCTCCCATCCAAGTAATAACCAGGCCTGACTCTGCTTAGCTTCCACGCTCAGACAAGCTGAGCCAGACTTGATTTAAGCCTTACAGCTGTCTGGGTAACTTTGGTGAAATATCTGGACTGGACCACAGCTGTACAAAGTCACACAAGGGAAGGGCAGTGAAGGAAAAAGTAGAGGAAGGAAATCTGGTTGACAATGCCAGGTGTGCCAGTAACAGAAATACATATCCAATGGGATTTAATCAGCCTATTACTTCCAAACCCCAACCCCTAATTTCTTTTAGCAAAAGCTGCCCTTGCCTACAGCATCACTCCCTTTAATGGCAAACTCAGGTGGTGAGTGCCAACAGGACTGAAAGTAGAGGAAGGTGATCAGTTTTACAATACCAGGTGTGCAGTTGACAGGGGCCCAGGTTGGAATGGGCCCCAGGTTATATCCCTGGTATTGTTGTACTTATTGGATGGAATTCGGGCACTCCTAACCTTGCCCTCTAGCTTGGTTATTTTGGTGGAATGGTGCAATTGCCGCTGGCAGACAGGGACGAAGCACACAAAGCAATTAGGTCCGCAGGCCACATGCCTGCTCCGCCCCGTCAGGCACAACATGTGCAATTCATTCATATGCCTTGTTTAGGAAATGTCTATGGGCTGGGTTGGATGCTAGATCTCCCCCAAGCTGAATTTGATGTGCAGACAGGGGAGGTGGCTGGTGACTCCTGTGTCAGTGGGGCTCCTTATCCATTGCAGCTTTTATGCTGAGCTTTATAGGAGCTATCCATGGTGCTGAACTACATTCCCAGATAGGTTCACCATCATGGAGCACCATGGATAGCACCTATAAAGCTCAGTATAAAAGCTGCAATGGATAAGGAGCCCCACTGACATAGGAGTCACCAGCCTCTCTTGTGTGTAGAGTGGAATGAGTGTGCTCAGCTCCTCCCTGCCCGTCCAGTATGATGCCCACACCTTTGCCATCTATGCACCTCAGGTGCTCTATATCACATCAGTCAGATGGAACATCCATAGGCCACCTACACATGTGCAGTCCAATACCTGTAGGTTATTCATTTTGAAATCTACATGCACAGGCAGCATTTGGATGTTCCATCCCTGTATCTACATATGGGTATGGTGGAGATGGAGATGGCTCACCTAGTTGGGCCGGATCAGGGGTTATGAGTCATCCTAGCTGGCCTGTTGCGATCTCTGTGAAAATGAATTCCACTTAAATGGCCCAGTTCAACAACAAAATAGTATCTCTTCCTTCTGAATGAAAAGAACAGGGACAGTCTCCTGGTTCTGGATTGATAAACAAAGTAGATGTGTCCAGGACCAGCCCTACCATTTGGCAAAATGAGGCAACCACCTCAGGTGGCAGATACTGGGAGAGTGGGAGGCAGCAGCGGCCATCTCCCATCTGTTCCTCATGATCTCTTCAGGTGCTACCCTCTGCTGGGGGACATAGTGATGTACACAACAACCTCTCCTGGGCCTCCTAAACTAGCATGCTGCTTCAGGTGTGGTGGAGAGCCCTATCTATCACATCACCAGAGTAGAAGTAGTAACATTCAACTGCCAATCCAGTGAGCTTCTGTACACGGACTGAAGAGGGGCCACCAACTTGTCCCTCTCCTCTGGCAGCAAAATGGCTTGGACTGGCCCTGGGTATGTCTTAGCTTCATTTATTTATACTCTTATCAGCACAGCCACAAGGATGTGATTTCCTACACGGTCTATCTTAAATGTGTTTTCTCAATGAAAATGTGTGCCTGCTTCCTTGCCATGTGGTGCTTCAGCAGAGTTTATTTCATCATCACACCCTGACAGCCCAAAGAAGGATGCAGAATGAAGCAAAAGGACTGCCATGCCAATTGCCAGTCTCCAGTCAAATTCAGTAAAATGCCTCCCTCTGTTTTGAATAAACCCTTGCACACAGATGTTGCTGCTAGCAGTTTACAGGTGATTCTGCACAAGCAGGCAGTACAAAAAAAGAAAAATGAAGAAAGGAACATTGAGGTGGAACTCCTTGCTTTAGCTGATAGCTCGCCAAATTGTTTGGCTGCAGAGCTGACTCATATATTTAGAGAGACTTGGTTATATGCAACTCCATAGATCTGGTTTGAATTTCCCTGCTCCTATATGGTTCATGCTTCACTTCTCAGGCTATATATATATATATATATGCGGATAAGCAGCAATAAACACGGCCATCTGTTTGGCCGATAAGCAGGCACTCTACTGGTTGCAATAATTTCCCACAAATATATGCCTTTTTGTACTCTATTTCCCGTAATGCATGCATTTTTGTATGCACTTTTTGATTGAGGACTACATCACAAAGAAGTATGAGAACTGTAGGATAATTTCATTCTGAGACATACTTAGTAATTTCAGAAAGTGCAAATTAGGTCAGTGTGTATTAAAATGTGAACCAAACAAACTTCTAGACTGTAGAACAGTGACACATGACAGAATGCTCCCATATATTATATGCAATACATGCACACTTCCTGCATATGGAACACACATGCATGAATTAGGGAACAGAGTTCAGTGTTGGGGGTTGGCATTGCTGGGCACTTGCCAAGGTCCGTTACCCACTAGTAGGCCCACTGACCATCCCTGGAGCCTCCCTGCCCTGCCCTGCCCTGCCCTGCCCTGCCTGTTCACTTGCCCTCTCTGAGTGAGCATTGAGAGGACTGAGGTGCAAGTGTAGTAACCTCCTTGAAGCTTGTCCCTGTCTGGGAGGTAGTGTGGAATGGGCCCAGAGGGACAGGCGAGCAAATGGGTCATGGGCATGGCAACAGTGGTGAGGAGAATGTGGCGTGTGTTTGCAGGGAGGGAAGTCCAGTGGAAACATCTTGCCGACCCAGCCCAGAATCAGCACTGGGTGCAGTTTAGCATTCTCTCCCTGGCATGCTAGTTTCACATTGTTCCTATACAGGGCCATTGTTCTGCCCCATTTCTTTCATGATCAGAAAAAAAAAATGCTGTACATTTGCACCAGTGCACCCATGCAGCCACTCACCTTGGCTGCAACCTGCACTGGATGAAGTCAGTGGGAGCTACACAGCCTGCACCTCCAAATGGCCACTCCTCAGTCATTTCTTTTGGCAGAGGCTACACTTAGCTATATCGTCACTCTAATAGCAAACTGTGGTGAATGCCGACAGGACTGGAGACAAAACAGGGCTACTGAGAAACAAGAGGAAGGTATCCTCATGCTCTAGGGAACCACGGTGTTTGCAGAAGTACAACAAATATGTATATATTTTTTAAAGCCAAGCTGGCAAAAATTGCCTAATGACAACTGAGTATGCCCAATAGCCATGGAATGTTGAGTCTCAGTGGGAAAAGAAAAAAATGGAAAACAGGAGGGAAGAATGGAATGGAGTATCCTGAGAAGGGCATGGCCGGCTGGAAACCTGAGCAGGAGCACTGCTGTTAAGATGCAGAGATACACATTTTGTCCCAGGTCCCACTTGTAATCTTTTAACCTAGAGTAGGGCTCTCCAACCTTGGGTCCCCAGATGTTGCTGGACTACAGCTCCCAGAATCCCTTGCCATTAGCCATTAGCCTGGGAGCTGTAGGCCAGCAACATCTGGGAATCCATGGTTGGAGAAGCCCTGTCCTAGAGCCTAGATACTTCTCATTCCTGTCTCAAGGTCTCCACACAAGCAACAGATCATTTGGCAAAATTATCAGGATGCGTGCAACTGAGCAAATGCAGCATTTATTAAGGGGGCTGGAACTACAAATCCAAGCTGCGATACCAGAAGAGGAAAGCTTGTACATGCAGAAGCAATGACAAGATTAGTAACAGCATAGCAAGGGACAAAATGAAATAAGGTGGAAAAAAATGTGACAGTAATATTATGATGATATTGTAGTACCAGAATTGGTGGCAGTAATATTATTCTCAACAACTTAATAAAAAGAAGACAAGAAGAAGGTGCACCCTAAATGCTGCTGTGATATTTCCTACATTTATTTTTGCACAGATACCCATATGGTGGTGGTGGTGGGGGGAATCTCTTGAAAATAGGTCTCATGTTTTAATAAAAAGAACTGCGAAAAAGCTTTGATTTTCCTTTGGGCTAGAGCTGCTTTTGTTCTTCCTGTTTTCCTTTACCTGTAGTCCAAGGAATGGATAATGGAAAAAGGATGTCAAGGCTGCCCCCATCTTTGCATATTTCATATTTCATCTGTTTGCAGAATTTTGTGGACCTGCTTCAAAAAGACAACTGGTGAAGAGAAACAGGAGAATCATAAGTACATAAGAAGAGCCAGGCTGGATCAGACCAAGGGACCATCTAGTCCAGGCCAGCAATCTGTTCACATAGTGGCCAACCAGCTGCCTGTGGGAAATCCACAAGTAGGACATGAGTGCAACAGCACCCTCCCGATCATGCTCCCCAGCAATCATATTTCACTTGCTTCCTAAAATAGAAGATGTGCCCCAGAACGAATTCAGAGATGGGCAACAAAGATAAGAACATAAGAAGAGCCATGCTAGATCAGACCAAGGGTCCATCTAGTTCAGCATTCTGTTCGCAGCAGTGGCCAACCAGTTGCACACGGGATCCCACAAGCAGGACATGAATGCAACAGCACTTTCCCGCCCATGTTCCCCAGTAACTGGAGTACGTAGGCATACTGCCTCTGATATTGGAGGAAGCCTATAGCCAATCAGGACTAGTAGCCACTGATGGCCTTCTCCTCCATGAATCAGGGGACTAGAAACTAAGCTCTGAGAGGAAAGATTGAAGGAACTGGGTATG
Organism: Shinisaurus crocodilurus; assembly: GCA_021292165.1. NCBI lineage: Eukaryota > Metazoa > Chordata > Lepidosauria > Squamata > Shinisauridae > Shinisaurus > Shinisaurus crocodilurus. Next base: position 12,108,154 of record CM037883.1, on the reverse strand, counting down.
TTTAGCCTTGAGAGAGAATATTAAGGGGGTGATATGATAGAACTTTTCAAGTACCAAAACGGTTGTCACACAGAAGAGGGCCACAACAGGTTCTCTGCCATCCAAGACTGTAAGACATGACATAACAGGCTTAAATTACAGGAAGGCAGATTTTGGTTGAACATCAGGGAAAACTTCCTAACTGTCAGCGAAGTCAGACCATGGAATCAACTGCCTAGGGAAGTCGTGGGCTCTCAATCACTGGAGGTATTCAAGCAGAGACTGGGCAGCCACCTTGTCAGGGATGCTTTAAACTGGATTCCTGCGCTGAGCAGTAGGTTGGACTTGTTGGCCTAAATGGCCCCTTCTAAGTTCTAACACTATAATTCATTGGTGTCATACAAGACAATAACTTTGCATGCCATGCTATGATATGTAAATCTCTATTTATTCATGACACATCATATTATCATAGTATTATATAGCTGTTGAAATGTAGGAGAAATTTGTTTCAGTTCATTTTTGATCAGGATTTTACCCAATCTGCACCTTCTGCACTGAACATGGACTCAGACACAAACTGTGGTCAAAGTCCGTTTATTTCTGACTTTTGAATTGTGATTTGCAAACCCAAAAAATGCATCTGTCAGCATGCATACATTTGAAAAATGCTCATGAAAAAATGCAGACTTTTGAAAAATGCACACAAATGCACTTTAATCAATGGGAGAAGAATGCACACATTTCAAAGATGGGCACAACTGATGCATACATTTGGAAAAATATGCATGGAAGTATGCATGGATTTTCATGCAAACCCCCCCCCCCCCAAGATTACAATCTGATACAAACTCAAGTCGGAATGAGCATCAAGATGGAATTTGGAGAACTTCGGTGCACTTGAGTTTTGCTGATTCACGCATCCCTGTTGTTGATCGAGTAGACAGCCCTATGAGCGGAACATTCCACCAAGCCTTACTCTCTGATTAGTTTCCTGGGTTGCCTGTCCCAAAATCCAGCCCTGCTGTCGCTCCTAGATCCACTTTGGGCTCTACATCCAGACCCAGAAGGCACCAGTCGCCACACAGGTACAAAAAACAACTATTTCAATGGTCTCCCATGTCCAAAAGATGTAGGAACTTAACCTGATTTATCCAGCTCACATGACTGAGCACAGAGGCCATTCAGATGCGAGCACATTTTAACAAATTCACTGAACTGCTTTCAATTTCATCAGCACTTTGAACAACAACAACAAAAAAGACATGCCTTCCTTCTTCCCTCCCCCCCCCCCGCACCCCAATTGCTCATGTTATGGCATTTACATTTGGAATCAATTTATTCCTGTCTTTAAATAAAGCTAGTGGAGTGACTTACTCAAGAAAACAATTTTGTGAAGCAGAGAGAATGTTAGATTGATTTCCAGCTATTAAGGTTGTTTATGCAACTCTTCCTATTGGCAACGAACTGCAGCTCTAATTCTGCTTGTCTAAATGCTAAAGGAAAATGAATGCCTGAAGAGCAAATGGGACCAATTCAGATTAATGTGCAAACTAGCGCTGGGCTCCACTGCCTCCTCCACTCCACCCCACAAACACATACTTCCATAGTGCTATCTGTACCTCATAAAGTGTGTGTGCGTGCAAGGGGGCATTTTCAGTCACTTTTGTGGGAGCGAGGAGACCATTTTTGTACATTTTGGAGTGGTGGGAGCTTACCGTTAGGATAGGAGGTGGCAGTGAGTTTCCTCAACTTTCCCTTCCTTTTAAACAAAAATATTTTATACTTTAAAAAAAAGATCCAAAAAGATGTGTCACGAACAACAGTCCATCTGCCATTCTGTCCCACAGAATACCTGAATAGGATTTGGTAGTACTATTCGGCCACATTATCACCATCCTCCCCCCCCCCCCAATCACTGAAAATGTCTAAACCTATAGAGTATTTACTATTGCTCCCATATTTGGTATATTTTCTAGAGACCAGAGTTGAACATGTTTATTAGTTAGTTGCTGGGTTTTTTTAAAGTATTTTTTTGTGTGTGTGTGTGGTCTCACTCGTCTTCCAGAAAGGATCCTGGAACAGCATTCTTGCAGTCAGTAAAACAAGAGAGTCCCTGCCTGCAGGCTTACCATCTAAAAAGACACACAAGAAAAAGAAGGGATGGGAAGAGAAGAAGAAGAGAAATTAAGTAGTCTTTCAGCATTGTTGGTGGAATGGCCCCACTTCCCCTCTCATCTCCTTCTCTACAGCCTGCTGGAATGGTTGCTGCTGGTGATGACAGTTTTTAGAGTTGCCAAAAGTGGACATTTTGGAGGAAAGTCCCACTCAGGCCCAAATGGATAAGAAATCCAGCATTTTGGCAGGATCCAGAAATTTTTTTCTGGAGCCTTTTCTACAACCCTAAGTGTTCCCACTGTCTAAAAATGTGGGCTATAAACCAGGAAGTGCCCAATTCAAATCCTGCCACTTCCTCAGGAAGCCTCGGGCATGCAAATGTCCCTCATCCTCATCCTCCCATGCACCATTTTCAATATGGGGATGATCATTGTGGTCTACTACGTGTGTGTGTGTGTGTGTGTGTGTGGTTTGTGAGAGTGTGCCTGCAGTGTCAATGCAAACAGTGGGGGCTCGTGGCTCCAATGTCAGCAGGGCTGTCTATCCACTCCAGATTTTACTCTGAACTTTTAAGAAGCCAAACCTATGCTGAACCTATTTTGGCGCCAAACTTCTGGAGATGTGGTTCAGCACTATGGATAGCTCTTGAGAGTCTGGAGTATAATCCGGAGCAGATACACAGCCCTACTGACATTGGAGCCATCAGCCTCCACTGGATGTAGATACTAAGAGATGCCAATCCTGTGTTGTGTAGCACAACCTCCCCAAACCCACTTGCCATGAGAGTTTGCTGCTGCTGATCCCTATTGTCATTCCTCCTGCTCATGAAGAACCAGCCATGTGGGGAGGACACGGAGGGCCAGCATCAAGGGTAGGCATGGTTGGGTACCTGCTGATGGGCCCACCATACCTCAGCAGGGGCCTACTGACAAGAGCCCCCTGGAATTGCTCCTCCTCTTCACCATTTGAACCTGCATGCTCACTTGCCTCTTGCTCTGTACCAGACGAGGGAGCTGGTGAGAAGGAGGAGGAGGAGGAGGAGGAGGAGGAGGAGATGCCACACGGCCTACTTGCTCACTAGCTCTCTGCCTTTCAAAGAAGCAAGTGGTAGTCATGATGAGAAAGAGCAGGAAGAGCAATACCAGCTGGGGACAATGGTCATGAGAAGGTAGGCTCGCTGAGGGAGGAGTCCCATTGAGGGCGTCTTTCCCAAGGGCCCTCAGAAAGCTGGAGCTGCCACTTGAAGACATATGGAACTGACTGCGAAAGACCCAGAAGTATCATGATCATATAATCTCAGATTGCTTTTCAGTGGCATGCAACTTCTAAACGAAATTCAACACTTCGCAAAAAAAAAACACCTTGCACTCGTTGCTCTGACTTCCTCTTGTAGGTTTTAGACCACAGTGCTGGTTTTAACCCTTGAAGTCCCATTTGGCTCTAGAGGACTGCACCCACATGAAACCACCTGGTATTTTATTTATTTATTTATGTGTTTAAATATTTCAAAGCCATCCTTTGTCTTTGCAGATACCATAGCCGTGTGCAACAATGAGAACCAATTAGCAACACACAGTAAAAAAACAAAAACAATGGCCCAGATTAGTCACACAAGATCAGATATACTGTAAGACAATAAACAACATCCTTATAATAAGATAATGGAAGGGCAGCTAAAACTAGAACACACTGACAGGCATACCTAAATTAAAATGTCTGGCCATTTTAATAATAATGAAAAAAAGATTTGACCTGGCACTGAAAAGACTACAGTTTTAGCACCAGTTGTACCTTTGTGGGGAGGGTATTCCATTTCCACGATCAGGGTGCTACCACAGAAAAGACCTTCCCTTGTCATGGCGTAATGCAGTAGTAGGCGATCTCTCATGACCGAGTAAGATTGTCTTCCAGGATAAAATTACAAAAAGAAAATTATATAAAGAGGAAATTGTATAAAATTGTGTAGACTCTAGCGATGGGTCCGTAAGTGATTGTGGAGGCCAATTCTAGATCCACACAGCTTCCCACAGTGAGGACACAGGTTACCAGATGGAAGATCGGTCCTGTAAAGGGATTCGTTTGACGTGCTTTTCACTTAGCACGTTTCTCCCATTCACAGTTCCCCTAGTGGCCTACATGGAGAAGAGCATCACGTAAAGATCATAAATTATGGGCAGGTTGATATATGGAGAGGCACCCTCTTCAAGTATTTGGGACCCAAGGCATTTAAGGCTTCAAAGTTCCACACCAGTGCCTTGAATCAACCTGAGAAGCAAATAGAAAACCAGTGCAGCTCCTTCAGAATCAGTGTAATGTGATACTGTCTGGCTGTACCAGTTAAAATTCTGTAACCCACATTTTGCAAGAGTTGAACCTTCTGGGTCATCTTCAAGGGCAGCCCCCACATATAACATAATGCAGTAATCCAGTCAGGAGGTTAACACAGCATGGATTACCATGGCCAAGCACAGCCATAGCTGGAGGACCAGCCTAAATTTGTTAAAAGGTACTCCAGTCCACGCCACCTTGGGCCTCAAGGGACAAAGCTAGATAAATAAAGCTGTTTCCCCAAGCCACATATCTGCTCCATCATGGGGAGTGCAACCTCATCCAGAAGAGGTTTAGGGACGTACGAGAAGAAATTCATTCATATCTGCAAATCATGCAAACATGTCCCATTCACAGTCCTGAACATGAGCAGGAGCACACGCTCTCCGAAAATGTTTGCAAATTTCTGAACTTGCATTTGTGCTTGGAAATAATGTGCAGGTTTTTTTTAAAAGGTGCACTTTTAAAAATGTGCATTTGTCCAAAAATGTGTATTTTTATGCTTTACTCTACTGGGGAGGGAGTACACATTTTTTCCCCATTTGGAATGTGTACTTTTCCCCATTCAAACAAAATGAAAAAATAATGTAATCAAATGAGGCAAGGTGAGTTTCAAGGTGGTATTTGGAGAATCTTGGCAATCACAAAGATCGCTTGTTCATCTATCCCTAAGTTGCATACCCAATTTCCAGACATGAGAACCACCTATCCACAGTACCTCCATCTTGTCAGGAATCAACTTCAGTTTCTGCCCCCTCATCCAGTCCCTTATTACAGCCAGACACTGGTACAGCACCTGCTACACAGCCTCATCGGACTCAGCTGACAGAGAGATGCAGAGCTTTCATCTGTATACAGACTGTGAATGGGACATGTTTGCATGATTTCCAAACACAAATGAAATTCTTGTACATCCTCTTCTGGATGAGGTTGCACTCCCCACAACAGAGCAGGTATGTAGCTTGGGGAAACAGTTTCATCTAGCTTTGTCACTTGCGGCCCAGCTGGCTTGGAGAACCTTTTAGCACTCCAAACCCTGATGAGTGTATACCTAGTGTGTGTCACTTTTGCATTAGTTTGTTCATAAATTCATTCCATCCCATCTCCACTTTAATGTATACTTAAAAAAAAAGAATCTGCATAAAATGCACATATCTACGTATATTTAAATACATATATTTAAACAGCTTCTCTTAAAATACACATTCCAATCCACAGATTAGTCTGGGAGGTGTAGATCAGGTGAGTGAGTTCATACTGGAATTGGCAACGGTCAATTCCTCAAGCATCCCTATGTACAAGTGCATCACATGTGGTTTCAGTTGCACAGTCTGCTAAACTAGCATGAAAACAAGGGAGCTGCAGTGATGTTGTACAGCAAGCCCCCATCTGAGATGTTAATGTACACTAATGGAGCACACTGACATTGAGGTTCGTTTATCCAGTAAATCGCTCTGGCCTGACATTAGGAATCATCTAATATAATGATAAAAAGCTCTTCCAAAGGCTAAAGCGATTCAATTGACAAACTGGCAATTACTCCCACAGACTCTCCAAAGCTTGTCTTTAAATAAAACATTTGTTAAAACATTCCACTGTGTGCCTTGTGTCACCTGCAGCAAGATGATGAATGCTACAGTACATTGCATCTCATGCTTTCTGTGTACAGAATTTCAGACTGTGGCTGGAGTCATAGAAGCACACACAGAATTTTGGAGCCACAATGTCCTAATTTTGTGAGGACTAATTAATGTTACTTAAGAAGCCAGTTTATCTCATTACGTACTTCAATTCATCATATCTCTATCTATCTATCTATCTATCTATCTATGTCTGTCTGTCTGTCTGTCTGTCTGACTAATTTGTAATGAAGATGCTATTAAATTAATCCCAAATTTAACATAAGGATTTGGGCTTTATTATTCAGCACAAACACTTATATTTGCTAGGTCTGCTCATATTGAGTGGCTGTCTTTTAGAGAAAAACTCTCCCAATTCAATTAGACTTTCTTCCAGATAAGTGTATTGCAACCTTACGCACAAATCCTATGGTCCTGGGGAGGATGGCCCAGGGGGCACAGGGTAGCCTGGATCTCCCCCTCCAAGGTTGGAGAGAGAGAGGTCTGCCCTTCAAGGGGGTGATGTGATCCAAACTCAGATGTCCTTCTCAGCCCCTGTGGAAACCTCTGAGGGCCTTGCCTCTCTGTGTCATGTTCCACCGCCTTCCTGGTAGGACCATCCTGAAACTGGATGAGACCTGAGTCGAGGAGGATGTGGAGCCCTTATCTGACTCTAGTGTCTGTGGGGGCCAATAGAATCAGTGGGTGCCAATAGCCCTCCTGCGACCACCACCTGGGGTGATGCCACACTCAGGTAGGCCAGAGTGTTGGAAGAACCAAGGCATCCTGCCTGGTCCCATCCCTCCACTCCAGATCCACCAGAATGACACCCAGGACCCCAAGAACAAAGGTGGCAGCCTATCTGGATGGAGGTCCAGAGTTGGGGGTGCAGTGCTCATCTAGCAGCACATCAAATATCCCTGAGCCCTACTCATGAGGAGGATGCATGCTCTGGATCAGGGCACTCATGACAAGCCAGGAAACAGTGGAGCAGCAACATCTCCTATTATGCTACTCAGTTGGAGCCTAACCATTGCTGAAGCAACATCTCTCTTCTTGTGCTCAGTGCTGGACAGCTCCCCTGCAAACCTGAACTACCTTATCCATGTGACCCACAGGACTACTTCTGGTAAAACAGGATTTGACCCATGTGGCAGGGATGACTTGAAGAGGACATTCTGACATCAGAGCTCTGACTTCAATAGAGGCAAAACGGGAGTGGATCAGGAAGTGTGTTGAGGAGGAGGATGGGGGAGTGCCAAGATGTGCTCATGATATGGTGTTACATGTATGCTATCCTTGGAGCTAGTGTACATAATTTCCTTCTCATTGGTTGCAATGGGAAGGAAATAGTCACAAGGGGGAAAAAACTGGAAAAGGGGAAGAAGAAAATGCTCCCCCTCACTTCTGTCCTGCCAGTGCAAGCCTAGTAGGTCTCTGTATAAGGTGATTCTTCAATCTTCAGACCTTCCCACTACCCTCATTGGTAGGATTTCTCTGCCCACCAATTAAGAAGAGTTCTTCAGTTCTTTGTCGGCACATACAAAACAGGACAGGTACCAAATGGCCAGTTGTTTCATGGCAGTTCTTTCCTGTATATTAATGGGAAACTCATTCTCTTAGTGTGAATCCTTATGTAGTCAAAACGGAACCTTCTATGCACAAGACAGAGCTATCAGTAGGCTTGAAGGAACCCCAATGTTTGCAGAAGAACAAAATATCCTTTTTTGGGGGGTAAACACCCTAAGGGACCCAAAAGGAAAAAACAACAACAACCCCAAAGGAAAAACAACAACTGCCAAGTGAGAACTGAAATTATTCAGTGGCCATGGAATACTGCCTAACATGCCCCCCCCCCAAAGGTGGAAAATGGTAGACAGGGAGAGGAATGGATTGGAGTTCCTGTAAGAGGGCATGGCCGGCTGGAACTCTGAACAGGAGCATTCCACACTGCAACGTTTTGTTGCAGGTCTCACATGTCAATGGCTATTAGCTAAATGTTTTCTCTGAGTACCATGTTCTTTGAGTACCAGATGCTAAGACTAACAACAGGGGATGCCTATCTCTCTTTCACGCCCTGCTTGAGAGATCTTAAGGGCATAGCAGCTGGGCAGTGCTGCAAATAGAACACTGGATTTGATGGACCTTGGTCTGATCTACCAAGGCACTTCTTATGTGCTTATGCCAGTATTTGCTTCAGATTATTCACTATCTTTATGCATATCCTTTAGGGATGTATGAGAAATTCATTTCAGTCCATTTTTGGATTTACCCAGTTCACACCTCCAGGCCAAACACAGATGTAATCTGTGGTCAAAGTCCATACTTTTCTGAGCCTGCAACGTGATTCATGAACAACAAAAATGCATTTGACAGCATGTGTACATTGTGAAAATGCACATGAAAAATGCATACTTTTGAAAAATGTACATAACATATACGCTTTGATCAATGGGAGAAGAATGAGTACGTTTCAAAGAAGCACACAATCGATGCGTACGTTTGGAAAAATGCACATGGAAACACACATGGATTTTCATGTGAAAAGAAGAAGAAAAACAGCTCGCAATCTGATATGGACTCAAGTTGGAATGAGCTCTGAGATGAAATTTGGAGAACTTTGGCAAGCTCAAGTTTTGCTGATTCACACATCCCTAGCAAAGGTAAAGTGGGATAAGCCCTTCAGTAAAGGAGCACGTATCTCTCTTCTGTATTGTTAACATACTGCTTATGTTTCCCACAAAGAGTATCCTGCTCACGGATGTTCTTAGGAATATTGAAAGCATTCAAGCAGAACTGAGGGAAGTACAGCCTAGCTCACAATTTACCATGAGCAGTAGAAGCAAGGCTGTGTAGTCACCTTGATCCTGTGAGCAGACACCACCTCTCTCTTCCACTCTCCAAAGTTTCGGAAACATACCTTGAAGCTGGGGGAGGGGATAGTGGGAACTCCCAGGCCCTTGCAGAATGCATTTTCCCATGGAGGAACAGGAAGGCACATTCCAGAATCCCTAGGAACTAGGAAGCAGGCAATGACTGGGTTCACGCAACATGATAAGCCATGTTGGCTTATATAAGCCATGTTTGTTTCACAGTGGCTTGTCGTGTTGTCTGAACCCGGCCAGAGTGGCTTGTCAGTGGTTAACAAACCGTGCTGCCGGGTTCAGACAACACGACAAGCCACTCTGAAATATACATGGTTTGTAAGCCACCTTGGCTTATTGTGTTGTGTGAACCCGGTCAGACTGTGTATCTTTGCTGCCCAAGGGATGCATGCATCAGGTCGCTGCTTTTCTGGGAACCACCATTTTATTTCTGTGTCCGCTGTTCTGATGCCCTCATCATCTGCCATTCTTTGGGTGGTCATTTGAGGATCCCCCTGGGCTGCAGTCCCTGGACTTTGGCCCCAAGATCCAACCTTAGCTGCACCACTAGCAGGACCGGTGCAAGGCAGTTTGGCGCCCTAGGCAAAATAAAATATTTAGCACCCCCCTCCCACTTGAGCCCTCCCTCCCTCGGCGGCGGCAGTCCGGCAGCAGCGAGGAAGAGTCGCCCGAACGAGCGAGCTTCCTCCTGCTGCTGCTGCCGCTGCCGCCGGCCTCCGAGGCCCGGGAAGGGAGGAAGGAAGGCGAGAAGAGGCGCCAAGCTGAGGTGGATCAGCAGCCACCAGCCGCTCCAGCTGCGCCCGGCGGACAGAGGCGAGCTACTCTACCTGGCATGAGCTATCCAAGGTCTTGGCTGCCGTAACAGCGATTTCCCTCCCACAAAAAATTTAAAGTGACAAAAACGCTGCCAAAACGCTTTTGGTGAGCCAAAAACAGCTCTGCATCATGGCAGGGAGGGACAGGGGGCTTGTTGCTCCCGCGGTGTCCCCTTGGCATTCGGGATTCGGCGCCAAGCGAGCGGCCCCGCTCGGAGCTGCCTTCACGGGTGCGGCGGCTGCTGCCCATGCCCGCCCAGCCGCTCTCCTCGGCTTCCTTGCCCAGATCCGCGCCAAGCGCAGCAAGCCCCAGCTGCCTGACGCCTCGTGCGCTCCTGCTGCCGCTGCCGGGAAATCAGGCTTGCTCGCTCCCGTCTTCCTCCTCCTCTGACAGCGGAGCGCAGGCAGACAGCGGAGCGCAGGCCCCGCGCCCTCCCTTCCTCGTCCGTTCCTGGAGGAGGAGGAGGAAGAGAAGGGCGAGTGTCTGCGTGGGTCTGCGCCCCCTTTAGCCATGCGCCCTAGGCAGCCGTCTAGTTGGCCTAGTGGTAGCGCCGGCCCTGACCACTAGCCACTCCCATCAGTGTTATCCCAGCATGTGGGCTGCGATGGTAATATCAGCCAGCAGTTTGGCTGCCCAACCATGGGATCTTTACCCTATGCCCTGCCAAACTCTGTGAACTGTGGCTAATTAAAATATGGTCATTTATAATCCACATCAGTCTGTGCATGACTATTGCTTCGACACTCTGCTCCCATTCTGTGCTGCTGACACAAACACCCAGCACACACAGCTCCCAATTTGTGTATCCAAGGCAAAAGACAATCTTAGGGCTCAATTACAGAAAGGTTGTGATCCAAAGCTTTCCTTTTCACACTTGGAAATCTACACAACGTTGGGGTAGTAACCCAGTCTTTTCCAAGTCTCACGTAGGGATGGAGGAGAAAACCATTCAGTTCTCATTTTAATGAGGACTTATCAAATTTCTCAAACCAATACATGAACTGAAACGCAGTTTGGAATTTGCACTTTTCCGAAACTTACAATGCAGTTTCCCATTTTTTAAAAAAAATTCATACAAAAATGCATATTTTAGTGAAAATAAAATGCAAAATGTATTATATTGGGGAAATGCTTGCAAACGTGTCTATTAATAAAAAGTGTATACACAAATATGCATATTTGTGCACACAAAAATGCAGACAAGTTTTAATGCCTTTTTTAAAAAAAAATATCACTGATTCAGAAAGGGGACAAAACAAACTTATGGTTGGAAGTATGAGAAACTGAGAGAAACTGAAAAACTGAAATTGATAGATTTGTCCATCCCTAGACTAGGGATGCCCCATATAGGTGCAGTTCTGTACATGGACCAGTCCCTGACATTGACAAGAATGAAGCATCCTCTGTTTACCTGAAGCTCCATCAGAAATCGTCAAGTATCACAGTGCAGCCAGTCCCAAGGCATACCCCTTGGTGCATCTAAGAAACATGCAGGAGTTCTGATCTTTTTTTTTTTTTCCAAAGCAGGGACATTTCCTTGCCTTAGGACACAAACAACTTTTAAACACCAAACAAATTAAATCTGCTGAGAGAGTTTCAATAATTCATGAAATGGCAGGGGACAGCATTAGAGAAAAGGGAACATCTCGGGGCGGGGGAGGAAAAGAAAAAAAGGATCTCAGTTTTAAAATCCATTAAGAGGGTTGAAATGAGTGCTTTTGCTGAGGTCTACAGTTTAGAACAAACAGTATCTGATGACACCAAATCCAAGTGCGAAGGGACTTAGTTGTAAAACTTCTCAGCGAAACTTTGTCACTGACTGGCCCTTTTAAACCAGCATGATATAAAATGAAACTAGAGTTGCAAGATTCCTGCTACTGGTGTCGATGTGTTCATAAAGATACCAATATTTAATACTGGAATGTACGAATCTGTCAGTTTCGTTTTCTCAATAAAAAAAAAACCAGACAGTTTTAGACCAGTTATTTCCATCCCATTCATGAAGAAATGTGCACATTTTGTTAAGTTCTTATCAAAAAGTGAGCCAAATGAAAACATCACTTATCTGCACTTTCTGCACCCAGCACAGAGAGGACCACTTTGTACCTGCTTGCTGTGTAGATGTTAAGGACATAAGAAAAGCCATGCTGGATCAGACCAAGGGTCAATCTAGTCCAGCATTCTAGCCAACCAGCTGCCTATGGGAAACCCCAAGCAGGACATGAGTGCAAAAGCACCCTCCTCCCCCATGTTCCCCAGCAACTGGTGTACATAGGCAAACTTCCTCTGGTACCGGAGGTAGCATATAGCCATCAGGACTAGTAGCCACTGATAGCCTTCTCCTCACTCAATGGATTTGCCCAATCCCCTTTTAAAGCCATCCAAATTGCTGACCATCACTACACCTTGTGGAAGAGAATTCCATATTTTAAGTATGTGCTGTGTAAAGAAGTACTTCCTTTAGTCTGTCCTGAATCTCCCACCAATCAGCTTCATGGGATGGCCCCATTGGGTTCTAGTATTATGAGAGAGGGAGAAAAATGTCTCCCTATCCACTTTCTCCACACCATGCATAATTTTGTACACCTCTATCGTGTCTCTCCTTACTCGCCTTTTTTCTAAGCTAAACAATCCCAGATGTTGTAACCTTTCCTCATAGGGGAGTTGCTCCAGCCAGCCCCTTGATCACTTTAGTTGCCCTTTTCTGCACTTTTTCCAACTCTACATTTTTTAGGTGCAGTGACCAGAACTGTACACAGTATTCTAAGTGTGGTCGTACCACAGATTTGTATAAGGGGAGTATGATCTTGGCAGTTTTATTTTCAATTCCTTTCTTAATTATGCCCAACATGGATTTTGCCTTTTTCACATCCACCACACACTGGGTTGACATTTTCATTGAGCTGTCCACCACAACCCCAAGATCTCTTTCTTAGTCAGTCACCACTAGCTCAGATCCCATCAGCTGATACTTGAAGTTGGGACTTTTTGCCCCAACATACATTACTTTACACTTGCTTCCATTGAAACTCATCTGCCATTGTGATGCCCATTCTCCCAGATCAGAGAGATCCTTCTGGAGCTCCTCACAATCGCTTTTTGTTTTAACAAGATGAGGAGCCTGTTAAAAAAAAGGGGGGGAGAATCCTAGTTCAGCATGACAAGCATGGGGAATAGCCACCTGGGGAGCCCCAGAGGGCCAGATTAGGACCCCAGGATGACTGTATATGGCCCCTGGGGCTGAGGTTCTGCACCTCTGACTTGTGGTGTACAACTTAAAAAAACAAAACAACAAAACATGGTGGGCTTCCTGTTTTTTGGGGTGTTCATTTATTGATTTCCCAGTCGGTTGGCCCTATGTTGGTTTGGAAGAGACCATTAATTCTTCCTGAGATCAGAGCTGACTAAAGAAATAAAATCCTGGGAGTGATTTTGAATGTCAAATGAATCATGCTTTCCAGTTTGTGTTAAACTTAAAGACAGAGGTTGCACTGAAACTATGGAGGTTGTGGGGGAGAATCCCTCTTCCTTGTTCCCATGCCCACTGCAGCACGAAATATGAACTCCAGTCAAACTGTGCAAGCCAGATGCCTTCCCAATATTTAATTTATTCCTTGGAGATCAAGACAGTTCTTGGTTGTTGTTTTTTTATAAGATTCGGGAAGGGAAGAAGAAGCCCCCCTCTAACTATTACCCTGTAATGCTGGTTGCATCAGGCCACCTATGTATAGCACAGACCACACTAGACTAGCACGAAGGTCACTGATTGTGTGAGCGAATTGGATATGACAGAAGCTCTCTGTCTGCCTCAGGGCACCAATAACTAGAGCAGCTCAACATCAAACCGACATCAGCAATATCATTCATAATGGACTCTTCGCTGATCATTTACACGATTTGCTCCTTCGCCTTACACTTTGTAATTTCCTTGGTTTTTCATTTTGGACCTTGGTTTTAAGATCACAAAAAACCAGAACTGCACAAAATGGCAAGTGTCTTATAGAAAGTCACAGCAATATTCCTTTAAGGAGAAAGAGAAAAAAGAAAAGAAAAGTTATTTAAAGGCAAGCTCTTAAAATCAAATTTTTTTTTTTAACCAACTTCAGACTCTACATAGCAATTAATAACTGTGTTTGCATATCATTGTATCTGTCCTTTGTAGAGTCAAATATGTGACACTTTAAAAAGGCAATATTAAAAACCATTTGTTGAGTGTACTTCTGACACATGTAGGGACGTCTGAGGAATCCAATGGGGTGGAATCTGATGGATTTTCACAATTTGCTTCCCCTCTGATTCCGGTTCGCCAGCCCTGTGCTGGTGCCGATTCGCTATGATGTGAGTGGAGCCAGCTCACAGACTTCTGTCTCTAAGATGGACCACATGCACACTTAAAAAAAAAAAATGCTAAGGAAATTTGCGCAAATGGCACTATTTGTGCCATTTGCGTAATGTTACACAATTTTCATAAACCATGGTATTTTGCATGTTTTGCACAAATGAGCACCCAAAAAGCATGTGGAGGTAGCACCATTTGTGCAAATCGGCCGATTTTACACAAATCACACTAGATCCACATGCTAGGCAGGTGCTGATTTGTGCAAAACCTGCAAAATACTGTGATTTACGCAATTTGTGTAGAGTTATGCAATTTGCGTAGAGTTACACAAATTCCACAAATAGCGCCATTTGCACAAATGCCCTTAGCGTTTTTCTTTAAATGCAAAAACCGTCTTAGAGATGGAAGTCCATGGAAACCTTCCTGACTCGGCCCACTTCCTTCTGATCATCAGATCGGGAATGGGCAGAAAGCCTGTCAAGCTCAAACGAGTCGGACTTCCCAGCGTCAGCACATCCCTAGCAGCCATGTATGCACGTTCCACATGTGATGCAGTATGAGAACATAGGAAGATATGCCTTATATGAAGTCTGCCCATTGCTCTTTCTAATCCAGGTTATTGCTGATTGGCAGTGGCTCTCCAGCGCAGAGGTCTCACACATCACCTGTTACCTGATCCTTTCTTTAACTGGAGATGCGAGATATTGAACCTGGGGCCTTCTTCCTCCCAAGTGGATGCTCTACCACTAAGTGATGGTTCTGCCTCAAGGAGGAAGTGTCAAGCTCGATTTCCCTCCTTCTCCGCTTATAGTTGCATGAACTGGGATATGCCCCACTCATGTCCAGTGCGAAAGGCAGTGAATGAATGGCATGGGCCAGGCCTACTTGAATACAAATGTAAGTGTAAATATGTTAGATCTAGCTCACACTAAAAACCCTACATTACACACAGGGGCAGCAAAATCCACTGCCTTACAGCGTCTAGATGGCCACAGCACAGGGCTTTTTGATTACCAGCTATGAGGTCAGAAAATCACTCCGACCTCGTAGCTGGGGGATCTGTGCTCGGAGCACCCTCCCTTCCCCCTCACAGCCAGTGTGGAAAGAACCATGCTGGCTGCTTCACCGAGGTTGTAAGAGCAACCTCGGAGAAGGGCTTTGGGGAGCATTCTGAGGGGAAGGGAGGGGAGGAGAATGGCACTGCCAAGCTATGACATAACCTGGCAGCACCTCGGCCTCCTTCCCTCCTGCTCCAAGGCGCTGCACTGAGACAGCCAAAATCAGCCATCTAAGTGTTTTGCCAAGTGAGAGAAGTGCAGAGAAGTTGGCTTCACCTCTGCGTTCCTCCCACCTTCTATAGGATGTCCGTAATCCTCCGAGTTCGGCAGGTTCCAGGCATCTCCATAGGCCTGAGCCCTAAATATTGAAAGACAATATTATGGTCTTTTTCTCTGTCTTTCAATATTTACGGTATGCAACTATGGATGTTAGAAGTTGGTTTATCTCCATGTTTGGCCAATTGACATATGTTTGGCTGGATGTTGTTGTGAATTTGTATAGACTCCATTCTAATATTGTGTTTATAAATTATTGATATTTTGCATATCAGGATGTATATTTTTTTTAAATAACATTGGAAGTTTTTGTCCTCCTGACTTCTTTACACTGTGGATCTACTCCATGCATGGCTCCAATTGGATTCCATGGTCTTGATTCTTTGTATCACGACTGGGCATTTGGCATGCAGCTGGGACTGGATGTGTAAAATGTCCTACATGGCGGAAGGTTTGGTGGTGGTGGTGGTGGTGGTGGTGGTGAAAATCTGGCTTCTGACTGTGCCCTACTGGATCAAAGCAATGGCAGATTTAGTAACATTCTAGCTGGTAGCACTCCACTTGTCCCATTTCTAACACTTCCGTTTTCAAGATATATAATTTTCATTAAATCTCTTCTGGATTTATCTCCAAAATATATGTTCTCACTCTGCTGTGGCATTGTGGAGCCTAATTAATGCATATACAGTACTTTGCCCTACATAGCAATCAGCATCTTTGATTTCTGAAGGTCAATGCACTGATTATTATAAAATGTACAATATCCATATTTGTTTTCATTTCTTGCAAGGATCTGAAGACCTTGCAGCCAATCTAGGAGTGTTTGTACTTGCACAGCAGGGTTGCCAATTCCCTCATTCATCTGCAGCTTCTCGTGTGGCATCATATTGCACTCTGAAGGGCCTCTGGACTTCAGGAGGGAAGGGTTGCAGGCAGCACAAGCTTTGAATGCAAAAGCGCTGTGGTGTGGTTCAATAACAGGGCATTTGGCATGCAACTGGGACTGGATGTGGAGAATTTCCACCTCCAGTTAAAAGAATCAAGTAGAAGGTGATCTGAAAGACATCTGCCTGAAACTCTGGAGAGCCACTGCCAGTCCTTCAGTACTGAGCTAAATGAATAAACAGTCTCTGGTATCTAGTATCTTTCTATGTTCCTAAGGGGAACCTTAGCCTAGCAGCTCTTGAAGAAGGGTAAGAGCTTGGTGGTAGAAGACCATGCAGTCTGCATGCAGGAACTTCAGATTCAATCCTCAGGTAGGGCTGAGAAAGTCTCAGTGTAGACCATTTAGTGTTGACCAGAGGTGCACAACCTATGGCCCGGGGGCCAAATCCAGCCTGCCTGGGTCCCAGTCTGGCCCTCTGGGGCTCCCCAGATGGCCCTACTCCCTTTTCCCCAATCACCAATCATTTGGTAGTTTTCCACCTTCTGTGCAATTTTTTCCCCATTCAAAAAGGTCAAAGAGCCTCTCCTAAGGCTTAATTACTGGCAGTAAGAGCTTTAAGCTAACATACGCTGGTATTTGGAGGGTATTTGGCCCCACCCACCACTGGGGAGCCGAGAGAGCTTCTCTGAAATGGAATTCAACCCTCCATCTCAAAGGGGATCATCACTATGAGGGTAGACAATACTAAGTTAAGTGGACCAATGGTCTGACTTGGATAAGGCACTCTCCTGTGTTCATAGGAGAAGCTTATGGGGGGAGTACAAAGGGTTGTGGTGAGAAGGGGGAACTGAACCACATTTCTTAGGTAGAGCATTATGCCTGACCCTATTAGTTCTGGACTCTATTTATACGTATTTTTCATGTAAAATAAACTGACTATTTAGGACTTGCCGCAAGCTCCCTTTATATTATCTTCATAACATAATTCATTTGCTTAAAAGGAAGTATCAAGGTTGGCTTTGATTAGCTGAATGGCCTCTCTTGTGCACACGGTAGTGTCTGCCAAAAGGACACTTGTCTCATCTTGTTAAGATATTGCACTGAGCATCCTGAGAAACAAATGTACTCCATAAGGGACACACACAAAAAGGCTTGTTCCATACTGCAAGATAATGGCAGCCAAAACCCGAAGAGAAGAAAAAATAAGAGAATGTGTGGGCATCATTTCAAGAAATTTAATTGTCTATACTTGCAGGGTCTCCAATTTCTTTTTGAATTCAGCATCAACCTTCTCTCTCTCTCTCTCTCTCTCTCCCTCCCTCCCTCTCTCTCTCTCTCTCTCTCACACACACACACACACTCACACACACACACACACACTTTCAAAATATCTGAAGAGTATGGGTTGGATCCAGATATTAAATCTATGTCTGGATCCAACCCAATTCATTTGGAAACATCTTCAGCACACATCAGTCTGTGGGAGGAGAGGGTACCCTTATTAGTGTGGTCATAGGTAGGAGGAGGTATAGCATTGGGGGATTAACAGTCCAGTTGAAAAGAAGAGGGACTAGACACCTTATGCCTGTCCCCTCTTCTGGTTCTTCATCTAACCAGATGATTCCTGGCTGCCTTACGAGCTTGCCCTCAGGTTTGATGGTGATGCTGCTGAATGCCGGGTCGGTCCAAAACAAAATCTCCCTCATCCATGATTTAATTGTGGATGAGCGACTGACGTGGTGTGCATTACTGACAGCTGGGTGGGGGAACTGGGAGTGGTAAGTCTCCCCCAGTTGTGCTCCCCTGGGTACTTGGGAAAGCACCAACTTCAAACTGAAGGTCAAGGAAGGGGGGTTGCTGTGGTCTATAGGAATTCTATATCCCTCTCTAGGCTTCCTGTCCATTCGAGTGCCAATCTTGAGTGTTTGTACCTTGTATTGGGTACTCAGGACAGATTAGGGATTCTGCTGGTGTACAGCCCGCCCACCCAGCTACCCTTCAGTCTCCCTGCCTGAGGTGTTAGAGGTGGTCTCAGATTTGGTGCTGAGCCTAATTCAAAGTGTTGGTATTAACAATCAAAACCCTAAACAGCTTGGGGCCAGGTTACCTGAAGGATCCTCTCCTTCCCTATATACCTGCCCAGACCCTAAGATAGTCTTCAGTGGTCCTTCTCTGGGAGCCCTTGCCAAAGGAAGTGAGGTGGGTGATGGTGACTGCCTTTTTGTTCTGGCACCCGAGTTGTGGAAATAGTGGAATAAGCTCCAGAGATGCTTGTCTGGCACCTATGTTGTACTCTTTTTGGCACCAGGTGAAGACTTTATATTCCCAGGCATTTTAGTCTTTCAGTTTCTGTTATTTAAGATATTTTACTGTATTTTAAAACTTTGCACTGCTGGAAGGTTTTGTTTTGTTTTGTTTTTATACTGTAGCTTTAAACTTTTAAACTTTTATATTGTATTTTTATCATGTTGTATAGTTTATGGTTTTAATTGTTGTGAACTGCCCAGGGAGCTTCAGCTATTGGGCAGTATAAAAATGTATTGAATAAATAAAATTTCCAGAAGGACCAGGGAGCTCAATCCTTCTCAGCATGTGTGGCACTCACAGGAACATCTGGTAAGCTGGCCATGCTCAATTTCTGATACCACATGCTGAAGTCAGTAAGGGATGGAGGAGAAATTCATCCTGTTTGAATTTTTATGCAAACTTACCCAGTTCATACCTCCTGAACCTATATGACCCAGAGCACACTTGCACACTGAAATCCGAACTATTCAAAATTTTGTGATGCATTTCACAACTCAAAAAATGTGCATATTTAGGACATTTGTATGCAAAAATGTGTATATTAGGGGATAGTATGCACAAAAATGCACCATATAAGGGAAAACTCACTTATAAACATGTGCTTACTAAATACCAAAAAAAAAAACAAAACCCAAAACACAACACCATATAATAAGAAAAATGCACACACAAATGCAGACAAATTTTCATGCTGTAACTCTTTTTTGGGGACCAGATTTGCAAACTGATGCAGAAATGGGCCAGAACAAACTTACAGTCAGGAAAATGAGAAACTGAGTAAACAAAACCCTGGCATGGATGTAGCCTGAAATTTTGACTTGACCTCAGGCTTCAGACCCAAATCTAGATATATTGTTTCCAGAAGACTTCCAGACTTCATCAGAACTTGTTCTCTGCCTCTGGGCTTTTTTCTGTGGGTGCTTAATGTTTTTCTGAAGACAATATTTGTATAGCTCTGTTTGCGAACATTTCATTCAAAGCTACTGGCGACTACAGTGAGTCTTCACACAGAAGCTCTTAATATGTATTAGTCTTCTAAATAAACATCCACTATGAATGGGGGTAGTTGTTTAAATGTTCTCAAAGTGTACTGAAAGTTCAAGAAGAGTACCCCCTACGCCCAATTCCAAGGCTCACACAATATTATCTTAGACAGCTGTTTTCCAACAATATAATCACTCTAAAATGCACAAAGAACTGAGGCCAGATAAATTAAGTCCCCTGAATACACATGCAGACAGCAGACACAATCTGAGTTGTTAGAATTTCCCATTGCAAATAATTCACGGTACTGTTGACTACATGGGATGGAATGTCTCAGCAAGGCTGACATTGTCAAGTTGTACAGGGCATCCATTGTATGGTGTCTCCCAGTGACTTTTGGTTGTGCCAAAAATGCCTTGGCTTCAAAAGGAGCTAGTGTTAGTGTATTTGGCTGCACCTGAGTCTTCTTGTCAGCAAAATACAGAATGTGCCTGGGTCATTCAAGCATTTGTGAGGAGTTTCACTTGTTGAGCCTAGCCACAGGGTCTAAGCCCAAATTTCTAGGAGTCAGTTTTGAAATCTTTTAAGTTATTGGTTACTAAAGACTGCAGATATAACTCTTCTGACATCAAATATTACTTTTGAGCTGAAATGCCTCCCCCTGGCTTTGCCATCCTGTTCAGAGGCTGCAGCTTTGGCAAGGCATCTTGGCGATTTTGAGAGTATGAACAGGGGTGAAGTTTGGGATGAACTTATCAGCAGTGGAAATTGCACTCCTGGCTGTTGGAGGGTGGGATTTTGACTTGAAGTTTTTAACCACAGTGAGGGAACCATTGCCCTCACTCAGAGTTGGCTTGCTGATGATGCAAGCCATGTTGGAGTGAAGGAAATGCTTTCTGCCCCCTCTTTATCACCTTGTGCCCAAAAAGTAATGGCTCCTGCTAGGATCTGGAACTCTTGGAAGTTCAATCACCACTGCTGCCAGGAGGACTATGTAAGA
This sequence comes from Shinisaurus crocodilurus, assembly GCA_021292165.1. Classification (NCBI taxonomy): domain Eukaryota; kingdom Metazoa; phylum Chordata; class Lepidosauria; order Squamata; family Shinisauridae; genus Shinisaurus; species Shinisaurus crocodilurus. Next base: position 12,087,559 of record CM037883.1, on the reverse strand, counting down.
TGTGGCAGAAAGAAGGTAAATGAGAGGCAGTTTTGTGAAGACTTTGGCTCCCTCCCCCAAAGTCAAAAATCTTTGAGGAGAACAGTCAATTTGGCTCTATTAAACACTCAGAAGCACCTTTTGCTCTAAGTGTGACCTATCTGGGGAGGAAAATATTGAAACCTTCTCATCTCATGCAACTGATTTTGCTGGTTTCCTAAGTTTGCTTTTCTAATCCTTTGAGATACAACCCTGTGATGCTTGTACTCCCTTGACTCGATCAGCATGCCAATTGTCACAATTCTGACAGAGCTGTAATTATCAACCAGGCCTTCTTCTCTGTGTGCAGTTATAAGCAACCATATCCAGAACCCCTTCTTGAAAATTGCATTTCAAGTTGTATATTAGCTCTGCGAAATAACAGGTCCTTTTTCTGTACTGCAAGGGAATGAACACACAGGGCATCCTGCTTTGTCCAGAGCACAGATAACAAATGGATTCCGGTTCCTTCCCTTCCTCTCTCATCTGCTTCTGGTCTGACCTCTTACATGACTCAGGACCACAATATCTGATGAAGTGCCTCTCCCGATGTGAACTATGATCAAGATCTGAGGGCCTTCTCTGAGTGCCTCCTCTCAGGGAGGCTCAGAGGATGGCAACAAGGGAGAGACCCTTCTCAGAGGTAGCCCCCCAAATATGGAACACTCTCCCCACTGGGGTCTGCCTGGTGCCAACACTGTCATCTTTTCACCACCTGGTTAAGACTTCCCTCTACTTCCAGGCATTTGGTGGCATGTGATGACGGGCATTTATGTCTGTTGTTTTATCCAATCCCTGTATTTTATTGTAACATTTTTAGCTGTTTTCTGTTTTATTGCATGTTAAAAGACTTTATATTATGTTTTTATTATCTTGCATTTCTGAATTTTAATTTTTGTGAACCACCCGGAGAGCTTTGGCAATTGGGCAGTATAGAAGTTAAATAGGTGAAATGGGTGACATTGCCCCTTTCCAATTCTTGCAAGGTGTGCTGTGATGCCTAGTGTGCAGCGGCTGGGTCTCAAGGCCCATTTTACATCGTAGTTCTTCTTCCAGTGCTTTTATCAGGCACCAGCCTGGAAGAGCTGGGAGCTGCATACTGTCCGGGTGCCTGATTGAAGAAAAGCCTCACCCCCTAGGGATGAAAACATTCTGCCTGCTAAATAGCACACTTCCAAGGATGGGCTATTTTGTCCCCATAGCTTCCATGAAACCACAGTTGGAACAGCACCAGAAACTGATTCTAAGTAATAACTTCTAAAGGCAACCTTCCACAAGCTGCCACCTCCATGTCCCATCATCCACAGGCAATGTCCATTCTGGCTGGGGACAATGGAAGTTGTAGTCCAACACATCTCGATGGTACCACATTGGGGAAGGCTTGGCGATCATCTCTTGACAGGGATTCATCTTATTGTTGGCTTTTCATTTTCTCTTCTCATCAGCTACTTTGGAGAAGTCTGTTGTCAGGCAAAACGGTGACATATACACCTTTTAAATAAGGGCTACACCATTGACCTCAATGCAGAAATTCTCAGAGAGAACAGAAACTCCAGCTATGAGCCAATGGTATTGTACAGAATGTACCATGTCAGAGAGGATATCTGAGCAGTGGCTGGGGAAAGTATCTGATCCTGTGTGTTTTGAAAGGTTGGGAAACCATGTACTCAGAGTAGAATAAACCCTTGTGTTGTTCTTCCAAAGTGACAGCATTATTATTATTTTTTTACTGGAGAAAGATGGGTTCCATGCAGGAAAATTGTCCTTGCTTCTATTTGTTGTTTTCTGTGTCTGCTCAAATAAGAAACAAAGAGGCAGACAACAGTCAATGGCAACTGATGCTATCAGTAGAAAAACAGACCCAACAAGAGAAACTTTCAGCTGGGAGCTGACCTTGCTGTGTCACTTGAAACATGAAGAGAGTAAGCAGATGAAGTGGCCCTAGGCACCCAATGCAGAGATTACTTCTTCAGATGATGAGTTCCCCCTGGGGAAAAATTATCTTTTTCTGTGATATATAAAATTACCTTTATTACCCAACCTAATCTTGGGAGCCAACTGTTCAGTCTGCCTCCTCAAGTGACAAGGTACTGTCACGCATCACAGTCAAGTTTGAAAACTAATGTGTGGGGATCTCATTGCAGCATGCAAGAGGAAACTTACCAGGCTGTGGCACTCAAAATGGGTGGTTGGTTCATCTATATCACCACACAAGAAACTGCATATATGGTCAGTGCGACGACACAGTCCCTTACACTTTAGGACCAGGCGCATAAACCCTTCTCAGGCTAAGCACCAACACTTAAAAACCTGAGGGGAGGGTCAAATGAAACCTTTCCCCTACACCAAACACTTTATAATTAACCTAAGTCCCTATAACTCTAAATACTTTCACTCTTCAGACAAGCACTGATTTCTCTCAAAACTCGTGACAGACAACAAATAACACGACTAACCTAACTCCCAAACTCTCTTAACACTCCCAACACAACTCTGATGTCCCTCAAACACTCCTTATATACTCCTCCCCCCACCCTTTCCAAGACATCACAAACCACACCTACTCAGTTCAACATTCTATACTCACTAAACCTACTAATGCAGACCTACACCAGGGAACTGAATTGTGGGGTTACGCCACAGTCAGCAGTATATAAATCCATTAAGTAAATAATACATAAGAACAGAAACTCCAGCTATGAGCCAATGGTATTGTACAGAATGTACCATGTCAGATAAATTGAGATGAACAGACATGCTGCCTATGGTAGCAGTCTACCCTGTATGCAAAGGAAGCACCAGACAGGCAAATGGCACTGGCAATGCAGATGAAGAGGACAAGAACTATCCAGTCTTGGATTTGGGATGTATGAGAAATTCATTTCAGTTTGTTTTTGAGCAGGATTTACCCAGTTTGCACCTTCCGGACCGAACAAAGACTTGGATGCAATCTGCGGTCAGAGACCGTACATTTCCAAGCATGCAATGTACTTTGTGCCCCCCCCAAAGTGTTCAACAGCATGTGCACATTTGAATAATGCATCTTACAGCATGTGTACTGTTGAAAAGAATGTGCACAAATATGCTTTAATCAATGGGAGAAGAATGCGTGCATTTCAAAGATGCTCACAATCAATGCGTACATTTGGAAAAAAATATGCCCCCGCAAAATATGCATGGATTTTCACATGAAAAAGGGGGGAAAACAAAGCTCGCAATCCGATACGGACTTGAGTCAGAATAAGCTTCAGGATGGAATTTGGAAAACTTCGGTGCGCTCAAGGTTTTGCTGATCTGCACATCCCTAGATTTAACTATGGCAATGAATTGCTCGGGATGAAGAGCCAGGCACAAGTCTGAGACTTTATGCCACGAGAGGGAACCCTGTAGGCCCCTTGCATCACCAGTGACAACTACTCCCCCGTTTACCGGTAATTAGAATTCCTGAGCTGAGCAGCTACAAAGCACTGGGGTGGGGTATGTGATCAGTGGGTACAATTATGACATCAGTGGTGTGGCTACTGGGCACAAACTCATTCCCTGCCATAAGAACATAAGAAGAGCCGTGCTGGATCAGACCAAGGGTCCATCTAGTCTAGCATGCTGTTCACACAGTGGCCAACCAGCTGCCCACGGGATCACCTCACTGAATGCATGGAAGCAACTGAACAGCCCTAGCAGCTCTTACAGAGCAATTCTATGCATATTTACTTATAAGTAAGTCCCACCACATCCAATTACTCTTACGCCCAGCTAAGTATGGAATTGCAGCCTAAGTAATGTAGAAAAGGGCAACCACTACATCTTTTCACAACCAATGATCTCTATCTATCACTCTATTCATGCCATCAACCCTAGTTTCTGATGGATAGGGACAGTGCAAGTTTAATATATTAGAACTGCCTTGTAATCAACACACTAATAACATGGTACTGCAGAGACACCCTATTATCCCCGGCGTTCTCTTCATTCTCTCATCCTGAGCCATTTATAATGCAGTTGATTGAAAAACAAACCAACTCATTTATTGTCTTTGGGGCAATGTGCCTCTGTTGATATCTCTGACAGGTTATTTGAGCTCTGCGTTATGACCGTGAGAGTCAACAACATCTTAATATATTGTAAAAGATGAAGAACAAAAAGGCACATTTTTCTTTTCTCTCTTTTTCTTTTTTTTATTTTTAGAAAAGGAAATGCAGTTTCAGAACTACAAGGGAGAGACCCTTCTCAGAGGTAGCCCCCCAAAGTGGCAAAAGACCCACTTCTGGGATCTGAGTCTTTGCTGAACCAGTGATTAAATTATTGTGTATGTGTGGGGGGGGGAGACTTCTACCTTTTGTGATGTAGGAAGCTATGGGTGTGGAATGTTTCACTTGCCTTTCACCCCCATAATTTGAACAATTTGCTGAACAGCTACAAATCAGTGTGGGTATGGAGGTAGAGGTGGCAGGTGTCATTTTCTTTGAGGAAGCAGTAGGTGGGAAGGGATTCTAATGCTCCCTCATCCTGCTTTCCAGGTTTTTTTTTCCCCCCTTCCCCAGGCTCACATTTTGTTCTGCAATTTACACATAAGAAGTCCTACCAGCATGTGCTTTTAGGACATTGTCTAAAACTGTTCAGTAAAAAATATTCCCAGATTTATGTCCACCTGCCTTTTACAGTTAAACCGAACATGCCCAGGGAACAAAATTCCCCAGAAATCTCCATAAGAATACATTTTATGGGGAATTTTTGGACCTTGAACAACTGAAGCAATTATGGGGGGAACAAAAAGAGGCCATCCACAGGTCATCTTAGTCTCTTCTGATAGCCAAGAACAATAGCAAACACCTCTTTGAAACAGAAAATAAATCCACTGAGGGAAAGCTTTGTTAAGCTGATTTAAAGTTTACAGGCCTCAGGCCTTCTTCAGTCTTTTCAAATGCAAATTGACAGCCATTAAGGCCAGGCTTTTCTTATGCAGATTGCCTGGATTAAGGAAAGATTAAATCTTTAGTTACTTTAAGTAGGTGAAACCTAGAATCCATTCTTATTTTGATCCTAACAGCCTGGGGAAACATTTAGTAAGACAAAAGTCTTTCATATGCACAATTTGCCTTGCCTCAGGCACTTTTGTGGGCAGGTCTGGCTGGACCCTGGAATGCAAGGAAAGCTAGGTTTCATAAAACCACAGGATGAGGGTTAGACCTTTCCCCTCCTTCTCTCTCTTTTTAAAAAATTTATTTACTTTTCAAAACAAAATATAACAAAATACAATAATAACACAAAAATTGAACTTAAACTAAATCAATAAATCATAAAGTGCACCCCCACACACATCCTCCTAGGGACCAATTTATATACTTCCATCCCCTTAATCAAATGAATTCCAAATTCCAAAAATATAACATATCCCTGACAAGGCATACTCCCCTTCCCCTTTATTAATACATAGTCTAATAATTGATTCCATATATCCATAAAATTCTTCTTCTTTAACTGTCCTTTTTTGCATTTGATACTACAAGTTAGTTTATCATTTAGGGCTATATCCCAAACTTCCTTATACCAACCAGTTATTAGGAAAACATGTTGTACTTTCCATTTTCTCGCTATCATTAGCCTAGCCTGCAGTTAACAAGTTTACAATTAATTCCTTCGTATTCCTTTCCCCTCCTTCTCATTTCCCCTTGTGAACCTCAGCTATTTTTCTCCAAGCCAGGGTCTGGAGGTGTTTGTTATTTCATGGGGTGGGGGAAACAGCGGGGAAAGAGGCTGTAAGAGGAATGACCAGATAGGTAAAGAGTTAAGCATCCCTACTCATCTGCCACTTTTCTGCTGGAAAAAAAGAATTATCCCCACAATCTGGTGCATCTCTTTGGTGGGGAACTGGATTCCTAGACCCAGTCATTTTGCCAAACCTGTAGGTATCCATGGGATCTGGAAATCTGCACAATCTGGTCTCCAGATCACATGCATGTATTTGCTGCAGACATTTGTGGAAGCCAGAGGTACAGCAAAGGCCCACTTTCCCTTCATGCCAGCATTCATGATTCAATGCGTGAGCATTTCTTGTGGAAGTGGTCTTCTGTCACTAACATTTGAAACCACCTTTCAAACCACCTTCAGAAGTGCTCATTAAAAATATGGGCTAGGCATATTGCTGCAGTCAACTTCTTTCTGTATGTCAGATTTTTTAAAAAAAAACCACGGAGGACCAGTATTAGTACACACAAGTATTAATTAGACTACTTATGTATATGTGAGAACAGAAGTGAGATGTGCGTTTGTGTTTTTAATAGTTCCATCTGTCTTCAGTTCATGACATTATAAATCTACTCGAGTTTACCCTCAAGCAACAGGGATGCTAATTTCACACTTTTCGGTAAAGGCTTTGCTTACATGGCTTTCGTTCTCATCACTGAAGTGCAGCAAATCAAGGATAAGATGGAAGGAGAATTAGAAAACCACCACCACCACCAAAACACAGATGAAGAAGGTGAGAAGAGTGATGGGAAGCATCATCGACTTATGAATTCATAAACCTAGTTTGTTAATGCTTCACTGTGGCTGGGTGGATGGATCCAAACTTTTCTACCTGCATCATCTGTCAGGGATGCTTTGACCTGGATTCCTGCACTGAGCAGGGGGTTGGACTCGATGGCCTTGTAGGCCCCTTCCAACTCTACTTTTCTATGATTCTATGATTCTATGAGTTATCTGTTTATTTGCGATATATCACCAGTGATGCAAGGGGAGCCACTATGTTGTAGTAGTGGACAGGATTTTGGAACTAGAACTGGATTCAAATGCCTCTTGGGGGGGGGATGCAGACTGATTAGGTGAGTTGCAGGGTGGGGGAGTAGTCCCTAGAACCTGGGTTAGGGATGTGTGAATCACAATAACCCAACCACCCCAAAATTCTCTGGTGTCCGGATATGCCACGCTGCAAGCAGAGGAGTGGGTAAATGCCGAGTCTGGGGAAAGAGCAGCCAGGAAGAGCTATGACTGTTTTATCTCCTGCCAGGTCAGGATAGCATCACTTGTCTCTATGGGTCCAGCACCATTTGCAGGAAGCGCAACTACAATATTCACCAAACAAGTGAATGAGAACTGAGCCAAAGTGTTAAGTCTTACTGTCTAGGGAGGGTGGTAGAGAGACAGAGTCATTGCTAAATGTCTAGGTGGCTACACAAAAGATTGCAAAATGCATCCAATATGTGTGGGTGTCTGTAGAACACTTATTTCTATTGAATAAATGAAGGGCTTTACAGAGAATCCCTGCTTGGCCATGAAGACCAGTGAATGGTCTTGAGGTATCGGCTCAGCCCAGACTATCTCACTGTTTTGTTATGTTTAGGAGGCTCAAGAGTAGACATTGTGGGATTTATTTGTTACAAGTGCTACTGTAAACCACCCTGCAATTCATAAATCAAGAAATAGAGCCAAAAGGGAACAAAGTTAGGGGACAAACCACATTAACAATGATCACATGTGTCTGACACTTCGAAGTGACCACAGTTGTTTGCATACGTATATTATTTCAGCAATCCTTACAAACAATCCTGCAAGGCAGGTCAACACTGTTATACCCATGTTGCATATGCATGTGTGTCTGCTGAACATGAGAGAGAGAGTCATGTCCTGCTTCACAACTCATTCATCATTCATTCATTCGTTCTATTTTTGGCCCACCCAATAACGGACATTAGCTGGGTGGATTACAAAACCTAAAAGAATACAATACAATACAATAGGCTAGATCTAGTTTTAATGTCCTTTTTGGTGAATTCTTGCATGGAGCCATGTGACCTAACCACAACACTCATCTTAAAATTGAAAAGAATTTGTATTTTGGCTTTTCAGACAATTTCAACAAGGTGATCTGTTGAAGGTGACTGAGAATACTTTGCATATGTGTGTACACACACACACACAAACAAACAAACACACACACGCAGTCTGTCTGTCTGTCTGTCTGTATCTATCTATCTATCTATCTATTCTATCACAATAAAATGGATGCACTATCAGAATCTTAGGAAAGTGTCAGTGAACTAAGTAAATTGTAATCATAGTGATTAGGAGAGTGTCTAATTAACATGCTGCTGGATAATGAAGACATTTGCAATCACAGTCTAATGCATTTAAAATATCCTTTGCATTCTACATAAAAATGTGCCACATTGAAATTATTTGGAATTTAGCCACTCCGGCATAGGATTACATCTACTACCGTAAGTATTATGTGGCAGCAAACCCAGGTTTTACAGAAGTGCAACTTGACAGGAGCTGCAGCCAATCTCAGCTACGGGCTAGTTCAAACATGGTTCATCACAACACCGTTTCCTCTGTGTGCTGAAGGGATGGTTGAAGAATTCAGTTTTTGACTAATTCCAATAGAAACAGACATGATCCAGACCTCCTGGACTAATGCACAGGTCAGAGGTTAGGCTGTGATCCTGTATCCATCTATGCGGGAGTGAGCCCCACTGAACTTATGCCTGAATAGATACACATGTTTTGTGGCTGTGCTGTTGTCTGCCCGCTTTCTCATTTCCTGAATGTTCTGATGGAGTTTTCAGCTGAAAAAAGGAGCAAAATATGTTTGGAAATGCATATTTTTGACAGAAAAATATATTTAGGAATATGTATTTAAAATTCCAATACAATTTCTGTACCTTTTTTTAAAAAAATCCACATATCTTATAGATTCATAGATCATAGAGTTGGAAGGGGCCTACACTACAAGGCCATCGAGTCCAACCCCCTGCTCAGTGCAGGAAACTAGAGGAGAGATCTCCCATCCAAGTAATAACCAGGCCTGACCCTGCTTAGCTTTCTTATGGATGAACACTTGTGAAAGTAGGCCCCTTCCAACTCTATCTATGAATCTATGAATCTATAAGTGCCTTGGTCCAGAAATAGATCAATTCACCTACCCCTTGTCAGATGATATTGAGCCGATATGCACTGGTGATCCTGTGAGAGAAGTATTCTGATGATCAATTACCATGAATTATCATCATCATCATTACCTGGTTGATCCAAACATCAGTTTGGATCCAGTCATGATTAACTTAAGCATGCAACTTCTTTGTTGAGGGAACTGCACTGGCTGCCTATTTACTACTGGGCCAGGTTTATGGTTTTGGTACTGGTGTATAAAGCCCTAAACAACTTGGGACCAGGATACTTGAGAGAGCGCTTCTCCCTTATCAACCTGCCCGGTCACTGAGGTCATCAGATGGCATGGTCCTGGTAGTTCCACATGGAACTATGGCCCTTTTGGAGTCCACCTGGAGTCCACTTCAGTGTGGTGACTCCATTTCTATGGACCTCCCTGCCTCTGGAGGTCAGGCAGGCACCAACATTGTGTTGTTTCCGGTGCCTCCTGAAAACATCTTTATTTCAGGAGGCCTCCCATGGGTGACCAGCCATTGTTTCTATTGATATTCTGTTTAATATAGTGCTATATTCTTTTTGCCTCTTTTCAGAGTGATCTCCTATGACCCCTAGAGAGCATCCAGAGGGCCATAGGATTTGTTAGGATTCCCAGCTCCAAGGTCGGAAAAGAGCTCCAACCTCGAAGCTGGGGATCTGTGCTCGGGGTGCCCTCTCCCGCAGCCGGTGTGGAAACAACCACACCAGCTGCTTCTCCGAGGTCACAAGAGCAACCTTGGAGAAGGGGTTTAGGGGAGGCCAGGGAGGGGAGTAGACTGGCACCACCGAGATATGATGTATCCTGGTGGCGCCTCAGCCTCCTTCCCTCCCGCTCCAAAGCACTGCAGTTAGATGGCCGAAATTGGCCATCTAGCTGCTTTGCAGAGTGGGAAGAGCGCGGAGGGGACCTTCACCTCTGAGCTCATCTCACACACACCCTAAGATGCCCATAATCCTCTAAGTTCGGAGGGTTATGGGCAGCCTCAGAGGCTTGCACCCTTATTGTGTTTAAATTGTTGTACACCACCTTGATGGCTCTTTAGCAGATAAGGTGGTATATAAATGTTAATAATAAATTAATAAAAAAATAAAAAAATAAGTCTCATTGATTTCAAAGGGTCTAATCTAGGAATGACTCTAGATCCTCCTCCTCCTCCTCCTCCTCCTCCTCCTCCTCCTCCTCCTCCTCCCATTAATGTACATGGCACTTTACTTAGTCACATGAGCATTTCCCTATTTCTAGGAGCTTAAAATCTACATTATAAACTGCAAGTACTTGCATATATGCAATTGCAGCCATTCATGGGAGCTCATGGTGTTCATACGAACACCCTCATATATTCAGTGCACGTGTGAGGGGCTGGTGGGCATGCACCCACTGGCCACTCCCCTCCCATGCTGACATGGCTACTGGCTGCGCCCACCACTAGTGGCCACAGAATTGCCATTAGAGGGAAAAGAGCCAATGTGCATACACTTGTATATGCACAAGGCTCCTCCAGCCAATCAGAAACTGGTTGGCTAGGATGGATTTTGGGGCTGGCACCTAGAAGAATAGTGGGCAGAGTGTTGGACAAGTACTGGGAAGACCTAGACTGAACTACCTGCACAGACATGATTTTATCTGGTCTGGGGTGATTTTGGGGTCAGCTTTAATCTTTCTGTCCTCACAGGACTGTTGCAAGAATGAAATGGCATAACCATCATGTCTTCTATCTGATTCTGAGCTCCTTGGGGAAATGTCAACCTACAACAGTGGTAGGCAGCCTTTTTGGGCCCATGAGCATATCTGGCAGTTTGAGAAACTGTCCTGGGCACCACCACAAAATGGCTGCCATAGGAAACGTGGTGGCTGGATGCACTGCAGAGGAAAGAATCAGCTTGTAGATGCCCAACATCTTCATTTCCTAAGGATGTATCTGAGCCCCACATGTGGCCCAGAGGCATTGATGGCAAATGAAGATGACAGTGCCCTTCACTTTGCTTTGAAGCGATCTCAGCTGCCAGTGAGGAAAGTTGTTATTTTTAAAAAAAGGTGTGAAGGGTAAGGCATCTTCGCAGGTGCCAAGAAAGATGTCTGAAGGCATATTGATGCCCACGGGCATCACGTTGCCTACCCCCTGGAATCAAAACATGATAACTAAATAACCGAATCTTCATCTGTAATAATAAAACATTAAAATTATACTGATACTAATGCTACTAAAAATAAATTCCCCCATCTAGTTGCTAATAATTACTTCCACATCAGCTTCAAATTTTACCACAAACATGTCTATATTAATGTGTATTTCTACTACACTTTATTGCTAGAAGGACAGAATAATTTATATCGTGCCCATAAAAGAGATATAAATCACACCGCTCAGAAAGAAAGAAAAAAGTTAGAGTGATTTTTGCTCTAATTCCCTCTGCCATCATTGCAACCTATTCTCTGCCAGCATTTCACCCCACAGAGTGGCTCTCCCTGCCTCGTTCTCCGTATTCAGAAATGCCCAGCAATTTGCAAGCATTATCTAGGAGAAAGAGGGCAACACGTTCAGATAGCGCTGGTTGCATGAAGGAGCTGAGCGAGCTGATATTTTGCAAAACTCGGCTGACAACCAGGGGATGGCGATTAAAATGGCCAAATGCCACATGATGCACGTATGCATTGATTTATCAAGGAATTTCTGTACCATCCTTCAATGTCAGTTTTCAGGATGGTTTACATGTGAAACAATTTAATTTATAAAAAAAAAAAAACAGTACAAAAATGCAATCAAAACATCAACAGTTAATGAAGCATTTAAAAAAAGAAAAGAAAAAAAGAAACAGATCTAAAAGCCATTGATAGGGCTTTTAAACAGCCAGGTAGAATCAGAAGATTTTTGTCTGGTGCCAAAAAATAGCAGAGTAGATGTCAGGTAAGCCTTCCTGGGGACAAAGTTCCAGAGACCAGGCATGGCAACCAAAAATGCCCTCTGTGCTGCTTGTCATGCCCTGTCTCTGCTGCAATAGATGGGTGAATCTCCTAGCCCAGTGTTCTCCAACCTTGGGTCCCCAGATGTTTTTGGCCTACAACTCCCAGCATGCCCTAGCCAGCATAGCTGGGAGTTGTAGGCCAAAAACATCTGGGGACCCAAGGTTGGAGAACACTGTCCTAGCCAGTGTCTGTCCAAGCACTGCAGGTTCTAGGAATCTGTGAGAAACTCACTGCATCAAGTTAGGAAGAAAGGAAGCTGCCTTACGCTGAGTAAGACCCTTGGTCCATCCAGCCCAGTGTTGTCGACACTGACTGGCAGCAATGGCTCTCCAGGGTTTTCAAGAAAGAGTTTTTCCAGTCCTATGTGAAGATGCCAGGGATTGAACCTGGGAGTTTCTGTATGTATTTATTATATTTATACCCCGCCTTTTTTCCTGCAAGGAACCCAAGGCGGCTTACATAATCCTCCTCCTCTCCATTTTATCCTCACAACAACCCTGTGAGGTAGGTTAGGCTGAGAGTCAGGGACTGGCCTAAAGTCACCCAGTGAGCTTCATGGCCATGAGGGTACTGCTCTACCCACTATGCTATGGTCCCTGTATTTTTTTTACCAATTTACCCATTCACACCATCTGGACCCGAATGCAGATCCAAACACAATTTGCAGTTGAGAATCTGATGCATTCCACAGAACAAAATGAAAGAAAACAAATGTATTTGACAACATGCACACATTGGAAACATGCACACTTTCCGAAAATGCAGACAAACACGCTCTAGTCGAAGAGCGCGTGCAAAAAATGTGTCCAAAATGCATACAGGCTTGTGGCTCACGCTGGCTCAGCTTATCTGAGTGTGGAAAGCTAAGCAGGGTCAGGCCTGGTTATGACTTGGATGGGAGACCCCTCCTCTAGTTTCCTGCATTGAGCAGGGGGTTGGACTCGATAGCCTTGTAGGCTCCTTCCAACTCTATGATCTATGAATCTATGAATCTACATTTAAACATGCATCCAAAAATGCATACCTTCATGCGTGCATTTCAAAAAATGCAGATGAATTTCCGTATGGCTTAAAAAACAAGCAAAAAAAAAAAATTAGAACTTGAATAAAATTCAGCTTGATAGATCTCCTCATCCCTAATTTGGAGATTATGTAATGTTATCTTAGCTATGTGTTTGCATGAGCTATTTTGTCTTTGTGGAAGGCTTATTCCCGTGTATGCGAACTTTGCTTTTGTGTACAAAATGCCTTCTCTGGATAATCAAACTTCTTATAATATTCAACAGAACCGTAGTGCTCTTTAATTAACATTGTAGTCACACACACACACACACACACACACGCGCGCGCGTGTGTGTGTGTGTGTGTGTGTGTGTATTCTGAGTCAATGGGGTAATATGGTTTTCAAGAAAGGCAATAATGAATGCAATCAACCAGACACAGCTCCTGAGAACTCTCCATTGTGTTTGGTGCAAGCTTCATTGAACTGTGCCTGGCAGATTTCACCCTCTGTTTAAAAAAAAATAAAAAATAGAATAAAAATGAAGTTTGGGGAGGAAACCCTAAGTAATTCCATTTGATAGGAGGCAAACATGATTTGTTCATGTTTAAAATAACCAGTGTACTAGTTACTCCTTTTCTGTAATTAGGAAACCGTTGTTAGTATGACTGATTGAATTTGAATAGCACTACCCAGGGAAATACGCTGTGCTATCAACTTGAAATGATTACGATTATTTGGCCTTTAGCAGTCATGGGATAAAGTCAGCAGCAGGGCAGGATGGCAGCTCGTCTACAGCTTCACCTAATGAAATCAAGCACATCTGCATCTCTAACAGCAGGAAAATACTGCGGAGCTAATTTAACAACACGTTGGAGAGAGTCCATTGCTAAGCCACACTCTACACACAGAAGCAGAAGAAGCAGGTGGCGAAGTTCAGAGGTGGTGAAAGTGGACTGCTCCATTTCAAGCTGCAAGAGAAAATCATCCTCCCTCCCCCCGCCAGGAATCCCTTACTCCCTGCAAATAGAAAACTAGCACAAATGGAAGCAAGGTGGGATATACAGCCTTTCTTCCTGGATGTAATAGCCTCTGGATTTCAACTTGCAGGGAATTCAGATGGGGGAGCATGCAAAAAACCTTGCAGTCTGAAGCAGGACAGTCTCCACGACTGCTGCCAGATTCTATCACTTCATTGTGCTGTATGTGTAGGTGAGGCTTAAGCTACCTGGGAGAGTATATGGTCTGCGTACAGACAATCCCTATGAGGTGCACCCAAAGACCATGTACCCTATCCATGACTGCTCTTGGGAAACAAACTTCTGGCAGGGTTGCATAGGCCGGGTCCTGCATGCCAGTGTGTGAACTGGGCCAATGCATCAGCAATTTCTAATGAACATCACAATGTCCCGATGATGTTGCCAGTAACAATAGAGAGGAAGAGCCTTACTGGATCATTTTATGCCTTTGTGTCTTTGTTACATTTCTGTCCCACCTTTCCTCCAAGGAGTCCAAGGGCCAGTGGACGTGAGCCGCTGCCTCCTCCTCTCCACATTATCCTCACAATAACTCCGTGAGGTAGGGTTAGGCTGAGAGCTAGTGGCTGGCCCAAAGTCACCCAGTGACCCTCATGGCTGAGCGGGGACTAGAACTTGGCTCTCCCCCATCCCAGTCCAACACTTTAATTGCTGTGAAACTATGGAATTCACTTCCACAAGGTGTAGTGATGGCCACCAATTTGGAGGGCTTTAAAGGGGGATTGGACAAATTCATGGAGGAGAAGGCTATCAAGGGCTACTAGTCCTGATTGGCTATATGCTTCCTCCAGTATCAGAGGCAGTATGCCTATGTACTCCAGTTGCTGGGGAACATGGGTGGGAAGGTGCTGTTGCACTCATGTCCCATGGGCAGCTGGTAGGCCACTGTGTGAACAGAATGCTGGACTAGATGGACCCTTGGTCTGATCCAGCAGGGCTCTTCTTATGTTCTTATGCTCCCCACCATTACATTCAACTAACATGTGACAGAGATGACCAGGATGCTGGACAGATACTAAGGGGTCTTTATCATTTTCACATGGCCATGTGAAACTCATGAATGCCATGAGTTTCAAAATGCATTATATTAGGAAAATTGCTTGCAAAGATGTGTATCTTAGGTAAAAAGACATGCAAGAATACATGTGCTAGGAGAAATATGCAGGAAAATGCTTATGAATTTTCCTGGGAACTTAAAAAAACACACAACTCCAAGTTTGGGACAAACCAAACCTAAGCCTGCTGCTGTCCTGGCATTGTCTGGGAAAGTGAGAAAGCAGGATCATATTACACTGACTGATCCTCAAAGCTTTGCACTGGCTGCCAGTAAGCTACCAGACCCAATTCAAGGTGTTGGTACTACTGTACAAAGCTCTCAGGACCCAAATACTTGGATTGGTTCTCCCAGTACCAGCTGAAATGAGTTCTAATATCACCAGGGGAGGCTATGTTGGTGGTAGTACCCCTGGGCAGTATGGCTGCTAGGGCACACAGAGTGGCGTAGTGGTTAGAGTATTGGACTGGACTTGGGAGATCCGGGTTCTAGTTCCCACTTGGCCATGAAGCTTACTGAGTGACTTTGGGCCAGTCACTGATTCTCGGCCTCACCTACCTCACATTATTTTTGTGAGGATAAAATGGAGAGGAGGATGAGGAGGATTATGTAAGCCACCTTGGGTTCCTTGCAGGAAAAAAGGTGGGATAGAAATATAATCAATCAATCAATCAATCAATAGCACATGTGAAATAGGGTCTTCTTGGTGGTGGTTCCCCAGTTATGGATCTCCTCTCCTTTACTGTAGAGATATGACTGGCCCCCACACTCTTTGCATTTAGGAATCAGTTAAAAGTGTGCCTGTTTTTATAGGCTTTGGGGCCACAATGGAAGTTGATGGTAGTTACTTAATTCTGCTGGTGGTAGATGTTATTATTGTATTTGTGGCTGATTTATGATTTTATTTGTGTGTTTTTAGGATTGGTTTTATTTATTTTTTTAAATTGAGACTGTAAGCCACCCTGGGCTCTTCCAAGAGGAAGGACAGGATATAAAAATGATATTCGATAACCCAGAATTGAGAATTCTCTTATTACGAGGCAGGGAGAAAATTCTCTACCTACCTTTTCCATCACACCACGCATCATTTTATCTATCATGTCCTCCCTTTTCTTCTTCTTCTTCCATACCAAATCACCTTCCTTGATCAGGGCTTCTGTTATCAGCAGTGTATGCACATAAGGGAACATCATGTGAACATAATTACAGTTTTCATGTCATTGTGTACAGTTCCCATTGAAGAGGAAACACAGCTCCCCACCACCACGTCTGAAATGAGGCTATGGACCATCAAAGCCAGCCAAGGAAGATGCACACTGTACAAAATTTCCCCATAAAACCCAGACACAGCCTTCTTCTTGAAAGGATAATTGAAAGCCTCCTGATACAGTTAAAGTTTTGTGAACCACTTGCGGTGGCAGGTTTTTAGTGGAGCCATAAAAGCTCTTTTGTAAATCAATTTTAAAGAGATGAAAGAGAAGAATGGACTCCCATCCATCCCTCTCGAACTACCTCGGTAACTGATATATTTTTTTTTAAGCATTCTTTTTTTCAATGTACCCGTGAAAAACGGGATAGGGGGAGGGGTGGAATCAAGGTAAGCTGCTGACAGTTTCTCCAGGGATGTATCAAAGTACTAAACCCAGCATCTGATCCAAAATGTTTAGTCCTACAAATGCCATGGTTTGAAATGCAAATTCAGTTCCTTGAGTCACTTCCCTTTATATCCAATTATGATGATGAGAAAATTAAGAATTGCTTTTGCTCACATTCTCTCCCTCCCCCAATACTTGTCTCTCCCACCCTCCACGGACTGTTTTAGAATGCAAACTCCTTGAGGTCAGGGACCTGTCTAATTTTGCATGTCTAATGCGGGAAGGCACCCATAGACATGGATGGTGATGTATAAATACATAATAATAGAAGGCCCTTTGTGTGGAATGTTTAAGAATGGTGAATGTTCACTTACAGTCAGCCTAAAATCATCCACGGCAGTAACAGAAGCCTCACCCATACTAGCCACATAACAACATCTCAACATTCAGAAACCACTGGAAGCTGCTAGGCTCAGTTTTTCCTGGGAAATGTATTTTTCCCCCTACAGAAAAAAACCCACAAACATCATTATTATATCTTCGTGTGTGTGTGTGTGTGTTAATATGCCACCAGGGCTGGTGTCAGAGGTTGACATGGTCAGGCAATGGCAGAGTGCCCCGGGGCTCAGAAGGGGCCATTGCCAACCCTGCCATCAGACTTGCACCTGGTACTCCTGCCGCCATCAGACCTGTGAGGTGAGGCAGCGGCAGCGGCAGCGGCAGCTGGCACTCCCACCACAAGCCACTCATCCCCCTGGATCTCTTTACCCAACTATTGCACTTATTATGGAAGTGGAGTGGTCTTCACCCAACCCAACCATTGTGTTGGGTGGTCACTGTGTTACGTTCCTCAACTGCAAAGCTCGAAGTGGATGTGGGTTTTGTGGTATCCAAGAGCTCATGTGGCATAATGGCTTAATCATGAGTTAAATCAGCCATGAGCTTGGTGAATATTCTTAGCCAAGCTGCTCTTAGCTCCCTCCCAATATGGGGAAAACAATAATGGCCCATCTTATTCTGTGGTTGTAAGGCAGGAGTATACAATACATGGCCTGCAGGCCACATGTGGCCCCTGTCACACACACCCTGCTGCAGCTCCTGCTGCCCCCAAATCCTTTTTAAAAAATGGTTGACAAAATTGGCATCTGGCTAAGAGACCACCCAAAGGGTCAACATTAGCTTGCTTCCCCCTTCCCCATTTTGGGGCACCTGTGAGGTGTGTGGCCTACAGGGGGGTCTGGGGGATCAAAAATTATCTCCAGACCTCCCAACGTTACCCACCCCTGTTGTAAGGAGCACTGGGACCTTACACCCCTGTTGTGAGGAGTTCAGAAGGCTGTGAACTGGGATGAGTAGGACTGAGCAGATGATGCTAAAATTAGGTCTCCAGGCACAATTCACAGTACGTGTGGGCTTCAGGGCTTTTTTTCTGGTGGAACTCACCGGAACTGAGTTCCAGCACCTTTTCTTCTATTAATTGCATTACAATTTAATCGCCATCTACTCCCGAGGAAATGTAATCCAAGAGTTCCGGTACCCTTTTCTCCAGAAAAAAAGCACTGGTGGGCTTTATTTTTTTTTACCTACACCAGCCTTCCCCAGCTTGGTGCAATCCAGATGTTTGGGGCTACAATTTCCATCATCCCTGACCATTGGTCCTGCTGGCTGGGGTGAATGGAGTTGCGGTACAAAACATCTGGAGGGCACCATGTTGGGAAAGAGTGACCTACACAGTCTAGGGCCAGGACATCTGGATGACAGCCTGCCCCCATCTGAACCTGCCCAGTTGTTAAGTTCTTCAGAAGATCTTCCCCAAATTTGCAGGTTGGTTAGGTAGCTTTGGACATGGCCTTTTCAGTGGTGGGGCCTCATATGTGGTGCCTTATCCATTCACCTGGTGCCCACTGTTGATGGCATTAAAATGCTAGGTAACTACTATTATATTTACGTGGAATTATACTAGCAGTGTCAAGCGGGCTTTGATCAAAAGAACTTTGCTACTGCTGTTCGGTTTTATTCATTGTTTTTATGTGAGTTATATCATGGCTGTATTCAGCAGTATTCTTAATGCTGACTGCTTTAACTTTATGATTATAGTGTTCTACATAATTGTAGTAATTCACCTTGAGAATTATGTTCAAAAGATGGAATAGATGCGATCACGATTATTATTTATACAATGACATAGATTCATAGACAGAGCATAAAAGGACAGATCCTTGCCTGAGGAGGAAGTTAACTGGGGGAAGGATCTCCAATCTCTTTATTACACATTCCTAGTTACAGTAGAGAATGGGGACTTGGGGTTGTGGCAAAGATTCATAGGGAAATATGGGTTTTGAGAGACAGATTTGAAGGAAATAAAGGGGGTTGCAGCACACAGATGTTTTCGGAGTTCCCTAGGGCAGCGGACTCTGGCCTCATCCATCAGCCAGAGAACCAAGGGCCACTGGGAGGCTGCACCCCATGCCTCCCAGAATGACCATCATGGCAAGGGGGAGACCAGCCTGACCCCATACATCAGCCGGAGAGGGAGCAACTAAAGGGAGCTTGTTTTGCCCTGCCCTGCAAGAAAGAAAAAAAAGGAAAAAAAGAAAATATATATTTAAGAACCTTGTAACTAAGAACTAGTGCCTGAGTTTTGCTTTCTTCCTCCTCCCTCCCAATCCCTTTTCTTTTTGAGTCATGTCTTTTAGATTGTAAGCCTGAGGACAGGGACTGCCTCATATTCATCTTTGTAAGCCACTCTGGGAGCCTTTTTTGGCTGAAGAGAGGGGTAAAAATGCTGTAAATAAATAAAATAAATAAATAAATTACAGGCAGGGAGGGAAAACATGGTGTTGATTGAGAGACCAGGAAATCTTTGGTCAGGTAAAAGTGGTGGTAGCTGGATGGGTGAATTTTTGACAGAGTTTTTGCAACAAGAATACAGTAGGGATATGTGAATCAGCAAAGCTTGAGCTCATCAAGTTTCTCCAAATTTGACCTTAAAGCTTGTTCCGGCTTGTGCCCAGTATCAGAGTGTGAGGTTTTCTTTCTTTTTCCATGAAATTGCTAGTGTATTTCTGTTTGAATTTTTCCCAATGTATGCGTCAAACTGTGTGCATTTTTGAAATGTGTGCATTTCCTCCCATTGATCATAGCATGTTTGTGTGCATTTTTCAAAAATACACATTTTCATGTGCATTTTGAGAACACACACGCACACACACACACACACACACACACAGCTTCTGTGAATCACACGGCAACCTTGGAAATGTACAGACTTTGACTGCAGCTTGGGTTGGGCCCAGCTCCTGTTCTGGGAGGTGCAGATGGGGAAATTCTGGGTTTTTTAAAAAAGAAATGAAATGAAATGAATTTTACCAGGCCAAGAACTGCAGGGAACATTTGGGAAGTGTGTAACATAGTGGATAACTAAGAATTCTGATCTGCACATTAGCTGTGGTGGTATGGAGCAGGTCATTTTATTATTTATTATATTATTAATTTGTGAAAATAAGGTTCTGACTTTGCCCCAGTGGGAGAGAGAGTGTAACCAGAGCTGACCCAAGGCTATTTCAAAGTTCCATATATTTTAAAGCTTAAGAAGGAAAACAGTGAATGACCTTCAGCTTGTTAAACACATGAAAACATGCCAGAAAGGAAATATTAAGATATGAATGATTTATGGAGAAAAGTAAATGCAGAAGAACATTACATGCAGAAGTAAAATGTGAAACATGCAATGATTACACAGAAAATACATTTGTATCTATGAACCACAAAGCCGTGTGACTGTTACATGCAAAGATTACACTATGCAAAGTAAACTTCAGTTGAACTCGTGCTGAGACCTATTCCTCTGTATTAGAAAAACAGTATTAGGGCTCAATCCTATGGATGCCCAAATAACCCTCTGAACTCAGAGGATTATGGGACATCCTATGCAGGGCAGGAGGACTGCGGAGGTGAAGGTCGCCTCCGCACTCCCCCCACCCTGAAAATCAGCTGGATGCACGATTTCGGCTGTCAAACTGCCTCGCTTCATAGTGGGAGGGAAGGAGGCTGAGGCACCACCAGGATACCTCTATCTTGGCAGCGCCGGTCCCCTCCCCTTCCCACCCCCCGAACACCCCCTAAGCACCTTCTCTGAGGTCAACCAGGGCACTCTCAGCACGGAGTCCCAGCTCTGATGCCAGAACTGTTTTCTGATGTTGGAGCTGTTACTCAAAACTTCCTATGGCCCTCTAGAGCAGGGCTCTCCAACCTTGGGTCCCCAGATGTTGCTGGACTACAGCTCCCAGAATCCCTTGCCATTAGCCATGCTGGCTGGGTATGCTGGGAGCTGTAGGCCAGCAACATCTGGAGACCCAAGGCGGGAGAGCCCTGCTCTAGACACTGTCTAGGGGCCACGGGATTGCACTGTTAGAGCATCAAATGAAATAGCTATGGCATACAAAAGTTATAGTAGGAACCAACTAGAATTACTACTTAGCTCCACTTAAATTCCCACTGGTCCAAACTAGTTAAATGCAAAACTATTTCAAAGCTTTCAATGATATAGCAGTGTAGTCCAAACCTTTCAGAGAAACGAAATGAACAGGAAAATTATAGCTTCCTATCCCAAGCAAAGATCTGAGGAACAGACTCCTGTGGACCCAAATGAAGACTAAAGGAGACCTTTCCCAGAGTCCAAGGTGTAAGGACTTAGCAAAGTTCAGATAGGAAAATTGATCCAGATGGGATGTGAAGAAAATGTTTTTAAATGGGGGGGGGGGAAGGTGGTGAAACCTGAACCTCACCAGTGAGTAAAATAAAAAAGGGAGTGGGGGAACTAACCCAAGATGCTCAGGAGACAGGCATCTAGCGCCAAAAAGTTAGTTCAGAAAAGATGGCCAGCGGCAGCCCTAAAAATTTAAGAAGGGACATGGTCAAAGTAAGGAACTGCCTGTTCTCTCAAAAAGAAGGCGAACATATAAACTATGGCCTAAAAGGCCCCAAACAAGCAAAAATCTGTTAGCAAAAACTAGAGCAATGCAAAAAAAGGGGGGGGACACACACAAATCAATTAAAAAACAAAAAGAGAGAAGTCAATGAAGTCCCTTTCATAGGGTGCAATTGCTTTTTGATTCACTGACTCCCCTAAATTCCCTGCCTTCTTGGTAGCCCATTTACCTTCTCCCTAGTTGCCACCTGGAAGATTCAGTCTTGTGTTGAGTGACATGTTGGGCTGGCAAAAATAATAGTTTTAGGCAGCTGATGTTACCCTAGGCCATATCAAGGTACACAGGAACACTCTGGACTCATGAAGCTGATAGCTGCGAGGAGTCACAAACATTGTAACTTCTCCTACTGGTCCATTGTTCCACAGCTTGATCACAGCTTTCGTTAGAATAACTGTCTGCATCTCAGGCTCCAGGCAGCAAGAATTATCTGCTGTCCAGGAAAGAGAGGCCTGCTTATGAACCAAAGTTTGATTCCAATTCCATGGCTCCCTTATTAGATCTTTGTTCCCAGTAACTCAACCCAAAATGGGCCCGAGTAACAGTTTGTATCAGAATTTGCAAAGATGTAATCCCTCACGTATCCCTACATAAGACATATACATGAAATGTATGTGACACACATCAGCTGCTGTTCAACAGAACTTGCCTGCTGCTCCATTCATTGCTTAAATTACAATCCCGATGAAGTTTCCCAAAACTAGAGGCTGCAGTAGAAATAAAGAGCTTTGCCATCTAACACATTCAGAGTGGATTCCCTAAGATAACATGTAAGTGCTGGGCATGAAATTTTTACAAGTCCCTTGTTCCTTTCTTTTTGTGAATATGCTGCATGTTCTCTAACACTGATCTGCTTAAAAAGGATTTTGTATTTTAGTGCTGCTTTTATCTGCCAGTCCCAGGAAGCAGCTGTAAAGCTGTTTATAAATGCATTTAAGTTAATAGCACAGAAGTATAACTTATAGGAAGATTGCTGCTTCTTCTTTTTGGCTTCTGTAACAGCTTATTCATTCTCAAACGGGTGTGTGTCACGGGGTGTGTGTGTGTCTTCTGACATAAATTCCATGTACAAATAGCATCCAATCTGTCTTATGTGGAAGGGAATGGTTAAATGGAAAGTTTTTAGAAATGTTTTAAGGGCTGTCTGCTGCCATGGTATTTGTGCACATCAAACCAAGGGATTGCTCCAGAGGGCAGCGAATTTGGGCATTTTGGGAAAATCCAAGGCTGGCACATGGCTCATTGGCCTTTCCACTTTGTTACTTTGGGGCAGAGGGCTGGGGGTAGGGGACAACTAAGCTACCATCTATGCCCCTATGCCTCTATGCCCCTTGAAGCAAGAACGTCCCATACAACACTGACCATCCCGCCACCAATATAAAACAGTGAGAACACCAACGGCAGCAGAAGAGGTAATGATGGTGATGCATTAGGATTCTGCGATGCAACCCATGCAAGAAATAAACACAATGGGTTGGATCCAAATGTTCCCTTCCATGTATTGGAGGCTTCTTCTGCTCACAGATGGGCTGCTTTATAGAAGTCTGATCTAAAATTGGGGGGGGGGTTATTCTGGGATTTTTTCAGGGGCAGGAATTGCAGGCAAAATGGCGGAGAGGGGGTTACAGGTGGTGGCGGCAAAGAAATGGAAGTATTTGCCAGGAAGAAGAGCTCTCCTTGCTGCCTGCCACCATTAGAAAGCTTATACTGTTGGTGAAAATGGCAAAGAAAGGTTTTGGTCCCCTGTTCACACCCTTAACACACACACACTGATTTTGAACCAAAGGTCCCACCTGACTCTGAGAACCTTAGGCTCAGCACTAATTTGATACCTTTCACAAAAGTCCTGTGCAAGAAAAGTGAAACCAAATCTAGCAGTGTTCTACTATTTCTGCTGGCAGAATCCAGAGAACTGCGATATCAGTTCCTAGAGGTTCCTTTTCCTTTACTCAAGCCTAGGGATGTCACCGTTCTGTTTTTTGTTTTGTTTTTTTTGCATTCATGAGCGGTGAACTGGTCTGAGCTAAAGGAGAACGTTCGTGAACAGACTTGCGTGAGCTGGACAAGGCGAGTTTGCACTTGCTGAACGGTTCACCCAAAATTCTCAGCACAACCTTATAGGATGTACCGATCTGTTTTTTGCGTTCGCAAATGGTGCGCTGAACAGAGCTAAAAAGGAGAACGTTCGTGAACAGACTCGCGTGAGCCGAACAAGGCGAGTCCGCACTGGGCCTAATCATCTACAGAGGCCCTGCTCTGAGTGACCCCTCATTCTGAAGTGCAGAGGATGGCCACACTGGTAGGGGTGTTCAAGCTCGCCAAGATTCTCCGAACATCAGCCCGTTGCTCATCTCTCCTTGACTTGCCCTCACATCTGCGATCGCTGTTCGTTTTGCGCGAATGGGAAATTGTGCAAAACGAGCAGCTATCAAACGTGAGAGTTACACAAACAAATTTCCAAAATGGTGCAAATTTCCCCCATAGACTAAAGCAAGGGTGATTTAAAATGCGCCCCTTTTGAGAAAGTTGTTGTGCGTTTTGAGAAAGTTGTGCATTTTTCAAGTACTATGCATTTTGTAAACCTGAAGGCAAGTTTGGGAATTTGTGAACATTTCTGGAGAAAATGCACTCCCATTCGGGATTGTGAACGGGGTATTTTCCAGGGATTTGTGAACTGAAATGAAATTCTCATAGAACCCTGGCCACAAGAGAGTGGTCCTTCTCAGTGGCTCCTCCCCATTCTTTCTCCCTACAGAGGGTCACCTGGCACCCATATTAATATCTTTTTTGGCACCAGACAAAGACTTTAAAAATAAATAAATCCCTAGGCTTTTTTCATGTTTTATTGATTTTAATATGTAATTAACCAATTTAACTATTAGAAACGCTGCTGTTCTGATGGCTGGGGTGTTTTGCTCTATGTCATGGAGATAGCCAAGTGGCTTCATGCCCCATGTGCTGCCCCATGGGGATGCCATGTACCCTGCGCATGCAGAGCTGTTCTTCCCAGCATCAGCTGAGTCCCGTTCTCCATGTTGAAAGAGGCACTTCCTCCTCTCAGCATAGAGCAGTGCTTCTCAAATAGTGGGGCGGGCCCCCCTGGGGGGGCGCGAGGCTCCGTAAAGGGGGGCTCGCCTGATTGGCCAAACCCGCCTGTGTGACTTTTAGACCCTTTAAATCTTTTCTGCTACAGTTAATAAAGCTATTCTTTGTTGTAAATTGATCCACATTTCTTTCTTTTTTTATTCTTATACGTTAATAAGGATACAGTTTATGCAGAGGTGTACTTATAACAATTTTATAGACAAATGATACTATTTACAGTCGCGCGGGGGGCGCGAAATGTTTTCTTCTTCCTAGGGGGGGCATGACAGAAAATAATTGAGAAGCACTGGCATAGAGGAAGGCACAATGGGTGGGTGGGAGATGGCATCAGTGAGTGTGGACACACCCACTGATATCACCTAGCCTGCGGGGGGCTGTGAGGGGCAATTTATCCCCCTGCCGTATTCTGGCTCAGGCACCCCTGCTCTGGTTCAGCACCAAGTTGTAGAATTACCTCCCCAGAGAGGCTCGCCTGGCACCGACATTGTGGTCTTCTTGTTGCCAGGTGAAGACCTTTCCCTGCACCACCCCCAAGCTTTTTAGGCCTTCAGTTTTAAAAATTGTTTGTGTCAATAAGTTTTTAGATGTTTGCATTGCTACTGGCTTTTTAAATCTAGGTTACTTCTCTGGTTTTATTCTGTTTTAAACGTATGGTTTTATATTATGTTTTACTGCATTATTGTATTCTACGGTTTTAAGCTCTGTCTTGTAAACCACCCAGAGAGCTTCAGCTAATGGGTGATATAGAAATGTAATAAACAAATAAATATGAATTCTCTTAACTCTCTGCATTGTGGTTTTTGAAGACTTTTAATGTATTTGTCCTTAGGATTTGAGTGCTGTGCTGTGTAATTGTCATATTGTATAGGTTTGTTTGATTCTTACATTTTATAACTGGTATGTTGCCCAGAACCTCAGTTATGGGGCAACTCTGAAATACAATAAACAAATTATATAAAACCTACCTATTGCAGCACTGTGTGAACCCTTGCATTAGTGTTTGTTTAATAGTTCTAGTGTCAGAATTGAATATCGTTTAATCAAAAGCTACCTTGTTCCTGCAGCACGGTAGACAATTCTGGATCCTGCCGCAATTCGCTCGCCACTGTTGCCTTCCTCTGTTGACCTTTTGTCATTCTTGAGCTGAGATCCTGGAAGGCAAACAAAAAAGCAAAAGCCAAAACCACCCCTGAAAAAAAAGGGGGGGACCTAGGAATTGAATCAATCAACACTGCTGGAGGCAGGTATCTGCATGGCCGACTCCAAAAGTACAGACACAAATGCTGACAAGCGACACAACAGTGTGAAATTTGTTCCAGGCCCCTTCATCTAGACATGAAGCAACTTTGCTTAAGGAGCATTATGATAAGGTGGAAATAAAATAGGCAGGGCGGTAAATAAAGGCAAGGTACACAAATAAGAAGGCAATAAATATGCAAATAGCATTCTTTGAAGGCTGGTGGAAAATCTCTTTATGCAGAGGTACCACGCAGGCAGGGAAGGTAGCTTCATTTTGCACATTTCATTGATGGCTTTCTCCCTGCCTTTTCATCAAGCAATGAGGCTGCAGTGTAGGCATGTGCAGTGATGCACAACAAACACCTTGCTATTTCATTTACTGAGACCCCACTGCAGAACGAATACACATAATCCTAACCTTGTTTCTCTCTCTCTCTCTCTCTCTCTCTCTCTCTCTCTCTCTCTCTCTGTGGGTGGGGTGGGGGGAAGCAACAAAAACAACAACACTGAATTTCCAACAAAATTACAAACACATTTAGGGCTCATCATGTAAATATCCCTGTCCTGTGATGCTGTGATGAGAAAAGCTTAATCAGCTCAGCTACGGCCATTTAAATTACAATGAACCTCCAGGGTGGTGCTAAAGGCTTGGATTATTTTCAGCTGTCTCAGTTCTCCTCTTATTGGCAAGACCATCCATGAAACTCAAGGAACCATTCCAGGTTTAATTCAGTCAGGCTCTTTCTACACACAAAAGAAATCAACTAAAGGGGGGGGGGAGGAAATTGCATCTAAGATGTTGTTACATTTGAAATTACATACCTTTAAACACTTGGTGGTCATCATTGAGCAGATGCCTTTAGAAGACACTTGTATTTTGTACTGGGATTACTCCAGGTGTCATATGGTGCGAGCAGGAGAGAACTCCTGTGCCTTTCATAGCTGTGGAGAAGAGAGAATATTTTGGGCGAGGTGCTTTCACATGTGAACTCTCAAAGGGGGCTCAGGACATCAGGGTTCACCCCCTCCACAGGCTTGTTTCAAGGATCCTGCACCCTGAACACAGGATCCTGCACAAATTATATAAAACCTACCAGAAGTAGGCATGGAGTGGGAAAATCGAACTGGGCGGGGAGAGGCGGAGTCCAAACTGCAGCCACATTTAGCAGGAAAACAAGCTCCTTCAAGGTTGGAGTGCAGGTAACACACAGCTGGAGAAAAGCAGGGAAGGGAAAAGACTTTGCCGAGAAGTGGGGAAGGAGCACAGGTGGCAGGAGGGGCGTAACCATGAAGAAGGAAAGCAGTTGTGGGCTGCCACAGAGCAATCAGTTGCAAGGGAGAGTTGGGGAAGGAAGGCGGCCTTAGGCAGATGCAGCACAGTCTGTTGCTAGGCAGGACATGGGAACTGAGTTCGCCTATGAGGACAGAAGTGGCATGGAGTTTTTTAGCCTCTCTTGCCACACAGCTCGCTAGCCAAACACCCTCGAGGCACGAGGAAACTAACATCCGGGCTCAGATGACATGCTAAACCATGGATGGTTAAGCAAACCCTAGAACAAGCCATGGCTTAGCAGCGCGGTTACGAAGCCAAACTTAAGCCACTCTGACTGAACCTTCCTGGTTTTGGACAACATGCTAAACTACTGTGGCTTCGTAACTATGGTGGCTTAGTGTGTAGTGCGTGTCAACATGGCATACAGGAAGAAGACAAGAGGCAGCCCATGAAATGCCTCATCTCCATAACTGCTAAATCCTATGCTATATAAATTTACTCAGAAGCAAGTCCCTGTAATCCTTGGCAACTCTAGTTAAATGACAACCGTCAAAGTAGCCATCCCCAACATGGTGCCCTCCATATGTATTGGACTACAACTTGCAGCATCCCCCAACCCACTGGGCATCATAGTCCAACATCTAACACGGGAAGAACACAGGAATCTTCCTTATACTGAGTCAGACCACTGGTATGTCTAGCCCAGTATTGTCAACACTGACTGGCAATGGCTCTCCAGGATTTCAGACATTTCAGGATTTCATCTCTAGCCTTACCTGGACTGAGCCTGGGACCTTCTACATGCAAATAACATGCTCTACGATTGAGCTACGGCATCAGGTCAAGGAAGGCTGTGTTAAAGGATCTCACATTTTAGGGTTGGGGAAAACATTTCCTCCTGAGGTGGTGTCACTAAGGTCCTCGTCCTCCTAGCATCTGTGAGCACATCCAGTATAACAAACGTGAGCCTATGTCTACAGATTTACATGTACAATTAATCACACACACACACACACACACACAGGTGCTTGTACACATGCACACACAGTACCACAATATTCAGGGAATTGAGGTTAGGGATATATTGCACAGATTGGCCACAGCTGAAGCCTTAGGCCACAAGCTCCATCTGACAACATAGCAAGGGGGAATCTGGATTATATAAATAGAAGTCAGCCCTTTCTCAGTCCCCCGCTCCTCATTTGTCGTCCTCCCCCCGAAATTAACGCTGCTTCCAGTACATTGCATTTCTATAGCCTCGGAGCTGCTAGGATTTAACCACATGGCTCCAGCTGTACAAGAAGGAAATGGCTCCAGGGAACAATAGACATTGACTTGTCCGTGGCATTTGACATTCACAATCATGTTATTCTGCTGGAATCACGACAGTGGAGCATAGCTTAATTGAAGGACTGTTCAGTTTCCCCTTTCGTTTCTAAGAGAAGAGCTATGGGATGGATACCGATTTTTAACTGGTGGAAATCCACCTACTTCTGTAGACTCCTAACATGGACTCTGTCATGCCGTTGCACAACAGGGCCTATGTTTGGGGGCGTTTATTACTTCGGCAGACAGACACGACAAATTCTGTTGAAAAAAGTTATCAGTACATTTGTACTGAGAAAGGGTGGCCTACGGATAACACTTATCTTGATTTCCTCCTCCACCACACAGGGTCAAATTGCATGCTACGTTAATTGAGTAGTGTCTTTTATTATTTAATTGTAATTAAATTGAGTAAATTGAGTAGTTTCTTTTATTTATTTTTTTACTCTAGAGCAGTGTTATCCAACCTTGGGTCCCCAGATGTTTTTGGCCTACAACTCCCAGCATGCCCCAGCCTGGCTGGGCTGGGACACAGCTCTAGAGTAAAGTGTGTGCCACCCCAATTTGGATTGAGACCCACACAGTGCTACAGGAGTGATCCCTGCTCAGCCATGAAGCTTGCTGACTAACCTTGGGCTAGTCACTCTCTCCTAGACCAACCTAACTCATAGGATGATATGGTGGATAGGGGGAGAACAATGTCACCTTGAACTTCTTGGAGGAAAAGCAGGATATACATGCAATACAATAAATGGATAGATGGAATTCATTATGGATGAGCTGGGCTCCCCTCATCCAGTTTTTTAAAAAGGCATTTTGTGAAAAGGACCAAAAACGGTCCTTTGCATGGGTTTGGGTACCAAGGGGTTGACCAGAGCAAGGTTAGTCCTTTACGTGCGGTCCGCGGCACCTAGGCAAAAGCCATGGCCAATTTTAACGCTAGGACAGCAAAAGAAGCAGTTTTGTGAATGGGAGCCACTAAACTGTTTATAGGTAAACAGAGTTTAATTGAGCGTATCAAAACATACACAAAGGTAGTACGCAAAGCACGTGCCTGCAGTGGACATGGGTATAGAGCGAGTCACAGTAACAGAACACACAAGGCTTACCTGGAATTACCCAGATCCCTCGACAGCCGCGTAGCTCAGCGTCTCGGCGAATTCAGCTAGTTTTACCGGGAGCTGCCCGGGGCTGGATCCTGAGGTCAGACCGAAGCCCTGGACCTCCGCGCAGCTTGCTGCCCATGACCAACAACCTTTTCTCACCACAAGCCCCTTCCTTTATCTCCTTCTTCTTGGCTCCCTCCTCCCTCTTGCGCCCCCCTCCCCTCCTGACCTGTCGAACGGGTCAGGAGTACCTGTTTCTCCGGGTACTTTAGGGTGCTTAGGAGTATTTGCCATTTCTTTGTGGCCACTAGGCATCTAATGGCGCCCCTCTCCTGTTTGGAATGTTTCACAGCTCATTTGGCTGCCAAGGGAGGGGAAGTGGCCTGGGGGTATGCACGAGTGTTCTATTGTGAGCAAGTGTGGTATCAGGTGAAAGGTGTGGGGTGGGGGTCTGTGTGGTCTGTGTGTACCTGCCCTGGCTGGCTTTCTCTTCATACATTTCTTTATTTCTTAATTTTTTAAAAAAATCTATTGTCAAATCCTCAGACTTTCAGAACAACCAAGGTAAATGTCTTTAAAGGGGGAATTAGACAAATTCAAGGACGATAAGGCTATTCATGGCTACTAGTCATGATGCTGGCTATATATTTCCTCCAGGCAGCATGCAGCTGAATACCAGTTTCTGTGGGACAACATCTGGTTGGTCAGTGTAGGAAAAAAAGATGCTGGACTAGATAGGCCTTTGCTGATGACCCAGCAGGACTTTTAGGTTCTTCTAAGATGGGCTAGATATATTTATATAAATCAATTAATCCCTGCTGTGCCCATAAGCAATCTGAGTCAATGTGTACTGGAGAGAGAGGGAGAAGTGAGATCATAGCAGCAAGTCGCACTGTCGACCTATGAAAATTCAATCACATGAGCAGCCTCTGTACATGTACAAACTGGTCTTTTTCTAAGGTCCCTGACTGCACAGTCAAACCTGCACACATACGGTTATTAGTTTGCAGGTAGGGACCTGTGGCTTACGCTGGCTCAGCTTGTCTGAGCGTGGAAAGCTAAGCAGGGTCAGGCCTGGTTATGACTTGGATGGGAGACCCCCTCCTCTAATTTCCTGCATTGAGCAGGGGGTTGGACTCGATGGCCTTGTAGGCTCCTTCCAACTCTATCTATGAAATCTATGACTGTTTGCTCATGCAAACAATGGAAGACACATAGAGTGGGGCAGGGATCTCTGGGCAAAGATCTCTTCTTGTTCATCCCAGTTTGCAGGACACGGAATAATGGGCTCAAGTTACAGGAACCTAGATTCCACCTAAACATCAGGAAAAATTTCCTGACTGTCAGAGCAATAAGACAATGGAATCAACTACCTAGGGAGGTCGTGGGCTCTCCCACTCTGGAGGCATTCAAGGTGCAGCTGGACAGACATCTGTCAGAGATGCTTTGACCTAGATTCCTGCATTGAGCAGGGGGTTGGACTCGATGGCCTTGTAGGCCCCTTCCAACTCTACTTTTCTATGATTCTATGATTCTATGATTCTATGATCTCCCTCTCCAGGTGCAAAAAAAAATAAAAATATTTTGAGTCTACCCAGATTGGTCATATAACGGTCATTGCAACCTGCCCCCATCCCCTGCAAAAAAGCACATTGCAGGCAGTGACATATGAAGCTTCATAACGGGGTCAGTGTGCAAAGAAAGATTGATTGAAAAATGAGTTTAGCTGTCTGAATAAAGAACATTATGCAAGCAACATGATCTGCTGCCTTAAAAATGTAAAAGGCTGCCATAAAGAAAATGGAAACAATTGCTTTCTATTGCTACTGAGGACAGCAAAGGTGCTTACGTTAATAGCTCCCCCTTCCCGTACTCCGGTAGATATTTTAACCTCCTTAGCGCTCCTGCATGAAACAATTACTAGATGGAAGTGAAATGTTTATTGGAGGCATTTAATTTCCGTGCATTCCCAACCAATGTTGCTTGCGCCGCGTGGCTTTTCAGGTGAGCTGAGCTGAGTACTTATGCCACAGTGATTGCTAATTAGATTGCTCCAAGATCTGGAAACGAGTGCACAAGTTTAAGCACCTGTGTTTAGGTTGCGTCTAAATTTGGGTTGCTGTTATTATTAGTATCATGGAAATTCTATAATGAATAAATAAGGTCAATGATACGGGATGTCAGCTCTGATATTTCTGTCTAAAGTCGACAACAGGTTTAGGCAGAGATCATTTTCAATTAAAACATTTTCCAGCCGAAATATCCTTTTGGCTATGCAGAGAATGAGTGGGAGCTGCAACAAAATGTCATTGTGTGGACATTCAGTGCCCCTTTCCCAGCATACTCCATTCCAATCTCACCCATCTCTCTACCCCTGCCCCCAACAGTCACTCAGAATTACATGGTCACTGAGCACACTCTGGCCTATTCAGGCTGTTTTTGCATCCCCCCCATAGTTCCCCCCCCCAAAGATATCCCCCAAGCCTGCTGTTACCTTCTTCTTGTGCATGGGTGGTGCTGTTTGGACTACATATGCAATGGCACTCACGTCTGAACATCAGAAATAGAGGGAAAGATGGAGAGGATACGGTGAAGGGGCACAATCCATGGCTTCTGGTGTGCACTTGAAGGGGTGGAAATGGGATGGAGTCATGGGGAGAACATAGGAGGCACGGGGGCAGTACACTTACACCATATCCTATACCCTTTTGATCCATGGCTACGCCCCCATGGCTGGTCCAACTTTACACCAGCCCCAAACCTGGGGCAAGAACTTTCCATCTCATTAACTTCACTGGGAGGGGAAAAATTAAAATGAAATAGAATTTAAAAAAAACCCAGCCCTGCATCAAACCAAGCAGGGATACCATTACTCAGAAGACAGGAAATGTGGCACAGGAGTACATCTCTCTCATCTCATCTTGCACATACTTAGAACTCACAAGGGAGAACTTTGGTGATGGGGAAAACTAAGGACACTTTGCCCAAAGAGAGCGAACTTTGCACAAAACATCACACAGGAGGAGAACTTGAGCATGTTGCTAACCAGTGTTGCAGTGGGAAATGTTGAAAGGCAGGTGCTCGTCATTGTGACAGTCCCCATAGCCATGGCCCGAAGGAGAGTCCAAAACTTCAGGCAGCTGTGTGGATCCATATCCACAAACCAGGAATAATTTTGTACACCTCTATCATGCCTCGTTTTACTCACCTTCTTTCTTTCTTTCTTATTTATTTATTTAATATATTTGTGAAGGACTGCCAACCGGTCCTTTACTCAAGACCAGAGATCAAAGGTGCAAAACTGCCAGCCTTAGCTCTGCCGTCCGTCTTGACACTGATTCTCTCAGGGCCTTGCCCTTGTGTTGTCTATACACTAGATTTAGCACTGAACCTCAGAGGAACCACACACTCTGTGTGGGGTAAAACCAGGAAAGTTTATTCAAGGTAAACAGATTACAATAAAAGGTGGGGAATGAGGGAAGAGGGAGAAAGGTGGGGACATACCTTTCTTTGGTACATACACAGTAGAGCTACAAAACAACAAAAGCTTGTTCTTTTACTATATAACTACCCAAGCCTTACTCCTTTACCTGGGGTTTTTGTCCTCTTCAGGGCTTGCCTCAGCAAAAGCCCTCCTCCCGCGAAAGCGTGCAGACAACAGCCAAA
Source organism: Shinisaurus crocodilurus (assembly GCA_021292165.1). Lineage (NCBI taxonomy): Eukaryota > Metazoa > Chordata > Lepidosauria > Squamata > Shinisauridae > Shinisaurus > Shinisaurus crocodilurus. The sequence continues at coordinate 12,054,265 of CM037883.1, read as the reverse complement.
AGCCAAAAGCCACAGCCGCAGTATATACCCCCCACACCTTTCTGTAGCTTGGCTGTCTTTGGCCAATCAGGATGAACTTCATCTGGGCTAGGTGGAGGAGAGGTGACTCTTTGATCTTGAATAGAGTGCTTGGGCCCCATTTGCATGGGAGACTCTGAGGCGTCTAGAGTCTTCAGAAGAAGCTACATTTGCATAGGATTCCCCACCTCCAGCTGGGATTATGTTGTTTACACGTGTGGAGGAGTGTGTGTGTGTGAGTGTGTGTGTGTGTGGTGCAGGAAACTCTGACACTTTTTCTCCACAATATTTATTTACCGCCCATCAGCCAAAAGGCTTCCTGGGCGGTTTACAAGTAAAACAGGATAAAAACAATCTTAAAACCAAAAACATCATTAAAATAGAAATATAAATACAATAAAAGAAAGCAGCCAGATGAATCAGACCGGAGGTATAGCAGTGATAATAAAAATGGGAATAAAAATCTAACCATTAAAATATTGGGTAAATAAAAAGGTCTTCACCTGGTGCCTGAAGGAATAAAGAGTAGGCACCAGGCGCACCTCCTTGGGGAGTTGATTCCAGAGATGGGGTGCCACAACTGAGAAGGCGCTTCCCCTAGTAGCCACCCTCCTAGCCTCTTTCGGAGGGGGCTCTCTGAGAAGGACCTCTGAAGAAGATCTCAGGGTTCGGGTAGGCATGTATGGTTCTTGGTGGTTCCTCCATGGGGTTGATGATCTACTTGCTCCAGAGGCAGGTCCCTTTAGTTTTGCAAATTCCATAAAAGACAGTTATGTAAGAGGGGGGTGACGATGTTCCTAACATTCAACTGATTCCATAGAGGACTCATACCACCCTGCTGTCTGCCAAGCCACTGACAAAGGTAAAAAAATAATAATAATTTTGTTAAGCAGACTTTGATATAGTTAATTACTATGGTGTTCAGATAGTCATTAATGGTAGGCAATAAATGGTTGTAGCGAGTAAGTAATATTAATAGCTCCCTCTCTCTACTTCAGCCTTCCTGAACGTGGCAACCTCCAGATGTGTTCGACTACAACTCCCATCATCTTCATCCAGCATGCTGGGGGATGATAGGAGTTGCAGGCCAACTTAGCTGGATGGCACCACATTGAGGAAGGCTGCTCAAGCTATTAAGGTCCCTAGCAAGTCCTGGAAAACCTTACGGACAGAAAGTCCAGCTTGTACATGCACAGCTCAGTTAAAAGAAAGCTACTCTACTCTAAAATCATTTTTTTAGATGGGATCGCATGCCTGTCAAGTTAAATAAATCATATCCTAATATGTTACGGGGAATGTGGTAAGAAAAGAGGCTCCTGCCTGATGATTTAGGGATGTGACAGTATTCAAAATTCTGTGTGAAGGTTCAAAATATTATTAGCAGTATAATAGGATATTAGATCCCATTTGACCCAGTAAATTTCATTTGGGGGATTATTAAAGGCTGCCCACAGAGAGAACACAGAGAGAAGTGGTTTGGCATTTGAAACTTGCTGCATCGATATCAATAAGGAAAAACTGGAAACACACCCTCTTGCCCTGGTAAGGAGTAGCTGGGATATCATAATTCATGCTACAGCTACCGGTAACTTATTCAGCTAACAAATCCCCAGATATGGCATGGTAGAAGAAGATGAAAAACTGACTGCAAAGGGGAGCCAGGTTCAAACTATGGCCTTACTGCAGAGATGTTCAAAGTAAGGGCCTTACTCATGATGAGCAAGCCAAGGGAGGCATGAAATGGGCAAGTAGGATCCAATTTTCCTTATTTAGCAGGGAGAGTCACCTATTTTATTTTATTTCATTTTGTTACCTGCCAGTGGTAAATCATTGAACCTATTTTTGTCTATTTTGCCTTTTAGGGATGCCTTGTTATTTTTATTTTATTTTTAATAATGTGACCTTTAGGGATACTCAACAATTTTGTTCACATTTTCAAGAGTGCAAGAGTGCACTCCTATGCATGTTTAGAGAGAAAAAAGTCCTATAACTCCCAGCATTCCCCAGCCCAGCATTTTTTTAATGTAGGTCAATATTTGCTCTGGCTCAGAGAAGTGTGGGATGGACATTGATCTCATGAAAAATTGCCTCCTTTAAATTGCTAAAACTCGGACATTTGCATCCTTCAGCAATAACACATCTCTTTCTAAACATGGCGTAAGCAGCTGCCATAGACTCCTTGTATTTTTTTGGTTTAATAGTATTCAGGCACTGCAGTGCTTGAATAGTTCACTTGGACGCCTGTGTAATGTGAAACGGGTCTTGCCTCTGTGGGTATGTTTTTAGTGTCATTGAAGCATATTCTGTGGTAACCACATGGCACACTAGCTGGATGAGTGTACCTTTTTGTGCTGTGTATTTCAATAGCTTTGAATGAATAAGCTAAACATATTCATTTTTAGATGCATCATCCTAGGGCACAATCCACTATGATGTTCTCCTGCATAAAACACTGCTGATATGAGCTGTGTTACAACACTATCTAAGTTTGTCCTCACTTGTTTTCTGCCTACTGTGTGTAACCTTCTAGTCTCCTGCTGTGCCATTTATTACTGTCAGTGTTTCTCCACCCTGTTTTTTTCTTGTTCGTAGACAGCCTTGGTTTAATGTTTTCTTTAAATGCCACTGCCTAAACAGCCTTTTCTGTTAGAAAGCTTGCAACAATGTTAAAGAACTAGTTCCTAACAATATCAGTTCATCTATTGTAATGTGCATGCACACACATGCAATAACACACAGGAAGTCCCATTCAAAAGTGCCCCATGATATCAGCATAGCCTCAAACACATGTTTTGTAAGGGATAAGGGTAGGGATATAAGCTTCTAGCACACCTATTCCTCTACATAAGATCACATTGCAATCCCCATTCCTTCTACGCCTTCTATTTCACATAGCCTGGGTTCAGACACCACAATAGCCCCCATACTTAGGGGTTGAGTATAGGTTGAGTGTGGGTTGTCATTGAACTGTGGGTTGTTGTTGAACCATGGGTTATTGTGTTGTCTTAGCTGTGCTAACAAGCCATGGCTTGTTAACCATGATGGGAACCCATGGTTTGTTGTTGGGTTGTGTACTGTGGGTTGTTCACCATAGTTTGTTATCTTGGCTGGGTTCAGACAACATGATAACCCAGATTTCAACAACAAGTCACATTTCAATGATAACCCACAGTCCACCCATACTCAACCCGTGAGTGTGGGTTATCATGTTGTCTGAACCCAGTCAGTCACTGTGGACAGTTCTTTATCACCTGGCTACACGCCGTATTCATTTATTCTGAAATAGTCTGCCCTGAAATGGTTTGAAAGCTGAGAAGATGATGGTTTGTACAAATACTAGGACAACACAATTGTCATACAATATGTTACAACAGTTCAAAACAAACCTCAGCATCTACAATGTGCAAAATAGCAGAGTGTGTACTGTATGGTGCCTTACATCACACTCCTATGCATGTTTACTCTGAAGCAAGTCACCCTGTTGCCCTTCAGTGGGTCTTACTTTCATGCAAGTGTGTGGAGGATTGCAGCCTGAATGTACATGTACATGTAGTTAAATATGTGCTTGAGCAGCCTCCCCCAACCTGGTCCCCTCCAGATATTTTGGGCATGAATTCCCATCATCCCCAGCCAGCATGGCCAATGGCCAGGAATGCTGGGCGTTGTAGTCCAAAACAGCTGGAGGGCACCATGTTGGAGAAGGTTGTGCTAGGGACAAGATGCACATATAATAATAATAATAATAATAATAATAATAATAATAATAATAATAATATAAATTTTATTTCTTACCCACCTCTCCGTCTAGATCGAGGTGGGGAACAGCAAAAATATAAAATACATAAACTAAACTAAACACAATACATACTATTAAAACATCTTAAAAACATCATAAAAACACCATTAAAACATAATTAAAACATCTTAAAATATCTTTAAAACATCTTAAAGGCAACCTAAAATTCCGCCGGATAGGCCTGCCGGAAGAGATCAGTCTTTATGGCTTTTTTAAATTCCAAAAGACTGGTGAGCTGACGAATCTCCTCCGGCAGGCCATTCCATAATCTGGGAGCAGCAGAAGAAAAGGTCCTCTGGGTAGTACCCGTCAGCCTAGTTTTGGCTGACTGAAGTAAATTCTTCCCAGAGGACCTGAGTGTGCGGAGTGGATTGTATGGGAGAAGGCGATCCCGTAGGTAACCTGGACCCAAACCATGTAGGGCTTTAAAGGTAATAACCAACACGTTATACTTCGCCCGGAAACTGATTGGCAGCCAGTGGAGTGCTTTTAAAACTGGTGTGATGTGAGCAGCCCTAGGTGTACCAGTAACCAGTCTACGCAGAGATACAATTTAGGGAGTGAGGTGAGTCCTGAACAATGACAAACTCTCACCTTGAGATGAAGTCCTCTGAGGAAAGTTTGAAGGAGTTGAGTATGTTCAGCCTGGAGAAGAAGAGATGATTAAGAGGTGATATGATAGCTACCTTCAAATATCTGAAGGACTGTAACACAGAAGATGGTGTAAATTTGTTTTCTGTTTCTCCAGAGGCTAGGGCCTGAACTAGTGGGTTGAAATTATGAGAAAAAGAATTTAGACTAAACATTAGGAAGAATCTCCTGATGGTAAGAGTTGTTCGACAGTGAAACAGAGTGCCTCAGAAGGTGGTGGGCTCTCCTTTATAACTGGATGGCCACCTGCCAGGGACAGGACTGGTGTCAAAAGTAGGCATGGTGGGGCCCCTGACATGGGCCCACACCCCAGCAGGGGCGCACTGACAAGAGCTCCCTGGAGTTTCTCCTCCTCTTCACCATTCCAATCTGCCTGTTCCCCTGCCTCTCACTCTGGCCCAGACAACAGTGGTGCTGAGAAGGAGGAGCAGTAGATGCCACTGCCTACTTGCTCACTGGCTCTCTGCCTGTCAAGCAAGCCAGTGGTAGCAATGATGAGAAAGAGGAGGAGCAAGAGCAGCTGGTGACCATAGGAGTGAGAAGGTAGACTCACTGAGGGAGGGGTCCCAATGAGGGTGTCTTGACCAAGGGCCCTCAAAAACCTGCAGCTAGCACTGATCAGGGATGCTGTTCTCATGGATTTCCTGCTCTGGTGGTAGGCTTGGACTAGATTACCATGGAAGTACCTTTTCAACTCTATGATTCTGTGATAAGTTACACAACAGCAACAACACAACAACAACAACAACAAACAACAAGGTACTGCCAAAAGGTAAAGAAAAGAACAAAAAAACAGAATAGAAAGAGTTCTTTTTCCAGGGACAAGGACCAGAAAATAGAGGTTTTCCCTAGTAAATAGGGATGATTGGAGTGTATATATCAGCCCTATGAAATCTTGATTAATACAGATAATATTGTGTTCCCCACACTAGATTTTTGTATAGCCAGTAACAAGAGAACAACCCCTTATCAGAAGGAGGGGAGAGTAGCTGGTACATTCTGAACAGATGAAAGGAGAGGACAGACAGAATGGGCACTCTCTCTAGACAGGAAATTATACCACATTAGGGCCTGTTTGATTAGATCCCAACTCTTTCGCTTAGCATAATGGCTAATTCCTAAGGCTACTGCTGCCACCACCAGAATGACAGAAATGAGCATTTATGAAGTCAACATTAGATTGGTCTGATTTTCTTGCCAGCTATTAGAACAAGTGTTATTAGTGTTATTCTACCACTTGCATCTTTGAACCCCTGTGGCAAAGTGGGAATGGTTTCAATCGGATGAAAACAAAGGAAGAAGTCGATGATTCAGAACAACCACCTGAGAGGCAAGACTTTGATTCTGTGTCTGGGTGGTGGTTGTCGTTTTCAGCAGATAACAGAGGGAAAAGACGACACTTAGGGCAAATATACAAAAGCAAGACGTTCGCTGGAAAAAAAAAGCAATGTGATGAGATTGGATTACTGATCTAACTACTAGTGCTGGAGGTACTAGTGCAGGCTATCTTGTCCTTGGACAACGTAATTGTAGGGCTACAGATGAAGATACATTATGCATTTGTCTCCCTCTTGACTTATAAAACAACAACATGGCAGCATGTAAATGACCTTCTTAATGCCTCTGCATTCCTGCACATTGGATAAATTATGATGCACTGCAAAGCCATTTTATCCGGATAACGTTCAGACATTTGGACTTTTACATAAGGAGGGGAGTGGTTTATCCACAGAATTTCATGGACAAATGACACAAGGAAGTAAATAAAAGGAATATATACATAAATGCACATTCCTTAGATCTGTCTCATGGTCACAGGTGTGACCAAGAAACGGAATCACCCCTAGGTTTCCCTGTGTTCATTTCTAGCACAAGTCATTTGACTTCTTGAAGTAGAGCCCAAATCTACTTTCCACCCTGCTACTGCCAAAACCTTGATGCACCACTCAGACACCAGTTCCTCCCTCCTTCTATCTTCCACTCATGGAACTGTTTGAAGTGGGACACTTCACCCTGCTGAATGGTAGGGCGAGCCTTGCCTATGTTCTGATTATATATTTTCCTGTATAGGAAGGCTGTATGTAGTGATGAGAAAAACTCCTTTGAGAGCTCAGTGGTAGAGTTCATGTTTGCATGCAGTGTCCCAGGTTCAATCCTGGGCATTTTCCAGGCACAAGAAGAAAAAATTTCCATGGATTGCTGCTGCCAGGGCCGGTGCTACCATTAGGCCAACTAGGCAGCTGCCTAGGGTGCAAGGCTAAAGGGGGCGCCAGAAACGCCTTGAAAAAAAATACAGCGCTCTCAAGTGGGAAGGAGGGCGCTAAATATCTGATCTTGCCTAGGGCACCAAACTGCCTTGCACCGGTCCTGGCTGCTGCCAGTCACTGTAGCCCTGGGGTGCAGAACCTCTTTCAGCCCAGAGGCCGAATTCTATTTTGGAGAAGCTTCCAGGGGGCACATTTCAGTGGTGGGTGAGACTGAGGGCAAAAGTGGATTGGACTAAAGACTAGGGATGCATGGACGTTGTGAAATCCATTCCGTGTGTGTTTTGAGGATTGTCAGGAACCTTTTGTTCCATTGCCTGCTCGTTGATGGATTTTCTGCAAATGCATTCATATACATTTGTGCAAATTCAGACTCGCACAAATTTGCACTCCTGAAAATGCGCAAATCCCCCCAGAATATGCAAATCCCTGAACAATGTGTATTTTCATGTTTTAGCCTATAGGGGAAATGCACATTTTTAATCAGTGTTTTTGGTTTTGTTTTCCTCCCCCCCCCCATATTTTTCTATTACTAAATTTGTATGAAATTATGGGGGGGAATTTTTTAAGGGGGGGTCCGCGAGACCACGGAATCCGTGCAACTTGGGGAAAGCCAGTCCACTGCAGAATCTGCTGGCCAGATACTTAGAAATCCAAACTCATTTGAGTCCATTGCAGATTTCTCCAACATCCCTGCTGAAGACACCAGGGCAGGGCAGGGCAGGGCAGGGCAAAAATACCCAAACATACCAGCAGATTTCAGTTTACAGCTTAAAGCTCTTACTGCCAGACATCTTAGGAGAGACATGAGAACCTTTCAGAAAGGGGAAAAAGCTGCACAAAAGGCAAGAAACCACCAAATGGTTTTTTGAAAAGGGTTGGGGCCTGGCCATCTGGGAAACCCCAGAGGGCCAAATTGGCCTCTGGGCCTGAGGTTCTGCACCCCTGGTGTAGTCAGTATTGAGCTAGATGGACCAATAGCCTTACTTGGTAGAGGCAGCTTCCTCTGTTCCCATGAACACTGTTTCCTTCCCGGCTCTAAATGTCTCTCGATGGGCCTGATTATGCAACCAATAATCAAGAGATATTTCTTTGTCTGACTTTATCCATAATATCTTCTGTGCATGACCGTAGTGGCATTTTGCGTAACACTGACATGGCAGAGGTGGTCATTTCTGTCAGCTCACAAATGTGATTCTTAATGGAGCTGTGAAGGGTTCGGGCCAAGAGGATGAGATAAAAAGGAAATAGAATTTTAAAGCAGGAGCTATAAAAGCACGCCCAAGGCATTTGCAATTATTTTCTCTGCCTGTATTTAAAATTAATGAAACTAGCCTCAATCTAGTTTTCAAACATTCATCTCGTGAGTGTTTATTACATCCTCCGCCCTCCTTCAGAATTATGACATTTGACAGAGGTTGCACTTCATTGGCTTTAGGTCGCCCAAAGGATTTTTTTTCCCCAGTATCGCAGGGGGAAAAATTGTTTACCTTCCAGTCTGATCTACAGTACTTAGTAAATTTTATTAAAATTGAATTGGCCATATCTGTTTATTTTTTCAAAGGTGGGAGGGGAAATATGATGTGTGCATTTTTGTCATGCTACATCAAACACTGGAAGAGAAAGAGAGAGAGAGAGAGGGAGAGGGAGAATTTACATAAAGATTGCAAACTGTTGTTCCAAATTAGTTTTGTAGTGGGGTGCACTGTGTGTGCAGCCATTTGATCGGATCACAATCTGCATATTGAGTGTGACAGCTATAAGTCTATAATTGGAGTCTGTTTTCTCAAGAGGGAAATAGTTTACTTTTGAACCAGGCAATTTTGTATTTCTTGAATGGGGTCTCTCTGGGTACACATTGGTGTGTGTGTGTGTGTGTATGTTTTAACTGGTGCTGGTTGTTGTTGTTGTTGTTGTTGTTGTTGTTAGTGTTTGGTGTGTGTGGGTGTGTTTTAAAAAATCATACACTGACCAGCAGATTTTCTTAGTTTGTGAAAAATGCATAAAGAAACGCCTCCGCCAAATATTTGAAAAGAACCCCCAAAATAGAAGGTTTGGGGGGGGGGGATAAAAGAAAAGAATTGGAAAAGAACCACCAAAATAGGCTTATAAAATAGAAGCAGGGTAATTTATGGCTTGTGATGGAATGCAACAGAACAGGGGCTGCCATGGTTTGCTATGAGAGTTTGGATCTGCATGGAAATTCTCCAGGAACACAGAAAACTGCCTTCTACCAGCTCAGACCATTTGTCTATCTTGCTCGGCTCTCCCCAACCTGATGCCCTCCAGATTTTTTTGGAGTAATTAATTAATTAATTAATTAAGGGCACAATCCCATGGGTTGTGCCCTTGATGACTGTCAGCCCCCAAACTTGGAGGCTGACAGTCATCCTATGCAGAGCAGGAGGAGTGGCGGAGGCAATCTTATTGTGAATTATGTCTTATTATTAATCTTTGCAAGCCATGCCGGGAGTCTCTTTTGACTGAAGAGTGGGATAAAAATGCTGTAAATAAATAAACAAATGTCTCTTTGTTTCCCCCCATCCTCCTGTGTCCTGTATTTCTTGCTAGCTGGGGCATTTTGGAGGAGGAGGGAAAGAGGCTGGAGAGGCCTTAGGACAGCTCACATCTTGGCCTCTCCAGTTATACAGGCATGTGGCTTACGCTGGCTCAGCTTGTCTGACTGAGCATGGAAAGCTAAGCAGGGTCAAGCCTGGTTGTTACTTGGATGGGAGACCCCTCCTCTAGTTTCCTGCATTGAGCAGCAGGTTGGACTCAATAGTCTTGTAGGCTCCTTCCAACTCTATGATCTATGAAATCTATGAAATCTATAAGTCTCCTCCCCTCCTTGCTTTTACCCCTCTACGAGGTTGCTTTCCTGACCTTGGAGGCAGTTCTTTCCACACCAGCTGCAAGGGGGCAGAGGAAGAGGGTCAGTTCTCCAATTCCCCACTCCGAGGCTGGAACTCTGTCTCCGAACTCAGATCAGAGAATCCAGACTATCCTATGCCCCCCCCAACACTGTCTAGGGGCCATAGGATTGCTCCCTAAAAGTATTTTTACATCGCTTTTCTGCCCACCAGGGCCCTGAAAGCAATGTCCGATAACATCCAATAAAATCACAGCACAAAGACAAAGAACAAAAATAGAACCTTTTAAAAGCCAAAGGCCTGACAAAACAATACTACGTATGTTTACTGCCTGTAAAAAACTCAGTAGGGATGGGACCAGCATAGCCTTCCTTGGGAGGGAGTTCCACAGTTGAGGTGCAGCTATTGAAAAGGTCCTGTCTTTTGTATCCACCAACCTCACCACAACAGGGTCTCCAGTGAAGATCTCAAATTACAAGTAGGCCCACACGGGAGGGGGTGGCCCTTCAGATATCCTGGCTTCAAACCATTTAGGGCTTATAAGTCAAAACTAAAACCTTGAATTGGGCTTGGAGTCAAACTGGAAGTCACTGCAATTGGTTCAAGATTGGTGCTATATAGTCTCTAAAGCCAGACCACAATCTGGCCACCACATTATGCACTAGCTGCAGTTTCTGACCACTTTTCAAGGGCAGTCCTATGTAGAGTGCATTATAGTAGTTTAAACAAAAGGCACTTAAAGTATGTACCACTGTGGCCAGATCCGCCTTTCCTAGGACAAATTGTGCAAATCCCTTGTTTGATCGCTGCTCGATTTGCACCATTTTTCCATTTGCGCAGAGTGAGCAGTGATTGTGCCAGTGGGAATCAGGCACAAGACAAGCAGGATGTTTGGAGAATCCAAGCGATCTTAAACACGGCTCATTCACCCATCTAATAGTCCTAGGGGTAATGTCCCACAATTCCTTCTGTCTTGTGTTGCCTTGTCTCTTCCTGAGTTTGCATCTGCACTCCCTAGTTTATTGGCCTGTCTTCTGCTTGCTGGCTTTCAGTTTGCACAAACTGAGTTCAGCTATACTGCCCACGTAAATGGTTTGCCCCTTGACACCATGAATACAGCCTGCAGCCATTGACTGAGCTTCAGGATCAACCAAGAATTTGAACCTGGGGTCTCCAGCATTAAAGAAAAAATATTCATTGTTCGACTGACCGCAACACACAAGCTCATTAATATACAGTATATACATATATTAATCATCATCAAACAGCTGTGTGTGTGTGCATTTTCAACCTCCCTTTTCAACCTTACATCGATCTGAACCCCTCCAGCCACTCTCTAAATCTTAACTGATCCATTCTGTTCCAAACCTCAGAGGAGTTAGATTTTAAGGAATGTCTTGAATAATACTCTGAATGGTCTCTGGGAAAGAGTGTCCCTCTTAATTAAAGAGATATTTGAATGATCTATATTACTCCTTAATTATCCGTCGTTTGGGTTTCATTTGTTTTGAAAGCAGCGGCGGCCTCTGAGAGCGCCGTGTGACTGTGATAAATGGAACTTGGCCACATTTCATGTTTGCAGGGGGGGGGTAGCCTGCATTAGGAGTGTAATACAAAGAGTGTGACAATCAATATCACTTTTGCTAATTGAAGCACTGCTGTCTGAATGGCCCTCTGACACCCAGCAGAATGAGCATTTCATAAAAGCTCCTGTTGTTGGAAGCTTGCCGTTCTATACTTTCGCTTACAGTGAATCTTCCTAATTTCACCGTCCGATTTTCATGGACAACGGCAGGGCAACCATCGGAAATATTGTTGCATTTACTCTTCAGGGGTGCGTTCGGCGTGAGCACTTTGGCCCAACAGACCTTGTGTTGTCATTCTGTTTAAAATATAAGCTTTTAATGCTATATTACTGGTTATGCGGATGGCATGCATGGCTGGCTTGCTGGAGCCATCTGCGCAGTGAGTGACTGAGTGTTAAACACTGTCATTCATGACTTGCAACTAGCCTCTGGAATGCTTTCATAGACCAAAACCTCATTTAATACATCTCTCAAAGGGATCATTCATCCTGGTATTGCCAACCAGGCCCAGGGTCAACATGTGGCATGTTCGGGTAGCTGCCAAGGGCCCAACATTGCCCCCATTCCAGTGTTCTCCATTGAGTGCCAGATGGCCTACAATGCCCCAGAGAGATGCTGTATTGTTCTGGAGCATTGTGGGCAATTACATTTGTGCTCTCCCCACACACATGTTTATTTACTGCACTTTCCAGACAATTATTGTCTCCTAAAGTGGCTCATATCAATAAGAGAGTTGGGGGTAGAAAGAGACCCTGCCATCAGGCTTACAAACGAAAATGACAAGATATACAAGGGAAGGGAAGGGAAGGGAAGGGAAGGGGAGCCACGTTGATTTTATATGTGCACAATTCATTCTTCCACCGAAAGTGCTTTATTTCAGTGGGATCATGGCCATAGTCTTCTCCTGCTCTCTCTCTCTCTCTCTCTCCCCCCCAGGGCCGGTGCTACCATTAGGCCAACTAGGCAGCTGCCTAGGGCGCAGGGCTAAAGGGGGCGCCAGAAACGCCTTGAAAAAAAAATACAGCGCTCTCAAGTGGGAAGGGGGGGCGCTAAATATCTGATCTTGCCTAGGGCACCAAACTGCCTTGCACCGGCCCTGCTCCCCCCCCAAGATAAAGTTTCCTCCCAGCTCCGACAGTTTTGCAAATAACCCAGGTCACAGCCAAAGAGGAAAGAAAATTGGTTCAGCCCAATAGAACTCTTTCCCTTCACTGCAAAGTTACAGCACAGCGAGACAAAAACGTTGGCCTTTTGTATGCCCCCCGCCCCATATCAGACACGATAATTACAGGATTGTAAAAGTGCATGTATGCATTAAAAGGATAAAAGATTTTTTCTGCCTGCGTAATGCCTTTTCTTCCCCCGCCCCCCCATCTCTAATAAAAAAGTACCTATTTAAGGAGCATCATTGTATGACAAATGCGGTATTTTAGTGAAGAAAAGAGGGAGCAGATTTCTGTAATTGCAAGTGCCGAGGAATTTAGCATCCCATTTCAAAGTAACAGCCCTGTAAAGAGCAGCAGAGCCCTGCAGAAAAGGGTTGATGTGAATTCTTTCAAGGGCATGGCCAAGAGATTAGCATTTATCTGAAGTTATTCACACGGCAGAGCAGACACTTTCATCTGACTATAACAGGTCTGTCCATTTCTTCTTTATAATAAACATGCACCTAACACTTTGCACTTCTTATCATCTTCCTGCCTGCCTTGAGTAGACTCAAAATGCCATTTCCCTTTTTCTGTCAGTTCCTATAGACTGGAAGAAATTCAAATATTTTGGCTTGAGATTATGCACTAAGGAAATTTTTGTAAATGGTGCAATTTGCGTAACTTTAGAGCATGTCAGCACCAGCGCGGGGCAGGCAAACCAGAATCTGGGGGACCAAATCATGAAAATTTTCAGATTTTTACCCCTGTTATCGGATTCCTCAAACATGCCTAAATTAGGGATGTGATGATGAGGAAAAGTCTGGCTTGTCTGAGCTCGACAGACTTCCTGCCTGCTACTGATCCGATGATTGGAAGCGAGCTGAGTTGGGGGGGTGTCCACGGACTTCCATCTCTAAGACTGGCTACGGTTTGTGCATTTTTTTAAATGCTCAGGAAACTTGCGCAAAATGGCACAATTTGCATAACTTTACGCAAATTGTGTAAATCGTGGTATTTTGCTTGTTTTGCGCAGATCAGCACCTGAAAAGCATGTGGATCTAGTGCGATTTGCATAAAATTGGTCAATTGCTGTAGATCCACATGCTTTTCAGGTGCTGATTTGTGGAAAATATGCAAAATACCACAATTTACACCATTTGCACAAAGTTATGTAGATAGCACAAATAGCACCATCTGCGCAAATATCCTCAGTGTTTTGTTTTGTTTTAAGTGCAAACCATGGCCCATCTTAGAGACAGAAGTCGATGAACTGGCTCAACAACACCCATCACAGCAAGTCCACACCAGTGCAGGGCTGGTGAACTGGAATCTGGGGGACCCAATCATGAAAATCGGTCAGATTTTCACCACCACCCCCTATCAGATTCCTCACACATCCCTAACTCAGTTCACCAGATTTCAAGAGAGGCAGACCAATGTCCAGGAAGCCAAGAGTCAAGCTTTTAGGGTCAGAGTGCTAAACAAAAAAGGGAGCTGTCAAAAAAAAGAAAGAAAAAGAAAACCTGCTAAAGTTAGATACAAGGAGGAGCTGATCTCCGGTATTGTATTCCCCCACTCCACTGGGGCTTCAACATGAATAGAGAAGTCTCCCCATGGCAGAAGATACCCCTCCAAAAATGGAGGGCGGTTGAGACAGGTGATAAGGATGTGACAGAGGGGGTGGGGCCAATGGGCGCCTCCTCATTCTCCCCCTCACATGGTCTGAATCATGTGTGTGTGTATGTGGGGGGGTGGGGTGAACTTCTGAATAGTGTTTTAGAATTCAAACCTGTGAACAGAAATAATACAAACATGAAGCCATATGCATGGATACTGGAAGTCCAGCTGAAACAGGAAGACCTTACAGGACTTCACAGTTGCTTACAAGGTTAAACACTGAGTAATATGGAGTTCACAGTCAATCAGTTCCCTGATGATATATTGTTCCCAGACAATCAGAAAGCTTGTGTGGAAGCAGTGAAGGCTTGAAATAAATTGTGAAAATAGACTAAGGACAGGAAATCTCTAAAATTCCCCAGGCCTTCCAAGCTGGTGGACGGTCTACCTCCTCTACCTCCCAACTTATAGCGCCTGTAGTCTGATCTCATTGGGACCAAAATCTGATATTCCTTTTGTGCTCTCTATGGACCAAGCTGCTCTTTTCCTTAGCCATGGAAATAGGATAGTGTACTTGCTGAGCTATGAAACAGGAAATTTTCCATTCAAATCTTGCCTCTGCTTATATATATAGATAGGGGGCTGGGGCTGAGAGATAGAGGTTTGCCTTAAGATGGTTGATGACCATCAACCATCTTAAGGCAAACCTCTATCTCTCAGCCCCAGCCCCCTATCTATATATATAAAAGAAGAAGTCCTGACTGACTGACTGACTGACTGACTCATCAACGCCCAGCTCAAATCGTTTAATCTAGGAACGTGAAATTTTGAGAGAACGTTGTTTTTATGATGTAGACACCTACTAAGGAAGGATCTTTGGAAATTCCATCCCTAAGGGGGGGAGAGCACCCCACTCTCATATCTTTTATGGGCAAAACAACAGGGAGCAGTTATGCAAATCAGCCTCACCTCATAATTGCTGCAGGAGCCAATAGGAGCAGTTATGCAAATAGCCCATACAACACTTAGAATGTTCATATGAATTCCTGCAGGGGCCAATAGGGCTGGGTATGCAAATCTCCCCTAGGCCATTTAGAATGTTCTCTGAGGGGGTGAAAAGGGAGGGAAACTTTTTGAATGGCTGACTGACTGACTGAATGACTGTTGTGTGTGGGGCATCCCAAATCCGAAAATCCACGCGAGCGAAGCCACGGGCAACAGCTAGTCTGTAACATGGGGATAATATTGGCCTACCTCATAGCAACCTTTCCCAACCCAGTCCCTTCCAGATTTGTTGGACTACAGCTCCCACCATCTCCAGGCAGCTTGACCCATCAAGCACTTTTCATCTTAAATACCATTGATTTCAAAGGCAGAGTGATTAAACACGGGCTTAAATCTCTCCCCTTGTAATCAATGAGACTCAATGTGCTTAACTTTAGCTGGATGGTGCCCTACATATTTTAAATGAAGGTGCCCCCTCCCCACAAAAAAAAGTAATAATTTATTACTGTGTCATGGAATTAGCTGATACAGTCGTGCAGCAATTTGAGATCAAACTATAATGTACCTCAGGCCATATTATTTAAATCAAAATGTTATCTGCAATAACACGGAGAGGGGGGAAATAATTCAAAAAATTGCATTCTGGAAATATTTTAAATTGGCTTTGTCGAGGCACAAGGGAACTTGCTTTTTGCTGCATTAACACTGATTGCTTGATATGGTATCTCTGCAGAAGCTAAGCAATTAGAGTGTTACAGAATTCATTGAAGTGTAGTATATACAGGAAAAAAATAGGGATTTTCTTTGTGTGTGAGAGAGACAAACAGCTGAGAACCTTAATGGACTGAGAAAGATAGATGGTTGTATTCCTTTAATCAAGATCTCTAAAGAATTGCCATCATTAATTAGTTACTTTATACCTAAATAATCGAATAGCTACTGTTGTTCTGATCTGTTCCAAATGTGTGTGGAGATGCATTGCACGACTTAGAGATGTACACACTGGCAAAAATCCACTATGCACACGTTTGCAGATTTTTGAGCAGCTTTTGCTCTGTTCTCCACCCATTGATAGACTTGGAATTTGTGCAGATGTATTCATGTGCATTTGTGCAAAATCACAATCCTGAAAATGCACAAATTGCCCCCAAATGCATAAATTGCCCCCAAATGCATATATTCGTCCTGTACTCGAAGGGGCGATTTGCATTTTGTGTATTTTTCTGTAGTTATTTTGTGTATTTTTCTGTTGCTAAATTTGTGGGGGGAAATACACAAAATAATAATTTAAAAATTGCTCACAAGCCCCATGGAATACACATAACAGGCCTGTGGCTTATGCTGGCTCAGCTTGTCTGAGTGTGGAAAGCTAAGCAGGGTCAGGTCTGGTTATTACTTAGATGGGAGACCCCTCCTCTAGTTTCCTGCATTAAGGAGGGGGTTGGACTCGATAGCCTTGTAGGCTCCTTCCAACTCTATGATCTATGAAATCTATGAAATGACTTTGGAAAGCTGGTCCACTCCACTGCAGAATCTGCGGGTCGGACTCAGAGAAAACTGATCACATTTGAGTTCAGTGCGGATTTCTCTGACATCCCTACATCTCATTACTGGTTGTCTTAGATCAGGGGCAGGGAAACCTATGCCCAAAAGCCAAATCTGGCTCAGTCCAGCCTTCTGAGGTTCCCCAATGGACCTAGGGGTGGGCGATCCGCCCACCGCCCGACATGTGGCGTGCTTGGTGAGCTCTGCTGCCACACCTGCCAAGCTGGGCCGAAAGCGAGCGCCAGCCACGGCACTTGCCAGACTTCCGGGTTTCCCGGCGCTACGTTGTTTACATAGAAAATGGCATAAGATATGCTAAAAGCGGCCGCAATTTGTGTAACGTGCACAAATTGCTGCAGTTTTTAACGTATCTTATGCCATTTTCTACATAAACAACGTAGCACCGGGGACCCCGAAGTCACTTCCCCATCTCGGCTAGTGAGAACGCAAGTCAAGCCAGGGAAGCAGGTAGGGCTAGCAGAGCCCGGGGGGGGGGTCAAGCCCGGCAAGTTTGCCAAACTTCCACCCCCCCCCAATCAAGCCCCGCACACATCTCTAATTGAGGGCCACCCTCGCAAGCTGAGCACAAGCGCCAGCTGAGGTGCTCACCAGACTTCCGGGTCCCCGGCGCTACATTGTTTACATAGAAAATGGCCAAATTTGCGCAAATTAGGCTGTTTTCTACGTAAACAAAATAGCGCCGGAACCCAGAATTCACTTACACCAGCTTGGCTTGTAAGAACACGAGTCAAGCCAGGGAAAAGGTAGGGCGAGCAGAGCTGGGGGGGGGGGTCGAGCCCAGTGAGTTCGCCAGACTTACACCCCCCCAATCGAGCTCTGCGCACATGTCTAAGTTTGGTTTCATCACAGGCCACCCATGAGTATTCCAACAGTGATTCTGAAAAGCAGACAATATAGGCCCTGCCCATGAGAACTTGTTGCCTGAGGTGGAATAGCTGATGGCATTCTGCCCCACACCAGCACCCTACCCCACCTTCACGTCAAGGCGCATGGAGCCCAAGGGGCTGTCCAAGTTATTTTGGCAGCTGAATTAGAAGATCCTAAAAGTGCCTTTCCCTGGGAGGAAAAAAATGCAATAATAGGATGAATTCAGCAACACTTAATTTGATACCCAAAGTCAGCTGCATCAGGCATCCACTCTACTCTGCCGAATGGGCTGCTGGCAAATATATCTCAGGTACTAGTTCCTGTTCTGTTTTCAGCTAGTGAATTCTTCCTCAGGGAATATCATTAAAAACAATCAAACTGCACAAACAAACCACCTAAAAACCATCAAATTACTTCAAATTTTACATCTGATTCCCTTTCACTATATATACCGTATGTTATGTTTATGGGTATTTGCACAATAAGATTTCAAAGTATAAAGTATCAACCTACCTGATCAAACCACTCAATAAGCAATTCATGAATTTAGGTGATTATATGCATTTTTAGTTGATTAAATTCAGTTGATCGATTCCTGGCTGCAATCCTATGTGTAGTTAATAGGTAGTTAAGTCCCATGGAAGAGACTGGGACTTACTTTCACGTAAAAATGTAAAGGTTTCTATTGTAAATTATAAGTGAATTAGCATCTTACACTGAGCCTTTACAATGCCTTCTGAAGTTATTGAAGGACTTGTAAGAGAACTTGACAATTTAATAAACAAAATCTATCTGTCATTGTTAGAAGCAATGCCCCTTTGTAATGTTTTTCACCAAATGAACCAAAATTTGCAAAGTTCTCCATATTCAGGACAAAAAGTATTTGAGATTTTTTTTTTTTTTTAAATGAATGTGAGAGAAATAAAAACTGGCAGATAGTCCATCCAGGCCAAGGGCTCTTAAAAGTATGGGTTTAGAGATCCCTCTGTATTCAACCATGTTTGTGATGCTGAAGCCTGAATTGGGGTTGCTACCTCTTTTTTTCTGGCAGGTTCCTCGTCTTTGACAGCTATAAGGCAGGCAGGTACGTCATAGTCTTCTGCATGCTGGTAATAGCTGTGCCTGTTGAATTGGCCCAGCACAGATGGATGAGAACTTTGCTTCAGTTCATTTTTAAATCATAATTTACCAAAATTTTCAAAGGTATTCACTTCACACTCGGGAGACAACGAACTCGGGATTTTGTACATTCAAGTGCGGGAGAAAGCGGAACGAACAGAATCACCCATCATCCGTACTTCCCTTCAGTGTTGTTGGGCTGCCTCTGCCTATGGTGGATTTATTGTGGCAAACAGGGGTGATCCAAGCAGCATGTGCTAAGCTGAGAGAGGAGCACACCAATACAGCAAGCCAGCCATCCTTTTATACTCCCCCAAATGTCTCTGACATAGCATCGCTCAGGGGCCCTGGGCCTGGGAGGTGATTAAAAAGACAGCTCAGTCTCTGGATTGCTGCAGCCACTGCCCTCAGAATCAGACAACAAGGGAAAGCAATTCATACAGGGGATCACCTGGCCCACAGTTGCATCGAGCAAGGGACTGATACGTATTCCTAATCACTGCCCAATGTCCCTCCACAGTGCAATGTCAGGGGCATTCAGAGGTAGGAAGATTGCCTTTTTGCTCACTGTTGCAGCCACGTGCAGCCTTTCAGCACCCAATGGCATAGAAAAAAATGAATTCTTCAGGAGCCCACCTAGGGGTGGGCCCTGCCAGAGCCTTGCCTCTCCCCCAGCATTTGTTTGAGGATGCTGGTGCTGGGCCTTTGGTTAGTGAATATGTGCTGGTCTAGATGGCTTGGGACAGGGGTCTGCAGGATGTAGATCTCCAGAAGTTTTGGACTTCAGCTCCCAGCATTCCTGCCCATTGGCCATCCTGGCAGGGACTTCTGGTAGTTGAAGTCCAAAACATATGGAGATCTACCCCACCCCTGGCATAGAAGGACCCTGCCAACCCTACAATTAGGGTTCTAAGTGGATTAGGTTGGCAGGCTTCACCCAGTGGCAGCTCCAGGTTTTGAGGGCCCTTAGTCGAGACCCCCTCAATGGGGCCCCTCCCTCAATGAGCCTAGCTTCCACTGCCATTGTCACCAGCTGCTGTTGCTCCTTCTCCTCTTTCTCATCATTGCTACCACGTGCTTGCTTGACAGGCAGGGAGCCAGCGAGCAAGTAGAAAACGGCATCTGCTGCTCCTCCTTCTCGACACTACTGTTGTCTGGGCCAGAGCAAGAGGCAGGTGAACAAAGCAGGTTGCAATGGTGAAGAGGAGGAGCAAGTCCAGAGGGCTCTTGTCAGTGGGCCCCTGCTGAGGTGCGGGCCCTCGGCAAGTGCCTGACCATGCCTACCCTGGATGTTGGCCCAGGCTTCACCCCTGAGCTAGGCGCACTCGTTAGACCATCTGTACAGAGCACTTGTTTCACTAGAATGAAGTCACTAGACTTTTGGGGCCTCTCTACGGATGTTCTAATGGACAGAGGTGGGACTTGCTTTGTGAATTCATTATACACATTTTGTACACCTCAAACTGGCTTGAGTCAGAGTGATAAGCAGTTGTCACTCAATAGCCCCAAATCCATGCATGCCTCCCACAGCCCCCCCTTCTTCTTTCTCTTTAGACAGAAATGAAGAATTTGGGCTTAAAGAATTTTTAAAAAACAAACCAAAAGGTGTGTGTGTGTGTGCGTGCGCGTGCGCGCGCACGCATGTGTTTAAATTCATCCCAAATTATTAGAACTTAGTCTGGCATTACAACCTGCTTTTTATAATCAGCAAAAGAAGCGAGACTCTCTCCTTTATGGCTTTGAATATTTCAAATTGCTCAGAGATATCAAGACAAATAGAAAGGAACACAGTTCCTCTGGATGCCTAAAAAAAATTAAAATGTCAAAAAGTAGGAGGAAGCTAAGAAAGGAGAAGAGGCACTTGACATATATGTGTGAAACTAAATTTATATGCACCTTTTGTTTTATCTCATTAGAAGATGAAGCCTTTATGTCACAGGAACTGCTACAAAGGGGGTTCTTTAGGAGGAAGGGAAACACAAAAATTTCCATACCTAACCTGATAGTATTACCACACAAATCTGTTCGGTTGGCTATTAATTATTCTGCTGAGTCATGCTCACTGCCCAGTGGGAAGCATATACTGCTAACATTTTATCTTATCATCCAGGAAAATGAAAGTGGAGCCCAGGAAATCATTACTTGCAGATGGGCTTCAGAGACGGGTGTTTTTGGGATATCAGAACATGGCATTCAACTTGTTATTCCCAGATCTTTCCTGTGCTAGGGGTTTGCTGAGATAAAATGATCAGGGCAGAAGCTCCAGCACTACCTCCCCACAAGGCACACACTTGTATAAATGCATACCACAGAGGGGTTAGGTTTTAAGCAGAATGATCCATGTGGGAGCTCTGCATTAACTTACACAGGGGAGTGTTCAAGGATGGAAACGAAAGGGGGGGGGGAAATTCTGAGAAAGAGATCTCCATGTTTCTTCCAGAGGTTGCAAAGTAGGTTGGTGTATCTTGAAGGTGTGCAAAGAAAAGTGAGAAAAGTGGAAGAGTAGTTGGTGCAGAGAGCTGTTCTTTTCCCATGTTTATACGATGAAAGGCTCTCATCTCTCAGACTGATCTAGCTGTTTCTCCTCTGTACAGTTCCTGTTTGTACCTGTTTGACTTCTGTACCTCAGGTCACTACAACTCAAGAAGGATATTGTAGAGATGGAAAGAAAGGGTCAGAAAAAGGGTAACCAAAGAGTTTTTCTACACGAGGCTGTTAATCTGCTGTATCTACTTCCGGTTTAGTTGCAGTATTGAGAACCGAGCACTACAGAAAGAGTATTTCCTTTCTTGCTTTTCTGCTGCATAACCTCTAGGTGGCATTGTGGTATAGTGGAATAGCACAAATACACAAGTGGGGAAAGCATTTTCTTTCGCTTTCAAAATAATACCGAATTTTCCCTGCTCTAAAAAAACTCACCAAAAGTGCTCTTTAAAAACATAAGCAAAACTGGAGGGTTTTGACATCATTTAAAGAACCTGTATAAACAACCATGAATACAATGAACTCCTCATGTAGAAAAGTTCAAATGAACAAGGGAGTTGGAGCAACTCCCCTTTGAAGAATGGTTATAATGTTTGGGCCTTTTTAGCTTAGACAAAAGGTGAGTAAGGTGTAACATAATAAAGGTGTATAAAATTATACATGCTGTGGTGAAAGTGGATAGGGAGACATTTTTCTCCCTCTTTCATAATATAGAAGGGTCATCCCATCAAGCTGAATGGTGAGAGAGTCAGGACACATAAAAGGAAGTACTTCTTCACACAGCACATAGTTCAGCTGTGGAATTCAATTCCACAGAATGGTGGTGAAAATGTGATAGCCACCAACTTGGATGGCTTTAAAAGGGGGTTAGACATATTCATGGAGGAGAAGGCTATCAATGGCTACTTGTCATGATGGCTATATATTACCTCCAGTATTAGAGCCAGTATGCCTCTCAATACCAGTTTCATGGCAACAATTAGCAAGATGGGGCTACTTCATTCATTTCCTACTTGTGGGCTTCCCACAGGCATCTAGTTGGCCATTGCTAAAAAAGAGACTAGATAATTCTTTGGTCTGATCCAGCATAGCTCTTCTTTTGTTCTTTGCCATGAAGTGCCTTAAGCACCCCTTTACAGGTATTCATTCACTGGCAAACTGGGTTCCCAGAGCTAGGTCTGCCAGTGGATGTGTAACTCTGCATACTCTTCAAAAGACATGGTGGGGATAAGCAAAGTGTTGGACATCTTTTTTATACCAGTCCAGTATGGGAGCAAGGGCTTCCTTGTCATGTTTGTGGGGGAGCATCCCAAAGAACAGCAGTGCCTTGATGCCTGGCCTGTGACGGTAGAAGTGGCATCATGATTATTCACAGGGATGCTGCAGGGGACAAGAAAAATTGCCTCTGCTTCATGCTGGCTCCCTGTCATTAACCACCTGAGCCAAGTGGTGGAGAATACCTCCCCACAATGCAAGAAAGGATGGTTACCAGAGGAGGCTGGTGACTCCTATTTCGGTGGGCTCCTTATCCATTGCAGGTTTTGCAGATTATATTTGGAGCTTTATAGGAGCTATCCATGGTGCTCCATGGTTGTGAACCTATTTTGGGGGTGGAGTTCAGCAGCATGGATAGCTCCTATAAAGCTCCAAATTATAGCCGCAAAGCCTGCAATGGATAAGGAGCCCCACTGAAACAGGAGTCACCAGCCTCCCCTGAGTAGTACTTGTAGCACAAGGGCAGGAGTGTTGTTCCTCTCTTAGCCTGAGGAGTGAATTCCATTTCAGAGGAGTTCTCAGAGGCTGCATTCCAGTGGTGGGTGGAGCTTGAAGCAAAAGGGGTGGGGCCAAGAATACCATAAATGCCAGCATATTTTTACTTGAAGCTCCCACTGCCTATGGGGAGGCCTAACTAAGCATTAGGGGAGGTGTCTCAACCTTTCAGAATGGTGCAGGGAAAACTGCACAAAAGCAAGGAAACCCCCAAATGATTGGTGTTTGGGGGAAACAGGTTGGGACCAGGGGATGGGCATGTGGCCATCTGGGTAACCCCAGGGGGCTGGGTTGGGATCCCTGTGGGTCTGGATTTGGGCCCCAGGTTCTGAGGTTTTGCACCCCTGTACTAGGGGAAGAGCTGTAGCTTAGTGGTGGAGAATCTGCTCTGCATGCAGAAGGTCCCAGGTTTGATCCCCGGCATCACCAGGTAGGGTTGGGAAAGATTCTGCCTGAAAACCCTGGAGAGCTGCTGCCAGTCAGTGTTGACAATACCAACATAGATGGGCCAATGGCCTGACGCAATATATGGCCGCTTCCTGTGTTCCTCTGGACACAACTCTCTCAGTCCTGCCTCATTTCTCAGCTGCTGCAGCAGCCATTGTGTGTATGCTAGCTTGCAGGTTAAAGTCCACATTGCTGCCAGGTCAACTGACGGTAGTCTCGAAAAAAAGGGGGGGCTGACTGAAAAGAGTAACTGAACGTGGGAAACTGGGTTGGGGAAAAACCAAGGTACACATCTTTAAATGCTGGAGGGGATATTTCAGGTTGGCGAGCAGATGGCTTTTATGACACTGCCTTATAAATCAATAGCTGATTAAGTAGAAAGAAAAGCCACTCTCACAATTTAGCGGCAGACAGAGAAGTCATTTTAGTGATGCACTGTTTGGAATTATTGCAGTATAAGTGGTGCCCCACAATGAAAGATCGAGAAAGGACGAGCTGGCTCCCCTTCTGCCGCGTTCTGAGCAGCACGGCAGCTAAGTAATAAATCCTCTTCTTCATTTGCTTCCATTCAGGTACACCCCTCCGCTCCATTGGTATCACAATTTACATCCGGTAGATATCTGGGACATGTGTTTGGCGATGTCGCTCAACTTTGTAACGATCTGGTCCAAAATACGAGTTCATCCACCTCAAACATGCAGCTCCTGCATGAAGTTAGTGGCATTTCCCCACACTTGCTTCCTTGTCTCGGTGTGCAATTTGGTCTCAGTTTACAATCTGACCTTCCACCCTCCCTGGCACCTTGAATGCTGCAATGGCAATATCCCAGGTTCCAAGAACCACTACATAGAGTCCATCTTAATAAGTCGAGTGCACTGGGGGAACTAAATTACCAGGGGCCCTAGTTCCTGGGAGGCTTCCATTGCAGCAGCACCAAGGCACCAGGGAGGAATTGAGGCCTCTCAGAAAGGCCTCCATCCTCGTAGGTTAATTAAGGGTGCAATCCAATGGGGATGCCTGCAAGCCTCCAAACACGGAGGGTTATGGGCATCCTATGCAGGGTGGGAGGAGCACAGAGGCCATCTTCACCTCCCTGCTCCTCTCACCCTGCAAATCAGCTAAACGGCCCATTTTGGCCATCTCTCTGCAGCTCTTCGGACAGGGAGGGAAGAAGGCTGGGCTGGAGCACTGCCAGGGTACATTGTATCCTGGGAGATCCATTATCCTCCCCTCCAAGCCACCCAGAATGCCCCCGTTACCCCTTCTCTGAGGTCGCCCTTATGACATCGAAGACACAGCTGCTGCTGTCCTTTTTGCACTAGCTGGGAGGGAAGGGAGGGTGATCCTATACATGTCTACTCAGAAGTAAGTCCCATTGAGTGCAGTGGGGCTTCCTCCCAGGTAAGTGGGTATAGGATTGCAGCATAAATATTCATAATCTTGGGAGAACTAGAAAAGCCTTGCTCTTTGTTTTAATGGCCAAATCCCAGGCTCAAAGAGTTATAGCAGGAGGTCTTGCAGGCTGAGCCTTGCTGAAATACATGGCTGCATTTAGTTATAAATGCTGAATACTTAATAGTGAACCATAAGCCACATTGCTTTCTTTTTTTTGGCTTGGTAGGAGGCATAGCTTTATGTCGGAGTCTCATGGCATGTGTCAGGCCATCCAAGGCTTTATGTTCTTCCAAATCTGAAGCAGAAAACTGCCGATATACCTGGAAAGAAGATTCTGCCATGAAATGCAAACGCCGCATGACTTGCCTCTTTACTTAGTCACAACTCCCAAGAGTGGAAGTCAGCAGACCTGGGTTACTCTGAGATGAATGGCCTTAAAATGTTATTTATCAAACCTGGAATCAATCACTTGTTGTGCTACATTCCCTACAGGTCCAAGTAGGAGATCACTAACGATGTGCAACGAATGTAACTGTGTGGGGAAGTATAATACACCTGCTGTCTCAGAATTCGCAGAGCAGAAAGAAGAGAACCATTTTTCACTTTGATTGTGTTATTAATCCCAGCCTGGATCCCTCCAGCAGGCCAGAAGCTACTCTGAAGATCAGAGTCGACGCTGGATAAAGAATCTGAATTGCATCCTCTGACAATTAGCCCCTTTAACTTCATAAGGACCTGGCTTTGGCCCATGAAGGATTTTTTTTGCCAGAAACAGACATTCTGGCACTGAAACCAATCTACACAGCATAGTTGAACCAAAGGATATTTCAGTCTATTTAGGACCCATTGGATAGAGAAAGCCAATGTGCATCTTAATGAAGCCAAAGTCACATGAGTGCCATGAGTGTCAATTTCCGAGTGCCATGTTTTAAGAAGGATATTGCCAAATTAAAGCACATCCAGAAGAGGGTGACCAGCATGATGAGGGATCAGTGGAAACAGAATCTTATGAGGAATGATTGAAAGAAGAACTGGGTATGTGTTTAGCCTGGAGAAGAGAAGGTTAAGGGAAGACATCATAGCTGTCTTCAAATAGCTGAAGGGTTGTCATCATGCAGAAGATGGAGCAGACATGTTCTCTGTTGCTCTGGAGGGCAGGACTAGAACCAATGGGTAGAAAGTGTGAGGAAGCAGATTTCAGCTAAACATTAGGAGAAATTTCCTAAGGGTAAGAGCTGTCCAACAGTGGAACATGCTGCCTTTGGAGGTGGTGGTGGTCTGTCCTTTCCTGGAAATGGAGAGCAGAAGGGAAACATACCCTGGCATCTGCCGTCAGCCATCAGCCAGCCATTGGGAGGCTGCTGCTCCCCCTGATTCTTAGTAATAACATTAAGGCAAAGTAAGTGTCCTGCTTTGGCTAAAGCAGGCTCAGCATTAGGGAAAACTAAGGAGCAAGTCTGATAACAAGTCAGCAAACAGGCTGACTTCTTGTCAAGAGCACAGTGTTACCAGTCAAGGAGAGGTCCAAGAGAAGGGTCTGAGGCATGTCCAAGGTCAAAGCACAGGGAAGCAGTCCAATACAAAGGTAGTCCAATAAGCAGATTCAACATCTGGAGGGCCACAAGTTGCCCACCCCACCTCTGATATAGAGAATTGGATTCGGACATAGTCGTACTAGGCTGACAGAAATCAATGGAATGTAAGTTAGTCATCATGACTAAGGTACATCCTCTTTGGTTTGTTTGTTTGTTTGTTTGATTGATTGATTTACAGCATTTTTACCCCACTCTTTAGCCAGAAAAGGCTCCCAGAGTGGCTTATAAAAATTAATATGAGACAGTCCCTGCCCTCAGGCTTACAATCTAAAAGACATGACACAAAAAGAAAAGGGATTGGGAGGGAGGAGGAAGAAGAAATCAAAAGTCAGGCACCAGACTGTCTCATATTAACTGGTGCCTGACTTTTGCTTTCTTCTCCCTCCCAATCTCTTTTCTTTTTGTGTCATGTCTTTTAGATTGTAAGCCTGAGGGCAGGGACTGTCTCATATTAACCAGTTCTTAGTTACAAGGTTCTTATATATTCTTTTTTCCTTTTTTCTTTTTTCTGGCAGGCAAGGGCAAAATAAGCTCTCTGCAGCTGTTCCTTCTTTGATAGGTCCATTCTAAACATGACTAAATCTGGATCCAACCCATTGTGTTTCAAGAGTATTGGAAACACCAGCTGAGAGCTTCTCATTTCCCTCTCATCACCTGAGAGATTGTGAGTTCATGGCTGAGGGACAATCTGATCCAGGGCACATTCTGCCTGCATTCACTGAGCCACAGCATCTGTATTGTTTTTGCTTGTGGAATTAAAAAAAACTACTATCTCTTCCACATACAGATTATTTTTTAAAAAATCTGTTTATCATGGGTTCAGACTTTGCATGTTATTAAATGAATTTACATTATCTTTTACCCTTAGGACTCAGATGAAATTAAATGTTACAAGTATTTTCCATGGGGATACACATTTTAAATTCATAAAGGGCCCATGTAAAGGAAAGATTTTACTTTCATATGCTAAATAAGTAGTAGCTACATCCCTCAGTATATATTTTATATATCTGCCCTCAGCAATGAGGTCTCTATGCTACTCTTACAACACCTCTTCCTTCCCTATCTCACTTCTGTCCTGCCTTTATGGGGTACCACGAGGGGGGAAACTTTTTTTCTGTTGAGGGCCGCATTATCCAATGGGTAATCTGTCAGGGCCACACATTGGTGGTGCGCAGGATCAAAGTCTTCTGGAGCGGCTGTCTGAGTTGGGAGTGGGGGGTACTGGATTGCAGTGGTTCCGCTCCTACTTGGATGGCTGGCATCCTACTTGGATGGCTGGTGCTTGGGGAATACTGCTCGGCCCTGTGGACTCTCCAGTATGGAGCTCCACAGGGGTCGGTCTTATCTCCCATGCTATTCAACATCTACATGAAACCTCTGAGCGGGGTCATCCGGAGTTTTGGAGTGTGTTGTCATCAGTATGCTGATGACACGCAGCTCTAGTTCTCCTTTTCATCCTCAGCAGGTGAGGCTGTGGATGTGCTGAACCGGTGCCTGGCTGCGACAATGGACTAGATGAGGGCTAACAAACTGAGGCTCAATCCAGACAAGACTGAGATGCTGTTAGTGGGTGGTTCTTCTGACCGGATGGAGGGTGTTCAACCTGTTCTGGATGGGGTTGCAGTTGCACTCCCCTTGAAGGAGCAGGTTCGTAGCTGGGGGGTGCTCCTGGAGCCATCTCTGTCACTTGAGGCTCAAGTTGCCTCAGTGGCATGGAGTGCCTTCTACCAGCTCCAGCTGGTGGCCCAGCTATGCCCCTATCTGGACAGGGATAACCTGGTTTCAGTAATCCATGCTCTAGTAATCTAGACTACTGCAATGCACTCTACATGGGGCTGCCCTTGAAGGACTGTTCAGAAGCTGCAGCTTGTGCAAAATGCAGCGGCCAGACTCATCACTGGGTCCGAAAGGTCTGAACATATAACACCTGTTCTGGCCCGCTTGCACTGGCTGCCTATATGCTTCTGAGCCCAATTCAAGGTGCTGGTTTTGACCTATAAAGTCCTACACGGCTTGGGACCACAATACCTGATGGAACGCCTCTCCCAACCATAATCTACCCGTACACTATGTTCAACATCTGGGGCCTTCCTCCGACTGCCACCTCCATGTGAGGCTCGGAGGGCAGCAACAAGGGGGAGAGCCTTTTCTGTGGTAGCCCCCCAACTGTGGAACAAGCTCCCCCCTGAGGCCCGCCTGGCACCAACTCAATGTTACAATGTTGTAAAGTGTAGTTTTATTATTCTTTTTTAATTATTTATTTCATTTCTGTACTGCCCAATAGCCAAAGCTCTCTGGACGGTTAACAACAATTTATGCAATACAATTAAATACAAAATACAAATACAGGAAAAAGCCTAAAATTTCAATACAAATTTTAAAACAGTGTTTTAAAACAATTTGAGCAACTAAAACAAGTTTGGGCCTACATTGTCAAAAGCATGTCAATGTAGAAATTGGTTCTTGAACATCTGAACGTCCATGGTCAGAACTAGATTTTACATCAACGAAGGGCAACAGGGCAACATAGTGAGGTCTAGGGGCTATTTTGCCCCCCACACACACACTTGCAGGTTGCACAGTCTGCAGGGTGCCTCCCACACTGCCACCACCAGGAGAGAAATAGGAGGCAGGAGGAAGGAGCAGGTTTAAGAGACTTTCTCCAGCTGCTGGGGAAATAGTCGGGGAGGAGGAGATCCAGTGGGAAAGTGGAGGGTGTGGAAAGGGTTAAAGATGCTCCCCCATTCCATGTGTTGATTCTCCTTTTCAAATTCTTCCCAGCCTAAAGGATAATAATAAACACAAGGCTGGAAATCATGAGTTTGCCCAGTCACCATAGCTCCAGATTTGGACAGCTACTAAAATGTCATCAACCAGGAGTCACGAGTCAGGTCCCCAATAACCACGCAAAAAGTCTGAGGACACTGAAAAAGAGGAAGGCTGGAGGCAGGGATTACCCTCGGAAAACTCCACTCAGTCAGAAGACTCGGTGCAACAACCCCAGGAACCATTATTGCCATCACCTCCTCACTCCGTGGACATTCGAAACTGTGTGGACATTCTACCTTCCACTTTGGACTCCAAAAACTCCTTATCTGAACCCTCATCAGAACCAAAGATGCCCAGCCCCAAAGGAGCCAGTGTCTGAGGAACTGGTTGCATCCCCTTTAATCGCCCAGCAGTTTCCTGAGACAGGGATGGAGCCAGCAGCACAGCTATTTACGCTCTCAGTTGACTCCTCTGCTGGAGAAACATCCTTGTTTGCTTTTCTGGGGAGTCTGTAGTACCCAGCCTAAATCCCACTAACTCTATTTGGAGCTGTTCATGGTCCTCCTGCATCCTTCCCTGAATTCTTGCTCTCCAAGTTGTCCCGGTGGACTCCATCTGGAACAGGATATTAAACATGTTCTGGGGTTGAATTTCCCACTTGGAATCGGTTCAGGGATTGAGACCTGGTGATCCCTGACTGAAATATAGTTCCACTCTGTTTGTGGGATGTGCTGAAAAATGTCTGAATGACAGACAATCCAGTCATTTAGAGGGGTGGATTGCTAGTAAATGTGCCTCTGAGTTCCTTCGAGGTTTGATATGTGTTTATGTCTGTATTAGTTTGTCATCTAAGCAGAGCAGTAGGCTAAACTTGGGCATGCAGGGCCAAAAGAAATGTTATCTATTAGAAAAGGAGAAAGCATTAATGGTCCCTTTGAACAAATGATAATTATTTACACCTTCCCTATGCACATTTAAAGAAGATTGATAGCTCATAACATTGTCAGAATGTGTGTGTGTGTGTGTGTGTGTGTGTGTGGGGAGAGAGAGAGAGAGAGAGAGAGAGAGAGAGAGAGAGGATGGTCGACGTGGCTCATGCTGGCTCAGCTTGTCTGAGCGTGGAAAGCTAAGCAGGGTCAGGCCTGGTTATTACTTGGATGGGAGACCCCTCCTCTAGTTTCCTGCATTGAGCAGGGGGTTGGACTCGATAGCCTTGTAGGCTCCTTCCAACTCTGTGATCTATGAAAAAATCAGGACAAGTAGCCATTGATAGCCTTGATAAGCTTTTGTGGACACTGTCCACTAGTCTGATGTGGCATGAGGAAGCTACCAATCTTCATAGAAGATCAATCTATCAATGACTACAAGTCCTGATGGCTATATGCTACCTCCAGTATCAGAGGCAGTCTGCCTATGTACACCAGTTGCTGGGGAACATGGGCCGGAGGGTGCTGTTGCACTCCTGTCCTGCTTGTGGGATCCGTGGGCAGCTGGTTGGCCACTGTGTGAACAGAATGCTGGACTAGATGGACCCTTGGTCCGATCCAGCAGGGCTTTTCCTATGTTCTTATGTTCCTAATCTAAAAGGATCATTGCATCATAGTGGCTGCTTTGTCTTATAGCATGGCATTCTTGATCTACTGACAACCTGAGTGCAACAGAAGATGATCTGTCAGCCTGGGGAAGGTTCGGCTTGAGCGGCTCTGTCTGACTGCAACTATAGCAGAAGCACTTACAGAGATGGCAGTGTCTCAGAAGGTAAGATTCACATCATTTAGCAATTTATGGCTCAAAACTGGCACCTTAAGGGTTCACTCAGAAGCTCCAAACAGCCCACTGCAGATGAACTCCGGTGTCATCACACTAACATGAAAAGGAGCCTGCTTTCTCTGGCATGACCTTCAGCTTCCAAGGAGAGGAATAGCTCACAGAGAACACGCCACATCAATTTGATCTTGAAATGGCAAAGGCATGAACGGCAGCAACTGGAGAATTACCCCCAGCCACCTCTCCACCAGACAACTGGCAACTAAAGGTCCTCCCAGTGATGACTTACCACTATCAGCCAATGGAAGCTAGTGACTCCAATGCCAATGGGATTGCATATCTGCTCCAGATTGCACTCTGTACTTTTAAGGAGCTATCCATGGTGCTGAGCCTATTTCGGAGGCAGGGTTCAGCATGATGGACAGCTCCGTTAAAGTTCAGGATAAAAACCAGAGTGGATATGCAGCCCCGCTGACATTGGAGTCACCAGCCTCCATTATCAGCAGTTGTATATATATATATATAGATAGATAGATAGATAGATATAGATATAAAGGGGGCTGCTGAGAGGTTAACCAAATGCCCCAAATCACAGTCTTTAGCAGTCAGTTCTGTCGGGAAGAAAGGGGAATACAAGGTCAGTATTTACCCTGATTGCTTTCTCAGCCTTTCCACATTCAACCCACCTATAAAAGATCCATGGGGAAAATATTATTACTATGTATCATTATTACTATTCATGTAGCACCCTACAGCAATATACGTACATGGAGCTTTACAAACTAACAGAACTAAATGGAGCTTGCAGTCTTCCACACACCAAAAGCACTCCTGGTTACCCCAAGCATTCTCCATTTCAGCCATAGATAGATAGATAGATAGATATGCACTGCCTGCCCTTATATATACCCAACTGACCATTAAGATAATTGGAGGAGGCCTTTCTGGTCATTCCAAAATTATTAGAATGTCACCATGTAATACCTAGATGGCAAGCCTTCTTGGTAGTGGCACCCACCCTGTGGGGGAAAACTACCTCATACAGTTCAAGAGGCAGAAAATGTGGCATCTGTTAAATGCCTCCTGCGAACACACCTGTTCACCCAGGCTTTCCCTGGCTCATAATTAAATTAACCATGCTGTTCCATTTTACTTCTTCTGCACTGCTCTGTGTTGTTGTTGTAGTAGTAACTGAATTGCTTTCAAAAGTATTTTAAATGTGATTTTAATATTTATATGGAAACCAACCATGCAGGTTTTTTCCCAATACTTAGGAACTAGTACAAATAAATTGTGTGTGTGTGTGTGTGTGTGTGTGTCATTGTTAAATAGTTGCAAGTCAGAAATCCTTGCTGATCTACTGCAAATCATTCAGAGATCAACCAGTAGATCCAGGTCTACTTTCTGCCAAGCCGTGCATTACAGGAAAGGAGGTGACTGAGAGGAAAGCGAATTAATGCGTTTTCTGCTTAGGGAACAGATTTTTCTTAAGGCTATTGGCATTTATGTTTGAAAAGGACGGAGACTGTCATAGAAATGTCTAAATCCTTTTATTTCCATCTAGACTAGCAAGAGCTCAGCATTTAGATGCACTTTAAATCCATTTCCAAGAGGAGGGGAAAGAAAAAGGTTAAATGGGTCATTTTGGATGCCATTGAAATGGTCTTCGGAGGATACGAACACACACATGTGTCCAAGTAGTGCCAACATTTCTAATCATTTCATGTTCTGCCATTTATTGTTGATTGACCTTCAAAATAAAATGTCAGATATTTCTAATGGATCCAAAAGCCGGAAAGTAATTTGTTGAGCATTAAGAATTTTGAACAGAAACTCTCTTGAAGCTAGAGATCTGTCTTTCTTCCTTTCTTTTCTCTCAGCTGGGACCCTGCAGAGATTTTGTGGAGTGGTTGTTTTTTTTGTTCAGTTTGTTTTTTTGTTTTTGTTTTTGTTGTTTAAATGTCACCAAAAAAAATCAAATTATTGTTAATCCTTAAATAAATAAATAAATAAATAAATATGATGTGAGAGTATCATGCTTCTGAAGGGCAATTTTAAAAAATAAACTCAAGCGTGTGATGTCGAAACTATTCATGCATGTTCCTTTTTGTTACATTAGACTGTAAAGTTCAATGGCTTGAAATTTTTAATGAGAACAGTCATTCGGGTAAATTGAAGACCTTGGAAATGAGAATTTTAAGTAGATGTCCTTCTTTAGTGATTGAAAATCTAATTCCGCGTTTAAAAAAAAAGGTACTGCTCTTTCTACCTTGAAAGTAAATGTATGTTTAACAGTGCAATCCCATACATGTCTACTCAGATGTAAGTCACATTAAGTTCAACTTATTCTTAGGGAAGGTCCAAGGGAGACATTACTTTAGATCTGTTTCTAGCATCTGGATTGGGGGCCCTGCACCTACTCTGGAGTAAAAAGGAAAATGGGGGGAAGGCATAGCTGCTAGATACAGGTTTGGTCCTTAGTTTGCATTGGATTGCAGCACAAGCTTCCCTTTTCTATATAATGTGATAAGAGGCAGAAGCCTCCATTTGGGATCTCTAGGACCTTATTCACCACTGTGCTTACAAGGAGATCTTTCGGACACCTCTTTGCTGGACGGGGCTGTAGCACAGTGGCAGAGCACCTGCTTTGCATGCAGAAGGTCCAAGGTTCAATCCCTGGCATCTCCAGATAGGACTGGAAAAACTCCTGCCTGAAATCGTGGAGAGCCACTGCCAGTCGGTGTTGGCAATACAGGGCTAGACGGACCAAGGGTCTGACTCAGTATAAGGCAGCTTCCGATGTTGCTGTGTTCCACTTCAGCACCATCATGGCACATCATGGTCAGAAGGTGGTATTGTAACTGCTAGTTCAACTGGAAGGAGAGTGTCAGGTGACACAAGGAGCCAATAGAATTCAACCTCATCCTAGTCTGGAGTGTTCTCAGACTGCCACTATTTCTGACCGCCTGACTGTTTACCAGCTTGTCCTCCAGTCTGACAGCCCTGATATGATGATAGGGTGATAAATAAATACTTGGTATCAAGTGTAGGGAATTGTTAAACAGATTGGTAGCAGAGGGAGGTGGGTGAAAATGTGTTGTATTTATTTATTTATTTATTTATTTCATTTTTATACCGCCCAATAGCCGAAGCTCTCTGGGCAGTTTACAGCAATTAACAATTAATTGTGTTGGGTGTTGTGTGTGTGTGCCCCAACCTAAACAGCTTGGACTCAGTCCAGGTAGAGAGAGATGAAGGCTGAAGTTGTTTATGCACATGGTTTCCCTACCCTGATGAGGAACAAGATGTGCAGAGTGAATACAGGTAGACATCTGGATATAGAACTGTAAAGCAGGCAGTGAGATTCCCATTTTCAGTACATGGCATGGGTAAGGGTGCATATTTCTATTGGCTGGCGGGCCCTGGCAAAACAAAGAAGTTGCCACCAGTTTAATAACGTTGAAGCTTGTTTCTGACAGCTGGCTCACACATGCATATTCTTCACTTAATACTGCAACATCAAGAAATGACTTGCATTTGTGAATGGGTTTGAAGGCTGAGCCTTTTAGAGATGAACCAAGAGGCAGCGAGTCAGAGTCAAGCGACAAGGCCAGAAGTCAGATCTGAGAAATGCACACCAAAGGCAGGAAGATCTTGCCACCCAGGAAAGGTCCCAATCCATTGCACTTCCTGACCAGGAGGGCCCAGTAGCTAGTCTGGCGGGACCAGTCAGACAGCCTGACAATGGTTCACTGCCAGGAAGAGGTTTCATGCTGTAGTTCTGATCATTCACCACGTTGGGCAGCCACACACAGAACTGAAGGTTCCTCCTACTTCTAGCCTTGGCAGTCCCTGACAATGGACTGCCACATATGCAGCCTTTATAGCAACTTAACTGAAACACATTTTCACAGTGAACAGATTCATCTGCAAGACATCAAGCATAGAATGAAAAAGTCAAGAAGTCCACACATTCATGTGTGAATTGACCCATAATAGACAACAAAGTTGGAATCAGGTCACACTCCTGGGCAAGGGCACAAGCAAGCTATGCCCTCACAAGAACATGGGGGCTCTACTCTCTGAACTTATCCGCTACTAAGTTCACACAAAGATTTATATGAGATCTAGCTACCAAGGTCAAATAGCTTTAAGCTATGTGCTTGATGATCTACAAGCTATGCAGCTTTTCAGTTTATAAAAAGGTGACTAAGGGGAGGCATGAGAGAGATTTGTAAAAAAATTTTTTGCATGGGATAGAGTTGAAGACAGTGGACAATGTGAAGGTTTTCTCCCCCTCTCATAGTATTAGAGGTTGGAAACATCCATGAAAGGATTAGCAGAAGATTTAAGATGGACAAAAGGAATTCACATAGATCAACTATGGAATTCACTTCAAGATGTATTGATGGCCACCAACTTGGATGGCTTTAAAAGGGGATCAGACAAATTCATGGTGGATAAATCTATCAATGGCTACTAGCCATGATGGCTATATATTACCTCCACTATCAGAGACAGAATGCCGCTGTAAACCTGTTGCTGGGGAGCACAAGCAGGAGGGTGCTATTGCACTCATGTCCTACTTGTGGGTTTCCCACAGGTAGCTGGTTGGCCATTGTGTGAAAAGAATGCTGGACAAGATAGGTCTTTGGTCTTACTCAGCATGATTTTCTTATATTCTTAAGCCAGCCTTCTTCACACAAGGCATAATTAACATGGAATTTGCTGACAGTAAATGTGGGGATAGTGGCCACTAGCTTTGATGATTTTAAAAGAGGATACACCAAAGCCATGGAAGCTATCAAGGCAACTAATCATGATCGTGGTATGCAGCCTCCAGTTTCAGATGCTCTATTGCCACTGAATACCAGCTACTGGGGAGGAATACCAGCAGATGTGGTGTTGCCTTCATGTCCTCCTTGTGGGCTTCTTGGAGGGATATGGATGGCCACTGAGAGAAACAGGATGCTGGACTCGCTGGACCTTTAGTGTAATCCAGCAAGGCAATTTGGAAGTTCTTAATCCATGTTGGTCTCAATGTCTTGCATACAGGAAATGTGTCACTAGGGACTTCACAGAAGGGTATGACATACCTTGACATTTAATTTGCTGTGTAGTGTGTGTGTGTGTGTGTGTGTGTGTGTGTTATCCTAAGCTCTTTTTTGGTGTGCAGGACCAGAGAATTGAAATCTTGACTCTGGTGATTGCTAGGCTGTGGCTCAATTGCCTGGCCATATGGCATTCCAGAGCTGTGTGAGGTCTTTGTTCAAAAATACATACAATTCACAAGGTCTTCACCTTCTGTTGGTTAGTCTACACACACAGCAACAAATTAGTACGTTGCAACTAAGAACCATGCATGCTCCAAAAGCCCTCTCCCAATGTTATGTGCCAGTCTTGACCTACTGGAACGCAGTGAAAGCCCAGATTTCTCTCTCTAAATAAACATCCTAACAAAATCTTCAGAAAAGAAAAATAAAGAGGAAAACAACTGTTTTGAAGGAGGCAGGGCAACAGTGCAGCCGTGTAAGTGTCAGCTCGTCCTTTTACCTATATAATCACAGTAATTGAAGCTTCCACACTAGGAAGGCAAAAATAGCAATGTTATAATAGCAAAACGTTCCACAGTTTGTTAGTCATAGAAAGGTGGAGATGGACATGGTTTATATGACCATCTTGTCTGTAAAATTAAAATGGGAATCAACTTATATGCTTTCCACTTTGGAGAACACTGGATAGATGTTGGCAGAGCCAGTAACCAGCAATGCAAGAACATGGTTATAGCACATCAACATAAGGAACAGAGGGGAAAGCCACAGGTATGTTATGCTGAGAACTTAGTGGCTAAGGCAGGAACTAGTAGTTCTAGGAGCCATGCAGCTACCACCAAAAGCAGCAGTCCTTCCTATCTCTCTATCCCATATGTGGGATACAGGAATTCTGTAGTACATGACACAGTGGTGCCCTCTAGGGGCCATATTGGATGATACCTTTCCCTGATCCAGCCCATATGCATGGCGGGAAGCAATAGTGCACCTTCGGCTCCTGCCCCCATTTCCAACATCCCAGTATATCCACATGGGGTTGTTACATTGGTATACAGCCTATGTGCACAAGACCCAACTTGTGTAACCCAAAGAAGAATTGTAGTCCAAAACAGGGTCAATTTCCTTGATTAAAACCTGGTGCCCTCCAAGAGTTTTGGACAACAACTCCCATAACTGCTGACCGCTGGCCATGCTGTCAGGGAGTTGTAGTAGTTAGGGAAGTCAGAGAAATTCGCAACAGATTCAAATGATTCAAAACTGCCCCTGGATGTGCTGACACTGGGAAGTCTTGTTCATTTGTGCTTGTTTTAGAGGTGTAATTGAACCAGGGGGGCACCTGGTCCCCACCTCAACTCTCCACGGTGGTGGGGCCCCCGCCTCGATCTTCTGAGCGGTGCGGAGCAGTTCTCCGCGCCACTTGAGCTGCCCTCTCCGGTCCCGTTGCATCACTTCCGGCACCGGAAATGACGTGACGGGACCCTGCGCAGGCGCAGTACGTGGCACGGGGGTCCAGCGCGCCTGAGCAGGGTCCTGTTGTGTCATTTCCGGTGCCGGAAGTGACGCGACGGGACCGGAGCAGGTGGCGCGGGCGGCGAGCCGCAGAGAGGCGAGCCGCCGACGGAATCAACCGAGCCTCGTGCAGGCCTGAGCAGGCCGATTTTGGTCCGCTACGCCACTCGAGGCTTGATGATACATCGCTAGTTGGACTTCCTGCCTGCTTCTTCTGATCCAATGATCGGAAGTGGGCTGAGTCGGGGAGGGGGGAGGTTCCCAGGGACTTCTATCCCTAAGACAGGCCAAGTTTTAGCATTTTTAAAGAATGCTATGGAAATTTGTACAAATCGCACAATTTGTGCAATTCACATAACTTTGCACAAATTGCATAAATCGTGGTGTTTTGCACGTTTTGCACAAATCAGCACCCAAAAGGCATGTGAACCTAGCACGACTTATGTAAATTGGATGATTTGTCCAAATCGCACTAAATCCATGTGCTTTTTGGGTGCCGATTTTCACAAAATATGCAAAATATTGTGATCTGCACAATTTGTGAAACGTTATGCGGATTGTATAAAGTTCCATAAATTGTGCAAATTTCCTTCGCATTTTAAAAAGATGCACAAACCCCAGCCCATCTTAGAGACAGGAGTCTGCAAGCTGGCTCAACTTTCATCATAGCGAGTTGACACCAGCCCAGGGCTAGCAAACTGGAATCGTGGGGGGGGGGGGGGCGCTGAATTGTGACAATCTTTAGGATTTTCACCCCCCTATTGGATTCCTCACACATCCCTACTGCCCTCTTCCATCTCTAGAATCCTATGGTTCTATTATTGTAAGAAGCTTGTTAACCTGTGTGAACTTTCCCCAAGTTGTTCGTGATGAGGCTTCCCTAGAAGTCAGCTATAAAGTCTCCCCAGAATTCAACATACTTAGGGGGGGGAAGGATAATTAATTAAAGTTAAATTTATCCAGAGCAATAAAACAAAGCACTGAGCATGAAAAACTGAGAAGAAATGAAGATGAACTGGAGAAAACCTGCCTAAGGGCAACAGATTTTTATTTTAGCGACAGTATCTCTCTAGCGTCTATACCATGAAGCAGGAGTGACACAAGAATTCTCATTACAACCTAAATGGTGTACCCTGCAATGAATTAGTGAAGACCAAAGAGCATACATCTGTTGACTTTTCATTTCACTGTTCAGCTTACCTGATGAAATCGTCATGTATAGGTATCTCATCTGTTAAGAATCTTTGGAGTTCTCTCTAAATAGTCTTGATGCTGAATGTTTCAGGCCTGTAAGAAAAATTCATTCCAGAAGCCATTCCAGCCGTTACAGAAACTCTTACACAATTAGCAATATGGCTTCCTTTCCACTCTTGGTCTGTTAAGGAGTTAGAATCAATTCCCAAAACAACCTGGGCCAGGCACATCAACAAGACCTTGGTCTGACTTAATGTTACCATGAACCTTACACCAGAGGCGATATCCTTGGGTGTCCTACAGACACACTTTCTTCCTTATCATCCTGCCTGATCATTGAGGTCTTCTGGGTAGGTACTCCTGGAGGTAACACATGGGTCGGAGATCCACTTGGAAACCACCAGGGGTAGGGCCTTTCATGTGTTGGCTCCCACCCTATGGAATGCCCTTCCAGCTGAAATCAGGCATGCAACTATATTACTTGATTTTTGGCATTTGCTGAAAACTTTTCTTTTCAAGCAAGCATTTCCTGACTAATTATTAAATCCAGCATTTCCTAATTATTAAATCAAGTTCCTGGGTGTGTTTTCTTTTCTTTTTTTTTTCTTTTTAAAAATATTTTTAATTTTGTTGTACATAGCTCTGATATCTTTTGATGTGGAGTGGTTTCTGAATTCTAAAACAAACAAATAAATAATCAGTCAGCTGCAAGACCATTTAGGGAGTACCCCAAGGATTCTTAGCAGATGCCTACCCACATTTTGTGTAGTTTGGGGGTAAGTAACCTGGTGGTCTGCAGATGTTTTGGACTACAACTCCCATAAGCCTCAGCCAGCATGGCTGATGGTCAGGGATTATAGGAGTTGCAGTCTGGGACCTTCTGCTATGGCCTAAATGGAGAGCTGCGTATCCCTTTTTAAGTAGAAATGTTCCCATGACACAAACTGCCATCCTGAATATCATATTAATGATTTAAACAGTGACCAGCTCTTCTTGGGATAGGAGTTGGTTCACTGGAACGACGTACCAAAACTAAGATGCTTACTAAGAAAGAACAACAATGTCTTGGGAATGAGATCTTAGGAACATGCTTCCTTCCGGAGCCCGGCTTGGCTGCAAGTTAAAAAGCCAGAGCTTATTAAATTAACTTGAACAAAGTGATTTCCATTGGCGTGGGAGGCACGGCTTAGCGTGTCAACCATGAAATGCTGAGTCAGGCATTGTTTGATGATGAAATCTCATTAGCGTTAACAAATTCTGAGTGCCGGACAGCTGGAATCGACTTTCAAAGCTGTTGGCACCTTTGAAGGCATGCGGGGGAAGTGATCTTGACAGAACAGTAGAAATGGGGTGGGATTGTCTGCATTTGTCAGTCATAAGAATGCCACAAAGCTGCACTAAGCTGAGTAGGAGAGGGTTTCCCAATACTGCTAGGGAAACCATTCTGACTACAGCACATATAGAGAAGGAGGCACAAGTGCCCTGATACAGCAAGTGAGATCTTCAGGCAGAAGTACATCTGCACATCAGGATGTCTATCTGCATTAGCACTGTCATGCTCATCCAGGCTCCATTGAATTGGGCTGATAGTGTGTCTTTTTCAGAGCATGGGAAGGTACATCCCTGTCTGGGTGTTCTAGATTTCATAGATCATAGAGTTGGAAGGGGCCTACAAGGCCATCAAGTCCAACCCCCTGCTCAAGGCAGGAAACTAGAGGAGGGGTCTCCCATCCAAGTAATAACCAGGCCTGACCCTGCTTAGCTTTCCACACTCAGACAAGCTGAGCCAGCAGCTATAGCTGAGTCAGGGCTTAGGGCTGTAATGAATCACACACACAATTTGGCACTGGGGTGGGCGACCCGCCCAGCACTCGACTCGTCACGTGCAAGCCGAGCCGAGCCGAGCATGAGTGCCAGCTGAGACGCTCGCCGGACTTCTGGGTTCCCGGCTCTATGTTGTTTACGTAGAAAATAGCGTAAAATATGTTCAAAACGGCCACAATTT
The DNA here is from genome assembly GCA_021292165.1 of Shinisaurus crocodilurus. Lineage (NCBI taxonomy): Eukaryota > Metazoa > Chordata > Lepidosauria > Squamata > Shinisauridae > Shinisaurus > Shinisaurus crocodilurus. The sequence goes on along the minus strand of CM037883.1, from coordinate 12,013,769 downwards.
GCACAAATTATCTTACACCATTTTCTATGTAAATAATGTTGCGCCAGAAACTGGAATTCGCTTCCCTGGCTCAGCTCATGAGAATGCGAGTCGAGCCGGGAAAAAGGTATGGCGAGCGGAGCTCGGGGGGGTCCAGCCTGGTGAGTTCGCTGGACTTCCAGCCCCCAATCGAGCTCTGCGCACAACCCTATAATTGCCACTCTGTTCTCAAGTCATGGACTGGGGGAGGGTTTATTGATTGGTGGGAGGGATGCTGGCAGGAAGTGTGTACTTACTGTGGCAGCAAGAAGAAGCAACTTCTTAAGTTACCCCCTCTTTTTTTTAATAGGAAAAAATGTTATTTTGCCTTGGCTTGTAGTGGCAGGAGGACCAGAGCTATGGTTGGTGGCCACAAGTCAGTGACTGGGTTCAGACAACACGATAACCCACACTCAAGGGCTGAGTATGGGTTGAGTGTGGGTTGTCGTTGAACCATGGGTTGTTGTTCAAACTGTGGGTTATCATGTGGTCTGAACCCATCGAGATAACAAATCAGGGTGAACAACCCACAGTTCACAACCCAACAACAAGCCATGGGTTCTCTTCATGGGTTGTTCGTGGTCAAAGTTTGAGATGACCTGAACTTAAGCTGGAAAATGAGAAACTGGGAGAAACTAAAATTAATAGATTTATCCATCTCTATTCTTCCCCCACCCCATTGCCACAATTCCCCCAGGATATCAGTAGGGAGGTTTGGATGGCAGCCACTGAGAAGAGGTCTAATGATGCCTGCTGCCACCACTTCTTCAGACAGCAGCAGAAGTACTGTATTACTTCCATTTAAAAGAGGGGGGGTGTGTAAAAGAGGAAGCTGTCACCACTTGCCATTACACTACTTTCTTCCCTGCCAGGGGGAAAAAAAACACAATTGGGAAATGTTTCGACTCCCATCCCCAAAACTGCTACTTCCCCCACCCACCCCAAACACAAAAGTTCAATTATTTGAACTTACAATCTGGCTCTATTCAAGTCATTCCTTCAAATGTAGAATTGTTATGGAAAATCTGGAACAGAACAGAAAATGGTGAAACTTGTTCACATTTTAAGAAATCATAACAGCATTCATAATTTTGAGTCTAATGGTGTCAGTTTACCAGCTTCCAAGCCAACTCTCTGAGATATGTCTCTGCCCCATGAGGAAAGTCTGAATGCTTTAAAAATAGAAAAAGAAAAGAAGAAAAGAAAAGAAGAGCATAATTACCCGTTTCACTGTGTTACAAATTGTAATGGTTATCCCTTTTTATGTTGCATTTGGAAATTTTGGAATACCTTTTTCTGTATAATTAATTTAATGATCTTTTAAAAACTTGTCCTGTTTATAAATTTTCTCTCCATATATGATAATAGAGTTAGACTGTAACTCAGAGTCAGCTGGGATTTAAGTCACGGGCTGCAAATTACATCAATTGATCTGGTTTGGTCACGTGCAGATGGCAGACAGGTTAATGCTTTGAGTTACGATGTTAACATGGGATCCTAAGTAAGCCTATGACATTTGAGTCCAGGAGCCCCGGTGTAAATGCCCCAGTGCTCAGTTTTAAAAATATCATAATGCCCTTTAAATATCAAATCACGTTCAGGAAGCCATCCAAGAATAATACTTGGTTCACAGATGATTCTACAAGATTCCTCCCAAACAACTCGAGAGAGAGAGAGAACACATTAAGACATGGTGTTGTCTTGACTTCAATTCAGCTGTGGTTTTGGCAGCCAAGGTCTTATTTCTTGGAGCTATCATGGTTTTAAAATTTGCAGCAGAGAATATCCAGAGAATGGGATAGCCTGAGAAAATGTGAAAGCATGGTTTATTTAGTGAAACCTCAGTTTATTTTCATGTCTGACTCCAAGCCTGCTCACAAACCATTATTTCTTGGAGGACAACAAACCAGGATCTACAACCATGGTTTGAAGGTGGTCTGCAAACCACAGCTTGTGCCACACGTTATGTCTGAATTCGCAGACCATCGAAAAAACTACGTTAGAGCCATCACTCCTCCTCAACAGGCTGGTGCACCATGGAGAACAGAATGAACTTAGGAAGGTGATTGCTGTGCAGATGGGAAACAAAAGCAGACAAGTAGCTCTAAGCTATGGTTTTGCCTGGCCCTGTTGTCTCTTCGGCAGCACAAACCTTGGGGTGGGTTCTTAATTATGGTGAGCAAAAGACATGGTTTTGTGTTACATTTGAGCCCAGTCAGTGTGTGGGGCTTTTTCCAATCCTTGTGTTTATTTATTACATTTCTATACTGCCCAATAGCTGAAGCACAACAATTAAAACCACAAAATAGAATCCTAGTGGGGGTGGATATCATGCAATTCTAGTGGGGACAGCTATTTATTTATTTATTTATTTATTTATTTATTTATTACATTTGTTAATCACCCATCTAGCCGGTCACCCGGCCACCCTATTGTATTGTATGCGATCCCAATGGGGACAGATATCATTGGAGACCATATCCATGCGTTGGGGAGCAATCCTATGGCCCCTAGACAGCATTGGAGGGGCCATAGGATACTTCGGATTCTGAGATCCAAGGTCAGAGACAGCGCTCCGAGCTCGGAGGGGGGAATCCATGATCCATCCCCCTCCCCCTTGCAGCTGGCATGGAAAGAACTGCCATTAGTGCCATACAAAAAGAAAAGGGGCGGGGAAGCTCATAATCTGACGCAGACTTGAGTTGGAACGAGTAGCAGTGGGCGATCTGCTGAGACCCAACCAGCTCCTGTTCTGGCTCAGTGGCTGCTGCTGCTCCTTCCACCAAGCTGGGCTGAAAGTGCGCAGTGCGCCACATGCTGGAGCTGGACCTCCAGGTTCCCGGTGGGCCGCTTCTTTACGTAGAAAATGCCTTAAGATACATCGAAAGCGGACGCAATTTTTGCTAATTACAGGAGAACATGAGTCAAGCCAGGGAAGAGGTAAGAGGGATGGCATTCGGGGGGTCGAGCCCAGCTAGTCGGCCGGATATCCACCCCCTGAACAAAATCCTTGCACATCCCTAGGAACGAGCTTCGAGATGGAATCCGTAGAACTTCAGCGAGCGAGCTCCCGTTTTGCTGATTCACACATCCCTACCTGCAATGCTACAATTCTGTCAATGATAGAACACTGAGGTGGTAGAATGAACTGTCCCACTTCAGACTGGAGTCGGAGGTGCTGTTCTTAAAAAAAGAAAAAGTCCTTGCATGTCAAAAATTAACGCAGGGAGGAAAAAGGTTCTACCCTACCTTTCTCCCTGTAGTGCTAGTTTTTTCTTTGTTTGTTTTTTGTTTGTTTGTTTTGTTTTGTGACTTGCAGAGAGTTCTTTTCTTTTGAAAGGGACCAAATGATATCCGGGTCTGTGGTCCCCAACCCCTGATATCATTTGGCCCATGGAGGGCTCAGTTGGGTGTGGTCTTCTGGGCCCCCACCCACCCACCCACGTACACTTCCCCACCCCTGCTATATGTACAAACCACGTACTAATTCTCCAAATGTGGATGGATCCTTATGTAGCACAAATAGCACCACTCAGGGATAAGAAGAAGATTTCTGCAAGCTCTGGAACAACCCGACATTTGCAGAAGTACAAAAAATGTTAGCAAAGATTAAAGGGGAAACCCCTAAAATAGCCAAATGAGGATTGAGTGGACTTAGTCAGCATGGAATGTCAACCAGAAAACTGGAAGGGGCAGGGCGGGGCAGAATGGAGTATCTTGGAGTATGGCTGGCTGGAACCCTGAATAGAAAACACTCCACACTGCAACATTTTGTTACAGGTCTCGTTTGTCCTGGTTCAATTGACCGCTATCATTGATATTATTTCAAATTTCTCTGTCTTAGGCAGCAGTTTGAGGAGGAGGAGGAGGAGGAGGAGGAGGAGGAGGAGGAGGAGGAGGAGGAGGAGAGGCCACCAAGTCAAGCATGAGAACTGATTCATATTCACTATAAATGAAACCAAGACACTCAAGATTGTCTCTTTGGGAAGTGAGCTTCCCCCCACCCTTCCAGAGAATGTCACCTGCAGAACTAAATATGGGCATTTATTCAGTGCTGCTGAAAATGTCAGTTTGACTTCAGGAAGCCTTCCCTTCCAACTTGATTGAATAGGCTGTGAGAGAGATGAAGACGACACAACAGAGATCTAAGTGGATAAAAATTTAATGTCTGTCTCGATCTCTGTAAGTTACTAGAAAATACTGAGCTTTCATAGTTTGCAAATTCAAGGAACTGGCAGCATGATATGACAAAAGAGATCACTTCCATACGATTGGCAACATGGGGACTGCAACAAAATATTACAGTGCGGAGAGATCCTGTTCAGGGTACTAGCCAGCCAGCCAGCCATGCATTCATTCAGGATTCCATTCCCTTTCTTACCCTGGCTTTTCACACCACACACACCCCAACAGACTCGATGTTTTGTAGTCATTGCGCCTGGTTGGTCCTCGTTAGGCTGTCTTGGGTGGGGTTTTTTTTTTCTTCTCACCTTAGGTTTATTAGCATAGAGATTTTACATTTCAGGTCTGGCCATATGATTAGGCGAAGTGAGGTCACTGCCTCAGGCAGTAGATGCTTGGGAGCTGCATCAGCAACCAAGAATAGTGACAATAATAAAAAGGGGGCAAACAATGGGGTATCGATGGAATCGTATCATAGTCAAAATAATTTAGGGGGTGATAAGTGGTAACCAGGTCGGCAAAACAGAATGGTTTTTTTTTAGTGTTATTTACACTAAAAAAAAATGTTGCAGGGGAAAAGGCAGGATATGAATATAATAAATAGATAAAATAAATAGATAGATTTAAAATGATGCTTGTGACAGACAACTCTTGACCTGTTCCAACATGGCTTGTAATTCTACACGCCATGTCTCATCAGCTTGCACTTAGGAGAAGGCCGCGTTTCCAAGGAAACCAAAGATAGAATTCCCACTGGCCTTAGGCAAGGTGACCATGCTGCTGTGTACACAGGAGAACAAAGCATTGTTGTTGTTGTTAGTTAGTTATTTTTGCAAATTTCATCTCCAAGATGGCATAGGACAGAAGAAAGAATGCCACTAATAAAGACTTTCTCCTGTTAAAATGGAGTGCTCCAGTCCAAGGTGATAGAAATATAAGAGTATCCACCACCCAGCCAAGAGAATTTCATCAATGCATTCAGCTTGAGGATGTGGAATTCATGAGAAATTAGCAGTTGCTTCATCTGCTGACCACTTGATATTGAGGCTGGATGTTTCTAAGAGCCAAACTACACATTATGCTAATGCCATAGAGCAGTGTTCTCCAACCTTGGGTCCCCAGATGTTTTTGGCCTACAACTCCCAGCATGCCCCAGCCAGCAACACTGCCGTAGAGTGTAGCAGAGGCTTGTCATGTGTTTTACTTTAATGTATGTGCTTGTGGCCTCAATTTGGATTAGGACCACTGTGCTCTGGGAAGAGAGGGAGAGAGGATTTAACCTCCCCTCCCCCTTTTTTGTCTGAAATCCCCCTCTCTCAGAGAGGGGGGGGTTAAAAAGAAGAAGAAAAGCCTCCATTTATGCCAATAAAGACAGTTTTCTGTTTTCTTTTTTTAAACTTCCCTACAAATGGCAGGGGATTTAGGGATGCAAATGGGGATGAAAGTTTATTCTTCCCCTCTTGGGGCTGAATCAGGGGGCAGGGCCACACACACACTATAGTAAAACAAAATACAAGCCTTGGCTATATGCAATGCAATTAGCATAACATGTACTTTAGAACAGGGCTCTCCAACCTTGGGTCCCCAGATGTTGCTGGCCTACAGCTCCCAGCATACCCAGCCAGTATGGCTAATGGCAAGGGATTCTGGGAACTGTAGTGCAGCAACATCTGGGGACCCAAGCTTGGAGATCCTTGCTTTAGAACATAAGAATATAAGAAGAGCCATGCTGGATCGGACCAAGGGTCCATCTAGTCCAGCATTTTGTTCACACAGTGGCCAACCAGCTGCCCACCGGATCCCACAAGCAGGACATGAGTGCAACAGCACCCTCCCACCCATGTTCCCCAGCAGCTGGTGCACATAGGCATACTACTGCCTCTGATGCTGGAGGTAGCATATAGCCATCAGGACCTGTAACCATTGATGGCCTTCTCCTCCATGAGTTTGTCCCCTCCCCTTTTAAAGCCATCCAAAATGTTGGCCATCACTGCACCCTGTGGAAGTGGATTCCATAGTTTAGCTAAGCGCTGTGTGTAGAAGTACTTCCTTTTGTTTGACCTGAATCTCCCACCAGTCATCTTCAGGGGACAACCCCAGGTTTGGCTCTTATGCTGTCATCCTAAATGCCAAATGAACTGAAACCTTTACTGCTGAGACTCTAATCCGGGCCTGGCAAGAGCGCAAACCCTTGGGAAGTTGCCTGGGCGCCAATGCCCCACCCAGGCATGGGCAAATCTGTCAGTTTTGCTTTCTCCCACATTCATTTTTGGAAAAACAAACAAACCTCAAGTTCTTTCCATCCCATTAAAAAAAAAATGCAATTTTTTATAAGTTCATATCAAAAATAAACCAAACTGAATTTTCATGCATCTGCACTGAACAAATTGAAAAGGTCCAGGTATTTCCCAGTATGGAGAGGACCACGTTGGACCCACCTGTCATTGGGCTGTTAAAGATGAGGAACCCATCATAAAAAAAGAGGTGGCAAACTTAATTCAGGTACCACAAATACTGGGATCCAAAGCCAGACTTTTAAGAGCTAAGTGCTCAAAGCCTTCCACCCGGGTAGAGAAATCTTTCAGTTTCACTTTTGCCCACATTTGATTTGTTTTTGTTTTTTTAACTCCCCAGTTCTTTCCGTCCCATCTAGGACAAAATTGACAAACTGTTGTGGTAAGTTCTTATAAGAAGAAAAAAAATCAGCAAACAAAATTCTCACCACCCCAGCCCCAGCGGTGTCCACCACTGTTGACAACTGCCTTGCGGGCCCCTTAAACCATTTCTTTTCCAGCACTTCAATGGATGCTGGCTGGCCAGGTGCCAAGATTTTAATTGGCAATATAGCGCCAATAGAGCATCATTCTGGGGCACTGGGAAATTAGCAGGGCCAAATGAACTGATTTCCCCATGAAACCTGTGCTGCTGAGCACTTTTGCTGCTGCTACTGTCACATAAGTTTATCTCAAGGAGCGCCTCCAGCAACATCAAGTAGGCCGCTCAACAAGATCTGCCACAGACGGCCTTCTCCCTGTCCCATCAGCCAGAGAAACCAGGCTGGTGGGGACTAGGAGGAGGGCCTTTTCTGTGGCAGCCCCCAATTTATGGAACTCTCTCCCCAGTGACCTCCGCCATGCCCCTTCCTTGATTAGCTTCCGCCGGGCATTAAAAACGTGGCTTTTCAGGCGAGAATATATGGGGTGGGTTAGGATTTTTAAGTTTTGTACTGTTTTTAATTGTTTTACACTCTGTTTTTTTTCCTTGTATTTTATTGGACTGTACATCGCTCAGAGTGGCCGGATGACTGGCCAGATGGGCAATTCAAAAATACAATAAATAAATAAATAAGCTCACCAGGGGACCTCACTGAGATAGGAGAGGACCCCCTAACAGGCACTTTGCCAACAAGGGCCCATATCACACCTGGCACTCAAATCAGCAGAAATCCAAAGTCTTTTGATGGGGGTGGTTAATTAATCAAACCAATGAAGTAACTAATCTGAAGCAACTATATTCTTTGATTACTTTGAAGCATGAATGGGTTTGTGTAGGTAACTCAATCCATGCGCCATAAGGCTTGGTGCTGGAAAAAGATTGCATGGAGATCATTCAAAACCGTATTTCTCAAGGATGCCCCCTGCTGTTTCTAATTTGTAAGCTGCTCAGAATACAGACCTGCCCTCTTATGTTTTCTAAAGCAGTATGCTAGGTTGATGGCACTACATATAAATACAAAATTATCATAATCGTCGTCATCCAGGCTTCAGCCTAACCTTTGTGCTCAGTCTCGGGACTTGTGAGCTAAGCATGACTCTTGGAAGAAAAAAATGTCAGACCTTGGGGAAGGCACGGCCTCCCTCCACAGCACTGCCCTGCCCCACACACTCCCTAACCCCATGACTTCCCTCCCTCGCCATAGGCCCATCTTCCGATGTGCTAAGAGCCTTGCATTGCAGTGAATAATAGAACAAACCTGGTTAGATCTTTGGCTCCCATGCAATATAAATAAGCAAGCAGTAATAAATGTCATCGCAGAGGGAGCTTTGGTGACTCTGCTCCAAAAATCTCTTTCTAGCCATGTGTACCATACTGTAACTACCTGTGAGCAGGGATTATATAATGCCACTCCACCTGCAGCACTTTTCAGGATGGTGAAAAATTGCCAGACATAAGCACAAATATCAACTCGTAAGATGGCATCCTTGTGATCAATTAAGCTTGAATGCATTGCGAGCACTAAAATGCATCCCCCTCCTTCCTCTGAATTATCGCATCTGCTGACCACTCAAATTGCATTTTAGTGATTCACAGCATGGACTTAGCTTTCTATTTTCCTTTTGAGTTAAAATGGCAAGGAGACGAGGTTAGGAGCAAAATGGCAGCAGCTCCCCCACCAGCTCTACATTACATGAATAGCCTTCCAAAGCCTCTCATTTAGTAGAATATAGCACCGGTTCCAAAGCAAAGAAAAGTGGCAGGGTGCCCTGGAGTGGGAAAATAGACAAGTATTATTGGTGTATCTTCTTCCCTTGCATCTGTTATTCTCGTCAGAAATGGAAGCTGAATATGTGGGCCATCAAGGGAAAGAGTTCTAGATACTGCAAGCAAGCCAGCATGCATTGATGATCTTTGATGAGAATTGGATGTGAACTGAAACGCTTCCTTTTGGATGAAGAATAGCTTACAGACAATACCTGGAAAATTCATTAAGGGCTGCTTAATGCACCGAGTTCTCCAAGGTTAAAAGGTCTGTACTGAATTATCTCCACAGTGAATAATAGGCAGTCATTCATACACAGAGTCTCTCTTTCAAATCCTTGGTTGTTTTGAACCTACATTAACCTCAATCATGTTGTGAGCAGATATTGAGATTTTCAGACATTTTGGATCAAACCAGCTAAGCAATGCATGTAACTCTGCTGCCCCCAGTGGTCAAGATGAGAAAAAGCTTTCTTGGAAGTGTACAGTGCTTTGCTTAAACATCTGAGTACTCAATATATAACTTATTTGACCTCTTTTAAGTCCATTTCATATGTTATAGTACAGCAAGAAACCTTGTATTTCCTCTCTGGGTCAACCACATTTTACTGTAATGTACATTTGCAGCCCTGAAAACATGGTAAAACTTTTAGAGGAATAAGTATAGGTACTGAAAACATGAATACAAATTTATTCAACCAAGTACAGCCATAACCTAATTTGCAATAACTGGATGTCATGCATCACATTTCCATGTGATTTATCTCTGATTGAATCCATCTTTAGTATGGAACAGACAAGCCATTGTCAGGAGCTGCTGGATCCGTGAGCAGTTGCCCCGTGTGGCAAATCGCTGAACCATTGAAAATCGTGGTCATTTTCTCAATGAAGAACCTTCTGGCACTGGACTGACTCTGCCCACCCAGGCTGGTCCTTGGATCCTCCTTGACAGGAAGGAGTGTTAGAGGACTTCCTGTTTCAGTTGTGCCTTGCTTGAGCATTAAGGCCTCCCTAAGCACTGGTATTTCTCCGTATACTTGGTCATCCTGTTTTCTGGCTTGCTCCTCAATCCTGCCTCCTGATGTGTTCCTCAACCAACTACTGGCTTTTCTCACAGCTTCTGGTTCCTGCCTCCTGGCTCACCCCAGACTGCTGACAGCCATGTAGCACCTCAACTCTGTGGGAAGGGGATTGCTTGTAGCTTCTGATCTCGTGCTTACACCCAGATTCTGACCACACCTCACATTTCAGGTGGTTATGTGTGTGATGGTTCCGGTAGGAGGGAATTCTTCTGGTCTTTACTGTGCAGTCACAAAACTGATCCCTCCCTTTCTCTCCACAGCTAAATCTGCCACTCAGTAACCTTACATGTGGCTAATCTTTGGTTGTTGGAGTAGAGCTGCAGGGTGCATAAAAAGTGCATGTTTTCCCCACAGGGCAAACGGTGGCTTTGGAGACATGGGGACTTTCATCAGGAAAATGGCATTGAGAGGAAATGCACTACTACTGATGCCCTGGTCCTGGTATGATTGGGAGTGTGGGGGGGACAGATGCTACTATGATTTATAAGAACACTGGGAGTTCCATCTCCAGATCTCCCACTGTTACATCTAGTTTGGCCATTAAGAAAACTTTTATCCCTTGTTTGAGTCTCAAGGGAAAATTCATTTGCTCTCATTCCATTCTTACACACCTAAGGCCCATGCGATAGATCAGAACACATTAACCAAAAGGTTGCTAGGCTGCAAGTCTGCTCGGCTGCCACATTGAACTAAAATCCTTGTCCTGTGCCTCCACAGCACAGGGATCTGGAAGACCGGTTTTTTCTGCACTGATATTTCCATCTTCCTGCATGCCGGCATCAAGCATTTAGTGCACTTGGGGCACAATCCTATGGAGAGGCCTGTAATTCTCTGAACTCAGAGCGGGGTTACAGGCACCCTATGGAAGACGGGAGGAGCACAGAGACGAAGGTCACCTCCATCCTCCTCCTGCTCCGCAAAGCACTTAGACGGCTGATTTCAGCCATCTAACTGCGGCACTTCAGAGTGGGAAGGAAGGAGGCTGAAGCGCCACCAGGATACGTCATACCTTCGTGGCTCCCGTCTCCTCCCCTCCCCCCAGAATGCCCCCCAAAGCCCTTCTCTGAGGTTGCTCTTATGACCTCAGAGAAGCAGCCAGCATAGGTCTTTCTGTACCAGCTGCAAGGGGGAGAAAGGGGATCCAAGCATGGATCCCCAGCTACGAGGATGGAGCAATTTTCCAACTTGTTGTAGCAGGAAGTCGGAAAAATCCTATGGCCATCTGGACACTGTTATCCACAAAAGCAGACTCCCCCTCCCCCCAAAGCAAATCTAAATGTATGTTGTACACCATTATATGTGCATCTTTATGAACGACTGCACATTTCCCGTTCAAAAACGAGGGAAACAGTGGTCAAGCAGATCTGAGTAATGGCTGTACATCACATATTCAATTAACCATTTTGGTGCTTATGAAAATGTTTGCAAACTTACTGCATGCTCGGGATACTAATATCTGCAACAATTTGAATATGAAATTTTTAATTTTTTAAATTTATTATTACATTTATATCCCAACTTTTCCCCCCCCCTCCAAGGAACCCAAAGGGGCTTCCATGTTCTGTATCCTCTCCATTTTATCCTCACAACAATGCTCTGAGGTAGGTTAGGCTGAGAGTCAGTGACTGGCCCAAAATCACCCAGTGAGCTTCATGGCTGAGTGGGGACTAGAACCTGGATCTCCCGAGTCCCAGTCCAACACTCTAACCACTACACCACAGTGACTCCCAAAGTTTTGCTTGGGAAATGGAAATTTTCCCTCTCTTTGCGGGCCCACTGGCTCCTTCCATCTATCATGGCTGTCCATTCACTAGCCCTGTAGCTCTGGGCTCAATCTGCAAAATGTCCCAGAGGGAGAACATAAAGCCAAGTGGAGGATGCTACCCTCTCTCCTCATTCTTGTCATTACTTCCTTGCATGCTCAGAGAGAGCAGGTGAAAAAAAGAGGATGAGCAGCAGGTCTGGAAGGCTCCAGGGATTAAGACTGAGAATGGGCCCACTGCAGGGATGAAGGCCCTGGCAGATGCCCAACAATGCCAACCTCTGATGCCAGCCCTGCTCAGATTAATTTCTACCACCGCCTCTCTACTAATTAGCTCTCTCTATTTCAACTTAGATAGCATTTGCTGTCAAAAATTGCCAAAGTGTGCTCCTGAACATATTTACAAAGCATTTACAGAGCCCAAAGAAATTCCTAATGGACACAATAAAAAAAATGAAGAGCAGCTATTATCTATAAATGTACCTCTCACAGTTGTTTTTATACAAACTCAGCTTTTGATGACCTTGATAATTTCTGACATCTGTTCCCCCAAATCTGCTGCTTTTAGTTAAATAGTCTCTAATCAACTAAATAAAGGCATCTATGATAAAGTTAAGGAAACACACACACACACACAATAAAAACACACAGAATGCCTTGCAGCACTTTCTTGGCATTTTATAAAAGATGGGGGGGGGGAGTATCTCCATATTCATTATGACTAGGAGCAAAAACAGAATACAAAATTATATCTTTAGCCTTGCTGCATTTTGCAGTTATCTTTGTATGTCAGTTCTCAGGGAGAAAAAACAAACTAGAAGGCTCCTTCGCCAGCACCCAAAGGCTATTATTTCAGTGGGATATAGTGCCCTGTGCCTGGTTCAAGGGGCCCAAATTGCTTTCATGCAATGAGGCTAAGAGCTGTTCTCAGTCATACATGCACTCTGTGAATTTGGAGGGTCCTGCTCAAGGGAAGCATCTGCAGAAATTCTGAAGGCAGCTCTTGCTAAACTAATTTCCATAAGATGACTGAAAATTCATTTTGTGTATTTCTCTTTTTCAAAAATAGTTCTTCACACAAGAGGGAGGGGAGTAGAGGATGGAAGGGGGGGAGGAGGAAATGTGTGGGCCTAAAAATGGCCCTGACAGCCAAATCATTATCTAAAGCAGGCGTGGGCAGAAGGCAGATCTCCAGATGATTTGGACTTCAACTCCCAGTGTGTCCTGACCATTGGCCATGCCGGCAGGGGCTTACGTAAGCTGCCTTGGGTTCCTTGCAGGAAAAAAGGCAGGGTATTAATAAAATAAATAAATAAATAAATAAATAATTGGTCGGTCACTGCTAGCTCAGATCCCATCAGCTTATATGTGAAGTAGGGATGTTTTGCCCCAATGTGCATCACTTTGCACTTGCTTACATTGACCTGCATTTGCCATTTTGATACCCATTCTCCCAACTTGGAGAGATATTTGCAACCCCTTTTTGTTTTAACCACCATAAAATAGTTTGGTGCTGTCAGGAAACTTGGCCATCCCTCTGCTCACTCCTAATTCCAGATGACCAGATCATTTATGAACAAGATGAAAAACACCGGTCCCAATACAGGTAGTGCTGAGGAGCATTTCACAATTCTGTTCACAAATCATCAGAAGAATGTGCCCCGTTTGCAACCCTGAACGCAAACGCATTTCCGGAAAAGGCTCAAACATTCCCGAACTTACAATCACATTACAAAGGCATTTTAAAAAGTGCAGTTTAAAATGCACTTTTTTTCTTTTTTCTTTTTAAGGATTTTCAGTGAGTCAATGGGGTAAAGTGCACAGTTCTGAAAACTGTCGGGAAATGTGCACTTTCCCCATTCAAACAACGACGACAAAAACAGGTTACAAATGAGATGAGACTGGGATCAAGATGAACCAAAATATGAAGTGGAATATGAAGAATCTCAGTCAGCTTGGGCATCCCTGGTTTCCTCATTCCTAGCCCCAACTCCAGCTTTGGTTTGTCTCGGCTGCTCTGGCCAATGTGGCTACCGAATTAATTTTTAAAGGGCATTTTTCTTTAAAAAAAAAAAAAAAAAGGATATATTTTTATATGATCACTTCCAGGGGTCAGGGGGCTACATTGCCCGCCCCAGACTACTTAAGGGGCCACACCCTTGTCCCCTACCACTGCTGAATTTGCTACCAAAATTGGGTGTGTTGGCAAAAAGCAGCCAGTGATTTTGCTTGAAAATAGATCTCATGCAGAGCACACACCTTGTTTGGAAGCAATATTGTGCATCTGGGAGACCCCCCTGGAGTGTGATTTGGCTTCCATACAAGGTGCAGATTCAGTGGCAGTGGGGAGGGCGGGTTGCACAGGGCACATGTGGCCCTTGGGATGTGCGTTGCCCACCCCTGACTTGGATGCTGAAGTAGCCTTTCCCAAGACTGGTCTTTGTGGCTGTTCAGCTCAGGGATGTGGAACTGTGGGCTCCTAGGTCCCAAATTGTGCACTACTTTGTATTTTCCGCAGCCTCCCGATGAAAGCTAATTCGTTGCCGTTTGATGCTGCACTGCTCTGACCTTTGCAGTATTTTATATGTTGAGCAGCTGGCCATTCTTCCCTTTCCCAGAGGCTAGTGAGGCTGTAAACAGGAAGGGAAGCGGAATAGCAGCCAATCTAATTACAGAATATTGAAAAGGTCAAAGAAGTGCAGCATGCTGCTCTGATATACAGAATGTGAGAGTCGTCCAAAGCCCCGGTGATAAAAAAAGAAATTGTTAGCAGGAATAACGCCATACTTTCCAGTGGGAACCATAGAAATGCCATATGTTCAGTGATCCTTCTGAATGGACGTTTATATGGGTTTGGGGACAATAGACATACAAAACCCACATCCACCAAAAAGGATGTCACCAGCATAGCAGCGTAATGGCACAGACAGTGCCTACCAGCAGGGTTGCCAAACAACTAGGGGAAAACACCTGGCCTGGCTATTCTTTTTGTTTGGGGCCATTTGCCAGACTACCTAGAGGAAAGGCCATTTTTCCTCTCCACTTTTTTTTTTAAGCTCTACACCTTAGATCAGAGCTGGAAAATGTGTGACCCTCAAGATGTTGGACTGCAACTTCCATCACCCCTAGCCAGCATAGCCAATAGTGAGAGATGATGTTCAAATAATATTTGGAGGGTCACATGTTCCCCATCCTTGTAGATGATAGATCTCCAGATGTTTTGGACTTCAATTCCCAGCATTCCTGACCATCGGCCATACTGGCAGGGGCTTCTGGGAGTTGAAGTCCAAAACATCTGGAGGCCTACTTTCTGCGCACCCCTGCCTAGAAGAATAGATTGCCTTTTGCACTGGGTTCTGCCTCCAGACCCACCAAAAACCACTTGGCTCTGCCTCTGGACCCACCAAATATAGGTAGGCTCCACCGCCAGACCCACTCTGAACTCCACCACAAAAGCCCTGTCCCGATGCCAGTAATTCCATTGCGAGCATTGGCAATCCTGCTACTAAATGAACATAAAAGGAAAGAGATCCAAAGATACCAACCTGATTTGACCTCAGCCTGGTACAAGGAATATAAATCCAGGGGACCATCACACAATCAATGGGATCAGATATGCACACAAGGGCACAGCTCCTCATCCCCCACACATGCACTCACAGAGCGTTAGGTGCCAGGGGCAGGCTCAAATGGAAGCTTTGCTTCCTTCACCAGCAGAGCTCTATCCTGACTACAAGTCTTGCAGCAGCAGAATTGGCTCTGGGCTTCAAGGGCTGCATTACCAGCCAGCCTAACCATGCAGGCCAGTGCTGACTCCAGGTCAGCAGGCCCCTGCTGGGGTGTGGGCCCTCAGCACATGCCTGACTATGCCAACCCTTCCCACAGGCCAATTCGTGGTGCACCAGGTCCCCCCAAAGTCCAATCTCTATAGATCCAGGTCTTCAGAGCTAGCTCCTCAGTCTGAGCAACATGTCTGTGAACACAATATGAGCAAGAGGGTGCTACTGATTACCAACTGCCTCTGGGAAGCCCATAAGTTGGATGACTACTGTGCTAACAGAATGCTGGACTAGATAGGACTTTTGTCTAATCTGGCATGGCTCTTCTTATGTCCCCATGTTCTTTACTTTGATATCACAGTGTTCCACGTGGCGCACATCAATGTGTGCAATGAATACTTGGACTGGATCATTTTTGGGTAGTTATGTAGTCATTAAAAAAAATAAAAGGACAGTACTGAAAAGGTATTTCAGTGGAATAAATTCATACATTTTTATTATTTATTAATTGCTAGCCATTTATTATTTTGAAAAGCAGGTACTGAAATGTTTTTCTTTCTATGTATTATTTACTTACTGTATTTATTTACCACTCAATAACGAGTGTTCTCTGTGGGTTAGAACAAAAAATAAAACCATAAGAATCAATAAAACACAGATTAAAATAGAATAAAAACAGTAACAGCATAAAATCAGAATAAAACCTGTGACACCAAATAACGGTTGTGCAAAGATCTAAGGTACTACAAAATCTTAAGATTGATGAAGATTTTAGAATCAAATGTAAAAGGCCTGAGGATATTAAAAAGTCTTCACCTAGCAATGAAGAGAGACCAAAATCAATGTTTTGCCTCATCTCAAATATTGCATGACTTTACTCGGGGCGTGAGTGTTTAATTTTCAACCTGACTGTGTAAGTATCCAACATACACTTTAGATACACAGAATGGAATTTCATAAAGATTTACAGTGCAATCCTATACCTATCTACTCAAAAGTAATCTCCATTGAATTGATTGGGACTTACTTCTTGGTAAACATCTGGACAGGCCTGTGGCTCACACTGGCTCAGCTTGTCTGAGCGTGGAAGCAGGGTCAGGCCTGGTTATTACTTGGATGGGAGACCCCTCTAGTTTCCTGCATTGAGCAGGGGGTTGGACTCGATGGCCTTGCAGGCCCCTTCCAACTCTATGATCTATGAAATCTATGTATAGGCATCTAAGTTCAAGAAATAGGTAGACACAAATCAAGAGAATATTGCTGAAGAAATATTCCGAAGACGGTACCAAGATGGCACTTCCATTGTTAAGCAAGAAGTTACCTGAAGCATTAGCAAAGCATTATCAATACTATCCTTTAATATAAATTATTTTGGTGTACTTCAAGGACAGATTAATTCATTCATATACCAATGGAATATTTATAGAATATGAACTGAAGAACTCATATGCAGCAGCATGCACATGTTGTATCACAGAAGGGGTCTCTAGATGAATTATTCCCAAGGGTTAGCTGCGTTACTCTGTTACAGCAGAAGCAAAAAAAGAATCTTGTGACATTTCACGCCCCTGGCACACTCTGCTGCTGACCTGTAAGTGACCATTTTTCAGAGAAAAGTTCAAAGAGGAATGCCAGCATGAAATTGCTGGAGTAACATTGAATAGCAAGTTTGATTCTATTTGTTTTGGACTCCCTTTCCCTACCACCACAGGTGTTAAAATTAGCATAGCAAAGCTAGGAAGATTATCTTATCCTTGATGCAGGCTGTTGTGCATGGACACTGTGCTTATCTTGTATGCTTTTGAGCTCTGCATGGATACATCGCAGTATAGCTCTTGCATTTCATGGGTTTTCTCACCCTACCATTTGTATTTTCTCTCTTCCACTAAAGGTTCCACTATAGATGCATGCACATCTGATGAAATTAGCTGTAGCCTGCAAAAGCTTCTGCCACAAACAACGCAATCCTAAGCATGTGCTTACTTCTGAGTAGACCATTGAGTTCAATGGAACTTACTCCTAGCCTATTAAATTGCAGCCTATATCTATTAGTCTTTTAGGTATTATAAAACTCCTTTTACTTATTTATTACATTTCTATACTGCCCAACAACTGAAGGGCGGTTGTTTTGTTTTATATGAGTTTTCAATTACTTTAGATCAGGGATGACTAACTTCTATCTTCTTAGGATGCTTCTAGATGAGTGGCAGCTAGGGCTACCAATCAAAAGGCACTGGGCAGCAATTCCATCATTCCCTTCTTAATAGACTTTCTGCAGTAAAGAAAGAAAAGGTGGAAGAAGCAGTCAGGAAAATACAGGAAGGCTACAAATGGAAGACAACAATGTCTGGACCCCCACCCCCATTAAAATTCCATGAATGAGGCAGGGCAATTGCACAATAAAAGCCATGTCTGGAAGCACCCTTAGAGGTTCCTCTGTTCTACAGTTGCCCCACAAGTTCCACAATCCAACCTTATTATGGATGTTCAAGTTCCATAATAAAATATGACAATACCTAGCAGCAAAAGCTTCATACGCATGTGCTCAAAAATGCCTGAGCTTGACTGTGTCCCAGTAGAGTGGAGTCAGGCTAAGTCCTGAGGCAGTCTGCATGGGACAAATCCATACAGCAAGCTCAAAAGCCAAGCAGAAGTCAGAAACACAGTATTCCCAGTTAGGAAGAGAGGTGAATCCAAAAGCAGGGCCTAGGGCAGTGCTTCTCAAATAGTGGGGCAGGCCCCCCAGGGGGGGTGCGAGGCTCCATAAAGGGGGGCTCGTTTGACCTCAGTTAAAAGTTTTTTTTAATATTGTGTTCCTTTAAATCCTGTGCTCCTTTAAATCTTTTCTGCTACAGTTAATAAAGCTATTCTTTGTTGTAAATTGATCCACCTTTCTTTCTTTTTTTATTCTCTTATACGTTAATAAGGATACAGTGTTATGCAGAGGTGTACTTATAACAATTTTATAGACAAATGATACTATTTACAGTCGTGCGGGGGGCACGAAATGTTTTCTTCTTCCTAGGGGGGGCATGACAGAAAATAATTGAGAAGCACCGGCCTAGGGTGAAGCCAAAGTCAAGCACAGACAAGCAGTCTAAAACAAGTATGGCCCAAGGAGCAGGGCCTTAGCAGGAGTCAGCAACATGGGAGATCAGTCAGGCAAAGAAGCAGGATCGGGAAAGCTAGGTTGCAAGGGACTAGGAGCTGATAGGAAGGTGTAGGAGCTGATAGGAAGGTGTTGTTTCAGCAAGCAGCAGGTTTCAACTAATAATTTATATAGCTTGGCCCCCAAGTCCACACCCAGGTCCAGCTGTAAGCAGTTAGTCCTGTCGTCAGGGCCTCGCTACTCCTGAGGAGTCCCTTACTCATGAGTAATGCTTTACTCACAAGGGACCTGGTTGTTTTGGGCCTTGAGGTGTCCACTTCACCTCTAAGTGGCTGCCTGCCCTTGTGCCTTCTGGTGTTGGCACTCTCATGGGCTGGCAGGTGGTTTGATCTCACGCTTTGACTCCACAGGGGAGACATCATCTGGAGGGGTGTCAGGGACCCCTTACACAGGTTTGTCAAGGTCCTCCTCTGCAGACGGTCCCAGCATGACCTCTTCCGAGATGAGCAAATCCCAAGATGGGATTGACAGAAGCAGTGCTTGAATCGGGGTAGGGGGGTGGGGGGTCACCTCTCCCAGATGGCCTTTGACCTCCTCATCATTGGAGGAGGTCTCCAGGGTCAGGCCTAGACCAGACATGAGAGACTGATATTCCTTCCGGAGTGATCTTTATAGTTTCAAAACCTACGTATGGGAATCAGAGAAAGAGATTTAGTTCTTTATTGTTTATAAAGTTGTGTCTTTGTTTAAATGTTAATTATAAATTTAAAACAGCAAAATTAGAGAGCAGATAATTGTTCAAATGCATGGGATCTAAGCTAGATTTCTTCCGGATAGCTAATGCATTACCTCCCTGGGAGAGGAGGAACTGTGCCCACCTGTAGAGAGGCATACACTATCTCTGAGTTCCAGATCTTCAAACCCCCCCCCCCTCTGGCAGCCTTTAGCATGCATGATTGGCAAGGATCCAGAAGGTAGGTATCGTGTCCCAATCCTCCAAGCAACTTGTCCATATCCTCAGGCCGAACAAGTGGAAAGGCATCCAAGATAAAATGATCAGACAGTGAACCAGTTGTCTCTAACGTTGATCCCCATGACAATTGTGGCATCTAACTCACCATGGATATGAGCGATTTTGCCTGCAAACTGCATTCAGAAGTATGTCCTGTTGAGTTTAAGTGTTCAGAGGACTGCATCAGATTGCCTGAATTATCTGTGATGATCCAACATCCAAGCGTTTCCAGACACATTTTAACTTCTTCCTACTGCTTTGCTTAGAAGATGAAGAGACACAAGAATAAAAGAAGTCTCTGTTTTCAAAGCTATCATTTTCCCTTCTCTCTGTTGGCCATCTTCCGTAAGTATTTCCCTTCCAAAGCAAGCAAGGCCTTTAAAAAGAGAGAAAAATCATTCTCTCTCACACCTGACTAGCCACTGACAAAGTCTGAATACCAGGTACGATGGATCATTGGTTTGAACCAGTGAGTCTGTCTGTTCTTTCATGTTGTTTTTTTCTGTTACTCTTTGCTTTTCTTGACATTCCTCTCACTTCATTGCTACCGGCAGACTGCCTCTATTTGCTTCTGACCTTTCATATACATCCATTTGGACTACGAAAACAGAATTGTTTGGTCTGACCTCTTTCTTGCTCTAACAAACCTCCCTCCCTCTACCCTGCCCCCTATATACAACTACATGTTTCTTTATCTCAAATTTCAAATTCAGAGTATAATCCAGAGGAAAGACAATCACCACCTCCCTACCCTTTTTTCTCAATTGTTGCTCTTGAAAGATCCCAAGGTGCGGCATTAAAAATTGCCATGGATTGGAAGCCATATATCTTCTGAGAAACACCATCATCCAGTGGACTGTTAGCATAATTGTAGGTCATTAATAGCAAAGAATAGCTATTATTGTCTTCTGCTTAATGGGCTTTTTTTGCTGACTCTGCTGTTTTTCTTCTGTTATCCCTCTGGACTTTTCAGGTTGTGCAATTGTCAAATAACAGAGGCAAGAAAGAAAGGACTATTGGCATCTAATACTGTTGCTCTAAAGAAGCAGTGGTATTTTAGATCTATTCGCTGATCCTATCCAATTCCCCTATAAAAAGCTTCCTAGTGAAAGTTTTCTAATCCTCAGTTATGTCTGTGTTGCTTTTATTTGCAAAAACAAAGGCTAGCAGATAAAATTAAGGAAGTTCCATATATATGTGATTTATTTATTTATTTTGCTCTGATTGCCCTCTTCAAAAGTGCATTTGCTTATGCAGACAGGCATCCTGATCAGTGAGCAGGTTTAGGAATATTATTATAGGATCGATGAAGAAAGTGGTGACTGGATGAATTAAATGTTGTATGCTTAAACAAGTTACATACATTAGTGGTTGGCAGAAGTTAGATCCCCCAGAGATTTTGGACTTCAACTCTCAGAAACCCCTGTCAGCATGGCCAATGGTCAAGAGTGCTTGAAGTTGAAGTCCAAAACATCTGGAGATCTACTTTATGCCCACCCCTGGTTATATGTGATATACAGCAATGTACTTCTGAATGAGGAACATGATGTGAAATTAAGCCAACTGTGAATAAGATGATGATGATGATGATGATGATGATGATGATGATGATGATGATACACATGCAATGTACAACATTGATTCAAATCTGCTTTGCAAAAGTAGCATATCCACTCTTGCGGAAAATACCATTCCAGAAAAGCTATCTAAGGAGCCAATGGAGGAAGTGCTATTATTTTTCTGTGCCTTGGCCAGACATTTAGGAAGTTCAGTGTGATCAAGAGACAGTGGTTTCCCCACTGCCTCTTATATAGGTGGTGGCAATGTTACACGGTTCTTCTCCAACACTTCCCAGTCGCTATCAACCACCGAACGATTGATTTCTTATTTCCTTGTGATAGCTACTTACAATGTAGAGGTAGAACTATTTAGGTTGGTCCCATGGAATAGATGACACAGAGATCACCCTCTTTCTAAGAAAAGTGTGTACCTCCTAAAACAGGCCAGCACAACATGTGACCCCATGTCCAAAGTCAAGCGCACCCCACCAACCATATATCGTGGCTCACTAAGGGATTGATAAGCCTCTTGTGTTTGCCTGCCTGCAAGTGACATAACAGTGCCTTTTAGTTCACCATGCATGACTGCTGGGGAACATTCAGCTTGATGTGTCACTAAATATGCAAGCCTGTCATCAACTGTATATACTTAAGATCAGTTGCACTTAACAACGCCTCTTCCATGCACCTTAACCTTTAACAGAGAACGGAGTAATGAGACAAGGTGAACCACTCAATGTTTATGACGATTGTGGATTCAGTCCAAGTCTCCTGTTGTGAGTTGAAGACGGAGCCTGGATTGACTCCCTACATTTCCAGACGAGAAACCAGAATTCTGCACTGTCAAAGCTGACAGCTCCAACTTCATTTAATTTCTCATTAGGATTTGAACCATTCCATACTGAATATTTTGGTCTTGCCTAAAACGTCTTCCCTGCTCTTCTCCATTTGATAAGTCAAATGGCTGATGTCAGAAAGACACACTCATTTATGTCACTCATTGTTTGCTTACAGGCATATCTATTGGAAACGATAGAGGCTATTGTCAGATGGGGATGTCAAGTGACGAGGATGGGGACTCATCTTCTGGCCTCTGACTGCCAGTGTGGTACTCTACTGCCTGTCAAACATTAAGGCAGTATTAAGTTCTTCCAAATTAGGGGGCAAACAAAATTATCAGGATGGAGTACCTTCCCAATGAGAAAAGGCTAAAGTGTTGGGGGGGGGTTAGTTTAGGGAAAAATGCAACCAAAGGGAGGGGAAACATGATTATACAATTATTAGGGGTGTGCATCAGATTTGGATGAATCCTGACCTGAGTTGGGTTGATTTGGAATGATGTGGATTTAATCCAAAGTGAAGCAAAGGCACTTTGCATTGTTCTGAAGCAAGTCTGTCTGGGTCCTCCCAATGCTTCAGGAACAATTTGGAGATTTGGAGGGGCATAGAGACTCTGGCCCAGTTCACACAATTAAAGAACCCATAGTTTGTTAACCATGGGTTGTTTGGGAGCATGTGGGAGTGAGTGGAAATGCTGGCTCCCAACTGCTTGCTCACCTCCCATTTGCGGAACAACCCAGGGACACCCTAAGCCTGGGTTTCACTCTTTGATATGGAAATCAAGAACTCTGGATGGTGAAGGGAAAAACAATCCAGAGCAACAATCCAAGGACAAACCATTATTTCTATCTCCAGGTTGTTTCTCCCTCAACAGCCCAGAGTTCTGGGCTCACATGTCATGCAGAACAATCCAGGGATGGGGCATCCCTGGGTTGTTTAGTGCATCAGAAGTGGGTCGAGCAGGCAGGAGCCAACACACTGGCTTTCTGCCACATGCTTCCAAACAACCCATGGTTAATAAACCATGGGTTGTTTAATAGTGCAAGCTGAGTCACAGTGTCTCTCCTAAAACTGACACATTTTCCTCAATGTAAGGAAAATGCCAGGCTCATTTGAATGGAGAAAGGATTTTTTTTTTAAATAATGCATATTTCAAAGTGCACATTTTTCAGACGTGATCACAAATTCAGGAATTTGCAAACATTTCTTGAACATTGCTCACATTCACGTTCAGGATTGCAAATGGGAAATGTCTGCATTGTTTTCTAACAGCAACACAATTCTCATACATCCCTACCTGAACACCCCTCAGTCATGCACGACAACTGTTGTGCACGTCATGATCAGCACTATTTTTGACTGTCACAAGCAGATACACAAATGTAGGAGGTTTATCAAACACTTGGTTAATGGCCCTACATAGTTGGTTGGGTGTTTGTGTTCATTTTGGGGTTGGGGGGTCACACAAATTGTGGGAGCCTGGTTTGGGAAGAATGTGAGTTTAAATAAAGCTCAATTTCTTGGGAATAAGATCATACAGTATCTGCACTTTCTGTTCTGCAGGGCCAACCTAGGCTAGAAGGTGCATTCACACACTGCAAGTAGCTGCCATAAAGTATTTCCCAGTAAGAAGTCATTCCTGCTGTGGTGTCAGAGCCTGGAAAGGGTAAGAGAGGGCAACTCTAACACTTCTGTCTGATGGATTACTGCAAATAGGTCTATCACAATAGTTTTGCCTTAGAGCAATCCATGATTAGAGTCTGGGATTTCATGAAAAAATGTTCATGTTTCCTAATGGTTGTGGATGCCCCCCCTCCCTGAGTAGGAAGTTTGCCTGCAGCGTTGAGGTCTACCAGGAGTGCTTAACAGACTGTGTGTGAAGAAAGAGAAGTTTTACACTTTGGAAGAGACACTGGCAAGGAGAGAGCTGCGGGTCAGCTGCTCATTCACTGTATGTTGAGCTAAGAAAACTATGCACAGTGTTACCTGCTGCCAGCAAAACTGATGTGAACTGTGGCAGGATATATTTTTGCATGCCTTCCTGAATTGGGCGGGGTGGGGGTGGGGACACATTCCCATGAATGAGCAGCTGATGGAACGAAAGATGCCTGACATCTGCGAAACACAGAGGGACTGGATTAAACAAAATCCATGCATCCCTACGGGCCATGCTACATTGTACAGGAGGACCACCTGACCTCCAGGGATGCTTGGGGGGGGGTCACATGTGGCTGCAAGAAGGCAGGAGGGGTGGGAAACTTTCCTTTCCTGAACTTCCTTGAACTCTTATGAGCCTAGCCTATTGTGATTAACTCTCTTGCTGATAAGATCCCTCCCTCAGAGCCCATTTAGTATCTCTCCAATCCCTGAGAGAGCTACATCATCCAGCCTCATTCTTGGCATAAGGAGGCCTGATTCATCACAGGGATCCAAGTTTTTACTATACCTGCTTCCCAGCTCAATAAATCTATCTCCTAGCACTGTAACCTATACCAATCCCCAGGAAACAAAGCTTGCCTTAGTCCTTGTCGTCAGTCTCCTCCACCTCTTGGACTTCCAGCTCTTATTCTTCCATGCCTCTCTCCTGTCTATCTCTCCCATGCCATGCATATGGCAGCCTCTGTGGCTCGGACACACTGCTTGTCCCTGATGAGCCACCCCCATTTCCAGAACACTGTAAACATCTTCAGTTGGAACAACATTGGGAGCAAGCCCAGCTGGGGGCTCCAAGCCCACACAATCTCTCACAACTCTTGCCTATAGGCCTTTCTAAATTCCTGAATCCTTGTCCCCGTCCCCTACCTCCAATGACAGATTCATAGATTCATAGATCATAGAGTTGGAAGGGGCCTACAAGGCCATTGAGTTCAACCCCCTGCTCAATGCAGGAAACTAGAGGGGGGTGTCTCCCATCCAAGTAATAACCAGGCCTGACCCTGGCCTGCTTAGCTTTCTACACTCAGACAAGCTGAGCCAGCGTGAGCCACAGGCCTGTATAATTACATGGCACCCCAGATGCAGATCTTGACTCAGTTTGCTGGGTTTATTTTGGTATAATCGACTCGATTCTTCCTCCTTTGATGCAAGAAGATAGACAATCGGTTATGTTAAAGTTCTACAGTGGCAATAGCTCTTGTTGCTGATGAATGGCATTGCTAATGAAACACAATTTATACTAAATCAATACAAAGTTTCCTACAAAGGCCATGCTCAGTGCTTGCAACGTCAAGTTCCCATCTTTAGCTCATTAATCCTTATGTGAGATCCAAGAGATAAAGGAAATAAGGAAGTTTCCAGTGATGATGCTCCTGGCTATTTTCTAATAAATCTTATTTTTAACGATAAAGGGGGAAGAGAACAACCTAAGTTATTAACAACCTTACAATATCCCCCAAATCCCTACTGGATCCTATTGCTTCTTGGTTCTTGAATATAGTTTAGTGAAATAATGTATTCACCTGCTAATCTTTCAAGCAAAGATTCATTGGAAAGAGCTTTAATCCACTGAGAAGGCTACACTGGGAGAATTGTACATAGAATTAAAGCTTTGTACCAAGGCACCAGATTTAGATAAAAATGGCTTTAAAATCCAAAGCTAGAGCAGAAAGTATCTCCTGCATTGTTCAACACTGGCTAAATCTTCTTTTTTTAAAAAAAAAAAAAAGGGGGGGGGGAGGCTGTAATGTTGCTGTTTTGAGTAACCTTGGATTTTATTTTATTTTTAAAGTTGAGTTGAGTTTAATATTTGGAAAATTCTATACTCTTTTTGTGTGACACGTTTCATGGGAGATATGTTCCAAGCAATGCATTTTTTGAAAGCATGATCAGTGGAGAGAGAAAAATAAGTAAATAACTGTCGATTCTAGATGCTAGACTAATCTAGATGGAGTTATTTTGCTTTGCAGTGATACAAGGCTCAGAAAAGCATTCCTGTGGTAGCTCAACCAAGAAATGGAACTAAAGCACATTCTCAGAGTTCTTGCTAGGAAAATGGTGTTTAAAGGAAACTTTAGAAGTCAAATATCATAGGGCTGTTTTGTTTCCTTATGTCAGGGCTGGGGAACAGTTCCAGCAATGGGTTGATGCCCAGGTCACCCACCAAGGGCTGAAGGATCCCCTCCCATAAAGCTCCACCCCGTGATGTCATTAGAGTCCCTTTCCCTTGTCAGCCAATCAGTGATCAGAGATAAGTGCAAGGTTTCCCTTGTCAGTGCTAGCACGAACTTCAGCTCTCACAAAGGAAAAGCCCACTCCAATAACACTGAAAATATTATATTAGGGAAATTTGTCTGTAAAAAGGCATATATTAAGCAAAATTGCATAAAGATGCATGTATGAAGAGAAATGAAAACGTGTGTGTGTGTGTGTTTGCCTTGATCTTTGATGTGAAAACAGGATGAACTGAACTTGAGCCTGGAAAAATGAGAAAGTGAGAGAAACCAAAGTTGATGGAAGTATATATCCCTACCTGGGGCCAGGGAATGCTGGTGACTCCTATTTCGGTGGGGCTCCTTTTCCATTGCTGGTTTTGCAGCTTTTATTGGGAGCTTCATGGGAGCTATCCATGATGCTGAACTCCATCTCCAAAATAGGTTCACAACCATGGAACACCATGGATAGCTCCTATGAAGCTCCCAATAAAAGCTGAAAAACCTGCAATGGATTAGGAGCCGCACCAAAATAGGAGTCACCAGCCTCCTTTGCCTGGGACTAAGTCCCATTGAGCTCAATGGGGCTTCCTTCTGAGTAGACACATATGAGATCACACTGCTACAAGACTTTAGCTGTTTTATTATGGCATCGCCTTTCATAAACTTTGAACATTTCTTTTTTCAGATGCATGGAGTGTTATCCTAAGCTGGCAGGTAAAAAGCAGTCCTATTTGCATAAAACTTCTCAAATACCAAACTATCCACTAAACCCATGGCTGGTTACTCTACTAGGCAGCTGGGTAATCTAGGAAAGGGAACAAAATGAAGAAAAATCAAATTCAGGAGGGACAGGGAGCCTGGTGGGCCACAAGAGAGGTGTCTGCAGGTACATTGGTATCCACTGGCACCACATTGGAGCCTGTCCCCAATGCCATGCCCTCTTCAGGCCCAGCCCACCACATCTGCACATGTGCTCAAATTGAGCAGCTGCCCATCCACAGGCACTGCCCCAAGCATGTGGTGCACCTGTTCATGAGTGAGCATTTGCACATATGTGCCTCTTTGCAGACAACTGAACACAAATGCGCAGACATCAAGGGCCAGTAGGGGGCACAACATCAGGGTCAGAAGAAGTGGCCCTTCTCCACCCTCCATGTGTTAGTCTTACGCATGGAGTAATGCATGAAAACTAACCTGTTGTTCTATGTAGTGTGAATGACGTTTAGTTAGACACACTGGTAATGTTGCGCCAACTTTTAATGAGCTACTCCAGAAGGATGTGCTCAAGCTTCTCGTTTCCCAATATCTTTATCTCGATATCGGTGTTTATTCAAAGTTAATGGAATTTTAAATGATGCAAATTATCTAAGGACCACCCAGCCCATTTGGTTATCATTATTGAGAGTGTCAGGTGCATTTCTATCTTTGCGTTGTTGTAAGGGCACCCGGGAGCATGACTTAATGTGGGTTAATAAAAGCATACTTCTTCCTTGTCCTTGGTGGATACTAATGGAAGGGGGAGCTCAGTTAAACACATGGGAGGGGGGAAGGAAGTGATTACAAATTTAAATTAGACCTCATTAATTAGCGGCATTGCTAATATAAACAGCAAAAGTGCTGAGTATTGGACGGGGGGGGGGGGGGAAACTGGCCAAAGAAGCCAGTGGGTGAGACAGATTGTAAACTGTGCCTGATACAATACAAAGGGGGAGGCGAGGGGGGAAGCGGAAAAAGAGAATTTTAAATTAGTTTCAAGAGACTGCAGCAGTGCATGAAATTATTTCTTATGGCATGCTGCAGAGATCTACTCCCCATGAGAATGCAGAACTCGAATAGAAGTAACTGCACAGAGAAAGCCGTATTTGCAGGGGAGGATTAGAATGGAAAATAACTTAAGAGAAACAGTGTTGCGATCTTCCAGTCTTCCTTTTTCAACGTAAATGTCAAAAAACAGTCACTTTCAATGTACGGGTGTCTTTGATGAGATGGAGAACTCCCGTGAGTGGCAACCATGTCCAAGACACACGATGAAGTAATGTGAGAATGCTGCCTTGACCTCCTTGGAGAAAAGGTAAGATATAAATGTTATATGTAAACACTGGAGCAGAAAGGACAGTGCTCCCAAATTGCTCCAATAATAGGAACATAGGAAGCTGCCTTATTCGGAGTCTGACCATTGGTCTATCTAGTCCACTATTGTTGACACTGACTGGCAGCAATGGCTCTCCAGAGATTCAGGCAGGACCTTTTTCAGCCCTACCTGGAGATGTCAAGGATCGAACCTGGGACCTCCTGCATGCAAAGCAGGGGCCCTACCACTGAGCCATGGCTCAACAGTCATGCTGTGGAGAGATGTATATGCAGGGCTGGCCCAAGACATTTTGCTACCTGAGCCAAAGGACAAGATGGCTTTGTCCTTTCCATGTACAGAAGCTGGCTGGACTGGCCGTTGAACCTTTCTTCAATATTGGTGAGACAGCTAGTTGTGTAGGGTTCCAGGACAGGTTTTCTGGCATATACCACCCTCCTCCTCCAACAAAGGAGAGCAGTTGGAGAGTTCATGAGAACAGCCAGGAGGCTGGCACTGCTGCCCTCTCCTCCACAGCATCTGCCACCAGATGTGGTCACCCCACTCTGCCCAGTGGCAGGGCCAGTCCTATGGATACATTTATCTGATTCCTGTCCAACATAATGAGGAACCTCCTGATGTCTTTGCATCTGGAGAGAAATATCTATGGCAGAATGGCTGGTGCTGCACTCAGGATGGAATAATGGGATCTGCTTGGGCTGGCATTGTCAGCGGCGCCATCAAAGCACAACTCTGCAAAGCTGCCGTCAGTCAGTCCCATAAGGTAGTCTCTGCAATGCTTGCTAGAACAACACCATTGCTTCTATTGTGCAAACAGGCTGATGTGCAAGTCATCTCATTCCATCTAAATTTGAAATCATAGAATGAAGTGGGGTTTCAAACTAGCAAGCAGCAACCACGGTTAATGTCTCTAAATCAAGGTTACAGGGGAGGGAAGAAGGAAATTGTGTTGTTTGTGCTCGGTTTGCTCCAAAAAATCAAAAGGAGCCACTTGAACCACATGAGATTCCTGAGATACCATGGGAAAAGGTGGGCGTAGATATTTTGAGTATGGCTCATCCCCTTTTCTTACTGTAGTTGATTATTTTTCAAAATATCCCGAAGTGATGAGTTTGTCTGATAAGACTGCAAGAACTGTAATTGTTAAATTGAAAGCTGTGTTTAGTCGGCATGGTATTCCAAGGATGGTGGTGAGTGATAATATGCCTTTTGCTAGTAGGGAGTTTCAAACATTTGCGCAGGAGTGGGGGTTTGAACAATGTCTTAGTAGCCCAGGGTATCCGCAATCTAATGGAATGGTTGAAAGAGCAATTCAGTCCATAAAACAGCTGATAAAGAAAGCGGAAGATGCGCGTGGGGATTTTTATTTGGCATTGTTAGAATATCGGAATACACCAGTTACTGGGATGTTATATTCACCTGCACAAATGTTAATGAGTAGAGTGTTAAGGAGTAAACTTCCGGCAACGACTGATGCATTGCGTCCTAATATCCTTGTTGAAGTGCATAAGAATCTTCAGAGAATCCAGGACAGATAAAGGTATTTTTATTATTGTACAGCAAAGCCACTTAAGCCTTTACAAGAAGGTGACTCGGTGTGGATGGAGTCAGGGGAGGGATGGCTCCCTGCTGTGGTTGCAGAGAAGTGTGAACAGCCTCGGTCATATCGAGTAAGGACTTCAGAGGGCCGCATGTTTCGTCGATGCCAGGGATTGAACCTGTGGCCTTCTGCATAAAAAGCATTGTGTTCTACTACTGAGCTACAGTCCTCCCTAGCAGATCTCCAACATCTCAGGCAGAGATCTTTTCCATCACCTAAAATACTGTCCATGTACAGTAGGATTTAAAATAAGTCTATACCACTACTTAGGCAGTAAAATAGGAAAGACACCCATCAACATCTCATTTATCTACTGAGACAGCAAACCCGTCTCAAATCAGTGCTCTTTCATCATGAAATGACAGTTGCAAAGTCTGTAGGGTACATGGGAAGCTGCCTTACACCAGGGAAGACTATGTGTTAGAGACGGGGGAGACATTTGCATCTAATTTGCAATTCCCAAACCAATGCACAAATCCAAATACTGTGACCCTCCATTATTCACACTTCTCCAAATTCTCTCCCCTGCTTTTAAAAGCCACACAACCAAATTCAGTTTTTAGCAGCACAAAGATACACCTGCTGGATTTCTGCCTGCCTGCAGGATCTTTGCCAGAGAAAGGTATAGGGGAGTGACTGATAATGTAAGAAGAGTCATGCTAGAATAGTCCAAAGGTCCATCTAGTCATTTCCTGTATCCAACAGCAACCAGCAGGCGGCCTCAGAGAAAACCACAGGCCCCCAAATATGAAGCCAGCAGACCCATTCATATCCAAGGGTAGACTGCCTCTGGTGAGGAACTAAAGGCAGTGTTCATGATCCTCCTCCTCCTCCTCCTCCTCCTCATTTTATCCTCACAACAACCCTTTGAAGTAGGTTAGGTTGAGAGTCAGCGACTGGCCCAAAGTCATCCTGTGAGCTTCATGGCCAAGTGGAGACTACAACCCAGATCTCCCGAGTCCCAGTCCAGCACTCTAACCACTACACCACATCAGCTCTCTACATGTACACAAGTTCAATATCGATTGTATTTGTAATGCAAGAACGACCGTACATAAAGCTTGCTTGTACAAATGATCCATGAATTGTGTTACAGAAGATATTGATCAAGGAAAAATATTGCACGAAAACGGTTATGGTTTTAGGTTGGCTAAGGGAATTTTTCCACCCCGTGTAAGTAGAATAGCTGACCAGTGTCCAGGAAACTGGATGAATCCTTTGGAACATGGGAAGCTGCCTTATACCGAGTCAGAGCCTGGGTCCCTCTCTAGCCCAGTACTGTCTGTCAACACTGACTGGCAGTGGCACTCCAGGGTTGCAGGCAGGATTCTTTTCAGCCCTACCTGGAGATGCCAGGGGATCGAACCTGCAACCTTCTGCATGCAAAGCAGGTGCTCTACCACTGAGCTATCATCATCATCATCATCATCATCATCATCATCATCATCATCATCGATTTCATAGACCATAGAGTTGGAAGGAGCCTACAAGGCCATCGAGTCCAACCCCCTGCTCAATGCAGGAAACTAGAGGAGGGGTCTCCCGTCCAAGTAACAACCAGGCTTGACCCTGCTTAGCTTTCCACGCTCAGACAACCTGAGCCAGTATGAGCCACATCATCCTCATCTAAAGAGAGCACATCATAGTGGGCAGGGCACTGAGGTGCTACATATGAAGGATGGGATAGGCTTGCCTTATTCCCCCTCCTTTCCAGCCATTATCCCCTCTCTTACCCTTCAGTGCCTAACCAAGGCAAATCCAGTGACTTGGGATCAGTCCGTGCTTATGGCATCGTTCAGTGCAACCACTTCTAGAGCAAATCAGGGGTTGCCACCAGATTCACAGCCAGATAGTGTTCATAACATGGGGCCCTGTTTGTGAGAACAGGTATCTTTATTTGGGAGAGAAGCAAACTGGTGGCATAGATATGATAATGCAGGCCACATGCTGAAGCTAAGCAGGTATGAGCCAGCCGGGTCAGTGCTTGGACGGGTGATTGCCTGGGCTGCCCACATCTGTTCTGCATTGAGCAGGGGGTTGGACTCGATGGCCTCATAGGCCCCTTCCAACTCTACTATTCTATTCTGTTTAGATCCCAAGAGTCTAAATAACCCCAGCAGGTTCCGTGGGCTGCATTAGGTAGCCTGGTGTGCTGGATTAGACCCACAGACTGGGGTGCTGCACCCCCAGTTTTAGAAGCTATACACATACAACACAACTACCATGATTTGTGCAATCTCAGTATCTCTCTCTCTCAATCCATGATTTATGTATAATCTCTACATAGAGGCACTGGTTCCCAGAAATGACGCCTCCATGTAGGGATGGGCCAGCATGCAATGTGCAAGTTTGTTGAGGTTCTCTGAATTCTTTCTCAAAGCTTGTTTTGCCTCATTCATGTTCTCAAAATGTCTATTCCCCAGCCCCTAGGCTAAAGCATAAAAATGTGGATGGGGGAGGGGAATTTATACAACTGCACACCTCAAAAAATGGCTTTATGCGCACTTTTGGAAGTTCGCACTTTTGAACATGAATGCAAGTTCCTGCTTGTGTTCATACAGACAGGGCCATGTTTGCAGGATTTGTGAAGAGGAATGAAATTCTCAAACACCACTACGGGCTCCATGAAAACATTACCCCCTCATGCACCTTGAAGCATTCTGTGGGAGCCACCATAAGTGTAAACTAGTGAAAGATATATATGTACCAGGAGCAGATCCAGATCCAGCTTGGAGAGGTCCTTCATCAAAATCCGCCCCCTTTTATGTTAAGGAGCCCCTGGCCACGAGTTTACCTAGTAGTGATGGTGGGTGCAATCAAGCCATCATTTTAAAGTTCCCACCATGCCCTCAGAGCAGAAGGCCAGGGCAGAGTCAACACTTGTGAACCCTACTGGGCGCTGGTAGCTGCCATGGGCAGGGCCGGATTAAGAGCATTATGGGCCTGGTGCTGAGGAGGGCGCGCGGCTGAGGAGGGCGCAGAAACGCTGCGCTCCTCTTCGCTGCCGCTGCACCGCCCCCGCCAGGCCTCCGCTTCCCCACCCTCCCATACCGCTCGCCGCTGCGCCTCCCCCCGCCCTCCCGCCCGCTGCCGCTGCTCCTCCCGCCGCCACCGCCATCACCACCACCCCCAACCCCCCCGCCACTTACCTTCTCCGCGTCGCGTCGCTTCCGGAGCCCCGCCCGCGTTGTTTTGGCGGGAGGAACCAGGGCAACAGGGCTTAAACAGCCCTGTTGCCATGGTTTCCCCGGCAAAAAACAGCGCGGGGGTCCTGTCGCGTCACTTCCTCCTCCTCCTCGGCGGCAGCGGCTGCGGCAGCAGCAGCAGCGGCAGTGGCAGCAGCAGCAGCAGCCGCCGCCAGGGCAGGGGGAGGGTAGGTTGGTGGTGGCGGCGCAGGGTTGTTTTTTTTTTTGCAGAGCAGGGCTGCTTTGGAGAGGGCCCCCCCGCTAAATATTATTTCGCCTGGAGCGCCAAACTGCCCTGCACCGGTTCTGATTGTGGGCCTGTTTTGGGATATCTTAATCCAGCCCTGGCCATGGGTGTTGAGTGATGATGTCAGGACTGCCCAGGAGCATGTGCAGGTGTATCGTAGGGATGGATGATCAAGCCATGTTCAAGATCATTAGGATTCTCCAAACTTCATCTCACCACTCAACTCATACTTGATTCCCGTTCATGGTTGCGATGTGGCTCTCTGTGCACAAACAAGAAACTTGCACGAATAGAGCAGTGATTGAATGGGAGATTTGTACAAATCTCCCCAAAGTTGCACAAATTTCCTCCATAGGCTAAAGTGGAGCTGATTCAGTCTACTGAGGAACTTTGCACAAATCGAACTTGGAATCGAGAACGGGACAAATGCAGGCATGTGTTTGACAATCTGCCAATATTTTCAGCGGACACATGCCTGGGCTCATGTTCAGAGCTTCAAATAGAGCATGCTTGCATGTTTTGCGAGCAAAAATGAAAATTTCATACATCCCTAATTTAATTTCTGCACACCTGCATGGATAAAGGTGTCCAGGAGAAGTGCAGTCTCCCATTCAGGCCAGTCCCACTTCTATTAACCTTCATTGGTAACAACAGCCTGACCAACCTTCCCCAATCTGGTGCCCTCCAGTTCTTTTGAATGACAACTCCCAGCCAGCATGGCCAATGGCTGGGAATGCTGGGTACTGTAGTTCAAAACATCTGAAGGGCTCCAGGTTGGGGGAGAGGTTTGCTAATCTAGACTGTTCTCGGAGATCAGGGAATATCCATTGTTTTCTTTTATATAGGGAAAAAAAGAAGAATTCATTATTCTGAATGACAAGCCGCCTACCTCACAGCAGGAGGTGGCAAATGAGTTGAACGTAAGAGGTGCCCTGAGAAACAGGAGAACAAAGGAGAAGCAAAGGTAAGCCAACAAATCTCACCAAAGAAAAGAGCAATTATTTGAAGTGAGCCTGGAGAGCAAACATGGAAAACGGGGAGGAGGCATGGAGATGGCTCATTAGGTGGAGACTATGGACTATGGGGTGACATAAGGTTTGATAGTAATGAAAGGGAGTGAGAGAGAGAGAGAGAGAGAGAGAGAGAGAGAGAGAGAGAGAGAGAAGTTCAGGGTGTTGAGATTAAATGCAACAAAGGATTTCTTAAAATGAAGGAAAGAAAGGCAGACCAATAAGATGAAATGAAGAGTGGAATGTACAGGTCTCCTTTAAACCCTGAGGAAAAGTTCACATAGAGCGGAAGAAAACAAAGCATGGCTGTGATCACACACCCTGGAGGGAGGGGGGAAGCTGTAAGGAGCAGATCACTGGTGATGGCAGATGTTCTCCCCCAAGGACACAAATGACACAGTTCATACATTCACACAAATGCTCAGGAACCTTAAAGAGAGAGAGAGAGAGAGAGAGAGAGAGAGAGCTGCAGTGCTGGTTTTGTTTTAGCTGCCTTAACCCAAATTCATTGTGGGAAATATGAACATGTTTGCATTTCTGGACTCAACCAAGAAGATCGACAGAGGCAGCGTCGGTGTCCCGAGGCTTCAACAAAACAATTGTTTGCAGCGTCTGGTTGCACATGAAGTAGGGCAGGATGTGAAGGTACTTTGGAGGGGAAAAGTCACCAGGATGCAATGTTACGTTTGCATGAATGCCATCTACCAGA
Organism: Shinisaurus crocodilurus; assembly: GCA_021292165.1. NCBI lineage: Eukaryota > Metazoa > Chordata > Lepidosauria > Squamata > Shinisauridae > Shinisaurus > Shinisaurus crocodilurus. The sequence goes on along the minus strand of CM037883.1, from coordinate 11,978,956 downwards.
ACTGTAAAGCTGGTTGGGAAACCTTTGATGCTGCAGCTATCTGGACTGGTTTGCTCTCCTTCAATGAAACCAAGGAAATAGAGGCAAGATAACAAATGGCAGTAGTCATTTGCATAAAGATTGTTTTTACCTTCTTCTCAATTGATCTTCTTATCTTCTTAAACAGCATGAACAAGAATAGTGGGAGAGAAAGCCCCACTTTTCACAGCGACTGAAACTGTCTGGCTGCTGAACAGAAGCCTGGTAGGCTATTTGAGAGAGGAGCTATTTTCCTTTTCCACACGCAAACACGCCACATTGAATGAATGGGTTCCACACACATTCTATATCAGGGGTATTGGTACTCTTTCAGCCCAAGGGCTGAACTCCATTTCAGAAAAGCTCTTGGGGGCTGCATTCCAGTGGGGGCGGGGTCAAAGTCAAAAGGGGTGGGCCAAAATACTAAAAATGCCTGCATATTTTCTCTCATAATTTTTCTCCTTCTCTCGTCATACTAGAACCCAGCGGGGTCATCCCATGAAGCTGATTGGTGGGAGAATTAGGACAGTTAAAAGCAAGTCCTTCTTCACACAGCACATAGTTAAACTATGGAAGTTACTTCCACAAGATGTTGTGATGGCCACCCATTTGGCCGGCTTTAAAAGGGGATTGGACAAATTCATGGAGGGGAAGGCTATCAATGGCTACTAGTCCTGATTGGCTCTATGCCACCTCCGGTATCAGAGGCAGTATGCCTATGCACGCCAGTTACTGGGGAACATGGGTGGGAGGGTGCTGTTGCACTCATGTCCTGCTTGTGGGTTTCCTGTGGGCAGCTGGCTGGCCACTGTGTGAACGGAATGCTGGACTAGATGGGCCCTTGGTCTGATCCAGCACAACTCTTCTTGTGTTCTTATGCTCTTATATTTTAGCTTAACACTCTTCCTGACAGTAACTAAGCCTTGGGAGTGGTATTTCAACCTTTTAGAAGAGGGGGGGGGAGTGTGCAAAAGCAGGGAAACCACCTGCATCATGTTCAGTGATCAGGGGAAAGGGGGTGGGACCACGGGAAGGGGACCTGGCCATCTGGGAGGGCCAGATTTCACCTGCGGGCCTGAGGTTCAACACTCCTGTTCTATATCGTGAGCGGAGGAAATTAATTATCTAAAGGTGGCCTAAAAATGGATTAAACAAGCACTTGAGGGGGGGGGCAGGCAGAATAATTTGATTGCCTAACAGAGTGATCCTATGGCCCCTAGACAGTAGTATCTATGGGGGCATAGAATTCTTTATGTTCCCAGATCTGATGCACCCTAACTATTCTGGTCTTTTCAAGGCTATGGGGGAAAGGGGCATACTGAATAGTAGAAATGTTTGCTTTTGGTTTTATTTTTAGAGAGAGCAGTAACTTTTTGGAATGGGGGAAGCTGTGTTACAGCAGATCAGGCTATTTGTCTATGGAGCCCAGTATTGTTTCCTCTGTCCACCAGCAGCTCTCTGGTAAAAGACCTGCTAACTAGTCCTTTTAACTGGAGATGTCGGGGATTGAACCTGGGACTTTCCGCATGCAAAGCAGGTGATCTGCCACTAAGTGCCAGCAGAGGAGGCTGGTGACTCCTATGTCAGCAGGGCTCCTTATCCATTACAGGTTTTATTCTGAGCTGTATAGGAGCTATCCATAGTGTCCCATGGTGGTGAACCTATTTTGGGGATGGAATACATACAGCACCATGGAAAGTTCCTATGCAGTTCATAGTAAAAGCTGCAATGGATAAGGAGCCCCACTGACACAGGAGTCACCAGCCTCCCCTGAGTGACAGTCCCTCACCCACAAAGTGAGGGACTGTGACATCCATCTTCCAACCATGGTCCTTGTTTTCATAACTGATGGAAGCAAAGAAAGACCAAATTTGAATCAAATATTTAAAATGCTCCACTTCTGACACCTTGCTGTGTTGAATAAGACTAATCATGGACGCAACACCTGTTTTACTAACAACAATGCAAACTTTCTTGCATTTCTGATGATGCTGTATTTAGATTGCCCCTTATTGGGAAAGCATAACAGATGGTGTTCAAATCGAGACCAATTCTTATGAGGAAAGCTTGAAGGAGTTCGGGCAGGATTAGCTTGAAGAAGAAATGATTAAGAGGTGATATGATAGCCCTCTTCAGATATTTGATGGGTTGTCACATAGATGATGGATGGAGCAATTTTGTTCTCTGTTTTTTCCAGAGGGTAGGACCAAACCAGTGGGTTGAAATGACAAGAAAGGAGATTTTGACTACACATTTGGAAGAACTTCTTAATGGCATGAGTTGTTCAACAGTGGGACATGGTGGGCTCCCCTTCATTAGATTAGAGGCTTTTCAGCTGAGCCTGGATAGCCACTTATCAGGCATGCTGTGGCAATAAATTTCCTGCGAGTGCCTTGATGTCCCTTCCAACCTTATAATTCTATGCTAATTGGATAAAATAGTTATTTGATGCACACCCATTAGGCAATATATAGACCCAGTTCTGGAACACAGCAAAGGGCATGGCAAAATACTGGGTTGGATCCAGACTGAGTCAGGTTTAAACTACACCAATTGAAATCAAAGGGGGGGGGAATTAATCACTTATGTCCCATTTCTTTCAATGGGTCTGTTCTAAGCATGGCTACAGGCACAATATTATGCATGTTTAGACAGAAAAAAAGTCCTACAATTCCAGCATTCCCCTGCCAGCCATGCTGGCTGGGGAATGCTGGGAGTTGTAGGACTTTTTTTTTCCCCCTGTCTAAACATGCATAGGATTGTGCCCTAAGTCTGGATCCAACCCAATATCTTCTTGAACCAATACTGATAGAAGTGGCTTACACTGGCTCAGCTTGCCTGAGTGTGGAAAGCTAAGCAGGGTCAAGCCTGGTTATTACTTGGATGGGAGACCCCTCCTCTAGTTTCCTGCATTGAGCAGGGGGTTGGACTCGATAGCCTTGTAGGCTCCTTCCAACTCTATGATCTATGAAATCTATGAAAAATCTTACATAGAGTATTTCATGTGGTAAAGCTCCACCCCCATTCATAACCAGTATCGTAGATTGTGTTTGTGCTCACATGTAATAGATGTCCATCCCTTTCTGTTTTTTTTTCCAGTACCATGACTTGTTTGTAGAAGACTGATCCTAGCCCCCCCTTACTCCCACCTACCCTCCCCTGCCCCCACCATGGGTTATCAGTGGGTGTGCACTCCTAAAAAATCTCTGGATGAGGGCTAATCCCTTGGAATAGCAACCAGATAGCCAGTGGAGGAGGCTGGTGTCTCCACTCCAGTGTCAGTGGGGTGGTGTATCCACTCTGGGTTTTAGACTGAATTCCATGGTGCTGAGCCCTAGCCCCTAACCCCAGAGTGGGTTCAGCACCATGGGTAGCTCCTTAAAAGCTCAGATTACATCCTGGAGTGGACACAGCGCTCCACTGACATTGGAGCCACACCACAAGCCTCCACTGCAGATAGCCATTTTAAGAGAAGAAGAGCTACGATTTTGTTGTTGTTGGAACACATCATGTAGTTAGCACTTAATTTCCTGTGACACAGAAAGACAATATGGGTAATTGCGAAGTCTCATCTTAACGCCACCTGTTCCATCTCTGTGTGCAGCTGAAAAAACACTGGATTTAGAACACTTATGAACAACATAGACAAACAATTGATGATAATAGTCTGTTTGGTGAGCACACTGGAGTCGAGGAATGTGTGACGAATGCAAGAGTAGCAGGAACCAGTGGCTCCAGAGAATATGGCTTAAAAAGCAACAACAACTGGGAAACTGTTTGGTCGGTCAGTTAAATCTGCAACTATGTGTATGACTCACTTTGGACTGGATTAAGTGCATTAAGTGTAGGGGATCTGGTCTCGAAGAAGAAGGTTGGGTATGATAACATGATCATTATCGCTGGTGCTGCAATTCTCTGACTGATGGGGTCAGAGTGTGCTGTGTGTCAGATGCTAGGGTGCCAAGCAGGTAGGGGTGGGAAAAGTGCAGAAAAGGACAACTAAAATGATCAAGCGCTAGAGCAACTCCCCTACACGGAAAGGTTACAGCAGCTGGGATTGTTTAGCTTAGAAAAGAGGCGAGTGAGGGGAGACATGATAGAGGTGTACAGAATTATGCATGGTGTGGAGAAAGTGGAGAGGGAGACATTTTTCTCCCTCTCTCACAATACTAGAACCAGTGGGGTCACCCCATGAAGCTGATTGGTGGGAGGTTCAGGACAGATAAAAAGGAAGGACTTCTTCACACAGGGCATAGTTAAACTATGGAATTCATTTCCAGAAGATGTAATGATGGTACTAATTTGTAGGTCTTTAAAAGGGAATTGGACAAATTCATGGAGGATACTATCAATGGCTACTAGTCCTATATGCTACCTCCAGTATCAGAGGCAACACCAGTTGCTGGGGAACATGGGCAGGGAGGTTTCTGTTGCATTCCTGTCCTGCTTGTGGATTTCCCGTGGGCAGTTTATTGGCCACTGTGTGAACAGAATGCTGGACTAGATGGACCCTTGGTCTGATCCAGCATGGCTCTTCTTATGGTGTTTGTGGAGTAAAAAGCCTGCACACACACATACACTTCATGTGTGAACCGGCTGGAGGCTGGGGGGGTGGGGTGTGCATGGTTCCTCTTGATGCCCCCTGCCGGGCATCCCAATGTCTGCTAGGCCTTTTGAAATGCAAATGGGGTTCAGGCCCGGTAAGTCATGAGTCATCCCTCCCCTGCCTGGCCAGGTGAAGTTCATCCTGATTGGCTAGAGGCAGCAGAGCTACAGAAAGGAGGAGGGGAGGGGGAAAGGTATATTGCCAAGGTGTGGCTTTTGTCTGTCATCGTCGTGTCATTGTTGTGGATCATGGCAGCAAGCTGCGCGGAGGTCCAAGCCTTCGGGTTGGCCTCAGGATCCGGCCCCAGGTGGCTCCTGGTGAAATTAGCTGAATGAGGGCTGTGGCAAAGGCAAGCCCTGAGGAGGGCTACCCATCTCGGACCTTCGGGTAGGTGTGGTAGTCTCCTCGGTGGCAGGGCTGTGCTGAAACCAACCCTGAAGAGAACCGCCCCCCAGGTAACTAGTGTGTGCCTGGGAGATATAAGGAATCAGCTTTTGTTATTTTGCAGCTCTACTGTGTTTGTACCAAAGTGTCTCTCTATTTTGTGTCCTTACCTCATTTCCCACCTTTTGTTGTAATATGCTATCTGAATAAACCTTCTTGGGTTTTACCCCACATGGCGTTTGTGGTTGCTCTGTGGTTCAGCTAAATCCAGGGTATAGTCAAGGGCAAGTCCCTGAACAGAGATTCAAGCAGGATTGCAGAGCTGAGGCTGGCAGTCTGGCACCTTGAGATCACTGGGGGTCTTTTGGGTAGGAAAGGGTGGGTTGTGGTGGGTCAGCCAGCCCCCCCTTCCTCCACAGTGTTCTTATTTATTTATTTATTTATTATATTTATACCCCGCCTTTTTTCCTGCAAGGAACTCAAGGCGGCTTACATAATCCTCCTCCTCCTCCTCTCCATTTTATCCTCACAACAACCCTGTGAGGTAGGTTAGGCTGAGAGTCAGTGACTGGCCCAAAGTCACCCGGTGAGTTTCATGGCCGAGCGGGGACTAGAACCCGGATCTCCCGAGTCCCAGTCCAGCACTCTCACCACTACGCCACACTGGCTCTTATGAGCCTGGCTGGGACAACTGCTGACCAGTGAGTGGGAGGAGCACTGTCATGGCATTATATATAAAGGATTCTTGTAGGGCTGGGCAGAGAGGAAGGCGATCTTTAGCCAAAGGCCTTGCAGGTGGTTGGTGCTATATTGAGGGGCAGGGTTTCGATGGCCTCTCAAAATTCTTCACCCTATTTGTGGGCTGAGAAACCAGAGGGAACCATTTCACCATTTTTTTCCAGGGGGAGGAGAAAATCTCCAACACTTTCCTGGGGGTGTGGCTCACCATTATCCGTGGCGGCAGCAGCACATCTTTTTTTCCCCTGAGGTGCTGTTTGGCTTGTTGATTTGCTTGTTTATCTGTTTTGCTGCCACTGCAAGTGACGCCAGGGCTGTGCAGATCACCCAAACCTGAGCTCACTGAAGTTCTGCAAGTTCCATCTCAAATCTCATTCTGACTCAAGTCCATATCAGATTGCGAGCTCGTTTTTCCCTTTTTGCATGAAATTAAATCCGTGCATATTTTTGTGTGATTTCTTCCAAATGTACACATCAAATGTGTGCATATCTTTGAAATGTACGCATTCTTCTCCTATTGATTTAAGCAAATGAGTGCACATTTTTCAGATGTATGCATGCATGCTGTTGAACATATTGTTTTGGTCACGAATGCAAGCTCAGAAAAGTAAGGACTTTGACTGCAGATTGTGTCAGAGTCCATGTTTGGTCTGGAAGCTACAAACTGGGTAAATCCTGTTCAAAAAAACAAGCTGAAACAAATTTCTCATACATCTTTAAGTGACACCAGCGGCGCCGGCAACTAGTGCAGTGCCTAAATCTGTCCTCCAATTTCCATGCTAAAGAGTCTTTTGTTTTTCTGCTTCATTCCCAGGGCACTTTAAAAATTTGTTTGTATTCCTCTTGCTTGTTCATCTTTGCAAGGTGGCAGAGGGTGCTCTGCATTTTGTTTTCTTTTTCCCCCATCACACATCACCCCATTGTTCTGCAACCTCCCCAGCTGCCCACACTTCCTGTTCTGAAAAAAGACCCATGAGAGGAGTTACCTCATGAAGTCATCACTTGGGCTTTAATTAAAACATGGGATGCCCAGGAGTCGGCAGACTATTGAAGAGATGATTTTATATGATAGACAGGATACTCACATTTATTTATTCATTTATTTATTATATACCCTGCCTTTTTTTTCCTGCAAGGAACCCAAGGCAGCTTACATAATCCTCCTCCTCCTCCTCTCCATTTTATCCTCACCACCTCATAATTAAGGTATGTAAGTGGGGGGAAATCCAGATCCCACAAGTAAAGTAAGCAGAACAACCCCACACCCCATGAGAATTTCACCAAAATTTAATTCTCCTTTGGGTGGGGGGATCAAAAAAAAATTCTCTTATTTCAAACTGAATGAGAATGGTAAAAAATGTGGAAGAGAATTCAGAGAAAATTCTGCAAAATATCCTTCTTTGGGGGGTCTGGGGGTGAAGAAAAGAAAATACCTCAGAAAGCTTCTCAGAAAAATAGCTTCTGAGAAATTTTGACAGGCCCGTGGCTCACACTGGCTTGTCTGAGTGTGGAAATCTAAGCAGGGTCAGGCCTGGTGATTACTTGGATGGGAGACCCCTCCTCTAGTTTCCTGCATTGAGCAGGGGGTTGGACTCGATGGCCTTGTAGGCCCCTTCCAACTCTATGATCTATGAAATCTATGAATCACTGGGATTATTATTTCCAGTGGAGGCAGGTGGCTCCAATGTCAATGGGGCAGAGTATCCATACTGGGTTTCAGTCTGAACTCTAAAGGAACTATCCATGGCGCTGAACCCTAGCCCCAAATTAGGTTCAGCACCATGGATAACTCCTTAAAAGTTCAGACTACAATCCAAAGTGGATACTGCTCCACTCCACTGACATTGTAGCCAAAAAAAGCCTCCACTGGGTATTTCTGTTTGCTTTCACGGTGGGACAAGTTATGCAGAAAGTGGACCAGCCATCAAACTTCGCATTATGTTTCTCCACATTCTCCTCTTGATTCTTCCCCTTTACTGGTGAAGACTGGCTGCTGTGGTCGTGGTTGTTTCTTTATTTACTGTACTAATGGATAACATTGCATAAATGAGAATGAGTGTTGTGTGTGTGTATACGTTGAAAAGTTCAAACTCTGGAAGAAATGGAAAATAAAGGCAGAGTTAACATATAGCTGGAGATGTTAAACATCAAGGAACTTTCCTAGCAGCAGGAAAGGAGGCTCAGTGAAGGATGAAAAAGACCATTTAAAAACAGAATGAGAAATACAGCCACTGAAGATGGTAAAATAATTCAAGCATTAAATGAATACGTAGATGTTTACAACGGAGATGACTCAAAATATGTCAGCTGGTGTAAGCTGTGCATCTCTGTTATACAGGAAGGATTCAAGAGGAATTTGGAGGTTTTTAAGAAAGAGAGAGAGAGAGAGAGAGCAATAGAAGTGAGGGACAGGATTAACATCATTTGAAGGCCTTGGATACTGTTGAAGAGCCAAAATGCAACTGGTTCAAATAACTGTACAGTGATGCTGAATGTACAAGGTAAGTCATAACATGGCACTTATATAAAATGGCTTATAGTACAGTCATGCCTTGGATTGAGAGCATAATTCGTTCCGGAAACATGCTTGTAATCCAAAACACTCTTATATCAAAACGAAATCCCCCCAAAAAAATTTGTACAGAGATTTTTAATTTAAGCTGTACTACAGTACTTGTATTGCAAGACGTCAGCTTGTATATCAAGTAAAAAAAAATTAAATAAATATTTAAAAATTTGCTTGTCTTGCAAAATGCTCTCAAACCAAGTTACTTGCAATCCAAGGTATTACTGTATGTCCAATTCACATGACCAATTTTTGAACACTGAAATCTACATTGAACAACTCATTCAATGGACTTGCATGCCTTGTGAATGATTCAACCCTCCTGATGCTGACAAAGGACATCATTAAAAATAGATTGAACCCAGATGTGCTCCGTCTTGTCCAGAATACTTGGCGAAATAGTTGCATGACCAGTTGCTATGTTATCCACAAAAGTGCCAATGCCGCCGTGATTACACTTACTTTTATATATATAATTAAACCTTTTACAGAATTTTTAAATATTTATTTTTTAGAAATTTTTAAACATACTAACGTTTCGAGTATAAAACCATAGTGATTTAACATTCAAATCTGAGGACTTAACAATGACAATGCTGGAATTTCAAGTAAATTCCAGCTTACTTACAATTGTAAGTATAAATCCATAGTAATTTCATACAAGTTTGAGGACTTAACAATAAATACTAGAATTACAAGTAACACAATTTATATATATATACTCATTTGTGATTTAGCATACCAAGTCCTAACTTCATTATATTTTTAACAAAGTTAGTAGAAGCCTTTCCTTTGTTTTTTTCTTCTCATTTTTAAAGTGGCTTAAGCCTTCCTCTGTTTCTTCTTTTGAGGAGGCCGCCCACCACCTGAGAATTCCTTCATTTTTTCTTTTGGTTTTTCTTCCCAGGTGGCTTGAGCCTTTTTATATTTTTCCTCTGGAGTTTCCAATGTACTGATTACTCCACATCCGATCCGACAAGAAACCGGTTTGCCCCTCTTGTTTCGTTCATTATCTTTATCAAGGAATTCTTACGGACTACATCAGTGTCGTTTGTTCTTACACTTGTACCTTACTGTATCTGTATCATGCTTTTACTCTCACTGAGTCCTCTCACTGAGTCGAGTTGCTATGGGTAAATCTGCTAAAAGGGTCAATAATTTTAATTCAACGTGCCAAATATGCCTCCTTTTCTGCAGCAGTCTTAGTGAATATGCTTACTTAAGCTACAACCCTATACACACATACCTTGGAGTAAGTCCCATTGAACTCAATGGGGCTTACTTCTGAGTAGACATGTATAGGATTTCACTGCCATTTGCTTAATTCCCACCCATTTGCCCTAAGGCGCATCATCATATAGTCAAATAAGAATGCTGACACGTTATTTTAAAGGCTTGTATGGAGTAATATCACGTCAGATGTACCATTGGGACAGAATCCCATTCACTATAGGATGCTTGGATGGGCATGATTGTCCATGTGATTAATTCAGAAAAGAGGAACATGCATCATTCAAAGGAAATAATGGAACTAAACAGTATTGACAAGGTGCATCCGTGTGTCTGTACATGTGTGCACTACTTTTCACCTAAAAATTCAAACTAGAGGACATTTGGCATGGTTCTACCACAAGCACCTTGCTAGACCTGCTGTTGTTCCAAACTCCTTTAAGAAAGTTGTTGGAGTGGAAGGGTATTTCATTCAGTTTAAGGATCTCGTTGAAGGCAACAAAAAAAACCCCCGAAGAAGATTAAAAGATAATTCTTGTAAAGCTCAGATTCAAAGGGCAAATAAATATTTGTTTTCTCATCATAAGCTTTGTAAGTGGGGGGGGGGGATTCTTTGCACTGGAGATTATAATCACATTTACTGTGTCTGTCATACTGCCTTGGAATTCCAGTCATGTCTGTACATGCGGCAACTGCAGAGGCTTATTTTTATCCCTGTGGTGCTTTTACCATAGCACTGAGTTTGTTCACTGCAGAAAGGGCTTTCTCCTGCAGCAGTTCTATCCAATGCGAGTTTACACTAAAATAAAAAACAACCCAGAGAACCAAAGGTTTTGCATCTGGCAAGGACACAACCTTGATGTCATTGTGTCAGCCACTATTTCTCTAAATTACAGGCTGCTTTGCTGAGCACATCAAGACATTTCCCAGCAAATCTGGTTTTAAATAGGACTATCTTGATTTTGAACAAACCACTCAACATTCTAGATCAGAGTATTTAAAGCGAGCTGTATTGTACTGTCCCAAGAATGCAGCACACTGCAACTGCTCAGAAACAAAGAAACTAAGAAGCAGGGACAAGAAACCACCATCTGCCCAACTAAACAATGATTGTCCCACCATCTGTTTGCACATCGCATGTGTGTGTGTTGGCTACCATCTGACTGAAAAGCTCTATGGATCCAGGAGGGAACCTAAACCTCAAGGTGGGGTATTGTGTCTAAATATTGCAAAATGTTGCCACGTAAGGAGATTAAAGGAGATAATAAGATGGAATATAGTGAACAATACCAACCCCTGGTATATGATAGAACAGAGTGGTTGTAAAGTTCCCCTTTCCCATTTGCCATGGGTTTACAGAGGAAATTTCAGTAAAAGTAGCAATATAATTTTGAATTTCAAAAACCCTTTTATTTTGGCCATAATGCAAGTATGCAGTACAGTCAAACAAATACTTATCCTTCCAGCTGGTGAGGATGTCAGTCCAGTGTTCTGCGTGGCAGAGAAACAGCGTTTCAAGGCAATATGGCGTAGTCAGCAAGGGAGGCCTTATGTTTTGCATCTAGCTGGAAGTGTGGGAGCCTGGAGAGTGGGGCATATCATAGTTGCTTGATAGGTGTTGCTTGATTTGGGGAAACTCTTGCTGCTTTCCAGATCCTCTGGATGCCTGCCTGCTCCCCATGCTCAACATGTATGCTCACTTTGCTCAGTGGTGCCTCCTACCCTATGGAAATCCATTGCAATAGCCATATAGCTGCCCTCCAATCTATGGCTGCTTTTAAAAGGGTTTTTAAAATTTATCTCTTCTCCCAGGATTTGAACATTTTTTAATGGTATTCCGCGCTGATGAATATTTTGACATTGATTTTTACTGAAACTGGATATCTCTCGATAGATAGATAGATAAGGTCTGTACTGTTGCTGCAAGCCACTTAGGAACTTCCTGCGAACTTGAAAGGTGGGTTAAGAAATAGATCGAATAAATAAATAAATAAATAAATAAATACACTTTTTAGGCTAGGCCAAAAGTGCCTCCTTAACTTCACAGCCCCATTCTCCGGCATCCAAAGCACTTCCAGCAGTTTTGGGGGCCAGGAAGGGGTCGGCATTGTTGGGACTGCTGCCAAGGCCCACTCCCCTTCAGGGGAACACTTACTGCCCCCTGGCCCTGCTCCAGCTCCAGCTGCAGCTCCTCCTTTTCCTTGTCATCACCTGCCTATTCCCCTACCCTCTCCAAACAAGCAAATGGTGACAAAAGTGAGGAGAAGGATCAGCGGCCACCCCTCACTTTCCCCATTTTACTGGGTTGTGTGGGGCGGGGGAGAATTGGGCCCAGGACAAGCATATGGGCAGAGGTGGCAGTAGCAAAGAAGAGGTGGTCAACCCACGCAGGAAGGGAGAGAGACCTGCTGAGACTATCTTGGCCGAAGGTCCCCCAATTCCTAGAGATGCTATTGGGAATGCTTCACAGTGCAAAGAAGCCATCACTATCCAGCTATCCAGCTATTAAAAAGCAAACCAGTTTTTAATTTTTAATTCTACTCATTATGAAAATAAAGAGTGGGAGCAGTGCTTTATGGTTCTGTTTTTTTAAGCCCTTTACGTAAATAAATGCAAATGGGGGAAGGTGGACTGTTGTTGTTTTAAATAAGAGCTGTAAATCATTTCCAACACCATGTGCATGGCAATGAGGACATTCCACTGACAAAGCCTGTGTGTTAATTTATAGCTGGCTTCCAATATGCGCACGTTTCTCCAGGCAATAACCTATCACTTTCTTCACTTCCTATTTCCACCCCCCCACCCCCCCACCACACGCTTCATTTGTGCCAAAAAAATTTTTGAAGCATTTATGCAAATAAGCCTTGTTCCATTGCATCTCCAAGTGAAATCCTGCAGGCTCCAAATCTACTCCCCTGCACGCCTTCCAAAACATATGTATTTGAAAAGGTACTTATCTCACCATACCATAAGTAAGCATGGTGTCTGGCAGATAAAACTTTTCTAAGAGGATTAGAAAATATATATATATATATATATATATATAGTATCTGGCAAAGTAGAAGTGTCACCCAAGTTCCTTGCAAAGTTAAAGTTCCTGGGAAATTAATGTTTTCTATGCCCCACAACTCTTTCTTTATTGCCCCAGGTTGGACTGACAGAGATCCCTGTCTTGGAACATATGAAGCTGCCCTTGACACAATCAGACCACTGGATCATTTAGGCCAGTGTTCTGTAACTCTCCCAGGTTTCGTTCAGAGGTAGGGCCAGCCCAAGTTATTTTGCAGCCTGTGGCAAAGGATGAAATGCAGTCAACATTCCACGTACAGAAGTAGAACTTTATGTTGACACTGGCGAGGGCACATCGTGCTCCATAGGGCAGCAGGCTAACTTGGGGGCCATGGGAACAGGGCAGGTACATGGAGAGGGCATGCGTGCAAGCCCCTTCCCCAATATCCCTGTGCACACTGACCCCAACCTTGCTAGCTTGAGTGCAAGGTCTGAAGGGGACTTGCACTCCTTGCATTCACATTTCATGGATTTCATAGATCATAGAGCTGGAAGGAGCCTACAAGGCTATCGAGTCCAACCCCCTGCTCAATGCAGGAAACTAGAGGAGGGGTCTCCCATCCAAGTAACAACCAGGCCTGACCCTGCTTAGCTTACCACGCTCAGAAAAGCTGAGCCAGCGTGAGCCACATTAAACATGAGTAGAACTCTTTGCATGATTAGGAACCCTGTTAAAACTGGGCTCCCAGTCACGTGGAGGGTCCTACTCGCATTCAAGGGAACTGAAGTAGAAGATTGCATGCAGGCCCTTGGCTCTCCCTCTTTTAGCCTTCATGTAAGCAGGCATTCAACCTACACAGGGGGGCTTGTGTTTCAAAAAGATTTCCCCCGTTAGTAACACAGGAAGCGGCCTTATACTGAGTCAGACCCTTGGTCCATCTAGCCCAGTATTGTCAACACTGATTGGCAGCAATGGCTCTCCAGGGTTTCAGGCAGGATTCTTTCCCAATGATGGGGATTGAACCTGGGACCTTCTGCGTGCAAAGCAGGGGATGTACCACCCAGCGACAGCCCCCTTCCCTTCCTACTTTTTCCTGCATTTGGTGCCTTCCAGTTTTGTTTTCTTTTATTTTCCTTAACAGGTGCCCAACTGTGCCAATCCACAATGACAGACCTGGTTGGAGGAAGGGATGGATGAGAACAGTGTTTGGTTTGGGGAGGTGTGAACTAAACCCCAAACCTAAATGTGAACAGGAATGCAGCTGGATGTCAAATGGAAGTTTGCAGGTGCATGCAAAAGCATCTGTACATTTCAAACACTGTGTACAAAAACGCATAAATTTGGGGGAATGCACACAGAACTGTTTTATTCAATGTGTGGGAATGCTTCCAGAAATGTGTAAATTTGAAAAAGTGAACACAAAATGTATACATTGGGGGGGGGGGGGAACTGTACAAAAATGTGTGTATTTTGAAAAATGTGCATGAATACATATACATTTTCATGTCAGCTAAAGAAAAATCTCAATGCAGTCTGGAGATGGGAAATAATAAATTTAGCAGGGGGGGGGGAATGAGAAACTGAGCAAAATTGAGCTGGACAGATTTACTCACCAAGTTTATATTGTGCTCCCGACAGGTTACCATAGCTGGTAGGCTGTTTTTGACTTGGTGGGTCACACATTGATGTGTGGGCCTAACCTTGGAGTCTCCAACATGGTGCCCGTGGTCAGCAGTGTGCCCACAGATACATCTCTTGGCACCTACCAGGTTCCCTGTGCCTCCTGATTTTTATCTAATTTCTTATTTTTATTTTTTAAAATTCATTTTATTTTTAACTGGAATGCAAAACTCTGCCCTCCAGCACCATCTTTCTTTGGGTTCAAAAGAGTGGCTTTGTCTTTCAAAGCTCACTCCACCTCTGCCTTGTACTTATGTTCTTGGGCAAGTCATTTTTCTTTACATCTCAGCAGTTTGGCTTCTGGGAAATGAGTGTCTTCTGACAGGCCATGCCTATCATGCAAGCCATTTTATGAATTGGCAAACCCAACACAGGTAGCCATTTTGTGAGGGTGCCCACAACACCCTCTCAAAATTTCAAATGTGCCCACCAACCGAAAAAGGTTGGGGGACTCTGGCCTAAGCTATTAAAACATGTTATTCCTTATTATTGTAGAGCCCAGTGAAATGTTACTGCAATGAAATAAAGGTGAGATTTTATCCTAGTTGTACACATTTCTAACCAGGGCTTGAATGCCAACTTGATCATTTGACATTGGTGAAGCCATTAATGTTGTATTGCTAATCCCCCAAAGAATCAGTTGGGTAAGGTTCAGTGAAAATATTTTTTTTTATTATTATTATTTTAAGACTTCAAAGGATCCTTAACAAACCTGGGCTGAATGCCAAGTGTGTAATAAAAACCAAAGCCAGATTATTTTCCACATAGTTGCAGGTTTCATAATAAGAGTTTCCTAAAGCTCTCCTATCAAAGGTGAAGTACAAATTATAAAATTGCCACCCTAAGTGTTTAATTTGAATGTACAGTAATACCTTGGATTGCAAGTAACTTGGTTTGAGAGCGTTTTGCAAGACAAGCAAATTTTTAAATATTTATTTAATTTTTTGTGACTTGATATACAAGCAACATCTTGCAATACAAGTACTGTAGTATGGCTTAAATTAAAAATCTCTGTACAAATTTTTTTGGGGGGATTTCGTTTTGATATAAGAGTGTTTTGGATTACAAGCATGTTTCCGGAACGAATTATGCTCTCAATCCAAGGCATGACCTTTAGAACAGGAAGCAGGGAAGAACATTGATCCAGGTGGATCTAATCCAATCGTCTTTTCCTTATAATAGTGAATGTGGGTGGTTGAGTGCCTATCAGGGCCAAACTACACTTGACACTAACTACATCACTTCCTGTTACCCAGTGGCCCTCCAAACATGGAGCTGATCCTGTTAGGATCTTGGTCTAATGCAGGGGTGGGCGGACTTCAGGCTTATGAGATCTACTTTGATTTTTACAAGAACCCCAACATCCACCAAACCAGTGCCTGTTGCAAAAGAAATACACTTAGAATTAAAGAATTCTGAATCCAGGAGAGTGCCAGCTCTGGGTTTTGCAGGACCCTTGGGAAAGACACCTTCCATGGTCCCTCTCCCTCAGTGAGCCTACCTTCTCACCACCATTGCCACCAGCTGCTCTTGCTCCTCATCCTCCCTCATCATTGCTACCACTTGCTTGTTTGACAGGCAGGGAGCAAGTCAGTAGTTGCATCTCCTGCTCCTCCTTCTCACCACCACCATTGTCTGGGCCAGAGTGAGAGGCAGGTGAACAAACAGATTGCAATACTGAAGAGGAGGAGCTGTTTTGTGGGATTCCTGTCAGTGGGTCCCTGCTGGGCTGTGGGACATCAGCAGATGCCTCACCATGCTTACCCTTGATGCTGACCCTGGCCCAGGAATTTGGTTTGAGTATCAGAAATTAATTGAGCTCAGTCCTCTCTCTCTCTCTCTCTCTCTCTCTCTCTCTCTCTCTCACACACACACACACACACACACACACACACGCACACACACACAAATCCACTCCTGGTTACCCCAAGATTTCTTCATTTCAGCAGTATAATTTAGGGCACAGGAGCTGTTGCCCGTTTTTAAATAATTGGGATTCAGAAAAATCCTTGCCAACCTATTGCAGATCACCCAGAGATGGACCAGTAGATTTTCATCTATTTCTGTGGACTTCTGGTCCAATGGAATTTTTTTATCAAGGCATCACAAAATGGCAAAAAAAAATATGAACAAAACACAATTTAAGGGGGGCAATTAACAAAAAATAAGTCCTGTCCCTGGTAAAATGGGGCAGGTGGAGAGTATAAAAGAAACAGATTCAGGATGAGATGGCTGTATAAATGGAGAAGATGGCTGCAGGCTCATGCAACCTTGTGGCTGGCCATTCAGAGTGACTAAGAGAGCAATCCTGTGCATGTTTTGAGACAGGAAAAGTTCTGCAACTCCCACCATAGGAGTTATGGGACTTTTCTTTTTCTGTCTAAGCATGAATAGGATTGCACCCTTAGTAACTGGCTATGACTCTTTCAGTTCAGAGCAAAATTATCTTATCAAAGGAGATCAAGGAAAACTAAGCTGAAAATGTACTGCAGGTGGTACATAAATACCATTCTGCCCTTCTATATAATCCACAATAGCAAAGTATTAAAAGCTCTATTAAAAAAAAACAAAAAAAACACCACCACCCCTTTAAAATAAACGGTACATAAACAGGAGCTTGTGTGATGTGGTACTGGCTGGGATACCTGGCAAGAGAATGGTGATTTTCTCTGCGATTATCACTGCAGGGGGGAAACATTTCTCCTGAGTTCTTCAGAACATGTAACAACAAGAATCAGAGAGTTACATGAGCAAGAACAAGGAGTTTTTCCCTGTTCTGTTCAAAATATATCTTCAGGACTTTATCAAGCCAGTCGAAATAATACAGTAACTCAGTGGGGGTCGGTGGCTCCAATCTCGGTGGGGCAGTCTATCCACTCCAAGTTGTAGTCTGAACTTTTAAGGCACTATCCACGGTGCTGAACATAGTCTAGGGATAGGTTTCAGCACTGTGGACAGCTCCTTTAGAGTTCAGACTAAAAGCCAGCGTGGATACACTCATAGAATCATAGAAAAGTAGAGTTGGAAGGGGCCTACAAGGCCATCGAGTCCAACCCCCTGCTCAATGCAGGAATCCAGGTCAAAGCATCTCTGACAGATGTCTGTCCAGCTGCACCTTGAATGCCTCCAGAGTGGGAGAGCTCACCACCTCCCTAGGTAGTTGATTCCATTGTCTTATTGCTCTGACAGTCAGGAAATTTTTCCTGATGTTTAGGTGGAATCTAGGTTCCTGTAACTTGAGCCCATTATTCTGTGTCCTGCAAACTGGGATGATCGAGAAGAGATCCTGGCCCTCCTCTGAGTGACATCCCTTCAAATACTGGAAGAGTGCGATCATATCTCCCCTCAGTCTCCTCTTCTGAAGGCTAAACATGCCCAGTTCTTTCAGTCTTTCCTCATAGGGCCTTGTTTCCAGTCCCTTTATCATCCTTGTTGCCCTCCTCTGAACCCTCTCCAGTTTGTCTATGTCCTTCTTAAAGTGAGGTGCCCAGAACTGGACGCAGCACTCAAGATGAGGCCTAACCAGTGCCGAGTAAAGGGGAATTATCACTTCCCGTGATTTGGAAGCTATACTTCTATTAATACAGCCCAAAATTACATTTGCCTTCTTTGCAGCCACATCGCATTGCTGGCTCATATTCAGTTTGTGATCTACCACAATTCCAAGATCCTTCTCACTTGTAGTATTGTTGAGCCAAGTGCCCCCCATTCTGTAACTCTGCATTTGGTTTCCTTTCCCTAGGTGCAGCACTTGGCATTTATCCCTATTAAACTTCATTCTGTTGTTTTCGGCCCAGCGCTCCAGCCTATCGAGGTCACTTTGAATTTTGTTTCTGTCTTCCAGAATATTAGATGTTCCACCCAACTTTGTGTCATCTGCAAATTTGATAAGCATTCCCTGTACCTCCTGGTACCACTGCCCCACTGACACTGACACTGAAGCCACCAGCCTTCACTGCTGTTACATATATATAACAGCAACATGGTAGAGTAGGCCAATATTTCTATTTCCATAATGCAAATGGAAGGTTGAGGCCAAAAAGATAATGCTGGTTTGTCAACTGGTTTGAATGGCATCTTCTAAATGGAGTGGTCCAAAGATTTTTGAATATGTATCTGGTCAGACATCACGTCCTCCAGATGACTGTGTCCCTATATTTTTCCCCTAATGATGGGGAGAAGGATATAACTCAGTGGTAGAGCACCTGCTTTGCATGCAGAAGGTCCCAGGTTCAATCTCCAGCTTCTCCAGGTAGGGCTAGGAAAGAATCCTGCCTGAAACCCTGGAGAGCCATTGCTGCCAGTCATTGTCAGCAGTACTGGGCTGGGCTAGATGGACCAATGGTCTGATGCATGCAGTATAAGGCATCTTCCTGGGCTCATTTCCCTCTGGCACTTACCTAAAGATAGCAGTGATGCTGATAAGAGCTTCTGTTGAAGCTTTCCATAGGGTCTGTACCAGCTTTGTGGGAACCAGGAGTGCAACCTATTGTAATACCCCCAGGGCTTCTAGGTCCTTAAGTAGGGACTCAAGAGCCCCAGGAAACTACAATTACCGGTACCAGGAATCATTTTACATAGGAGGATGTTCAGCAGCATACAAGCTGCCAGAATTGCTGGGAACTGTAGTTGGGTACGGAACTAGAAACGTGCAGAAATTGCCATTCCCAGAAATCCTGATACCCTAGGGAACTTGTGTGTCCTCTTTTTCAGAGGGCAGTCCACTATTTGAAGGTGTCCTCTTTTTGAAGGGCTAGTGAGATGTACCATATGTCTATTTAAATTATAATAATTATTTCTAAATTTGCATCTATGGCAATTTTATGCAAATAAAATTGACACAATTTTATGCAAGTTGGCATCCTCTTGCTGTTGTTGTTTTTAGTAATGTGTGTCCTCTTCTTTGGCAATTCATAAGTGGTCATCCTATGGAACCCTGGATGCTGTTCCTCCTGCAGCCTAGGGCCTAATGGAGGTCCACACATTCCCCATCCCTGGATGATGATGATGATGATGATGATGATGATGATGATGATGATGATGATGATTTGTATCCAAAGAGCAAATGTGCAATTAATAGGACACAAATAGACCAAGGTTAGACAACCTGGTGCTCTCCAGATGTTGTGGACTACAACTCCCATCAGCCCCAGCCAGCATGGGCAATGGTATGGGATTATATGAGATGTTGCCTAAAACATCTGGAGAGCACCAGCTTGTCTTCCCCTGCATTAGACTATCAGTATAATATTCCATGTAGCCCAGTATTGTATATTTTGACTGGCAGAGAGGTCTTAGGCAAATATGGTTCTCCCCCACCCTAGACACACTACCCATGACCGTTTAAGTGGAGATGCTGGGGATATCAATGTTCTACCACTAAGTTACAGACCTGCGTTATCAGCCCCGTCTGATAATGCAGTGTAAGGAAAAGTACCCAGGAGATGGAATTATCTCTCAGCTGTATGTTTTTTTTAGGGATCAAAGGAAAGGTTAAGCTGTGGAAAATCATACTAAGTCTTGTAAATACTGCTGCAGCTTAAGTCATTTTCATCTTCTTCTCTGCCAAATGCTGCTGCGGAAGGAACCTGAAATCCATCCAGTAAGCACACAGCCAATAGAATTACTGGGGACAATGATAAGTCCCTTGAAGTGTTGTGCCCTTTGCAAGGAAATGTGGACAGGGTGCAGGTCGGCAGGCATGTTAGTATCGATAGAATACTCCTCCATCCTCTCCTCATGGCAGTACTAGGAGTGGGACATACACTTTGCCCTGATCTCTCACTGCATGTAATCTCTCTGCCCCCACAATATAGCTAGAACAGTGGAGGTGTGGGAAGGAAGCAGGAATTCCAGAGATCCCATCTCCCAACACATAAACACAGAGGAGGAGGTATCATACAAGCCAACCTATACGGTCTAAAATTTCATGTATCCCTTGACCTAATTTCATGCAGGTGGGTGGAGCACAGTGCAGAGGAGGTGGGCAGGAGGTAATGGAAATCAGAACAAATGGAAGGACAGTGGAGTTCCTCCACCAGCAATCAGTTCAGACCTCTGGCAAAAGTGACCTGCCCTTCCCCTGGCAGTCTGCCCTGTGGAGAGGAAGAGGGGGACAGAGAGAGAAGAAGAAGAAGAAGAAGAAGAAGAAGAAGAAGAAGAAGAAGAAGAAGAAGAAGAAGAAGAAGAAGAAGAAGAAGAAGAAGAAGAAGAGTGTGTGAGAGAAAGGGGAGTAGCAAAAAGAAAGGGGGGAGAGAGGAAGGAAGGAAGGAAAGAAGGAAGGAAGGGGCAGAAAGAGAGAAGGACTAGGAGAGGAAAGGGATGGTTGAAAGAGAAAGAAAGAGAATGGGTGGCAGAAATAGGCAGAAGAGTGTCTGAGAAAAAAGAAAGTAGCAGAAAGAGAGGGAGGGAGAAAGGAAGGAAGGAAGGAGAAAGAGAGAGGGGGGGGGAAAGGGGGTGGTTGAAAGATAAAGAAAGAGGAATTGACAGAAATATAGAAGAGAATGACAGAAGTATGAATACAGTAAGAGGAGTGACAGAAATATAAAAGAGAGAAAAGGGAATAGCAAGAAGTAGAAAAAGGTTCTTCTCACCAGTCCTGAAATAGAACTTCTATTTGAGTTAAAACAACTTTTGGGGTGGGGGAGATTCTCAAACCAGATTCTCATACCAGATTCTCATACCTTGAATTTGCTATCCAAAATTTGAATTTGTAGCATATTTTATATTTTTTGAACACTTCGCCTTATGTATCCCAGTACAACTAAGGGAGGCGTGGAAGAGCTGAGGGCCGGTGCTACCATTAGGCGAACTAGGTGGCTGCATAGAGTGCCAGGCTAAATGGGGCGCCAGAACGCGGGGGAAGGGGAGGTGAAAGAAGCGCGCCCCTCCCTCTCTCCTCCACCTCAGGGCTCCATCTCCAATCTGGCGCCACTGAAGCTTCAGGCAGGCTCCTACTCACAACCAGCATCAAAAGAGGCAGAGAAGGCGACAGGCTGGAGGAGGTGGAGGCGGGCAGGGGCCAATGATGGGAGGCTGGTGGGCGGCGGGAAGGATGCACCTGCAAACACCTCCTTCGCCCTCCCTCTCAACGTCCCCTGAAAGCAGTTATTTCCAGCAACTAGGGAGGGAGGGAAAGGTATTTTAAGCTAGCTGGGGCTCCAATGTTTTATTTACCATGCTGTTTCTGTGTTTTGGTTTTAAATGCTTTTAGGATGCAATCCTACGCATGTTTGGAGGGGGGGGGAAGTCCTACAACTCCCAGCATTCCCCAGCCAGCCATGTGCAATCCTATGCCGGTTGAGGCAGAAAAAAGCCTCAAAAGGCAGAAATATTGCAACAAAGTGATAGAGAGAGGAGGGGAAGCAGCAAGTTTCGTAAAGCCCGTCCTAAATTTGAACCAGATGATCCATGGGCTCTCTCTTTGCTATGTTTCTACTACATGCATCCCCCCCCCCACAACCCAGAAGATGTATGAGTCAAACCGGTGTCTCTGCACCTCCACCCTGCGAGGTAGGACAGGCTGCAAGACACCCTTTTGTCTCTATTCCTCACAGGTAGCACCACCACACCTCTCTCACATCCTTTTTTCATATCCCTTGTGCTACCCACAGGAGGAGACAGGCTTTTACATATATATGGAGTAGGAGAAGGCCCTTGGGAGTTCCTGGCATAGCTGGGCTGATGTTGCCTCTTTGCTTTCCACATGAACACAAAGGAAAAGTCTCAAAGTCCACAAAGTTTTTCTATGGGGCTCGGCAGTTCCCAGGGAGGGAAATTTATTTCATAATGGGCATAGGGCTGGAGGGAGGGAGGGCTCAAGTGGGAAGGGGGGGCGCTACATATCTGATCTTGCCTAGGGCACCAAACTGCCTTGCACCGGCCCTGGAAGAGCTTTATAGAATTAGGAACAGCATTGGTTGGAAGCCTGAGAAAAGAAGACTAAAATTATTATTTCTCCAAAATGCAAAACTTAAAAACCAAACAAACAAACCAGGAACACCCTAGTACTCAGAAGAACCATCCAATAAAATTAATTGCCAATAGGTTTAGAGCAAACAAAGGAAAACACAGCAAATTATTAACGTATTGAATTCCTTGCTAAACAAAATGTAATGATAATTACAATGTCTTTAAAAAGGGATTAGAGAAATTTGTGGAGAGTAGGTCTAGCAATAACTCTTAGTCATGACAGATGAAAATGGGAATTCCATGTCCAAAGGGAGTTAGCATGAGAGAGTTTCTTCCATTATGGTCATTTAGAATTCCTCTGCTTCACTCGGCACTCCTCTCATGAGGAGAATGTCTCAAATGGATTCCAGCATTGGAGCATATGCAGTCTGCTGCAGTTTATAGTTCCTTCAGTTTGTTTGCATCCCTCCCCACCCAACCTTACAATATGCATGTGTTGATGAAACACTGCCTCAGATCAATTTTTAAGGATATGGCAAAAGTTCAAATTTTTGAGGCTCCAGGCGGAGGTGAGGGAGCATCTCCCCTGAAGATGGGGAGCGGTGGACATGGGGGGGGGCATTAGGGTGGTCTGATATGCTTACACTTTACAACAGGGATGGGGAGACTCAGGCCCAGGGGCCACATTCCCCTGACCACTGATCATTTAGTGGATTCCTGGCTTTTGTGCAGTTTTTCCTCATTCTAAAAGGTTGAAATACTTCTCCGAAGGCTTAGTGACTGGCAGGAAGAGCTTTAAGCTACAAACTGTGGGTACGTTTTGTGTTTTGGCCCCACCCCTTTTGACCTTGGCTCCACCCACCACTGGTACACGGCCCCCGAGAGCTTCTCCCAAATTGAATTCGGCCCCTGGGCTGAAAGAGGTTACCTATCCCTGCTTTACAAAGTGGCCAATGGTTTGCTTTCTCTTCCTAGTGCAGTGCAGCTATGCTGGCTGGGGCATGCTGGGAGTTGTAGGCCGAAAACATCTGGGGACCCAAGGTTGGAGAACACTGTCCTAGTGGAAAGCCACACATGCCACATCACTTTGTTGAAGCAGTCCTGCTGCCACCAAGGTATGCTTTGAAAATGGCCCCAGAAATGTATCAGGAATGCTGTACATACTAGCATACCCAAGGCAATTTCAAGCCCCCTTTTTCAGTTTCAGGTGCTGTGGCAGCAGCAGTATGGCTGCCAGGCATACTTTGCCACCAGCTGTAGCCATGTGTACCCTGGCTTTTAACTAAGAAGAAGAAGGAGGAGGAGGAGGAGGAGGAGGAGGAGGAGGAGGAGAAGAAGAAGAAGAAGAAGAAGAAGAAGAAGAAGAAGAAGAAGAAGAAGAAGAAGAAGAAGAAGAAGAAGAAGAAGAAGAAACAGCCACTGCCTAAAGTTATTAGGCTTCCATCCCAGCCTTCCACAAATGTCCTCCCCCACCCATTCACATGGGAACAAAGGTCTGGCAAAGATGGTATATTACCCCAGAGGCCTGGTCCAGTCAAGGCACCTTACTCACTTTAGATTTGAGGACAATCTGGATGAAAGAAGTCCTCCTGTGTGCAAGATGACATACATTTTATTGAATATATATTGATGAAATATGGATGTGGATTATCAATAAACAAGCAAAAGAAAAGCTCGCAAACGTCCCTCCAGTCGCAGGACTTCCTAATACAAAGGACGTTGCTCCAGGGCACTAAGTTGCTTAGACATTTGTGTGCTCCTCATTCTAGGTGGAAAGCCAAAGGGCAAACTAGCAAGCTAAGGATTTAATAGATGTCTCCTTAAATTCTAGACGCTGCCAGGAGCTGTCAGTGGGGGAAAGGGAGGGTGAGAAAAGACCCAGCTATCCCAATTAACTTCAGCAGAAGGGTATGTAAACATCCTTATCTGAAGGATGAGGGAAAGAGTTCACAGAGGCTGGTAGCTGGTGATCCCATGCCTTCACTGAGGTCGGCCGCTTGCTACCTGACAGGTTTCTCACAGCAATTCAGCTGAACACATATCTGTTGCTTTTATGGCTACTGTAAAGGCCTGGGCTGGACACCATGAACAGTTCACACTAACTCCTCATCACAATGTCTTCCGGTTATTGAACCCGGTACAGATGGGGGCAGGAGACTTTTGTCCAGGCCTATCAGTTTTGATTTGATCGTAAACATGACCACATTGAGATTCTTTTCATCCAGCCTTTTACAGATGAGCACGTGTGTGCTCATGCATGTTGGTAAAACATCACACCAAAAGATAGTTGTTACAGTCACGTGCACAATCACATCAGATTTTTTTTTCTTTTGTGGTTTTTTTTATCTAGCCATACAAGTCAGCATAATTCTTGCTAAAACACTGCACAAAAAAAGAATCTCAGTGCAACTTGCATACATCATCAAGGCTGATTTTTTTCCCCCTTTGCATATGTTGATTAATCAATGTGCACATATACACTGGTAATGCATGTCCTCCCTGAGAGGGTTCTATCTTTAAAGCTGGCCTAAATATCATTTTAAGTAAATAAATTGTAAATAAGTGGAGAAAAGACAACGAGGAACCGATGGAACTGACAGGCGCAGTGAACTGAAAGTGGACACAGTCCTGCACAAAATTTGGACATAATCCCTCCAATAATGGAGAATTGACAAAGCATCAGTTACACTTCAGAAACAAACCCATGGGGAGAATTTTGGAAGCATTGCTACAGGAGCCTATGCTTCCCAGTGCTGGCACCAGGGTTTGGAGGGCTCTTGGGCAAGACGCACTCACTTGGCCCTCTCCCTCAGTCTACCTCATCACCGCCATTGTTACCAGCTCCTAGTGCTCCTCATCATCATCATCTTCCTACTCATTGCTACCACTTGCTTGCTTGACAGGCAAGAGAGCCAGTGAGCAAGTAGGTAGTGGCATCTACTGTTTCTTTCTTCTTCTCAGTACTACTGTTGTCTGGGCCAGAATGAGAGGCAGGTGGACAAGCAGGTTTCAAGGGTGAAAAGGAAGAGCAACTCAAGAGGGCTCTTGTCAGTGGGCCCCTACTAGAATGTTGGCCTTCAGATGTTGCCTGACCATGCCTACCCTTGATGCTGGCCCTGATAGTTCCTATTATAAGATGTTGCCCCCCAAAAACAACAGAGGGTGGCTACCTCCATTGTGCCTGGATTTTAATCTTCTCCGTGCTGTTTCCGGAGCCCCGCCCGCGCTCTGTTTTGGCGGGAAGAACCAGGGCAACAGGGCTTAAACAGCCCTGTTGCTCTGGTTTCCCCTGGCCAAAAACAGAGCGCGGGGGTCCCTTTTCAGAGGAGGCGTGGGAAGGTAGGTGGGGGCGGCAGTGGCAGCAGCAGCGTGCGGGGGGGCCGGTGGCGGCGGGGGGGGGCAGGAGGTTGCAGAGCAGGGCTGCTTTCCGGAGCCCCCCCCACGGCACGAGAGGGGGGGGCGCTAAATATAATTTAGCCTAGGGCGCCAAACTGCCCTGCACCGGTCCTGCCCATGAGTAGAGCCCTGCTCATGAGTCTTCCTTTACTCATGAGAAGTCCATATTCCTCAAGCAGACACTTCTGCATCTGGTAGCCCCCTGAATCTTTAGGAGCTTATGTTCCCTGGGGCTAAGTGGCCACTCAGTGCCTGGAGAAAGTTGAAGCATCAGCAAAACAGCTGCCCAAGGGACTGTGACTTTACTGGATTTATTCCTTACAGACCAAATCTCCAGTTGGCTTGAATGAAGAAATAGTTATGCTATTAAAATACATTGCTAACAACAGTGCTTTATATATATTTATATACAGATGTCTTGACCATTATGTTTTAGGTAGTTGTTGATAACCAGAAAGTATGGTAAAAATCTGCAATAGCAGTTTTTGAAGTGGGTGCCCTTTAAGGAACTTACAGCTGAGTTCAAGAAGACTTCACCCACTACACCTGAGCTTGTAATTTAACAGCTTAATAGGGATCCTAGCCTTCTTAATCTCTGTACACAGCTTGCTGATCTTTACCAATTCAAACTTCTTTATGTGCTCCTGCAGCACTATTCTGGATGTGAATAGATAACTGTTGATATGGTGATATATTTTTTTTAAGAAAATTGCTTGTTATTTTTTTATTTTATTTTTTTAAACTTCTTATATATCAAATTGCTTTTAGGACCATATCTGAGCTTCATCTGCTTCTGAGCTTACATACATGCAGTGGGGCTTTGGCTGTAGCTGTTTTGAGTATATTTGACTGTGCATCTATTTTGGTATGCATTTTTAAGTCTTCACTGGCCAGTTATGATTCACCTTTTGGTGTTTAACCTGCTGAGTTTGCTTATACGTATACAGGTTTTATTACACTATTTATAAGCTAGTTTTTAAACTATTTTAAACTAATAAAACATGTATTTTTTTACAGGTGGGCACACCATGGGTTTATTTTATGTCATCACTGTTTGTGTGTATGTGTAGGCTTGGATCACTATTATACTTTTTTGATATGTGTGTATATTAGCCTTTATATTTTAATCAGCTAGACCCATGAAGAAGACCATATGGTCAAAATGTGTTGGATAGTGGTTTTTATGTTGTTGGAATTATAGGATGGTGTATGTTTGGTTGCATTTTGTTCACAAGCCTATGAATATATGAGTATACATCATACTGTTTGGAGCACTTTATGAATTATTTTACATTCACTGGTTAAGTTGCCCCGATTCTTTTAGCTGGCCGCTCAGTGTCCGCCTCTGAGTCTGAAAGGGGCCCAACTACATCTTGAGGAGAAGGTTCAATAGCTATCTCCTCTGAGGGCCCAGAATCCCCCTGATCTGCTCCCCGACTCCGAGGTCCCTTGGCACAGGCAATTCCTTCACAATGTTCATTTGCTGCATAATTCTCATTAAAGAGTTTTGCATTTGTCTTGCGGGTGGCAGCAGTGAAAAGTTCTGGAATTGGTTTCAGGGTGGGTTGTTTTCTTCCTTGATGCAAGCTTATATATCCTGTGGGATGTCAACGCTGTAGCAAAAAGCAGATGCAGCATTGATTTAATTCAGCAGCGAGTTCTTCAGCTGATGTTGAAACAACATCAAAGATGGTCTGAGAATATAGAATTAAAGCCATCCATCATGCAAGTATCGCACTGCACTGTCCACAGCGCTCTCTGGGAACCAGTGAGAGTTTTAACTATCGAAAAGGAATCCTGGTGTGCTTGGGTTGTTTTTTTTAATGCAATTTAATTTTGGCCAATTGAATGAGTAAATGCATTGGGGTGGGACTAGAGGTGGAAGGAGGCTATTAATGTAGAAAGCAACTTATAACGTCCTTTCATACATTTAATACATTTGCAACTGGAGAAGTGAGCTCATTTACCATAAGGAATATTAATGTCCCATCTGAGATAGCTGAGGAATTTCTTTAGAAAATGCCAAACCTTATTAAGATGAAAGTGCTAAGTAGGTCAGATTTAATTATAGAGACCAATGATCTAGTTTACTGTGTACTTGCTGTGTCAGTTCATTCACAAAGTAGGGATGTGTGAATGTAGAGAAAGCCACTCCCCTGGCACTTTGCGGATTTCCAGGCAACTTTTGCTCCACCATCTGCTAATTTGTGGACTCCGAATT
The DNA here is from genome assembly GCA_021292165.1 of Shinisaurus crocodilurus. Lineage (NCBI taxonomy): Eukaryota > Metazoa > Chordata > Lepidosauria > Squamata > Shinisauridae > Shinisaurus > Shinisaurus crocodilurus. The sequence continues at coordinate 11,951,196 of CM037883.1, read as the reverse complement.
TGTGCAAATTCATGCTCCAGAAAATGCACAAATTGGCCCCCCAAAATGTGCAAATCCCCTCTTAACATATTATCTCTCTAGGAGGATTTGCACCTTTTTTACCAATGTTTTTTTTTATTTTGTTAACTATGAACAACCCCTGAAGAGAATCCATGGTTTGTTGTTGGGTCGTGAACTGTGGGATGTTCACCGTGGTTTATCTCGGCTGGGTTCAGAAAACACGATAACCCACGTTTCAACGACAACCCATGGTTCAACGGCAACCCACACTCAACCCTTGAATTTGGGGTATTGTGTTGTCTGAACCCAGTCATTGAAATGGTGAAAGCTGAACTGTAACCTCTGTAAACATTGGGGGGATTGATTGCTTCTCTGTGGAGATCTGATGTAGGACAGTGGATCTGGCTGGCTGACTGTCAGTTCCACTTTAACTCCCAGCATCCCCTCACCATTGGCTACACTGGCAACAACACTCGGATGGCCATAGGTTGCCCAATACTGGTTTAAACTGTGCCTCCACCTGTGCTCAACATGAACATTTGTAAAAAATTCAACTCTTCAAAAACAGCACACACCTCCAGTGACCTTCTACCAAAGGAAACTGAACCTGGGGATGCACTGCACCTGTAGAACTTTTCACTGCTGTGAGCAGAACAATATTTCTGTCTTTTGGAAAGAAAAATGAGGGGGACATGTCATCCCTCTGAAGCCTGGATTTTTATATCTGAATTAACCACCACCAAATCACGACAACCATTTATACCCCATTCTTCTACTTAAAGTACCCAGGGTGGAAATATCTGTTGCTATCTGTCTAGCTGCATTAATTAATTATGTCATGACAAGGAAAATGGAGTGGGGGTGGGAGAAGCATTTAACTAACTCTGAAATCACAGCACTCCAAACTGCTTGGATTCCCATTATAGATACAGACTTCCCTCCATAAATATGACATACAAGGCAATCTGCAACTGTGAAAGTCATCCTGCTACATATTTATTGCAATCAGGAACAGAGAGACTAGCATGCATTCTTTTTTTTACTCCCCTTCAAAATCAGATGAAAGCTTTATTGCTAATGTATCCTGTTATGAGCAATCTGCAGGCTGTGATGAGCTTTTGTAACCTGACCTCCTGGGGCTGTCATAGAGTTTAGCTGTGAGAGACTGTATATGAGACCTAGTGGAACAGCCACACCTCTGAACTCTGATGATGCAAATTGTTCAGAGGCGCAGCTGCCCATTAGTTTCTGAGCCTAACTCAAGGTGATGGGTTTGACCCATGTATGGCTTAATCACTGATGGCCTTTCAAGAAAACTATGAAGACTTCTTATATGTTCCCAGTCTGCATCTTGTGCTTAAAAATCATTACCTGCTGCTACTGTTTTATTATTTGCATTTATATATCATCCAATAGCCGAATCTCTCTGGGCGGTTCACAGCAATTCATGAAACACAGATACAATAATAAAAAAAAACAGCATAAAATACAGATGCAATAAAATACAGCATAAAATTTCAATATGTACAAAATTTTAGAACCACTAAAACAATTGCAATAAAAAAAAACCTAGACTTGTTAAACTAGGCCTGTTAAAAGAGCTGACAGGTCACATCATATGCCATTAAATGCCAGGGAGTAGAGGGCAGATGAAATGTTGGCACCAGGTGGCTCTCGGGTGGGGAGATCATTCCATAATTGGGGGGCCACCACAGAGAAAGCCTCCACCTTTGTTGCCAGCCTCCAAGCCTCCCTTGGAGGTAGCACTCGGAGAAAGGCCTCAGCTGTAGATCGTGGTGTCTCAGTAGATTTGGGTCAGGAGAAGCATTCCGTCAGATATTGTGGTCCCAAACCATGTAGGGCTTTATAGGTTAAGACCAGCACCCTGAATTGGGCTTGGAAACATACAGGTAGCCAGTGCAAGCTGGCCAGAATTGGTGCGTGTGTTTTTAATTATAAACGTATGTATGTGCATCTTTTTGTAATATTGTAAGCTGCCTGGTAAGGGCACTGTGTCCTGAAAGGCAAGTTTTTTTAAAAAAAAATATCTCTAAAATAAATAGGACAGGCTTGGAACCTGTTGGCAGAACATGCCCACTAGGTATGGATTGTAGCTTACCAGGTACATGACATCACCCCCTTCCCTTTCATGCCATGCCCCCCTTTCCCCTTACCAATGCTGTTTTGCACCTCCCCACGCCCACCCCTTGCTGCTGCATTGCATCACACAAGTCACAGGGTAGGCAATCTCCTTGGACACACCGCCCAAGCCTCCCCTCAGATCTGGGCATCTTGGCGTGGCCTGCTCTCTGAAGAGCCATGTTGGCCACTTTCTTGGCCAGCAGCACAGCTCTCCAGAGAGCCCACCCACTGGTTCAGGCTGAGAAGATTCTCAGTGCAAGCCAGAGCTCAGGTGCAGAGCTCAGCCACCCATCCTATGTTTTGCTCTGAGGTGATAGTAGAGCACAATAGCAGCAGCAGACTTCACCCAGCAAACACATGCACAAACAGGACTTGTTTCTAAGTAGATGCTTTTAAAGTAAATGACAGTAACATAAGATTTCTTGGGTACTATAAGCTTGATGGTTACAGATTTCTAGTAAGTGCAGTTTCTTAACCTACTCATACTGTGAAGTAAGGAAAAACACAGAACATGTCTCTTTGCTAAACCCTAGCAAGCATCAGTTAAGTCAGTTAACTGTAGGACTAGTCTAACGGTCAGAGAGATAGGGAGAATGGAAATTTAACCTGCTGCTAGGCAACATCCAGCATTCCCTCCCCTGATACCACTAAGTGGTTTGCTCCACTGAACCCTGCCCCCTCTAACTTCTCAGAGAAGCTTGATTTCTGCCTTTGCCCTTTAACTAGACTAAAACAGTCTATCTTAACCCTTTACTGGGCAGTCAACTTAGAAAACCCTCCCTGCAGAGTTGACATCTTCTCATCACATTCCAACATGAGGATCTACTCAGAGCAAAACAGAGGATGGGTGGCTGTTCCGGGGAGCCCCACCGGTCCTGCTCTCCTGCTGCAGGCAAACGCCATCCCAGGAGAGTGGCTGGCAGGGCTCTCCAGAGCGCTCACTGTAGGCGGAGGTGGTGGGCCCTCCTGGCACGGGTGGGGAGAGCAGCACAATTCATCCGCTCCTCCCTCTTCACCACCTGAGGCAGGGGTTTCAGCCCACCTCATGGGAAGGTGGGCCCTTGGGTGGGTGGGAGGCTTCTCTGTCTCTTTCTTGGAGCTAGGGTCGCTTGGCAGGCACTTCCTTAGAATATGGTGGTCATTTACACAGCACCAAAAAAAAATTGGGATATGCTGCATCACCAAAACGAGGACACATGTCTGAATGCAATGTGCATATGCTAATTTATATGCATAGATGCAAAGGTAAAAATAATGGCTATAATTTAAATAGAGTTGCAATATATCTCACTATGCTGGAGAAGACTGTGACCTGTGTGGTGTGCTTGCTCAGCCTGCTATCTAAGTATTGCAAACTGTTGACGGGCAACATCAAAGCCCCTGCTCTCTTTTCTGGTGGTTCTTTATCTTTAAAGTGGACATAGAATCATGGAATACTGTAGAGTTGGAAGGTGCCTATAAGGCCATCGAGTCCAACCCCCTGCTCAATGCAGATTATAGAGCTGGGCAGCCCAGGCAGTCACCCGTCCAAGCACTGACCCGGCTCATACCTACTTAACTTCAGCATGTGGCCTGCATTATGTGCTCTTGATGCCACCTGCAGGTGATGGATTGGACTGTCCTTCAAATAAAGCAGGGCTGGGTAGTTCATGGCCCTCCAGATGTTTTGGCCAACAACTCCCATCAGCCCTAACCAGCCTAGCCATTGCTGGAGGCTGATGGCAGTTGTAGGTCAAGTTATCCGGAGGGCCAGAAATTGCCCACTCCTGAAGTAGAGGATATCTTGAAATAGAGGACTGCCCTCTGTAAAGTAGGACACCTGGCCACCCTTCCTCTCCTCAAGTTATGGAGCACAATGGCTTTCAAACAGAGCACACTTCTCCCAGTTACAGTTTCCAATTCCCACTTCAGAGGATACAGATCAGCTATTAAGGTGTGGGAGGGTTTGGGGGGGGAGGGTTCTGGTAGGAAAGCCAGGATTCTTGGGAGTCATAACCCTGAAAATTATGCAGCCAGCTTTTCTGTGGGAAATTGCCTCCATGTTCCAGCAACCGTGCAAATGTAAATTGCTGCTGACAACTGGTAGCCATATCCAGGGACACAGCAAATCACTTCCTCCATGTGGCTCTGTCCCTGGAGACATACATGGGGCCCCTGTTTCAAGAGGAATATTGGAAAATAATTATTACTTTTGCAGTGGCCCCGCTCTCTGTTGCACATTTATATTGTTACTCGGGGATGTTCTTTTGGCCTGTATGGCTTAGTGGTAATTTCCTTTTTTCTAGCAAAACATTATATTTTCCCCTCTCGTTTAGGCACATCCGTGATTTAGTAGTTAGCTCCAAAACAGTCCTTCTGAGTCACAGAGGTACCAGCCTTCCCTGCAGTCTAGAGATATACGGCTATTACTTCAGTCAGCCTTGCTCTTGTGTTTATAGTGGTTCTTTTAAAAGCTTCATATTTTATTCCTTCAGGGACTGTTGAGATTTTTATGGAGAAGGGGCAGGCGGGCGGCCCGTTCTCTGGCACAAATGTTTGAAAGCTGCTGCTGCTGCTGCTGCTGCTGCTGCTGCTGCTGTTGCCCTTCAAGTAACGGACAGTATTTGGATTCCATCCAGGGACCAGCTCCAAGATTTAAGAGGGAAAATAGTTTGGCTACTGTGGGTTGTAAATGGGGAAGATGTGCAGATGCCTTGTCCGCGGCGGGGCTGCAACACCACGCGTGTGCCCGTCATAGGGGTGTGCAAATCAGCAAATCGCAAGCTCACCGAGGTTTCCCTAATTCCATCTCAAACCTCATTCCAACTTGCATCCACATCAGATTGTGAGGTTTGGTTTGTTTTCTTTTCGCATGAAACTTTGTGCATGTTTTTGTGTGCATTTTCCCAAATGTACGGATCATTTATTTATTTATTAGTGCTATTTCTATACCGATAGTATTTTTAAAAAAAATACCTAAGTGGTTTCCCTATAAATATTAATGTCACATTTAAAATACAATTTTAAAAAACAATTCATTTACAACGACAACAACAATAATAATAATTCAGAGCAGTACAGGAGCAGTAAAATGGGACAGCATGCCTGGTTAATTTAATTATGGGCCAGGGAAAGCCTCGGCAAACTGGTTCATTTTCAGGAGGCATTTGAAAGATGCCACATTTTCTGCCTCCCAAACTGCAGGAGGGAGTTTTTTTAACAGGGTGGCTGCTACGGATGGGCAACGCACCCGGCACTCGACTCGTGGTGAACTGAGCTGAGCACGAACGCCAGCTGAGGCGCTCGCCGGACTTCCGGGTCCCCGGCTCTACGTTGTTTACATAGAAAACGGCCAAATTTGCACAACTTTAGCCATGATTTGCGCAAATTTGACCATTTTCTATGTAAACAACATAGCACCAGAATCTGGAAGTCACTTTCACCGGAACGCGAGTCGAGCTGGGGAAAAGGTGGGGCAAGCGGAGCTCGGCGGGGTCAAGCCCAGCAGCGAGTTCGCCAGACTTCCACCACCACCCCAATCGAGCTCCGTGTGCATCCGTAGCTGCTACCAAGAAGGCCCGCTGTCAAGGTATTACACGGCAACATTCTGATGATTTTGGAATTACCAGCAACAGCAAGGCCTCCTCCAACGATCTTAATGGTTGGTTGGGTATATATAATTATCTACATTGGGTATACAGGAATACCTTGGATTGCAAGTAACTTGGTTTGAGAGCGTTTTGCAAGACAAGCAAATTTTTAAATATTTATTTTTAAAAAATTGACTTGATATACAAGCGACGTCTTGCAATACAAGTACTGTAGTACGGCTTAAATTAAAAATCTCTGTTCAGTTTTTTTTGGGGGGATATCATTTTGATACAACAGTGTTTTGGATTACAAGCACGTTTCCGGGACGAATTATGCTCTCAATCCAAGGCATGACTGTATATGTACATTTTTGTACACACATTTCTAAAATGTACCTTTTTGAAATGTATGCATTTTTCTCCCATTGATTAAACCATGTGTGTATATTTTTCAAAAGTATACATTTTTCATGTGCATTGTTCGAATGTACAAATATTTCAAAAGCATTTCCCCCCCCCCCACAAATCACATCATGAGTGCTCACATTTTTCTTGTGCATTGTTCAAATGTACATGTTTCGCACATTTGGGGGGGGGCGTCTTCCATGAATCACATTGGCAGCTCTTCGATGTGCAGACTTTGACTGCAAATTGTATCTGGGTCCACATTCAGTTCTGGGAGGTTTGAACTGAGAAAGCTGTGGTCCAAAATGAACTGAAATTACTTTCTCATACTTCCCTAGTGCCCAATAGATCTGGAAGGTTGACCTGGTTCATGAAGAGCCAGGCTAGATGATGCATGAATGAAATGCATGACTGCATTGTTGATTAAGAAGGGATATGATAGGACTGTCACATTGATGATGTTAGAACAAATTTGCTCTGTGTTGCTTCAGCCAGTAGGACCCAAACCAACATTAGGAGGAATCTCCTGATGTTACGAGATGTTTGACAGTGGAACAGACTACCTCAGAAGGTGGTGGACTCTTCTTTGCTAGAGGTTTTTAAGCAGAGACTGGATGGCCAGCTATCAGGGATACGGATGTGTGTGAGGAATCCAATAGGGGTTTTCTCAACTCAACCCTGCAGATTCCATTCAGTCAACACCACACTGGCACTGACTCTGTCTGAAGCGAGTCGAGCCAGCACACAGACTTTTGTTTTTAAAACAGACTGCGATTTGTGTGATTTTTTTAAAGAAGCTGGGGGAAATGACACAAAATTCAGGCCTCTGATCCACAAATTTGCCCAAATTGCAGAGCGGAGATCAGATTTTTCCACAAATCTGAAATTAACTGCCAGAAGATTCAAGGTGGCCGAGGTAGAGCATGTGCATATCCAAGGAGAGGAGGAGGATGCGTCCATACTTCTCATGTTCAATGCTACAACAACAAGAAGAATCAATGACTCGGGTCTAATAAGTCAGCCCCAATTTGCTCAAATTGCACTAGAGATACAGAGTACTCAGTTCCAAATTTGTTTGACGGTGGGGGGGGGGGAAGTACCCTGCTTCAGCCCGCCTTTGGCCAACAGGTCAGAAATGTGTCGGAGGTCCATTGAGCTCAAATGGAATGAGTTTTCCAGTGCTGCACATTCCTAATTTCAGGGATGCTATAGCAGCAGATTTCCAGCATTGGGAGGGGCTTAGACTAGATGACCTTTGAAATCCCTCCCAACTCTATAATTCTGTGCCTGCCTTTTCTTTGTAAACTAGCAGCAGCCACAGGGGAGGCTGGTCAGGGTCAGAACTGTGGTGCATGGGGAAGGGGCTCAAAGCCTTTCTCCCTCATCTCACAGTCCTGATGAAAATCCCCCACAAGCTGCTGTTGGTGCAATACTAGATTGCTTCCCTCAGAAAAGGGCAGGGAGGCCATTTTTGTTGGGACTGATGTGTAGGAGGCAAGTGTGAAGCTCCCTCCTCTCATGCTGCAGTTCAGATCCTGATTACACCCACACAGCTGCTGTTGAAAGAAACAAAACTAGATAGATATGTGCAATTAATATAGCAAGCAGGTCATCTAGTTTGGGCTCTAATGCAGTTCACAGTATCAACAATAATACTGTCAGTCTGACAGCTTGTGTTAGCTGCAATCCATACATCATGTAGCTATTGCAGACAGAGCGCCACAGCAGCATTGCACATCATGCATTCTTTCAATGGGGTGTCATCTGACCACCACCACCCATGTAGAGACGTTGGGGTGGGTGATCTGACCACCACCCAACTTGTGGCACACTTGGCGAGCATTGTTGCCACATCTCCCGAGCTGGGCCGAAAGCGAGCACCAGCTGAGGCGCTTGCCAGACTTCCGGGTTCCCGGCGCTATGTTGTTTACGTAGAAAATGGCATCAGATATGTTAAAAGAGGCCACAATTTGCAAAACTTGCACAAAACACGGCCATTTTTAACGTATCTTACACCATTTTCTACGTAAACAATGTAGCGCCAGGAACCCTGAAGTCGCTTCCCTGGCGGGGCTCGTGAGAACGCGAGTCGAGCTGGGAAAGTAGGTGTGGCCAGCAGAGCTCTGGGAGTCGAGCCTGGCGAGTTCGCCGGACTTACACACACACACACACACACACACACACACCCGAATTGAGCTCTGCACACATCCCTTGCAGAGAGTGCAGTTCACACTGGAGGGGCTCATACTGTGCCTGAGTCCTGAACCACACTAATATGCTCTCCCCAGCTGAATATATGATCCAGAGCTTCCTCGCAGAACACAGGGGTGGCACCTCCATCATTCCGCTATCAGAGGCACCATTTCAGGTTTCAGGAGCAGTTGCTGCAAAGAGATTTCAGCACCAAGGGCAAGAAGACTTCCATCAAGGTGGAAAAGACACATTCAGGACTGAATGAAATGTAATTTGCCCGCACGTGCATGGGAAGCTGGCTGCCCCAGTTGCTAGTAGCTACTACTGTGGAGACAGATATGTGTTGTCTGTCATTACCCCATGTCAGCACTAGTATCCTGTTTTGGAGAGGCTAGAAGCCAGTGGAGGGAACCTCTCTCTCTCTCTCTCTCTCTCTCTCTCTCTCTCTCTCTCTCTCTCTCTCTCTCTGAGGCAGCCTTGTGCGATGTCTGATGACGATGGAGGTGAAGGTGCTGTGCGAGTCGGGAGATTTATAATCCAATCTGTGTGCTAACAGATGCCTGGAATTCCACACACAGACGGACAGACCTTCACAGATCTCACCTCCCTGCGCAGCGTCGGTACCAGTTTTGGCCAGCCCAGCCTGCCTGTAATCACACTTGCTTCCAGCTTCCCCATTGCAGATTAATCCATGGAGTCAGGAAACACTCTGGAACACCACGGGTTCTAATTCTACCTGTTTATTTACTTAACAAGTAAAGTTCTACAGAGTATACATTTCCTAGTTACAGTCCATGTGCAGAGTATAAATGCATAGCAAGCATTAAGTCCAGTGGAGTAAGTTGAGCTTCACTCCACCTCAGCAAAGATGTTACATTGTTGCGGTAACAAAGTAATACAAGAAGAAGAACAAGACCAGAAAAAGCAGTCCACCTTCTCCCTAAGTTGGCCTCTGACTGAACAAGTTAACACGTCATCAGAACATACAAATCATGTGACCAGCTTGTAGTGTTCCCACAGCCCAGGTTCTCATACAAGAATACAAGACCCTGGCAAGACATAACAAAACCTGTTTACCGAGCCATGCTGTCTCTTCCATGTGTAAACAATGTGCTGCAGCTGGTAAAGTGATACATATCACAACAGGAGGCAGTTCTGGAAGGGAAGGAGCCCAATGGCAGCTTGTCTCAACCAGGGTGATGGAGGGGGGCTTACTGTCTCACCTCTCCCTCAGATGCTGTCAGGGTCAGGAGAACAGGTGCTGATAGAGACCATTCAGCGAAGTACCCTTAAATTGATTGTGCCTCATCCTCTCTCAACAAGAGCCGCCCCCCAAAAGTTCTGATTGCATGAAGTACCCTGGCCATGCCACACTGGAAGCGCAAAACCCAACTGACCCAGTTCTGCTGTGAACTCATTCCCAAGCACACACATTCATCAAGACCCAACATATTTCAATAAGGATCTTAAGAGATCACAGTGAGATGAGCATATAGAGGGCAAGCTAGGAAAATGAGAGTTCATTTTATTAAAAAAATAATAAATAGAAATCCATGCAACCCTATGCTTCTGGTACATTTGTGCACATTGCGTTCTTTCTTGGTCTTGAACATTCTTAACTGTTGCCAAAAGAAATGCCACACTTGTTTAGAGATTTGTGTTTTATTTTTGTAAGATAGTTCTGCAAGATATATATACCGGTATATATATCTTTTTACACATACTTGATGGATTTGTCAAAATAGCTCTGTAATTAAAATTGAATGTACGAATAAGAATACATTATTGCAATAATTACATGGTGCTATTTTGGCTTGTAATTGAACTCCAAAAAGCTGATAAAAATTAAAGAAAGACCTCCCCTGCCCCAATTTCCATGGAAACAAGAAAATTTTAGCTGTATTTTGCCTGGCCTCATGATATAATTGCTTGATTCTAATGCACTCAACTTTCAAGTAGATCTTATAGTGGTGGGGGGTTGTTGATTGAATTTGACGCTCTGGAGCCAGTTCAGTCCCGCATCTAGGGCAGTGTTCTCCAACCTTGGGTCCCCAGATGTTTTTGGCCTACAACTTCCAGCATGCCCCAGCCAGCTATGCTCTAGAGGATGGGAGCCTTGAGGGCTGGCTAGGTACCGATGCAACCTAGGGAGCCTCGGGCCCAAGGGCCAAATCCAGACCACCTGAGGTCCTAATCTGGCCCCCTGGGGTTTCCCACAAGGTCACACACCCTTCCCCTGGAGCCACCCCCTTTCCCACCACGAACAACTGTTTGGTGCTTTCCTGGCTTTTGTGCAGTTCCCCCCCCCCTTTCTCAAAGGTTGAAGTGCCTCTCGTAAGGATAAGCTACTGGCAGTGAGGACTTTAAGCTACAATTTTCTGGTGGGTGGTTGTTTTGTACTTTGGCCCTGCCCATTTTGCCTTTGGCTCCACCCCTTTGCCTTCAGCCCCACCCACCGCTTGAATGAGGCCCCCAAGAATTTCTCCAAACTGGAACTTGGCCCTCGGGCTGAAAGAGGTTCCCCATCCCTTTCTTAGAGAAACAATTGAGCTCCTTTACCTTTCTTCTTCACTGGGCCTCAGCTGGGAACATGTTGCGCCAGGCATCCTGCAATGCACTCAGGCATTAACCATGAATATGAGGCCCTTCCTTGTGTCTCATATAAAGGTATCCAGTGGTCCACACCTCTCCAGGGTCCCACCACACAAGCTATGTCTACCAGCAGCATAAGCAGCAGATAAGATGGCATCCTAGTGCAGGGAGCTGCATCGGAGGCAGACAGTAACAGTGGTAGTAGCCCTATTCAGTCATTCTGCTTTAGGGTCAAATGGACATGCAGGAGTCGGGGGAGCGAGGACGTATGAGCTAGCTCCACCCCCTTCCATTGCCTCCTTACCAGTCACTGACTTTCAGCCTAACCTACCTCACAGGGTTGTAGTTAGGATAAAATGGAGAGGAGGAAGAGGACTATATGAGCCACCTTTGGTTCCTTGCAAGAAAAAAAAAAGGTGGGATGTAAATGTAGTAGTAGTAGTAGTAGTAGTAGTAATAATAATAATAATAATAATAATAATAATAATAATAATAATGTGTTAAGGGAAACTTCTGCCGTGAGGAGCCTTTTGTATCTAGGTAGGTTTCCCACACGATTTAGAACCCTGGAAAAATCAAAAGTTTGCCCTCAACATGTGATGGCTGGTGACAGAGCAGGGAGGAAATAGTATCCTTCCACTCTAAAGGGGAACTCCTGAATAGGATTTTTATGTATCTGATTTTATGTATAACTTGTTTGTAAGGTAGCCACTTATGCATCACCAAAACAGAAGAATTGCATCACCAGAAACAAGGAGAGAAGAGGACACGCATATTCATGTATTCATGAAATCTGTGTATACTAATGTATCAATCGGTTTATTTTGGTCTACAGACCATAAAACACAAATATATAAAATACAAGCATATACGAATACAATAAATGGATTTGGTATTACATTGACTATAACCAGAAAGAATATTACCTAAGTAAACCTACAAACTAAGAATTGTGAAAAGTGATTGTAAACAAATAAAATCTATGGTCAACTAAATGCTAAGTGTACATAAAAAATCATGCACAAGTAAAATCCAAAATCAAGTAAAAACATCAATAAAAAGTGCTCCCTTAACTCATCTCTGATTCAGAAGTTTTTAGTTTTTTCTTTATTTTTTTATTTCATTAATTTATTTAATTTCCATACCACCCAATAGCTGAAGCTCTCTGGGCGGTTCACAACTATATACAAAAACACAGGTCACAAATACAATAAAATACCACATAAAACATTTTCAGTATACAAAATTTAATAACAATGGGCAGCATGATCCTATGAGACTGCTCATGACCCTCCAAACTCAGAGGATTATGGGCATCCTATTGAGGGTGGGTTGAACATGGGGGATAGGATATCTGATGGACCCTCAAAAACATCTAGATGTTCCACGTAGGCCGTCTTCCATGTTTGATTCCCTGCCAACATGGAAAGAACCGTGATCGTGATGGCTACAAGGTGGGGAGGCAGGCTCTCTGTGGCACTGTAACCTCGAAAGGGATTTCTGAGGTCGCAGTGCGGTGCCTTCTATGCCCAATTCTATGGCCCCTAGGACCAGGTCAGAGGGACATAGGATTGTGCCATTATTAATAGCTAAAACAATTTCAATACAAGCTAGACCTGTTACAACAGCTGACATAAATGCCTGATCATGCCATTAAATACCATTAAATCCCTGGAAGAAGAGGGCAGTCTTAACATGGGGCTGAAAAGATGACAGAGTTGGCACCAGGCAGGCCTCAGTGGAGAGATCATTCTATAATCAGGGGACCACCACTGAGAAGGCCCTCTCCCTTGTTGCCACCCTCCAAGCCTCCCTCGAAGGTGGCGCTCAGAGGAAGGCCTCAGTTGTTGATCAAAGTGTCTGGGTAGATTCAGGTGCGGAGAGGTGTTCCATCAGATATTGTGGTCCAAGCCATGTAAGGCTTTATAAGCTAAAACCAGCACCTTGAATTGGGCTCAGAAGCATACAGGCATACAGTTGCAGTCCAATTTTAGGGGCCATGGCTACAAATTTGCCTACATCCAGTGTGACCCCAAGTTTAACATCTGCCAGCAGAATAGAAATGTAAAACTTGTCAGTATTTCCTAGACAAGGTAAAAGGACTGGGGAAATAAAATGGGCTCTCGGGTCTCTACCTATAAAACTCACAGTGTAGTAAAACATAAGCTACTGTTTCAACTTGGCCACTTTCACAAGGGCAACATCTCAGATGTTGAGAAAGACTCAAAAGATGTCTTACCATCAGCAATGATGGAAGGGCATTTAGTCTAGCCAGTGTAAATGCTCTCCTATATCTGGAGATGTTTAAAGAGGTGAGGTAGTTGGCAGATCGGTGGATACTGCCAGGTTGTAAGCCAAGATGCACACTTGCCCTTTCACTATCATCTGTAGGTTGTGCAGATTCAGATCCAGCTGCCTCTGTTTGATACATCCAATTGCTTTACTCAATTCAAATGCCAAGGGGGGTACAGCAAAGAGTATACAATGGATTTTACTTTGTTATTAACAGATCTTAACCATCACCCAGCACAATTAGTATGCTAATGTATGTGTACAGATGCAAAATCAGAAATAATTGCTATAATTTCAATAGAAATGAATCTCACCATCATGGGGAAAAGTAGGACCAGATTACCTGTGTGCCTGCTCTATTTACTGTCCAGGTCGGTCCTCACTGTTTATAGGCAACTTCAAGGACACTCTCTGCCTTCACTCCTTATGGTCCCTTATCTGCCCCTGAGATAGAGAATGCTCTCAAATAAAGGATGTCCCTCTGACCGCCTTTCAAATAGAGGACTGTCCTCTGTAAAGTAGGACACGTGGCCATGCTACTTGTATGCCTGGAGGTCATCAGTTTTCATCCCAATGAAGGAAGATAAGGAAAGAATCAAGGTCTTAGTAGAGCAGAACATTTGCTAAAGGTTAGGAGATTTTCCTCCACAATGGTATCAACATCTACAAAGTAATAATAATAATAATAATAATAATAATAATAATAACAACTACTACTACTACTACTTAGGGAATAGGAATAAAAAATTGACAGGTTTTTTGGGGGAAATGGTTTCTGTTTCTGAGGAAACAAAAGGACTGCAAACCAAGATTTATAATATCATATTAAATGTTGAAGGGAACACTACATATGTTTTTAAAAATAGATGGGAAAGTATAGTTAGATCTTCAGTTCCTGAATAGATTTGGAAATGTATGTTTACAAAAGAGCCCATCTTATTTACCTGCTATAATATCAAAGAAGATTATTACAAGGTTTTCTATCTATTTTGCAAAGAAACAAATGCATGAATAAGAGAAGGTACCAGGCAGATAAAACCAGGGAGGATATTCCACAGTAGGGTGGCCAGGGACCATACTTTATACAGGAGAGTCCTCTCTTTGAAGAGCTGTCAGAGGCCAGTCCTATATTTGAAGGCATCTTCTCTTTGATGAGCTGTTTAGAATAGTAGAGTTGGAAGGGGCCTACAAGGCCATCGAGCCCAACCCCCTGCTCAAGTGCAGGAATCCAAGTCAAAGCATCCCAGATAGATGGCTGTCCAGCTGCACTTTGAATGCCTCCAGTGTGGGAGAGCCCACAACCTCCCTAGGTAGTTGGTTCCATTATCATATTGCTCTAACAGTCAGGAAATTTTTCCTGATGTCCAGGCGGAATCTGGCTTCCTGTAACTTGAGCCCATTATTCCGTGTCCTGAAATCTGGGATGGTTGAGAAGAGATCCTGGCCCTCCTCTGTGTGACAACCTTTCAAGTACTTGAAGAGTGCTATCATATCTCCCCTCAGTCTTCTCTTTTGAAGGCTAAACATGTCCAGTTCTAGTCCAAGTCTGGTTTAAAGTGAAAGAACCATAAGGAGGAAGAGTAGCATGGACCCAGAGGTTGCAAAGCAACAGTCATCACCTGGACAGCAGACTGAGCTGCAGGAACACAGGTCACCTGATCAGTCCTCCCTGCCATGGTGATATGTGTTGCATTTCTATTTAAATTATTGTTATATCTACATTTGCATCTATACAAATTAGCATATGCAAATGCTATGCAAATTTGTGTCCTCTTTTTTTGGTGATGCATTTGCATATGTGGCCACCCTATTCCACAGACAGGGTGCCACTGCAGAGAAGGCCTATTCCCAAGTCATGATCTGTCTGACCTTAGTAGTTGGCGGGTATGATATAGGGGTAGATAGAGGAAGTCTTCTTTCAAGATAGCAAGCTTTTTATCATAGTTGAGATCATGAGCCATGATAAAGGTTTTCTGTTAATAGGGTTGTATCCAATCTTAGTCTAACTTAGGTCTCATTCATTTCAATGGATCGAGTCTAAGTAGGACTAATATTGGATACAACCCACAGACACCCAGAATATGTGAAGTTGCTTTGCCTTATTCCCGGCTCATGTCATTCAGTATTGTTTGAAACTTAAAATGATCTCTCCCCACCCCCATAAACCATTGCCTACAATTACAGCTACCAGAACAACTCCATTTGATGCCTTTCTGACACACTGCTGAGGCTCTCTATATTATTATTTTCAAATCAATGCTTAAATGGATAATTCATATGCGCCAGTGAGCTTTAGTCAAAAAATTCACAATGCAGCTAAAAATATCTATTGTGCCAATGGGTAAATCCTGGCAAGTCACTGAATCAAAAGGAGTGTGACAGAGGTGATTGGAGGATGTAATGGGAATAATTAAGCTGTTTTCTGTTTTCATTGTAGAGGAGGGAAAAAAATATATGTTCCTTGCCTAAATCTAAAAACTTGATGAAAAACCTGAACCTTGTTCTGATGGCAGCAGCTTTCATTTCCTCAATAACTAATTAATTCTGACACTCAAAGCAACACATCATAAAGCTCTGAATATTCAGTGGATGATTTGTACCTGATTTGCAGCAACCTCCAGTTTGCGTCTGTTGTTTAAAATTCAGTATTCAGGAGAGCCCTGAAATATAAAAAGCAGGTTGCAATGCCCTAAAGGCAGCCTGATGAATTTGTACAATAGATGGGAGGTGCTGTAAAGACCTTCAAAGCCATGATGATGGTCACAGCTCATCATGGTTTGGAAAGGGGATTTGAGCCACGCAGCCAGAGCAGTCATGTGATACAATTCCGCTGGGTTGTACCTTTTCAGAAAGAGGTGAGAAGAGGTTGCCACCATGAATGCTTCCCACACTTAAAACAAAACAAAGCCCTCCCTGCACATGCAAAACCGGAATGTTGGGGGGGGGGGAGGTTTCAGATGAGCCTTCTTCTGAACATGCTAGTTTTGAACATGCACAGATGGGTTCTTATATGAGAAAGCATGCCAATGTTTGATCTGCTACCACCAGCTTACTACAATAAACACAGCCACACACACACAACATGTGAGGCTGCTGTGTTAGTACAGCTCACAGGCCTGATTTATACAGGATACTAGCCACCAAGAAAACCCTCATCCTTGTAAGCTTTCAACATGTGCCTGCTCATGTTTAAATACATTTATCACATGTACTAGTCCATTCATGTCTTAACATTTAAAATGCCAATGATCAATGTTTTGGCCTACAATTCCCATCATCCCTAGCCAGCATAGCCAATGGTGAGGGGAATTGTAGGCCAAACATCTGGAGGGTCACAAGTTGTCCACCCCTGGTGAAGATAGTATGAGTGAGGCCACCAAAGCTCAAACGTAGAAAGCATGTTTGTAAGTCAGATCTACAGTCATGCCTTGGATTGAGAGCATAATTCGTTCTGGAAACGTGCTTGTAATCCAAAACACTCTTAGATCAAAACGAAACACCCCCCCCCAAAAAAAAAATTGTACAGAGATTTTTAATTTAAGCCGTACTACAGTACTTGTATTGCAAGACGTCGCTTGTATATCAAGTAAAAAAAATTAAATAAATATTTAAACATTTGCTTGTCTTGCAAAACGCTCTCAAACCAAGTTACTTGCAATCCAAGGTATTACTGTACTAGGTTTGGAATATTCAGATGTATTGGATCCTAACTTGGCTCCAGTGAACTTTTATATTTTTTGTAATTCACACAGATTATGAGATCATTTGCATTTTCTGCACCTCTGTGGTCAGCATGTTTGGCGCACAGATAAGCAGCCAAATTCTGCCCTATCCTCCTAGACAGCATCTGAAACATCCTGGGTCCTGCACAACATAGGCATTTTTGTGCTTGTTCTGCTTCTGCAGTTGCTGCTTCTGCCTGGCGCTCCATGATGCCAATCAAAGCATATGTGATAGCAGCCAATCAGCGAAGCGATGCGTCATGACACACAATGTGCTGACAAAGAAGGCAGAAGCGAACACCATATTATGCATGCCACATTCCCAAGATGCACTTTGGTGATGCAGCCGTGCAGAAATGCAAAGTTGATTTGAAATCTTATGCCAAGAGAGAACTTTCGTTGGATTTTATAATATTAGATTCATAACTCAATGGGCTAATTATGAAGTGTGACAGGGTCAATGTTCCTATTGCTAGTTTCAACCAAGAAATCCCTGGTTCAAATCTCAACCTCAATGATAAATTTGCTGAGTGGCCCTGGGTAAGTAATTATTCCCCATCCTCAGACCTGCAGACCCCCATTCTGCAATAGGGGGATAAGACTAGCCTACTGCACAGGGTTGCTGTAAGTCCTCTGTGCCTTGCTGGGTCAGACCCAAAGATTCATCTAATCCAGGTGTGCATAACCTTTTTGGCCCTGAGTGCCACTTCAGGGGTGGCGGGGGCCACACTTGGGCATGCACACACATGCCCACGCTCAGCCCAGTAGCAACAGTTCTTGGTCTTACAGCAACATTATCAAGGTGTTGAAGCCCCCTCCACAACCAGATTGCAAAAAAAAGGGGGGGGGGGACACTGTTGGTACAGGCTCTGTGGTTCCTGCCATAGAAACTTTGTTCCTAGAGTGTTCCCAGACACCAGACTATCCTAGGAAGCTGGCAGGAACCTTCAAGCATGGCTTCCTAGGATGCTCCACAGTCCCTCTAGGACAGGGCTCTCCAACCTTGGGTCCCCAGATATGGCTGGACTACAAGTCCCAGAATCCCTTGTCATTAGCCATGCTGGCTGGGTGTGCTGGAAGCTGTAGGCCAGCAACATCTGGGGACCCAAGGTTGGAGAGCCCTGCTCTAGGAGAACAATGCTTCTATGGCAGTAATCATAGAGCCCTGCTCCTAGAGCATTTTTTTCCCTTTCTGGCCTTTTTTCAGTGGTGGAAGATGCCGGAAGTCTGGGGACCTCCAGACAATGCTTGGGGGGCACACCTTTTGCACCCCTGATATAATCCAATGCTCTTTTTCTGACCGCAGGTCACAAGCAGTATGTGAAAGCTATACCCAACTGACAGTTCCCTGGGGTGGCATATCTGGCCTTATCCATCAACCAGAGAACAAAGGGCCACTGGGAGGCTGCACCCCATAACTCACAGGAAGAACATCATGGCAAGGGGGAGACCAGCCTAACCCCATATGTCAGCCATCGAAGACAATGGCCTTCACTACACCTTCCAGTAATGAATTCCCCAGGTTTACAATGCATGTTTAAAAGTACTGCCTCCTTCGGTCCATCCTGATCCTATTGCCAATGAATTGCATTGGGTAAGGCACAGTGTGTTATTATAAGAGAGGAAAGATGAGTTTTCTCTGTCACAGCCTTTTCCATATCATAGTCTGTCTTTTTTTTCTCTCTTCTAATAGCAATGTTCTGCTCTCCATTTCTGCTTTAGGAATTCTTCATCTCCTCCATTGCCTTTTTCTCATTTCAAGGAGGGAGGAGAGTTCATAATTTTCTATCTTTTCACACTGCAGAGGGGATTTGTAAGTCGACCTCGTGCGACGAACATTTTGCCAGCCCTACGGAAAAGCCACGTTTATTTGCTCTGAATACCGTATTAAGATGCAGCAGTGACCTTTTCTCTCTCATGTGCAAATGCATGTAAACTATACAATTATTTCAGCGGGCCTTATCATTCCTTCTGGGCTGTATCGGTATCCACAGAGATGAGTCACAACCGGTTGCATGTGGTGTTGGTGTTGTTTTTTTAAAAAAAGCAATTCTTTCAGAACGCAAAGGTCAGACCTAAAAAGCAGCTAACATTTTGAGAATGACAACGATGCAGGGATTGACTACACTTTGGTTGGTGCGGTAAGTAGACACTGTGCAACATAAGCAGACACTTTTCCAGTTCATTTCCTTTAATAAATTGCCTGAAATGTTCGCTGGTAGGTCAGAGCTGGGTTGGAAAGCTAGAGTGGTGTAGCTGTAGCCTGTAGCAGAGCAGTAGGTGACATCCAGGGGTCCAGGGTCCAGTTACCTCCACCACCCACAGGAGAGGCTGGTGACTCAACAACAACAACAATATTTATTACAGTCAATAGACCATTCCTCACACAATATAGTACAGACAAACAACTCAGTTAATTAGACATGTGAAAATGGGAAGTCAAACATAATCTGGTAAAGATAGCCTGGTTCAGAAATTTGGCCACTTGCTCAGTGATTATCGGAGCTGCTGAGTAATAAAGTTATTAGAAATTCCGTAGGTGCCCAGGAAAAGACCGTAGAATAGGGTAGATCAGGTCTTTCCTGGCCCTATGGTAGAAGCTGCAGGAAAGGAAAACATGCTGTATGGATTCTACCTCAAAGTTATTACATGGGCAGCATCTTTCAGAAAGTGGAGTTCCATTATATCTGCCATCCAGCAATTTAGAAGGGAGAGCATTAAATCTTGCTAATGAGAATGCTCTCCTAAATTTGGGAATCGTCAGCCAGCATAGATAAGGCAGCCACTCCTTGGTAAAAAAAAAAAAGCTGGCAGACCCAAGGATAGAGGAGAGCAGGGGCCCCTGGCAGCTCCCTGCAATTCTTGTAAATCAATGTGTCCAACAACCTCTGTTTCACAGTTGATTTAGCACTAACTAATTCACTAAATAATAACATATCTGGTGAAAGCCCTACCGAGATTATTTTATTTATCACGGCCTTTGACCAGGGGGATTCAAAAGATTCTGACCAGATCGTGTAAACCAAAGAGTCTATTGGGAGTGCCAGTCTGCAGCGAAGCCAAAAGTGGATGACTTGAATCCAAGCTGGCAGTTTATCGAGTGCAGTCCAGCTTCCAATTTTAATGCAGCTCCAGATACACATCTGGGGACACCAAATAATACCCTAAGGAAGAGCGATTGAATGCCCTCAAGTGAGCATTTAAAGCCCGGGAACCACAACAGGGCCCCATATAGTATCTGTGAGACAATCTTTGCTTTAAAAACCTGGACAGCTGCTGGAAGTAATTTCTCACCCCTAGAAAAAAAGAAGCGGATTATTCGACTCTGCTTTAGACTTGGCGCACTTCCCCTGCACGTTCCATGAGATAGTTTTGTGGAACCATGTGCCCAGATATTTGAAAGTGTCCACTTGCTCAATTCTAGAGCCTCCCATAGACCAAGATAGTCTGACCTTACACTTAGAAGAGACCAATACTTTGGACTTTTTGTGATTAATTGTAAGGAGGTTTTCACTTCAGTACAATAATTAGAGAAACCACACAGCAGTCTCTTAAGGCCCAAACTGGTCTGTGAAATCAAAACCGCATCATCTGCGTACTGCAGAAGAGAGATTCTTGTAGAACCAATCTTAGGCGGATGTGAGGGCAATGGCTCCAACATTTGTGGAAGATCTGCCAAATATAGGTTGAACAAAATAGGAGCTAACATGCAGCCTTGTTTAACACCACGGGACATTTCAATTTCACTGGTAAAAGGACCTTGGTGGGTTACAACAGACCCGTGCAGAAGTGTTAAAATGCAAGGACTGAATCAGAAACAGAAGTCTTTTATCGATGGAGAGATGGTCAAGTTTATGCCGGAGGTGTATATAGGGTATGGAATCGAATGCAGATTTTACATCAATAAAGTTGGTGTTTCTAAATTATCCCAAAAGCAACAGGTCTATTGTCTCAATCAGCCCGCATTTCCCATTTTATTTCTATTTTTAAATGGGGCTCTTCCTGCTTCACTAGTACCCAAGAATGTGGTGACTATAGAATATTTGTTTTTTGATGGTATAAAAGCGCGTGCGGTGGTTACCTTTAGAGAGCGGGGCTCGGTGGATTACATTCTCAGTGCAAGGGAGGCCCTACGTGTAATTAACTTGGGGTTAGCAAGGCTGTTTGTAAACCAGGCACCCCCATTCTCTCTAGCCCCTCTGTGGCATGATGGGAAACCAGGGCTGGGTGCTTTGACCAGTACCAATTATCTCATTGACCTAAATTCCTCTGCTGATGATTCATGCCCACTTATAGATCTAAAAACTTGTGGGGTACCAGGGAGAAAGGTTGGTTTTGTCAGTGAACCCCTGCGAACAAATCCAAATGGAGATTTTTGCCTGGAAGAAAAAGCCCTCCTGCACTCATTTAAGAATCTCTCAGATGATTCCCAGGGGGAGATCTTAGATAGGCTTGTCCTGCTCATCCAGTACTTAAGGTCAATACAGACAAGTAATTCAAGGGAGACTCATGGGACCCCAGGAACCCCGGTAATAGCCCATCAAACAGACATTACTGGAGCTAGGCCCCCATGCTACCGGGACCATCTTACGGTCCCTGTTAAACACAAGGACAACAGTTCTTGCCAGGCTAATTCTGAAAGCTAGTTATGCTAAGAACTACCCCTGTAAAAACAAAATGTCTGGGCTCTGACAACTCGGACTGGATTGCTATGCAGGCCTTGGAACCACATGAATTTGGCACACCTATCCCCATCAAATCACCTAGGCAATCTTCAGCCCCACTTATCTCTCAACCCCCTTTACCCAATTGTTGTGTGGTAAGAAATCTGGGGAAAGAACTAGATCTTATTTCTGAATTGGATTGACTTCGTTTAGGTCATGAAATGTCCCTTAAAAATCCTTTCTTGAAATATCACTGGTGGGAACTCTAAATACAGTGATCTAGATTTTCTGGCTGGTGACTCCTATATCAATGGGGCTCCTTATCCATTTCAGCTTTTATTCTGAGCTTTATAGGAGCTATACATGTTGCTCCATGGTGCTGAGCTCCATCCCCAAGATAGGTTCATCACCATCCTATAAAGCTCAGAATAGGGGTGGGCGATTTACCCACCACCCGACTTGGTGGGCGCTCGGCAAGTGCTGCTGCTGTGCATACTGAGCTGGGCTGAAAGCAAGTGCCAGCCAAGGCACTCGTTGGACTTCCGGGTTCCTGGCGCTATGTTTTTTATGTAGAAAATGGCATAAGATACGTTGAAAATGGCCGTGACTTGTGTAACTTGTGTGGTCCTTCTCCGAGAGCCCCTGCCAAAGGAAGTGAGGCAGGTGGCTACCAGGAGGAGGGCCTTTTGTGCTGTGGCACCCCAGTTGTGGAATGAGCTCCCCAAAGAGGCTCGCCTGGAGCCTACATTGTACTCTTTCTGGCGCCAGGTGAAGACCTTTTTATTCTTCCAAGCATTTTAATCATTTTAATCATCTTAATCATTTTTATCTGGTAGTTTTTAACTCTGTTACTGTAATTTGAACTGATGTTAGCCTTGCTGTTTGTTTTAATCTGTGGTTTCAAATTTTATAGTTATATTATCTTGTATTTTATGGTTTTAACTGTTGTAAACTGCCCAGAGAGCTTCGGCTATTGGACGGTATAAATATGTATTAAATAAATAAATAAATACCGTAGCACCTGGAACCCAGAAGTCGCTTCCCTGGCTCTGCTTGTGAGAACGTGAGTCGAGCCAGGGAAGCTGGTAGGGCAAGCGGAGCTTGGAGGGGTTGAGCCCGGCAAGTTTGCCGGACTTCCACCCCCCAATCGAGCTCCGCGCACAGCCCTAGAGCCTCAGAATAAAAGCTTAAATGGATAAGAAGCCCCACTGACATAGGAGTCACCAGCCTCCCCTGCATCCATCTATATTACTTCAATCCTGAAGCACACAAGAAATGTTTCTCTTCATCTTCCTGACATGTTAGAACAACAACATTGTTTCCCAAACCTGGGGCTGTAGGAGAACTTCATTTTTGCTCACAAGACATGCTAGCATGCCCCCTTTGAAGCTCCAAATGCATGTCCATCAAAAATATCCACAAATTGTCTAACACATGCCCACGCTCGTCTCGTCCCCAATTCCCAGTCGGATTTGCACAAATTTCTTAAGTTGCACAAATTTCCTCAGTAGACTGAATCAGCCGCACTTTGGTCTATGGCAAAAATCTGCACAAATTTGTACCATGAGTAAATAACAGAGCAATTCTATGGCCACTAGACAGTGTCTAGACAGGCATTGGGTTTTTTTGATTCCCAGGTATGAGTTCAGAAAATTGCTCCAACCCCGTAGCTGGGGATCTGCATGGAAAGCACCATGCCAGCTGCTTCTCCGAGGTTCTAAGAGTGGAGAGTGGCATGGTAGATGCAGCTTTGTCTGTTGTGCATGTACACACACACACACACACACACACCGGGGATAAGAAGGGAATTAATCAGGCTGGTCTTGTCTTCGAACACTGAAATTAATTTCTGTGACCTCAAGTGATTATTGCTAGTAAACTTTGCCCAATTTCCTTACACCCCATCACAAGAAAGCTGCCTACTGCATTATGCAGGGATTTGGAGCATATGAGCACATCATTATACTTGTTGAGGTCAACATGATTGCAGCACAAGGATATCTCCAGCTTTCATGCAATCTCCTTGACACAAGTTCAAGTCCATCACACGTTGTGCCCACTGCAAATAATTCCTTTGTAAAGGATTTGTCAGAAGTGAAATTAGTTGGAGCCAAAGCCCCACAGCTCCGCAGAATATATGACTAGCGCATTCTGAGCTGGTGACTGACTGGCAATTGCCAACTGAGAATGACACTTTTAACGTTGTCCTTGGAATGGATGTCATCCTCAATCAAAGCTTCAGCAGGAAACTTAGGGAGGCACCTGCAAGAGCCTCAACATGACCCAACAAGAAAGTTCAACATTTCCAAATTAGATCGTAAGGGGAGTCAAATTCTCTCTCTCTGCCCCAGAAGTGTTATTGGCTCCATTCCTCTTGTGCAGAGGTTACTTCATTAAAAAAAAATAAATCCCACTTATTTCTTGCAAGATGGCAACCCTCAATTATACAGTAGAGCTGTCAATCCATTTAAGGATTTAGCTGGTCAATTGCTATTTAAATAAATCTGCATGGTGGGAAATGACTATATAGGTGCCTTTTCCAGAAGTTGATGGAAGGGCAAGAATGTACAAGTTAATAAACAAAAGTTACCACTCTGTTAACTACATTTTTCTTTTTTTTTGTGGAAATATACCAGAAGTCAAACTAAGTAAACAAAACACACCCTACACTCTCAGACACACTGATTAAAACCAGTTCCTACTGATTATCTCAAGTTGGAGTAGAGTTGAGTTAAACTAGCTCAGCCTCCCCCCCCCCACAATTTGGTGTCCTTCAGCTGTTTTGGACTTCAGCTCCCATCAGCCCCATCCAGCATGGCCAATGGTCAGGAATGTTGGGAGCTGTAGTCTAAAGCATCTGGAGGGCACCACGTTGGGGAACGTTCTGGGCCAGGCTTGCTTCTTCATGCCCTGAGAAACTTGGAGAGCTCCATTGGCCCTCTAGAGCAGTGTTCTCCAACCTTGGGTCCCCAGATGCTTTTGGCCTACAACTCCCAGCATGCCCCAGCCAGCATAGCTGGCTGGGGCATGCTGGGAGTTGTAGGCCAAAAGCATCTGGGGACACAAGGTTGGAGAACACTGCTCTAGAAACTGCAATGCAATTTCACAAGAGTTGAAGACCAAAAGCATCTGGGGACCCAAGGTTGGAGAACACTGCTCTAGAAACTGCAATGCAATTTCACAAGAGGCTAGTCCTGACAGACACTAAGCTTGATTTCCAGAAGCTAGGGTTTGGCAGGTCTTGGCTCCGGGACCTGGACAGAACCGGCTGTCAACCCAGGTGGTCCAGGAGCAGTTGCGTGATCCAAGAAGAGCATCTGTATGATCCAAGAGAGACAGGGGTCATGTTCCAAGGCAGCAGTCAAAGCTCAGGACTGACTCAAGAGCAGCGTGGATGCAGGAGCTTAATCGATAATGTCCTTATATCAGAGACAAGTTGCTCAGACGGAGAAGCAGAAGCAGCTCAGCAGAAGCAGGTTTTATAGAGCTTGATCGTGGCAACTGGTCCTTAGGGGTCAGCTGAGCACACAGGGAGGGTGGTACCCCATCCTGGATGGTGTCCTCAAAGCACAGAGGGTCCAACTAAATGTTACTCTGTCATACGTAGCATGCAGCTATCTCTGTTCTCCTTTCGTACACGAAAGCAAATGCAGGCAGCACACCTGATCTCAATCAGGCCGATAGCATGTGGAGTAAGTGGACTTTTGCCTCTGCTGTGCTCCTGGTGTAGATTGAAAGCATGGTGGGGGTAGGGAGGCTTTCAACCAGGGGTGCAGAGCAGAACCTCAAACCCAGAAACCAAAACTGGTCCTCCTAGCATTGCCCAAATGGCCACAATCCCTTTCCCCCCACAACTACTGGTTGTTTGGTGGCTTCCTGGTCCCCCCCTTTTTTTCCCCCAGGTTGAAATGCCTCTTTTAAGTCTTGGCTACTGGCAGTAAGCACTTGAATCAAAAATAGGCTGCCCCTTTTTCCTTTGGCCCCAACCTCTTCTGCCTTCAGCTCTACCCACGCAGCGCCAAAAACTTTCTCTAAGATGGAATCCAGTCCTCCGGCTGAAAGAGGCTCTGCACCCCTGCTTTAAACATTTGTGTCCCCCCCCTGCTGTGGTCTCAATCAGGCTCACACACCGCCTCCACCCCACCTCTGTGCCTGCAATTTACCTAGGGGGGGAAACCACATTTGCTTCAAAGGGACCCTTTCTATATGCAATTTACAGGTGTGGGTAGGCAGTCTGGATCAGGACCACAGCAGGGGGGCAGGCAAAGGCCCCCCACTAGGTCCCATGCTAGGGCTCATGACCATGATAGGTGCCCCACACTTATTTTTGAGTAAGAGAAAGGAACAGACGTAGCTGCGTGTAGTTTGGCTCGGGGTCTGCCCGGCAAGCAGAGTGCTGATGGTGCAGGAGGCAAGGTGTCAAACCTTAACTGCCGGGACGCCACCCCCTGGTGCCTTACAAGGTGAGAGAAGTCAAGGAGATTGCAGGATTGGCAAGGAGAAGATTCTACTTTTGCTTCTGCAATGATCAAGCTTAATAAGAGAGAATGTAACAGGCAATAAACATGGAATTAACACTAAAAGACTAGAATCGAATCCTACTTAACGCAATTAATTTGAGTCAAAACGTATGCCTGAAATAAAAGCACAGATCTGCATATAAAAAGGGACAAACTCCAATATAATCTAATCAAGTAATAAAAGAAGCTATTTTCCACTTTCTCTTTAATTTGCAGATATTTCCAGCTCACTTATTCTCTTAATTTACTTTCTTGTGCATTAGGGAACTAACTAATTTTTAAAAAATGAAATATAAAAACACATTTCCCTTTAAAATTACTCATAACCTCCTGCTAGGTGTAAAACTAATTTGACAAAGCGATGAACAACACAAACAAAAGTAGCTATTAAATCCCAATGGTGAAATATTTCCCTTATCACTTATTTTTGCAAATTGCATAGCTAGCTTGCTGATTTCAGGTTCCCACTTAATTAAAAAAAATGTGTATTTATTCCAGCACTTGCTTGACTAACACTCTTATAATATGTGCATCAAACTTTTGACACAAAACCATTAAAATTCATAAATATTGCATTCCAATGGAAATGAAATTAGATCTGTCTTCCCTCTTAGGTGGGTCTTGTCAACATTAAGAGAAGCATATCCATTGCCATTAGCTTCAATTTACATAAATAAATTTGCCGGCTGTATAAATAGAAAGGCCTTCCGTGATAAATCCAAAAAGCAATGGAATGCCAGCTGCATTGCAAATGGTTTCTGCACTGGTTCCTAAGCTCCAAAGCCATTGTATGTAAATTAGAAACACAAATACGTCCCATGTTCTGTTGCAGGGCTGGAGATGGAGAAACAGGGTGAGCAGAACTTTCAGTTTGAATTTGGGGGTGGCAAGAAAAGGCAGAATTAAGATACCCTCTGACCTTACTGTGTGCCACCCCTGCCTCTTTTGTTTCTGCAGTATCAGTTATCCTAGCAGCAGCATTCCTCTCAAAAGCTGGCAGTCGCCATATTTTCCTCCCATAATTCCTCTCTGAACAATAGGGGGGGGAACCCGTTCCCCACAGAATGATTCTGCATGACGGCATAGCATCATTCCAAAGGATCCCAGCCACTGAGAAGAGAGCACTGCTGTCAGTAGGGCCCTTTTCTTCCCATTTCAGCTCTGCTCCCCTCTTCCTGCATCACCCCAAAAAGAGGACATTCATTTGCATATTCTTATTTATATGTATAGATGCAAATTTAGAAAGTGTTATTATAATTTAAATAGATATACAGTACATCTCGCCATGACTGTGACCAGGTGACCTCTGTGTGCCTGACTGTTAAGTCTGCTGCCCAGGGGCTAACTGGTGATGGGAAACTGCTCCTGTGGTTCTTTATCATTAAAACCAGACTTGGACTGGGCAGCCCTTCAGACAGAAGATTTATTTATTTATTTATTCATTCATTCATTCATTCATTCATTTCATTTCTATACCGCCCCACAGCCGAAGCTCTCTGGGCGGTTCACAATAGTTTATACATAAAAACAACAATAAAAGCATACAAATAGTTTAAAAGATTAAAAACCAAATTTAAAAACACAGTTTAAAATAAAAATCCAAAAGCTAATAAAACTGAGCCTACAGGTGACAATCCCCCCCCCCCCGTGCTATTCCAAGCTCCTAACTATTAAATGCCTCGGTATAGAGGGAAGTTTTAACCTGGCGCCGAAAAGATAGTAAGGTTGGGTCTCAGTTGGGAGCTTATTCCATAATTGGGGGGCTACCACTGAGAAGGCCCTCCTCCTCATTGCCACCAACCGAGCCTCTCTTGGAGGTGGCAATCGGAGGAGGGCCCCAGATGTTGAGCGTAGTGTCCGGGTCGATTGTGATTGGGAGAGACGTTCCGTCAGGTATTGTGGTCCTAAGCCGTGTAGGGCTTTATAGGTTAAAACCAACACCTTGAATTCGGCTTGGAAGCATATTGGCAGCCAGTGCAAACGGGCCAGAACCAGTGTAATGTACTCAGACCTTCCGGTCCCCGCAATAAGTCTGGCTGCCTCCAAAGATGCCTCCAAATAGAGGATGGTCCTCTAGCAGTCCTTCAACAGAGGACAGTCCTCTGTAAAAGAGGACACATGGCCACCTTACTTGAGGAGGAGATAAGACACATCTCCTCCAGACAGCAAGAATACATAAGAATAAGGGAAGAGAATAGGTCTTTGTCCCTCTCAACAGCCCACCAGTTTGCACCTATTTGCTTTGTCCCACAGAACTGAATGGGAGCCACCAAAACCCAAGCCAATTCCATATTTGCATATCTCCACCCCATATTCTGCAAAACCCCGCCCTTGGTTCTTTTTCTTGGTCACACTGGAGTGTGATGGAATGTTGGGAAGTGAATCTCATATCCAGACCATGAGGACCAACAACAAAATGTTGTAATATCACACCTCCCAGGAGGAACAGTTCTGTTCAGGACTCCAGCCAACTTGGAACCAGAACCTTGTAGTACCATTTGGACTTTGCAGGGCAGGAAGTGAGATTTCAAGATAGGCAGGGAAGGAAACGGGATAGCTTTTTTTCCCCCACCCTGTGTTATATAGTTCCACCCTGAACTGCAGCAGGGCTCAAGTTCAGAGCTGACCAGCTGCTAGCAGATGAAAAAAAATCTAGTAGACTGTATTGCAGGGGTTCAGAACTTCAGGCCCAGGGGCCCAATCCAGCCCAACTGGGGTCCCAATCCAGATTCCTGGGATTCCCAGATGACCATGCCCCTTTCACCCAACTGCCAATTCTTTGGTGGTTTCCTGGCATTTTCCCCATTCTAAAAGGTGGAAGTGCCTCTCCCAAATATGCCGGTATTTTTGGCACCACTGGAATGCAACCCCCAAGAGCTTCCCCAAAATGGAATTTGGCCCTTGGGCTGAAAGAGGCTCAACACCACTGCTGTAGCGAGATAGACTTGCTGGCAGATCACAACTTAGCCAACACTGCCAATCTACAAGATCAACCAATGGAGGAGAGGGGACACCTTGCCCTGTGTGTTATGAAAATCTTGCTAAAATAAACCAATCGTTGCTTTGATCCAGTAGTCTATGTGTTGTTATCTTATCCAGAGAAAAGCATACTGTTCAAGACAAGACAAGCTGAGTCATGCAGTATGTCTGTTGTTGCTGGAGTGTACCACTCCAGGTGGGGAACTGCATGCTTCAATGCTCAGGGCATGTTAAGAAGTCCCCGACTATACAAAAAAGGCTTGTCAAGATGTTGTTCCAAGGAGAAGGCTAGATGACATTCCTAAACTTTAATGCACCAGTTTTCTATATGATGGATCCATTCCATTTTACTTTGGGGCAAAGTTGCATTTCACTGCTGCATTTGGCAATGTTGCAAACCGAGCATCATGTTCCAATGCATGTTTCTATTTGTAGGAACTTCTCAGTGACAGGAAGGTATTCTGGCTGGTGCCCAGAATGCTCAGTGAACCCTGGCAGTGCAAGTAAAAGCATGTTAATGTGCTTAAAAAGGGGGGGGGATCTAAGTCCTGGGGCAACTCTGAAACCATTCCATGTAAAACTGTATTCCACAGCCACTGAGCGTGCTCACTTCTCCTTGGACTATTTGGGGGTTCCTCTCCCTTTAGTTTTTTCCCCTAACATTCTTTTTTTTTTTTGTACTTCGGCAAGCCCAAGCCTGCTAATGCATCCCTCTTGTGCATTAATTATGCAATTTGGCTATGTAAGGATTGGCACTTGGAGAACGACTTCACTAGTAGTATATAGCAGGCGTACAGAACCTCAGGCTCGGGGGCAGAATCCAGTCCTCTGGGTTTCACCCAAGCCAATTCCATATTTGCCAGATGGCCCCACCCCCTTTACCCTGACCTCCCATTGTTTGGTGATTTCCCATCTTCCATACTGCTGGTATATAACTATATCCTACAGCAGAGAGTTTCCCCAACTCCATAATTATTCTGGGGAAAGAATTGCAGAAACGCCTAGCTCAGTGTTCTCCAACCTTGGGTCCCCAGATGTTTTTGGCCTACAACTCCCAGCGTAGCTGGTTGGGGCATGGACTGGGAGTTGTAGGCCAAAAACATCTGGGGACCCAAGGTTGGAGAACACTGATGTGAACCCCTTCTGCTCTCCTTCTCAGCTCTCCCCACTTAAGAAGAATCCAGGTAATTGCAGTTGAGACAGCTTCATGTTGTTCATTTTGTATGTTCTCCACAAAAACAAAAGTTAGCAGATGTCCTATCGATATATACCAGCTATTTCTTCATCTACAGCACTCCTTGACTGCCTAAAGACACGCAGAATTAATCTCTTGTATTTACCAGATGTCATAGTATTAGGAGGAGCAGCTTCCTGATCCACTTGCCTTTTCACTGCCATCAGTTATATTCAGCACACTTCGTATTAGCTCAATGGCTTTTATGTTGATTATCATCCTGTTGTCATAAATAAGAGGCTGGCATGCATAAGAGATGCAATTATGAGTAAACAGCATCAGATGTTGTGGGAGGAAAGTTCCCATTGAATATCACTTCAGGTTTGAACATGGCCTTTGATTTGATCATATCCGTAGTCCTTCACAGCCCTTGCTCCCAAGCACTCTGTCTCCAGGCAGCAGCAAAAATGGTTTCGGCTATTGGTTAGACTATCCTTCTCCAACCTGGTGTCCCCCAGATATTTTGGAGTATGGCTCCCATGAGCTCCACTCAGCATGGCCAATGGTCAAGGGTGATGAGAGTTGTTCTCTAAAACATCTGGAGGACATCAGGTTGGGGGAGGTTGGGTTAGACCTTCGACTTGAAATGAAATATGTCAGTTCCCAAACATTTCGTACCCTTTTCCAAACATCCCAACATTCTAGTGTGACCAGCAGAAATAGGGGCAGGGCTGTGGAGGTAGGAGCTCTCAGTGGTTCCTATTGAGTTCATCAGGCCAAAGTATTGCTCCACCTGAGAACTCTATTATGGATGAGTGGGGGACAAGAGAATGGAATTCTCCCTCCTTCCCTCTCTCTTCCCCAGGCATCAAATGTGACAGCCTTTAGCTCAGGGGTGGGGAATGTGTGACACTCCAGTTGTTGTTGGACTGGAGATCCCATCATCCCTCACCATACTGGCTAGGGACAGATGGGAGTTGCAGTCCAGCAACCTGTGGAAGATCACACATTCCTAACTCCTATTTAACATGTATTTTCAAACAATGAATCAGTCCCACAACTATCTTGCAATCAAAAACGTATCTCAGAGTCCTCTAACATGATATTTTCCGTGCTAGGGATGGCAGAACCAGTAATTCTCAAGCTCACCAATGATGATGATGATGATGATGATGATGATGATGATGATGATGATGATATCCTGCCTTTTTTCCTCTTGTTAAGAACCCAAGGCGGCTTCCATAGTCCTCCTCTCCATTTTATCCTCACAACAACCCTGTGAAGTGAAGTAAGTTAGGCTGAGAGTCAGTGACTGGCCCAAAGTCACCCAGTGAGCTTCATGGCCAAGCGGGGACTAGAACCCAGATCTCTCAAGTCCCAGTCCAATACACTAACCACTACACCATACATTGCAATCTTAGAGCTGGTGAGTTTATGATGCATGTATCTGTGCCTGTTCAAGAAACCATTCAAATCTGTTCTCAGATATGAAGCTCCCTGTGTTTCCAGCACAGATATCCTCTTGCATGGTTCAGCACTTGCTGCTTCACAAAAGGATCCATTCCTCCCACAAAAACACCAATTAGGATAAAGCTATATGCTAATGTGGGCCAGAGAAGAACACATTCGGGCATGGGCCTAGAGCTGGATTCATTTCCCAGATCAATCTCCCTGCATTGTGTTATGCAAATCACCCACTCCGGGTCTCAATTCCCCATTTGTAAAATGGAAAAGAAAGAAAAAAACCAATAACAACAACAGCTTTCTTTGCAGGATTGCCAGAAGGACAAACAGGCAGCACGCACTAAATATGTGGTATAACTATTTATTTATACTAATAAAAAAAAAGTATTACATCTATCTGTCAGCACCACAGTGCCAAGACCATGAAACTGAGACACCTGAAACTTGGCACGCATACTAAGGGGCCCTAGTGGTGTGCACCTCAGGGTTGTTGTTGTTGCTGCTGCTGCTGTTTTAAATGCATTAGTTAATTCTAATTAATTTAAATGTTTGCATGTGGTTGAGGCCTGCCATAACATCTTCAGCCACTGGGGCTGACTTCCCTAACCAGTAGAGACAGTGTCACGGTCCATACAGTTTGAAGCCAGGGGAGATTAGTAGGTTGAGGGACAGCGTCATACACCTGCCCCCCCCTGCTATGGGACAGCCCCCCCCTCAGGGGAATGGAGCAGACAGACCACACCCTCAGGGGTTTATAGGGGTGCAGCATGGAAGGAGCCATATTTATGGGTGCCAGCAGCAAGCATGGCTTCACTCAGATGGGGTGGTCACAATATGCCCAACTCTGACAGCTGTGTAAGTTTGCTTGAAGTCTTTGCTGTCTCAAAGCAAGGCCTGTCCCAACATTTGTGGGGACAGGTCCATTTGCTAGTGAGAAATAAGGATAGTTAGGAATCAGTCCTAATTATAATTATAATAATGTTTATTTACGGTCTACCGACCACACCAATATATATATACAATACAAACAAGATATACCAGCTCTCAGTTGTACATGCAGAATAAAAACATACAATAAAACCGAATCAGGCAAGCATAGAAGGTCTAGTCAAAATAGCAACATTCAAGAATTTTGCAACTTCCTTAGTGATTAAACTATTTGAGCCATCAAGCAAAATGGTCAAAGGAAACTCTAAAGATCGTCCAGGGAAAGTTTGTGTGCTTGGATGTATTAGAGTCTCTCTAGCCCCTCAATAGAAACTGCAATTAAATAGAACATGCACAACAGATTCCACCTCCTCGTTGTTGCAGGGGCAGCATCTATTTTTCACTGGGATTTTACTGTATCTGCCATCCAAAAGTTTGGAGGGTAGAACATTAAATCGGACTAAGGAGAATACTATCCTGTATTTAGGGATAGATAACCACTCTAAATAGAGCATTCCATTTTTAGGATAAAGGCCCGCAAACCCAGTGACAGAGGGGAACATGGGCCCTGGGCTGCTGCATGGAGCTCTTGGAAATTGATGTCAGTCAGTGTCTGCTTGACTAGAAATTTAGCTTTCTCCCAGGACAAGGATAGCAAATCAGTCCTAATTGAGTTGCTAAAAATTCACTCCCTCTTAGAGTGGAAGTTCAATTATTGTGAGTGTTACATGGGGTTAGTGTTTGCCTCTCAAACACTAGAGCAGAAAGAAATCTCAAAATATCATTTTGTTGATATCTCATAACAATAAATTAATACGAAGACATGCATGCCAGACTTCATTAGGTTTGTTCTCTGCGGAGAAGCGACTTTTAAAGTTGCTCCCCTTCTTTCCTATAGTTCCAGATGCTCTCAAGATGTCTTCTCGAAGCAAGAGCAGGGATCACGTGAACCTAATAGAAATGGACAAGCCTTGCTTGGGTTAAGTAAACAAGTGTTTCAGTGCCAGAGGATATTCAAGGTGATCTCTTTTGTTCCAGTTGCTAGGTTGATGCAGCTTTGCTGTGAATCATTGTGAAACCTGGCATTTTCACAGCTTCAGAAACTTACCACAAACATATTAATAGCCAACAACTAACAGTAAGGACAGTCAAGTGTGAACTCAGCCATCCTTGCCACCTAGTCAGATATTGGGTGCATGTAACACAGCAAAGCGAGGCATGGCTCAGGTTTGGGGGCTAAGCAGAGAAGTGAATTTGGGCAGAAGGAGGAACAGTTTTAGAGTTCAAAGGTCAAGATTCACTAGCATCATCATTGTGAACTTGAGGGCCACTGCTGTCAAGTATGTCTCATCTCCTTCAATGGGAGGAGAGGAAGAAGAAAAATCACTATGCTAAAAGGAAGAGAAGAGCCAAACAATGCTTTGGTATGTGGCCATCAGAGTTTTGATTGGGACAAGGCAAGCAGATCATCTAACACCTGCTATGGGACAGCCCCCCCTCAGGGGAATGGAGCAGACAGACCACACCCTCAGGGGTTTATAGGGGTGCAGCATGGCAGGAGCCATATTTATGGGTGCCAGCAGCAGGCATGGCTTCACTCAGATGGGGTGGTCACAATATGCCCAATTCTGACAGCTGTGTAAGTTTGCTTGAAGTCTTTTGCACCAGCTGCACTCGTTACCAATGCATTTTGGAACCCAATTTGGTATTGGCCTTTAAATCCTTTTATAGTTTGGGACAAAATTACTTAAAGATCAGCAACAGAGGCCCTTCTCACATGCTCACCTTTGGAGCAGTTAAGTGGGCAAGAGAGGACCTTTTCTGCAGTGCCCTCACACACCTCTGGAATGGTTTGCCATTGGGAGCCTACCATGGACACAGACCCAGGACCCTGAACCTTCATTCTCATAGGATCCAAACTCATTGTCCTCTGAGGAGGCTCCAGAGTTAATTGCTCAGGAAGAGTAGTTGGACACAGAAAGGCATCACAAGGCTTCCCCCTCCTCAAGACCTACTAGTTCCCCAGAAAGATTCCAGGGGTTGGCTTCCCTTCATCCAGAGAAGGTTAAATAAATTAATTAATAAATATGCAATGTATGCACAAAGTTTTACTGGCCATTTCTTATTTAATGTCCCCCAAAACAGGCCATTTCTTATTTGGCCTCCTCAGATTAACCCAAA
Organism: Shinisaurus crocodilurus; assembly: GCA_021292165.1. NCBI lineage: Eukaryota > Metazoa > Chordata > Lepidosauria > Squamata > Shinisauridae > Shinisaurus > Shinisaurus crocodilurus. Next base: position 11,916,372 of record CM037883.1, on the reverse strand, counting down.
AATTACCTGAGATCTCCCCACTCCCAAATCAGAAAGTCTTGGGTAATTTTTCTAAGACAATTTGAGGGGTTTGGAAAATATTTCTGCCCCACTCCACCACCAACCTCCCTCATTCCCAAAAGCCGTCTTGGATCAGTCACCCCAAAACATATTCCTCCCCTCTGATTGAAGATGATTTGGGCAAGAGCAGCAGCAGGGGAGATGTACGTGGAGAAGAGAGGAAGGTGGAGGAAATATTCCAAAGTATGCTGGGGATTCTTCTCCAACTTGGATTTTAATCTGAGCCAGAGAAGATCTTTTGAAGTGTGTAAAGCTCATCTCTCGTTGGGCTTTATTTCAAGCTGCCAAAGTTCATTTCCCCAAAGCAAGTAGAGTGTCCATCCAGTCCACTTGACCAAGCTGCTCACTGCAAAACCCCAAGAGTGCCGTAACCTTTGCTGACTCCAACTGCCAAATAGTTTCTCCTCAGTTCCCCCTCCTCAGACACACACACACACACACACACACACACACACACACACATCCCAAGCAGGGAGGATGCGTTCAATAGCTGGCAGCCACCAGCCATCAATGCATATTTTAACAAACACCCATTCTGACTGAGGAAGCATTTTTAACTAGGAGCGATATATAACGGCTTAGACAAAAGGTCGTCTCATTACTTGGCAGGGCTCCCTAAGTATGTCTTTTTAAAGCTTAGGAGAGTTTTATGCTGAGATTCTGATCTGGCAGAGTTGTCTTTGACTTGTTCTTAAGCTAATTGAAGAGGTAGGCATAAAGTGGCGGAGGGGGGGAGAGATCTCTGTGGAGTCCTCCATTTTATCCCAACAAGCTTTCTCACTTTCTTCCACCCACTTGGTAACAACGCTTTCCTCTCATATTCTACAGAGGGAGGCAGTGCCACATCTTCCCACTCGCATGGCTATTATTGTCCCCACCTTTCGTCAAGATGATTTAAATCTGAGAGAAACTTGCTTAGTGATTTTTTTCAGAAAATGTGTTTTAAGAACGTCTCCCAAAAGTCCTGCAGTGGCCGTTACTCTAGAAGATCTGCCCCCTACACCCACCATTATCTCCTTGTTTCCATAGCAGCTCTGCTCCCTATTTCTTCAGTTGTTGCTTTTGCTTCCCCCTTGCCATTCTTCCAGTCTGCCTCCAATCCCCTAAAGTGAAACAATATTATATATATTCTTATTAACCTTTTCTTAAATTTAGCACCTTTGCCCACTCACTCCAAGCTCCATGTAGCTTCTTCGTGAGAAAATTCCACCTACGTCCTAACAAGATGCACCTCACGTTGGAATGTCAAGGCAACACTGCGGTAATAGCTTAAATGTATGAGGAAAATCCAGTTTCTTCCAAGTCATACTTGACTGCAATCTAATATTTTAATTTGACTTTATTTAAAATATTTTTTTCCCGAAGCTGCTTTTCAGGGCACACTGCCCTCACACAGCAGCTTACAAGGTTATAAAACATGGGAACATATAATGACAGGTATCCCTAGGGTCTTCCGCTGGTGGAAACTGCTGCTCTCCTGCTGATCTTCACCATGGCAGCAACTGAGGATTGGTGAGAATTTAGTTTCAGTTTGGATTTGATAAGAATTTACCAAAGCTTATACATTTCTTCATATTAAGGATGGAAAGAACTTGAGATTTTTTAAAAAAATGAATGCGTTAAGAAACTGAAAATGATGGAGTCATTCATCCAGACCTCTGTGTTAAATAAGCACAATCCTATGCAAGTTTAGACAGAAAAAAGGCCTACAAGTCTCAGCATGCTGGAAGCTGTAGGACTTTTTCTGTCTAAAGTTTCATAGGATTGCACCCTTAGCAGGGGTTTTTGACAAGCTCCTCATCTTTAACAGCAATATGGCAGGAAGGTACAATGTGGTAACCTCCATGTATGAGCCAACCTTCTGGGGGTGTATGCCAGTGGTGGGTTGGACCACACCAAAAAGTGGGTGGGGCCAAAGCAAAAATCAGTGGCACTGCCCCCTCTCATGTATACACACATGCAGACATATACAGGCACACACACACACACACACACACACGCACCTATTCTCATGGCATCATCCCATGAAAGTGATTGGTGGGAGATTCAGCACAGATAAAAGGAAGGCCTTCTTCACACAGCACAGAGTTGAACTATGGAATTCACTTCCACAAGATGTAGTGATGGCCACCAGTTTGGATGGCTTTAAAAGGGGATTGTGCAGATTCATGGAGGAGAAGGCTATCAATGCCTCCTAGTCCTGATTGGCTATATGCTATCTCCAGTGTCAGAGGCTGTATGTCTATGTGCACCAGTTGCTGGGGAACATGGGCAAGGGGATGCTGTTACACTCATGTCCTACTTGTGGGTTTCCCATGGGCAGCTGGCTGCCCACTGTGTGAACAGAATGCTGGACTAGATGGCTTTTTGGACTGATCCAGCATAGCTCTTCTTATGTTCTAAGCTACAGAGAGCTTCGGCTATTGGGCGGTATAGAAATAATAATAATAATAATAATAATAATAATAATAATAATAATAATAATAATAATAAATGCTATTTGAATCGCATGTAGCCATGACTTGTCTTTTGTTTTACTCTAGTGTAAGTTTGTGTGGCCCTAATTCATGCCTCTTCTTATGTTCTTAGGTTCACATGCACCAAACACATAATATACACAGAGAGGGAGGGAGAGACGGAGGGAGATTCTGCCTGCATGGCGATTAGGCTTTTAAAAAGCTCCCGTTGATTCCAATGGGACCTTTTGAAAAAAGCTTAATTTCTGCACAGGAGGGCAGGTGAGAAATGGAAGGTGGAGGTATGGAAGGCAACTGAAGTCTCCACAGGCTGCATCTGACCCCCAAGCCCAGTTCCCAAATGAGCGCATTTTATCAGACGTGTTTTTTCCTGTTCCACAGAACACATCGCAAGTCCTGATACATACGGCCGGCTCTCTGAAAATGAAGTGCATCCAGTCCACGGTCTGTTTCCAGGTGGCATGTACAGAAGAAATCTGCAGGGGGGGAAATCCAACAGAATGGATTTCTCACACATCCCTATTTGGTGAGTGGCTTTCAGATGTGATGCCCATAAGCCTATCCTCAGCATTGGATATAAATACTGCAAAAGGTAGACAGGGAGTATTTTTTAAAAGAGAGAGAGAGAGAGAGAGAACAAATGAATCTTGTATTGCTTTAAAAGGTTACCTGAGGTCCAGTAGAACATGATTTAATGATTTAAAGCTTTCTATCTGCTTCGGTAGAGTCATGAGATACCGAAATTACAATTTTAACAGTTTATAAGTAACGAGGAGCATCTCACCCTTCTCAGATGTACAAATCCAGTAGAAAATTCCAGCACTCATTTTTCCCCCTCCCCTCCAAGTTCTTTCTAAGTAGGAGCCAGCACACGTGCCCAGCATCACAGGAGATGCTTCACAAGGTACCTTATAGACTAAATACAAGAACACATTATTGTACTTAAATATATGCACTTTAATTAACCCCGAATAACGTAACATCACAGTGTCAATCATATGCAGAGAAATCTGCATCAGATTCAAACTTCAGATTTCTATGTGGATTTCACAGTGCATCGGCTTTTTCTGAGTCATGCCAATTCTGTGGACTGGTGAACCTTTTTTTTTTTTTTAACTTTTGGGAGGATTTCCGCAAATTTGTACTTGAGCTAATGCACGTCAGCACTAATGCACAGTTGTGCTAATGTGCTGTAGTGCAAATCTGCACTTCCACTAATGCACATTAGTGCCAATGCACAAATGTGAATCAGAACTAATGTGCATTAGCACAAGTGGAACAAAATTTTCCAGAGTCCCTAAAAAAAAAAAAATCTGATTCCATCAATGAGCGGACAATGGAATGAAAGATTTCTGACAATCCACAAAACACAGACGGAACTGGTTTATCAAAATCTGTACATTCCTACTCTCTCCTATGCAAAGCATGCCCTCATAGGAGGAAGGTTTCAAGAAAGCCCCATGAATATGGTCACATATCATTTACACACAAGCCCTATTCAGACATTATCACCCCACACATTCAAACAATGTATGGAGAAGGAGTGGTGGTGCACACACTGCCCTGCTCCAAGATCCCATTCCTATTGGCTCCCCCTGCAGACTCCTCCCCTCCACAGGCTAGTCCCACCCCAAACATTCCTGCATGTGTTGGTTCCATCCCCAGCCTCCTCACCTTGAGCAGAATGGTATGAGGGGAGATTCTTTGCATATTTTGCTGGATGTGCTTGCTTAGAATCCTCCCCAGGATCAGGAACCCCAATAGTGCAGAGTTCCCAGTCATGGGGAGCATTCTAAGCACAGTTACCTGAATCCACAAAGTCTTCCCTTAGACCATCCTACTCAAAGTAGGAAGAGTGTTGGTGGACATGATGCATACAGAGATGATGCTGGAGGGCGAGGCCAGGATGTGTGTGATCCCACATAGCCCTCAATGCATTTATCTTGAATGCCTGAATGGGGCTGCACACACCCTTGCAGGGTGGGATTGCACCAAACAAATGCACCTTTCATTCTGAAGGGCACCTGTATGAAGGGAAATCCCTGGATATCCCCTCCCCCTGAGGCAGCCAAAGTAGGTCCTGTGGCAAATGGTTTGGCCATCCAGGAAGGTGGGATATAGCCATGGATGACTCAGTAGTAGTGGAAAGCATGGGCATTGCTCCCCTTGACAATTTGTTGCTGTTTTTCTGCCCGTACGTTTTCCAGCTTAAACAAAAATGGATATTATTAGGATCTTCAATTCTGGCCCAGATACCAAATTACAGGTTCGTGTAGTTATCAAAAGGTTGCACGGAGTACACCCAGCTCTGTTAATCAGTCAGTCAGGCGATCACTCGTGACCGAGTAAGATTGTCTTCCAGGATTAAAAAAAAAAAAGAAAATTTACAAAAAGGAGATTTTAAAAGGAGGACAATTCTAAAGAAAATTGTATAGACTCTAGCGATGGGTCCGTAAGTGACTGTGGAGGCCAATTCTAGATCCACACAGCTTCCCACAGTGAGGACACAGGTTACCAGATGGAAGATGGTCTTGGGCCAGACTCTACCCTACTGATACAGTTTTCACAACTATGGATGTTTTATGTCCTATGTTTAATAAAGTGTACAATTAGATCCACTAAGTAAAACGGGTATTCCATGTCTTCTTAGTTCTCTTAACGAGCCTAATCTTAAATTTCAAGTTCAAAGGTGGTGTAGCAGCAAGATATATGGAGGGGCGGTGGAGCCTTGTTAATCTCTTGAAGCAAAACCAAAGAGACTTCTGACACTTTAAAAGAGGACTAACAAATTTATTACAGGCACGCAAGCTTTCATGGGGCTACAGTCCACTTCATCAGATGGAATGTGAGGAGTTGGTCCTTTAAAAAATGTTTTTAGCAAAAGCCATTTCTTATCATATGTTTTCCACAATCTTTTGCTAGCAATGTGGCAAATACTAATAATACACTTAGTACACATTCTGTAAGCTTTATTTTTAGGTATCAAACAACACTTGGCTCACACATTTGAATACACACACAGACACACATGAATGCACACACAACATCCTCACCACTGAACGGCAGAAATCCACAATATACCATATCCATATATACCAGGTTAGGGATCATAGGAGTCAATTCATTCACTCATGAGTGACTGTGTCTCAAGATCAATATACACTGACCAATGTTTGATTGAGCAAAAGGGCCCAAGGTGCATTTCTTTTAAGCTAACATTAATTTCCTTTAAGCTTGGATTAACTGTTTTTCTGTTATGCACCTGGGAGGAAGAGATCCGTGGGTCACACGCGTTTCTAATAAATATTCAGAAAACTGAAAATGGGCATCACTGGGATGTTGAAACTTGGAAAGGAAAGCATTTTCACATTTTGGACTCTTTGCCATCTGGCGGTTCATTTCCCAGCGTCCTCGAACCATAATGCTGTCTAGCTTAAAATAAATACGATCACACTTTCCAGCACCCTCAAGCAATCTCCTAAGGTGTTTGGTATATAGGGGTCATTTTGGGGTGCTTCTTGAACATTTCTAAGGGATCCTGACACTTCTTGACACACTTCTTGGACTATCTGTGTAACACAATGTCTTTAAACTACTACCACCACCAATGGTGCTGGGGTGGGGGACTTGCACTTGTCTAGGGAGGTCCCTGGGTCACTCCCTCAACTGTTATTGGGTGACTTGTTATTAGCAATATACATATCACTAATAAATAAGAAGTGAATTGCGATAGTGGGAGGGGAGATATGGAAGCCCTTTGTGAAGTATTTCTGTCTTGATACATTTAAGGCGCAATCCTATGCAAGTTTAGACAGAAAAAAGGTCTACAACTCCTAGCATGCCCCAGCCAGCTATGCTGGCTGGGGCATGTTGGGAGTTATAGTCCTTTTTTCTGCATAGGATTGCACCCTTAGTCAGCTAGCTGTCCATAGGACTTGCACAGATGGCTGGTTGCCCACATGACCTTCTCCTTGGGTGGCCAAGAATCTGTTGGGTTATTATTATTTTTTTGTATTTGTTTTTGACAAGGCCTCTCACAGCCTTAAGTGGTACATGCCCTGCAGATTCACTTCTCCTGTCAGAAAAAGCTGGAGGGATATTTGTTAATTTCTTCCATCTTTGATCTCCCCAATAGCCAATGTTCTTTTGGTGCATCACAAAAACTAAAAGAATAACATGCAATATAAAACCATACAAGCTAAAAGAAGAAAATGCAATAAAAAACAGAAGAACATACAAAACAAGGTCACTTCCATGCTCCTCCCGCCCTGAAAAACACTTGCATGGCCGATTTTGGCTGACTAAGTGTCATGCCTCAGAGCACAAAGGAAGGAGGCTGAGGTGCCACCAGGATACCTCATATCATGGCGGTGCCTGATTCCTCCCCTCCCTGCCCCCTGGGCTGGAATGCCCACAAAACCCCTTCTCTGAGTTCTTCCCCTTCCATTTCTCATCTGCCCTCCGGTGCAGAAATTATGCTTTTTTCAAAACACCCTAAGGGTACAATTCTATGCATGTTTAGACAGAAAAGCCTAATAGCCATGCAGGCAGGATCTCCCTCCCTCCCTCTTTCTGTATATATATATTATGTGATTGGTGCATGTGAACATAAGAAGAACCATGAATTAGGGCCACACACACTTACACTACAGTAAAACAATAGACAAGCCATGGCTATGTGCGATTCAAATAGCAGAACATGTAGTTTAGAACTTAAAGAACATAAGAAAAGCCCTGCTGGATCAGACCAAGGGTCCATCTAGTCCAGTATTCTGTTCACACAGTGGCCAACCAGCTGCCCACAGGACCCCACAAGCAGGACATGAGTGCAACAGCACCTTCCCACCCATGTTCCCCAGCAACTAGAGTACATAGGCACACTGCCTCTAATACTGCATGTACACCACTCATTAGTAAATCAAGAAAGGACTCTCACTCAAGAAATGATGATATAGAGATGGTCATTTATCAAGTGGTAACTTTCCATGGCACGTGAGAAGTCTCCTGGGTGCTGCACTTCATTGTCAAAGAACATGCTTTGCATGCAGAAGGCCCCATGTTCAATCCATGGCACCTCCAGTTAAAGCACGTGTGGATAACCATAATGTGGTGCGGGACTGGATGACCCCCCCAGCCCTTCATCGGCTATATGATGTCATTGGGTGTGGCCCATGGGGGAGCCCAAGCTTCTGTTGGCCAAATGGACTGGATCCAAATCCCCTGAGTTAAAGGGACTTAGATAGAAATCCCACTGCTTGAGACACTTGAGTGCCATTGCAAGTTGAAGAATACTGGGCTAAAGTTCTACTTACAACTAGGCAAGACAATACAGAAAATCAAGCTGTTCTGGAGTGTGCTGAGCTACCAGCAGCTGTGGAGCTTAGCCCAAGTCTCAGCCTGAACAGGAAACCTGCCAACTTGAGTGGGCAGAATCATTCCAGTACCTGGGAGCCCTTTTGTATCTAACGAGCAGACCAATGATCAGGAATACTGGGAGGTGAGTCTAAAGCATCTGGAGATCTACTTTGTGACCACCCCTGGTCTAGGGTACCCTTTCCTAACATGGCACCCTCCAAATGTGTTGTACTACATCTCCCATTATCTCCAACCAGCATGGCTAATGACTGTGCTGGTGGAGGATCATGGGAGTTATAGTACAACACAACTGGAGGGTGCTAGGTCATGGAAAGCTGGTCTGGGGAGATGTTGTTCCAACCAGCTAACTGCAGGAGTTAGCTGTTCACAGGGCTGTGGGTTTCCCAGTTCTAGCCATGAGTGTGGACAATTCACTAAAGGTGGGCTCTCTGTGTTATCCTGCCTAGTGGATAGGCCTTTGTGTCAGCCAGAGCAGCTAGACTGGTCGGGACGAAGAAGAGGGCCTTCTCTGTGGCGGCCCCCGTACTGTGGAACTCTCTCCCAAGTGACTTCCGCCATGCCCCCTCTCTGCTGAGCTTCCGCCGCTCACTAAAAACTTGGCTGTTCAGGCGGGAATATGGGATGGGCTAAGATTTTAAAATTTTATACTGTTTTAATGTATTTTATTCTGTTTTTATCTTATGTACATCGCCCAGGGTGGCCAGTTGCCGGCCAGATGGGCGATAAATAAATGCAAATAATAAAGTTGTTTTTTTTTTAACCACACATCAGGTACAGATCTGTGGTAAAATGAATATCTGGTCTCAGCTTATCCACTTGCTTCTTTTGCCTTTCTGGCTCCTTGTCCTCCTTGATGCAAAAGATAATAACGATTATTTACTATTTCCCCATCCATCCTTTCCAACTTTTCCAGTCACTGCCTTTGCACATTGTTCTGCTCTAGTCCTGATTGATATTTCCTTCCCATCCATGAAATAGTCTCTGTTCCTGTCATCCAGTGTTCAGCACGTACGGTCAACATTTCTCGGCAGAAGAGAGCAGTCAGCGGGAGTGCTTGTTTCTCGCTACATAATAAATGCTTTGGCACCCATTCTGGGCATCCATCTGTTTTGCAAAAGATGCAGCTAAAGACAAGTTTCAGCCTGGAGGAGAAAAGCAAACACACTCCCAAAAAGATGATTTTCATTACCTTATAGGCGTCTCTCCCACATTCAAGCATGCACACACACACGACACACACACGCACACAGGTATTAGAATCCAGGTATTATTCAGGAAGGTGCCATTACTGGAGTACCACCTCATAGGTATGACAATTGGCACGATTGCGCATGGTCAACAAACTCCAGTCCAAGCTCTTACTTATGGTCTTATCTACTTTTTTTTCTTTTCAAAATGATCATTGCAGGTGCATTTCAGATATCTATATCATCTATATCATCTATATCTATCTATATCTATATCTATATCTATATCTATATCTATATCTATATCTATAGATAGATAGATAGATAGATAGAGAGATATAATCTATTACTGTATTTTAAATCTTTGCACTGTGGCTAGGTTTTATTTTCTTTTTTAAAATTTATTTTACACAATAGCATTAAACTTTAAACCTTTATTTGTAGTTTATCATGTTGTGTTTTATGGTTTGTGAACTACCCAGAGAGCTTCGGCTATTGGGTGGTATAAAAATGTAATAAATAAAAAATATATAATGCATATGTGCGCGCACACTCACACACAAGCACATGTATTGGATACCTGCCAATAAATGCACAGCACACGTGCATGCGTGCACGCACACACATGCCCAGTTGGTTTTAAGGTGCTATTCCTATCTTTTTCCAAGAGAGAGAGAGAGACTAGCTTGATCCCAAATTTTGGTGCAATTTATTTCAATATGCTGTTTGGAGATAAGTGGGGAAAAAAAGGAATGACACTTTAAAACCAACTGGGTGGGTGGGGTGTGTGCTATGCATTTATTGGGTGGTAGCCAAAGCCTGTAGCCAGAAATATAGAGAGAGATAGAGAGAAAGAGAGATAGATAGATAGATAATTCAATTGCATTGCATCTTCCATTAGAATAATATTGGGTAGAAGAAATGCTACCTGCATGCTTTTCCTTCTTTCTCCACAAGTAACAGTACTAGAAGTGTGTTGTTGTTTTTAAAATAAAAGCTGGAAACTCAGGATTCAGTGGGGGCTTTCTTCCCCATGTGAATAACAGCTTCAGAGCAGCCATTTTCACCAGGACCACAGCGGGGGGTGGGGGGTGGGATGATAAACTCCTCCCTGCCCATTGTGATTCCAACAATGATCATCAGCCATCCCTTCCTCCCCCATGCAGTGGCTGTTCTTTGCATTTTAAAAATGTATGCTAAATGCAAAGATGCATTTACAATCCAAGCCTATATATGTCTACTCAGAAGTCATCCCCATTGAGTTCAATTGGGCTTACTCCCAGGTAAGTGAGCATAGGATTGCAGCCTTAATGTCACATCTAGTTTGAGACTGAGACTGCCGTGAGTTCTGAGATGTTTTTACTTGCCATTGGCAAAGTGTCACTAGAGGTTCTCTAGACTGGGTTTGCTGCTGGCAAAAGAGGCAAACACAGCAGGGAGCTCTTAGGTTATGGACTTCCACAACCTGCTGCCCTCCAGGTGTTTTGGACTACACTCCCAACATTTCTGACCATTGTCCATGCTGACTGGGATGGATGGGAGTTGTAGTCCAAAACATCTGTAGGGCAGCAGGGTTGGAGAAGGCTACCTTGGTACAGCAATTGCATGGTAAAACATTGTTCATATGTGTTTCACTGAATTTGGAGGTCAGAAAACCATTAAATGTCAACAAACCTTCACTTTAAGAAAACCAATCCATTCAATATTCAACTGAATAGTGAATTTCCATCTATACACATAGGAGAATCCAGAAACACCTAGGCTGCTGCATGAATATTGTAGTGAACTGGGTGGTTTTGATTCAGATGAAGCCAGTACCTCTCAAATCAAGATCATATTTCTATCAACACATGACATACTCATTGAAAGAACTGTTTTTATGCATGCAAGGAAATTGTACTTCAGGCTTCTGTAGATGGTTTGTGGTTGATGAATAGCATCTGCTGCTCATCCATTATGCTGAAGAACATTTGATTTCTTCACCGTTGGCATCATGGATCCCTGTTATCTTACGTTCCCCATTATCAGTCTATTGGTTTCAGACTTATTCTTCACTGCATCACCTTTTTCACTCCTCGCAAGAGATGTATTGTACTATGTACTCTGGCTTAAAGAGATAATAATGATACAATGGTATGGTATCTCCCTCGAGTCAAGGTCCCAGTGTTTTTTGTGCTTTTTAAAGAAAAGCTCAACTTGGCTAGGCTGATGATAGGTATGGGCAAAAACAACAAGGCTATAATAATATAAGGATCTGAAATGGAAGACCTACAAGGAAAAGGGTAAAAAACAAAAAAAGCTTTTGGTGTTAGCTTAGACAAAGCTGAGTTGTACTTCAATAATAATATTCGATCTAGATCATGCTTCCTCTCTCCTCACCAACACCCTATTCTTTGAGTACCCAACAGAGTTAGTAGCATCATCCTAAATATAAATCATCATGACATCATTTATTATTATTTTTTGGTACAAAGATCAATACCTTAAAGTGACCATGTGGATTTGAAAGCTTGAAACATTTGAAACAATGCCTTGGTCTGATAAAAGGCATGAACATATGAAGCTACCTTATGCCATGTTGGACCATTGGTCTATCTAGCCTGATGTTGTCTGCCCTATCTGGTGTCTGTTATTCAGGGGCACAGACAGGGGTCTTTCCCAGCCCTCCAGCTGGGATCTTGTGCATGCAACTCTGCAATGTATCATTGAGCTATGGGCTATTTCCTGTGAGAATTGGGAATTTGGAAAGCCACTTCATTATCATAATGCTATGTTACTATTAGCAATCATATTTGTATCTTTTTCTTTCTCTGAGCAGCTCAGGGAAATGTACATGGGGCTACTACAATTGTACACTACCCTTCTCCAAGGAGGTCCAAGATGGGGTTGCTTTTTGGCCCAGTGTGGATCTTTGTCCAGTTTGTTCATTGCAAAAGAGTTGCTGAAGGGGTTCCACCAGTGGTCCAAATTGCGAATGGATATTTAAATAGCTTTTAGAAGATTTGTGATAGCACAACAAAGCACCATCTAGCAGGGGAGACTGGTGACTCCTATGTCAGTGGGGGTCCTTATCCATTACAGCTTTTATTCTGAGCTTTATAGGAGCTATCCATGTGCTCCATGGTGGTGAACCTAGTACAGCACCATGGATAGCTCCTATAAAGCTCATAATAAAAGCTGCAATGGATAAGGAGCCCCACTGAGACAGGAGTCACCAGCCACCCCTGTCATCTAGGGCCTATCTAGGGGCTAGTTTCTAGGCCCATAGCAGACCTTTCAGACAAACTGTTCATTGCAAGCAATTTGCATTGTCTGCCCATCCACCCACAAAGCAGCCTGCCACAATCTCAACAGTCCATGGGCCAAGTTCACATATGCATGTTTCTCATTCAACAAATGCAACATCTAGTGGTGATTAGCAACTGTGAATGGGTCACCAGGGCTGGTGTCAGACATTGGCACCATATAGCATCTGCAAAGGCCCATAGCACAGTAGAGGAGCCACTGCTACCCACTGGGGCCTCCTGCCCCGCCCCCATTTTTACTGCTGCCAATCCTCCTCCTCCTCCTCCTCCTCCTCCTCCTCCTCCTCACTGTTGATGTCGATGCACATGCTGTTGCAAGTGTGTTAGCAGTGAGAAGAACAAGGAGATGGAGCAGTAAGATGAGGCCACTGTCTGGGGGCTATCCTGAGGAGGATAACATGAGCTGAGAGGTCAACCAGGAGCCCCAAGTTTGAAAGTCATGGAGGTTTATTATCAGGAATTATTTGAGGAGTGAGAAAGAGGTCAGCACACACAGAAAAGGAGAAGGTATGTGAGTGGGTCAAGGCCACCTATGAAGGAGGGAGGGTGAGATCTCCAGGAGAGGAGGGTGTGTGGAGGGCCATGAGAAAGAGGAGGTGTGGAAAACTATCCAGGAGGGAACATGAGGCAAAGCTCCTGAAGTTTCCTGAGCCAAACAGGATCACCTAGAAGTTCTACCAGTTCTTCCAAGATAGCCTCAACCTCAGCCTGGTGGATGTTTCCAATGAGGCCCTGGCAAGAGGTGAGTTGCTAACCACATTCAAGGAAGCTATACTGACCTTCCTGGCCAATAATGGAGACTAGTGTGGCATTAAGAACTGGATACCCATTTACCTGTGCAATGCGGATTGTAAGGTGCTGGGAAAGGTGGTGAGCAGAGGAGGCTCTCAGGGAGGTTGTCCTGCACTGGAGTCAGACCAACCAACAGGCTCTGTGGGAGGACTATCTCAAGGGAGGCTGGTGACTCCTATGTCAGTGGTGCTCCTTTTCCATTGCAGCTTTTATTCTGAGCTTTGTAGGAGCTACCCATGGTGCTGTACTCCATCCCCAAAATAGGTTCACCACCATGGAGCACCATGGATAGCTCCCATAAAGCTCAGAATGAAAGCTTGTTGTGGAGGCTGCACAGCAGGGCCTCTGGAGAAGGTATGCCACTGTGAGTCAGCCCAGTGAATTATCCCTACGTATCTCATGAGAAGTTTGCAATCAAATTTCCGTAATTATGTTAATTCTGTAAAGAAATCCAGCCTTTATGCCCATAGCTCAGCTTTTCAGAGAGACTAGAAAGGACACGTTTCCTGAACAATTAATTAACAGAGGCAATTAAACTGCATTCTGTCACTTTGAATGGGCAGACATGGTACAATAATCCGACGCAGATGAAACAGACAATTTGCAGATCTCTTTAGGGGAGACCTCTCTGAGAGAATTAACTTTGTGTTGAATATGAATGTATTCAAACAAACAAACAAACAAACAAACAAAAAACTCAAGTTCCTTGAAGTTCTCCAAATTCCACTCCGAAGCCCATTCCATCTCGTATCTGTATCAGACTGCAATCTTGCTTTTTTGTCCTTTTCACATGGAAATCCATGCATATTTTTATGTGCATTTTTCCAAATGTATGGATCAATTGTGCGTATCTTTGAAATGTACACATTTTTCTCCCATTGATTGAAGCATGCTTGTGCACATGTTTCAAAAGTACACCTTTTTTTCACACACATAATAAAAAAGCAACAAGAAGAATGGCCCCTTTCTTTGCAATAAGTTATATTGGTTGCTAGACATGCAAATAGGTGTGGGATGAGAGTGAGGATTGATGCCACTTCCTAAAGTGAGGGGAAAGCAACACAATTGCCCAATGTATTTCCTATGGGAAGGGACATGGGGGGGGGGTCTCTCCCAGTTGAAAGATTACATGTTCTCCAAATACACACTATTATCGCCTGTTCCCTCTTTCAGAGGATACCTCTCCCCCTTGCACAGATAAAATGCTTCAGGAGAGAGCAGGCAGCCAAACAGAGAGCAAGATGAACAGAGGTCTGGGACATTATTATATAAGTTACACACAGACTGAAAATCAATGTCGTCCTGGAATGTAATGTTGCCTTCTGTGCTTCCAACAGTTCTCCCCCCCCCCTTTTAAAAGTATTTAAAAACAGACTATATGGCCGACAATTCATTTATATATTTCCTATATAATTAGTCACTGGCAAGTAAAACAAATTAGGTGCTTGATAAACACACACATAATTATATTTTCAAAGCATTTGTATTTATGCCTGGAAGATGGGACCGTTTTATGAATGTGTAATCAGGGATGTAAAATTGGAAAGAAAACAAAATTGAGCACAGCTAATTTGGTAGGAGAGGCAAATTAACGTTATGCCATGGGCCCTGCGCATGCATTGCCCTGATAAACTTGTTATTGGCAAAGGCTCCCTCTATGCAGAGGCTGGTAATCCGTCTTCTTTTTTCTGTCCTCCTTTATTACTCCTTTGAGGAAATGTTGTATATAAAATAAAGATCTGCACAAGCTAAGATAAGAGAGAGGCCATCCCCCCCCCCCCTAACCTGCTTAATCGCTAACAAGCTGGGATTCCATCACACTTCTTTTCTCTTCAGTTTACACATCTGGTGAGGTACAGGTGGGCACTGCACTAGAGCAGTTACAAAACAGTCACAAGCAGATGTGCCCCCTGTGAATGGGTTGAATGGGAAATTTTGCCTGCACCAAAGCAGCCACTGCAAGCTCCTGAAATAGTGCAGTGGAAAAGGTGAAGCTGGGGGATCGGCTACCCCAGCAGTGGCAGTCATGGGAAGCGGCATGAGCATGCTGATAATGAAGCCAAGTGGACAAAGCACAAGAGAATGAATGCATGAATGCATGAATGTGAATAAGAGACAAAGGGAAGCTTAATGCAGGAGGAGGGGGCAATGAAAGCCGGTGAAAATATGATTCGGAGAAGTCAGGCACCAAACAAAGAATAGACGGGAAGGAAGATCCAGCAATGCAAAGCAAGGAAGCATAGAACCCAAGGGGAAAGAGAAAGCAATCTGCTTCAAAAAGCAAAAAATATCCTTGCAGCATAAGCAGCTCCAGAGCATTGCCCAAGCAAGAGATGCACCAAACACTCTTAAGAGTTCTGGATTCCAGCATTTGTATATGAGTTGCTGAGACAAAGTGCCACCCTATATTCCCAGCTGATTTTATTGATCTTGCAGCCCAGAATGGGAAGGGGGCCAATTGAAAAATTTGAGAGAAGACAGTGAGTTTGAAAAGGCATGGGATTCCATCAGTCCCTGAGGATCAAATGTCCATTGGCGAGTTTTCTTTCACACTGAAGCAGGCACACAAAAGGAAGAACCTTTGGCTGAGTTCTCACAAATGGATAGACAAATAAATAAGTTTTTATTTATTTTTTTATTTCATTTATTTATTTATTATATTTATAGCCCACGTGTTTTTTTTCCTGCAAGGAACCCAAGGCAACTTACACAATCCTCCTCCTCCTCTCCATTTTATCCCCACAACAACCCTGTGAGGTAGGCTAGGCTGAGAGTCAGTGACTGGCCCAGTGAGCTTCATGGCCAAGTGGGGACTAGAACCCAGGTCTCCTGAGTCCCAGTCCAGCACGGTAACCACTATGCCACACTGGCTCTCTTAATTATTTATTGTTTTTATATACACATTTTAATGTCAGCTGCTTATATTAAACAGTATAGAAGTATGATGATGATAGATAGATAGATAGATAGATAGATAGATAGATAGATAGAAATCTGCACCTGGGCTATACCACTTCTAAACCATCTGTGGGGGCTCACATGACTCACATGAAAAACAATGTGCTGTAGCTTAAAAAAACTGGCCCAAGTGAGAGTATTGGTCTATACACTAGTCACTCTGATTGACTATGGCATTGCATTACCTCAGGGATATGGGGAGGGGTCATAGTTCGATGGCCTTGTAGACCCCTTCCAACTCTATGATCTATGAATCTATGTATTGCATGCAGAAGGTCCCAGCTTCACTAGTGATGAATGAGAATTAATTTTCAGTTTGTGAATCACTCGAAAATACCCCATTCACAACCCCGAACGCAAACACGAATGGGAGGCCATTTTCTCTGGAAATGTTCACAAATTCCTGAACTTGCACTTAGGTTTCCAAAATGTATATTTGAGAAATGCACAACTTTCTCAAAACGCACAACTTTCTCAAAATACGTACATTTTAAATAACCCACGCTCTAGTCTATCAGGGAAATTTGTGCAATTTCGGACATTTGTGCAAATTTGGGATTTTTTTGTGCAACTTTTATGGGGAATGCGGGGGGGAGCTGTTTACTGTTTGCATTGTATTAAAAATGAAAAAAATCTAATATACTGTTAATAACACAAAAAAGAGAAAGTCTTTACAATGGGCAAGCACAGCATGAAATACTCACCATTCTGCTACCTACAACTTGGACAACTCCTTAGAGGGCAGAGCAATTATTGTTCTACACACAATGTCCTATTTCCAGAATCGTTTGGTTTCAATAGAAAATCTGCATAAATTGCTGGGATTTGCCCACTTTCCTTTTTTCACACCAAAGAAAACTCACACTGTTTGAGAGAATTTTCAGCAGATCACCTTCAGATTTATCAGCTAAACCTTCTAATGAGAAGACTGTGAGGGGAAAATGAGGTGTTTATCCTAGCAATCTGGACATGCTGAAAATGGACCTGCTGCCTACAAAATTTGGCATCATTAGGCAATGAACGTCTGGTAGCTGCTAAGGACGATCAGAAAAACCCTTGACTTTTAATGAAGGCCTTAATAGCATCATGCCTCATGCTGGTGCTGTTTTACTTTTAACTCTCTATTTCTTCATTTCTTTATTAATTAAATAGTTCCTTTCAAGGAGCGGCCATCCTGCACAGCGATAACCAAGGGTTCCACTTCACTTTGGTACTCCACAACTCAAAGCCTTCTACTTGGGGATTATTACATCCGTTATCTCTAGCAGTCTTTGATATCTCCAACTTCAAAAAAAACAAAGGGCAGCCAACTAAATTGGCTCTTCTAATTCTCTTCCTAGGGAAAACAACAAGGAAATAGAGCCATGACTCTGAGGCTCATTGTCTGGGAAGGCTTCACTATATTGCACTGAGTCATGCAGAAATCTGCCTAAGTTAAGAACAAGCCAAAAGGGTTGATCACTCCCAAAAAATGGGATGGTGGTTGTGGTGGACTGGATTCGCATGTCACATGGAGCTGAGGTTGAATTGAGGCTATTAGTCTCCTTGGCAGATCATCAGCAGGTTTTCTGTTGGTTGGTGGTCTGTGCACTCTTGACAGCAGAATGGCATCCTGACAGTTGTTTCACACGTTACACAGCAAGAAACCCAGGTTTGCCACAGAGAGTACACTAAACAGGGAGACTCAGCCAACAGCTCAGCTCACAGAGCTGCAGAAGAGGCTGGTGACTTCTATTTCGGTGGGGCTCCTCATCTATTGCAGTTTTTAGTTGGAGCTTTATAGGAGCAATCCATGGTGCTCAACTCCATCCCCAAAATACGTTCACCACCCTGGAGCACCATGGATAGCTCCTATAAAGCTCCAAATAAAAGCTGCAATGGATTAGGAGCCCCACCAAAACTGGCGTCACCAGCCTCCACTGCACAGCTGAGGCCAGGGTGCCGACTGTGCCCATTCCTAGAGGCATCTGATCTGGCCACAGTCACACATGTCATCGTTACATCCCATTTGGACTACTGTAACATGCTGTCTGTGAGGCTGCCTTTGAAAACTGTTCAGAAACTTCAGCTGGTCCAGAATGCTGCAACTAGACTGTTGACCAGGGCTGGTTACAGGAAGCGCGTGACTCCCTTGTTACACTTACAACAGCTTCACTGGCTACCAGTCTATTTCCAGGCAGAATCCAAAGTGCTGGTTATGACCTATAAAGCCCTATTCAGGTAGCCCAGGACCAGGCTTGCTGAAAGACTGCCTTCCCCCATAGGAGCCTGCCCAGTTCTTAAGAGCTTTGGGAGAGGCCCTTCTTTCGAGACTGCCACCTTCAGAGGTACATTTGGTGGCAATGTGAAAGAGGGCATTCCCGGTGGCCACTCCCTGGCTGTGGAACTCCCTGCCGAGGGAGGCTAGGTTCCACTCCCTCTCTGCTGTCCTTCCGCCAGCTGGCAAAGACTGCTTTATTTAAGCAGACCTTTGGCGTGTAAGCAGGTCTGTTGAGCAGGATGCTGTTTTTACTCTGTGGTTGTGTTTTTAATTGTGCTGCTATGCATATGCTTATTGTTGCTTTTACCAGTGATTGTAAGCCACCTTGAATGCCATTTTTGATAGAAAGGCAGGATACAAATCAAATGAATGAGTAAATGCTCTCTGGTGATTGTGTTTGTCAAGACCGGACATGTCCCAAGCCTGAGTTGGATGATGGGACCCCCTCAGAAGAGGAAAGGAAGCCTCCCATACATGCTGGGCTTGGAGAAACCCCAGTAGCAACTCCAGGCAGCCACTATGAAGAACTCCCCACCAATGGACTAGAGGTGGATGAATTTGTCACTTTCACTTTTTCTGTTTCATATTATTCTAATCTTAAATTCGGTTTGTTTTGCGCTTTGAGAATTTTTCCAATCTTCAGTTTTTCCCAAACTTTGAGATATATTTTTTTTAAGTCGGCATAAAAATGCATGCCCATGTTTGTGTTCATTTCTTCTATTATATGTAATTTTGCATATAATGTTACCTAATATACTCTTATTTGCAAGCAATTTCCCTAGCATAATGCATTTTAAAAAATACTGTTTTCCCTAACATACACATTTTTGTGTGCATTTTTCTGTTGGAGAACTCCATTGCAAATTTGCAAAATTTGCAAAATTCAGAGAACTGCAAATTTTGAAAGATAACTGAATTTCAGTTCACGAATTGGTTTGAAAGTGCAAAATTAGGTATGTTCACATTAAAATGTGGAACGAACAAATTTCTCCCCCATCCCCTACTTAGGACCCCAATGAATCCAGGGACTCAGACGTTTGTTCCTTACCACATACCTGGGCTCCACCTGGGCCACAGGACTCCCCGCAGACAATCACCTCCTTGACCCTAAGAACAAATGTGGTGAACCAAAACAGAAGCCACTATTAGCAGGTGGAGTGCTTTCCTGACTGCATGAGACCTTCTTCACCAAGCTCTGCTCCTGAGGATGAGACCTGACTTCAGGGCTTCCAGGACAGGAAAGAACATAAGAGCCCTGCAGGATCAGACTAATGGTCCAACTAGTCCAGCATCTTGTTTCCCGGAGTGGCGAGCCAGATGCCTCTGGGAATTCCAGAAGTAGAACATGAGGGCAATAGTCCTTTCCCACTGTTGCTCCCCAGAAGTTGGTATTCATTGGCTTACTGCCTCTGGACCTAGAGGTTGTATTGCCAGGGCTGGGCCACAAGCAGCAGTCTGAGGTGAGCCGGGGGCCAGGAGCCAGTGGGACAAAGCCAGTAGTCAGAACTGAGGGACAAACCAGCAAGGCTTAACTGGAATAGCAGACCCTCTCATAGACCTTCCTGTCCGTGAGGATCCAATGGCCAGTCTGGGTGGTCCAAGTCAGTCCAGGGCCTGAGGATACTGAGCTGCAACATGCAGTTCGCCATTGTGGGCCAACCACACAGAGATATGAAAGTAAATTTGTGAATGTGCCCTTATGTTATAAACTTCCTGGAAACAGAAAACCAACATGCAAAGGAGAAAGTTTCAAGTGATTGGGTTTACTTTGTGCAGGGAGGGTTCGTTTTGTTTGTTTGTTTTACAGGAGGAAGCATTCATAGTTTCATAGTTCATAGAGTTGGAAGGAGCCTACAAGGCTATCGAGTCCAACCCCCTGCTCAATGCAGGAATCTAGAGGAGGGGGGTCTCCCATCCAAGTAATAACCAGGCCTGACCCTGCTTAGCTTTCCACGCTCAGACAAGCTGAGCCAGCGTGAGCCACAGGCCTCATTCAAAAGAGGTATTAGGCACCCACCTGCAGTCTAAAGTGGAAGCACGCCTCCATCCTCCTGCCAACTAATCCACACCTCATCCTGCTGCATGTGCAGGCTCTGCCTCTACCTGTATGATACACAGGTGTGGAAATCCAGCTGCATCACATTCAGTCTTTACAGGGCATAGTTAGGCATATATGAATAAAAAAGCCTGTCTAGTGAAAATGCAGGGCGGCGGGAGGTCAGGGAGGCAATGATCGCCTCCCCCGCTCCTCCCGCCCTGCATAGGATGAATGTAAGCCTCCAAGTTCCGAGTCTTACAATCATAGCAATAGGATTGCACCCTGAAAGGATTTAGTGTCATGCATGCCTCTTCGTGGGCCTGCACCTGGCTTTGCAGGTGGATCACATTACTCTGCATATAATTCAAGAGCATTAGATTTCCCCATATTAACTGGAAATTATCTTCTTTTAGTAATTTCATATAATATACCTTTTCATGGGCATATGGGTACTGTGTGTGTGTGTGTGTGTGTGTGTACATGGAAGTTTCTAGTCTCCTCAACCTCTGCTGCAGGAAAAGGGGTAGAAGTTCCTGAGGCCAAGGCTGGTCATACTGATAACAACAACCCATTGGATTGCCATTGCATCTCAATGCAGCCACTTTGTTGGAAGAGGCCCACGTCCAAAGCACTGTGCAGGCACTGAAAACAAAAATACGGAACAGTGCATGCATATACTCCAACCTCCACCAGCCCCCACCACCAAAATTCTGGAGCAAGGTAACCCAAATGCTGAATTCCACAAGCTATATACATTATGCAAATTTAACAAATTAGCAGAATTATTTTGCATCTCTTAGTCTACACGTTTTAATCTTTTGCAGTATTTATTGTTTTCCTGCTTCTCATGGAGGCTTAGACCCCTCAATATCTTGTTCAGTTCCAATCTCTACCATCTGTGCTTTGATTAGCATTGCCCCCACACCTTCAAGGATCACTTTGTAACCTTAAGGACTAGAAACCTGTCTTTAAAATGAATGCAGAAATTCTCAGGAACCTGATTTCTGTGCCTAGTATTTATTTATTTATTTAATTTATACCCCGCCTTTTTTCCTGCAAGGAACCCAAGGCAGCTTACATAGTCCTCCTCCTCCTCTCCATTTTACCCTCACAACAACCCTGTGAGGTAGGTTAGGCTAAGAGTCAGTGACTGGCCCAAAGTCACCCAGTGAGTTTCATGGCCGAGCGGGGACTAGAACCCGGATCTCCCGAGTCCCAGTCCAACACTCTCACCACTACGCCACACTGGCTGAAAATGGAATCACAGCATACACACACACATACACAACACAGCACACTACAACGCTACACTAAATACACACACACACAGAGAGAGAGAGAGAGAGAGAGAGAGAGAGAGAGAGAGAGAGATGTTTTAATATTTTTTGTATGCAACTGATAATTAGGAGGGGGGAATATATTTCCGCAAGCCTTTCTTCTCAGAGCCACTACTGTGCAGGATGATGAAGGTTTATTTCCAATGCAATTAGGAAGTCTTTAAATACTGTTTGGTAGAACAGGGAGATCTGCCGTAGCAATATTTGAGCTGGGCTGGTGAGTCATCCCTCTTTTTAACTTCAAAGAGAGAGAGGACTGCAAAGTGGGAGGCACCAACCTTCTTGCAAATGCAGTCACATAGTGACAACCCTCATTGAAAGTGCAGTCACATGCCATTATGCTACTTTTATCTAATATGAGACCCGCTTATTCTTAGCAAGTATTTCACTGTAGGGAAATGGAATTGTGCGTGGAGCTACTGCCTCCGATCCCAATTCAGATGTGTCACACCTCTGCCCCCTCCCTTCTCTTCCTCACCCCTAAAATAAACACGGGCACTCCGAGAAAGCAGGCTATTGCATCTGGCTGCAAAGGGGAGGCAGAGAAATGCTCTAGCATAACCAATCCCTTTCAATAGGGCACACATGGGAGAAATGCTCAATGGCTTGTGCTCAACCCAGGATCTTCTTAATGCAGGACTTACGTTACAGGACAATCTTCTGCATATTTACTCAGAAGCAAAACCCACTGTGCTCAGAGCAGCTTATGCCCAGGTAAATGTGCACAGGATTGCAGCCTAAAAGCTCATTTCCCGACCACCGACCCAAAAACTGACGTCTCAAAAGCAGACTGTCTGGAATAAGCTGATTCCAACTCATTTAAAGTTCAGAATCAAATCTGGAGCAGATATGCAGCCCCGCTGACATTGGAGTCACCATCCTCCACTGCAACACTCCCTCTCCCTCAAGGACAGTTTCTGTTTTCAGGTTCCTGCCCTTAATCAATCACTCCTTCTACCTTGTCTCCACTTTGCAGTGGGGAGGGGGATTAAAATGTTGTTATTCTGCACATACACATGCAGTAAAGCAGGGCTCTCCAACCTCGGGTCCCCAGATGTTGCTGGACTACAGCTCCCAGAGTCCCTTGCCATTAGCCATGCTGGCTGGGTATGCTGGCTGCGGTAAAGCTACCTTTCTACTGCTTCCAGCGGCCTCTATCAGGTGGCAAAGCTAAAATCACTGAGCAGAGATGGGCAGATCCATCTTGACATTAGAGCAGTTGCACATATGTGTGAATCTCATGCACATGAACACTGTGGCATCATGTACAGCATGGGCAGAGCAATCCTAATATGGTGGGGCAGGGGAGGGAACCAAAGGTGGAGGATCCCTTGTATCCAAATCTTCCCTTCAAACATAAGGGAAAGAAAGAGAATCAGCACATTGGGGGGTTGATTTTCCCCCTCTTCTGAAATCAAAGGGAGGGAATTAATTTATGCCAGGTCCAGGGCTGGTGTGGATTTGCTGCTGGTTTGGGGGCATTTCAGGAGAATGCAGATCCAAGCTTTCCCTGATCCTCCCTGATGCATCCACAGAACACACGCACCCTAAAAGTTTTTGCCTCTGAAGACATCAGAGCTCCCGTGCTGCTGAGGCAATGGCCGTACAGGCCTGTGGCTTACGCTGGCTCAGCTTGTCTGAGCGTGGAAAGCTAAGCAGGGTCAAGCCTGGTTATTACTTGGATGAGAGACCCCTCCTCTAGTTTCCTGTCTTGAGCAGGGGGTTAGACTCGATGGCCTTGTAGGCTCCTTCCAACTCTATGATCTATGAATCTATGAGGTTGCCATAGTGGAGGCTGGTAGGGGGTTTCCATGGTCAGCTCTCCCCCTCTGAAGGTGGACCTGTCTCTCCACCCAAACATCGGAGAGTCCCTGAAACACTAATGATTCCAGTAGAGGAGAAAATATTCCGTGATGCTTGGGCCGCTCTGTGATCACCAACAAAAGGGTGAGAAATCATACTTCTTGCAATCAAATACCAGCTGCTTGCTTGCAGGAAAAGACCACATTCCTCATTTGCCATTTGCTCATTAAAATGTTTGCTCTGTACTGGAGGAACAAACAGAGATATCCTTCAGGAACTTCCAGTAAATGTGAGCCTACATTTTCATGTGTGTGTTTTCAGCCAGGGTGTTTGACTTGGACCAGAGAGATCTATATTCAAATCTTTGGCCATGAAAGCTCAGTTGAGCATATAATCGTCTTCAACCTAACCTACCTTGCAATATTTGTTACAGTGGGAACCCACACACACACACACACACACACACACACATGGAAACTCTGAACTCCTTGTGGAGTGGATCAGATGAGAATGTGATAAATATATATGGGCATGATCCATCTCCATGTGGGTGCAGCAGGAACAGCAGAACAGGAGAAGGATGTCAGGTCAGGGTTGGTATGATGGAAGCACTGTCATCCCAGCACATTGCAGTGTGTGTGTGTGGACTCCGGCATGACCCAGGAATGAGGAGGGATGGGAATGTCTGTATGAAGCCTTATGCTGATTGCCTCCTGCTGTCCTGCAGCCACTGGCGGATTATGTCCAATATTATTTTCTTCCTTATTAAGAGATCTTCCACTTCAGTATAATGCAAAAAGAAAAAAAGACCCAAGGGGAAAAAAAAGGGACACAACCCATTTCTCATTCAGTCCATAAAAGAGAGTCCAACTTGCCAACATTTTCAAGGGTTCTCTCAAGTCTTTAAGGATGTCTCTTTCTAGCCTTTCCTGATCCTCACACACATTGATTATGGCCTTGCCCGGATCCATCCACAATTGTAACTATTGACAATTGTGCCCTAATTTGATAGTTTTGACAACATAGGTAAGAAAGAAGCAAATCAAGGTTATGGATAAGCCACTCTGGCCAATGTCCAATGCCCTGCTTAGTGTTCTCCCACCTTCCAAAATAAGCTGGGGCAACCATGAGAGATAGGGCATTTTAAGAACATAGGAAGAGCCATGCTGAATCAAACCAAGAGTCCATCTAGTCCAGCATTCTGTTCCTACAGTGGCCAGCCACGTGCCTATGCGAAACCCACAAGCAGGACATGAGTGCAACAGCACCCTCCTGCCCATGTTCCCCAGCAACTGGTATTCAGAGGCATACTGTCTCTGACACTGGAGATAGCATATAGCCATCAGGACTAGTAGTAGCCATGGATGGCCTTATCTTCCATGAATTTGTCTAATCCCACTTTTAAAGCCATCCAAGTTGGCGCCCATCACTACATCTTGTGTAGTGAATTCCATAGTTTAACTATGTGCTGTGGGAAGAAGTACTTCCTTCTATCTGTCCTGAGCCTCCAACCATTCAGCTTCATGGGGTGACCCCATTCAGTTCTAGTATTATGAGAGAGGGAGAAAAATGTCTCCCTTTTCATTTTATCCACACCATTTTCAGTCTTTTTTTTTTTAATATTTTATTTTAAAATTTTGAACAATACAAAAAAAAATAACACACACATATAACTAATATAGTGCTCCCATCACCATGGGACCAAATAATACAATAACTCTATAATTGTTCATTATTCCGAAAATACAACATATCTTGACAGGGTACACTCCCTTTCCCCTTTTTTAACACATATTCCAAAAATAAACCCCAAATATCCTTAAAAATATTTTTCTTTAATTGACCCCTTTTGCATTTGATATTACAAGTCAACATATCATTCAATGCCATATCCCATACTTCTTTATACCAATCGGTAATAGTGAAAACTTGCTGAATTTTCCATTTCCTTGCTATCATTCATCTACCTGCCATTAACAAATTTATAATTAATTCTTTAACGTTTTGAGGACCGGTCACCTTTTCCGTTATTGATAGCAAAGCTAGTTTAGGACAAACCTCTAGATCAGCTCCAACAATTTCTGATATTTCCTCAAAAATCATTTTCCAAAAATCCATTACATTTTTACAACTCCCCCACATGTGAGCATATGTACCCAGCTCCTGACATCCTCGCCAACACATTGGAGAACATTTGTTATCTATTCTATTTAATCTCACTGGAGTCAAATACCATCTCCAAATTAGCTTATAAAAATTCTCTTTGATTCTTATAGACATATTTTTCAATATTCGCCTATCCCAAATCTTGTTCCACTCATCCTTTGATATTTCCTCTTCAAACTCTGTATCCCAAACTATTTTAAGATTTTCTGTTTGCTCCTCTGATTTCTGCAACATGTTATATAACATCTTTGTAAGACCCCTAGCTGATGCATTTCCTTCTATAAGTTCTCTAGACATAACCAACTGCTCAAATGCGGTGAAATCTCTTTCATGCTCCTGTCTCCTCTTCCATTTCTTACCCCATTGCACTAGTTGAATTAAATTTAACCACGAAATTCTTCCTGCCCCAACCCTATCAATTATTTGCTGTCTTGTCTCCATTTTTTCCAGCCAATCCATTAATCTTATCACCCTTTTCTCTCTAAAAATTCGTTCTAAATGTCTAACATTCTCTGGAAAATCCTCCATAACCACCACTGGAGTAAGCGGGGATATACCTGGTAAAAATATTTCCTTATTTCTACCCCAAATTTCTAACATATTTTTTAAAAAGGGATTTTCTAATCTTTTTGTCATAATATGTCCTTGTTTTGTAAATAAAAATTTCTCCACCCTATTACCCAATTCAACTGCTTCTATTTCCCACCACATAAAATCCTTTCTGACAATAATATCCATAATATATCTAAGCTGATTAGCTATATAATACCATTTTAAATTAGGGAACCCAAGTCCCCCTATTTTTTGAGCTTTATACCATCTATTCTTAGTAATCCTTGATCTCCCCCCCCCCCCATTACAATAGCTATTTACCATTACTTGCCAATCTTTAATTTCTTTCTCTGATATCTTATATGGTATCATTCTAAATAAAAAATTAAACTTCGGTAAAATCTTCATTTTAATCAAAGCTATCCTGCCGAACCATGATAATCCCAATTTTTTATAATCCTCTATTTTATTTTTAACTTCTCTTTTAATTTTTTAAAATTCCATTTTCAGTCTTGGCATCTCCGTTACGAAACCCTCCCAAGGGAGGCCCGCACATCCTACTTCCCTTATGGTGAGCAGTAAAACATAGGCTTTAATGTCATCCTATAACCATATTCTCCAGGTGGGTTACAATCATCATCATCATCATCATCAGGCGATCACTCCTTACCGAGTAAGATTGTCTTCCAGGATAAAAGGAGGAAATTCAAAAGAAGATTGTATAGACTCTAACGATGGGTCCGTAAGTGACTGTGGAGGCCAATTCTAGATCCACACAGCTTCCCACAGTGAGGACACAGGTTACCAGATGGAAGATGGTCCTGTAAAGGATTTGTTTGACGTGCTTTTCGCTTTGCACGTTTCTCCCTTTCACCTTGTACTCGGGCTTCTTCAAAGTCCATGGAACCTTTGTGAAAGGCTAACCTCCAGTTAGATCGTTCATGGGCCAGAGCTTCCCAGTTTTCGATGTTTATATTGCATTTTTTTAGATTAGCCTTATGAACATCTTTAAACCTCTTATATTGACCACCGATATTCCGCTTTCCATCCTTGAGTTGGGAATAAAGTAACTGCTTTGGGAGACAGCAGTCAGGCATTCGAACAACATGACCGGTCCACTGAAGTTGGTGTTGAAGGATAATTTTTTCAACGCTAGTAGTCTTTGCTTCTTCCAGTACACTGACATTTGTTCGCCTATCTTCCCAAGTAATTCGCAGGATTTTCCAGAGGCAACGTTGATGAAATCTTTCAAGGAGGTGGAAGTGACGTTTATAGATAGTCCATGTTTCGCAGGCATACAATAAAGTTGGTAATACAATGGCTTCATAAACCAGTGTTTTGGACTTCTTACAAATATCTCGATCCTCGAACACTCTATGTTAAAGGGAAAGAACTATAAATAAGAGAGAGCAGGGTCCTGATGGCTCTATGCTACCTCCAGTATCAGCAGCAGTATTCCTAGGTATACCAGTTGCTGGGGGACATGGGTAGGAGGGTGCAGTTGCACTCATGTGCTGCTTGTGGAATCCTGTGG
Source organism: Shinisaurus crocodilurus (assembly GCA_021292165.1). Taxonomy (NCBI): domain Eukaryota; kingdom Metazoa; phylum Chordata; class Lepidosauria; order Squamata; family Shinisauridae; genus Shinisaurus; species Shinisaurus crocodilurus. The sequence goes on along the minus strand of CM037883.1, from coordinate 11,888,527 downwards.
GCAGCTGGCTGGCCACTGTGTGAACAGAATGCTGGGCCAGATGGACCCTTGGCCTTCTTATTATTTATTATTTATTTATTATTAATATTTATTTATCGCCCATCTGGCCTGGCAACCGGCCACCCTGGGCGATGTACACAGAATAAAATACATAAATGCAATAAAATACATTAAAACAATATAAAAATTTTAAAATCTTAACCCACCCTATATTCCTGCCTGAACAACCAGGTTTTTAATGAGCGACGGAAGCTCATCAGAGAGGGGGCATGGCGGAGGTCACTCGGGAGAGAGTTCCACAGTACGGGGGCCGCCACAGAAAAGGCCCTCTTCCTCGTCCCCACCAGTCTAGCTGCTCTGGCTGAGGGGACAAGGAAAAGGCCATCCATGGCAGATCTTGTTGAGCGGCCCACTTGGTGTTGCTGGAGACGCTCCTTGAGATAAACTGGACCAGAGCCGTATAGGGTTTTAAAGGTCAAAACCAACACCTTGAATTCGGCTCGGCAAGCAACTGGTAGCCAGTGCAACTCTTTGAGCACTGGAGTGATGTGATCCCGCCGGCGGCTCGCCTTTAACCAGGCGAGCCGCCGCGTTCTGTACCAGCTGCAGCTTCCGAACCGTCTTCAAGGGTAACCCCACGTAGAGCGCATTACAGTAGTCTAGGCGAGAGGAGACTAAGGCATGAACCACTGATGGGAGCAGGTGATTAGGAAGGTAGGGGCATAGCTGCCGTATCTGATGGAGTTGATACAGCGCTGCCCGGCTCACAGCTGCCACCTGAACCTCCATGGACAGCTGGGAGTCTAGAATGACTCCCAAGCTGTGGACCTGGTCCTTCAGGGGTAGATGTACCCCATTCAGCACCAGGTCAACATCCCCTAACCTCCCCTTGTCCCCCACCAGCAGTACCTCGGTCTTGTCGGGGTTCAGCTTCAGCATGTTCCTTCCCATCCAGCCAGCCACTGCCTCCAGGCACTTGGACAGGGTCTCAACGGCCAACCTCGGCGAGGACTTGAAACAGAGGTAGAGCTGCGTGTCATCCGCATACTGATGACACCGCACCCCAAACCTCCTGATGATAGCTCCCAGCGGCTTGAGGTAGATGTTGAATAACATCGGGGAGAGGATGGAACCCTGCGGCACTCCACAAGTGAGCAGCCGAGGGTCCGAAGCCTCCTCCCCGAGAACTACCCTCTGGTACCTTCCAGAGAGGAAGGACCGGAACCACTGCAATACAGTGCCTCCCAAGCCCAACCCCTCCAGGCGGTCCAGGAGGATACCGTGGTCAACGGTATCAAAAGCCGCCGAAAGATCGAGGAGGACTAGAAAGGAGCATTCGCCCCTATCCAAAGCCCTCCTCATATCATCCACCAAGGTGACCAAGGCCGTCTCCGTCCCATGTCCAGACCTGAAGCCCGACTGGCACGGATCTAAATAATCTTATGTTATTATGCCCATCCCCAGATAGCATCTGGACAACAAACTGAGCAGGCATTCAGGTCACCTGCTCACTATCTCCCCCACTATGATGAGATGTATTGAATTTCTATTTAAATGATCATCATTATTTCTAAATTTGCATCTGAACGAGTAAATCAGCACATGCCAATTTTATGCAAATCTTTATCCTCTGTTGAGCCTCTTTTTTGGCAAAGTGTAAGTCGCCACCCTACCAATGGAGTTCTAAAACTGGGATTGCTTTATTTGTATAAAGACATACACTTGGCAACAGCCTGGGAGTGGGCTTATAAAAAGACATACTTTCCCCCACAGCAGTGGAAAGCTACCAGTCATGAAGGAGGAAAGAGCTGTGCTTGGCAACAAGGTTATAGTGAGGGCAAAACCTACCAGTGGTGGTGCTAGGTACCGAAAAAATCCAAGACAACCCAAAAAAATGCATATATTTGCATATGCTGATTTACATATGGCCTAAAGTTTCTCTCTGTGTCTTTAAAGAGCCCTGTCTCCAATGGACACCGCTATTTGTAAAAAGGGATATATGGACAGGGTAGAGGAGGGCATTTGATTTCTGAAAAAAAAACCTCAGGCAGAAAGATTCAGGGGGGGGGGGCAGCATCAGGAGAGCAAATGGCCAGCTAACCCAGGGGGATCAGAATCAACAGAGATCATCAGGGCCCCTGTACCTTTAAGTGCCCCTGGACAGCAGTGTGGTGGGGCAGATGGCTTTCCTGAGATTCGGGGCTCCAGCTGAAAGATTTGGGACTCTAACTCTAATGGGCTGCCTCCTCACACAGCCTCTGAAACTTACCCTCCACCTCTGACACCGAAGGCTCAGCCCTCACTAATAGGGACAATGCAAAATGCATCATGGCTCAAAGAGAAATTGTACCCCTTGCCATAAATAACACACACACACACACACACACACACACACACACACACACACACCACTGTGCACATACCTCACTCACCCATCAGATGGGAGTGGGAGGGGAAAAAGGAAGGTAGGAATTAGTGTCTGAATGGTGCAGCAAGTCTTTTGGCCCTTGCACAGGGAAGGCAGCATTTGGGATTCACATCAGGCAGCAAAACACCTTGAACCAGAACTGGTTTTTCTAGTTTCTTCATAGCTGAGAACACCAGGATTTTAAAACAAGTTCTTCTTTTACTCTCCCTTAGCTGTCACCTTTCCTTGCCCTCTCCTCCCCGACTTTCATTTATGAACAGGCACATCTGTGGCAGCCCTTCCTGTATTCCCCTCCCACCAATCTGCCCTTGTCCCACTGCTGCTGAATCAGCACCATAAGGCAGGAGAGCCAGTACATTTCTGTGCATCCGTAATAGACAGCCATAGCTCACCCGGCTGGGCTGATTCACTGGAGCTGCTGACGGGAAGACTGGGGAGTGGGCAGAGAGTGTCGGCAGCCAATGGCAGAAAACATTTGTCTTGAGAACAATGGGGAAAGTGCCGGGGGGGGGGGATCCAATGGTCAGCAGATTGCACAATGCTTTAAGAATGGACCAAGAGACAGGCAATATGGAAACAGACATGGTTCCCCCACACACACACACACCTATTTTAAGAGAGGGAAGACACCACTCTCTTTTATGGGCATGGCAAAACCTGACTGGGGCAATCAGCGTTCCATAAATAAATGCCAAGTTCTGCACCTAGGCAGGGCCGGTGCTACCATTAGGCCAACTAGGCGGCTGCCTAGGGCGCCGGGCTAAAGGGGGCGCAAGATAGGGTTGGAGGAAGGGAGGGCTCAAGTGGGAAAAGGGGGGCGCTACATATCTGATCTTGCCTAGGGCACCAAACTGCCTTGCACCGACCCTGCACCTAAGAAAAAGAAACCAAATGTACAGTTACAGGATGGGGGAGACCCGGTTTAACGGTACTACAAGCAGGAAGGGTCTTGGAGTTGTTGTAGATCACAAGCTGAAATGAGCCAGCAATGTGATGTGGCTGCAAAAAAGGCAAATGTTGGGAGATCCTGGCTGGGACATGCTGAGAGTTGTAGGCCTTTTTTCTGTCTAAACTTGCATAGAATTGCGCCCTTAACCTATCATCTGCCTACTTCCTCTTACTCTAATGATACTTGCTGATTTAGTAATGTATGACACATCCCTGATTCTCAGCAACCAACCCTCCCCCACCCCCACCCCCACCCCGCAATTATTACCAATCACCAAATCTACTGGCAGAACTAATTATTTCACGTGGCAAAATAGTACTAACCGATTCAGTGGTAAAGTATATCCAGTTGAGGACTAACTTCTGGAATGTTATTCTCTGAGGACCTGCTCGGACGCAAGCAATGCTAGCAGGCTGAACTGCACGAGGTGAGAGGAAGAGCAGGGTCATTCCACCAGCATTGCTAAAAGAATTAAATTTCCCCCTTCTGCCTTCCCCATTCCTTTTTCCTTGTGTGCTGTGTCTTTTTAGACTGTAAGCCTTTGGGCAGGGATTGTCTTGTTTTATTGATTATACGTGAGCAGTTCTGGGAGCCATTTTGGCTGAAGAGTGGCACAAAAATACTTCAAATAAATAAATAAATAGGGTGTATGGATTGAATGCAAGGTTAGTTGTCAGGGGTTGGCATCTTGGGCACTTGCCAAGGGTCCATGGAGGCCCATTGCCAATCCCTGGATCCTCCTGGCCCTGCTGTTGCGTCTCCTTGCTGCCTATGTATCTGCCCTGTCCAAAGGAGTATGCAGGAGCAGTAACATTCTCACTTCTTGTCCTCCTCTCCATCTGGGGTGTGGTGCAGATTGATCCCAGAGGGAGATGCAAATGACTGGACAGTGGCAAGGATGAAACCGAGAACTGGCACTGTTAGCTGCTCTTAGTTTCCTTTGAAATCAGTGGGACGCAAGTCATGACTAACATGATTTCCTATTGATTTCAATGGGACCCCAAGTTCAAGTAGTTTGGATCCAACCAGGGGAGGCAGGGGAGTCCTATTTCGGTGGGGCTGAACTCCACCCCCAAAATCAGTTCACCATCGTGGAGCACCATGAATAGCTCCTATAAAGTTCCAAATAAAGCCTGCAATGGATTAGGAGCCCCACCAAAATAGGGAGTCACCAGCTTCCACTGGATCCAACACTATATCAGTTTGTATTGATTTACAGCTTCAACAAGCATCACAGACCAGATTAGTCTTTGGTGTGATTCAGCAAGGCAATTCTTACATTCTTACAAAACACTTAAAGTTTTAAGACAAGCAAAGGCCTCGGTTTCTTTGGTTTTAACCCCACTTTGAAACTGTGAAGAGCAGAATTCTGTTGTACCAGACAGTGATTCAGATCTGAGGTTTGTTGTGTGCACAAAAAAATAACTCACTCTAACAGAAAGAAAGAAAAAAATACATGTTTCCTGTGGCCTTTAAATAATAAATAAATAAATAAATAAATAAAACCACCACAAACTGAATGGCTCTGGGTAAAGCAGTGCCATGGAGCATGCAAAAGGATCAGATTTCCTTTCATCAGGTGAAAATGTCAGAAGCAACTGCCAAGTAGGAATAACACTGTGGACACGTAGCACACGGGAGCCTATTAAAGGGTAACAAGAACGCTATGATGCACTTAGACAGCATAATTTATGGAACTTGCAGAAATAATTAGAAGTAGTCCTACTTGCTCTGCAGCCATCAGGGAATCTTTTTCATTTAATGAATAAAGAGCATGACACAGGTCTTGGACTGTGAAGACAACATTTATTGTGAGATGGAACCTGGATGAAAAATTTGATGTTTTGATGCATAATCCTGCAGTCTACTTATTTAAGAATAAGGATAACCATGATAAGTGCTGGGAATAAAGGGACAGGCATCACTGAGGCTGTCACTATACAGTGGGCAACTGTGATTGATTTATTTGCATTGGCTTACAGCAGTGATGAAGAACCCTCCAGATGCTGTTGGACTACAACTCTCATCAGCCCCAGCCAGCATGATGTGCAGGTATGATGGAACCTGTAGTTTTTGAGAATGACAGGTTCCCTGCTACTGGTTTATCCTGTATCCTGCTCTGACAAAGAGTGGGGGAGCCCAGAGGGCACCACAGACACCAGAGGGAGACTGGCTCAGACAGTTAGTTCTGGAGTTGCCGAACCTTGGATAGCTCCAAGTAGGGATGTGTGAGGAATCAAGTAGGGGGTCAAAAAAATCTGACAGATTTTCATGATTTGGCTCCTGCGGATTCCGGTTCTCCAGCTCTGTGCTGCCACGGACTCGCTATGATGCAAGTCGGGACTTCTATCCCTAAGACGGGCCGCAGTTTCCACATTTCTTAGAGACGGAAGTCCACAGAACACCCCCACACACTCAATCCACTTCCGATCATTGGATCGGAAGCAGGCAGGAAGTCCATCACGCTCAAATGAGCCAGACTTCCCTGTGTCAGCCTCAGCACATCCCTAGCTCCAAGTAAACAACTTGCTCTAACTAGGTCTGGAGCTCAACTGAAGCCTTTCATCTCCCTTGGGCTAGACCAGGGTGGGCAGTAGATAGGTCTCCAGATGTCCTAGATTTCAGCTCCCTGAAGCCCCTACCAGCATGGCCAATGGTCAGTAATGGTGGATGTTGAAGTCCAAAACATCTGGAGACCTACTTTCTGCCCTAGACTAACTCTCTGAGTTTCCAGCCCCTTCCTGAAGTGGAGAGCCTTATAGGATTTATCTGCTTGTCTGGAGCCTAGCTTCACCTCTCTGTCAGCTCCCACCTTGTATAATGTCTGTGTTGGTGAGAAGGCACCAGTGGGGCTGAAGCTGGATGTAAAGGGGGCTAGTTCCGCATGGGAATCTGACTCAAGGGTGCCATTTCTGGAGGTCCCTGTTCAGGAACTCAGGCTCATGGTGCTCCATGCTGACAAACTTCATTTGGTGTTGGGACTTGGATCTGGGATTATCATCTCTGAAGCTTGTGCTAGTGGTTCTGCTGGTCCAGCTGGTACTTTCTCTTATGGGTCAGAGTCCTGGCTGCTGCTTGGGGTCAGGGACATGACACCCCTTTCTAGTTTTACAACTGCTGAGCCTTCTGCTGGAGTATCATCTGAGGCCTGAGGGTCACTCCCTGTGTTAACTTTCTCAGATCCAGATTTTAATATTAGAGCTGAAATCTTGCACATATTTGAAATTCAGTTTAGGTTTTATGTGAAATTCCAAATTCCAATTTTAAAATGGAGGAGCACTCCCAAATAATTAAATCATAATTATTGCTGATAAATTATGGCTGCAAACCTGTGCCTAATTTCTCATGCATAAAACCCATTGAACTTTCAGTCTTCCAGCTCATTGATCCAACTAGTGGGTTGTAACACAAAATTGGGTTGCAGCCAAAAGTAGCAGTACCAGTAGGTGATCACTCGTGACCAAGTAAGATTGTCTTCCAGGATACAATTACAAAAAGAAAATTATAAAAGGAGGAAATTCTAAAAAATTGTGTAGACTCTAGCGATGGGCCCGTAAGTGACTGTGGAGGCCAATTCTAGATCCACACAGCTTCCCACAGTGATGACACAGGTTACCAGATGGAAGATGGTCCTGTAAAAGATTCATTTGACGTGCTTTTCGCTTAGCACATTTCTCCTTTTCACCTTGCACTCGGGCTTCTTCAAAGTCCATGGAACCTTTGTGAAAGGCCAACCTCCATTTAGATCATTCATGGGCCAGAGCTTCCCAGTTTTCGATGTTTATATTGCATTTTTTTAGATTAGTCTTAAGAACATCTTTAAACCTCTTATACTGACCACCAATATCCCGCTTTCCATCTTTGAGTTGGTAATAAAGTAACTGCTTTGGGAGACGGCAGTCAGACATTTGAACAACATGACCGGTCCATTGAAGTTGGCGTTGAAGGATAATTTTTTCAATGCTAGTAGTCTTTGCTTCTTCCAGTACACTGACATTTGTTCGCCTATCTTCCCAAGTAATTCACAGGATTTTCTGGAGGCAACGTTGATGAAATCTTTCAAGGAGGTGGAAATGACGTTTATAGATAGTCCATGTTTCGCAGGCATACAATAAAGTTGGTGATACAATGGCTTCATAAACCAGCGTTTTGGTCTTCTTACAGATATCCCGATCCTCGAACACTATGTTTCATTCGAGAAAATGCGGCACTTGCGGAGCTCAAACGATGCTGGATTTCACTGTCAATGTTAGCTGTAACAGAAAGATAGCTGCCAAGATAGAGAAAATGATCGACATTTTTCCAGTATTGCCTCGCCCAGCTGGATAGATGGCATCACCGAAGGGTTAACTTGCACTTGCTGACGAAGCACTTGCTGATGAAGCACTTTGGTTTTTTTGATGTTAAGTGAGAGACCAAGTTTTTCGTATGCTTCTGCAAAAGCATTTAGGATAGTTTGGAGATCATCCTCTGAATGTGCAGAGACCACATTATCATCAGCATACTGAAGTTCCACAACGGAACTTCAAAAGTAAGGTGGGATGCATCATCATCATCACTATCTTATTTATTTTTGGTGCAATCCAATTGGAATGCCTGTAACCCTCTGAACTGAGAGGATTACAGGCATGCTATTGGGGCTGGGAGGAGCACAGAGGTGAAGGTCATCTCTGTACTCCTCTCTCCCTGCAACTCAGCTAGATGGCTGATTTCGGCCATGTAGCTGAGGCGCTTCGGATAGGGAGGGAAGGCAGCCGAGGTGCCACCAGGATACATCTGGAGAGCATCCGGATTGGATTGCACCCTTAATTGCTCAGATTCAACATACATTCTTACTTCTACAAGAGTTACATTGGTTCCAGTGGGAGGATTCCATTTCTCTGGCAGTATGTTATAAGATACATAACTAAAAGGGAAATGGTTTTGTTCTTGTTTTTCCCCTGAATCAAAGAATACCTTTGAGACTAAAAGAGGTCTTTCAACTACAAGTAATCGCAGTGTGGTTAGGTTATTAGTCCAAGAGAATGCCATGAGTTAGACTGGATTTGGAGCTGCTGCCAATCAGAGCAGATTGATTCAGGACTAGATGCTCCAATAGTCTAACTTGGCTAGATGGTCCGATAGTATGATTTGCAATGACACAACCTCATAAGTTCACATATTTATTTGTTATAGTGACTGTCCCAAATACCATGAATGTTGTACTTTGTGTGTGAATGCTGACAATCCCAGGTTCGTTTTGTGAATGTCTGAAAACATTCACATACACCTGTATATGTTAAGAGTCACCTCAATGTCATGGCCAGCATTCATCAACATATGTCTTAAAAGGAAGGGAATATGTTTCTATTTTTGGACATTTCATAATGTTCAGCAGGGATTGGTGTCAGCATCCACCAAACTTCAGACATCCGTAGAGAGATAGATGGATTTACAGACAGGAACAATAAGTCCCTTGGTGCCTTACTTGCCACTCCCTACTAAATGGAAGGACTCCCCTCGTGAGTTCAGACATAGCACAAGACCATGGTTTGCATGACTATGTTTTGTGTTCCAGGCATACAGGCATACGGTTTGTGTAGTTTCCCTCTTTCTCTACATTTCCTGTGAACGCTGGATGTGCTACCCAAAAGGCAGACTCCAGGGGTTGAGCAACATCTCAAACTATGGTTTTGCTGGCTTTGTCCAAACATTGGTTTGGAACCCAGCTCCAAACCACAGTTTCAGATCAGGGCAGAAGCAAAACCTTTATAGGAAAATTAACTCCACTGCAAAAGAATAAAAAAACACCATTTTGAATGGAACTAAGAGAAGTGAGCTAGATCATCAAGAAGAGTCAGGCCAAGACATTTTGCTGCCTGACGCAAAGGACAATATCACACACACACACACACACACACACACACACACACATTCCACAGACAGAAGCCAATTGGCCTGGACTGGTAGTTGAATCATGCTTCAACCCTGGTGATGAGACAGAATCGTCCACTGCACATGAGGGCAGTCAGATAGCGGGCTGAGTGGGACACACAGCTCTCTCTTCCAACACCTTATGTCCATTCCCCATCCTCCAGCACCTGCTGCCTGAGGCAGCCGCTTCACTCTGCCTCACGGTTGGTTCGGCCTTGCAGACAAGACAGAATGTTTTCAATTTTAACCAATACATTTTTTGTATTTTTTTTAAGAAGATAAGAAAATGTATTAGCTTTAAACTTGCCTTGGTTTGGGAAAATGACATTATAGGTGAATATAACGTTTCTGTTTTGAACTACCAGACTTTAGGCTGTGATCAATAATTATATCTGGAATAAGCCTAAAATCATTCAGAAGTGAGAAAGGGGGAAAGAGGCAACAGGATCAACAGTATTTCTCATCTCTATGAAATTTTGCAGTTCTCTGTACTGAAAGGATGGTTTATTTACAAAGGAAAATGCCTCATTTGAATTAGAATGCCTCAGTACCAAACTGCCGAATTCTGTAGCTAGGGATCTGCTGATGCTGGGAAGTCTGGCTCATTTGAGCTCGACGGACTTCCTCCCTGCTTCCGATCTGATGATCAGAAGTGGGCTGAGTTGGGGGGGTTTTCCCATGGACTTCTGTCCCTAGAATAGGTTTATGCATTTTTAAAAACTCTAAGGAAATTTGTGCAAATTGCACCATTTGTGCAAAATACCATGATTTATGCAATTTGTGTAAATCATAGTGTTTTGCACAAATTGTGCAAATCGGCACCCAAAAAGCAAATGGATCTAGTGTGCTTTGCTTAAAATTGGCCCATTTGCGCAAATCACACGAAGTCCACATGCTTTTCAGGTGCTGATTTGAGCAAATTGGCTGATATTACACAAAGTGCGCTAGATCCACATGCTTTTTGTGGTGCCAATTTGTACAAATTATGTACATTCATGCAAATTTCCTTAGCAGTTTTTTTTTGTTTGTTTGTTTGTTCTTGTTTTTAAAAGTGCAAATAGCAGCCCGTCTTAGAGATGGAAGTCCATGAGCTGGCTTGATTTGCACCATAGTGAGTCAGTGCAGGGCTGGCAAACTGTAATCTGGGGGGCCAAATGGTGAAAACCCATCAGATTTTCACACACACCCCTATCGGATTCCTCACACATCCCTATAATAGCATCACTGTCTTTAGATCATGTAGCATGTACTCTTTTCCCTTGCACATCTTGTTCCCCTCCCCATCCCAGCCAAAGTTTAGCTTTTGCTTTCCTTGTGGGAAGCATGATGAGTCACACCGAAGATGACAAGTGCCATGTCTGAAGGAACTGCTCATGGCATTCTCGCTCCCAATGAGAGAATGATAAAAATATCGGCTGAGGCAACAGCCAGAGACAGCGACTATCAACAGTTAAAATAAGATTAGTGCTTAATCTTCCCCCCCCCCTCCCTTTTGTCTGTTTTCTCCCTCATTTTCCAGATCACTTTATCAATCAACACTGCTTCAGGGGTTGACTACTGCTGGTGCAGGAGCAAGGTAATCTGAACTGCTCTGAGTTTAGAATGACAACAGGATACTTCCAAACTTAGAGCCTCTCGCGCATTCCCTTCATCAGAAAAAATGATGGCTTTGACTCATTAAATTGTACAGGAGTCATTCTAGCCACCTTCTTGGGCTCTGATCTTTCAAGCGGTGCATGTCTCCAATTATTTGACACTGAGCATTTTGTCCAGGAACGGTACTGAAATGGAAACAGTGTTGGAGGATCTAATGACGGTTCCTCAAGCTGGGCTGATGATCAGGCAGAAGGTGGTCCACAAAACCCACCACGACACAGGACTGGGGTGGGTGAGAATTCCATTGCAGTTCTAATTTCGATCAGAATTTAACAAAATTTGCAAAGTTTTACTCCATATTTGAGTAAAAGGAACTTGAGGTTTTAAAAGAAATCTGAATGTGGGAGAAACCAAAAGTGACAGATTCATCCATCCTGGCCCAGGGCTTTGAGTGAGTGCTTTTTGCTCTTAAATTAGTAATGATTGACTTGTCCCACTGATTTTAATGGGTCTGCTGTAAGCATGACTTAAGTCTGGACCCAACCCATAATGTATGTAGGTTGCGGAATTCAGCTCTTCTTAGTGATGAATTTGGGCTACCCTGCTGCAAGGTTTGATGGATACAGTGCAGATTGCACACATCCTTGCCTGCTTTCTCCACCCACCAGAGTTATGTGGGGTAGTTGGGTTAATGGCAGCCAATTCCATGAGAGCCAGTGTGGTGTAGCAGTGAGAGTGTTGGACTGGGACTCGGGAGATCCGGGTTCTAGTCCCCGCTCAGCCATGAAACTCACTGGGTGACTTTGGGCCAGTCACTGACTCCTCTCAGCCTAACCTACCTCGCAGGATTGTTGTGAGGATAAAATGGAGAGAAGGGGGAGGATTATGTAAGCCTGCCTTGGGTTCCTTGAAGGAAAAAAGGTGGGGTATAAATATAATAAATAAATAAATAAATAAAGTCTGGGTTTGAATCCCTGTGTATTCAAACATGTTAGTGCTGAATTAGGATTGCCACCTCTCTCTTTTTTCTGACAGGCTCCTCATCTTTAACAGCTAAAAGGCAGGCAGGTACAATGTGGTCCTCTCCATGCTGGGAATAGCTGCACCTATTGAATTTGGCCAGTGCAGATGGGTGAGAATTTCAGTTCAGTTCATATGGTTATAAGGATTTGGCCAAATTTGCAATGTTCTTCATATTCAGGAGAAAGGGGATTTGAGATATAAAAATAAAAGATAAAAATGGAATGTGGAAGAAAGCAAAACTGACAGATTTGCCCATCACCAGTGGAGGCTGGTGACTCTATTTCGGTGGGGCTCCTAATCCATTGCAGCTTTTATTTGGACCTTTATAGGAGCTATCCAGGGTGCTCCAGGGTGGTGATCCTATTTTGGTGGGTGGATAGCTCCCATAAAGCTCCAAATAAAACCTGCAATGCATTAGGAGCCCCGCCAAAATAGGAGTCACCAGCTTCTCCTGCCCATCACTACACAGGACAGCACATCAATGCCTGCTGGAACAAAGCCTTAGGAGCTTCAGCAGCAGAGTAAAAGCTGTGGCTAGATGAGAAGGGAAGCAAGATAACAGGGAGGCATAGCTCCATTCTCACAGTGTCAGAGACATTTCCTCTGCTGCCAGGAAGCCTGGATGTGCTTGGGGGAGTCAGGGGGTGGGGTTCCTGTCAGACCTGTTGCCAGCTATTCATAAGCCAGCCAGACACTGGCCAAGGAGGATCAGTTCCAGTCATCACAGAGACAGAAAGTTGAGGACAGGAGAGAACTTAGGTGAAGAGGAGAATAGAATCCTTGCCCACCTCTTCTCTAGGAATGGGAGAACCAGGGGGATGCTCAAACTCACTGAAATTATCTGAACTTTACTTCAAAGCTTACTTCAGCTCACTCCCCATTCTCAGTTGTGACTTGTTTTTCAGTTCGTTAGAATGGGGGAAGTTGTGCATTTTGAGAAAGTTGAGCATTTTTCAAGTACACATTTTGCGAAGGTGAATGTAAGTTCAGGAATTAGTGAACATTTTCGCAGAACATGTGCTCCCATTTGTGTTCGCATTTGGAATTGCAAATGGGGTGTTTTTGTGTGATTTGCAAACTGAAACTGAAATTCTCATACATTCCTACGGGCCTTCTCCCATTCATGCCAAGCTCAGGCACTTTCCCCCTCCCCACCAAAATCAACTTCTCAGATATCATCTCCTAGTGTTTTTTGGAGGGGGGACAGTTGATCTGAACTTGGCTGCTATGTTTCCTGGAATGTACGACATAGGAATCCATCTCTGGCTACTTCCAAGCCACTACAGCTAATGTTCTTTTTCATTATTGAATAAAATGTTTATGTTCTGCAAGGACTTGCCTTCTGGCTGATCATGAAAATGAATTAATAAGTCCATGAGCTGAAGAACTGGAATGACCAGACACTTAAGAAGAAGCAACTGAAAATGAACACACTGCATTTGAGAAGTTCATTAACAGAGCTGTGCAAACAAAATGAAAACAAGAAGGATGGAAATGTAGTTAACTTTAATTAAAAGTTCAATTAAACCTAATGAAATGGCCATGATTGTCAAACTTTGTTGTTGTTGCTGTTTTACTATATACTGTCATACAGTCGGAGTCCACATTCACAATGTGTGAAGGGTTTTACTCCTTAGCTTTCACACGCCGCAAAAATTCAACCCCACTATCACACTTCCAGGAATTTCAATTTCTTTGGGATGCTTGAGGAATTTGATCTTTGTGAATTCCTGTAGGAAATGGACTGATGCCCTCTTTGGTAATGGACATTTGGTAGTGGACATTTGGTAGTGGACATTTGGTAGTTCACATTTTTAAGTGAACCAACCTGATTCACACTTCCCAGAGTAATATGTGGGTAGGAATGCAAGTTATCCTTCAGACTGTGCACTTCCCTGAATTTCGCAATGCAGTTCTCATCTCAAATACCGCATACAAAAATGCATATATTAGGCAAAGTTGCATACAAACATTTGTATATTAGGGAAGGCTGCATACAAAAATGCATATTTTAAGGGAAATTGCATTGTGAAAATAAATGTGTATGTGTGTATGTTTAAAAAAAAATCTGCAGACCCAGGCAGAAATGGGATGGAATGGATTTATGTCTGAATACATACCACACTGACATGACCAAAAAAGGACTGGTTTGTCCATCCAGACTTTTGGATGAATGTTCGGACTGGAGCTTAGCTATCCACCAGATTTCACACTTCTCTGAATGTTGCAGTGAAGTTCTCAGAGGTTTAAGCATACCAACATGCAGATTTAAACATGTACTTTGAGAGAAAATACACATTTAAATACAGATTAAAATGTGTTTGTGTGATTGACTGATTGATTGTTGCAGTCTATAGACCAAAGTAAAGAGCATTACAGATTCAATTACTGCATAAGAGAGCAGAATACAAACATAATTTAATATATATTTTCAGATCAGATTAATATGGAAACAAGTGGAATTATGGGTAAAATAAAATGAAAGTGACAGGGGCCAGAAATAGATATATTCACCCATCTCTGCAATTTCTGGAGAAAACACTGAAATGGACACAAAATGAAACTGCTGTGAAAACAAACCTAGCTATCTCCCATTTTTTATCTGAATGCTTCCTCTAATTCTTCATGCAGAAACCTACAAACCAGGTAATTGGGAAATGATAAATACACAGATTTCCAAGAGACAAACCCTCATTTAGATTCTGTAACAGGAAGGAAAGAATCCCCTGGATGGAGAGGAAAGGTCGAAATCCCAGCTCTTTCTCTGGACTATTAAAGTCTGCCTTGTTATATTTGGAAGATCCCATTTGTTCTCATTATAATGGTCTCTAATAAATCACCCAAGTGATGAGTCGTCAAAGAATTCCAAAGACCTAGGTTGGAGATGAAATTTATGCCAACTGCAACAGAAGGGAAATGCAAGGTCTGGGGGGAAAATATTCATTTCTCCATCATTATTAATTTGTTTGCTGTTGTAAATGAGAAATGCTCATAAATCCCACAATCCTGTTGCATGAAATGAACTAATCTCATTTTCAGTTACATGGTTGCCACTTACATTTCTCTCATTAGTGCCATATATTTAAAGGACATTTATATCACTCCATAACCGTGAGGATGATGGGTAACACTATATCTTTTTTAAAGTTTTAGTAACAATGAAGATTCACCTGGCATGTAATACATCATTTAATTGATGTCAGCATGATATTAAACTTTAGCTAAATTGGCACATCTTTCCCAAGTAGAAGTCATCTAAAGACCTGAGAATAATTCAGACTACTGATAATATAAGTGCAAAATAGATTTATTTATTTTTTTGGCTAACCAGCACAGTTGAAAAGTGTACCTTGCATATGCGCCCAGCATCACTATTTACCAGGATGATTCATTCCTGCCACCCCTGCCATGTAGCTCAACATCCTGGTTTATGAGGAGAAGTCCACCTTGTCAAAGTTCAGCAGATTCAAAATAGCAGGAAGCACAGGCAAGATTAGATGCTGCTTCAGAACTGGTTAGACTTCAACTGAGCAGCTTTATACTTGCCGCTGCTACCACCCACCCCTTTCTGTACTGTCATCAGGATCCTTATCCAGAGCACTTGAAGCATCAGACATCCTCCTTGGGGTCAGGAAGTGTTGTCTGTATTCTGCCAAATGGGAACTGCACCTCCAGGCCTGAGTTTCCATGTTGCATATGCCTCTGCGGTCCTGGGATTGTTAAGATCCCATGTCAGGGACAAGGGTTTTAGCCTAACCTCCATTTTTTCCAGATGTCCATATACATAGATTTCTTCATAGTGGGGATCATTCAAACATGCAACTCCGCACCTAGGCATAGTCCAGAGCCAATTCAGACATTCCTTAGCTGAGGTGGACCTGTACTACTTCAGTTTTCACATGGGGCATCACTCATTCAAAAGCACCCTAATAAGAAAATTTTGCCCCATGTCAAAATGTATTACTACAGGGAGAAGGGTGACTTTCACACAGCAGGTACTTTCAAACGAGTGTCTCCCCACATGTGCAATGTCTGGCAAAACACCTTTCCCGACCTGAAACTACCCACACACTGCAATCAACATCTGAGGCCTTCCTCCGAGTGCCACCTCCAAGGGAGGCTCAGAGGGTGGCAACAAGGGAGAGGGCCTTCCCAGTGGTGGCCCCCTGATTATGGAATGATTTCCCAACTGAGGCCCACCTGGCGCCAACTCTGTCATCTTTTTGGCACCAGGTTAAGACCACTGTCTAGTCCCAGGCATTTCTTAGCACCTAATGATGGGGGCATTCATGTCAGCTGTCTTTTTAACATGTCTAGTATTTTTATTGAAAATGTTTTTAGCTGATTAAATTGTTTTTAGATTTTGTATCTTGAAATTTTATGTTGTATTTTATTATCTGTAGTTGTGCTTCTGTAATTTTATGAATTGTTGTGAACCACCCAGAGAGCTTCAGCTATTGGGTGGTATATAGAAATAAAAATAACAACAACAACAATAGCAACAACAATGTGATATAGCCCTGGGGAAGCATGTGAAGGGACAGACTACAGCCAGTGAAAACTTCCATCAGTTCTTAGAACACGCCCACTTGGAGGAGTTATTTGCTGAGAGACAGCGATCATGAAAATGTGTCTCCTCCATGCAAGTCTTATGGCTCTGATTGATTCCCCCCCCCATCCCATAACCTTTACTTTGGTACTAATGAAAGCAGAGGAAATGGTGGGATTTATCTATGGTCTCTGTTAGGAGACCATCATTACGCAGCAGGGGGATGCAATGCTGTTTTGAGCTTTTAGGTACACCTGGGGATAAGCTCCAGACTTAGCAGACAATCAATCAGCTGAGGGTTTAAAATGAGACAATAATCAATTTTTTGAGCAAGATTTAAGTGCCATTGTAAAAGAGGTTTAAAATGTTTGAAGGTTAGAGCGCTCTGCGGGAGAGATAAGATCTGCCACAAGTCATGCGTGAATCGGTCATTATGGAGGGGGGAACCTTTACACCCTGGACTAAATAGACTGAAATCCTTTCTATCATCTCAGCAAGCACTGGGATGGTAAGAGAAAAAGAAAAAGAAAAGAAAAGTGACAGAGAGAGGGAGGGAGGGAGGGAGGGAGGGAGGGAGTTTTCAGTCTGCTGTTCTTGTGGAAAGGACAATATTTGGATGTGCTCTTGGTTTTAGACAAGATTGCAAGAAAGGAGTAGGACATGACTTCCTCCAACCAACTTATTCTAAATCATATTCAGTTTCAGTTCAGTTTTATTGTTTATAACCCTAGTTCATCACAATATAACAGGAAGGAAATATCCAGAATATTGCAAAAGTAAAAAAAATGGACAAATTAAACAAGGATAAAAGAAAATGACCAATAAAGCAGTGCTAACAAACTAAAAATAATGATAAAAATTTCCCCAAGACTAATTACCATTTTTTAAAAAATGTCTCTTAACCAACCCAGCATAAACACCTATAAGGCTAAATTAAATATTTTGGGGGGCAATTCTATCAATTGCACCCTCGATGCTGGGAAGCTCCCAAACTCAGAAGCTTATGAGCATCCAGTGCAGAGCGGAAGGAGTGGCAGAGGTGATCTCAGCTATGCTGGCTGGGGCATGCTGGGAGTTGTAGGCCAAAAACATCTGGGGACCCAAGGTTGGAAAACACTGAGCTAGACGGACGATTTCAGCCATCTAACAAGGCATTTCAGAGGGGGAGAGAAGAAGGCTGGAGTGCCATCAGGATAGATCGTATCCTGGTGGCCCCAATCTCCTCCCCTCCGCCTGAAATGCCCCCTTTACCCCTCTCTGAGGTTGATTTCAGAGCGGCAGCCAGTGACCTTGGAGAGGCAGCCAGTGTGGTTCTGCATCAGCTGCACCGGGCAGAAGGGGATCAGAGTGCGGATTCCCCACTCCAAGGCCAAAGCTCTGTCTCCGACCTTGGATCTAGGAATCTGAATGATCCTATGCCCTCCCCCAGATGCTGTCTAGGGGCTGTCAGATCACTCTTTTAAACAGTAAATTTTCCCTGCTACAACCTTGTTCATCGGCCTTATTAAATCTGGTGCACACCTAAATTATATTAAACAGGAGGTAAGCCCCATTTGGTCGGAGCGTATGTGGGGAGACAGGATCCTTCTGCCACAAGGGTGCAGAACCTCAGTCCTGGGGGCCAAATCCAGCCCACCTGGGATTCCAATCCAGCCCGCTGGGGTTTCCCAGACAGCCATGCCTCCTTCCCTCTCCCGATTACCAATTGTTTGGTGGATTCCCACCTTCTGTGTGGTTTTCTCCCAATCTAAAAGGTTGAAATGCCTTTCCTAAGGCTTAGTTACTGCCAATAAGAGCTTTAATCTAAAATATGCTGGTATTTTTGGTATTTTGGCCCAGCCCCCCCCCCCTTTTTTTTCTTTTGCCTTTGGCACCACCCTCCACTGGAATGCAGCCCCCAGGAGCTTCTTCAAAATGAAATTCAGCTCTCAGGATGATGAAAGAGGTTCAACACCCCTGTTCTGCCACATGTGGCTGTTATGCAGAGAGGCCCCCCAAAAAAAAGTTTTGAGGAAAAGTGTTAATGGAAATATCAGAAATTGCAGGTCAAGTGGCGTATACAAACCTAACAATAAACATAAGAACATAAGAACAGCCCTGCTGGACCAGACCAAGGGTCCATCTAGTCCAGCATTCTGTTCACACAGTGGCCTAGCCAGCTGCCCATGGAAACCCATAAGCAGGACCTCAGTGCAACAGCACTCTCCCACCCATGTTCCCCAGCAACTGGAGTACATAGGCATACTGCCTCTGATCCTGGAGGTAGCATATAGCCAATCATGACTAGTAGCCATTGATAGCCTTCTCCTCCATGTATTTGTCCAATCCCCTTTTCAAGTTGGTGGCCATCACTACATCTTATGGAAGTGGCTTCGATAGTTCAACTATGTGTTGTGTGAAGTCCTTCCTTTTATCTGTCCTGAATCTCCCACCGATCAGCTTCATGGGGTGTCCCCAGGTTCTAGTATTATGAGAGAGGGAGAAGGCACTCATGGCCTTGCTATTCATCTCTGAAAGAGAAAATAAAAACCTATTACATAAAGAACTGTTTACCTTTATGGTGGTGGAAGCTAAGGATGCTTGAGGATTTTGTTCAGTCCGAAATTTTAAGCAAACCAACCCAATTCCCACTTAGTAAATTAATAGATGGATCAGAACACAGTTATTCTTCAGCTTTTGCTCTTCTCCAGATTTCCTCAGCTCAGAAGAAGTAACAAAATACATATAATCATGTGCATTTTAGCTGAAAATGTGTACTTTGGGATAAAATGTAGACAAAAATTAGTATTTTAGGGTAAAATTCCTACAAAAATGTGTGTTTTGTGGAAAAATGTTCACAAAGGGGGCTAATTTTCATGCAGCATTGGTGGTGGTGGTGGGGGGTTTAATCACAGATTGATGCAGAAACAGGATGCAACAGACTTATGACTGATTCAGGAATGAACACATGTGAAACTGACATGGACCAGCACTAGACCAATCTGTCCACCCCTAGTGCAATGAGATAGGAAATAGTGAGGGAATGGAAAACTCTGCAGGAACTTGCCCTGGACAGGTGGCACCAGCCACCATGGAACATGTGTTCACTGAGAAACTGACAAAACAACTGCATCAGACAGCCAGAGACAGACCTTTTGGTTGGAACGCGGTATGTCTTTATTATGTATGTTGGCAAAGGAAGTATGCAACAGAAACTGCCAGCAACTCACTCATGGGACATTGTGGAAAGAGATTCTGGGTTGATAGCTAAGGTAATGGGACTGACAGGCAACTGATGGGAAAGCTGTAATGCTTGATCAAGTACAGACTTCATTGTTGCTGTTGTTGCTGTTGTTGCATTATTCTTAATAGCATCTTAATTAAAAATGAAAAGAGATTTTTAAATATATATATATATATATATATATATATATGCCACTGCTGCTCTGTCAAATTAAAAATGCTCATAAGTCATTCAGGCAGGCTTAAGTCAATTTTGCTTATATTGAGGGCTGTTAGATGTGTGTCCTAGCTGGTTGCAGTGGCATTCCAAGGAGTGGACCAGGCTGTAGTTCCATAGCTCAAATTATAGGATGCCAAGGGCCCCCTTTCTTTTTCCTGATGGTCCCCCTAAGCTACAGTTATTAGAAAAAAATACAAAGGGGTCTAGTTCCATTAAAATGAGAGGGAATAGATTTTGTAACTTTGATTACCGGTAACGCGACTCCTACCTTTCCCCCACATAATTCATCCACTGTGTAGGTCGGTGGTCGAGCACGTGCTTTGTATGTAGAAGGTCTGGGGTTCAATTCATCACATCTCTACTGAAAAGGACCTGAGGTAGCCAGGATGGAGAAAATGCTGTCAATCAGACGAGACAGAGAAGATCAGAGAGCTGCTTCTCATCAGAGAAGGCAGTACTTGAGTGGATGGACCACAGGTCCAAATGTCATCATACGATAGCTTCACGTGAGGTCAGAGGTTGTGCTTCACTGTTGCTGCTGCTGTACTTCTCCCAACTGCTCGGCTACCTGAGGTGCACCTCGCTCTAGTGCGAGGGGTGAAACTGCACAGGGGGTGTGGCCGTGCATGCTGGCCCCGCCCACGATATCTGACCTTGCTGCATTGAGCGGCCAGGTCTGAAGGGGCATCCTGCCTGCATTTTCGTGAACAGAAGTAGAACTCTCCGTGCAATTAGGGACCCTGATGAAGCAGGGTCCCTAGAGAGGAATTCTACTCGCCTTCAAGTAAACATGAGTAGAACTCCTTTTCAGACACACACACACACATCCCCGTTCAACCTATGGACGTTGGGAACTGAGGGGGTGGGACTGGCACCCGCATGGATGTAGGAGGTGGGGTCAATGTGCACAGCCCCATTCCCAGGGCCGGCTCGACCATTACGCAGAGTGAAGCAGTCACCTCTGGTGGCAGACGCTGGGAATCAGAAGCAAAATGTTGGATGATGGACCTGTCTGCCATGTGGCCTGCTCTACACTACCGAAATTCACTTGATGTCTTCAGGTGCAGTGGAGGATGCTGTCTCATCATCATCAGTGTTGAAGACAGATTCATCTGCCAACACAGATGAATGTGTTGGCTTTTGTATATGGAATAGTAGGAGGAGGCACCATCTTGTTCTTTGCCCCAGGCAGCAAAATGTCTTGGACAAGCCCGGTCCTTCTCCCTGAACCAGCCTTTACAACTTAAGAACATAAGAAGAGCCCTGCTGGATCAGACCAAGGGTCCATCTAGTCCAGCATTCTGTTCACACTGTGGCCAACCAGCTGACCATGGGAAACCCACAAGCAGGACGTGAGTGCAACAGCACCCTCCTGCCCATGTTCCCCAGCAACTGGTGTACATAGGCATACTGCCTCTGATACTGGAGGTAGCATATAGCAATCAGGACTAGTAGCCATTGGTAGTCTTCTCCTCCAGGAGGAATTTGCTCAATTCCCTTTTAAAACCACCCAAATTAGTGGCAATTATTACATCTTGTGAAAATGAATTTCATAGTTTAACTATGCGCTGTGTGAAGAAGTGTGCATTTCCCAGCCTTTCCCAACCTGGTGCCCTCCAGATGTTTTGAACTTCAATACCCATCAGCCACAACCAGCATGGGCAATGGTCAAGAATGCTGGGAGTTGTGATCCAAAACATTTGGAAGACATCAGGTTGGGGACAGATGCCCGACGCAATGTTAGACCTCTCAGATTCAGGCAAATGCATGGACAAGGCTTCAGTCTGTCAGTTCTGGTTGCGTAGAGGTGTCAAACCGATACGATGACATAATCCCACACAAAGAAAAAAAACAGACAAAGTACCAAACTTGGCTCCAAAGTGAAGAATCATGGGATGCTGCTCTAGCTGGACTGTCCTACAGTAGACTGCACCTGAGGGACTGCATGCCTCTCTATTGTACCTTTAAAACCTAGCATCTTGGGGAGAAGAGTTCTAACCAGTATGGCATAGTGAGCCAGTGTTCAGTAGTGGTTAGAGTGTTGGACTGGGATGCAGGGGATCCGGGTTCTAGTCCCTACTTGGCCATGAAGCTCACTGGGTGACTTTGGGCCAGTCACTGACACTCTGCCTAACCTACCTCACAGGGTCATTGTGAAGACAAAATGGAGAGGAGGAGGATTATGAAAGCCACCTTGGGTTCCTCTCAGGAAAAAAGGCAGGATATAAATATAATTTAAAAATGAATAAATCTTCTCCCAGACATGTCAGCTGCCTATGTACATGATGTATTTGATAGATAGTTTCAAACATGCATACCCCACCTCCCAATTTCTAGTAAAAATGAGTTAGCATGAAGGGCAAAAGTAAACCTTTAAGGAAAAGTTAACTCCACTGCATAAGAATTCAAAACCACCAATTTACATTTATTTATTTATTTATTTATTATATTTATTTACCGCCTATCAGCCAAAAGGCTCCCTGGGCGGTTTACAAGAGAAACAGGATAAAAACAATAATCTTAAAACCAAAAGTATCATTAAAATAGAAATACAAATAGAAATACAATATAATACAATACAATAAAACAAAAGCAGCCAGATGAATCAGACCGGGGGTACAGTAGTGATAATAAAAATGGGAATAAAAATCTAACCATTAAAATATTGGGTAAATAAAAAGGTCTTCACCTGGCGCCTGAAGGAATAAAGGGTAGGCGCCAGGCGCACCTCCTTGGAAAGTTGATTCCAGAGATGGGGAGCCACAACTGAGAAGGCCCTTCCCCTAGTAGCCACCCTCCTAGCCTCTTTTGGAGGGGGCTCTCTGAGAAGGCCCTCCAAAGAGGATCTCAGGGTTCAGGTAGGCACGTATGGGACAAGGCATTCCTTCAGATAACCTGGCCCCAAACCGTTTAGGGCTTTAAATGTCAATGTTAGCACTTTGAATCGGGCCCGGACTTCAATTGGTAACCAATGTAGTCCATAGAGGACTGGCATAATGTGTTCTTGTCAGCCAGTCCCCATTAGCAGCCTCACTGCTCTATTTTGAACCAATTGAAGTCTCCAGACCATTTTATGTATTTCATTTCTATACCACCGAATAGCCAAAACACTCTAAATGGAACCAGAAGTATTCGTGAGCTAGAGCATCATAAACAAGAAGGGTCAGCCCAAGACATTTTGCTGCCTGACGCAAAGAATAATACACCCACCCACCCATATCCTTTTCCACATAGAGAAGCCAATTGGTAGTTGAATCCAGTTCTGGGCACCACACTTTAAGAAAGATGCAGGCAAACTGAAAAGGGTTCAG
Organism: Shinisaurus crocodilurus; assembly: GCA_021292165.1. Taxonomy (NCBI): domain Eukaryota; kingdom Metazoa; phylum Chordata; class Lepidosauria; order Squamata; family Shinisauridae; genus Shinisaurus; species Shinisaurus crocodilurus. The sequence continues at coordinate 11,865,316 of CM037883.1, read as the reverse complement.
AGGAGGGCAACAAAGATGATCACGGCACTGGAAACAAAGCCCTATGAAGAGAGACTGAAGGAACTGGGCATGTTTAGCCTTCAGAAGAGAAGACTGAGGGGAGATATGATAGCACTCTTCAAGGACTTGAAAGCTTGTCAGAGGAGGGGCAGATTCTCTTCTCAATCATCCCAGAGTGCAGGAAAACTGGGCTCAAATTACAGGAAGCCAGATTCCGGCTGAACATCAGGAAAAATGTCCTGACTGTTAGAGCAATACAACAATGGAACCAACTACCTAGGGAGGTGGTGGGCTCTCCCACACTGAAATCATTCAAGATGCAGCTGGACAGCCATCTGTCAGGGATGCTTTGACTTGGATTCCTGCATTGAGCAGGGGGTTGGACTCGATGGCCTTATAGGCCCCTTCCAACTCTACTATTCTATGATTCTATGAATCATGCTTCAACCCTGGTGATGAGACAGCATCGTCCACTGCACATGAGGGCAGTCAGATAGCGGGCTGAGTGGGACACACAGCTCTCTTTTCCAACACCTTATGTCCATTCCCCATCCTCCAGCACCTGCTGCCTGAGGCAGCCGCTTCACTCTGCCTCACGGTTGGTTCGGCCTTGCAGACAAGACAGAATGTTTTCAATTTTAACCAATACATTTTTTGTATTTTTTTTTAAGAAGATAAGAAAATGTATTAGCTTTAAACTTGCCTTGGTTTGGGAAAATGACATTATAGGTGAATATAACGTTTCTGTTTTGAACTACCAGACTTTAGGCTGTGATCAATAATTATATCTGGAATAAGCCTAAAATCATTCAGAAGTGAGAAGGGGGGAAAGAGGCAACAGGATCAACAGTATTTCTCATCTCTAAGAAATTTTGCAGTTCCCTGTACTGAAACGATGATTTATTTACAAAGGAAAATGCCTCACTTGAATTAGAAAGCCTCAGTACCAAACTGCCGAATTTCACCCAGGCATCTAAGACACAGAAAAATTAAAAGGATTTCTAATCTGTTTGGCAGGTGAAGAAAAGCCACATTTCCCCATTAAAATTGTTTCTGTATTCTTTAGAGTACAATCCTACACGGAAGTCAGTCACATTGCATTCAATGGGGCTTACTCCAAGATAAGCACATGTTTAGAGCTGCAGCCTAAGGATCCAAATTGGAGTCAATGTTTGGGCAAACAAGCAATTGGCAGAAATGTCCTCCGGATATGATTGCACAAGCCTGATTGTCTTTTCTATTTTTATTAGTGAGAACTACACTAGTGAATAAGCTTATAGCAAAAAAAAGTAGTATGATGACACAGTTAAGAGCACTATAGTTAGTCTAATGATAAAAAAAATGACTATCTTTCTCAGAGTTCTTCCATTACCCCTTTCCCCCTCTAATATGTATCAATGTCACTTCTTCATTGCTGTTCTTTCCCATATTCTGATTATTGTTATTATCTGTGCGCGCACACAAGCACACACACAGAGCCCATGTCTGGACCAGGCATTTGAAATCATCTACAGCCCTAGGCATCAGACGCTGGAGAGATGATGGTTTCTTTCTTTCTTTGCCTCTTGAGTATGCAGTCATCCCATCATCATATTTATTCATAGGTCTCAGTAGGGCTTCTCTCCAATCTGAAATCCTCACTTGGCCAGAGACGGCAGTAGGATAAAAGGAAAGGAGTGCAGTGGGTAGACGTCAGCCTTGTGGGACTGTGCTATCTTTTTTTGGAGCCCTGGCCCAGCTGCAAGCTAGTGGCAATGGTGGAGCCAGATGTAAAATGGTGACGATACGGGCTGGAGCCTAAACATTAGGAGAAACGTCCTAACACTGAGAGCGGTTTGGCAGTGCAACAGGCTGCCTCGGGAGATGGCGGGTTCTCCTTTGCTGGAGGTATTTCAATGGAGGCTGGATGGGCATCTTTCCGGGATGCTGTAGCTGCACCCTGCAGGGCAGAGCCTGCGTCAGACAGGGGGTTGCACTCAGTTAGGGCTGGCAAACCCCTTTCAGCCTAAGGGCGGAGTTCGGTTTTGGAGAAGCTTGTAGGGGGAGGTCATATTTCAGTGGTGGGTGTGGCTGGAGGCAAAAAAGGATGGAGACATCACAAGGAGGGTGGGGTCCACATTCCAAAAATAGGAAGATATTTTAGCTTAAAAGTCTTACTACCAGTAACTAAGCCTTGGGAGAGGTTTTTCAATGATTTAGAATGGTGGGGGGACTGTGCAAAAGCCAGGAAACCACCCAATGATTGTTGGTTTCAGAAAGGAGCTTGACCATCATGGGAACCCTGGAGGTCCAGACTGGGTCCCCAGGTGGGCCACATCTGGCCCATGGCCCTGCGGTTCAACACCCCTGGACTAGTTGATCTCTAATGCATCTTCCAGTTCTCTGTTTCTGCCTACTGCACCCCATATTCACTGAAAGCCAGCGTAGTGTAATGGTTAGAGTGTTGGACTGGGACTTGGGAGATCCAGGTTCTAGTCCCCACTCGGCCATGAAGCTCACTGGATGACGTTGGGCCAGTCACTGCCTCTCAGCCTAACCTACCTCACAAGGTTGTTGTGAGGATAAAATGGGGAGGAGGAGGAGGAGGAGGAGGAGGAGGATTATGTAAGCTGCCTTGGATTCCTTGCAGGAAAAAAAAGGTGGGATATTAATATAATAAATAAATAAAATTAAAAAAATATTCTGGGATAAGCTGCATACAGAATTGCAGATCTATATCTGAAGCCTCATCCTGTCATCATCCCCTTCTTGCAATTAACACAGCATGAGGAGAAGAGCTGATGGCTGTGCCCCCGCCCTCGATGCATTCGAGGAAGGTCAGCAGACAGGAGCCTGCTTTGCCACACAGGGTCCCCCGTGATGTAGAACACGGCGGGGTGGCGAGCCTACACATGTAGAGCAGGATCCCTCCTTCGGGTCTCCCCCCTCCACAGCTTGTGGGGTGGCAGGCCTGGTGGGGATGTAAAAGTGAGGATAAAACCAGCAGGCACAGCTCCACTTTGCCCCGCTCTTGACAAGACTTTACAGCCAGAACACACCCTACTCAAGTCAAAAACTACATCTAACAACCATGTCTCTCTCTTCCCCTCCCCCATTTTTACTCTAGAGTAGGCACAGGAGTCCAATCTGGATCGTCAACCCCTCCTTCCCCCCCCCCAGACTCTCCATGCTCCGGCCCCAGTCCATGTGGAACTGGGAAATTCAGCACGTGTAGCTTGTCATGTTAAAATTCCCTCTTCTTCTGCACAGTGCATAGAAGCGCAGGAGCTTCTGCCCTCCTTTTGTATCTGGCCACCCTCGTCTAGGGATGTCAGAGAAATCCACAGCAGGTTCAAAGGAGTTTGGATGTCTATGAATCCAACCCATGGATCCTGCAGCAGACCAACTTTTCCTGTGGAATCCTCTTCCTCAGAAGATTCCACAGACTTGCAGACCAATTTTTATTTATATTTATTTTCTTTGTATAATTTTATGGAAATTTAAAACACCAACCCGAAAATGCACTCTCCCCCCCGCACCCCTGACTAAGACATGAAAATACACATTCGGGGGGATCTGCACATTTTCAGAAGTGCGAATTTGTGCAAATGCGTACAAATGCATTTGTGCAAAATCCGATTCTGTCAATGAGCGGATGATGGAACAAAGGGTGCCTGGCAATCCATGAAAGGCAGATGGAATGAATTTAACAAAATCCATACATCCCTACCGTAGTCTGAAGGCACACAATACAGCAAACTTGCTGAATCTAAGAAGGGCTAGTTCTGACAAGTGCCTTGCTGGGTGGCCAATGGGGAGCCCCCTGTACCACACCCTCATTTTCACAATGGGGAAAAATGTAATATGAATGTAATTCCCCAAAATGCAGCCTTCTCCAACCTGGCGCCTTCCAGAAGCTTTGGACTACAATTCCCAGTATTCCTGACCATTGGCCATGCTGGCTGGGTCCTGAAGGGAGTTGAAGTCCAAAACATCTGGATAGCACCAGGTTGGGGAAGGCTGCCATAAGGTGACAACATTCTTTTGACCTCTGCGAAGTCAGCGCAGCCAACACCTCACCCTTCGTTTGGTGTGAGAAGAAAAACTCCTCTATGGCCTGGATTATGATTAATGGGAATATATGAATTTCTTTATCCTTTGACTGGAGCTGCAGTTTACTTAAACCTCTTCCTAATGGCGCATGATGTCATTCTGATTGCAGCCACCCACTAAGCGATTGTTTCCTTGACATTCACAATGTTGCCACAGTTGCTGGTACAGAATTTGAAACCTCTTTAATGTAGGCAAGAATGATCACATCAATAGATTCTTTCTTTTCTCTTTCTTTTAGCCCGGAGTATTTATGAATCATCAAGGCAACATTTATTATCTCACATGATTCTTGGCTTGATAGCACAAATATTAATGGGCATTTGCTTCCCTTTATGTTTGCATTGTTGCTTTCCCCCCCCCTCCCAGAAATCGATAGGAGCACAAATGAACAACAAGCAGGGGAAACTTTCCAATGCAATCTGCTCATGAAGATCCCCAACCTCATTTTTGTTACAGCCAAAAAACAAAATGGGGTCAATATTAATCGTTGGCGCCCTGGTAGCAGAACAAATGTTCTTGGCTATAAACACTGAAAGACACACTAAGGGTGCGATCCTATGCATGTTTAGAGACAGAAGAAAGTCCTACAACTCCCAGCATTCCCCAGACAGCATGGGAGTTGTAGGACTTTTTTTCCTGTATAAACAGGCATAGGATTTCACCCTAAAGCACCTTTCCGCCAACCTGGTGCCCTCCAGATGTGTTGGACTCTAACTCATAATAGTGATTTTATTTTTTTATTTTTTTATTCACTTATTTATTTATTATTGCAAGGTGAATTTCCATATGAGCAAGTTCCAAAGTCTGGGTCCCAAAGAAGTCCCACTCTCTGGCAACCACCCACCTAATTTTCAATGGTGGGGGAACTTGCAGAAGGACCTTGGTGGCTGATCTTAACTGATGGACAGGTTCATATGGAACCTTTAGTCCCAGATCATTCAGAACTATGTTCTGCCTTATACTGAATCAGAGCACTGGTCTACTGAGCCCCATATTGTCAACACAGATGGGCAGTGGCGGCTCTCCAGGGTTTCAGGCGGGGGGTTTCCAGCCTGATGTGGAGATGCCAGGGATGGATCTGGGACCTTCCCCCATGCAAAATGTGCACTCTACCACTGAGCTACAGCTAGAGGACTGAAGACCTATCACACAGAGGGCTCAGCACCATCAGCAAATGATCATTCCCAGCATTCATTCAGGGGAGTATTATTGGGTTAATAAAGCTCCCAGAATGGCTTAGAGACAGCAAGAATAAGACAGTCCCTACCCTCAGACTTGCAGTCTGAAGGACATGATGCAAAAGGAAAGATGAAAAAGGGATCAAGAGGGAAGAGGAAAAAATGAACTCAAGCACTAGTTCTTCATTTCTAAGTTCGTGTAACAACCAGCTATAATGGAAACAATTTCAGGAGAGGAGGAGCCAAAGAGAATGAGAACGGAATGAGAGAATGGAAGAGAATGAGAGAACGGAATGGCCATGCTTCCATTCGCTCCCTTGCTGCAGCCTGATGGAATTAATTAAATTGATATAAATCTGATATCAGCTTGTATTATATCCAAGCCATCTTCCCTTAGTGGCACTGAGGGCTCCGTGGCAGATTGGTAATTATTATTTAATAGGAATCTGTTTAACAGGTGATTGCAAATAATATATGCACCATTTTCTTAGTGGATCAGAATTGACAGTCCTCCTGGGTTAAAAATATATATTTTAAAAAAAATCTGATATAAAATGAAAAGAATGCAAAATCATCCTCATTTCTATATAAAAGTGGGGAACTTGCTTCTATGTCCTCATGTTTAATGTGCAATAGATTTTGCCTGCCTACCCACTTTAATTAGCGAGCCATTATTCCAACAATGGCATACACACGGGTGACACAAGTTCATTTCTAGTTTGCAAAATGTATAGCTAATGCAGTCCAGCAGGATTCATCACAGAGGAGAGAAAGGATGTATTGAAAGAGTGAGGAAGGAAATGAATTCAGTACTTCATGTCAACGACAGTCTACATCTGGAGGGACTTGCTTTACATGATGTAATTATGAATGGGTTACACACAGACAATTTCATTAGTCAATTTAAAGAGAAGGAAGAAGAGGAAAGGGTAATACGGTGTCTCCTATTACCTGGTCATTCTAGGTAAAGGAATATAGAAAAGTTTTAAGTTCTGAGACTCTTGAAATCTCTGTATACGTGATCAGCAACTGAGAGCCTCAGAAGAGCCCTGGTGGATCACCTAGGTCCACCTAGTACAGCATCCAACTTCCCACCGTGGCCAACTAGATGCCTCCGTGAAGTCCAGAAGCAGGACATGAAGGCAATGGCCATCTCCCCCATTGTTGCTCCTCAGCAAATGGTACTCAGAGGCATGATGCTTCTTAATGTGCCAGATCCATATATAGACATCCTTCCCACTATTTCTGATATTTGAGAGTGAGTGCTGATGAATATGTATCCAAAACTGCACCACCCAAGCACAAGAGGAAGGTACCCATAGGCTCAGCAGAGCCCTGAGGTTTCCAGAACTACAAACAAAAAAATCCTGTTTAGGAAAAAAAAAAAAATAATAACCAGGGGGCTGAAAACAGCCCAATGAGGACTGAGCATGCTCAGTAGCTGCAGAATGCTGGATGTTTGTTGCGGAGAGTGGGGAAGGGGGATGGAGTGGAGTATCCTGGAAAAGGGCATGCCTGGCTAGAACCCTGAAAAGGAGCACTGCACACCACCACATTTTGTTGTAGGTCTCACTTGTCATAGCTACTGAGAGATCTCCCCCCCCCTCCTCCTCCTCCTGTTCTTGGCTGGGATTGATGGGAGTTGGAAGTCCTGCACATCTGAAAGGCACCAGGTTGGGGGAAGTCTGCTTCAAAGGCTTTTCACTGTCTTTGCAGGGAAGCTGCTCCCATTCTGCTTGCATGTCTTCTGCACCTTTATGGAGCTGAGGTGGCACAACTGTAGACAGTATTAAAAAAAAAAAAAAGGCCTGCCCTATAAGATATAAATATATATGCCATTAAATGCTGGTATTTTTATAAATAATTTTCAACATGGGCCTTATTTTCCACTGAGCAATGTCGGGAGGGTCAGCAACATTGGCTCTGTCCACTAACACACTCCCTCGTCAGCTGAGACACAGGCAAAGGGATCTAGTCTTCTCCCCTTTCCCTCGATGTCACACCTAATTTGTCCCCCAATGGCTGTGCTGTGGGAGGAAGTCCCCCCCCCAAAAAAGCATGAATTCACTTCTCTGCTTTCCCTGTTTGTTCCTGTCAAAAGCATCTCTAAGTATGCCCCCAAAATCCTTGTTATTTTTCAGGACAGGCCACATCCATTTCTTTGAAACAATAAATAAAGAAATCCTCTCCCTTTCCTTCTCTCTCTTTTTTTTAACCTTTGAAGAAAATCATTTTAAAATGGGGGAGATAAACACAATCCAAGTTTGTAATAAGTTCAGTTACTGGGGTGGATAGTGAACAGCCAAGAAAGAGGAAAAGATTAACCGCATCAATGGACAGAGCCGCCTCCTCCTACTGAGATCAAGAAAGGAAATGCTAAAAAAATAGAATGGCTTTCTGCAGCCTTTTTCACCGTATTTCATCTTGGTTCATGATTGTTGAGGGACAACCAAAGTAAAAGCTTTTTCCGTGATCACAGAAGTCAATTATCAATTTTAAAAGAGGCCGTGAGAAAGGCTGAAAATGAAGAAATTAGACCTGAGATGGCTACTGCTGCAAAGTTCACTTGGATAATACTTACGGGGGTTTAAGGCCCATCAGAATTTTAAATTGGCCCATAGCACATGCTGGCTTGCCTCAATGCCCTTGAAAATTTGACAGTGCCATGAGGATATCGACAAATGCAAAAGCAGCATTGAGAAGCCACACTTTCATCTTGTGAAGTTAAACAGCCCACCCTGCAAAAAAGCAAAAGGAAAAGAACCAGGGTAATACAGCCAGATTGGTCTCTTTGTTACACTCCAGTGGGATGCCTTGTTGGTCTGAGCTGACATTGATTTGAGCTCAAACACATGCAATTGTTGTCACATCTGTATGGTTCTGCTTTGTGTTTTGAATATGATTTTTTCCCACAGATGTCCCACCACTACTACCAGTAAGAGAGATCCAGCGCACAATATAATGATACGGGGGGGGCGCATTTCTGTGAAAGGGCAACATTTATCATGCAGGATGATTTATCAGGCTTTCCTTTAAATGCTCCTCTAATTTGAGGGAGATCAGCCTGGCCTCCACTACATTCAATTGCCTCTTAAGAACTCAGTTCATTGTTTTGGCCTTGTCAGACTTATCTACTTCCTGCTTTCCCTTATGTGCCCAGTTTTTTTTTTCAGAATGTACGGACAAAAGCTGAACATGTGTCCCGATTTTTATTTCTGTGTAATGCTTAGTTAGGACAGCCTTCTCCCAACATGGTGTCCTCCAGATATTTTGTCCCGATTTTTATTTCTGTGTAATGCTTAGTTAGGACAGCCTTCTCCCAACATGGTGTCCTCCAGATATTTTGGACCACTGCTCCCATCAGCCCCAACCAGCATGGCCAATGGCAAGGGATGATGGGAGTTGTCACGGCAAACATTTGGAGGGCACCCTGTTGAAGAAGGCTGCAGTAGACACTCGAGAGACATATCCCTTTCTGGTCTTCTGAGCCAGGAAGGGAAGCTATCCAGCAGTGTGAGAAGTCAGAGGACAGTGAGCTGGGAGGAACCGTCTAGTGGCGAGCAGGCAGCTAAACAAGGAGTAAGGTCTATGGCAGTGTTCTCCAACCTTGGGTCCCCAGATATTTTTGACCTACAACTCCCAGCCTGCCCCAGCCAGGCTGGGAGAACACTGATCTATGGAGATTGTTGCATCAGCAACTTCCAGGCAGCAACTGATGGCTTAAGAACCCGGTCTGGCTGCACCAACCTAGCTGGTGTATTAGTGGAGCCTTGGTCCTGACCACACTTATGAGAGCTTTGGCTATTGGGTGGTATAGAAATGTAATAAATAAATACAATTATGGCTCCTCCTTCCAAGCAGGCCTCTTGCATGGGATGGCCCAGTTGTGGCTTGTTGTCAACTTTGTTTCTGAGGACCTGTTGTGATGGATGTTGGTCCAGACCAAGAGCTGTGTCTAGATGAGCCATGTTAGGTTCCCTGGTTCAGCTTGTTGCCTGCATGTCGGATTGTCGGGTATGGTTGCAGGGGTTTCCTCCATTATGAATTCATGCTGAATTGCATAGTGGGGTTCTCCTTTGATGAGGAGGTCTCATTCAATTCCAGTTCCAGAAACTAGAAGGTCCTGGAAACATCAACAACAACAGCCATGCTGAATCAGACCAAGTGTCCATCTAGTCCAGAATGCTGTTCACACAGTGGCCAACCAGCCACCTGTGGGGAGCCCACAAGGAGGACACAAGTGCAATGTCAACTGGTATACAGAGGCATAATTAAGTTTTCTGCAGTCCTCCATTCTACCAGCTGAGCTATCAAAGGGACATTAAAATATTCCAACTATGTATATGTCTTCAGTAGTTTAGAAAGGGTGAGCTGAAGAGTCTCTGGTCCTCCAGATATTACCAAAACCGATTCAGCTTTTCGTTAAATATTCCTGTTCAGCAATAGTTTGGAGACAGTGTAATCCTCACCAGAACAATTTCCCCGTCCCATTACCTTGGAATATGGAAACAGATCCTACCCCTGGTAGAATGTCCGTTACTGACTTCACTGGCAGCAGGGCCAGTCTGAGACATTTCGAAGCCCGAGGCAAAGGACAAAATGCTGCTGCCGCCACCACCACCACCCATTCCATGTACAGAAGCCGACTGGACCAGCAGCTGAATCTTACTTCAACGGTAGTGATGGGAATGGGTGTGCCGGCACTGGGAAGTCCAGCTTGTTTGAGCTTGATGGCCTTTCTGCCCACTTTCAATTAGATGATGTAAGGTCCGGGGCAGTGGGCAGCTAGGGTTTCTGGCTAGAACGCCGGGGTCAGGGGATGATGGAGGCTGGAGCAGGTGAGAAGAGTGCAGAGTCCGGGAGACAGGCCGGGGTCAGTACACATAGCAAGCAAGGTGGGGCCAGAGGTGAGAGGCAAGTCCAGGGAGCAAGCAAATCCAGGTGGGGGTCAGAGGCGAGAAGCAGGTCCAAGGGTAACAGAGTCCAGACAATGGCCAGAGGCAGAAGAAGGGTTGAGAGTCAGTCACCACATACCAGGCAGAGCAAGGCTAGAGGCAGTAGGTCAGGAACAGGCAAGGGTCAAGCACAGTCAGGCAAGAGCTAGAGCTGGTCATAGGGGGGTCAGCTGCAACAGCACAAGGAATCATGTTGCAGCAGCAGCCAGAGTTGAAGGCAAACTGCAGCACTTGTATAGGTCCTTCTGGCTGCTCCCAGCTGGGCCGCAGAGCAGCCAGGAGCACTACACTCTGCGAGTAACTAGAAACACTGGGCTCGCTCCTGCAAGGAGGTATCTTCGCCACCTGGTGGAGCTGTGGCGCTATCCTGCAGGAGAGGATCCTGGCAGATGATCAGAAATGGACTGAGTCGAAGGGGAGGTTCTGTGGATTTCCATCTCTAAGACGGGCCATGGTTTGCACATATATTTTTTTAAAAAAATACCACTAAGTAAATTTATGCAATTTGCGCAAATCAACACCTGACAAGCATGTGGATCTAGCGCACTATGCATAAAATCAGCCAATCTGCACAAATCGCGTGAGGACCACGTGCTTTTCAGGTGCCGATTTGCTCAAATTGCATAAATTTATGCAAATTTCCTGAGCGCTCTTGTTTTGTTTTCTTTCGCTTTGTTTTAATGCACAAATCGTGGCCCGTCTTAGAGATGGAAGTCCGCGAGCGGGCTCAACTCACACTGTAGTGAGTTGGTGCCAGCTCAGGGCTGGTGAACCAGAATCTGGGGGTGGGGTGGGGGGGTAAATCATGAAAATCCATTGGATTTTCATCCCCCCCCCATCGGATTCCTCACACATCCCTAGATGGGGCAGCATCCTCCACTGCACATGAAGGACGGCAGCAGGCTGGTGCAGGGGTGCAGGGCAGGTTGAGTGGCGCACACAGCTCTGTCCTCCAAGCACCACTGCACACCCCACAGCATCTTCTACCTGAAGAAGTTGTTTCACGCTGCGTAATGGTTGGACCACCCCTGCTGGCAGTGGGATCAGTTCCATTTTTATAATTAAATTGCTGAGAGGTGGAAACCTTTCAGTATCTTGGAAGTAACAGTTAACTGCAATAAATGTCACATTTTGAATCGAATGTTCCTGTGTGTGTATGTGTGTGTGTGGGTGTGTGTGGGTGTGTGTGTGCCACAGTCGCATTATGAAAAGAACATACATTTAAGAAAGCCGTTCCTGGCAGGAGTGAGCGTGTGGAAAAGCCACCAAAATCTGAATAGAGCATTAAACATTCTCTGCAGTCATTGGCAAATGTGTTTCAAATGGCAGAGAAAGGTGTTTTTGTTTTCTTTTGACTCGCTTTTGTGCTTCTTCTTTCTTTACTTTTTTTTTTTAAAAAAAAATAAGAAACACCTGTGAGAACAAATACAAGAGTAATTATGCAGTCAGTCGTGGGGGGGGAGGGGAACACACATTTCTGCAGCCAGCAACAACAACAGCAACGGAAGCACAGAAGACTGAAAATCCAACTCCAGCTTAAATATTAAAATGGGAAATCAGTGACTATGTACCAAGTATATTGACTTGCTAGATGCATACATAGAGAGTAAGGGGGGGACCTGTAAGTCTGGTACACAAAGAAAATGAGCAGCGCAATCCTATGGGTCCTATGGTCCCAGGTTCAGTCCCTGGGATCTCCAATTAAAAGGAACAGGCAGCAAATGATTGCAAAGACCTCTGCTGCCTGATCCCTGGAGAGTCACTGCCTGTCAAAGTAGTAGAACTAGGATGTTGAACCTCTCATCCCGAGGGCCAAATTCCATTTCAGATAAGCTCTCTGGGGCCACATTCTAGAAATAGATGGTGCTGAAGGCAAAAGGGGGTGGGGCAAGGGCAAAGGAGCAGGGCCAAAATATTTTAGTTTAATCCTATTACTACCCATAAATCAGCTTTTGGAGAGGGATTTCGACCTTTTGGAATGGGGGGAAAAACTGTATAAAACCTGGGAAAACACCAAACCATCGGTGTTCAGAGGAAATGGGACAGGCCAGGAGAGCAGTGTGTGGACATCTGAGGAACCCTGGAAGGCTGGATTGGGGCCCCAGGAGAGCTAAATTTGGGGCCCTGTCCTGAGGTTCTATACCCCCGTAGTAGACAATACCAGGTCAGATGGGCAAATAGTATTATCCGATCCTGGTATGACATGATTCTGTTCAAGATACTAGTCACTGCGCTGCACTGGCTCAATTCTGTTAACACAACAGTGGCTTAATTCCCTCCTGACCAGTGTCAAAAGCAGTCTGAATATTGGTCTTGTGAATGTTTCAAAAGATGTCCAGACTTCATGCTTACCCTTCTCCCAAAATCCTTGCTTTGGGGGGGGGGACCTTAACTCTCAAATAGGAGGGCACTCCAAAACATTAAAACCCTGAAAACATTGGACATATAAATCCACCCTATGACTTTTTTTTAAAAAAAAAAAATAAGAAACACCTGTGAGAACAAATACAAGAGTAATTATGCAGTCAGTCGTGGGGGGGGAGGGGAACACACATTTCTGCAGCCAGCAACAACAACAGCAACGGAAGCACAGAAGACTGAAAATCCAACTCCAGCTTAAATATTAAAATGGGAAATCAGTGACTATGTACCAAGTATATTGACTTGCTAGATGCATACATAGAGAGTAAGGGGGGGACCTGTAAGTCCCCATTACTCAGTATTATTTATCCTGAGTGCCCCTCTTGGTTTTTGTCTCTTATTTGAGTTGTTGGGGCAGGGGCTTGAGCAAGATAATGAGGAAGTCTGGCATTTGTGAAGATTTTATACGTTGCTTGCTTTATTTTAATGCAATCTCTCTTTACTATTTAAGTAAACTCATAAATATTGGTGCGAGTCAAAGGAGATGATTTCTTTTGTGAAATTTTTTAAGATGGGCCTGGAATTGCTGGGTGGCAGCAGTTGATTTCTCCTATAATTAAGTCATAAATCAAGAGGGGCCATTTATAATGCCCACAGTCAGCAATGCCAAACAGCCCAGGAAGCTCTGGTGGGTGAATCACAGCCGGTAAACCCATAAATCTTTTCTTTGCATTCTTAATTTTTACATCTCAAATGGGAAACACTTATCAGAATTGTTATTGGCCTGGCGTTTGTCTGTTGTTGGCTTCTGTGTCCTAAAGGAGAAGCTGCCAGGCATTTTGGTCAGGGCGGATGAAGTAGAAACCAATCTCTGATGTTGCTGAGAACATCAGCATTTGAAGGGCTGCCAGAGGCCTGTCCTTTCTCTGGGAGGTGTCCTCTAGTTCAAGGGCTGTCAAGTGTGAGTCCAATTTCAAGATAAAGAACCATCAGAAGGCAGGGCTAGGACTTGAAGTTGTCCATCGACAGCACCCGCACAGGTGAGCAAAACACACAGGTCACCTGGGCACAATCTCCCCCACTATGGTGAAATGTACTGTATTTCTATTTAAATTATAATAATTATTTCCAAAATTTTCAGCCTCCCCCCCGTGTGTGTGTTAGCATATGCACATTTTACGCAAATAGGTGTCATCTTTTGTCCTCCTTTTCGATGATGCATGTCCTCTTTTTTAGCAATTCACAAGTGGCCACACTCACACATCTGGAGAGGGCAGCTGAAAAGGCTGCAAGAGCAAGGAGGACTGGCAGGGCCAATAGCCAGTGTGGCGTTTGGCGTAGTGGTGAGAGTGCTGGACTGGGACTCAGGGAGATCTGGGTTTTAGTCCCCGCTCAGCCATGCAACTCACTGGGTGACTTTGGGCCAGTCACTGGCTCTCAGCCTAACCTACCTCACAGGGTTGTTGTGAGGATAAAATGGAGAGGAGGAGGAGGAGGAGGAGGAGGAGGAGGAGGAGGAGGAGGAGGAGGATTATGTAAGCCACCTTGGGTTCCTTGCAGGAAATAATCCAGGGTATAAATATAATAAATATAATAAATAAATAGGTTCCAAGGGATGCAGTGGCCCCCCTGCTAGGATGTAGGTCCAGATCAATATGTGAGCTGGAACTAAGGGGGGGGGCACATATGCATTGCCAAAAAAGAGGAAATGCATCACCAAAAAAAAGAGGACAAAAGAGGACATTGATCTGCATAAAATTTGTATATGCTAATATATATATATATAGAGAGAGAGAGAGAGAGAGAGAGATGCAAATTTTAAAATAATTGCTATAATTTAAATAGATATACTATTTAACCTGGTGGGAAAGACTGGGACCAGGTGACCTGTGTGCCCGCTACTCAGCCTGCTGTCCAGGTGCTAATGGCTGATGGGCAATTTCAAGGCCCCAGCTCTTCTCCTTCCTTGTGGTTTTTCATTTTTAAAGCAGACGTAGACTAGACAGCCCTTAGAGCATAGCTTCAAATAAAGGACCATCCTCTGTAAAGTAGGATACATGGCCACCGAAACCTGAATGCAGTTATCCTTCTGTATTTATACTTCTCCTAGATTTTGTGATGCAGTTCTCTGAACAACAACAAAAAACAAAAAAAAAATACGTACAAAATTGTGCATATTGAGATAATGTGCCCACAAAAAGGTGTATATTACTGAACAATACATACAAAATAACATTATATAAGGGGAAACCACTTGCCAAAAAAAAAATATGGATCTATTTGACAAAAATAAATACCAAAAAAAATGTGTCTACTATGAGAAATGTATACAAAGATGCATATGAATTTCTGTGTGAACTTTAAAAAAAAGAAAATTGCAAACTGTTGTGGAAATGGGATGGAAGGAACTGAAGACTGCAAAAATGAGAGACTGGGAGAAAGTGAAATGGACAGGTTCATGCGGTGGAGACTGGTGGCTCCAATGACAGCAGGGCTGTGTATCCACTCTGGAGTTTAGTCTGAAATTTAAAGGAGCTGTCCATGGTGCTAAACCCCAGCCCCAAAATAGGCTTGGCATCATGGACAGCTCCTTAAAAGTTCAGAGTAGAACCTACAGTGGATACACAGCCCCGCTGACATTGGAGCCACCAGCCTCTACTGCAGTGTTCTCCAAGCTTGAGTCCCCAGATGTTTTGGCCTACAACTCCCAGCATGCCCCAGCCATGCTGGCTGGGGCACGCTGGGAGTTGTAGGCCAAAAACATCTGGGGACCCAAGGTTGGAGAACACTGCTCTACTGAATCCATCCATCCCTAGAGAGAACACATTCCAGGTCTTGAACCAGTGGCTGGAGCTCCTATTCTACCCTTGAATGCTGAATAAACAGATGTTCGTCATGAAAATGAGTACGGTACTGCTTGAGAGGAGGTGGGGAAGCTCCTTGCTACACTTTAAAAACCAATCAAACCCAGAAAAGCCTGTTCCTTCCTTCTAAAAAAAAGATTGTCAATATCAGGAGATGTTAGCTCTAGCCCTGGAGCAGAAGGATGCACTGTGTCCATTGGAAAATGGCTTTTGAAAAATAATTAAATGAACCTTAAATTGCAGGGCACTGCCATAGATTACATCAAAGCAAAAAAAAAAAAAAAAAAGCCGATGTCATAATGCTAAGAGAGTTGCAGTGCCAAAATAGACTCAGGAAAAAAAGGCAGCAATAAGAGCTAAATCGAGTTCTGGGGTGGGGGGCAAAAAAAAACACATTTCTTTTAATCAACACTGCAAGTGAATCTGCTTCAGTGTAGAGCCACAATTACTTAAGGGGGAAAGTTGTATTCTTTTTCTTCTTCTGGTGTTTCTGGTGGAAAGGTCATTTTCCACATATTGCGATGAATCTATAGCAGCCTACACAGAACCAAGAGAACTTCTTAGATATTTGCAAGCCGAGTTGGACAAGATAATTCTAAGACCTCAAATATTATGATACGAGACAGCTTCAGGCACGTTGATCATTCTCCATTTTGTGTGTGCAAGACAATAAACAAGAGCGGAAAGGCCTTGTAGATTTATGTGGTGGGGGACCGGAAACCTCATCCTTAGCAGCTTGACTCTAAAAATCCACTTAAAATATTTGGGTTCTTTCAGTCCAATCCTATTGCTTGTTTACTCAGAAGTAAGTCTCACTGTGCTTAATGGGGCTTACTCCCATTGGACTACAGCCTTGGGCTCAGGAAAGAGACAGCTGCTGTCTGGATCTTCAGACGGAGAGACTTCTTTGAATAAAATAAAAAAGAAGAAGAGGGGAGTTAAAAGGCAAAGAGGGTCAAAGGCATTGGGCAGGTCCACACATCATGCTAAGCCACCCTGCACATAAACCACAGTGGATTGGTTGCTTGTTGAACAACCCACGGTGGGCCTGCGACGACACACGGTCCCTTTACACCAGTGTTCTCCAACCTTGGGTCCCCAGATGTTTTTGGCCTACAACTCCCAGCATGCCCCAGCCAGCATAGCTGGCTGGGGCATGCTGGGAGTTGTAGGCCAAAAGCATCTGGGGACCCAAGGTTGGAGAACACTGCTTTACACTTTAGGACCAGGCGCATAAACCCTTCTCAGGCTAAGCATCAACACTTAAAAACCTGAGGGGGGGGGGTCAAATGAAACCTTTCCCCTACTAATGAGGGAAAAGATTAATACTGGTTATGAAGGATCTACTTTACTTAACCATGTAATCCTCTCAAATTTTTTGGTGTTGAACTGACAGTTCTCAGTACCCTTCACCTTTTCAATACTTCCCCGACTCTCCAGCTACTCCAGAAAGCGGAGATGTTAACTTTGCCCCCCCCCCCGCTTTTCATAGCACTTACTTCTGTGGATACTGTGGTTCACTGACAGCTTAAAAAAACACACAACAACAACAACGCAGAAATGTATGCAAATTTAATGTCTGGGAAGTAAACGGAGGGGAAAGTTGCACCAATTTATTGGCTGGAAAGTAAACGGAGGGGAAATTTGTGCACCTATATTAACTGCTCCACTACTGCAGGGGCACAAATTTCCCCTCTATTAACTTTCCATCCCTTAGATTGGTGCAAATTTCCCCTCCGTTTATTTCCCAGCCATAAAATTTTCATATATTTCTGCATTTTTAAAGAACTGTCAGGGAACCACAGTACCCACAGCAGTGAGTGCTCCAAAAAGGAGCTGCAAAAAGGCGGGACGTTAATATCTCCACTCTCTGGGAGATAAATATTAGCCAATTGCTTCTCTAATTTTGGAGTTTTGCCATATGGAATTAGCAACCACCAAGCTACGTTTATTGTTCAATATTGGGACAAACCAGAAAAATGATACATTGATTAAAGATTTTCTAATATGAATGCACCTATATTTAAAACCGGCATGCTTGCTATGAGATGGAGATCAAGACTGATCAAAGTTTCACTCTTTCTTGTTTTATAAACACACACACACACCAAAATCCTGTTGCTTTCATTGTAACAAGGATCATATGAAGCATAAAATGTGAACTATCCTCTGGCAAAGCACAGGAACACCTGAAACCCACAAAATTAGACATAATAAGGGGAGTGGCGGGGGGACAAGAAAAACCTACCAAACTATATTTTTTAGCATTCCTTAAGCTGAGTTTCTGGCGGCTTCAGCAGGGTGTTGATTCCAGGTATTGAACTACAAAAAGTCTTTCTAAATAGCACCCTTTCTCCCTAGCATTTTGCCCCACTCCCCGCTCTCTTCATCCCTCTTGAGTGCTGATTTTAGACATCTAGGGGCCATCAGGGAAGCCATGGGTATGTGGTGGCTGCTGTGTATCTGATTGCAGGAGAATTAGCCTCTTGCTATTCCTTTCCTATTGAGCTAAGTTGTATCCATCTCCTAGGTTCTTGTACTTCGCTGTCTCCAGAAACCTATCCCTACCTAGCATGTATGTGTGGAACGCTCCCACCTAGATAGGGATGTGCAAAGATTTCATTGGGGGGAGGGGTGAAAATCTGGCTGACTGGCCAGGCTTGACCCCCCCAAACGCCATCTCGCTTGCCTCTTTCCCGGCTTGACTTGCGTTCTCCTGAGTCGAGCCGGGGAAGCAACTTGCGGGTTCCTGGCAGGCCACTGTTTACATAGAAAGTGCCTTAAGATATGTCCAAAGCGGCCACACAATACATTACAAATTACACATTACAAATGTGTGTAATTTGCACAAATTGCAGCCACTTTTGATGCATCTTCAGGCATTTTCTACGTAAACAGCAGCCCACCAGGAACCCGGAAGTCTGACGAGTGGCGTGCATGTGCTTTCACCCCGGCTTGGCAGGCGCAGCAGTGGCGTTCTCCGAGCCGGAGGCGGGGTGGTTCTCAGAGGACCGCCTACCCCTAGAGATGTATGAGAAATATATTTCCCAGATAGATGCGACGGCTAGGAGTGCCTATTATCAGCTTCGGCTGATACGCCAGCTGCGCCCCTTCCTAGAGTTGGAAGACCTAAAGACGGTAGTGCACGCACTAGTAACTTCGAGGCTTGACTTCTGTAATGCGCTGTACATAGGGCTACCTTTATACCTAGTCCGGAAACTTCAACTAGTGCAAAATATGGCAGCCAGACTGGTTACTGGTACACCTAGGGGTGCCCATATCACACCAGTTTTAAAAGCACTCCACTGGCTGCCAATCAGTTTCCGGGCGAAGTATAAAGTGTTGGTTATTACCTTTAAAGCCCTACATGGTTTGGGTCCAGGCTACCTACGGGATCGCCTTCTCCCGTACAATCCACCCCGCACACTTAGGTCCTCTGGGAAGAATCTGCTTCAGTCAGCCAAAACTAGGCTGACTAGCATTACCCAGAGGACCTTCTCTTCTGCTGCTCCCAGATTATGGAATGGCCTGCCGGAGGAGATACGTCAACTTGTCAGTCTTTTGGACTTTAAAAAAAGCCATAAAGACTGAACTCTTCCGGCAGGCCTATCCGGTGGAATTTTAGGATGTTTTAAAGATGTTTTAAAGATGTTTTAAGATGTTTTTAGGATGTTTTAAGATGTTTAATAGTATATATTGTGTTGTTTTAGTTTAGGTATTTTATTTTTTCTGTTGTTCCCCGCCTCGATCTAGATGGAGAGGCGGGTAATAAATAAATTATTATTATTATTATTATTATTATTATTATTATTATTATTATTATGTTTCAATTCATTTTTGATCAGGAGGATTTACTCAGTTCATACCTCCCAGACTGAACATGAACTCAAACACAATTGAAGTCCGCACATACATTTCCAAGCTTGCAATGTGATTCACGCCCCACCCGCCCCTCAAAAATGCATTCGACAGCATGGATACATTTGAAAGAATGTGCATGGGAAAAAAAGGTGTCCTTCTGAAAAAGCACACAAACACACTTTAATCAATGACAGAAGAATGCACACATTTCAAAGATGCACACAATTGATGTGTACATTTGGAGAAATATGAACAGAAATATGGATGATTTTCATGCGGGGAAGAAAAAGAAAAGAAAAGCTCCCCAGCTGATGGATGTGAGATGGAATTTGGAGAACTTTGATGAGCCCCAGTTTTGCTTGTATACACACATCCAGCGGAGGCTGGTGGCTCCAATGTCAGCGGGGCAGTGTATCCACTCTGGGTCGCAGTCTGACCATTTAAGGAGCTATCCATGGTGCTGAAGCTATTTTGGGGTGGGGTTCAGAATCATGGATAGCTCTGTTAAAACTGCCTGGAGAAAAACATTTGGGGAGGGGCTCCACCCTGGCATTTTCATTTTTCTAGGGTGTTTTTTTTTCACCCAGTTCCTTGACAGTTGACATGTCTACCCACCCCTAAGATCAACTCCCTGCTAAATGCAGGATCTACATTGCAAGATGCAACTACAGCAGCCCTGATAGATGGCTGCCCGGCCTCAGCTTAAGCACCTCTAGTGAAGGAGAAGAACCCACCACCTCCCAATGCCGTCTGTTCCACTGCCAAACCATTACCATTCACCTAAAGCTGCATCCCTGCAATTTCCACCCATTGATTCTAGTCCAGCCCTCTGGAGCAAGAGAAAACAAGTCTCCTCTATCTTCTATGTGATAACCCTTCAGATATTTGAAGACTGCTTTGATGTCTCCCCTTAATCTTCTCTTCTCCAACCCAAACATACCCAGCTCTTCAGGTCATTCCTCATAGGACATAGTTTCCAGACCCCTCACTCTCCTGGTCACCCACCTCTGGACACACTCCAGTTCATCCATGCGGATGTTTACCAAGGTATGACCAACACTGCTCACATGTACAGGAGGGGACAATAAGCCTTAAGTCGGAAACTCATGGAACACCTGAACCCTCTGAGTGAACGTCTGTCGGATCTGTGTACAGAAGAAGCAATTCCAGAGTAGACACATTTAAAAGCTTTGGCTGCAGTGTCTGTAATCTATAAGACAATTGATTTCTTGAGAAATGGGAGTGTAGAAGTGGGAACAGAACATCAGTCCCTCGAGGCTAAACAAGCATGGAGAGGAAAACCTCCTGTTTCGTGAATTAAAAATGAGCCAAAGCAAAAAGTGGAAACAAACCATCTGCTCTCATTCAGGCAAAGTGGCCAATTCTTTGGTTATTTTACTTCAGTTCATTCATATCTTCCCTTCCCTTCAAAGAGCTCAGGACTGTGTACATGCTTTTGCATGCGTAAAGGGGAAAAGAAGAGGCGAGACACGGGTATATGCTATAAATAAAGGGCCACATTTATTAATCAAGATCTGCGAAGGGTGAAAGTGCGGGTACTAACTAAAACCGGCCATTGGCCAATGAGGTATCCCAGGCAGATACCTCCAAACCCAGGGGGTGGCACAGCACTTTGCCACCCCACCCACCAGTTTTACACCCTCGTGGGTGCTGGGAGGCTTTCTCACAGTCCCTACTTCACAGTGTCGCACAACACCGATTCATGTGATGTAAGCCAGCCTCACTGGCAATCCGTATCTCCCACAACTAAGCTGTGAAACTCAGCAAACGGGGAGCCTCAGGTCTCGCCAGCCACCTGAATGGTGCCATTGGATGATCACTGAACCCTAACCTCACTGCCTATTCCCGCACTTACTAGCCAAATTTGATCGGATTGGACCAAATCACACAATACCCAAAATAAAAAACACCCAAACCTGAAACACAGTGCAGAGTAGGCGAAACACACACATTGCCCCCAGCCAATCAGGACAATGAGCCAAAATTCCTACTCAGCCCCTGGAAATGGGGGCCAGCGAAGCTCACACTGAGAACAGGGAGGGAGGGAGGGAGGGAGGGAGGTGCAAAAGAAAGAGGCCAAGGGTTGGGGCATATGGTCCTAATAATGGTCCTTAATGCCCCTCCCTTCTATCATCCGATTGGAGGGTGAGAAGATCACCCCATTGTGGTCTCACTTTCCCTTCCCCCATGTGCAAAATTCTCCCCACCCACAGTTACATGTGGCCGGAGGAAAGGGAAGTATCTCCCCCATTTTATCCTCACAGTGACCCAGTGAGATAGGTTTGGCTGAGACAGAGGGCCGGTTCATATGACACGGAAACCGTGGGGGAGCAGAAGCCCCCCACGGTTCCTGTGTCCTGAGAACGCAGGCTGGGGGGGTGCCCCTGTGGGATGGCCGCGCACAGTGAAGCACACAAAGTGACCATGGGTGGTAGAGGGGTAAGCCCCTACCGCGCTTGGCCACCCTGCCATGCGAACAGCAGGCAGCCGTCCCGTGGGGGCTGCACAGAGGTGGCAGCCCAGAGCGGCCGGAGCTGCGGCCGCTCCAGCCTATAGGGGCAAACGGCCCGTCTGGGCATCCCGAGCCCCTGCCCCCTAGCGCCGGGAGGCCTGCACTGCAGTGCGGGGACTGCCAGCTCCACCGGGGTCCGCCCACGCACACGGGGCACAGGTCGTCTGTGGCGCCCCGCCGGACCCCATGGACAGCCCCGTGGTGCCTCCCCTGCTCGCTGCCTGGGTCGTATGAACCAGCCCATAGTGATGATCCTAAGGTAAGTTTCATGGCCGAGTGGGGATTTGAAAGCTAGTCCACCAGGTCTTAGTCCAATACCCTAACCACTACTCTACAGTTGTCGGGTTGGGTGCTACTTCCCAGTGGCTTCTTCCCAGGCCACTTCAGTAGGGTTGGTTCCAGGAACTAATGTGGACAGCTCAAGTGGAATAATACAATAAAAAGCCCAACAATACATCTTAAAAGCCCAACCCAGCATAAAAACTCAGCTACACAAATACCACACAGTAAGATACCATGCAAATGGCAAGAGCTAAATGCATCCAGTAAGTATAGTTGCTAAAACAACATGCAGAGTCAACGGGACAAAAATAACATGATCTTAAAAGGGCTGAGAGAATAAAAAAAAAAGACGTGGCCTTCCCTGGTTGCTTTTATGCAGGCCTTTTTATGTTGATCTGCCTTTGGTTAAAAATAATACGCTGGGGGTTTTTATTTCCTTTACTCTCCATTTTAAATTGCTGTGAGACTCAAACTGTTTTATTTGGATCATTTGTCTGGATTCATCATTGTTTTGCTGCTGTTTCAGTTTAAGATGTTAGCGGTGTGGCTTTTATTTTAAAACACTTTCATGATGTTGATGGTAAGCCGCCTTGAGAGAACTTTGTTCTGAGAGGTGGCATTAAAAACAAAACAAATAAAAAAAGCTTAACTAAAAAAAAATAGAATAAATAATAAAATACTCATAAGCAATACACTCCATGTCAACATACTCCATTCCATTCCAAGGTCTGTTTTGAAAGAAGCACAACAGGAGAACTTCAGTTGCAAAAGAGTTCACAAGTTTCAATCTTCCTAAAACAAGTCTTTAAAGAGCACTTGTAAAACTAAGAGATTTGTCCTTGATTTTATTTGCAATGTGGGAATAGTTCAATATACAACTGTTGATGTAACTTGGGGGTGAAAATGCTGGGATTATAGAACTGCTACAAAAAATAAATAACCAGAATCTATCTATCTATCTATAGTTGAGTTGGGGAAAATCAATAGCAGATGTTGCTTTGTATCTCTTCAAGCACCACTTCTTTGTAAGACCAGTATCAGGAGCTGAATAAATCATAAATGGCTTCTGAAGCTCTTTTGTAGGGCAGTGTGTGTGTGTGTGTGTGCGTGTGTGTGTGTAAACACAAATGCACCCTTCACATTCAGCCTTCTACTACCCTTCCATGTGTATAAATGCCTTTGAATACTTGCTAACATATTATGCATAGGTACAAGATAAAATCATCTGAGGTGCTTCTTCATTGCAGTTCCCACTGCCTGCTTTCTTTTCACCTGCTGCACTTTCCATCAACTGTGTACTTCTCTGAACTTCTTCAAAAGAGTGCTTAATCCATTGAAGACAGTGTACCTTTGCAAAATGGCAAAGAAGAGGCTGACTCTGAACTTGGATTTAAACTGACAAATGACTTGATTGGTTGCTTACAGTCAAGAGATGCATAAATTGGAAGTAGCGTGGGTGGGCTGGGATTTGGGAGAGATCTCTCCCTTTCTCTGCCCAGCCTTACCCAAAGAACTGTCTGGTTGTTGAGCCACAACTAGTAATACTGTCAGATTTTGTAATTAGTCGGCTCATTGGTCAAAAGTCGTCTGTTCATAATGGTCACCTTTGTAGTCAGCCTGAATCAATATCAGTGGATAGTATGGTGGTTCCAATGTCCATGGGGCTGTGTATCTGCTCTGTATTTTACTCAGAACTTTTAAGGAGTCATCCATGGTGCCAAACTTATTTTGGGATAGGGTTCAGCACCATGGATAGCTCCTTTAAAGTTTGGGTGAAAATCTGGAGTGGCTCTACAGCCCCTCTGACATCAGAGCCACCAGCCTCCACTGATCGACACACATCACGAATTCACTATTAAGATAAGAATTGATTGCAAACTTCAAATCATGCACAGTAAAAGAGTTCACAGATTCCCTGCTGAATTTTAAGTCATCCTCCTACCACCTAGACCAGTGTTCTCCAACCTTGGGTCGCCAGATGTTTTTGGCCTACAACTCCCAGCATGCCCCAGCCAGCTATGCTGGCTGGGGCATGCCGGGAGTTGTAGGCCAAAAACATCTGGCGACCCAAGGTTGGAGAACATTGACCTAGACCCGCCAAAAAATGGACTTGAAGCATCTTCCTTAGCTGTTTCCATTGCTGGCATTGCTCCCACAGCTCTGGAGGAGGATCCTGTGGATCCATCTCCATACCAGTGATCAGTGATGGCGAGTAAACATCACATGACATCATCACATGACATCATCACACAGGCAGGCTACATGGAAGCAACCAAACATGGTGATGCATGACCTCATGCCACACTATGCAATACCAAACAATTGTTTTAGTGTTGCTTTGTTTTGTAAACCACCCAGGGAGCCTTTCGGCTGATGGTCAGTGAATAAATATATTAAATAAATAAATAAACTACAGTTCCTAAGATGCACCTTGATACTGTGCATGCACAAAACCTCATATTCACAGAATGAGATTTTGCATTTATCATCATCATCATCATCATCATCATCATCATCATCATCAATTTTATTTCTATACCACCCAATAGCTGAAGCTCTCTGGGTGGTTTACAATGATCCATAGAAAATACAATAAAGTACAATATAAAATATACACAATAAAAACATTATAAAAAATAGAACTTTCATCCAAGCTCACATGGATTAATTCATTACTTTCCAAGTAAATAACAAATTCACTCAGGGTAAGTTCACCCATCACTAGCCACAACTGGTTACCTGAGCCTCGTGACTGTGACAAAGCCTTATTCCTTACATTTTGCTTTGGCAATGAGCAGTTCCCAGACCAAGCATTCATCCAGCTCTGCTGGGCGGCCACCAGCCTCACCATCCCATACAGTGGCTGATTACAGGGGCTACCCAGCTGTGGAATGTTCCCCCATCCCAAGGCTAAGCAGCTGACCTAGCCTCTACATCATTTTCTGATTGGCTGCCTAGACTACTGACATCAGACATGAGTCTTATTATGCAACTCAGTGATGTTTGCGCTCATTGAGGTTCTCCATTTTCCACCTCGATGTTCAGTTCACCTCATTCATGTTCCTGAATGTGAGCATTTTCTTTTCAAACAGGAAAAATGTGCATTTTTTAAAAGTATGCATACAAATGTACACTTTGCTCTCATTGATTAAACCCATGACACTGCATCCTTTTGGGAAATGTGCATTTTAAAGTGTGCATTTTTCAAAAAGGACACATTTTGCAAACACAATCATAAGCTCGAGAATCTGTGAGCTTTTCCTAAAAAATGAGATTCCATTCAGATTTGGGGTTGCGAGCGGGGCATGTTTGACTGGGGGGTTTTCACCTGAAGGCTGACGTTATCTTCAGGCCGGACAGGGCTAAGATAAAACTAAACCCAGCAATCTACCATTACTACCTATGTATCACTTGTCACATTCATTGATCCTCTATATCAGTATAGAGCAGGGGTTCTCAACCGGGGGGGGGGGATTGTAGGGTTTGGGGGGGGAATTGGGACCACAGACTCATACTGTTGGAATACTGATCTTCCTACAAATTACAATTCTACCAATTGTACATAATCTACAGGGCATCACACCTTATTGTATGGCACAGATTAAGTCAGACAATCTTGGAAAGGGGAGAATGACATTCTGACATATGGTGAAAGGGGTGCATGGGGCAAAAAAGGTTGAGAACCACTGGTATAGAGGATAAATGAACGTTCTACTTTCTGTGAACAGTTTCCACACTGAGGTATGCCAGATAACCTCTAACTGTTGCAAAGGAATCTGGGGCTTGTTTTAGGGTGCCCATTCAGCTCATGCAGGATTATCACCAGGTCTGCTGAGCTTCAGCATCACTATCGTGACCTGAGACTGAGAGACTGCAACACATCCATCATTCTGTGTGTGTGCACAAAGCAGGGGAAGATTGACAATGTTTGGCAAGCTGCATCTCCAAAACAAAGTTTGAAAACCACTGCCTTATATTCCCATCATATGTTTTATGAATTTTAAGAACTGCTTATCTTTTGTGGGGGGGACACTTAATTTTTCACTGACAAAATAGAAAACTAAAGCCAGTGATGAGCTCTCCAGAGTGGTTAATGCTATAATGAGGTTGACATCGAACAGTAATAAATATTTACCTTATCAAAAAAAGGGGGGGAGGAGAACAAGCTGAGGGGAGGGGGGCATAGCATTACTCATAGTATAAGATGAGGGCACTTACTTAAAACAGGACCAATGCCTATCAAAGTTGTCTGGCTGGAGAGAATGAATGGGGAAGCTATTTCTTTCTGCTAAGAAAGCAATAATCCTTTGGACATTTAATGTGAAAGATATGACAGATATTAAAACACACACAAAGGGGAAAGAAGGATTTATATTAGGGCTCCCTCTTTGCATTAAGAATAGAGCAGGCAAGCAACTATGTTAAGAAAGCACACGCATTTTGCCCAACAAAAGCACAAGCTTTGACATTAGAAATATCAGCTTTGAGTTTGTTGCTGTTTAGCATCCACACCAGGAGAAAAAGAAGCAGCTCATCTCAATAAAACACTACTATTTGTTTATTTAAGTATATCTGCACTATAATTTGTACGTGAGGAGCATTTTCATTCTTGAGTGCCTTAGCCATTGTACGATGAATTCACAGGCTATGATCACAAAATATTCCACTCAGTTTATATGGAGCAGTTCTATGTACCAATTGGTTGCTCTGGTTTCCTGCAATGAGAAAGCAACTGTGGGCTGGGTCTGGGTCTGATGGTACTTTCCACCCACATACATTTTAATACATGCATCCCAACATGTGCTAAAGAACAGTTAGATTCAGTACTGATGCATGTATTCAGCTGGCCATACAACCTTATGAATCCCAATCAAGCTCTAGCCGTGAACATTTTTAAATTATTTTTAAAATTTCTCTATACTGATTTTATTTATTTATTTATTATATTTATGAATCGCCCATCTGGCCAGACATCTGGCCACTCTGAACGATGTACAATCTAATATAATACAAGAAGGGACACACACACACACACACACACACAGTATAAAACACAATTAAAAACAGTACAAAACTTAAAAATCTTAAAAACCCACCCCATATTCCCACCTGAAAACCCACATTTTTAATGCACGGCAGAAGCTAATCAAAGAAGGGGCATGGCGGAGGTCACTGGGGAGACAGTTCCATAAATTGGGGGCTGCCACAGAAAAGGCCCTCCTCCTAGTCCCCACCAGCCTGGTTTCTCTGGCTGATGGGACAAGGAGAAGGCCGTCCGTGGCAGATCTTGTTGAGCAGCCTACTTGATGTTGCTGGAGGCACTCCTTGAGATAAACTGGACCAGAGCCAAGGTCAACGCCAACACCTTGAATTCGGCTCGGCAAACAACTGGTAGCCAGTGCAACTCTTTGAGCACTGGAGTGATGTGATCCCGCCGGCGGCAGCCTTTAACCAGGTGAGCTGCTGCATTCTGTACCAGCTGCAACTTCCGAACTGTCTTCCAGGGTAACCCCACATAGACGCGCATTACAGTAGTCTAGCATTTTCATGGGTTTTTTTAATGTACAAAGATAGGAAGTTTTTAAAATACATAACACCAGTTAAAATCAATAGTTATTGACTGATTTATTATATGTATCCCACCTTTCCTCCAATGTTCATACACTACCCAATTTTATCCTCACAGCAGCCCTGTGTTGTAGGTGTGACTGGCCCAAGGTCACTCCATGAGTTTCATGACCAACTGGGGATTTGAAACTCCCTAGTCCTAGTCTGACACTAGAACTAGTCCAACAATTCCATAGGTACTGAAGGCAGACCATGACAAGTTTAGCCAATCTCAAACGCTTCTTGGGTGGCTGAGTGGGGGGAGAATATGACCTGCCTTTGAAAAGACTGCAAGGAGAAGGCCATATGGACCTTATAGGGGAGGGCATTGCAAAGCACTGGGGCCACAACAGATAAGACCCTGTGGATAAGACCAGTGTCTTTCCCATTGTGACCCACCTTACAGATCTTAACTGCAGGGTGGGCTCATATGGCAGGAGATGTCCCTTGAGACCATTAGGACTCAGGCCTTTTAGGGTTTTAAAGATTGAAACCAGCATACTGAATTGGGCCAGGAGTGAATTAGCAATGAGAACAGATGTTTCAAAAAAAGTTGATATACAAGTATGTCGACTGTCAATCTGTTGATAGGTGAGCAAGAGGATTTTGCACCAAAATGATTTTCCATATCATTTTTAAAGGCAGTCCCATATAGAGTACACTGCAGTAATCCAGCCTGGAAGTCACCACAGCATGCATTTCAGTGGCCAGGTTGCATGAAATCACTCACTTCATGGCCCGGGATTGGGGGAGGATGTGCATTCCCTTCTGCATCAAAAAATGCATCCACCCAACTAGTCCAATGAGTGCAAGGTGAACATTATATTATGGATGGGGAGGTGGACCCAGATGCACACATGGAAGGTGGATAAATAGCAGTCAGAGGGCAACCAGTAATCCAGACCTGTGACAAAGAGTCAGAGCCAAGAGACCAAGGTCAGGAAACAGCACCAAGGGACACACAAAAACACGACACAGCCAGGAAGACCACTGCAGCTCAGGTAAAATCTCACCCCAGAGAGGAAGCCTTTTGTTGTTGTTCCTGTTTGCACCAATCGCCACCAGCCTGGATGGGTGGGGCCAGCCCACAGCCTGAGGATACACCACTGCCCAGGGAGATGCCCCAAACCACAGG
Organism: Shinisaurus crocodilurus; assembly: GCA_021292165.1. Taxonomy (NCBI): domain Eukaryota; kingdom Metazoa; phylum Chordata; class Lepidosauria; order Squamata; family Shinisauridae; genus Shinisaurus; species Shinisaurus crocodilurus. The sequence goes on along the minus strand of CM037883.1, from coordinate 11,836,448 downwards.
TCTGGTGGCTCACCATAGAAGGCAGCTGCACACAGACCTGAGAACTCCTGGCTGCAGGCGGAGTACTTTCGGACCAAAGCCTAAAAGACATGTTTTCAACCAATGCTGCAGGATGGAATAGCTCCCAGCAACTTATTTTAGCTTTTACTTTTAGCAGATAAATTTGTTCCACCCCCATATGCATGAGTCATTTTCTTTTTAAGAATACATTTACACTGCAGGGGGGGGGCAAGTCTCTGTGTAGGTTTCAAAATCTGTATTATTTTCTCAGCTTTTAGATGTGTGGTTTAGAAATCAACATTTAAACTTCAGACATCCTTACTCTTCTGTAGGTTTGATTTAAACACACACACACACACACCCTCCACTTCCCAGGGTATGAAATTATGCAGGAGATTCTAAATTTGAATGTACTAAAGAGGCACACAGCTCTGATAATTTACCCCCCCCCCCAAGGAAGACTGAATACTCGCTGGCTTCCCACTGCTCTGCCGTGGTAGATGCTGAAACAGTTGGATATTGACCGTATTCCAATAAAGTTTGCATCACTAGAACTTTTTACTGTGATATATGCTAGTTACTCAAGATTCCCTTTGTTTGTTTGGCTGACTTAAGGAAACTGTAATAAAACAGATCGTTACAAGATTGGTGAAACCTTCAAGTCCGGTTTATTGTCATTTAATGAAACAAAAACCTCTGCAATTCTTCTCTTTTACTAGTTTTCACATTTATAGATGGATGTAGTCTTTTCCCAGTTAATAGGATGTCCCTGTGGGAAAGGATGGGTTGAAGAAGCTTTCTCCATAGAGATGAGAGAGACAGATGCGTATTGATGATGAGTGTTTGTTTTCTTTCGCTTTAGAAGTTCTTTCTTTCCATAAGAGAGGGGGAGAGAGAGACTGCAAGAGGCCTGCTCTTTCTTTATGCCCCCTCTGATCTCAGTTCCTCCTTTCTCACACCACATCATATCAGGTGATCATGTTGATGGCGCTGTGAGTGACAGCAGAGCCCCGTGTGTGCGAGATGGGAGATTAAAAATCCTGTTCTGGTGTAGAGGCCCATTTATCCACACACAGAAATCCAGATCTTTCTCCCCCTCTCTCTGCGCAGCGTGCAGCATTTCGGTTGCAATCAGCCAGCCAGCTTTCCAGCCTGTAATCTGACTCCAGCAGCCAGCTCCCCCGTTTGCAGATAGCAAGGAAAAAAACTCTGTAACTCCACAGGTCTATTCTACCTGTTTATTTACTTAGCAAAGTAATATTCTACAGAGTATACATTTCCTAGTTACAGTCCATGTGCAGAGTACAATGCATAGCAAGCATTTATTCCAGTGGAGCAAATTGAGCTTTACCCCACCTCAGTAAAGACGCTACATTGTTGCATAAGTCCAGCAAGCAATAGTCAGAAGAAAAGAGTGAAGAGAGAACAGTCCTGCTCCTCTCTAAAATGGCTCCAGACAGAAAAACAAGTCATTATGTCACCAGAACATCTAAACCATGTGACTAGCTCATACTGTTTCCCACACACTCTAGTAACCCCTGCGAGAGCACGAGATTCTAGAAAGACAACAAACTTGTTTACCGCCATTCTGTTCCTTCCATGTGTAAACAATGTGCTCCAGCTTGTGAATGTGATACATATCACAACACATGTGTCCTCTTTTTACAGAGGACAGTCCTCTGTTTTGAAGGGCGGCCAGAGGGCAGTCCTCTATTTGAAGGTGTCTTCTATTAGAAGGGCTGCCCTGTCCAATTCCAGTTTAAAGATCAATTTTATTTATTTATCTATTATATTTTTGAATCGTCCATCTGGCCAGTCATCCAGCCACTCTGAGCGATGTACAGTGCAATAAAATACAAGAAAAAACAGAGTGTAAAACACAATTAAAAAAACAAAAACAAAACAAAACAGTGCAAAACTTAAAAATCCTAACCCACCCCATATTCCCGCCTGAAAAGCCACAGTTTTTAATGCACGGCGGAAGCTAATCAAGGAAGGGGCATGGGGGAGGTCACTGGGGAGAGAGTTCCATAAATTGGGGGCTGCCACAGAAAAGGCCCTCCAGCCTGGTTTCTCTGGCTGATGAGACAGGGAGAAGGCCGTCCGTGGCAGATCTTGTTGAGCAGCCTACTTGATGTTGCTGGAGGCACTCCTTGAGATAAACTGGACCGGAGCTGTACAGAACCACAAGGAATGTTGCCCATCACCAGTTAGAACCTGAACAGCATACTGAAAAGGGAGGCACGCAGATTACCTAATCACAGTCTTCTGCGCTAAGCTGAGATGTACCATATGTCTATTTAAACTATAGTAGTTATCTTCCAAATGTGCATCTATACATATAAGTTAGCACATGTGTGAATTGAAGAATGTTTCGTTTGGCACACAGCTGTACAAGAAACTGGTTTAATGGCCAGTCTATCTCCATAGGGAACCCTGGGAAATGTAGTCCTGGGTGGGAATGCCAGGGTTCTCTAACAGACAAGAAACATCCTTCTCATTAAATTTAAATGCCCAGGAATCATAGGGGGAAGCTGTGATGGTTACATTAGTATAAAAACACTATATGTTTGCAGTGCAAATATCCCCATATCCACTGCCTAGTGACTCTATTGGGTTTGCCAGAACAGCCATAAACAGATATTCACAAACACAGAGAAACTTGTTTACCCACCCCATTTGTGTGCGCTTCTAGATTCTCTTATCTATTATCCTGAACTGTAATGCTTCCAGCTCTAATATTTCTTCACTCCCTGAATTTTCCATCTCCCACAGAAGGAAACGTGGTGCCTTCTACAAATGTTGCCTTCAACTAGGGATGACTGCAACTCTCAGTTTCACTTTCTCCCACTTTCATTTTTCTTTTTCTTTTTTAACCTCCAGTTCTTTCCATCCCATTTATGAAGAAATCTGTGAATTCTGGTAAAAACAAACTGAACAAAATTCTCACCATCTGCACCAGCTAAATTTAATAGACACAGCCATTCCTAGCATGGCTAGGACCATGCTACCTGCCAAGTAGCTGTTAAATATGAGAGAAGCATGTCAGGGGGAAAAAGAGGTGGCAACCCTAATTCACTCTCACATACATGGTTGAATACACAGGGAGTCAGACCCAGACTTTTAAGAGCTAAGCAAGCACTCAAAGCCTTGATGAATGAACCTATATCAGGTTTCGTTTCTCGCACATTCAAATTCCTTAAATTTCAACTTCTTTCCATCCCATTTATGAAGAAATTTACAAATGTTGGTACATTCTGATTGAAAAACAAACCAAACAAAATTCGCATCCATCCCTACTAAGAATGCCTAGAATTCCAAACCATGGTCAGTTCTCTGTTGCTATGGATACTTCAACATTGGCTCCTAAAATTCACAACTTTAAAAGCTTGCATATATTTAGAACACCATTTCTGCGTTAAACTCTGGTTTCATCAGCCGAATACTACTCAGCATCATTTTTGAGCCTTGCCACAAAAAAAAGAGTGAGAAATCAGTCAAATTGCAATCGAGTCACATTTTGCTCTGAGACTTTTGAGCTTCCATAGTAGATCTGCATAACCTTGAAAATTCCTTTGATCTTTAAGCTGATTAGATTTTTTTATTTTTTTTAAATCACACCCTGTAAGCAAGATGTGGCCGTATGCTATGTGTATTTAATAGATGAGATACGGTTTACATGCTTCATTAAGTTATATGTGAAATTGCATTAGAGCCTGCCCGATTAGCACACCTCTTTTAAACTGCATCCGAGGTCTATACTTGACAGGAAAATTAATAGCTTCCTACATGTATTGTGAGATTTGAAATGATCCTCTAATACACTGAAAAGTAATCCTTTTAATAGGAACTGAAAACATAAATACAACATATATTTCAATATAAAATTAACCAAACTATCCACGACGGATGGAAGTTATTTATTGAAATCTCAAATGCAATTCATTATGGATGGTTGAGAATTGTTCATTTTTTTCTTGCTGTGTCAGATTATAATTTTGTTAATGTTTTTCAATACAAATCGTAATGATTTGTTTGAGGAAGTTGGATAAATATCCATTTAAGATTAATTCCCTTTTGCACTGTCTTGGATTATAATTTTATTAATTCTAAATGGCTGTTTATCCAAATTCCTCAAACAGGTCATTATGAATTATTGAGAAACATTTACAAAATTATAATCTGATGCCACACAAAAGAAATTAATCTTAAACAGATCCATTACAGGAAAATCAATACTGATAAAAAGAACTGAAGATGTGTTGTTAAACTCTTAAATCACTTTTCTTTGCAATCTTAAAGTTATTATATAAAACTGTAAGCAATTACTGACTTCTGAGTACTTGCTAAAAGCAATTACTACAAAATTTTAACTGTACAATCCCATACATGTCTACTCAAAAGTAAGCCCCATTGGGTTCAGTGGGATTTACTCCCAGGTAAGAGTGAATAGAATTGCAACCTTGATCTGATTATACAAGCATATCAAATACTGTGTGACCAAATCCCCCTTAACTCACGTGAAGAGGCCAAGTTAGTAGAAAGGAGCTTCTGGGGCCATGCTTCTGGCCACACCCCAATAAAATGTCGCTCCTCCCAGCCCACCCCCTCATGGTCAAGTTGAAGCAATGTTCCAGAATCCAGTGAAGCCTACGCACGTAGAAGCCTATGCACAGATGCTTTCCCACCTCAGGTGTCCATGAGAACTTGTGCATGGCAGAAATGGGAGGAACTGAGCAAAGGTGGGGCTCTGCAGCCCCCGTGTACACACTTTACCCCTTCACATGAGTAATAGTCAATTAGGGATGTGTGAGGAATCCATTGGGGGGGGAGTGAAAATCCATCAGATTTTCATTATTTGGCCCCCTGGATTACAGCTCACTAGCCACGCACCAGCGCTGACTCACTGCAGTGAGAGTCGAGCCAGCTTGCAGACTTCCATCTGTAAGATGGACCGCGATCAGGGCCGGTGCTACCATTAGGCCAACTAGGCAGCTGCCTAGGGCGCAGGGCTAAAGGGGGTGCCAGAAACGCCTTGAAAAAAATTACAGCGCTCTCAAGTGGGAAGGGGGGCGCTAAATATCTGATCTTGCCTAGGGCACAAAACTGCCTTGCACCGGTCCTGACCGCGATTTGCATTTGTTTGGGGGTGGGTTTGAACTGCCAATGGAATTTGCACAAACCGGCACCCAAAAACCACGCTCCCACCCATTTTCCCCAGCAACTGGTGTACATAGTGTTGAGGTTGCCTCTCCCTTTTGGAGTTAAGCACAACAATTGCTCTTCTCATCAAGAAGCCTTTATTATACTAAACTGCAAGCAAGGGAAGCTGGCTTTAGGTTACAGACTGAGCATTTTACAGGAAGCAGTACCAAAAGAAACAAGCTGTGTTAGCTTTCTATAGAATTAGTTCATTAATACAATACAACCCAGTTGAAAGTTGATTTCAGATTAAGTAGAATTAATTAATGCCCTCCCCTTCCCATTAACTGAAATTCCAAAACTCAAAGCCTCAAGGAAATACCTGATTTCTCAGAGCCAACCGCATAGAACATCTCACTCCTCCTCATTGGTCTTCCCTCCTTAATTAACATCTCACTCTTGGACCTGCCACGCCCATTTCCCCCTACTGCTCCTCTTCAGAAAGGCTCTGGTTTCCCATGGTTTCAGGAGCAGCTTGACTCTCTCCTCCCTCCTCCCTTATCTCTATTTTATTTTATTTTTTATTTATATCCTGCCTTCTGTCCTGCAAGGAACCCAAGGTGGCTTACATAATTCTAATCCTCCTCTCCATTTTATCCTCACAACAACCCTGTGAGGTAGGTTAGACTGAGAGTCAGTGACTGGCCCAAAGTCACCCAGTGAGCTTCATGACTGAGTAGGGACTAGAACCCGAGTCTCCTGAGTCCCAGTCCAACACTCTAACCACTATGCCACACTGGCTCTCTATTCCCTCTCTCCTTGGCTCTTCATTCACCAATTCCCCCTCCCCCTCTTCATCTGAATCAGAATCTATTCCCATGTTTTTCTGAAGCTCCTCTGCAGAACTAGTGGGCCCAATCCCTACACATAGGCATACTACTCAGTGTATCAGTGTCTCTGATCCTGGAGGTAGAATATAGCCATCAGGACTAGGAGCCATTGTCAGCCTTCTCCTCCAGGAATTTGTCTAATCTCCTTTTAAAGCCCTCCAAATTGGTGGTCATCACTACATCTTGTGGAAGTGAATTCCATAGTTTAACTATGCACTTTGTACTTCCTTTTCTCTGTCCCGAATCTCCCACCAAACTAGGTCATCTTCCAAAGAGGAGTCCTCCAGAGGGAGCATGACATAGTGGTCAGCTAGATGCCTCCGGGAAGCCCACAGGAAAGATGGGAAGGTGAGACTTTTCTCCCATCATTATTCCTGGCAACTGGTATTCAGAAGCACGCTGCATCTATCCAGTGGGAATGAGATCCTGAGAAGGCAACAACAGCATTGTCTCTTTGTTTCTTGTGCCTGGACCATATTCTTCATTATTATCCCAAACCCAAATCAAAGTAAAATTGATCCTTACAGAAGATTCTGGAGAGAGAAAGGAAAAGAAAATGGTCCAGACCCCTGGAGATGCTTTGAAGCATTAGAGTAGTAGTGAAAACTTGGGCCAAGAATGCAATGGGTCTTGATTCAAGCAATGCTTATCTTGAGTAAGTTCTCTTTCTTCTCTTTACTGCAGACCTTCAAAGGGGGGAAACAGGTTGGATTTGAGCTTATTGAGAGGGGGGAAACACACTGGAGAAGAGTAACTGCTAGACAAGATTAAAGGAAAATCGTGTCACATTTTTTTAAAAAAAGAGAGAAGTCTAGATCAATAATCACTGTAATCGGTGAAAAGAGCATCATTTCAGCTACATTATTCTTCACCAAGACATCCGTTTGCAAGTAGCCATGTACACATTCAGAGATAATTTTCTCAAGTGCCCTTTGATGTGAAAGCAAAGGATGGAACAAGGGAAATGCACTGGAGGTGAATGTATCAATGGCTGAAAACTGCATTAAGAAATAATACCATCCTGCTCAAAAGCAGCTGGTTCTTGGTGCTTTTGATTTGAGCAGTGGGTGTTCCCCTTCTGAAATAAAAATTGTTGTTGGCAGGACTCCATCAATGGCATACATAAGCCAAATTCAATGGCATATTTAGAGTGCTAAACAGCAAAACAGGGCAATTAGCCCACTCTACAATTAAAATATGAAGAGTAAATATAGTGCAGGCTTCTTTCCCAGCCATCTCCGTATGCATGAATCTGATTCTTTTTCTCTCAGCAGGTTTATGAAGTTGAAACAGGCACCTGCAAGCCTTTGTCTGCCTCCAAGCACTGCTCTAAGCATCTGTGGCTATCAGAAATCCACACGTCAGGCTGACCACACAGATGAGGAATACAAATAGGCTTTCTCTTTAAAGAAAAGAACACTTCTATGCACTGGGCATTGGAGACAAAGTTCAAGAACCAGAAAGGCTGAGGAAGCCCCCCAAAAAACATGAGCAGCTTTCAATCTAAGCAACTTCCAACTTCGGCCACAAGGATTGTTCATGGGACTAGGCTAGGGCACATTCCTCCTTATGTTTAACAAGCAAAGCACTATCATTCAGTACTGATCAGCCAAAATCAGAAGGAAAAAAATCATTCAGGTCAAATGGTGCAGCTCTGCAAGGTCATAGTATTTTTGTTAGGACTTATTATTGCCCAAATGCACACGTGCCTCAGTCAAGTGAGAAGGATACACTGATTCTTTTATGTATACTTTTATGTTTAAAACACTCACAAGCTGTGGGGGAGGGATGATCCTTTTATGATGTTAATCACATATTATGTAAAAGTCTGAGCACAAAAAAATAATGCACACGTGCACTATAGAGAGCTACTGTGTGGTAATTAGAATTTTGTTTCAGATCTCATATCATTCAAACTTACTTCACTCACAATCCTGAATGTTAACAGGACCTTCCCCCTGCCACCTAGAAAAAATTCACAAATCCCCATACTTGCGATCTCATTTGAAAAAAAGTGTATTTTGAAAAATATGCATTTTAAAATGTGCTTACAAAAAATACATATTTTCAAGCTTTAGTCAATGGTGGGAGTGGGTGGGGAAATGTGTATGGCCCTACAGTTTGGAATCAGAATCTGATTCAGACTTGGAGCAGAATTATTTAAAACCCAGTCCAGTCATAAGAAACTTGAGATCTAGGCTCTGCCTGGCTTCCCATCTGTTTGCAGGCTGGAGGAAGGTGATACTTCCTATCAGCCACAGCTGCAAGGTTTGGCCTTGAGTGAGGTATCTGATTTACAACCTGAGAAATCTTCTGTGGGAACCGAGCAGCAGGGAAGGGGGCTTTGGGGGTGTCACCCAGGTTGAGGCGTCAAATGAAAAGGGCAAAACAGAGACACACTCTTTGATGTAGTGCTCACTTATGGGTCAGATTACCCTGTCATGATAGATCATGAGAAGGGGAGCTTTAGCAGCCCCTCCCTTATCTTTAAGCCAGTACAGAGGTTGAAGAGTCTTTGCTGAGAACAATGTCTTAATTGTTCAGAATACTTTCTTACCTGGACTTATCGTGAATCTTGAACTCTTGTCTGCCTTGAATCTTGTATTGTTAAGAATCTGACTAGCAATATATATTTCTGGGACTCTGCTCCAGCCTTGGGACTGTCTCTTGAGCAAAGCAATGTGCCGATAGCCTTTGCATAGGCTAATTGGTTTATTGGGGATTATAAATGCTGTAAGCTTTAGAATTTTCCTCCTTTTAAAATCTCCTTTTTGTAAATTTTCTTTTTTTTATCCTGGAAGACAATCTTACTCGGTCACGAGTGATCGCCTGACTGACTGAAGCTCTACTACAACAAGCTCGGGGAAGGCTGATCAGTGTAACCTGATCTACTGCAATAAAGAGCTCAGTTGTTATCAGTGATCTGTGTCAATTGGCCAGAGAGTGTCAGAAAGCAGAGCCTGACAGTGTGCATGAAAATGCATAATTTTCCCCTTCAAAATGTGCGCTTGGCCCATTCGAACAAAAAGAAAAACAGGTTGCAAACGAGAGTGAGATGAACCAAGCTATGAAGTGGACTTTGGAGAATCTCAGCAAACCCAAGCATCCCTGGTTCTCCCATTCCTAATTGTAATGCAGTGCCAAAGGGAACCAGGAAATAGGGAGGCTTTTGTTCAAATTCCATCCTGCCCAGCCCTCATTTGATGTTCTTTGGCAAATTACGTTTCTCTCAGCTTCTCCACCACTATCACCACTCTGGTCAGGTTAATAGTGCTGGCCTACCTTTCCCCAGTGGGGTGCCCTCCAGATGTTTTGGACTACAACTCCCATCTACCCCAGGCAGCATGGCCCATGGTCAGGGATGATGTGAGCTATAGTCCAAAACATCTGGAGGTCACCACATCGGGGAGAGCTGTTCTAAGACATCATGAGATCGTGTGTTGAGTGCTTTCAACACTCAGGAAGTGTTATATACATGCTGAGTGTTCTTCTTCTCACTGGAGAGAGGTAAGCCTCCTATATTCATGTCCTTCCATTGGACCTGGACTTTTCTGCCAGCTCTGCCAAGCCCTTGCAATGGACAAGAGGTGTTAGGATGAGAACCTTAGAGTGTCGAGCTAGCCCCACAGCAGTATCCACATCAACGTCGGGGACCCTGTACTAAAACAGTGAAGTCGCCTTTAATTTGGAAGACACCGCTGTTGAGGTGGGCTGGGGGTTAGTACTTCACTGCCACCATTAACAGGCAAATCAGGAGGAGGGAACCCCACATCTTTATTGGTGGGCATCGAGAGATGACACAGAAGCAAAGTCAGCACTGTGCAGGTATGGGGCAGCTGACTGGGCAGCAGACGCTCTGCAAGAACACAGCACTAATATGAGCAGCCAGGCCAGCTGTGCACCTGGACGGTGCTTCTCCCAGCCTCCACGTGTTTCCAACATCATCCCTCAATGCAAAAGACCGTGGGGGGCTCCTCCTTGGTTGCAGCCAATTACACTCGACACCACATGTCACTCCACAGCAGCAGCCAATTACTGCCTCCCGCATCTCCCAAATTAAATTCACAACTGATTCTCTGGGTTGCCAATCTGGCATCCTTATATCAAAGGCAGCTTTGCTATCCAACAGCATGTAGCTTGATTTCTTCCCCTGACCCTTCCCCCGCATTCCCTTTCCTTTCCTTCTCCTTGCTCCAAGCCAATTCCCACATATCCTTTCGATCATTAAATTAAACACACCATCTCCAAGGCATCTGTGAGTTTTGAAATTGCAGCGATACAGGATCTCGCACCGCCGAGATACTGGAATTTATCTTTTTTTTTTTTTTAGTAATTCGGAGAGCCACTCAGATAAAGCAGACTGCAAAATGGGAGAGGGTTTGACACATGTTGCGTTCATTAGCATATTCGTCCTTGCACAGCTATAAATTGCTCTCTTTCTACACCGGCAGATTTTAGGTGAGCCTGACGCAAAAGCCATTCAGAATCCATTTATAGTGCATATAAGTCAATGCTGCAAGCCTAGTAAACATCCAGTATGACTGAACCACAAGGAAATAAAACTCCACATTAGGAAATCTGGCAATCGAAACACCTGAATTTGATAGATTCCAAACAACTGAAAAGCCAACCCATTGAGGGATCACAGTGTCTCTACATTTCAGAAGACTTCTGAAAGTAGCAGGTGTGACATAAAACTGCCTCCTTCAGGAAAAGTAAGGGCAGAATGATCATTTCCCAGCAGAAAACTAATCATTGCTATTCCAAATTTTGTATTGTGCTGTTGTTTTTGCAGATTGCCCACAGAGCTTGGAGTAAGGAAATCCTCAAAATAACTGTGGATAGAAAAACCCTCCTCTTCAACACATTCCTGGCCAGATTGCTCTTTGAAAACTCAAGTGCACAAAACAATCTTCTGTTGCCCATTTTGTCTCTTTGGGAAGTAATTTTCAGCAGGCAGAAAGTTCTAACAAGCATAGCATTAAAAGTAAGCAATGTTCTGACCTACAAATACTTGGTTTGATAAACTGAGTGTGGCTATCGTTTGGAAATTAAACGGGGAGTTGACAGATTGAGCCAGGAGAGGAAAGCACAAATACAACAGCACTGCACAGCATGTGATGGAAATATTGTTGCATGTTCCCTCTGTGAGAAGTCCCCAGCAGCAGGCAGCACATCCTGGGTTTGACTTCCTTTTGGAGGGGAGATCGCAGGAGACATACAGCATTTTTTGTAATATTTGCTTTACTTACAAATATGCAAGTACTGTAGAGCACAGGTGGGGTCAAAGAGCAGGGTGCTCCTACAATGCGGCAGATCTTCTATTATCCCATATCAGATCCTCAAAGGAAGGTCCTGCACCCCAAGGTGACTTCGTCCAGCTCACAGCTTTCTCTCCTCCCAAACATCAAAGAGAAATCTCCAGATATCAGGAGTTCCCATGGATTAGCTCCCATGGATGAAATATTAACTGAATATTCTGAGCTATTAACCAGCAATCTGCCTAGTAACAGGAATACCTGGCCAGAAACCATAACACAATACATTTCTAAAGAATGACCTGTGGCTTATGCTGGCTCAGCTTATCTGAGTGTGGAAAGCTAAGCAGGGTCAAGCCTGGCTATTACTTGGATGGGAGACCCCCCCCCTCCTCTAGTTTCCTGCATTGAGCAGGCGGTTGGACTCAATAGCCTTGTAGGATCCTTCCAACTCTATGATCTATGAAATCTATGAATGACATGTGTAGAAAAGATTCTGGACACAGATTCTCTTCTCTTTCCATTGCAAGTTCTCAGTTGTTCTGGGCAAAATTAGCCCATATGAATGTTTACAGTCCATTACTTAGGGTTAGTTCATACTTAATTGTAGCAGCATGGGAGTCATTTATTTATTTATTTATTTATTTATTTATATCCCGCCTTTTTTTCTAGCAAGGAACCCAAGACATTTTACATAATCATCCTCCTCCTCCTCTCCATTTTATCCTCACAACAATCCTGTGAGGTAGGTTTGCTGAGAGTCAGTGACTGGCCCAAAGTCACCCAGTGCGGACTAAAACCCAGATCTCTAAGTCCCAGTCCAACACTCTAACCACTACGCCATGCCACACTGGCTCTCTTTATGAGTATGTATGCGTATTTATAAACCACTTACATCTAAAGATTTCAAAATGGTGTACTCAAATCATAAAAACATAAAAAATAAAGACAGATGCATAGAATATATCGTATCTACATAAGATGGAAGACTACACTGTATGGGGAAAGCTTCTGTAAATGGATGGGTCTTCAGCATCTGCGTAAAAATAAGAAGTGTCGGTACCTGTCTAATCTCAAAGGGAAGCTTATTTCACATGGCGAGTGCCTTTACGCTAAATGCCCTGTTCTGAATGACCGCGGAGCAGACCTCAGAAGTATGTGGCGCAACCACTTGGATTTACTATCTGGATAGTCCACTGAGAATGGGTGGGGTGGAAGGCAATCAGTGTGCAAGTGTTCAATGTTCATGTGCATACCGTCACATGCAGGAGCGCTACAGTTATTCCCCTACACTTTGAATTTAGCATCTTTCTGGGCCAGTGGGCACATTTGGGAATTTGAGAAACAGCTGTGGGCATAAATGGGGTATTTGAGGGGGATCTCAGGGATTTGGACTGGGCCATATATACTCAGAGGTATGTCCCAGTACAAATCCACCCAGTTTCCACTCAAACCCCCCATTTTAAAGGGACCCTGAGTTTTGACAGTCAACTGTCAGCGAACTGTCAAACTCAGTTTCCCTTTTAAAAGGGGGGGACTCTTTTAGCCTTTCCCCAGCCCCTAGAGCAGTGTTCTCCTACACTGGCTGGGGCATGCTGGGAGTTGTAGGCCAAAAACATCTGGGGACCCAAGGTTGGAGAACACTGCCCTAGAGGGTCAGGGGAAAGTGCAAAAGTGGCTCCCCCATGGGCACTAAAGGAGGGAACTTGAAAAGTTGAGGATCTTGCTGAGAAGGGGCAGAATCCCCCAGAACATCCCTTTCTTCTTGACCCCTCACTGCTTGGGTTTCTCGTGACAGTTCGCCTTGTGTGACCTGTCAAGAGAAAGCCAGGTGGTGGAGAAAGTTTTTCAAGTCTCTGCTTGGCACTGTGCAGGAAGGATACCTGCTGCCCTTGGGCAGGGGAACCTCCCTGCATGGGGTCTCAGCTGACGCTTGAAACGCTCCCACTAGCACTTCTGCAAATGAGTGCCTTTGTAAGGGGAGTAAAAAATAATTTTAAAATATTTTTGCGCCCATCTGTGGGCACAAAACTTTTTAAAAAAATACTGGGGCAGCCACAGGGAGCCTCTCCAAGGTGCCACAGGGGCACTTTGAAGGGGAAGCTCATGGCTGTCAAACAAGGACCATGGAGGCCAGCTGTCAAGCCGGCACTCCCCATCTCCCCCCCCCCAATTATATTATATTATATTATATTTTTTAATTGAAAGGACCAAAAAGCTGCAGCCTGCCGAAAATGGTCCTGCATCATGGTGGGGAGAAGGGAAGCCAGTGCCAGCCACCCCCAAGTGCTGCTTGGACACTTGTGGGGCAGCTGGCCCTGGCAGTGGTCAGGGCTAGGCTAGCTCGGGAAGAGCAGCAAAGGGTTTTCTTCCTGCTCTTGTTGAGCGAGTCACTGGCCATGGGTCTTTACCCACGGTAGGATCGGTCATCCGGGTTCAGACAACACGACAACCCACCATGGCGAAAACAAACCTTACAACAGTCCATGGGTTCTCATTGTGGGTAGTTTGGGGGGAAAAAACAACTACCGCTGGGTTCACACGACAACCAACCTTTGACTGTTACCTTTGGTTGGTTGTCGTGTCGTGTGAACCCAGTCACTTTGTACAATTGGTTCACTCATGTCTGTATGCTTATTACCTTTTTGCTAAATGTTGGATGCATTCCAAACATGTCCCAGACCTATTGTGCCAATTTTTTCCTCAAAGCAAATCTGAGAGGAGAGACATGTGTCAGGAAGAAATGTGTCATCCACATGCACAGCTGTACTGGGTTTCCTCAAGATAGAAGGTATGAATTGTGGAACAAGTTACTGTGTTGAAGTACAAACAATGTTTCATGATGAGATCTGACACAGTCACTGATTATTTTTTTCTCTTATCTTCTGTCCCAGTCTTTGTTGACCAAGCAATGTTGATTTTTACTGTCAGCTCCAAGGGCTCATCTTCTATTAGCAAAATGTGCTTTTTTAAAAAGAAAACAGTGGGGAAGAAAACGCATCTGGAAATTGCTATACCACAGGGGCTTGGTAGAAAATTGTACTATCTTATAAATTAAGCAGCTCTGCAGAAATACAGCTGTGATTTCCCTACCACTTAATAAACTTTAAACAAAAGGTGTGAGCTATCGGCTGTGGCTTAAATTAAAGAGATGACCGGGATTGTGTCATTGTGCATCGCAGCTAGGTGCCATATGGGGTGGGCTGATTGCTATGGATCCATGCTTGTAGCCAATATTGATCAGGACTCTTGAGTTAAACATGAGCATATCAAAACTGTTACAAGAGAAAGGTGGTCTACGTGAGAGGCAAACTAATATGCAGGGTTCTGTTCTGACCCTGAATGCACTGGGAATCCTGACTTTTGCTCGGTGCTTGTTAATTTGCTTTTGCATCTGTACACAGATGTAACCATGGTTTCAGTGCTCAGTTAGGGAGGGAAATGTGCTATGCTCCCTTGACCACCTTGGTTTACCTGCCTGCTTTTGCTTAGCATTCTTTTTCTTTTCCCTTTTTCTTCCTAGGATCAGACCTGGGCACACCTTCCCTCCACTTCTCCTTCCTCGTCACACTTGCCCAAGGATTTCAGAAGCTCCTATCAGGTGAAAGGAGTGGGCAGAGGGGAAAGGAGCAATATAGGATTGATGGATTGATTGTATTTTTATACCATTCTTCAGATTCCCAGGTTGGCTTACAAAAGGAATAAAACAGTTACAATGTAAATACAACCCACCCACCCCCAAGTAGCCTCATAATCATAAAAGCAGCCCCAAAAAATGTGCAGGATTAGAATCATAGAATTTTAGAGTTGGAAGGTACTTCAGAAGTCATTTAGTCCAACTCCCTGCTCAATGTGGGATTTACAGTGCAGGATGCAGATTATCAGATAACTTTTGCTATTGTCTGGTTGTCTACTGAAATTATTGTATTTGTTCTCGTATGATGTTGTCAACCACTTTGGGGTTCCATTTGGAGGAGAAACTGGGGTGCCAAGGAGGAGGAGGAGGTGGTGGAGGTGCAGGAGGACTGCAAAGATTACAAAGAAGACTATGCTTTCCTTCAAAGAACCTTAAGAACATAAGAAGAGCCCTGCTGGATCAGACCAAGGGTCCATTTAGTCCAGCATTCTATTCACACAGTGGCCAACCAGCTGCCCACGGGATCCCACAAGCAGGACGTGAGTGCAACAGCACCCTCCCACCCATGTTCCCCAGCAACTGGTGTACATAGGCAGACTGCCTCTGATACTGGAGGTAGCATGTAGCTATCAGGACTAGTAGCCATTGATGGCCTTCTCCGCCATGAATTTGTCCAATCCCCTTTTAAAGCTGTCCAAATTGGTGGCCACCACTACATCTTTTGGAAGTGAATTCCATAGTTTAACTGTGCGCTGTGTGAAGGATCTCTCTGTGTGAAGGATCAGAGTATTCTACATGAAGAGCACATCACATAAGGGGAGTTCACAGTACACACCCACACGCAAACACACCCACCTTACACATTGACAGCACGTGTGAGAGAGTCGCTGGATAGCACCACCTCTGCTGATGACACAGGGGAGTCCATGCATTTGGCAGTCATGTGAAAGGACCCTACACGTGTACTGATGTATACGTGCACAGCTCCTTCATGCAAGGGGAAATTCTGATTGACCCAAGACTCTCCCTGGTGTGAAAGAGCCTTACACACATATGTTAGCAAACACATAGGATCCCTTCACACAGCTGTCAACTGTACAGCCAGTAAGGGGGGGGGGGTGCTATGCACACCCTCAGCAGAGGCAGGGCTGGTAAGCATGACCCCCTTGAACCGCCCATGCCATGCCTCCATCACCAGATGGGGTTAGCCTGAAGTCTGCCCACCCCATACTAGGCTATGATTTCATAGTTTGGGTGTTACATACATGAGCCTGGAGTGCATCTCAGGCTCATGCACCACTCACACACACACACACACACACACACACACACACCACCTCCTTCCTCATGCACAGCAATTCCCTGCCTTCCTTCCTGGTTTGAGACAAACCCATAATTTCCCATGTCATTCAAATCTGCAAACTGGCTTGCCAGGCAAACCAGGATCAAACCTTGGTTTCCAATCCTGGTTTCCTGGGCATGCACAGACCAGAAAAGAAGACAGGAGATTGCCACACAAGGGAAAGAAGGAGTGGGGGGAGGAGGAGCAGGAGGAAAGCATGTATGAGCCTCAAATTCACTCCAGGCAAGTGCCCATTACAGCAAACCATGGTTTGCCGTTACATCTAAACCATCCCCAAATGTCAGGTGAAAGGGTTCTAGCCAGGCTTTCCCCACCCCCCCACCCCCATGCAAATCTGGACAGCTCTGAACAGCCCAGTCTCATCTGATCTCAGAAGCTAAGCAGGGGCAGGCCTGGTTAGTACTTCGATGGGTGACTGCCTTGCAATACCAGGTGCTAGTGACTGGGGCCATAGCTCAGTGTGAGAGAGCACATGCTTTGCATGCAGAAGGTCCAAGGTTCGATCCCCGGCATCTCCAGGTAGGGCTTGGAAAGAATCCTGCCTGAAACCCTGGACAGCCACTGCCCATCAGTGTCTACAATACTGGGCTAGATGGACCAATGGTCTGACTCAGTATAAGTCAGCTTCCTACGTTCCTAAATAATGTAGGCCAGGCAGGTGGAATGATGTGTAGTCCTCCAGATGTCATTGGACTGGAGCCACATTTTCTCCATCCCTGTTCTAGGCACAGGGATTGTGTTCATGGGAGAGTGTGTTCAAACATGACACTCCCCCGCCTTGGATGCTAAGTGGTACATCCCAAGAAGAGCTTCACCATGTGACCTTCTACTACTGCCATAGGCTAGGCCTCAAACTGCATTGTACAGAGAAGAGCCGTGCACCACCATCCCTACCAACTGCAGAGTGGGACTACCTGATGGACCTGCCAAGTTGGTCATATCTCTGTTTTGATCCTGACCATTAGTTCCCGGACTCCAGATTTTTTCCAAAGGCAATTATCAGTAGCTCAGCAAGCTCATTAAAAACGCAGGCTTGCTGATGCGTGGATGTTCATTTCCCCCAGCGTCATCCTTCACTTTCTGTCAGTGGTGGTATTGGTAAACTTCCTAATGGTCAACAAATTCCCCCATTTTTCTTGCTGGGTGCCACTATTTAAAGGCAGCTGAACAACTCGGCCATTTCAAAGCCAAAGTCCAGTTAATCTCTCTGCACATATTCATGAACTCTCTTTTTGCTCTTGAGGGTGCTGCTGAGACCTTCTTCTCCCTTTAGTAGAGTCGGCTTTCCTGCTGCTGCCTTCATCTTTCACTCTTGCAAATGTTAACACAGCAGGTATATTCTATCTGATAGAGAAGGAGAGTCCTTATGTAAACTGCTTGATTACTCAGCATAAATCAGAATTTTTTTAACGAGTAGCTTACCTGCCTTTAATTGGCAGTTAAATCTACATTTTATCCCCAAACTGTTCAGCCTTTATCGAAGTAATGATTTTCATCAACACAAAGGTCAGCAAATTCCTTCCAGGATTCCTTTTGATCTCAACAGCTAAACACCTGAAAATCCACATTTAGCTTCTTCTAGCAGGAAGCTGGAATATCAAAAACCTGTTCTACAATAGGAAAGAGGGAGACATTTATTCAGTTTGCATGTTAATGCAACATTACCTACCTAATTTCTCACATTCAAACCAATATGTGAACTGGAACTCAGTTATCCATCAAAATTCACATTTGTCCAAGTTTTGCAATACAGTTTAATCAAAAATGCATATCTCTCTCTCTCTCTATATATATATATATATCTTATAAATTAAGCAGCTCTGCAGAAATACAGCTGTGATTTCCCTACCACTTAATAAACTTTAAACAAAAGGTGTGAGCTATCGGCTGTGGCTTAATATATGGGGAAAGCACACACAAAAATGCATATATTCGTGAAAATATATTAAAAAATGCATTATATTAGGCCTGGGGAAAGCAACTTGTTTGGGTCCATGGGCACATCTGTATTTTTCCCCCAGGTCTGGGAGCACAATAAATTAAATAAATAAATATGTGATTCCCCCCCCTTTTTTTCAAGAGTTCCTCTTCTCTTCCCCTTCCCTAGATTTCCTTCCTCCTCCTCCTCCCCTCTCCCTGGGATTTCCTTTCCCAACCTCCCAACCCCAACTTTCTGCCCCCCACCACTTCTTCTGCCACTTCCCCCTCTTCCACCCACCTGCCCATTTCTCGCTCCTTCTGCCACACCAGGGGAGGTTGGTGACTCCTATGTCAGTGGGGCTCCTTATCCATTGCAGGTTTTATTCAGAGCTTTATAGGAGCTCTCCATGGTGCTGAACACCATCCCCAAAATAGGTTTGCCACCATGGAGCTTCATGGATCGCTCTTATAAAGCTCAAACAAAAAGATGCAATGGATGAGGAGCCCCACTGACATAGGAGTCACCTGCCTCCACTGGCCACACCCCTTTGCTGCTTCTGCCACTGCCCCCCACTGCCTGGTTGCTCAGTCCTGCCCCCAACCCCCCTCGCTCTCTCCTGCTGCCGCTTAAAAAAATTTTAAAAACATTTTCAAATTTGGGACGAACTGAAATTATGACTGGAACATTGCTCAAAGTTCAGAATGAACCAAACTTAAGATTGGAAGAATGAGAAATTGAGAGAAACCCAAATTGCTACATTCATCCGTCATTACTCTACATGAGTAGCAAATGGACAGTACTCAGGTGAATTCTGATCACCCACCACAGTGAATGTGTGATGTGCCCAGTGGGAACATGGCAGTTATTCACATCTATTTCCACTGTCCATCTGCAGAAATTGACAAAATTGCATCACGTCCCTGCTGGGGATGTGGTGACGAATAGTACCCATGTTCCGCTGAAGAGACGAACAGTAGAGGAATAAAAGGTCAGTGTAGATCTCTGCTGCAACCACCTCTCTCAGGTAAGTTTGGGGGGGACCTTGGGAGGGCAGGAGAATGGGGAGACAGTGGCAGCAGCAGTGACATCAGGTGCCCCAAGCATCCATAAATGCTTTCCATTTTCTCGCTTAGAGCATGCACTAAAATGTTGATCCTTTGCACGTGCTTGTTTAAAGTACCTTCAGGGTGAACACAGAGATGCTTGTGCCTCTTTAGCAGTGGTAGATAACCTGTCCTCTCCACCACTGCTTGTCTTCCCAATGATAAATCCCTAGGATTCCTCAGAAGAACACAATTTGAAAACCAATGCCTTTTTTTTTCTTTTTTCTTTTTCTAGACTGTGGAAAGAACAGAAGACAAGAAATGAACCAATTGTGCAAGGAAGCACAGAGCCCCTTCCAAAGGAACTCAGCACACACACTCTATAGAAGTTTCTATCCCAAAATTGTATTGTTTACTCTACTGTGTAAATATTGAAATGCAATCAGGAAACCAAACATGTCCTTCTAATATGCCCATAATGCAATGGCTGCTTCTTCTTTTTTTTTGGCAATCGTATTTTCATAAACTATAAAAGCAAAGGATCGGCATAATCAGATAAGAAGCCAAGGAAGAATGAGAAATAATATATTGCTTTTGGGTTCATTTCTCAAAAATGCAATGCAAGTAAGCTGGGAGATTAGCAATTTGCCAGTGCAAGGCACTTTCCCAAAAACTTTACCCGACCCTGAACAGTTAGGCTGCTGACAATAGCCCTTTAAATTGTTGCTTAATTATTCTCAGTGCACCTTGATGCGCCAGACTTCAATTCTGCAAAATTTCACTTCCTGGGGCCTAAATTAGATATGGATTGAATCTTGAACATAAGGTGCCTATGCAGTGTGTCCCTTTATTTGGTGTTAATTGTCTGATTTATGTTCATTTCATCATTAAAATGACAACATAACCCCAAAGAAACTAACTGTGGAGAAAAGAGCCTCTGGGGGTTCCTACACACACACACACACACACACACACACACACACACCTCCTCATGTGTAAACCAGGTGGTCCCGGCTGGAGGCTGGGAGGAGGCGAAATGTGCATAAAGTATCTGATAAAGCATGGCTCCTGAAAGTCCTGAAAAGCTGGTCTAGTCTACAGTGACCCGGCTTTCATATGCAAATGTAGTTCAGGCCCGGTAAGTCATGAGTCATCCCTCCCCTGCCTGGCCAGGTGAAGTTCATCCTGATTGGCTAGAGGCAGCAGAGCTACAGAAAGGAGGAGGGGAGGGGGAAAGGTATATTGCCAAGGTGTGCCTTTTGTCTAGGGTCGTCGTCGTGTCGTTGCTGTGGATCATGGCAGCAAGCTACGTGGAGGTCCAAGCCTTCGGGCTGGCCTCAGGATCCAGCCCCAGGTGGCTCCTGGTGAAATTAGCTGAATGAGGGTCAGGCAAAGGCAAGCCTTGAGGAGGGCTACCCATCCCGGACCTTAGGGTGGGTGTGGTAGTCTCCTCGGGTGGCAAGGCTGTGCTGAAACCAACCCTGAAGAGAACTGGCCGCCAGGTAACTAGTGTGTGCCTGGGAGATATAAGGAATCAGTTTTGTTATTTTGCAGCTCTACTGTCTGTGTACCAAAGCGTCTCTCTATTTTGGCTACTTCCCTCATTTTCCAACTTTTGTTGTAATATGCTACCTGAATAAACCTTCTTGGGTTTTACCCCACATGGCGTTTGTGGTTGCTCTGTGATTCAGCTCTAAATCCAGGTTATAGTCAAGGGCAAGTCCCTGGCAGAGATTCAAGTAGGATTGCAGAGCTGAGGCTGGCAGTCTGGCACCTTGAGATCTCGGGGGGTCTTTTGGGTAGGAAAGGGTGGGTTGTGGCGCCCCCCCCCCCCTGTATTTTATTGCATTGTACATCGCTCAGAGTGGCCGGATGTCTGGCCGGATGGGCGATTCATAAATATAATAAATAAATAAATAAATCTTGGTGGGTACCAATGAAGGCGTCCCAGGTGCATTTGTGCACACAGACACCATGTTGTCTAACCCATGTTCCCCTTGTAATGCTAGGGGGGGTTTGCAGGACTGAATTGGTGGGCTAAGGGCGGGCGCTGAGCTCTTCTTCTACCCACTGATTCTCTGTTCTCCTCTATCCTTGGGTCTACCCGCTGTTTTTAGCAAGGAGTGGCTGCCTTATCTTCGATGGTTGACGATCCCTAAATTTAGGAGAGCATTTTCATTAGCTAGATTTAATGTTCTCCCTTCTAAACTGCTGGATGGTAGATATAGCAGAATCCCACTTTCTGAAAGATGCTGCCCATGTAATGACTCTGAGGTGGAATCTATACAGCATGTCCTATTGTTTTGTAGCTTTTATCACAGGGCCAGGAATGATCTGATTTATCCCATTTTTATGGTCTTTCCCTGGGCACCCTACGGAATTTTTAATAACTTTATTACTTAGCAGCTCTGATAAGTTGGTCACTGAACAAGTGGCCAAATTTCTGAACCAGGCTATCTCCACTAGATTATATTTGATTTCTCACTCTCATGTGTTCAATTAACTAGTTGTATTGTATGTATGTATGTATTATATTGTGTGAATGGTCTATTGACTGCAATAAAGAATTGATGATGATGATGATTCTCCCCTTCAGATGACACACACACACGATGGATGGAAGTTGGTGGCTCCAAGGTCAGTGGGGCCAGTGGGGCAACTCCGGGCTTCGGTCTGAACTTTTAAAGAGCTATTCGTGGTGCTGAACCCTATCCCCAAACCAGGTTCAGCACCATGGATAGCTTCTCTACATGAGGTGCTTACCCTGCCGCTTTTCTGAGCCTTCTCCTTCCATTTTCTTGGTGGGAGTAAGACTGCCTCAGTTACACATGGCTTTTTTCTGGCAGGGTTTTCTTTCTCTGCCTTCTATGTATTCTATTAACCAACCCACAAGGTGGTGCTGTGATGTAGCTACAGTATAGCAGATTTTCGGCTGTACACACAGCTTTTGTTCCAGTTTAAAATTTCATAGCTGACTTTCCTCACTCTAAAAAAAAAAGCCATGAAAATGGCTGGAAAACACAGGAGAGACCCTGGAGGATGACGAAGTCATGAAAAGGACCCGCAAAGTTCTGTGAGTGAAGGACCACGAGCACACAGTAAATGCCTTGTGTAGAGAAGGCCTGGTTTTCTGGCAGTAAGAACTTTGAACTACAATATGCTGGGATTTTGAGTTGGGGGGGATTGTATTTTTGGCCCCTCCCCTTGTGCTTCTGGCCCCTGAGAGCTTCTCCAAAATTGAATCCAGCCCTGGGGCAGATAGAGGTCCCCTTCCCCTGAAATATTTATTTATTTATTTATTTATTTATTTAATGTATTTCTACACTGCCCATCAGCCACAAGGCTGCCCATCAGCCACAAGGCTGCCCATCAGCCACAAGGCTGCCCATCAGCCACAAGGCTGCCCATCAGCCACAAGGCTGCCCATCAGCCACAAGGCTCCAAAAAAAAAATCAGTATAAAAACAATCATCATAAAACCAAATAATATAATTAATATAAAATACAATACAATATAATACAATAATACAATACACAGAGGAAACGCAAATAATAAAACATTTGATTTATTTTCCTCAACGTGCCATGTTGCTCTATTGTTTGCAGGCCACGAAATTGGCTAGACCCATTTGTATCCATAATTATAAAAACCAATGGCAAAACCCTCCATAACCCATTCAGGGGAAGAAGGATAGTAACAAGCTTTTCATTAACCAAAATCAATAGCATACACAACCGCAATTTGCTTCAACCGCTAAAGATATATTACAGTCCAACCGGGGTATGCTTGAAACGTTGTAGGTTTTGTGCAGGCACAGAGCTAAATGAAGATACAGGGCAGTAAACCAGTTTACTGGTATGGATTTTAATATCACTATGAACCTCAAAATATTGCGTGAGGAGGCAGCAGCTGCAAAAAACAAAACAAACAAACAAAAACCCAGCAGTTTGCCACCAGATTTCAGTAAACTGGGGCGTTGCTAGGTACTGAAAAGGTCTGGGGCTCAGACCCACAGGACAAAAAAATGCAGAAATTTGCATATGCTAATTTACTTATGCTCTAAAGTGTGTGTGTGTGTGTGTGTGTGTGTGTCTTTAAAGGACCCTGTCCCCTAAGGACACCCCTATTTGTAAAAAGGGGTGTATGGACAGGGGAGAGGAGGGCATTTGACTTTGGGGGGAAAAACTCAGACAGAAAGATTCAGGGGACAGCAGGAGGGGAAGCACATGTGGGCAAAAAGCCAGCTAATCCAGGGGGATCAGATGCAACAGAGACCATCGGGAGCCCTGTACCTTTATTCCAGCAAGTGCCCATGGACAGCAGGGTGGTGGGGCAGATGGCCTCCCAGAGATCTGGGGCTCCAAATGAAAGATTCAGGGCTCCAACTCTAGTGGGCCACCCCCTAACACTGCCTCTGGTGGCAAACCATTGAAAACAAGTTGAATTTGTCCTTTTTTATCTTCCATAGTGGTCTGCAGCCAAAATTTGGTGGCGCAGAAGTATTTGAGCAGTTGTACTGGGGGGGGCGCGTGTTGCCCCCTGTTTCATGGGGTGATTGTATTTTAATGGATAATCATTGTTGCTGTTTTAGATTTTGTACATTTAAATTCTATTTTAAGTCACCTTGAGGTGTGTGTGTGTGTGTGTGTGTGTGTGTGTGTGTAAAAGGTGTCTACGAGCAGAATCCTATGGACTGCTCTCCTGACAAAATGATCCTTCAACGCCAACTTCAATGGACCGGTCATGTTGTTCGAATGTCTGACTGCTGTCTCCCAAAGCAGTTACTTTATTCCCAACTCAAGGATGGAAAGCAGAATATCAGTGGTCAGTATAAAAGGTTTAAAGATGCTCTTAAGACTAATCTTTAAAAAATGCAATATAAACATCGAAAACTGGGAAGCTCTGGCCCATGAACGATCTAAATGGAGGTTGGCCTTTCACAAAGGTTCCATGGACTTTGAAGAAGCCCGAGTGCAAGGTGAAAGGGAGAAACGTGCTAAGCGAAAAGCACATCAAATGAATCCTTTACAGGACCATCTTCTATCTGGTAACCTGTGTCCTCACTGTGGGAAGCTGTGTGGATCTAGAATTGGCCTCCACAGTCACTTACGGACCCATCGCTAGAGTCTACACAATTTTTTAGAATTTCCTCCTTTTATAATTTTCTTTTTGTAATTTTATCCTGGAAGACAATATTACTCGGTCACTCACGAGTGATCACCTACTACTCTCCTGACAAATGGAGGGCTCTGAGATCAAGGCCCTCTGCCTATCCAAAGTCCTGTTGGCAAGAGCCAGGCAGGGTGGGAGGAACAATCACAATGGCAGTGATTTCACTTCCTATTCCTCCTCCTCCTCCTCCTCAAAAGAAGAAGCACTTTCAGGCCTCTGAGCCTGTGTAGCTGACTTACTGGTGGTGCACAGAGATGGCAACAGAAAGGCTGTAGTAGCCTGTGGATCTACACCTCTCCTATCATCTACCCTGCCCACCCCCTGTTTGCCCTCCCCTACCCTCTTCCAAGGTTGCTGTTGTGACATCAGAAGAGCACCCACTGCAGTGCTTTCCATGGAGGCTGCAAGAGGATCGGGGAGGGGAATGGCCCAGTTGCAGATGTCCCCTCCTGAGGTCATAGCAGTTTCTATGTCCTTGGGATTGGGAATTTATGAGAGACCATCCCAGGGACCATAGGATTTCTCAAAAAGAAATAATAATAATAATAATAATAATAATAATAATAATAATAATAATAGACAGTGAGAGCAGTTTGTCAATGGAAACTATTCCCCAGAGAGGTGGTAGGCTCTCCCTCACTGGATTGTCTTCAAGCAGAGGTTGGACTAGAGAATCTGTTGGGGATTCTTTAGGTTTCAGTTTTCTGCATCAAGCAGGGGGTTGGACTAGATGGCCCTCCATCCCTCCTCCAACTCTATACTGTGTGGACTAGGCCTTAGAAATCCTGTGTTTCCAGATTCAACAATTCACTGAAGCTACACTCAGCTGTTTCTTCTCACACCGTTTCTGTAAATCTAAAGTGACACTACAGCTAAATGCGGAAGCTTCCGTTTAAGCAGGGGAAAAGGTCAGGCTGCTCTTTCAATGTTTGTTAAATGGGTAATAGAGCTCAATTGGCAGGCAGGTAAGATGCCCTGTTCATCAGCAGGATTTTTTTTCATTTTCCAGCATTATCTTCCACCTAAAAGCTGGGTCTTTATCCAATCACTCTTATCTTTCCATTTGAAACTTCTTTGCAATAAATAACACACTGGCCGATTTGTTGCAAATTCCTGCCACTTTGATTTCATATATGCTCAAGATTGTGTTTTGATTGCTCCTCTGATAACTGCAGTTTTATGTGATTCCTCAGCACCAGCACAGACAGAAATATGATACCCTCTCCTGCTTTTTCATTATCTCATTTTTTTTCCTATTAAGCCAAATAAAACACACATCTTCTCTTTTTAAGTACATAAATAAATGATATGAACATCTAAAATTGTTGTGGGATTTTTTTTAAATTTTATTTTTTGCTGAATAATAAATGATCCCCAAATTGCTTCCTTTTAGTTAGAGGTACAAAATTAAATTCTATTCACTGTTATACCATTTAGCTCAAGAAATAATGCCGAACCGAGTACTGGGAAGCAAGATGACAGGACGATATTTTATAATTGGAGGGGAAGCCATGAAAACATCAGTGGCATAAGCCAAGCAGGATGCTAAAAAATGACCATGAGGAAAGAGCACACAGTAAAAATAGAAAAAGATACTGCCTGCGCCATGTGGGAAAGCAGGGTTTAAACATTTTTCTCCTTCCATTCACAGAACTTTATAAAATATTTAGACTAACTTAGAATTTCAGCTGGCAAGACAGTTTAGCTGGTAATTGAAGATTTGGTTGGAAAGAAAGGGGAGGCAGTAAAAGGAAGCGAGTTTCTTAGATGGTCTTTTCAAAAAACATCTCCTATGCAAGGAGCCTAAAAAATATAATTTAGGTTTTTCCATTCACATGCAAATCCATTCTTTCAAGGGCACAAAAGATGTACAGAGGAAGAAATTAAAACATTATAGATGCTAATACTGATGCTATTTCATGCCAAGTAAAATTCCTTTGCTCAGCTTTTGTCTCAGGTTTTGAAGGAGACGGCAGCTGTTTCCATTCAGCTGTTTGCTGAAAAGGAAACACTTGCTGTAATTTCAGTTAAATCATATTCAAGACGCGGTTATGCTGCTTCAAAAGTGCATTGGGGAGGGGGAAACGTAACATGTTGAAATAATGAAGGCAGCGCTTACACTCTGATGCAAAAAGTTAGTTAAGATACACAAAAATGCCTCTTCCTCCAATTCCAGATAGATTCAGAGCTCAGATAAACCAGAATCTTCTTGTTAGACTATCAATCAATTTATTTATTACGGTCATAGACCAGCCAGGCTTGTTAGACTATGATCCTTCCTTTTAGGAATCTGCTACAAAGAGCAGAGCAGGTAATCTGAATTATGCACACAAATTACAGATTCATTTTCTATGGAGGAAAATTATCGGAGAAATCGAAGGCCACGTCCCCCCACCCCAATATCAGGGTGTTCAATTTCTCAAAATGAAATGTTCTGGAGCCCTAGAGCTCTTAGATCTTTCTGACCTGTAATTTTTCTCCCCAAAGTCTGGATGTGTATGAAGGCTGGTTTGGGTGGAAAGAATGTCTGCATATACTTTAGGCTGGTTCACACACACATGCATATATTTCACTTGATTACTCAACATCAGAAGGTGGCAACTGAATTCAGCAACTGAATTCATTGAAAAGCCATTGTGTTTGGTATAACTGTGGTATTTGAACTCTGTTGGCTTGTTCACATGGAAAGGTGGTGATAACGGGTGGCCCACTAGGGCTGGAGCCCCGAATCTTTCAATTAAAGCCCCGAATCTCTGGAAGGCCATCTGCCCCACCACCCTGCTGTCCATGGGCACTTGCTGAAATAAAGGCCCTGATGATCTCTGTTGCATCTGATCCCCCTGGATTAGCTGGCTTTCTGCCTACATGTGCATCACCTCCTGCTGCCCACCCCCTTCAGTCTTTCTGCCTGAGGGGTTTTTTTCTGTAATCGAATGCCCTCCTCTCCCCTGTCCATTCATCCCTTTTTACAAATAGGGATGTCCTTAGAAGACAGAGTCCTTTAAAGACACACACACACACAAAGAGACTTCAGAGCATATGTAAATTAGCATATGCAAAGTTATGCTTCCTTTTTTTGGCCTTTGGCCATGAGCCCCAGATCATTTCAGTACCTAGTACCACCCCTGTTCACATGTGCAAGTCACCAGTTTAGAGTCAGTGAAGGATGAACATGCATGTATTATCTGCCCATATGTTGGCAGGTACTAACAGCTATAGAAGCAGCAATAGCTCCAGAGTTCTGAAATTCTTTGGGCTGCCGAGTTGGGGGGCAAGGAGAGATGCCGTGCTCAGCCCTGCAGTGGCTCCACAGCATCACTCACCTGTCTGGATGTAAAACATGACCAGGATGGATGCAAAGACGCCCTGACATGTCCCATCATCACGTTTCTGGTACTTGCAAACCTGCCCAGAGAACCTCTATTATTGGGCGATATATTTAGAAATATTGAAAACAAATAAATAAATAACGTCAAGGACTATCATAGCTCCCTTGAGGACAAGATACGGGAGGATTGACGCTGGAGCTACTGCTGCCTCTATAGCTGTTAGTACCTGCCAACATATGGGCAGATAATACATGCATGTTCATCCTTCATTCCAGAGTTCCAGAGACACAGAGAAGATTCTTTCCCATGTCCCAGCCAAACACAACTCAGATGTTGCTGGGAACTAAACAAGAGCCTCCATCAAAGTTCTCACATACTGGGCAGACTTTTATGGGAGAAGCCCTACATATTTAAAGTCCTGCACAGTCCCAAGCCATGTAGGGCTTTAAAGGTCACAACCAGAACCTTGAATTGGGCCCAGAAATGGACCAGAAGAACGTGAACCTGGCATGACAATGGAGTCACAGAAGAGGCAGAGCTATCCTTCCCAGCTGTCTGAGAGAACCAGGTTTTAAACTGGGACAACAGGGCAACAGATATGAGAAGCAGAGGAGCTACTTGTGGGGGAGTTGGGTCCCCATATCAGCACTTACTTTCATCCGTATTCATCGGGGGGGGTTGTACATATTTCTCCAAATGTACACATCAATTGTGCATATCTTAGAATGTATGCATTTTTCTCTCATTGATTAAAGTGTGTTTGTGTGCATTTTTCAAAAGCATGCATTTCTCATGCACATTTTTCAAATGAACACAGGCTGATGCATGTATTTGGGGGTGGGGTGCAAATCACATGGTAAGCTTGGAAAGGTACAGACTTCGACCGCAGAATTGTGTTCGAATTCGTGTTCGGTCTGCACGGTGTGAACTGGATAAATCATGATCGATAACAAACTGAAACAGATTTCTCATATATCCCCAGTGAGACACAGGACCCCCAGTCAGACACTGGACCCCCAGTCAAACAGGACTGGGGGTCCTGTTTGAAAGAACCAGAACCCCATATGAAGGCTATATACATAGCAACCTTTATTTATTTATTTATTTATTTTATTATATTATATTTATACCCCGCCTTTTTTCCTTCAAGGAACCCAAGGCGGCTTACATAATCCTCCTCCTCCTCCTCTCCATTTTATCCTCACAACAACCCTGTGAGGTAGGTGAGGCTGAGAATCAGTGACTGGCCCAAAGTCACCCAGTGAGTTTCATGGCCGAGCGGGGACTAGAACCCGGATCTCCCAAGTCCCAGTCCAACACTCTCACCACTATGCCACACTGGCTCTCTATTTATTTATATATCTATTTATTTATTTATTTATATTTATTTATATATCTCTATTTATTTATCTATTCTCTATTTATTTGCAGCATTTTCATCCCACTCTTCAGCCAGAAAAGGCTCCCAGAGTGGCTTACAAAGATTAATATTAGGCCGTCCCTGACCTCAGGTTTACAATCTAAAATACATGACACAAAAGGAAAAGGGATTGGGAGGGGAGGGAGGAGGAAGAAAGCAAAACTCAGACACCAGTTCTTAGCTACAAGGTTCTTTTAGATTTTTTTCTTCTTTTTTTTCTTTCTGGCAGAGAAGGGCAAAAGAAGCCCCCTGAAGCTGTTCCTTCTTTGACCAATGTATGGGGCCAGGCTGGTCTCCCACTTGTCATGATGTTAATCCTGAGAAGCATGGGGTGCAGCCTCCCAGTGGCCCTTGGTTCTCTGGTCGGTCAAAGTCTGCCGCCCCAGGGATCTGTCAGTCGGAGCTGTGTGTTCCCTCCGGCAGGGATGGGTGAAGCGAGCTCCCTGCAACTCCTCCCTCTTCAGCCTATGTATGGGGCCAGGCTGGTCTCCCTCTTGCCGTGATGTTAATCTGGCTGGGAGGCATGGGATGCAGTCTCCCAGTGGCCCTTGGTTCTCCAGCCGATGGATGAAACCAGAGTCTGCCACCCCAGGGAACTGTCAGAATTGCTGTGACGGTGGTGGCCCAAAAGGCGTAGGAGGATCTGCTGTAGTCTATACAGTCTGCTTACCTCTATGGGGAAGCATTGGTAGGTACTCACAAATGACACCTCCATAGGAGTGCTGCTCAGCTGTGATCGTGATCTAGGGATGAGAAATCAGTTGGGCACAACACATTTGAACCAATACACAAAGCAAAACTCAGTTATCCACCACCAACATTCGCACTTCTCCAAATTTGTCAATGGAGTTCTCCAATCCCGAAAGGATTATGTCTATATTAGGGGGAACTCCACAGAAAAAAAGAGAGAGAGAGAGAGAGAGATGCGTCTATTCATGAATATAGCACTAGAAATGCATTATATTATGGAAATTGCTTGCAAAAAAATGTGTATGCTGGGCAAAAAAAAAAAATGCATACCATAAAATGCATGTATTAGGAGAAGTCTGCACAAAAATGCTTAAAATATTTTCATGTCAAAAAAAATTATTTTTAAAAAATATCAATATTTAGGATGAACCTAATTTAAGACTGGAAAAATAAGAAACTGAAATTGACAGACTGGGAAAATAAGAAACTGAAATTGACACCTACTGTGATCCCAGCAGCGGATCTTGTGCACTGCCTAGATGCTCATATGGGCATGTCCGCAAGGGAGGTCTGGGACAACAAAAGAGCAAGGAGCAGTGAGTCCCTCCAAAGCTCACAAAACTTGCCAAACGTTGCAGCATCTCTTAAGCAAAATTGTCTTGCTTTCCTTCACAATTTTTCCCGTTTTGCTTAAGCAACACCCCTCTCCCCCCCACACACACACACACCACAAACGAGCAAATACTGAGGACACTGAAGTGAACACAAATGGATAGTTTATATGCAGGGAGAGGATGCTCATTAAAGCCAAAGGAAGAGATAACAGAAAGATCATTTTTCCCTGTCAGGTTTTCTGTTCGAAATATCCCCCGATGGTGCAAACGGCTAAGCATCAACAGTAAACAAAAATCTCAAAAAGTTGGTGTATAGACAATATTGGGAAGTTCTATGAGTCACTGAGGAACGAGCCATATGGTAATAAGAGGAAAAGCAGTCATTTACGTAGCCGTAGGAGAATCATTTGTTTTGTGGTGAAATCAAGACTTTTAAAAAGAGAGAGAGAAAGAATAGACAACACAGAAGAAAGCACCTGGTTGTGCCAATTGGAGTGGCCAATTAAGTAAGACAGGTTGGTGATTATGTGGATTGAAATATTTCCTTTTATCTTCCCAGACAGGTGGGAAGTGTGAGAATGAAGGTAACTATGATAGGGATGTGTGAGGAATCTGACGGGGGGGGGGTGAATATCTGATAGATGTTCACAATTCAGCACCCCGGATTCTGGTTCATCAGCCCGACGCCCTGTGGTGCAAGTCGAGTGAGCTCACAGACCTCCATCTCTAAGACGGGTCACGATTTGCACATTTAAAAAAAAAAAACCCACTAAGGAAATTGGTGTAAAATTGTCCAATTTTGTGCAAATCATGCTACAGCCACATGTTTTCAGTTCCCAAATTTGCGCAAATCAGCTGGTTTTACACAAATTTCCTTAGTGTTGGTTTTTTAATGTGCAAATTGTGGCCCATCTTAGAGACGGAAGTCTGCAAGAAAAACCCTGACTCAGCCTGCTTCCATTCAGTGGATCAGAAGCAGACAGGAAATGAGTCGAGTTCATAGGGATGTTACCGTTGGCTCACGCAGGTGCGAGTGGGACCGAACTCGATCTGGCTCGCGCCCGCGTGAGCCTACCTGAGGCTGGGCGGCTGCTCGCCGGCTAGGCTCTCCGCGGCGAGCCGCCCGCGCCAGCCGCACTAGTCCCGT
The DNA here is from genome assembly GCA_021292165.1 of Shinisaurus crocodilurus. Classification (NCBI taxonomy): domain Eukaryota; kingdom Metazoa; phylum Chordata; class Lepidosauria; order Squamata; family Shinisauridae; genus Shinisaurus; species Shinisaurus crocodilurus. The sequence continues at coordinate 11,804,822 of CM037883.1, read as the reverse complement.
TGCGTCACTTCCAGCACGGCAGAAGTGACGCAATGGGACCCTGCTCCAGCGTGCTAGACCCCGGCGCTATGTTTTTGATGGGGGAAACCAGGGCAACAGGGCTGTTTAAGCCCTGTTGCCCTGGTTCCCCCTGCCAAAAAATAGCGCGGGGGTTCAGCGCGCCGGCTGCGCCAGAAGTGACACGCCAGAGGACCGACCAGCTCAACCGGCGCCGGCAGCTCAAGTGGTGCGGAGAACGCTCCGCGCCGCTCAGAAGATCGAGTACGGGCGGCCGCCGCCGCGGAGACCCACAAGCCACCAACAGGTTTGTGTGCCACCCATAAGCAAAAACGAGTCGGATTTCCCTGTTTTGGCACATCCCTATCGACGAGCAGGCGTAGCAGAGCCGAAATCAGCCCCGCTCACGCCCGCAAGAGGCGAGCGGGCCTTACCGAATTCCGGCGGCCGCTCGACTCTCTGCGGCAAGGTGGCCGTGCTGCCCGCGCTGGTCCCATCACGTCACTTCCAGCTGGCAAGAAGTGACATGCCAACGCAGGGTCCCGTCACGTCACTTCCGGCCAGCCGGAAGTGACGCGACGGGACCAGTGCGGCCGGCTCGAGCAGCGCAGAGAATCGCTTCGCGCCACTGAGGATCGAGCAGCAGGGGGGCCGCTGCGGAGAGGAGAGGCGGGGCGGGGGCCCCCACCAGGTTGGTGGACACCCCTAGGAGCACATGGATAGCTCCTATGAAGCTCCAAATAAAGCCTGCAAAACCTGTAATGGAAAAGGAGCCCCACTGAAATAGGAGTCACCAGCCTCCCCAGGTTCTACTCCACGTGTGTGTGTGTGTGTGTGTGTGTGTGTTCATTCTAATCTATGAACTCACTAGGAATTTTTATTCCCCAGAAAGAAATGGCATCTTTCCCCTGCTGCTTTTCCCCCTACTGACAGCATATGGCAGAAGGCATCTGGCGATATAACCCCTGAATGCCTTTGGTGCTGCAATGTGCACACTTGTGCAATTTGTTCCTCATTGAATCACATAATATATATCCATCTTGCAATGCAAATTTGGGATCTGCTGAATAAGACAGGCAAGGAAATTTTTGATGAGCGAAGGTTTTTTCACTGCTAGGTACAAGAAAAAGAATATTTTGATTCCGACTGAGCACAGTGTATGATCCCTTCAAGACAAGCCAGCTATCCGCACTTATGACTGGCATCAATGAGTTGGATTATTAATCTGTAGGTGGGTGCATACGAAAGTAGAACTGAACAATCGGCCTGATCCCATAGTTCTATCTAGACTACTTCCATTTAAGCAAGTCAACATTGGCAGGGTTGGTTTGGCCATATTTCCAATAGGATTTGGTACCTCCATTCAATCAGATCATGGTCACTTAACTTTATAGCACCACCTCATTGCAAAGTGTTGATCAGGGCTTGGCAGACTTCAGACATCTGGGATCTACTTTGTGTGGGGTTTTTTACCAGAACCCTGAGATCCACCAAGTGGAGGCTAGTGCAACAACCATACACACAGAATAAAATAATTCTGAACCCGGGAATTTGTTTTGAGTAGAGTACCAAAAATGGGGCTCAGCATCCTTCCATTCAAAAATCCATGCCCAATTACCCTAAGCTTCCTTCATTTCAGCAACATAATTTTGGTTGGGCAGGAGGAGTCATTTTGTTCCTGCTCTTGTCAAATCTTTGGGTGTCAGGATTCCTTGCCTATCTACTACAGGTCTTGCCAGGTCTAGCTTCTGTGCACCTCTGGTGTAGATGATATATGAAAAAGACCAACAAAACTCAAAGTAAGTTTTGCCTGCAGAAATCCCACAGAAACTTGGGGAGGGGATAAGTTCTGAAAATGGGCCTACTTTGCAGTGCTGGTTCCAGGTTTTTGCAGGCCCTTCAGAAAGACACCCTCACCGGGTCCCCCTCCCTCAGTGAGTTTACCTTCTCACCGCAGTTGTCACCAGCTGCCGTTGCTCCTCCTCCTCTTTGACATCATGGCTACCACTTGCTTGTTTGACAGGCAGGGAGCCAGTGAGCAAGTAGGCAGCGGCATCTCCTGCTCCTCCTTCTCTCCACCACCGTTGTCTGGGCCAGAGTGAGAGGCAGCTGAACAAGCAGGTTGCAATGGTAAATAGGAGGAGTGACTCCAGGGGTGTCTTATCAGTGGGCCCCTACTGGTGTGTGGGCCCTTGGCAGGTGCTGATCCATGCCTACCTTTTACACAAACTACTTTGCATTTCTGTCTCCCAGACTTGATGCCCTTATATCTTCCTCCCTTTTCTGAGTGTAGGATAACCCTCTAGGTGGATTTCTGACCAATCTGCCCAGAACAACCCACTATTTCAATTTAGTAAATATTAATCAAATGCCTCCTCCACATCAGAAATGACCATTTGTGATATTGTCGTGGAAGCCGGCTCTTCTGTAGGAACCCTTTTCACTAAGGCTTCCTTTCTCCAAAACCATCAAGAGCCATTGATGCTTCAGCTTTTGCTCAAGGTGTGTATAAAGCCACTGTCTGTACATACTTTGGGCCTGTTGAATTGCTAGCCAGTGTGGTCCAATGGATCGGTTGCCAAATTTGAGCCTAGGTTCAGTTTAATACCCAGTTTATCCACAAAGCTCATATAATCCTATTGAGGGGGGGCCCTTCTTCAGTTCCATCTCTGAAATATAAAATCAGTGGCCTACTGGCTGGTAGAATAGCAAACAGGAGAAAGAAATATTGACACCAATATGGCAAGTATCAGCTTCAGAAGAGGACTTTTCCTCAGGACTACAGCAAGGGAGGAAAGGATTAAACCCCCTCTCCATGCATGCTTTGATCTGATTAATTCATTAATTATCCCCCTCAGTTCATACAATTTCCTTTTTTAAAAACCAACCTGAGCATTCAATGCAAGGATGGTATAGATGCAGTATCTGCCTTCCATGGATGGAAGAGCTCCACTGATGCAAGGTGCCTCTACCCGATTTTCAGGGATTTGCCCTTCTCCATCACGCCATAGCTCACCCCCTTCAGCAGGGTCCCCTGCTGTACAATTTCCAGGGGGCTGGAGAGGCTGCTGTGGGAAGGAGGGGGCAGAGAAAACCAGCTACACCAACCCAGTTGCATCCACCTAAATCTGGATCCAAACTGATCCATTTAACATCATGTGTACTTTGACCCTTAAACTAATCAGTTTGTTTTTACTGTGTAGGTTCTGAGATCCAGATCTTTCCTTCACACTGGTGAGTGACTGAGTCTGTCTTCACAGCACATTGAGTAGAGCCTATGTCAAGCATTCAGATTTGCCCAAACCTCTCCGGTCAAAGCCACTGCAGTAACATTGCCCGTGTGGGTCTCCAAGGCGTCATCAGGGCCCCTCTTCAAATGGCCTGCAATGTGACCATGCGTTGATACACCCTCAGGAATGGCTCTGCTAGATCAGAGAAGGGATGACAACTCTGCATAGCCAATCACCCTGCCCCTGCGCTGTGCCAAGACAGGGAGACAGATGAGACATTTACATAGCATAACACAAACTCAGCAGTGAGTTAATTGAAGAGAAGGCAGAAAGGAGTGGGGAAAGTCGCTAGCTGCAGATTCTTATCACCCACCACAGTAGCCTCTCACTTAGAGACACACACAGCCATGGAAGATGCACAGTTCAGAATCAACAGAGGGCACGGCACCAAAAGCTAACAAATTTGTTCTGGCATAAGCTTCCCACAGATTTCAGGTGTATTATATAGTACATATGGGTGGTGTTCAGGGCTGGCACGGGGGGCGGGGGGCAGGGGGGGGGAAAGAGAATTGTAAATAGTGGGGTCAGAAGGAAAATAAATGCAGAAGGTTCTGCCAGTGACTATCACACTGTTAATATGATTGTCTAATATGAGAGTCAGTGTGGCGTAGTGGTTAAGAGTGTTGGACTGGGATTCGGGAGATCTCTGGGTTCCCCACTCGGCCAGGAAGCTCACTGGGTGACTTTGGGCCAGTCACTGTCTCTCAGCCTAACCTACCTCACAGGGTTGTTGTTGTGAGGATAAAATGGAGAGGGGCAGGAGGATTATGTAAACCGCCTTGAGGGAAAAGGCGGGATATAAATATAATACATAAATAAAATAAAGAATAAATAATTGTGGCCACAAAACAGTTGCTGCTGATAACACAAACATCCTGACTTTAGGTAAGTCAATTAACACATGTGTGATAAAAAAAATATTTTACCCCAATTTGAGTCTCTGGATTTAATTTCCTGTTGACCTGTTTACAGTTCTCTCTCTCACACACACACACACACACACACATCTCTTTGTTTTGTTTATTCAGTTGGGGTTTTTTTTTCCTGCAATAGACTATCAAGGCTATCCCACAGCCCTGGAAAATTATTCGAGAACTACTTTTCATCTCGTAATCCAACACAGGGCTGGGGAGAAATGGTGATTCAACCAAACATTCATGAAATTGACCCAGTGATCTGCAGAGAAACCATTTCATGAAATGGCAAATCATTTTGCTCATTCTTCAGCACTTTTACTTGGGAGTAAGTCCCATTGAACTCAATAGGGCTTACTTCTGATTGGACATGCACAGGATTTCACTATTAATCTCTGATTTCTCCCCAAAAAAAAAACACGCACACACACACACACACACACACACACATCAGCATGGAACAAGTTTCCAATCTTTGGGTTGGCTATCAAATACAGCATCTTTGGGGGATTTGTAAGATATTCTTTTAAAAAAAGAAAGAAAGAAAGAAAGAAAGAGAAAAAAAGAAATTCAAATGTAAAAAAAAGAAAAGAAAAAAGTTCCTAGTAATTTTGATTTAAAAATAAGGTTGCACATAACAGCACACTGTGACTGTACATTTTTAACATGCCTCTTTCAATCAGTGTCCTTCCTTTGGAAGGGTATTTAACACTACACCTCTCAAATAAAATGAGCTGGTGAAGGAATGATATGCCCACTCTGTAAAAGCACATGTTTTCCTGTAGATATTCCACTATCATGCTGGGCCCCAGCGAGTGGCAAAAGAAGCAGTCATTTCTTATGTCAGCAGCTATTTTTAATTTCCTCACATTCAAAAAGTACCTCAGAACTGGACATTCTGGGGGAAACAAAATAACAGCCATTCTGAGTCTCACCTCCATCATCATCATCACCACCACCACCACACACACACACACAAAAAGTTTGCCTTACGCCTGAAATATAGCCATAACAAAGCAACAAATTTTATGGTGGGTGAAACAGCTGAGAAATTATCCTTCTCAATTTTTATTTATTTATTTATTTATTATTTACATTTATTAATTGCCCATCTGGCCGGCAACCGGCCACCCTGGGCGATGTACATAGAATAAAAACAATAAAATACATTTAAAACAGTATTAAAAAATTTTAAATCTTAACCCACCCCATATTCCCGCCTGAACAGCCAGGTTTTTAATGTGTCCCTACCACATTCTTTTTGAATATACAGTAATACCTTGGATTGCAAGTAACTTGGTTTGAGAGCGTTTTGCAAGACAAGCAAATTTTTAAATATTTATTTTTAAAAAATTTGACTTGATATACAAGCGACATCTTGCAATACAAGTACTGTAGTACGGCTTAAATTAAAAATCTCTGTACAAATTTTTGGGGGGAATTTCGTTTTGATATACAAGTGTTTTGGATTACAAGCACGTTTCCGGAACGAATTATGCTCTCAATCCAAGGCATGACTGTGTATATGTGTGTATATATATATATATATATATATATATATATATATATATAAGAACTACACGTTATGTGATGGATCCAGGTTCTGCCTTCTGCAAGAGGAAGGGCCCTTCTATGTGAGGAAGGGATCTATTTGTGGAAGGTCCCACTGCCCGCATTTTTGGGATCCCCCTTCCCCATACCACAGCTCACCCCATTGCGCAGGGTCTCCTGATTCTCTGTGTAACATTTTGAGGGGCTGTAGCAGCTGCCGTGGAAAGGGGAGAGTGGAGAAGTCCATTTCCAATACTACAGTTGATCCAGCTACTGCCAAAAATTGCATCCTCCGGTTGAGTCCCACCCTTCTGCCTCCATAACGTCTAGTTCAGCTTACTCCATCTACTACTGGCATTACGATACTAACTTCCTTACCATCTCCACCAGCAGCCAATGGCATGGAGAAAGGGCAGGGAGACACTAAACAAGTCTAAAAGAAATCCTTCCCCCATTCACCCCATCTCCTTCCCTTCCTCTGTTTGTTCCGTCGTGTCAAATTTTAGATTTGAGTAAATTCCTTGGAGCAGAGACCTGCCCTCTCATACGCTAAAAAGCACCATGCGCAAACTAGGACAAGGAAGACCTGGATTCATATAATTCCCCCATTCCTCAGTCATGAAGCTTATTGGGTCATCTTGGACCAGTCACTGTATCTTTGACCTGTGGCTTACGCTGGCTCAGCTTGTCTGAGTGTGGAAAGCTAAGCAGGGTCAGGCCTGGTTATTACTTGGATGGTGGGAGTGTTGTGATATGTATCACTTCACCAGCTGCAGCACATTGTTTACACATGGAAGGGACAGAATGGCTGTAAACAGGTTTGTTGTGTCTTTCTGGATTCTCGTGTTTTCGCATGGGAAACTAGACTGTGAGAGCAATATGAGCTGGTCACATGGTTTGTATGTTCTGATGACGTTCTAACTTGTTTTCTGTCTGAAGCCATCTTAGAGAGAAGCTGGACTGCTTTCTCTCTTCTTCTTGTTCTTCTTGCTAGACTTTGTTACTGCAACAATGTAACGTCTTTGCTGAGGTGGAGTTAAGCTCAACTTACTCCACTGGATGTAATGCTTGCTATGCATTTATACTCTGCACATGGACTGTAACTAGGAAATGTATACTCTGTAGAACTTTACTTGCTAAGTGAATAAACAGGTAGAATTAGACCTGTGGTGTTACAGAGTGTTTCCTGACTCCATGGATTAATCTGCAACGGAGAAGCTGGGCTGGTTAAACTGGCACAACACGCTGCACGCTGCGCGAGGGGGGAGGTGAGATCTGGAAGATCTGTGTGTGGAATTTCAAGCGTCTGCTAGCACACAGACAGGATATTAAATCTCCCAACCCGCACACACTCTGCACACACTCCAACAGGGAGACCCCTCCTCTAGTTTCCTGCATCGAGCAGGGGGTTGGACTCCATGGCCTTGTAGGCCCCTTCTAACTCTATGATCTATGAAATCTATGACTAACCAACCTCACAGAGATGCTGTGAGGGTAAAACAGGGGAGGCGTATATGTCATGCTGAGCTTCTTCAAGGAAGGACAACATAAACATTAAAAAATGCTGTTAGGACACAATTGTACCGGATGTTACAAAACAGGGGAACGTGACACAGGGTTGCAATTTTTTGGCAGCAACCCTGTGTGACATATACTGGTGCCCTGAGAATGAAAGAATTATACACTTTTTTCTCCCTCCCTAGTACGAGAAAAGATCACTGAGGGGTGATCAGGAAGCTGCCATATAACTATTCAGACTATTTATCTATTCCAGTGTTCTCCAGCCTTGGGTCCCCAGATGTTTTGGCTGGGGCATGCTGGGAGTTGTAGGCCAAGAACATCTGGGGACCCAAGGTTGGAGAACACTGGTCTATTCTGACTGGCAGCGGTGCTCTAGGAGCTCAGGCAGAGTTCTTTCCCATCACTTGCCACCTGAGCCATTTAACTGGAGATGTCAAGGACTAGACCTGGCACCATTTATATGCAAATCACATGCTCTGCCACCAAGCTGCGGTCCCTCTGAAATGGTCATGCATTCTTGCTCATATCTGCCATGTCATTTCCACTAGTTTTAGTGGAGGCTAGTGGCTCCAACATCAGTGGAGCAGTGTATCCACTCCGGGTTGTAGTCCGAACTTTTAAGGAGCTATCCATGGTGCTGAGGCTAGGGGACAGGGTTTGGCACCATGGAAAGCCCCTAGTCAGACTAAAACCCAGACTAAAACTCACTGACATTGGTGCCACCAGCCTCCACTAACTAGTTTCATGAAAAGGATGCCAACTGGAGAACAAAGAGTGGTCCGTTTGTGATAGAAGAATCCTTCCCCACCACCTCAATGCCCTGTAAGGCCAAGTAATGGAAAATCCTTTCTCCAAAAGTGACCAATCCTGAAGGAAAGCCAGGGTGAGGGTGGACGTGCATTCTAAAGTATGGTCAACGTTGTTTCGGCCTTAAAACCAAATGCTGCAAAAGAGCCTGGAATGCTTCGAACCACTTCCACGCCAAAAGAAAAGCTCAGTGGCACACAGGCCCATGGCAACATATTCCCTTCCTTGTCATTCCTCAGCACCTTGCAGCAGCCTAAAGTTTTGAGCTTTCTGACCTGGAGAATACATCCTCAGGAAGAAAGGCTGTTTGCAAACACAAGAACAAGCAAATTGCTACATAAAGAGAGAACCCAAAAAAAAAAAAAAAACCTGTCATGAATATTTCAGCCAGCTCTGCCTCCAGTCTCAGAAGGGGAAACAGAAGTTCAGAAGTGAATCAAACTGAAAAGACCACACATTGAGCCAACTACAGGGATGCTGCAAAGGCCCTCTGGTGAAACGTGAACTCCAGTCCAAACTGCCTCTTCTCAACAAGATCTGCAGAGACCAAACACTGGATCCTGGAGGTCTTTCCTTCCTCTCCCAGAGAGTTTCTTTCCAGGCAACAGAGGGTGGATTCGGGGACAAACTAAGTATTTGCTTGATACATACTGTAGCATCAGTGGTGAAGCTAGGACTGGACCTCAGGGCCAAGGTGCAGGACCCCATAGTGCAGGAGGGACCCAAGTGATGATGGGGCAGTGGCAATCAGATGCAGTTTGGCTCTGGCACGCACAGTTGAGTTTTGTTGTTGTTGTTTGCATGGTAGCCCTGGAAAACACATGAAAACTGGGCTGAAGCACAAAATGGTGACCTTTCATCTTGTCATGTGTCAATGACAGGGCTGTGTGAATTCCCTCAGTCCCACTTACTGTGGAGATCATCTTGGTTGACGATTATTTTGCAAGGCATCCAGCAGAAATCCAGTAATAATCTCATAAGTTTGCATGATTTTGAGATCAGAGCCCACAGCTTTAGAGGGTGTTTATCAGACTTTCTAAGAGTTCAGAAAGTATCACCTCCTGCATCTAGGAACATAGGCAGTGGCCTTACGACAGGTCAGACTATTACTATTTGTGGGCTTCCCAAAGGTGGCTGGTTGGTCACTGTGGGAACAGGATGCTGGACTGATCCAACAGGGCTCTTTTATATTTTGAATCTCATGAAATCGTAGGCTTCTGTAGAGCCCTTACTATCATGCCCCTAATGGAGGAATCCTTCTCCAAGGGGGGGCTAGAGCTCCCAGGGACAGATGACACCAAGGAGCCACCCTGGGAGCCTGGGCCCTTACAGGAGATGGCCATGGGTCTATACCCACAGAAGGAGTGGAGCTCCACCTCTGCACTCCAAGAGTGTTGTCTCCTCAAGAGGCAGGCCAGCAGGGCTCCTTGGAGAAGAAGTGATCCATCACAAAGGAGAATTCCTCAAGAGCAAAGGACTCCTTGGGAGCAAGGCCTTCCTCATGGGTAGGAGTTTTGCCAGAAGGTGTATAATGAACTGCAGCTTAGCCCTGGGTGCGGCTCAGTAAGCTCTGGTGATAAAAGCTTTTAGTTGCAGTCTAGCTATTGCTGGAACAACATCTTATCTTCAGTTCCAGTCTTCTGTTTCTCCTGACCTTGCCTTGTGATGGAACCTGCCATGCTACTGACCTCTGGACTTTTGCCTGACTCTGTTTTTTGGACCGCATTCCTACTTGACTACTCTCCCATGCTTTGACCTTGGCTGTGCCTCAGACATCTCTTCTGGAAACCACCTACTTGCTTGGTAATATTGTGCTTTGACCATTGCCTGTATCTTGACCACTCCTGTCTTAGACTGATCCCATGCTAGACTGAAACCCTGTGCTTGACCATTTGCCTGCTTAATTGACTTGCCTATTATATTTGTCCCTGTATTTCCCTAGCATAGATTCTGACTTGGCTCTATGAACCAAGAATAGAGAACATTTACCCCCATTCACTTAACTTCTTAGGCTTGGCTTAACTCCATTAAACAACAGAGGGTTCCACCCTTTAAAGGTGGTCTAGAAATAATTTTATACAGACTCATCCCAATACATATACCCAAGGGTGAAAAAGTTGCCATAGAAAAATGTCATCCATCACAGATTCCTGGTTATGAGAATGGGATGAAACCACAGTGCCATGCATTATCTTGCTGTAACTCTTGACAGGGGTAATAGTACTTGCTTGATGATGTCCTGAACTCCTACTGGAGACAGAAAATGGATATATTTTGCGGCAATTCCATTTCTTTTTTTAAAATAATATTTGTCTAGAGAATCATTTAGGCAGTTGTAAGAATGAAAAGCCCATGTAGACATTTAAATGCACAGTTAACTTCCTTTTGTGACAGAAGGTTGCAGAGAGAACTGAAATGACATTAAAATTATCGATAGTTCTCTTCTTGTCTCCAATGGCATCTGTCCCAAAGATTTATATATTTTTGCAAAATGTGAACTAACCCAACAGGCAGATATAAAAGCTAGAAAATGGTTGGGGTAGGGAAGCTTTGCATAAATTAGAATCTGATAAAAGGGTAAATGTTTGCTGTATCTGTGGGCTCAGTGGAATTCAGTTGTTACTAGTTACGAAATCTAGTCTCAAATAGGGAGGCATGATGAGACATTTGTTTCAGTTCATTTTTTATCAGGATTTACCCAGTTCACAACGTCTGGACTGAACACAGGGCATGTTCACATGCCACGAGAAGCCACTCTGAATAAGCCACCATGGATTGGTTGTTGGCTCGCTAACTCGACAGATGAGTGGGCACTCTGTGGCTTGCCATGGCTTGTCGTCGTCGTCGTCCCCAAGTCCTCCCACCGGCTCCCAGCAGGTGCCTTTGTGGCAAATGTCTTTGTGGAACAACTCAGTCCCTCCATCAGCACCCTTTTTCTGCAATTGGTCCACTGGGGTTGCCAGCTCCTGAGGGAAACTCCCCCGACCCCACGTCAGATCACCAAATGGAATTAATTTTCTGAGCCCTTATGAACGCAGGGACACATTCGCAATTTGTGGGGGGGGGGGCTTGCACAAGTGTGCATGAGCACAAGGCAACTTGTTCGCTGTTTAGCCAAGCATACCAATATCTCCCTCTTGTCAATGCCCTCGTCAGCTTCATTCCTCTCCTTCTGTGCTTCCCTTGCTAGCAAACACCTTTTCCCTAAAATAAAAAAGGGCTGCTTCACCTACTCTGGAAGCAAGAACACACGCCCCAAAATATCTTTCTCTTGCAGCTGCTGGCCACTCTCAGCTCCCCCCACCCTTCATGCTTGTTGCTTACCCTCCACAGGTCTCCAGGGTTAGCTGTCAGAAATACATGTGGGTTACAGAACAGTGAGGTGGATGGGTAAACATATGCAAATTTCAAGGCAGAGCAGTAAAGCTGAGCAGGGAAATTACACAAATTGCATGGCAGAGCAGTGAGGCAGATCACGAAAAGTATGCAAATTTCATGGTGGAGCAGTAATGCTGAGGGGGAAATTACACAAATTTTATAGCAGAGGACGTTCGCATCTGTGTACTTATGCAAGACACACACACACCACACACAAAGTTTGTGAATGCATTTGGGACACTCTCCATTGTCCTTTCTTCTTGAGTTTTAGGAGCATGGGGTGGAGGGCACTGACATGGGAGGAGGACAGGGCACTAATGAGATCGCGAGGAGCAGAGAGGGTTTTTGCCGCTCCTGCTGGACGGTTCTCTAGCCATTCCAGACAACCCATGAGGAAGTTGCCCTAATCATACCGCAAAGAAGATGCATTCAACAGCATGCATACATCTGAAAAATGTGTACTTTTGAAAAAATGCACACAAAACATACTTTAATCAATGGGAGAAGAAGGTGTACATTTCAAAGATATACACAACTGACACATACATTTAGGGAAATATGTATGAAAAGCTGCATGAATTTTCATACAAAAAGAACAAAACAAAGATTGCAATCTGATACGGACACTAGATGGAACAAGCTTTGAGGCAGAAACTGGGGAACTTCAAGGAACTTGAGTTTTGCTTGTATGGATGTCCCTAAACAAATACACCAGTGACGATCAATCCATTAGGCAATAGAATATAGGAAACTGCTTTATACTGAGCCAAACCATTGGTCCATCTAGCCCTGTATTGTCAATACTCCAGGGTTTCAGATGAGAGTCTTTCCTAGCCCAGCTGGAGATGCCAGGATGGAACCTGGGACCTTCTGGATGCAAAGCATCTGCTCTACCACTGACCTACACCCCTTCCTCTATTTGTACCAAGCTTCTAATATTCAGATGTACTGCATCTGATCATGGAGGTTCCATCAGGCCTAATGCAGTGGAGACTGGTGATGCCTATGTCAGTGAGGCTCCTCATCCATTGCATCTTTTAGTTTGAGCTTTGTAAGAGCTATCCATGGTGCTCCATGGTGGTGAAACTATTTTGGGGGTGGAGTTCAGTACCATGGATAGCTCCTATAAAGTTCAAACAGAGAGATGGAATGGATAAGGAGCCCCACTGACACAGGCATCACCAGCTTCGCCTGGCCTAATGGATCCACTTCCTGAATCATTGCTTTACTATTTGTGTTACAAGATGGTGGGAAATTCTTGGTTTCGCCATGCTCCAGCACCAGCTCACTGAAGTTTCATATTGTAGCTCAGATGGGGGGGGAAATTACTCAGTGACCTCAAAGCAATACTAGCTGTGTGAAAAAGATGACATCCCCAAGGTGACAGAACGTTACAGCACTTTTTCAGCTTTTTAGCACTTTCCCAAAGTGCATATGCATGTTCCATGAATACACAGGGGACGGACATTTCCAACGTGTCCTTTCTTTCTTTGCAGGTGAAATGCCTTTCATTTTTTCTGTTAACTCAGGATGAATTCCTAAATATACTTTCGAAGGCAGGACTAGGAAACCTTTTGGACCAGTGGGCACATCTGGAAATTTGAGGAACTACCCTGGGCATAACCATAAAATGGCTACCATGGGTAGGCATGGCTAGACACAAAGGACAGGTAGTCTGCCCAGAGGTCTGTATACTGCTGTATGATGAAAAATGGGTTCTGTCGTTGGCATGTACAGGTAGTAAGAGGCAGGAGCAAACTCTGAGCTTCCATGCCCTCCCTCCACCACATGTAGAACATTTTAGGGTGGAACTAGGCCCTCTGTAATCTGAACATTTAACTAGGACTTGTTCTCACATACCATACATTCTGCAGAGTTACAAATTACATGTAACAAATTACATGTTACAAATTCTGCAGAGTTACAGAATGGGGGACACTTGGCTCAACAATACTGCAAGTGAGAAGGATCTTGGAATTGTGGTAGATCACAAACTGAATATGAGCCAGCAATGCGATGTGGCTGCAAAGAAGGCAAATGCTATTTTTGGCTGGCATTAATAGAAGTATAGCTTCCAAATCACGGGAAGTGATAATTCTCCTTTACTCGGCACTGGTTAGGCCTCATCTTGAGTACTGCATCCAGTTCTGGGCACCACACTTTAAGAAGGATGTAGACAAACTGGAGAGGGTTCAGAGGAGGGCAACAAGGATGATAAAGGGACTGGAAACAAGGCCCTTTGAGGATAGACTGAAAGAACTGGGCATGTTTAGCCTTCAGAAGAGGAGACTGAGGGGAGATATGATAGCACTCTTCCAGTACTTAAAGGATTGTCACACAGAGGAGGGCCAGGATCTCTTCTCGATCATCCCAGTTTGCAGGACACATAATGGGCTCAAGTTACAGGAACCCAGATTCCACCTAAACATCAGGAAAAATTTCCTGACGGTTAGAGCAATAAGACAATGGAACCAACTACCTAGTGAGGTGGTGGGCTCTCCCACTCTGGAGGCATTCAAGGTGCAGCTGGACAGACATCTGTCGGGGATGCTTTGACCTGGATTCCTGCACTGAGCAGGGGGTTTCTTTCTTCTATGATTCTGTGATTCTATGATTCTATGACCATAGCTCAGTGGCAGAACACAGGCTTTGCATGCAGAAGCCCCCAAGTTAAATGTGCAACATCTCCAGGTAGAGCTAGAAAAATACTCCTGTCTGAATCCCTGGAGAGCTGCTGCCAGTCAGTGTTGACAATACTGAGCTAGATGGTCCAATGGTCTGACTCGGTATAAGGCAGTTTCCTATGTTCCTATGAGATGGGACATCTTAAATTTGCATGAAAATTATATGTAGGGTTTTTTTCAGACTTCGAAAGGACTCCAGATAGAGCTAAGTTAATAATGGACAGATTTGCTCTCAAAGTGAATTACGTAACTCTTGGTGATCTCTTTGTCTTGAATAACAACATGACTTTCCTTGGGTTTGCTAGTTTAGAAATGGGATTGGGAACCTCCTATGCCTTTAATAATTGCAAAAGAAAGGGAATTCTGAGAGGTGCACATCTCCTATCATCATGAAGCAGTGGTGGGAGAATTTGCAGCCATAAGACACAGGAGATGAAATACGGTACATCTGGCAACATGTTTATTGACTCTAGTGAACATTGGGCCTAAACGTATTCCCTAGGCGAACAGACAGCATGATCAGCTAGGTTGCTGCTTCTCCTTTGATAGCCCCTGGTTTGTTTTCTTTCTTCCAACCCCCTCCAATGTTCCTGATCATTTCCAAGAAAAGCAAATAAAAGGAAAGGAAACCTTAGTAATGTGTGGTTAAGAGCCCTTTTTGACAGACTTGATTACCAAGACGATTACAACCAACAATGATTACAACCAACAAACGATAGAAATGAATGGTGACTAGCTTTGCCCACTATTGCTGAACATATCACAGCACCATCTTACGCCAGAGTGTTTCTTTTGCAGATGTGTAATTGCTTTTTTAAAGGACAAATGCTCTAAGGACATGACCTGTCTTTCATTGATGCCATCAGCAAAGCTCCAGTTGAATGTAACGGCAGAGGATGGCATCATATGGAAATATGATACCTGCTTCTTGTAAACAGCTAGAACACTGAAAGTTATGCCATGGGAGAGTACTCATAGAACACGAGAAGACTTCTCCTGGGATTGGACTGTAGGTTTGTCTAGCTCATTGCCTGTTTCAAAGAGTAGCCAGCCACCTGCCCCTTGGGAGCTTACAATAAGCAGATCATGAAGGCAACAGTCCTCCCCTAGGAGCATAGGAACTCGCCTTATACCAAGTCAAACCAGTGGCCCATCTAGATCAGTATTCTTGACATTGACCGGCACTGGCTCTCCGGGGTTTCAGTCAAGAGCATTTTTCTGGCTTTACCTGGAGAAGTTGCAGATTTAACCTGGACCTTCTGCTTGCAAAGCATGTGTCCTACCACTGAGCTCTTCATCAGTGGGCTACTTTGAAAGGGGGGAAATGTTATTTTCCTACATCCCGAGACTTGTTCTCTCTTTCCCACCAGATTTCCTCATATAAAACCACTGATGATGATAGAAAACTGGCCTACTTGCAGTGCGGGCTGAAGGGGGAACTTTCTCTATGTAGGATTGTGGCCAATATCTTTATTTGCATTGGCAAGTGACACAAAGGATTCAAACTGGATGCTGGTGTGTGTGTGTGTGTGTGTGTGTGTGTGTGTGTGAGAGAGAGAGAGAGAGAGAGAGAGAGAGAGAGAGAGAGAGAGAGAACATTATTTGGCCAGGATGTTGCACAAGCATCACAAACAAGTATTGTGATGCAAATGGTTATGATTCAGTTGTCAGTTTGTTCTGCAGATTAGAGAGGACAACCCAAATCTGCATGCTGGAGGAAATAGCTATTGTTTTTAAAAATTCCAGCAATTAACAACCCGAGGATCGTTTGCAAATATGATGTGTATTGATAGCATTTCTCTATTACAGCTGTCTTCCAGCCCCTGATGAAAAGCAACCAAAGATGTAAATTATATTCTTACTCAGCGTTGTATTTCCGCCAACTGACGCTTGTATAAGTAAACGGCACCAATGCTGCAGAAAGAGCCTTTAATGCTGTAATTCTGCAAACTGTAGCAACAGTAATCATCCCCTAAGTATCAGGCACAGAACAATCTGACAGCTTTGTCTGGATGCATCACAATATTCTGCTAGAAGTAAAGATGCCATAAACAGCCTGATGAGAAAACAATTGCTTTGGAACAAAAGGTGGAAACACAGCCAGAAAAAGGCAAAGTAATCACTGGGAAGGGGGAAGAGAACAGGGAAAGGAAACAACTAGAAAATGTTTGACTCCTTTGCCATATGTATCTATCAAAGCCAACTTCCTGGGTTTCATCTCTTTGGACCCCAGTTCACACATGCATATATAATCACTTGACTTCTCAATATTTAATTACTCCTCATAATGAGATCAATGACTCATGGGAAAAGGATAGTAGTTCATTGATAGAGCATACCCTTTGCATGCAGAAAGTCTCAGGTTCAACCCCTGGAATTGCCAAGTAGAGATGGGAAAGAGCCCTGCCTCAAATCCCAGAAAGCCTCTACCAGGCAGTACAGACACTACTGGGCTCAATGCACCAGTGGTTTGACTCTGCATAAAACAGATTCCTATCTTCCTATGAATATGTGAACTGGGGCAACAGACTCCTTTTAAGAGGGAGCATCACCATACTTATCCATCTCTGGTGTTTGATCTGCAACATCTCAGCTGTACGTACATGTCATCAGCTGAGGCTGGAGTCATCAAATGATGAACACACCACCAGACTGAACAGAAAGATTTTGTAGTCTTTCTATAAAGGAGGATCGTCTTGACTGTCTGTTGGGGTTAATCCTCGAGCAGCCTTCACAAAGGTTCCAAACTAATTTGTCTGGGCCCATTTCGGTGGAGGCTGCCTACTGCTGCCCTCCTTTTGGGGGTGGGATCCTCCCCACTTGGAACATTCATGACAATACTTGCATGAGTGGAGGTTGCAGGAATGCAGAACCTGTGGCTCTCCAGATGTTGTTGGACTTCAACTCCCATCAGCCCTAGCCAGGATGGCCAATGGTCAGGGATTATGGGAGCTGTAGTCCAACATCTGGAGGACCACAGGTTCCCTACCCCTGCAGTACCCCCATGGAGATAAACTTCCAGCAAAGCAAGCAGGGTTGAACCGCTCTGTCCCACAGTCCCATGAGACATGGCCATGGCTGCTGAGTGGGCCAATAGATGTCTGCTA
Source organism: Shinisaurus crocodilurus (assembly GCA_021292165.1). NCBI lineage: Eukaryota > Metazoa > Chordata > Lepidosauria > Squamata > Shinisauridae > Shinisaurus > Shinisaurus crocodilurus. Next base: position 11,787,573 of record CM037883.1, on the reverse strand, counting down.
CCAGCCCAGTCACCCACTGCTTGTTGTTTGGGGGTCATGCACTGCAACCACAACTGTGGCTGATGTTCATTCCATGGCAGCAATTGGTCAGTGGCCACCATCATTCTGAAGGTCTCATTGTAGCATAGCCATGCTGGGTCCATGAAATTGCCCCTCTAGATTGTATCCAGGTACTTCATCAAGGCTTCATTTGGAGCACGACCACAACCAATGTCAGAATCCCAGGCAGCAGGTTCTGCCAACTGAAGTCAACTTGCCTGTGCCGTTCCTTGTCCTTGTCTTGATCTTTTCCTTATCTTTATGCTCCAACTTGTGGAAGAGCAGGGAGAAAATGCCTAAGTATTCGCCCTTCTGTAATTTCTCCTTCATTGCTGAACTCCAAGGGGAACTGAACTCCCCCTATGTGGGAGGGCTCTGAGTGGCACTGAGATATATGCTCTGGTATAGGTGGAAGACCCTGGCCACTGGGAAGTAACTCAGACATGTATTGGGGACCTCCCATATCTGCTCATGTGCTGAACCAGCAGCACTTGTGAGTTCCCCATCTGAATGCCACTTTCTGCATAATGGAAAACAACCAATTCTGCCCTAACAGGCCCCCAATGGGAGTTGCCCCATTAGGCCCTGATCCACCTCCCTCCTGTTGCCTGGCACTGGCACAACTAATTTGCCTCAGCCACCTGACTCAGGTGATTCTGTTTAAGGGTGGAGGGGTGAAGACTGCCAAGGCCAGTACCACCTCCCAGACTTTTGAGGGCCCTTGGACAAGACACCATCAATGGGCTATGTCCCTTAGTGAGTCTACCTTTTCACCACCATGTCCACCAGCTGCTCTTGCTCGTCCTCCCCTTTCTCAGCATTGCTCCCACTTGCTTGCTTGACAGGCAGAGAGCCAGCGAGCAAGTCGGCCGTGGCATCTCCTGCTCCTCCTCCTCACCACCACCGTTGTCTGGACCAGACTGAGAGGCAGGTGAACAAGCAGGCTGCAGTGCTAAAGAGAAAGAACTCTGCTGGGGGCTTTTGTCAATGGGCCCCTGGCTGGGGTGTGGGCCCTCGGCATCTGCTCAGCCATGCCTACCCTTTTCACCAGCCCTGGCCATGGTCTCCTGGTTCGGCATGTCCAGCTAACTTGAGAATCCCTTTGAGGCCCTTGGAAGGATTGCGACACTACCCCAGAGACCTTAATGGGCCACAATTGCTGGGTGAAGCAAGCTGAAACTACTGGCCTTGACCAGCCCAAACCCTGAGGCCTTAATAGACCTCTGCCAACACTCCTTGTCTCTGCCTCTCAGGACAGAAAGATGATCTGGAGAGGGCTGGTACAGGGTGGTGTGGGCTTTAATAGCATGATCCTTCCCCACCCCCTGCTGGCTGATGCAATGTGCACGTGTACACTTACCCTGATGCACCATCGCTCTGCTTCTCCACAAGGCAGACACAATGCCACCCACCCTCCACATGTCTGCTTTAGGACATGGGGGGAAAGGAGCCAGTTGAGCAGGATCAGGGAGTGGGTTTTGCACCCCAGCAATGCCTCTCATATAGGTGGGCAGTTGCCATTTACTCCTTTGGGTGAAAAGCCGCAGCGAAGACAAAACTGGTCTTGCAGAGATTGCATACGGGGCGCAACCTGTCTGTGTGCAGAGTGCATAAAAATGCTCTGTCCATCCCACCCCACCACAGAGTGGTCCTTAAGATATATAGAGATTTTATTTATTTATTTATTTATTATATTTATACCCCGCCTTTTTTCCTGCAAGGAACCCAAGGTGGCTTACATAATCCAGGGATGTTGAAGAGTCCTTGGTCTCGAGTCACGAGTCGAGTCACGAGTCTTTGGACCCGAGTCTCGAGTCCGAGTCCTTGGTCCAAAATGGTGACTCACGAGTCACGAGTCCTGAGTCACTCCCAAAACTGACTCCACGAGTCCCTATTAAAATCAATGGGGTTTCCCCCCAACAAAATAAAGCTACTTCAGATGTGTGGCTTAAATAAATTCTAGGCACAAGTGTGCCTTTTTATTTCAAAACTCTGCAACTGATTTTGGCAAGAACAGACCAGGCAGACAAACCCAAAATAACCAGGCAGGCAGAGGAGGCAGGGAACCCCAAAGCAGGTAGGCAGAGGCCTTTGTCTTGGACAATTCAACTGTTGAACAGGTCAAGAAGAGACCAGGCAGGCAGAGGAGGCTGGGAACCCCAGACTGGCAGGCAGAGGCAGCCAAACCCAAAATGTCTGACCCTAACCCAAACCCCCCACAACAACACATCAATCAAAATAAATCTCAACACATCGTTGGGGCTGCGCTCCCGGTAGCTGTCCATAGTGGCCAAGCAGCGGCGCGCCTCGCTTCCATGCACTCTTCACCGGTGATCGCGCTCCTTCTGGCACAGCCAGAAGACTCGTCAACAGCCCAGGGATGTTGACGAGTCCTTGGTCTCGAGTCCCGAGTCAAGTCTCGAGTCCCATTAAAAATATTGGGACTCGAGTCCGAGTCGAGTCAGAGGGGGGACTCAGTCCGACTCACGAGTCGAGTCCTCGAGTCCGAGTCCCCATCCCTGACATAATCCTCCTCCTCCTCTCCATTTTTATCCTCACAACAACCCTGTGAGGTAGGTTAGGCTGAGAGCCAGTGACTGGCCCAAAGTCACCCAGTGAGTTTCATGGCCGAGCGGGGATTTAAACCCAGATCTCCCGAGCCCCAGTCCAACACTCTCACCGCTACGCCACACTGGCTCTATACGAGTCATCCTCCCAAACACAGTCCTCTTGTCGTAACAATGGGCATTTTGCTAGCATGAAATGAAAATCCATTATCCCCCACTTTAGGGGGAATCATCATGTAGACATTTTGCCACCTGCATGCATTTATATACAATTTAAGCACAGCAAGTTCTGAGTAAATCTTCTATTTAATGAACACAGAAATGAGAGATTAAGGTGGGGGAGACCCAGATCTTGGTGTGCTAGGGCATACAGAGTGTTTTAGAAGACTAGACATTCTTGTACAAGCTTGGCTTCTAATAGTACAGATTATTTCAATGTTCAGTAGAATAAAACCAGAAATAATGGTTCTCATTTATATCTTTCAGTCCTCAAATATAGCAAAATACAGTCTGGCTTACTGCTCAATTACCCATGCCTTCTCTCCGTACTCTAGGAGGTGGCAACCCAAAATGTTTGCATAAAATATATCTTGCTCCTTATTCTCCCAGTTCTTAACCCATTGGTTCCTTGATACTTATTAACTCTAGTTAAATTGTATCTGTAAATTGAACATTATGTGCTGCTGTGAAAAGAAATTCTGCAAATGTGATCCCGTTATAAAATTTGCATTAGCAGTTTCTTTTTTTCCAGAAAGCATGCGCACTGTCAAACACGACACTGTAGCCTGGTCCAATTGTCAATTGTCAAAAGAGTGAAGAGCGCAAGCACTCTTCTCCCCTCCTCTTCCCTCATTCCCTTGTGTGCCCGGCTTTGACAAAGCTTTCCTGGTTTCCTAAATGACCATTTCCCATGACGTCCACACTAAGGAAGTGTGGTGAAAGGGTTCCTTGCAAGCCATGGTTTATAGGAGCACTTAAACCAAGGTTTCTCAGTTGTTATGTCACAGGAAACTGTGGTTTAACAAACCAGGAATCCATCTTCACTCAGACGTTCAAAATGAATGTGTGATGATGGCAGCGGAGACATACATGTAATCCCCGGTGCCAACGTCTCTGTCCTTTGAGTTCAGTGCAAAGGTCTGAAGGAGGTGTGTGTGTGTGTGTGTGTCTAAAGAAGTAGCTTCTGCATGATCAGGAACCCTGTATTAGCAGGGTTCCTAATCACACAAAGATTTTTCAGTGCATTTAGCTGAACAGACGTAGAAGACCCCTTCACACTCAATGTGAGAAGGTCTGAACCTTCCTCAGCAGGGACAGGATGATGTGGGTGGGGCTAATATGGCTGAGCCTGTTCTCCCCCACCCCCTTTCAGGCATTCATTTAGAATACTTGAATGGAGCTGAAGTCTCCTCTGCAACTTGATGTGTAAGAGGCGAAGGGAAGGAGAGGCAGGAATCTTGGCCTCACCATGGCTGGTTGCACCAGGCGTGTGACATCTGAGCCAAGCCTTAGGGAAAACATCATGGTGGAGGCAAAACCTCCTAACCACCTTGGATGGAGCCTCTACATACAGGCAACCATACAGTGCTAATAGCACATTCTTCCTGCATCTCACAGGCCCTCCCTCCATATACAGCTCACCTTCAAAACGGCAGAATTCATTACTATGTGATTTACTATGTTATAATGGGGATACTGTGTTGAGAATAATGCACCAGGGGGGAGATGAAAGAGCAAAGAGTAGTGTGGGTTGGGCAGCTGAGTAGTCTAGCTTCTCATATTGGGAAAATACACAGTCATGCCTTGGATTGAGAGCATAATTCGTTCCAGAAACATGCTTGTAATCCAAACCAAGACACTCTTATATCAAACCAAAATCCCTCCAAAAAAATTTGTAAAGAGATTTTTAATTTAAGCTGTACTACAGTACTTGTATTGCAAGACGTCGCTTGTATATCAAGTTAAAAAAATTAAATAAATATTTAAAAATTTGCTTGTCTTGCAAAACGCTCTCAAACCAAGTTACTTGCAATCCAAGGTATTACTGTATGTGGATAGGCTCCTGAAACCATATGGCACCAGGGTAGTCAACATGGTGCCCTTTGGATGTTTTGGGCTACAATTCCCATAATTCCTTACCATTGGCCATGCTGGCTGGGTCTGATGGGAGCTGTAGTCCAGATGGCACCAGGTTGCCTACCCTAAAATTGGCATAGGGAGCAATCCTATGCATGTTTAGACAGAAAAAAAGCCATACAACTCCCAATATGCCCCAGCCAGCATGGAGAATGCTGGGAGCTGTAGGACTTTTTTTCTGTCTAAACATGCATAGGATTTGTGCCCTTAATGCCACCATTCTAAAAACAAACGAAACATGGAATAACGGCAAGGATGATTTCAAATAGGGAGAAAACAAGTATTAAGAGCAAATATTCCTGAATATATATTATGGCTTTTAAGGAGAAGGCAAGGCTATAACTGGCCCTCTCAACCTTCATTAATTGAGGTCAAAAGCATTTTAATCGCTGGCTGCTGGTAATCTCTATTAAATGAGAGGGATCATGGCCAGTCATAACCCGTCGTGCTCATTCACAGAATCCATTTGAATGTCACAGAGGATGACCATCCATGCTCAAAGGTAGGATGGGTGTCTAAACTGAACATGCACATTTCATAAGAAAATTATTTCCCTCTGAGGCATGCCATGTTACCATTGAAACGGCAAACACAAATCGGTACAGAATACCAGTTGTCAGGTTGGGCCCAGACATGCAAAATGTGGGAAATGGGTTAAAGACTATGCTCAACATCTGGGGCCTTCCTCTGACTGCCACCTCTGAGGGAGACTCGGCGGGTGGCAACAAGAGGGAGGGACTTTTCTGTGGTAGCCCCCCCCCCACTGTGGAACAAGCTGTCCACTGAGGCCTGCCTGGCACCAATTCTATAATCTTTTCAGTGTTGGGTTAAGGCTTCCCTCTGTACCGAGGCATTTAAGAACTCTAAATAGCACATGCGGGGCAGTGGATGCTGGCGGCTCCAATTTCAGCAGGGGCTCCTAATCTTTGGAGCTTTATATGAGCTATCCATGGTTCTGAACTCCATCCCCAAAATAGGTTCACCAGCATGGATAGCTCCTATAAAGCTCAGGATAAAACCTGTGATGGATTAGGAGCCCCACCAAAATAGGATTCACCAGCCTCCACTGATGGGCGGGGGGGGGGGTATATCCACTTTTTTAACAGGTCACATTGTATTAACTTGTTTTTAGTCATCTGAGTCATTTTTAAATTTGATTTTTAAATTTTAGTATCGAATATAAACATTTTTATAATGTTTTATTGTGTGTGTTTATATTGTATTTTATTGTATTTTTATTGATTGCTGTAAGCCACCCAGAGAGCTTCGGCTATTGGGCAGTATTGAGGAGATGATGATGACGACGACGACGACATAGGAAGCAACCCTATGCCAGGTAAGACTCTTGGTCTATCTGGCCCCGGATTGGCTACTTTTATGAGCACTGGCTCTCCACAATCAGGCAGATAGGTTTTTCACATCTCCTGCTACCTGATTCTTAAAAAAAAAAAAAAAACCTGGAAAGGTCAGAGATTAAACTAGAGGCCTTCCAGATGCAAAATGGCTGCTCCTTTGAAGAGCTATGCCCCCTCCTCAAAGGATACTGCCATCGCTGACTCTGAGGCTCAAGACTCACGACCTACAGATTAAGAAACTGATGCCCTGCTTACGGCGGTAAGAAGCAGATTGTATTCCTTGTCTTTTAATTAGTGGATTACCCTGACCTGGTGCTTTCCATTAAGCAATTCTGTCTAATGCAAAGGACCCGGTCAGGAAAATTCACAAATCCAAAAGGCAAGGAAAGATATATTATTTCCCTGCATTTTTGTGTATTTTATTTTCTGGTGCCAGCCTGTACACCAGTAGAATATTATAACACTTAGGGCGCAATCCTATGGAGATGAGCATAAGCCTCCCAAACGTTGGAGGCCCACACTCATCCAGTGGAGACAGGAGGAGGAGCAGCAGAGGCGATCTTTGCCTCCCCACTCCTGCCCTGAATTTTCCCTAGACAACATCTTGGAAGGGGAGGGAAGGAGGCTGCCGTGGCTTCGGGATACCTCCTATCCTGGCTGCTCCAGTCTCCTCCCCTCCCCACCTACTGAAATGCCCCCTTTAACCCCTCTCCGAGGTCGCTCTCCCAACCGTGGAGAGCAGCCAGCATGGTTCTTTCCATGCCAGCTGTGAGGGTGCCGGGGAGGGGGCTCGGAACAACTGATTCCCACTTCTGAGGTCCAAGTGCTGCCTCCAGGCTCGGAGCTGGGGATCCAAACTATCCTGCGGCCCCTCAGACAATGTCTAGGGGGCCATAGGATCATATCCTTATATGTTGTTCTACCATGTGTCGACGTGGGGAGGATACACAATAATTAGTTTAACACTGAAATCTTACACATGATGCCTGCTCAGAAATAAGCCCCATTGGGTACTTCAATGGGACTTATTCTCAGGTCACTGCACACGGGATGGTAGCCTAAAAGAGCTAAACTAATATAAGAAAGGAAAGGCTTTGAGTCTGTGAAAGTTTAATAGAACTTTTTTAAAGTGCTGAGGTTGTTGTCAAAGCGTTGTTCTTGCTTTTGAAACACATTGCGAGCTAGCATTTGTATCTTAGAACGATATGATAAAGTGCATTCCTGCTGTTGCATTTTTAAGATGATAACCATTCATGTGTGTGTGTGTGTGTGTGCGTGGTGTGTTAAACGTAAAATAAGTGAACAAAGCATGGCAATTCCAGAGAAAGGGGCTATTGTGGAGGCAACAGTTGTGTTATTATAAGAACAGAAGAGCCCTGTTGGATCAGACCAAAGGCCATATTGTACAGCATTCTGATCCCACAGTGGCCAACCAGACGCCCATGGGAAGCCCACAAATGGGACATTAGTGCAATTCAGCACCCTCCTGCTCATGTTCCAAAGTGACTGTTAGCTAAAATAGGTGGAGTGCCATGGATAGCTCCTATAAAGCTCCAAATATTATTTATTTTATTTCTATACCGCCCCATATCCGAAGCTCTCTGGGCAGTTTACAACAATTCATAAAAATAATACACATTATAAAATACAGAAAATAAAAACATACAATTTAATTACACCAGTTTAAAAACCAAATTTAAAAATGAGATCTCAAATGGCAAATAACAGAACAAGTTAATAAACTAAGCTTGCAGCTGACATAACCCCCCCCCCCATGTGCTATTTTGAGCTGTTAAACATTAAATGCCTCAGCATAGAGGGCAGTCTTAACCTGGCGCCGAAAAGACAGTAGAGTTGGTGCCAAGTGGGCATCAGTCGGGAGCTTGTTCCAGAATTGTGGGGCCACCACTGAGAAGGCCCTCCTCCTTGTTGCCACCAACCAAGCCTCACTGCAATGGATTAGGAGCCCCACTGAAATAGGATTCATAGAATCGTAGCGTTGGAAGGGGCACATAAGGCCATCGAGTCCAACCCCCTGTTCAATGCATGAGAACAGATGTGGGCAGCCCAGGCAGTCACCCATGCAAGCACTGACCCGGCTCATACCTGCTTAGCTTCAGTATGTGGCCTGCATTATGTGCTCTTGATGCCACCCGCAGACTCCACTGCTCCAATGTCAGCAGGGCTGTGTATCCACCCCAGATTTCAGTCTGAACTTTAAAGGAGCTGTCCATGGTGCTGAGCCCTATCCTCGCCATAGGTTATCTATTTATTTATTTAATGCATTTTAATGCCGCCCAATAGCCGAAGCTCTCTGGGCGGTTCACAACAGTTAAAACCATAAAATACAATACAATATAAATATAAAATTGAAAACCACAGATTAAAAACAAACAGCAAAGCTAGCACCAGCAGTTCAAATTATAATAACAGAGTTAAAAACAAGGCTAAGCACCACGGATAGCTCTTTAACAGTTCAGAGTACAATCCAGAGTGGATACTCAGTCCCACTGACATTGGAGCCACCACCAGCCTTCTGTGCCTTTAATTACAGTTTGCTGGATCTTCATTAAAACCATTTTTACAGGTGCCTCTCATGAAGACTCAGAAGTCTCCAAATGCGTCAGCCAATTCCCTGGTGGCTTTGTTCAATAAAAGAAGCACTTTTATTAAAGCCTCTCCTTTTGCAGGACTTCAGTATCTGATGTGGCCCTCTTGGGGGGGGGGTGGAATTTTCCCTCTTGCCATACAGTGCAACCCCAATCCCAATTTTTCCATGTTCTTTAGTTTGCTAAAGGATTATAAAACGCCAGCACAAGAGACTGCTGATCTAGTGCCTGTGTGCCTCCAGGAACAGGGGTCTCTTGCCACCAGTTGCAGTGTTGAACCTGTTTATCTTTTATTCTGTCGACTCTGGTATCACAGCCATCTGCTGCTGGCACTGAGTGGGTATGTTTTTAGTACCTTCAAGACATCTTGTGTGTTATTTTTCTAGAAGCGGCAGCTGGAAATGCAGATTATGTTACCTCCTACCCGATTCCACAGAAGCTGGGAAGCTGCTTGTGCTAATAAAAAGCAGAGTTTAGAAAATATCCTCCAAGCGCCTCCATTTCAGTCACATCACAACCCTCAGCCTCACACAGCCGGGAGCTCAGAGTGAACTTCAAGAAAGCAGCATTCCAGCACCGACCTATGCTCTTGTCTGTTTCCTCTGAATCATCTTGAGCAGGTCACAAAAGAGCCAAAGAGGCTTCCCGCAGTAGGATCCTCCACTCCAATTTTGGGCTGGTAAGGAAGTGGCTAAAGAGACATCTTTCTCCATCTCTTATAATGCTAGAACCCGGGGTCATTCCATGAAGCCGAATGGTGGGAGATTCAGGACAGATAAAAAGAAGTACTTCTTCACACAGCCTGACTGATAGATTGATACCCCACTTTTCTACCACCTGAACCCAGACAAACTGTGGTTAGTCTCAACTAGGATTTGCTAAAACAAGCCAACTTCAAACCATTTATTTATTTATTTATTATTATGTTTATACCCCACCTTTTTTCCTGCAAGGAACCCACGGCAGCTTACATAGTCCTCATCCTCCTCTCCAGTTTTATCCTCACAATAACCCTGTGAGGTAGGTTAGGCTGAGAGTCAGTGACTGGCCCAAAGTCACCCAGTGAGCTTCATGGCCTGAGCGGGGACTAGAACCCGGATCTCCCGAGTCCCCAGTCCAACACTCGCACCACTACGCCACACTGGCTCTCAAACCATGCCTTATGAAGCTGTCTTGTTTTAGTTAACCATAATTAAGATTAAGTACAGTTTAGGGTTCAGACAGTATGCTAAACTGTGCTTAATCAAAAAATAGAAGCAAAAACAGAAATGGAAGCCTCCAATCTCTTCCTTGCAGCTGTGCTGGAGAAAGATGGAGGGGAGCGAGGAGCAGGGGAGCCCAAGCATCCCACAGGTTTGTCCTCATAATGCAGCGAGCGATGGATAACCTCAGGCCATTGGGCCAAATCCGGCCCTCCTGGAGTCCCAGTTTGGCCCTCCAGGGCATTCCAGAAGGATCTACCTCCTTTACTTGACCACACCCCTTTTCCCCTAACCACCAATCATTTGGTGTTTTTACAGCTTTTTGCACATTTTCCCCCAATTCGAAAAGGTTGGAAAGCCTCCCCCATGTCTTAATTGCTGGTTATAAGAGCTTTAAGTTAAAATATGCTGGCATTTTTTTGGTATTTTGGCCCACCCTTTTACCTTTGACCACAGCCAACCCGGAAATGTGGCTCCCAAGAGCGTCTCTGAAATCCAGCCTTCGGTCTGAAAGAGCTTATCCACCCCTCTTGTAATGCTAAACCATGAGTTCCCATTATGTGTGAATGCAGCCACTGTGCTGAATTTTACTAACATGTTCTTTTTTTAAAAAAGGGGTGGGGACTACACTTACTTATGTTATACTTATGGCATTGTGATTCAGAGCATGAATACAGATGAGAGCTTTATCACATGCCATGCTGGTAAAATTATCTCAGGATGATATTGAGAACCCTGAGACTTAATTTCACAGCACATCTAACGTGAAGAAGTGGATGGCATTTCATAGATTTCATAGATCATAGAGTTGGAAGGAGCCTGCAAGGCTATCGAGTCCAACCCCTTGCTCAATGCAGGCAACTAGAGGAGGGGGTCTCCCATCCAAGTCATAACCAGGCCTGACCCTGCTTAGCTTTCCACGCTCAGACAAGCTGAGCCAGCAGTGAGCCACAGGCCTGTACTATTTAAGACAGAGGGGAGAGAAAGAGTGGACTGACTCCTCTCTCCCCACAAATAGAGTTGGCCTCCAAAATCACCACTACCCAGTTCTATTAGGAAGACCATCTGTTCACACAAGAACCAAAGCCCTCTTTATGATCTGCTTCAGAATCTGTGTTCCAGGTGCCAATGCCTTCAGAGGCTGAAGTGGGTAGTGACTGGAAAATGGGCTCTTCTTGGTGGTAGCCCCACAGTTGTGGAATACTCTTCCCAGGGACACTCATATGCCAGTGACTTTTATTATCTTTTCAGCTGAAGATATTTTTATTTTCCTGTGCTTTTAATTAATGTTTCCCGTTTTGTTGTCCTTCAGTTCTGATCATTGCTTTACTGTTGTTTTGGTAATATGTTGTTAATATTGTATTGGTTTCAAGTTGAATTGATTGTGTTTTCAACTGTATTTTCAATAGTCATCTGGAAAACCTTGTTGAAGAGCACATGTTACCAAGCTACACTGGTGTCACAGAGCAGTTTGCCTGTCTGTGTGGGCTCAGATAACCAGTTTGCCAAGCTGGTATGCATGCCATGGTAAGCTGGCACTTGATAAATGGACATCTGTATCCACCCATACAAGGACATTAATATAATTTTACATAAAACATCAAGAACTGTTTGCTCATGCCAGCCATTTTCTTGGACCTAAATCCATTACTCTCAATTATAAAGAAGCCAAATGTACCACTCAGCCATAGAATGTATTAGCTTCTCTTTTTCTTTCTTTCTCTCTCTCTCTTTCTCTTTTATAACCTATTATGCATTTCCATTTTTCTTTTTTATTAAAAGAAATAATTTCCATCATTTGAGATTTTATAAAGCCATAAACAGTCCTTGATTACTCAGCACTTTCCGAGAAGCCATTTGCTGATCATTACGGGGTATTCAAAATGAAAGTGAGGGAAAGTTAATGCCATTACACTAAATTCAAATTAAAACAGGCTTGGCTCTCTACTTTTGCTTCTTTTGGTTCATTACTATTGCCACAAATCTGTCTGAAAAGAAAAGTAGACTCCGTAGGAAGAATAATGTGGATGTTCAAGATATATATGTATTAACTTGCATGCGAAAATAGACTTTTTATATATTATCACTCCCATGAACTCTAATTCTTTTGTGCCAGGAATTTGTGTAATGTTATGGTACATGGAATGACATTAGAGGCGCAACCAGCAATAGATGCACAGGGTAGCGACTTCTCAGTTGTGGTGTCCATCACAATTGTACAATCTCTATCTTGCCGCTATGGTAGCTCCTTACATATGGCCGAAAAGGAGGAAATAAATCACCAAAAAAGAGGACACATATTTGCATAATATTAGCATATGCTGAATAGCTGATTTATATTTATTATAGCCACCACCATTGTGGAAACTATAGTTAAGGCCAGTAAGGGGGGTGGGTCATTCTAACTTTTATAAAATGAGAATGGTTTTACCAATATTTCTGAAATTTACCAGTGCCAGAAAGAAGCGTTGGTTTTACATACTCTGAAAATCCCAGGAAGTTTGGTGAAAGTTTGAGGTAGCATGAGCAGTTTAAAGAGAAAAAGCAAAAAAAAAACCAACAAAAAAAAACCCGTCTCAGTCAAAAGAGACTTTGAGAGACTGTGATTGGCAACCTTATTTGTGTACTATTCCTGAAAAATCCAAAGGCTTCTCACCTAAAATGCTGGTAGTTTCCAATTCTACTTGTAGTATACTTGGTGGAATATATTTTTTTTATTTATTTAAAATTCTTAACTTTGTGAAAGAAAGAAAGAAAGAAAGAAGGAAAGAAAGAGCTTTTTTGCCTGTAATGAGAGTCTATGGGACTCCAATAACTACATGCAGCTGTAGATGCTTCTCCTTCTCTCCCTCCTGCCTCCTGGGGCTGATTTGGAATGTGGAACCGGGAGCAGAATGACTGCTGCTCTGTTGAAAGCAGCAATAGGAACAGCATGTGTTGGGTCTGGAAGATGGTGGATCTGCTGGGCAAGCTTCCACCTTTCTCTGGTCTCTTCCCTTCCCTCCCCCACCCCTGCACTGCTTTACTTACTAGCAGATGAGGAAAAAATAATCACAGTCTCAGCTTGTCTGAGTGTGGAAAGCTAAGCAGGGTCAGGCCTGGTTATTACTTACCGTAGATGGGAGACCCCTCCTCTAGTTTCCTGCATTGAGCAGGGGGTTGGACTCGATGGCCTTGTAGGCTCCTTCCAGCTCTATGATCTATGAAATCTATGAAAATAATAGTGGCTAGTTTTGTTTGTTTTTTTCAGCTGTGGAAGTATGGCAACGGATTGTCTCTGTTTAAATTCAAATTTCTGCTATTATTTTTTTCCCCAACTTGTGTTGTCTCTTCCCTAGCTTATATTTGTGCCATATTTTTTTTGAAAAAAATTATATTCTAATTTACTATCCTATATATTTTAGTTCACATATCTTAATCTATAGCATTATACTTCATAGTCTGTATACTTACATTTTTATCTGGATGGTTTTGAAGTACTTATTTATTTCAGCCCACATACTGTAATTTATGCTACGTTAAACTCGACTCTGTCTTTGGTGTGTCTTAGTTGCTTGAATGGGTGTGTGATTGTATAGTAAACTTTGATCGACTGTCAGTTGTTGAAAGCGGCATGTTTTGGATCTGGAAAGTCAAGTAGTGGGGTCAGCTAGATAAGCTTCCTCTCTCCCCTGGTCTCCTCCCTTCCTTGCTTTCCCTCAGTCCCTGCTGAAGCAGTGATCTGTTCTGGATGACCGGAGGGGGGAGGAGGCCTTATTTATTTTATTTATTTATTAATAATAGTTATATAAGTACCCAGAGTACTTTTCTTCTGCTGCTCCCAGATTATGGAATGGCCTGCTGGAGGAGATTCGTCAACTTACCAGTATCTTGGAATTTAAAAAAGCCATAAAGACTGATCTCTTCCGACAGGCCTATCCGGCGGAATTTTAGGATGTTTTAAGATGTTTTTAAGATGTTTTATAATGTTTTTAAGTTGTTTTAAGATATTTTATAGTATGTGTTGTGTTTTGATTAGTTTATGTATTTTATATTTTTGTTGTTCCCCACCTCGATCTAGACGGAGAGGCGGGTAAGAAATAAAATAATAATAATAATAATAATAATAATAATAATAATAATAATATACCATTTAATATAAAAAGATCTCTAAGAGGTTAATATATAAATATGAAAAATACATTTAAACACACTATTAAAATGCTATTAAAAATGATTTCAATTACAATAACAATACAAATAGTACAGCTAAAATGTATTTAAACATTTAAGAGAGCAATCCTATGGCCCCTAGACCTCACCTGGGGAGGGGGGGATAGGATAATTCAGATCCCCAGATCCAAGGTCGGATAGCACTCTGACCTTGGAGCTGGGAATCCATGCTCCAATCCCGCCTCGCCCCCGCCCCTCCCAGCCAGCACGGAAAGAACCACATCAGCTGCCTCTCCAAGGTTGGGAAAGGGACCTTGGGGAGAGGGTAAAGGGGGTGTTCCAGGGGACAGGAAGGGGACTGGGGCCACCAGAATATGAGGTATCCCAACAGTGCTCCAGCCGCCTCCCCTCCCCCTCTGAAGTGCCTCAGCTAGACAGCCAAAAATGGCCATCTAGCTAAAATGTAGAGCGGGAGGTGCAAGGAGGCAGAGATCACCTCTGCCACTCCTCCCGCTCTGCATAGGATGCTCAGAAGCCTCTGAGTCTGGGGGCTTATGAGCATTGAGGGCATAATCCTATGGACTGGGCTGGGCCCTAAATGTATTAAAACCATTTAAAACTACAACAACAATATTGTGCAAGGCCTCCTCCCCTACCCCAACTGCCCCCCCTACTCTGAGGCAGCCCAGATCGGTGTTTTAGCACCACTCATGGTAGCACTGTGATCCACTTTGGGTGACCAGGGAAGGGAGGAGTTTCAGATGCTTCATAAGGCAATACAGGACCACAACAGTGTGGGCCCAGGCACTCGGCCCTCCCCATCCAGCTTTGGGCCTGAGAGACCAAGGAAAAGTGTGGGTGCATGGAGGGTACAGTAAGTTGTAAGCAAGCACAATTTGTGACATTGCACATGGGGCGCATCAGTTAAGGCATCAGCCTTAGCTTCCAGTTTCCTGGCTCTTGGGAGTTTGGACCAACATGATAAGATAGCCTTAATTGGTCTTTTAAACCAGCAGGGTTTTTTTGATCATTGAATATAGATATAGATCGGTGCAAATTTAGAAATAAGGACTATGATTTGAATAGATCTACAGTACGTCTCATCATGGTGGAGAAGACTGCGACCAGGTGGCCAGTGTATCTGTTTGCTCAGTCTGCTATCCAGGCACTAAGTGCTGGCAGGCAAGTTCAAGCTCTCCTTTCTTGTGGTTCTTTCTCTTCAAACCAGACTTGGGCTGGGCAGCCTCTCAAATACAGGACACCTTCAAACAGAGGACTGTCCTCTGTAAACCAAGAGATAGGCCCTCCCTACTTTTATATATTTATTTATTTATTCATTATATTTCTACCCCGCCTTTTTTCCTGCAAGGAACCCAAGGCGACTTACATAATCCTCCTCCTCTTCTCCATTTTATCCTCACAACAACCCTGTGAGGTAGGTTAGGCCTGAGAGTCAGTGACTGGCCCAAAGTCACCCAGTGAGTTTCATGGCCGAGCGGGGACTAGAACCCAGATCTCCCGAGTCCCAGTCCAACACTCACCACTACGCCACACTGAGCCAGAGGAAGAAATGGATTTTTCCAGTGGTATCATGGGAATGATACTATGTCATCACGTACCATTATTCCCAAACAGATTCTGATGGGAAGAAATGGGAACAGCCAGCCACCAGAAAGGACTCTGGTGGGGTGGTGAAATGGGCAAGGGGGCTTCAGCTCAGCTCTACATGATCTCATTATTGAGGAATTCCTGTTTTCCAGAGCATCGTTCAGAAGCTACGCCTACCGGTCTTAGCAGCATCAAAACAAGAGTCTCACTGCGGGAGTTTTTATAGCAGGATGGAAAGAACAGGAGAAGATGAATGAAGCCTGGTTTCTGCAAGCCACACAGTGAATGCATCTCAAAGAGTTATAGTAGCAAGCACACCCTCACTATCTTATAAATATAAAATTCCACATAATTTTCAAAGTGCTGTCCTTAAAAAATAAAAAAAAAGGAAAGAAAGAAAGAAAGAAAAGGATTGTTCAAAGCAGAGGGAGCCTTTGTATCTATCTGCAGTTGTTGCAATTGCTCTTTCAGGGAAAGAACAACAAGAGCAATAAGAACAATCAGATTTCTCCTACTTCTTGCAATAATTTAACCGGTGCTGCTGCAGGGGGGGGAAAAATCACACCGAGACATGGGGGCACCGTCGGAGGACTCCATGCTGGGGTTGTATTCGGTCTGTGATACGTGAGCTGACATTTTAAAGATGAACGGCACAGCAGAGGAACTGAAGTGGTAACTTATTTGCCTGCCTTTTAGGAGCCTCATAACTGCTTTGGAAACAATTCCTGGGATAGGGGGTATGGAAACAATCCAGCTAAGGC
Source organism: Shinisaurus crocodilurus (assembly GCA_021292165.1). NCBI lineage: Eukaryota > Metazoa > Chordata > Lepidosauria > Squamata > Shinisauridae > Shinisaurus > Shinisaurus crocodilurus. The sequence continues at coordinate 11,771,144 of CM037883.1, read as the reverse complement.
TGCCTCCCCCAACCTGGTACCCTCCCGATGTGTTGGACTACAACTCCCATTATCCCCCCCAGCCAGAATGGCCAATGGGGAAGGCTGATCTAAGGCTTCGCATGCTTAAGATCCATTGCTTTCCCGCTGAGAATTAGAGATCTCTAGACTAACAGCTCATTGTGGACCCAAGAGCTTCAATTAGTGCAGAATTTGTCTGCCACAAGTCTAACTGGTACAGTTAGGTTTGTTCATATCACACCCATTATGTAACGAACTGCACTGGTTGCCTTTTTGCTTCCATGCCCAATACAAGGTGCTGGTACTTAACCTTTAAAGCCCTAAATGGCTTGGGACCCAAATACCTGAAGGAGTGCCTCTTCCCATACCAGCCTGCCCGTGCCTTCAGATCTGTGGCCCTTCTCCAAGTGCTTTCCTTAAGGGGTGAGGGGGTACATTATGTACCTACAAAGGACAGAGATTTTTCTGTAGTGGCGGCATGAGTTCAAAATACCTCCCCAAAGTAGTACATCTGGGGGAAACATTACCATCTTTTTGGTGCCAGGTTAAAGCTTCTTTGCTTGCCGAGGCATTTTAAAAGGTAGTGTTGACTTTGCCTGATATGATGTGTTTTTTGCAGTTTTATCCACCTCTTGCTTTTTTCTCATCATCATTATTATTATAACATTACATTTATATCTCACTTTTTTTCTTCTTGCAAGAAACCCACGGTGGCTCCATTTTATCCTCACAACAACCCTGTGAGGTAGGTTAGAGAGAGTCACTTACTGGCCCAAAGTCACCCAGTGAGCTTCGTGGCCAAGCAGGGACTAGAACCCAGATTTCCCGAGTCCCAGTCCAACAATCTAACCATTGCACCACACCGTCTCTCTAATATTGATATTTCATTTGTATTGTATTTATATTGCTGTGATTAATTTTATCCATGCCTTTGTACACTGCCCTGCAGTCTACCTGGACAAAGGGTGGCTAAGAAATATTATAGACAGACAGACAACATTATTTCTAGACTGTACCACTTCTGACTACATGGGGGGGGGGCTTGTTTTACTGAAAGCTTCCCAATGAGATAAAAAGCTACACATAGTATATAATCATGACAGGGATAAGGTTTGGCTATAACACTTACCTCACTATCTGGTGTTCTATGTATAGGGGATATATATGTTGGTGTGTTAGCAGAGTCGGCGGTAGCAGTCGGGTCAGCAGTCCTGTAAAGAATCCATTCCACTATGTAGGTCCTTATAATATATTTAATGCAAAGAGTTATTTACAAAACTATATACAGCATACAAGATACATTGTTCCCTGCTCCTCACCACCACAGTGAGAGAGAATGATTACATTGTAGAGCTAGGCTTTATACCGTGAAACACCTCCCACATGCTCATACAGATTACTATCATCTGCAGCAAGGGAGTAGTCTAGTAGACTGTCTCTCAATGACACACCTGCTCTCAAGCTCATTTAAGCTCGTTCCAAGTCTTTAGTTAAAGATACATCAACAATATACACATATACAGGGAGTCTTCAGTCATTCAATATCCCCTTCTCAGTCTGGAGTGGTACAGTCCAAAACCAGTTTGGTCACATGACTAAGCTGTTTGTCTAGACCAGCCTTCCACCAACTTGGCACCTTCCATATGTGTTGGGACTACAACTCTCATCATCCCCTAGCCAACATGGCTGCTCTAGAATACCTCTTGAATGTCTGCTTCAATCTCTCCCATTGAACTCAGTGTGGGCTTGACTTTTGCTGGGTCATGCCTTGCATTTCAGGATCTGCATTCCCACTGGCACGCCCCAGAGATTCCCTGAGCTGATGTCATGAAGCATGAAATTATTTGCAAATGCAGCAACTCCTGTTTATTATCACATCCACACTACTGCAGCGGAGAAAGCCAATCGCATAAATTGGCTCTAAATTAAGGACTCCATTTAAGTGAGTAATCCCGTCTACATCTAGGGGGCCCTTTCACTGGCATTCAAATGTAAATGACTCTGGTAGAGGAAAATAAATTAGTTATTAGTGTTTGTTTCTATGCTGTATCTGGGAATGGTACCAAAATAGCCTCCTCTTGATAATATTTAATGAAAGCAAGCAAATATACCTCCTCCTCCACCCACCAGGCCAATCAATGCTCCTCTGGTTTATTAATCTGTACATCAAACATGCTTGCTATATTTTTTTTTCAGCCCAAAGCTAACACATAGGGGGAAACCACCACAAGCTGGTTATTAAAAGGTTCCTCTTGAAATGGATATTTCTACATTAAAAGTTTGCTGCTCTTTATTTTCTTTTCTCTCTCTCTCTCTTTGCTTCTGCTTTATTTTTGGTGGGGGGAGATGTGACAGATGCACAGAAGTGTGGTAAATCTGCTTGCCTGGAGTGATGGTAGGATTCTAGGGCGCAAATGACCAAAAAAAAATAGGAAAGCGTCTGTACCTTGTTTTAGCTGATCAAGTAATTGACTTGAAAACAATAACTCCCATTTTAGCGTGACACGCCAAGATTATTTGAACAGCTGCAAATCCAAGAGCCTTGGATTCAATTTCAACAGGTGTGTCATGATCCAGCTGTCCGTCATCTTGGAAGAGGGAGAAAAAGAGCTGTCCATGTTGCCGGCTGCCTTCCTTCTTGCTGCATTACCTGACCTGTTGTTGATAATGTAACGCAGCCTACCCCAACCCGGCACCCTCGGGTGTGTCGGACTACAATTCCCATCATCCCCAGTGGGCTGGCCACATCATCTGGGGATGATAGGGGTTGCAGTCCAACACATCTGGAGGGCTCCCAGTTGGCAAAAGCATTGAGTGAGATTAAGGAGCACAGCTTGATCTTCCACATAATTTATGAAGCCTCACAGCTGCTTCTCTAAGTTGCCACAGTATATAGCACTTCCTACATCAATCGGGAGAAACTCGCTTCCCCAGAATGCTTCTGAAGCTGAAAACAGCAGGTGGATATGAACAAATAACAGAGTGCGAAATATGACCCATAATCATCACTGCAAGAAAAAGTGAGTGTGCTTCTCCCCTGAGCAATGGAAATAATTTGGGGGTCAAATATTACACTTTTCAAAGGGCTGATCCTGATCCTGCACAATTCCAGATGAAGGCCGTGTATTGTAGACTGAAAGCAACACAAGCTTAGTTCTTCAATGGGCTGGCACCCATCAAACCAACTGTTTGGCTCAGGGTGAGGAAAAGCCCCATGGGCTTTGCTCCACCAAGACTTCCCTTGGACAATGAAAGCCTACAACGCCCTTGTGTGCTCACAGACTTGTTACACATGAGCTATTCTGGAGCAGAAGAGAGAAGTAACACCAGTCTTGCTATAAAGCAGGGAGGGGGGAAACCATCCTGGAGCCCTCAGCCTGATTTCAAAATCCCTCTGCAAGTAATCATTTCAGGGCTCTGGCGAGAACAAACTGTCCCTCCCCCAGCAGCAGTCTGTAGGAAGGAAGGAACAGGGAAAGAGAGAAGAGGGGTGGCACTGGGAAAGGGAGAAGAAGTAGCAGTAGTGCAGGGAAGAGATTTTAAAAAGGGGTGGGAGAGAGAGAGAGAGAAGGAGAAGTGCAGGAGAGAGATAAAAAGGAGGTGGGAGAGAGAGAAGAGGAAGTGCCACCAAATAGCGACCCAAAGAAAAAAATGATACAGGAACTGGTGTTCATCTCCTCCATCCCCCTTTCAGTAGAATCAGTTTCATTTGCCATAATGAAAAAGGAAGGTTGTAAATTGAGGTCTAGTGGCCAGGTGAGCATCTTATTCTTGAGGGCAGAAAGAACAGGCAGAAGAGCTCCCATCTGTCCAACCCGCCCCCCCTTTCTCTTCCCCCCCCTAGCCCTGGAGACATTTGTGTTGTCCACAGAGAGCTGAGTTCCTGTTGCCTTTTTAAAGCTGTGTTTTCTGTCCTTAAGATGCCTCCAGGTCCCTTATAAATAAAAGCTTCCCGTCATTTTCACATCTGGTTGCTTTTCTGTTTGTTGATCAAAACCCATCCTCGATGCTGCTGCTTCTTTTTTTCCCTTTCCCCTGACTAAGTCATTTCCAAGCTCTTCAGCATACCATTATACAAAATGTGTACTGTCTTCTGTTTGTAGAGTTTAAAAGGCCCCGTTGGAAGTAATCATATCAGACAAATGAAGTGAGGGGCTCTCAGATTTATGTCGAAAATAAACCACTTGCTGTTTTTCAACTGCATTACCCTTTCATTAGGACTCAGTTCCTCCGTCCCTCCAGAGGCCCAGTTCATGCAACAAACAAGGTTGAAAATGAAGCCAATCTGTGAGGCTGCCAAAGGCGGTGGGAGACAGGAGGACTAATCTCAGCTCTGGTCAGATTTTTCAGCTTTCATACTCAGTCTCCAGTGACACAGACTCCCCCCAACTTGTTTCTTCAACTCCTGGCTGACTGCCATTTCTTTCTCCTTCTCAGGCACTGGTGTGAGTGGTGGGGGTGAGGCTATCAAGTCAGGGCCTCCAGTAGTCAGCAGCTTACCTCCTGCTCCACCAGTGCTCTGCTTCCTCAGCAAACCAGGCAGCTTAGGCTCTGTAAATCAAGGCTGCAATTCTAGCCTGAATGTGATCAGCTGCAGGGCTGGCCTCACCATGAGGCAAAATGAGGCAGCTTTCTCAGGTGGCAGATACTGGGGAGCAGGGAGGCAGCCCCCGCTATTATATCTGAGTCCCCTAAGGCTAAGCTAGCCTGCTGTCCTGGATGCAGTAGAAGAAGCTGACCCATTACCAGTAATGAAGTCTCAACTGCCAGTCTAGTTGGAATCTATATCTGAAATGCAGGGAAGGCTCCTTTTCCATCGCATCTTTTAGTTTGAGCGTTACAGGTTCACCACCATGGAGCACCATGGATAGCTCCTATGAAGCTCAAACAAAAAGAGGCAATGGATGAGGAGCCCCACTGACACAGGAGTCACCATCCTCCCATGTTGAAATGGGGTACAGGGCCAACTAGTCCTTTGCCTTAGGCAGCAAAAAGTCTTGGGCTGCCTCTGATAATAGGGACACACCAGGCCCTTATAAAACCCTCGCATCCCAGTCATCCCCTCAGTCTGAAGAATTTCACCAGACTCCTCTGACCCTCATCTCCTTGGGAATCTGACCGCCATTTTGTCTTCAACCACATCCACTGCCTCTTATCCTGCGGATCCCTCTTTGCTTATGATGGAAGTGGGAGCTCCCAGCTGGGGCCTGCAGAGGAACTCCTCCCCCAATAAAAGCATGAGGACACACACTGACAGCCATTTCAGACATTACATAACAGAAACCTGGGTTTGCCGTGGAGTGTGCTGTCAACATGGACCTACAGCTGTTTCTAGCTCCCTGGTGAGTGTATCCATATATACTTACATTTGGAAACACTTATTTGTTGCATTCACACATACACGTATCAGTGGGACTTGAGTTAATCATGACTAATTTAAGTCCTAATTATTTCAATGGGTCTACTGTATGACTAAATCTGGAACCAACCTGATATATAGGGAAATAAACAATTTTGTATTGGGATCTTTTAGAAGACTTTTCCATTGAAATTTGCGATGGGATAGGGTGTCTTGAACTCACTAAGATGGGATTAGATGGGGGATACAAGCTAAAAAATCTCCGCTTGGACCCTATACTATTCAAGCGGTTTGAAGATTCTTTAGCTTGACTTTTGCTCCTAGTTATTTTCTGGACCAGTACTGGCAGCGGTGGCTGGGGGCTCCAATGTCACTCCGGATTGTACTCTGAGCTTTAAAGTAGCTATCCACATGCCGAACTCTAACCCCACAGTAGGTTTGGAACCATGGATAGCTCCTTTAAAGTTCAGAGTGAAATCCGGAGTGGATATATAGCCCCACTGATATTGCAGCCTCCACTGGATACTGGGCTATGGGTGAGCTAAGGCTGGAGGAGTTTTGTAGCTTCTTGGGATATGTGAAACTCCAGGGAGAGAGCAAAAATTAGTAGACCAGACATATTCCCTAGCAGATGGGCAGCTATTTTGCTACTTATGAATCTCCTGTTTCAACTAGGTGACGTGAGCCAAACCCAGAGGGAAGAATTTTTCAGTAATGTATGGCAAGAGAGGGGAGACAAAAAAGAAAATAAACTTAACATAAATGCTCCCTGTGAAATTGTCCAGATGCGGATTTTACAACAGTGATTTTCTTAAGTGGCCTTTGAGCATAGATCTTGCTCTCTATTTTATTGTATGTCCATGAAAGGACGTGTGTGTGTGTGCGTGTGTGTGTGTGTGTGCGCACACACACACACACACACACACTGTGTATACACACACAATTTATGATTAGCCAAACTGAGCCCTCCAGAAAGAACAAAATCATAAGTGAAAAACAAACAAGCAAATATTAGCACAAATATGTCAGACAACAAGTAATAATGCTTACCTTTGTGTGGAGTAATAATAATTACCAACAATATGGTCTATACTGCTTTTTTAATGTTCAAAGTGATTCTCAAGCATCTTTCCAACAACCATGCAAGGTAGGTCACTGCTGCTACCCCCTTCTTGCGGATGGGGTAGGCTGAGGAAAAAGGGATTGCCTAAAGTTGCCTAACAAATTCATGGCAGAGGTGAGATTTTGCACTGTGGGGATTTTCCAGCTCATTGTCAGACCCAGTCAGGGTCAGGCCCCCAAGCAGCCAATGCTGAAGATCTGTGTTGGGGAATGGTTGTCAGTCTAAGAAGAGGCTACAGACAAGCAGCACAGCCACGGCCAGGGCAAGAACAGGTCAAGTTCCAGAGTCAATGTCAATGTCAATTTTATTTATGTACTGCCTTTCCATGTAATATGCTCAAGGCAGTTTACATCAAAACTGACAATAATATAACAATACCAAACACACACACACACACACACACACACACACCACAGAATATAAAATACAATGTGTTCATAAGACAAGTAGTCCATTAAACACTTCATCAGAATATAACCAAGCATAAGAAAAAACAAGCCAATCACATAAGTCAGTTGGTAATTACTAGATCATGACAATATTTTGAGCAACTCAATTAGAAACATAGAAACAGAGAGTTGGAAGGGACCTCTGGGGTCACCTAGTCCTACCTCCTGGTGATGCAGGAAATCAATCACTTCTGCATCCCTGACAGGTAGCTATACAACCTCTGCTTTAGAACTTCTAATGTGTGTGAGTTCACCACCTTCTGAGGCAGTTTGTCCCACAGCTCGTACCTTCAGGACATTCTTCCTAAGGTTCAGTGTAAATCCTTTTTCTTGTCATTTGAACCCATTGCTTTGGATCCTGCCCTCTGGAGCAACAGAAAATGAATTTGATCCATCATCCAAGTGACAGCCCTTCAGACAGTTGAAGATGGCTATCCTATCACATCTTAATGGTCTTTTCTCCAGGCTAAACACACCCATCTCCTTCAACCTTTCTTCATAGGACTTCCACACCACTCCGCGCCCCCTCGACATCTTTGTCACCCTCCTTTGAACACATTTCGGTTTGTCAGTATCATATCACTCCGACCAAAAATAACATCTTCCAGCAGGTCGTGAAATACCCAACAGGAGTTTCTAAGAAGGGCTCTCCTCACTCGTTAGGGATTTTCTCTCTATAACCCAAACCCTCACAACTCTCACACTGTCCCTGGGATTGATATTATCCTCACCTTATGTTAATGAACACCTTTATGTTTTCTCTCTGACAATATGCAAAGCACTGCTTCTCACATGGGTTGCTTTAACAAACAAAGTGAGGTTTATTTAAACTACAAACGTTTCTTGAAATAAGTTCAATATGTAAGTTTCAGTTAATATTATTTAATCTCCTATCCTATTCTATTTCTAAATTTGCCCTCAACATCTGTTCACATTAATAATTCCTGCACTCACTAACTCTGACTACTGTCTCTGATCAATCTGACTCTCTAACCCAGTGTTCTCCAACCTTGGGTCCCCAGATGTTTTTGGCCTACAACTCCCAGCATGCTCCAGCCAGCTGGGTGGGGCATGCTGGGAGTTGTAGGCCAAAAACATATGGGGATCCAAGGTTGGAGAACACTGCTCTAACCAAACTCCTAAGTAACTTAATCAGCTTCACACAGCACACACACTTCACTCCTCCTTCACTCTCTCAGCCAATCAGCTCACATATGCAAATCCACCATTCTTCCTGCCCATCATTTCTCACTCACAATAGACTTACCTACCATAAAATACAGAGATGCAACAGGAATACCTACCTATAACCATAAACTCATAACAGGCACACATTACTATACTTACCATATATACACATATTAATTTACACACAATATCATAATATCACAACCTCCCCCCTGTGGTATACCTTTGAACTGCAGGTGGCAGTTTCTCCATGAAGTACCTTCAAGACCTGGGCTGACTATTCCTATCCTGTCCTTCCTGTCAAGGAGCTTCCTGTCTAAATGGCTTTTGTTGTGTATGTTCCATGTCAAGCCTCTGGAGGGCTTCTGCTGTCTAGGGGTATATCAGTGCAGAACGAAGCAAGCAGGCAAGAGCAGCATGTCTGCCTAATAAAGAAGTTACTACAGTGCTGTGTCCAGGAGTTATCAAAGGGACACACAGACGTAACTGCTTTCTGTTCCAGCTGGGCCATCCTTGAGCAACATGGTCTTCCTTGTAGCTTCCTGTATCCCAGGTTATTCTTTGACCCTGCTACCTCCTTTGCCTTTCAGCCCTGACTTGCTCTCTGGTTCTGACTTCCGGCTTATTTGTCTGCCCTATGGGTTCTGACTTACTCTTCAGTCCTGACTACCAGCTGGTTCCATGGGTCACAGCTCACCTCAGACTGCTTCCCACAGCCCAGCTGTGACAGTTACTCCTCAGGTTATGGGTCACCATTCTCTGTTCCTCTGCTGCTCTGTTATGTAGGTTCTAGTGGGGGGGGGAGGTTGGAAGAGGCCAAGCTGTCACAGGTGGAAATAAACTCACACCCCTTCAAAATGTCAAAGGGGCAAGAGGCCTGTAATTTAGTTTGAGGCAGACAGAGAGGGGGCCAGGCTCCTAAAGGCACCGGTACAGGGGAAGGAGGCAAGAGCATAGGCAACCAGAGTGTCCTTTGGTGAGACCAAAGAGCAACTTCTGAGCCTAGTCTTTATAGGACTTGGTGGATGGTGATTGGCCCTTGCGGTCAGCTGATGGAATTATTCACCCTAGGTGGCACCCTTGGAGCACAGCGCTCAGTCTGCCAGGCTTGCTGTTGTTCCAGAGCCCTGGTGACATGGGAGAAAAGGTGCCAGAGCCTGACTACTGAGAGCTGTGCTGGTGACTCCTAATTTGGTGGGGCTCCTTTTCCATTACAGGTTTTTCAGGCTTTATTTGGAGCTTCGTGGGAGCTATCCATGGTGCAAAACTGAACTCCATCCTCCAAAATAGGTTCACCTCCATGGAGCACCACGGAGAGCTCCTATGAAGCTCTCAATAAAAGCTGAAAACCTGCAATGGAAAAGGATCCCCACCAAAATAGGATGTCACCAGCTTCCCCAGCTGATAAGAGACACCCCCCTCCACCCCAACACCTTCCATACTCTTGGTCACTACACTGCAACCTCAAACAAATCCAGGGCTGTGTATACAATGTTTCCAGTCATGCAACTCAACAGACTCGGCTGAATTTAAAACTGGGAACAACTTGAATTTAAAATCTACATGTTGAATTTGGTATTAATAAATTGATTTAAGAGCAGCCATGAAACAGATCAATGCCTTTGGCCTTTTTGCTTACCATAAGCAAATCCTCTGCAGTTGCTTTGCATTAACCTTCACAAGTTCCTTGAAGTGTGTGTGTGTGTGTGTGTGTGTGTGTGTGTGTGAAACCTGGATCAAAATCTTGAGAGAGAGAGAGAGAAAAAAAACCAAAGAAGTATTTTTCCAGCCTCCTCTTCTGAACTTGCAGCAGATCAAAAGCCCCATGGTTCATGCAAGTGGTAGATCTCCTGTATCACTACTACATATTGCAGATTAGACTGCAAGGAGTAAATATAGCAGTTCCATCAAAGGATCCACAACAAGGTCAAAGCTTATGTCATCAGAAAACACCAAACACAAGAAGCCTCTGCGTAGCTTTCAGCAAGGAGCGTGTTCCGCTGATGCATCCTTTTCGATTCACTGAGGACGTCTTGGTCTCGGATTATCGTGCCGGAGGAGACGTTCTGTGCTGACCTTCCTTCCACAATTAGAAGGAACACGAAATCTTCCAGCTTTAGATGAAGCAGGGAGGGGGGGGAACCCTTGATGCTCTTAGATAATGTAACATCAACTTGCTTAATCAATACCGCACAGAACACAGTCAGCAATTTAAGGGTCTCATCAGCGCACACTTTATTCTAAAATGCTCACTCGCAAATGGCAAAATACAGCTACCAGGTTCAAAGTGGAATACATAGGAGATGAATCAGCTGACGGTATCAGTTCCATGAGCCAACACCTGGCCCTCAATCCAGACTCCAGCTTAAGTTCCAGGATGTAAACAAAATGCCCAGGATATTAATCCAAATTATTCTGGAGAGGAAGGAGGAGGTAACCCCTCAGTAAAATCAGCGATGTAGTGGTAAATTTTGAAGTGCTGGCACTCATCAGGACAGGCCCAAGGGGAGTCCAAAAATGTAGGCAGCTGTGTTGATAAAAATGAACAAACCGGTTCTGACTGTTTTCATCTTCACCAGAAGCAGGTCTTTTGCAAAACTCTTCTTCTTCTCCTCGTTCCTCTCCTACCAGTGGTTGGACATCATCATGGCTAGACTGTCTAATCGTGACAAGTATTTATGGAAAATACAATATGGTGGTTTTCCATTGCCCTCCACATCACAGCGCTACAGCCAGTTACGACGGCTACCATCTTGCCTGCAGTTTTCCACACTGAAGCCTCATCAGCATCCCTTGCCTTGGCCTCCGATCGATCGGTACTGACTACTGCTCCTGGCCAAGGTCAGGTGAGTTCAGAGGCGATTTAATTCCCCAAGGCCCCACAAGCCTCCTGGTCAAACTCCTCTGCCCAAAGCCATTGGCTTTCCCAGAGGTCGGGTTATTTACAACTGCCCAATACTCAACATAGCTGAGGTATGTGGTGGCACTACTCACCCAAGTCAGCCCATAGGCCTATCCCCCCCCCCTGCTGGTAAAACTAATGGGTCTTAACTGCCCATTCAAGAGCAAGCCACCACAAAATATTATGCATGGCAACAGGTATTGCTCACAACAATATACTGTTGTTGGGAAAATCCATTCCTCCCCCAGCTACTGTGAGGATTGCAGCTAAACTATGAACAGAGGAGCTGCCTTCTACTGAGACAGACCAATGGGTCATCTAGTTCAGCCTTCCCCAACCTGGTTTCCTCCAGACGTTTTGGACTTCAGCTCCCATCAGCCCCAGCCACCTTGGCCAATGCTCAGGAATGCTGGGAGTTGAAGTGCAGAACATCTGGCGGCACCAGGTTGAGGAAGGCTGCTCTACTTCAGTAATGTCTAAGCCAGTGTTCTCCAACCTTGGGTCCCCAGATGTTTTTGGCCTACAACTCCCAGCTACGCTGGCTGGGGCATGCTGGGAGTTGTAGGCCAAAAACATCTCGGGACCCAAGGTTGGAGAACACTGGTCTAAGCTGACTGGTAGCAGCTCTGAAGGGTTTCAGGCATGGGTCTTTTCCAGCCCTACCTGGAGATGTCAGGGATTAAACCTGGGACCTTTTGCAGGCAAAGCAGGTGCTCTACTACAGAGTTGTGAACTTGCAACACACACCAAAGAATTGCAGATTGATGTTCTATCTGTGAAAAGACCTTGCCTGTAGCATTGGATTGTTCTGCTACTCATGTAAGACCTTAACCTCTGGAATTTCCATGATTGTTGCAATTACATATTAACTTTTTTTAAAAAAAAAAAACAACAACAACAACAATAGACTTTTCTGCTTATCCACAAACAATACAAACTCACACCTGAATCATTTAATATTTGCATCTCGTGTGAGCAAAGAAAGTATTTTCTGTTTATTGAGAAGGTGCTCCCTCCTACTGTTATTCAGAGTGTCAGCTAAAATCGATTGGTATTCCAGGAGTATAACGACAAAAGAAGATAAAAGGGACAAGGGACAAGAAATGCATTTAAAAGCTCGTAAATCATAATGTACACAGCAAATATACATGATTTCTCAGTAATGGAAGCATTTTATTTCATCGCTGCTCCAATGTGGGGCAGAACATGTATGTGGGGGGGGGGGGTTCCCTTTTTTTCAGAATGTACACTTTTCCAGAACACTTCTTAAGGAGGTAGAGAAGCATGTGAGGAAAAGCATAAGCAGAGGCAGGGGGAAATGTTGAATGCTGGGACATCAGATTTAAATGCTATGAGAAAAGAGGGGTAAATAGCTAAAGAAAAATGGTAAAAGAACAAGAAATAACTTTGGCTAAAGGTAAAGGATTCTCACTCTGCGCCACACATGACAGTAATGACACTTGGCAATCATGTTGTCTTTTTTTTAAAAAAAATTAATGCCACATGAGGGGTGGGGGAAATAGTCATCAGCACTTCAGAACATGGAGGGGGAGGTTTAAGCCTTCCCTTCCCAGCTGCAATCTCAATACAAATCCCCCCCCCGCATACCATTTAGTATTAGGGGGAGATTTTCCCACGCATGCCAATGCATGCAGGGGAGGGGGGCAATTTTATGGATATCATGGCTGGAGAGGGAAAGCTTAAACCTCCTTTTCCCATACACTGCAGTGCCGGTGACTATTACACAAACACACCCCTGGTATTTACATAATTTTTTAAAACAACAGAATGTTTTTCGTTGCAATCACATTATCAGTGTCATGTGTAGTTAGGCTGCAATCATACCCATGCTTACCTGGAACCAAGCTGGGAGTTGTAGGCCAAAAACATCTGGGGACCCAAGGTTGGAGAACACTGCTCTCTAGAGGGTCATAGGATTTTTTCGGAGCCCCAGCTCTGGCATCGGAAAACAGCGCCAATGTTGGAGCTGGAGCGCCGTGCTCAGAGTGCCCTCCCCCACATTGCAGCCAGGGTGATAAGGACCGCACTGGCTGCTTCTCAAGATACGAGATAGTTGCTTTGGTAGACCCTGAATAGGATGCCCATAAGCCTCCAAGTTCAGAGGGTTACGGGCATCCCTGTAGCACCCTAAGTCTTTTCTTTTCCATGCCAAGAGCAGAAACCATGGCCTTTCCCCCTTGATTTGGCTTCAGTTACATCCAAGACCCTCCTGTGTCTCTCTGCCATTCCTGTTGAACAGAAAGGTCAGCTAGTTCACAGACACTGGTTTTCCATCCTTCTGTATAGCAGGTTCCCATGCTGGGAGACTTCTCTGGTTATAGACAACTTACAGAACTCTGCAGCTGACTTCAGATTGCTGAGCCCTCGATGAACAACCTACAAGTAGTAAAGCCATCATGTACCATAAAGCTGGCAAAAACAATTAACACAATGGTAGGTTTATTCTTAAAGGTTTGTTCTTTGCCTCTCTGGGCCTAATTGAAAACTGATGTACAAGGTCTAGAGTTATGTTTTTTGTTGAAGAAATATGTTTTCTTCCACCCTCAATTTATTAGGGTTTTAAGCCACCATCTCAAGGCCAGCCAGCTGTGGAAAGCCCTCTTCAAATAAATTAATCTAAGGCTTCACTGAATTTCAGCTGTAGAATCAAGTCACTTGCCTTACCAGAAAAGAAAAGAAACACCAATGATGGGAGGGCACATGGGCAGTGTTAGAGGAGCCTGCATGGGCATGGGCACGGGCACAGAATCTTTTAGGTACCGAGCACTGCCCCTGAGAGGGGAGCTGAGGATAGCTCAAAGCAATGCAACTCTACAGAGAAAACCATACCAGCATCTCCTACAACTTCCTACAACGATGTGGACTAGGGAGGTGCAGGATCCACACACCTACACAGAGAAATTCTGCTAGTCTTAACAAATCTCTTCTCGCTCCCTGGTGGTGGCGACTCTTATGTGGATGTTCAGGATCAGATCTTCATGTGGGGCAAATTAAGAATCTGGCTGTCAGCTCTCCAGCAACCAAAGCTGGACTGAAAATGCCCAGCCACCCACTCTTTTGCATGACTCTTTATCTCCAATAAAGATAAAGGTGGTGGGGGCATTTACAGAGTCTTCCAGGAGGCAAATTTCCTTCTGAACTGGGGGGATAGATGCAAAGTGCCAGAGCATTGTACGTTAAGGTAGGCAGGCAGGCAGGAAGGGAGGAAGGAAGGGTTGCTGCTGCTTCAAGTGGCAGGGGAGCTGCAATAAGAAGCATCAGCTCCTTCAGAATGGCACAAGGGGAAAGATGCTACATCATGAGAAAGCATCGTTCCCAGGTTTGGGTAACATTGTATATAGCTTCCCAGAAGGTGATGTACTCTCCATTGGAGGTTTTTAAATGGAGGCTGGGTGACCATCCATCAGGGTCTATGTAGAAGTGGATTTCCTCCATTGCCAGGGGATTAGACCAGATGACCCATGGAATCATAGAATCATAGAATAGTAGAGTTGGAATCATAGAATAATAGAGTTGGAAGGGGCCTATAAGGCCATCGAGTCCAACCCCCTGCTCAATGCAGGATGGAATCCAGGTCAAAGCATCCCTGACAGATGGCTGTCCAGCTGCACCTTGAATGCCTCCAGTGTGGGAGAGCCCACCACCTCCCTAGGTGAGCCAGTGTGGCGTAATGGTGAGAGTGTTGGACTGGGACTCGGGAGATCCAGGTTCTAGTCCCCGCTCAGCCATGAAACTCACTGGGTGACTTTGGGCCAGTCACTGACTCTCAGCCTAACCTACCTCACAGGGTTGTTGTGAGGATAAAATGGAGAGGAGGAGGAGGATTATGTAAGACGGCCTTGGGTTCCTTGCAGGAAAAAAGGTGGGGTATAAATATAATAAATAAATAAATAGTTGGTTCCATTGTCGTTGACCCTTTGGTTCTAAATCCCTTGGGTGTGCACAGCTAATCGTGTGGATCCAGGCTGTAGACTGCACCAGATTCTAGACTGTGGGATTGAGCATAACATGAAAGATGTTTGAGACCCCTCCATTTGGGATTTCATAGATTTCATATGACCAGCTTCTATATTCTTGAGGGGGGCACTATACTCCAGACAGTTTGGGCTCTGACTGGGCAAAAAATCCTGTTCACTGCTCCCTGTGCAGCCAAACCCTTTCCTGGAGAGTGAGGTTCTGTGATAAAGTCAGCAGCAGCACCTGTTACTTATTTACAGGTGGGACTTGCAACAAAATATTGCAGTGTATCCAGAACCCCTAAAACAGAGTGGGTGGGGGGTGCCCTGTTTATGGAACCCACTCCCCAGACCTATCCATCAGGCATCTACTTTACCATCATTTCAGGGTCACATAAAGATGGTTCTATTTGTAAAAAGAAAAAGACAAAAACAGTGATTGGTTGGATTTTGTTGCTCTGTGCCAGGATGCAGAACCGAGGGCCAAATCTGGCTCATGTGGGGTTCCAATCTGGCCTGCCAGGGGTTCCTAAGATGACCATGACCCCTTCCCCTGGCCCCACCCCTTTCCCTGGCCCCGCCCCCTTTCCCCTGGCCACGAACAATTTGATGGTGTCCTGGCCTTTGCAGTTTTTCCCATTCTAAAAAGTTGAAATGCCTCTCCCAAGTCTTAGTTACTGGCAGTAAGAGCTGTACATATGCTAAATTATGCTGATATGTTTTGGGATTTTGGGCCCACCCCTTTTATCTTTCGCCCTGACCTTTTTGCCTGCAGCCCACCTCCACTGGAATGTGGCCTCTGAAAGGGATGTGATTTGTTTATCCTAGTGCACAGTTCCAAGGACATTATGATAAAATATGCATGCGTAGGTGACTGTGCCAGCTCTTTTCTCACACTATTTCCTCTCGCCTCAATATTGTCCTGTGCTGACAAGAGAACCACCAGTCCAATCTTAGGGACCAGATTTAAATGTTGAAGGTGTTTGTACTGTTGTAGCGAAGAGCTGAAACACAGGATCAGCAGCCTCACTGGCCATAACCTGAAGCTCCATCATGCATGCCTTAAAGTGCAATCCTAAACATATCTGCTCAGAAGTAAGTCCCACTGAGTTCAATGGGGTTTGTTCCTAGGTAAATGGGTACAGGATTGCAGCCTTAATTCTTTTTGCTCCTAATTCCGCAAGTCCCTTTTACCAGCACTTTGCCAGTAACAAGATTCTCAAAAACAAAATAAAAATTTTTTTGAACGTATTACAGGGTTTCTTCTCTGATTTTGAGAGACTCTAGTACAGATTGTGCTGGAGGACAGAACTGAGACCAGATTGCAATTTGGATATTCATTATCTATTTGGATAAAACATTTATACCCCTGCCTTTCTTCTGGAGAACTCAAGGAGGCCAACAACAGGAATAAAACCATAAAGTCACCATTTAAATTGTCTCTGGTTTTTGAATTATGTTTACTGCTCTTTTCTGTTCCTTTTTGCTGCTGTGTTAATATTTTAACGCTTTATTGTTCCATTGTAAGGGTGGTTTTAAATTTTAATAAACAATAAAGTGTTAATATTTTAACACAGCCGCAAAAAGCATCCAAAAACTGCAGTAGAAATTATTCAAGAATGAGAAACAGTTAAAAACCAAATTCAGTAAGGCAGCATATGGGGGATATTCTCCTCCCAGCAGTGCCGCCATCTATGGAGAAATTGTTCCTTCACTGGGCAATCCCGCCTATGGGGGTTCTAATTTCCAGAAAATGCTTACGGAGATTTTAACTGGCTAGCTAATTGACAAAAAAAACTCCTATGATTAACTAGCTAAGGGTACAATCCTATGCATCTTTAGAGAGGAAAATGGCCTACAATTCCCAGCATGCCCCAGCCAGCCATGGCTGGCTGCGGCATGCTGGGAGTTGTAGGCCATTTTTCTGTCTAAACATGCATAGGATTGCACCTTAAGAGGTCTTTGATTGGATGACGGCCCTAATTTTATTGACGCCTGTCACCAAGCCAGCCGCAAAAATTCACTTCTCAAAAGGAGAAGCCACAGTCTGTGCAGCTTCTGTTAAATAAGTAATTGAGAATGTGTTGACTGTGAACATATTGCATCGCAGGTTGGACTGTCAAACTTTTCTATGTAAAAACCAAGTTGGGGATTTTTCAATTTGCAGATTTCACATTTTGCAAATGAAAAAGAAGGGGGGGGTGTAAGTAACAGCTAGAAATGTCCTATGGACAATAGGATAAAATCATCTGAAGAACTTCTTTTTTTTAATGCACACAGAGAGAGGGAGAGAGGGAGAGGAAGCTTGCAGGGGATATGACTTACATTAAAACAGGGTCCATGTGACTTAATTTGAAACAAGTTATTTTTAGTGATAAACCAATGGTGGGACTAGCCCAGTGATGGCAAACTGGGTGCCACAGCTGGCATGCAGGGACCTCTCTGTGGGCACTCAAGCCATTGGTCACCAGATCACAAAAAGACCGTCCCCTTCTGCAAAACACTAATGATCTTGTTCTTTCTCACAGTGTGGAACAGAATGATTTTATTCTATCATTCCTGTTACAGAATTCTTTTCTACATTGTTATCACATTAAAAAGATTTTGAAGAATGATGCACAGAGCATGGCTTGGATGTAAAGCCCTAACAGTTGACCTGAGTGCTGCATGTGTTGCTCTCAAACTAACGGAGTATGAGCCAAGGTTTGACAAATTATCAGCATGCATGCAATAGCAAAAATCACATTAATTGTGCAAAAGCATGCCCAATTCAAACTTTTACCTAATGCAGTGTTTGCAGTCGCAGTCCAAGAATAAAGTGTTTAAACTGTGTTAAGCACGTTTAGTTTTCTTGTTTATCTTCCTAGTACAGGTTGACTTTTACTTTTACTAATCCGACACCTGTAGAAGCAGGGAAAGGACCCGGGTTAAAGCTTGCCCCATACAATTTCAGTCTGGCATATAATCATATTACAAGTTGAGAATCCCTTATCCAAAAATACATGTGCCTAATTATTTAAAAAGTTTGTATAAATTCCTTTCAGGCTATGTGTACAATGTAGTACTATAATAATTTTTTGAGTTGATTTTTTTTTTCAACAAAAAACTGTTTGTATCATTGAAAGCTCTGTTATTGTGTTTTTCTTTAAAGACAAAAGATGTTAATTAGTTCGGACAACTGTATGAGTTGTTTTTCTAATATGAAAACCTTGGTATTCAGGTTTAATTGCAGTGTTGGCACTTTGAAATAAATAAGTTGGTTTTGTGTTGCAGTTTGGGCACTCGGGCTCAAAAAGGTTCGCCATCACTGGACTAGCCTTTCAATAGAACCCCTCCTTTGTATGTTATGTTTTGCAGCAATGGAATCCTTTAATGATTTGCAAGTCAGTTAGCCACAACAGAATAATTAAAGCCAATGGTAGATGAACCCTTACCAGTGGATGGAAACTAATAGTCATTAACACTTAACACTGTGGTTAATTAGTCAGGTTTAAAGGGTCCCCATAATGATGCCAGGCAATCACAGTAAATTGTTTGCACGGCAAGAAGAGGGAAAAGAAGGCAACTGGTAGCATGACTTTTTGTTCCAAAGTATTTTATTTGTGTCTGAATTAATGCTGTGGAATCAGCCGTCCAGATGTTACGTTCCCTGTATTTCTCTGTGCAGCTTTTAATTTAAGAGTTACTACATTTCAGGTCAGGAGTTATTAAGGCGACATAAAAACACTTTGTTTTCAAGAGAGAGAGAGAGAGAGAGAGAGAGAGAAAACCAGAAACAAATGCCATCTAAAACCTTCTTGGCAGAGCAAGCCTAAACTAACAAGTTGCCAGAACCAGAGACACGCCATCACAAACCTGTCAGAACAGCTGCTGTATCCCATGATGTGTGCTCAGCTCAGGAGTGGAGGAGAAAAACACACAAGCAGAAAATACCACTCCCAAAAAAGGGTGTAAAAATGACAGACACCCCTCCAGCATCCCTGGGAATATCGCCACAGCTCAGCAAGCAGAGACCATGCCCACAACAATGCCAGCATGGCATGGAGACACAAAGGATACAGGCCAGGCCTGTATCCAAACATCACATCACCACATCCCCAACATACAAGACACACAAAGAACCAGACAGCAGCTCCAGATGCAGCCAAGGAAGTGTTGTGAGTCGGCAGCAGCAACTGAGGGAACTCTGTGATGCAGTCTACAAAGAAGATACAAACACACCCAGGAGGTGTGCAGAGACACACAAATGAATGCACACTTATTCCCAGGGCCACTGGCTCAAATACCCCCAGGGGAAAACATGTCAAGAAAAGTCCAGGAGAATGGCGTGGTGGGTGAGGGAGTAGGCAAGGAGCACACCACTCTCAAGAGTCAGAAGTCTTGCTCAGAAAGTGTGTCCCTCTTGCCCGGGGTCAGAAATGACCTGAGAGTATACCTCTGTCCAGTGGAGGCTGGTAGCTCCAATGTCAGAGGGACGGTGTATCCACTCTAGATTGTAGCCTGAACTTTAAAGGAGCTCTCCATGGTTCTGAACCCCATCCCAAAAATTGGTTCAGTGCCATGGTTAGCTCCTTAAAAGTTCAGACTACAACCCAGAGTGGATACACCGCCCCACTGGCATCAGAGGCACCAGCCTCCACTGCCTCTGTCCTTTCCCAATAGCTGGGGGAAGTGAAGCACCAGAGGGTGGGGAAATCAGCAAATGCACATGAACTATCACAGATGCAGGAGGTGGCACAAGGAGATGCATGAGAAGGGCAGGAGGCAGTGGTGTGGTGGTAAATTTTGACATGCAGGCACTCATCATGACATGCCCCCAAAGAGAGGCCAAACATTCAGGCAGATGTGTGGATCCATATCAACAAACCAGTTCTAATAGTTCCCATCTCCACCAGGAGCAGGTCTTTTGTAAAACTTCAGTGTCCATTCAAGACCAAGGCACTGCAAAATACTTTGCATTGCAACAGGGAACAATATATTATTGTTGGGGAAATTCATTTCCTCCCAGCTATT
This sequence comes from Shinisaurus crocodilurus, assembly GCA_021292165.1. Lineage (NCBI taxonomy): Eukaryota > Metazoa > Chordata > Lepidosauria > Squamata > Shinisauridae > Shinisaurus > Shinisaurus crocodilurus. Next base: position 11,751,133 of record CM037883.1, on the reverse strand, counting down.
ATGAGAAGTGTGTTTCCCAGGGAGCCTCCCGTAGAGGCTCGCCTGGCACCTACATTGAGCTTTTTTCCACACCAGGCGAAGGCCTTTTTGTTTTCTCAGGCATTTTATTCTTTCAGTTTCAGTTTCAAATCTGGTATTGTATTTTAAATCTTTGCACTGCTGCTGGGTTCTATTTGGTAATTGTTTTTATTTTTATACTGTAGTTTTAAACTTTTCTATTGCATTTTATTGTGTTGTATTTTATGGTTTTAATTGCTTGTGAATTGCCCAGAGCAGTTTGGCTACTGGGCAGTATAGAAATGTAATAATAACATAACATGATTTTTCTTGCAGTTCATCGTTTAAAATAGTTTTGAGATATATGTTTATCTCTCTGTGTGTTGCATGTTTATATGTTAGTATGTATATGGTTTTTATAATGTGTTTGTAAGGTTTTAATCTTTGTAAACCGCCGAGAGCTTCGACTATTGGGCGTTATAGAAATGTAATAAATGAAAGGAATATAATAATAAATGAAATGAGTGGCCCAAGTGGGGAAAGGCCCACAAATTTACCATGGCTAAGCACCCACTAATGTCCCGTGTCCTTCTTCCTACAGCTGCTGTGACATCGGCTACAGTGCACCTCACAACTGCAGAAGAAGGGCATCCTGATCTGTCCCGTCTCCGTCAGAGGGAGTCTGCCATCTCCCTCACCCTGTCCTCAACATCCTTTATGCCACTAGTTGTTGGCAGCTTTGCAGAGATCATGGCACCCCCAGAGCCCTTGCCCAGCAGCAGCATCCGAGCTGGGAGGAGGCAGCCTGGAAGGAATGAAAAACAGCAGCCAGGCAGATGCCTCTAGGAAATATACATGCAGGGCATGAAGCCAGCACCGGCTCCAGGTGTGCCAGGGCCCTTGGGCAGGAGGACTTCCTCAGTGGACCCCCCTCCCTCAGTGAGTCTATCTTCTCACTGCCATTGTCACCAGCTGCTATGGCGTCTTATCCTTGTTGTCATGACTGCTACTATCACTTGCTTGCCCGACAGGCAGGGAGCCAGCGACCAAGTCGGCAGTGGCACCTGCTGTTCCTCCTTCTCACCAAAACGTTGACTGGACCAGTGATCGGCAGGTGAATGAGCAGGTCGCAACGGTGAAGAGGAGGGGCAACTCCAGGGGGATCTTGTCAGTAGGCCCCTGCTGGTATAAGGGCCCTTGGCAGGTGGCCCGATCATGCTTACCCTTGATGCCGGCCCTGCATGAAGGTGCTAGCCTGGTATTTCAAGATATGCTGCCTCTATACATGGAGGCTTAGCTATCAAGCCTAATAGCAGTTGATAGATCAGTCTTCTGTGAAAAGGAGGTCATGGATGGTGTCTTCCTTGGTCACAATCCTTACAAGGGGCCATTTCAAATGCAGACGCTTCCTCTTGCACCAGTTGCTCTGCAGCAGAATCTCCCACTGCAAAGCTCTCCGCTTAGTTGCCTTAATGTGTGTACGTTGCAAAAAGCTTTCTGCTTTTAATTTCTTAATCATGTCTAACGACAAACAGCCTCCTACACACTTGTCTTGCATTCCCTCATTAATCTCTCCTCTTGTCAATGGCGCATGGCGTGCAGCTACGGTGCACGAATCAATGCCTTTGTCATCAGCTTTCCCTTCCATTAAGCTTGCAGGCCCAGCTGCAGGAGGAAGAGGCCGGATCTGAAATTCCCTGCTGCCTGGTTTAATCGGGTGCATATATTAATGCCCTTCAACTCTTGATCTTTCTCCCACATATTCAGACCTAGTGGGGAAATTTAACAGCGCACCATCCCTAGGGCAGTCATCCCCAAACTCTGTGCCAGGGACAAGCAAATTAAACAAGCAAAGGCTCCTGTAATGGCAAAGTTTCCACTCCACAGAAGGGGGGCCTCTGCAGTTTCTCTGCATGATGTATCGTTCTGGCTTACCTCCTTCCTAATTAGCCCCCCACCAGGGTACGGCTGTCATGTCTCTGCAGAGGTTGTGATCAGATCATTCCTAATACAAAGTCATGGGGAATCTGGGAATGCACGAAGCTGCCTTATCCTGAGTCAGGCCATCGGTCCATCTAGCTCAGTATTTGTTTTTATTTGTTTGTTTGTTTCTTGGTTTGTTTAAAGCATTTTTCTCCTGCTGCTCAGCCAAAAAAAAAAAAAAAGGCTCCGGGAGCAGCTTACAATCAATCAGTGAATAAGATAGTCCCTGTTCGCATGCTTACAATTTCAAAAAGACACAACACACAAGGAAAAAGGGATGGAGGGGGGAATTTAAGGAGTCTTCTAGCAGGGCTGGTGGAATTGTCCTACTTACCCTCTCATCTCCCTGGGGTGGGGGGAAGAGTCCAACTGGAGCAGGCCCTGATGTTCCCTTTGCCGGCTCCTTCCTTCCTCAGCTGCAATCCCTCTTGATAATTGTCCCCTGTATGGCAATTAAGCTGAGAAAAGGGGCGGGAACACTTCCATTGACACCAATGGACACTTAGGTCTCTAGGGGATAGATAGAGCCCCATGTGACCTGGCCTAGCAATGCCCTATGCCCCTCCTGATTTTCTAAAAACAACAACAACCCCTAAATTTAAAAATTAAATTTAACCAAAAAATACCTTGGGTGGCTGGAAAGCAAAGCTCCGGCGTCAAGCTGCCTCCTTCTTTCTTCCCTATCCTTTATATTCCCCTCAACGCCAGTGTGGTGTAGTGGTGAGAGTGCTGGACTGGGACTAGGGAGATCCGGGTTCTAGTCCCCGCTCAGCCATGAAACTCACTGGGTGACTTTGGGCCAGTCACTGCCTCTCAGCCTGACCTACCTCACAGGGCTGTTGTGAGGATAAAATGGAGAGGAGGGAGAGGAGGATTATGTAAGCCACCTTGGGTTGCTTGCAGGAAAAAAAGGTGGGGTATATAAATATAATAAATAAATAATAAATAAATAAAGGGTTGTTGTGATGATAAAATGGAGAGGAGGAGTATGTAAGCCGCCTTGGGTTCCTTGCAAGAGGGAAAAAAGACAGGATATAAATGTATTAAATAAAATAAATTAAAATAAAAGGCCACTCTGGGTCCCATCTGCCCCCAAAGGCATTTTTTGGAATGAAGGAAGGGAGGGCAGCAGGAGGTTGGTGCCCTGCTTTTCTTGCATGCCCAGCCAGGTGAAACTGCTCTTTTGGAGAAAAAAAAAAAGGAAAAGAACCACGCCACATGCTAGGCTGGGAATTACGGGAGTTCTGTAGCCCACTGCCTCTGCGGGGCACCAAGTTATCCGGATCCGAAGGCTGATCTAGACAGCACAGTTTTGAAACAAGCAGCTCTTAAACTTATTTTTAAAAGAAGTCCCACTGTGTGGTTCTGTTTTTGCTCTCTTCTCTCTGCCCTGCCGCTGCATCCAACATCCCTGCTGCAGCATCTGACATTTTATGCTGCCTATCACAGCGGTGTCCATATAAAAACAGCTGAAGTGATACAATATATAGTCTGCCGATGCTTAAAAGCTGTCACCTGGGGGTGTTTCTAAATGGGCCTTGCAAGGGCCGCGCTCCGTGGATGTAAAAAGGAGAGCAGTAGAAGAGGCAAAATGAACATGTACAGCTCAGAAGGGGCATTTGTCATCCAGATTCCAACGCTTAAGGACTTGTTTTGGGCTTTTTACCTACAACCTCACAGAAGCAAATGTTTAATACACGGCAGTTCTTTTCTTTTCATTCTCTTAGGGTGGCCATAGATTTCATAGATCATAGAGTTGGAAGGAGCCTACAAGGCTATCTTTTTCTTTTAATAAACTTTTATTTCATAATAAAACAAACAAACACAAACACAATAATGGACTTCCAATCTTCTCCACAGCTTAATCAACCACAGTTAATCTTAAAATCTTTTCTGTTAACAAAAACACTTCCAGTTATGGCAAAAAGAACCCTAAAAGGAACAAACACCAGAGGTCTCCACTCTCCCCCAATAAACATCAACTATTTAATCTATTTAATTCAACATTTATGGATACTCCAAAAAAGAAAACCTATAGCTTCATTAAATAGTGTTTTCAATTCCAAAATACAGTATATTAAATCCCAAAAGTAAAAAGTAACTATAAACTAATTAGCAAATGACCACATACCAAAAGCATTTTGTATTTCCACCGCTCCCGCACTCTCTAGTACCTAACCATCGAATCAACACATTTGTATTATTACAATTACTCATTATTCCTTTCTATCTAAGCAGAAATTCCTTCACTTTTAATCTCCAAGATATATTTTTTAAAAGAAAAGAAAAGAAAAGAAAGATAAGTCTAAAGAATTAAGAAATAAGTGACGTCTGACAGAACAGCAGAAGCACATAAGCCATCATGCTACTTATAGAACAAAAAAACAAAAGACCTTCCCCTTTAATACTTCAAAGCCTCCACAAAACAACACCCCCAACAACAACAACAAATTATTATTATTATTTAAATAAATGTTTCCAAATAGACCAAATATAATTATACCTTAATTATAATAATTTCTCTTACATCACCATTAATATTTAAAATTCAAATAAGTCATATAAGCAATCCCTTTACCTTTGCCATTAATATTTAAAATCAAAAGATTATTTATATTCCAACTAGACATGTAGTTCAGTATACATCAACCCTTTATCTTTTGCCAATAAAAGACCATGAAGATAGTCCCTTTCATTGCTTTCCTCTGTCAAAGGGATAATCATTGTTCCAGGTTTTGAGCCAAAAATGAAATCAGCTTGTTCTGTTGTTTTGTGGGCTCCTGCATACCGATCTCCGGCTCCGCCATCTTAGATTTTAAAAAGTGCGTCACAACTTTTTCCTGAACTGTCTTCTCGTGCCAATTCAATCCAATTAAAACTTCAAAGTCTCTGTGAATTTCTGGTAAGTTTCCCAAGTCCTTATTTACTTCTTCTGTCTTCTCCTCTGCCGGTCCTGTAAAGTAATCCGTCTTACGTTGTTCTTCTGATTGATCCACTTTCAGATTTACGTTCAAAGCCTGGATTCTTATTTCCAATCTGTTTAGAATTTCTCTCTCCATTTCGTTCCACAGGTTTAAGAATGCTGCAACTGCAAACATCTTGCCTTGCGTATAGATATTTCCAAGACGCTTCCAAACATATAAGATTTATAGACCTCCTTTCAGGTTTCCTCTCTTATCTTTTTCGCCTCCCAGATAAACATAGTCTACTTACAGTTAATTATAAATCCCACTCTGCTGCCGAAAGATTCCAAATTAGCCACTCCAGATGTACTCCTTTATTTTGGAAGCGAACATGCAAACTTCTGATGATCGGTAAAACCGGTCTCTGGAAGCAGCGCCGTTTTCCCCCACCTCAGGTCACCAACCGCCTTTATCCATCATAAGACACACAAAAAGCGATTTATGACCCTATGAGATAATTTGGGGGTAACCTCAGATCTTTGCTTCTCTAATGAGAAGTAGATCCCCCAGCCTGAGACATTCTCTGGCCAGGAAATGCTGCACCAGCTGCCCACAGAATTTCTGTGCGGCTTTCAAAGCTCCATGTTCACCCGGAAGTCTCTGGAGCCTACAAGGCTATCGAGTCCAAACCCCTGCTCAATGCAGGAAACTAGAGGAGGGGTCTCCCATCCAAGTAATAACCAGGCCTGACCCTGCTTAGCTTTCCACGCTCAGACAAGCTGAGCCAGCGTAAGCCGCAGGCCACGTGTCCTCTTTTACAGAGGACCACCCCCTACTTGAAGAAGTCCTCGATTTGAAGGGCTAACCAGTCCAAATCTGGGTTAAAGATAATGAACTATAAGAATTGTTCTCCATCACCAGTTAGCAATGGAACAGACAGGCACAGAGGTCACCTGCCCGCAGTCTTCCACAGTATAGTGGGATGTATTGTACGAGAACTGGGAAGCTCTGGCCCATGAACGATCTAACTGGAGGTTGGCCTTTCACAAAGGTTCCATGGACTTTGAAGAAGCCCAAGTGCAAGGTAAAAGGGAGAAACGTGCTAAACGAAAAGCACGTCAAACGAATCCTTTACAGGACCATCTTCCATCTGGTAACCTGTGTCCTCACTGTGGGAAGCTGTGTGGATCTAGAATTGGCCTCCACAGTCACTTACGGACCCATCGCTAGAGTCTACACAATTTTTTTAGAATTTCCTCTTTTTATAATTTTCTTTTTGTAATTTTATCCTGGAAGACAATCTTACTCGGTCACGAGTGATTGCCTACTACTACTTGAATTTAAATTATAATAATTATTCATACAGTTGCAACTAGACATATGCAAATTTTATGCAAATTGCTGTCTTCTTTTGGCCTCCTTTTTGGTGATGCATTTCCTCTTTTCTTTTTTGTGGGGGCAGTTCATAAGTGGCCATCCTACTTTCTTATACAAGCATTTTGCTCAAGGCCAGTATTTTGTCTATTTTGTCTAGACTAGGATCTCCCACAGTATTTGTTTTTGTTTCAATGTTCATATCATATCATAGCTCAGGAGTTCTCCTAGAGTCATCATTGTCACTCAGGTGACCTCAGTGACACAGAGTGACTTCTACCAGTTTTGGTTGGTGGCCCAACTATGCCCCTATCTGGACAGCGATATCCTGGCCCCAGTAGTCTATGCTCTGGTAACTTCCAAGTTAGATTACTGCAATGTGCTCTATCTGGGGCTGCCCTTGAAGATGGTCTGGTAGCTGCAGCTTGTGCCAAATGTGGCATCCAGATTGATAGCGGGGACAAGAAAGACTGCATATATAACACCCATTCTGGCCCACTTGCACTGGCTGGCTGCCTGTACACTTCCAAGCCCAGTTCAAGGGACTGGTTTTGACCTATTGCCTTACCTGGCTCGGGACAAAAATACCTGATGAAGCACCTTTCCTGCTATCAACCTACCCATACAATCTAATCATCATCTGTGGTCTTCCTCCAAGTGCCTCTTCCAAAGGAGGTTCAAAGGATGGCAACAAGGGAGAGGGCCTTTTCGGTGGTGGGCCCCCAATTCTGGAACGCTATCCCCAGTGAGGTCCACCTGGCACCAACATTGTCATCTTTTCAGCACTGGGCTAAGACTTTCCTCTTCTCCCAGACATTTGACAGCATATGATAAGGTTTTAACCAGTCCTGGGATTTTTATTGTTCATTGCTTTAAATTGCTTTTGTATGTAAATGGGTTTTATACTATGTTTTATATTGTATTTTTAAGGTTAATTCATTCATTTATCTATTTATTTGTACTATTTGCATACCACTAAATATTAAGAAAAATCTCTAAGCCAGGGCTCTCCAACCTCTTGATTTCTTCTCGATCATCCCAATTTTCAGGACACGGAATAATGGGTTCAAGTTACAGGAACCCAGATTCCACCTGAACATCAGGAAAAATTTCCTGACTGATAGAGCAATAAGACAATGGAACCAACTACCTAGGGAGGTGGTGAGCTCTCCCACTCTGGAGGCATTCAAGGTGAAGCTGGATGGCCATCTGTCAGGGATGCTTTGACCTGGATTCCTGCATTGAGCAGGGGGTTGGACTCAATGGCCTTGTGGGCCCCTCCCAACTCTACTTTTCTATGATTCTATGATTCCAACCTTGGGTCCCCAGATGTTGCTGGACTACAGCTCCCAGAATCCCTTGCCATTAGCCATGCTGGCTGGGTATGCTGGGAACTGTAGGCCAGCAACATCTGAGCACCTAAGGTTGTAAGCTGCCAGAGAGCTTCGGCTGTTAGGTGATATAGAAATGTAATAAATCATCCTCATCTTCATGGGGGCAACTTGTATTGGGACCACAGTTGGTTAACCCACCCACCCACCCCATTGCCCCAGTTTGAATTGTCTGCCACCCATCACCCAGCCCTAAGCAACTATCCCCCCCCCCATGAGGCACAGAGAAGTTCCAGGAAGGCAGTTTGCATCAGATTTTATAGGAATGTAGGGACCTGCCTTACACTGAGTCAGACCCTTGGTCCATCTCACTCAGTATTGCCGACACTGACTGGCAGCAGCTCTCCGAGGCTTCAGGCAGGCATGTTTCCCAGCCCTACCCGGAGATGCTGGAGATCGAACCTGGGGACCTTCTGTGTACAGAGCAGGTGCGCTACCCACTGAGCTATGTGGCCCTTACCCATAAGGAGGATGCCACTTCTCTTCTTCCTTCCTTCAAATAGCTGTTTGATCTATGGCAATTAACGGCACATCTCAAGGGGCCAGATCAAAAGCTGACAGCCCTTTTTGTGGTTGGCCAAAGGTCCTGCGTTCTGTCTCCCCAGCCTCGGATAGACTCCTGTCTGAAACCCTGGAGTTCCACTACCAGGCAATACTGAGCTAGATGGACCAGTGCTCTGACTCTTACCCACCTGAGTTGTTTGTGCATTGTTTATTCAGTCCACTGCTTTCTTTTCCTTTCATTAACTGTCCTTCTTGACATGTGTATTTAATGAACCTCAATAAATATAAAGTGCACGTGTGTTTTAAAGGCAGCTTCATGCGTATCTGCTCTTTACATGCTTCTCCAAGCCTTTCTAGTGTTTTTTTTTAAAGAGCGTTTATTTGTTTTTGTGTTCCCCCCCCCTTTTTTTTTTCAATTATCTTCACAGTTCCTGGTGGTTTCAGACTCATTTCTAGTCTGTTCTTCAAAGCGAAACAAAACAAAAATGAAGCAACTTTGTTTCACAGTTTCCCCATTTTACCAACACAAAAGAGAGGGACATCGGCTCGGAGAATACAGAGGCTTTTTTGTTGTTTGGGTATGTTGTTGGTTCTTTTATTGTCTGGCTCTCTCTTTCTGTACCTTCCATCTCTCAAGATGAAACCAAGGGAAGCATTTAGGAGCATTGTTCTGAGACTCAGTAAGTCGGCCACACGGCTTCAGATGATCACCAACGTGAATGTCTGGGAATCTGAACAACTTGTTTAATTTTAAAGCAGTGGTGCTTCTCAGCCCTGCAGTACTCTCTCAACTAATCTTTCATATAGCCTACCCATAACAAAGTCCCATTTGGAAGGTCAAGGCCCAGAAATTCATTATCAGCTCTGCCTTAACTTCCATTCAATTTGGTGTACACACTCCGGATTCAAGGCGATCGGCTCACATCTGGAGGAGCCAGCATTCTGAAAAACAAATGCGCTCTTCTTTTGCATTGTACCAATCCTTCACATCCTCTTCTACATCCTCATCTTCACACTGAAAGCTCTCAGTGGACTTGTCCCACTCTAGCTTCCTCCCTCCCTCCCAGGGGTCAAAACCAGTTCTCCTGCAAACCCAATCCGGCCCACTGGGTTTCCCCAGAAGGCCACACCCCTTCCTCTGGCCATACCCCTTTTCCACTGATTGTTTGGGGCTTTCCGGGCTTTTGTACAGTTTTTCCCCCCATTCTAAAAGGTAGAAATGCCTCTCCTAAGGCTTAGTTACTGGCAGTAAGTGCTTGAGGCCACAATATGGAGAGCTACACTGGAGAGTCAGTGTGGCGTAGTGGTGGGAGTGTTGGACTGGGACTCGGGAGACCTGGGTTCAAGTCCCCCACTCAGCCATGAAGCTCACTGGCTCTCAGCCGAACCTACCTCACAGGGTTGTTGTGAGGATAAAATGGAGAGGAGGAGGAGGAGGATTCTGTAAGCTGCCTTGGGTTCCTCGCAGGATAAAAAATATAATAAATAAATAAATAAATAAGCTGCAGATTGGGGTTTTTTGTTTTGATTTGATTTGATTTTTTTTGTATTTTTGCCCTCCTTTTGCCTTCAGCACCACCCATCACTGGAAAGCAGCCGCTGAGGTCTTCCCTGGTCCTGGAAAGGCATTTGCCCCCCCTCCTGCTGAAAGAGGCTCCCCCCCCCCGACCCTGACACAGAAACTCCTTACAGATTTTCTTGATAGTCACGGAGCCCGCAGGCTGCATGTTGCCCACCCCTGGTCTAAAGAATGGAGCGGCCATTTAAATTCATGCAAGCAACTCTTCGAAAAGAATCAGAAGTCGGTATCTATTCAAACCAGTGGGGCCTGCAACAAAATGTTGCAGTGCGGAGTGCTTTGGTTCAGGATTCTAGCTGCTCCATTTCGCCACCCTCACTTTTCCATCTCCCCCACCCCCCGCTGCAACAGTCAGTCAGCATTTCATGCTCCCTGTGCACGTTCAGTCCTCGTTGAGATCATCTGGGGTTTCCTCACCGCCTTTGGGGATTTTAAAATAAATATATTTTGTACTTCTGCAAACCTTGGAGCTCCCCTGAGCCTGCTGGTATGCTGCCCGCCCGCCCCCAGTACGTGGGCGATGCCGTTTTGGCTACATTCGCCGCAGCACTCACTCACTGTACATCGGATATAGAGGGGATGATTCACTTTGGAATAAAAGAGGGCATTCTTGTCTAAGGCTGCAGCTTTATGGGTTCTTAATCTGAATGCAATGGGACTTACTTCCAAGTAAACATGCATAGGATTACGCTGCAGCTCTCCTTAGTGACAGCAGACAGAATGTAAGAGGCTCGGCTCTTTTTTTTCTCCCCACCCCACCCAGTGCCACACACACATCCAATTTGACAGGATTTATTTTCTGCTGCTGCTTTTCCTTTGCAGGAAAGCTTGAATGAAGTCAGATGGATCTTAGGGCGCCTCTGTCAGCTGTCGTCGGAATTTGCAAGCAGATTTTTTTTTCTTGTTTTTTTCTTTTTCTTCTTTTTCTTTGGCTTTCAACCTCAAAGATCAATATTTTTATTTTAAACACACACACACACACACACACACACAAACTCAGCTGACCAGAAGAGGATGATTAAGCAAACTAATATAAGCCAGCTCTCTGCTTCTTTCAGCACTGCGCAATTTGGAATGGAGCAGACAGTTTCAGGTGTACTCGGGTACCAATTGTTCACGGCCATTCATGAGCTGTTCAGCTAAAACGGGCTCACTGTTGGGTCTTCCTAGCTCTGCATGGCCCCATTCCACCATGTGCATCTTGGCACTAATACGTGCTGAAGTGTACCACTGATCGGAGAGAGATCTGGCTAGTTCTTTCTCAAACCCTTACCTGGAATTCAGCCCGCTGCTGCTCCGAGCTATATGAACGCCTCTCGGCTTTGCCCATTCTCTCCCCCAGTCTGACTTCCCCTTTCAGAATCCTCCTCCCTCTGCCCTTGTATCCTGTTCCAGCTCTCTGAGTCTGACCCCACAGGGATACTGGCAAGACCTGCCGAGAGGACAGGCTAGCGCAGGAGGTCAGCAAACCGTGGCACAGATGTCAGAGACCGGCAGCCCTGCACTCAGAGCAATAAGCGAGGAATGTCGCTCCAGCAAGAGCCAGCGGGAGCTTAACTGCTCCTGCAGCCAAGGGGTTGCCTCTAGATCCACCACCTGGGGGGGTGGGGGATGCTGCTGAAGCTTAAAGGGACTAGTGGCCTGTTTCTTAACTGTTGGCTCTAGTGGGGTCAGGGAGCCTTCTGCTGCCCTTCAACGGTAGCAGTGGAGGGGGCTGAGAAGGGAGAGTCAAAGGAAGGGCGAGGCTACCTTCTCAGGCACAGGACAGTGCTGGCACCCACAGCTCCCACATCATGGGAAACTCTGCCAAAGTGGGTATTATTATTTATTCATTCATTCATTTCATTTCATTTCTATGCTGGCAGTTATAGCCAAAGCTCTCTAGGCCAGTGTTCTCCAACCTTGGGTCCCCAGATGTTTTTGGCCTACAACTCCCAGCATGCCCCAGCCAAAAAACTTCTGGGGACCCAAGGTTGGGGAACACTGCTCCAGGCGATTCAGAACATTGCTGGGGCTTTTTCTGGGGTATTCATTGCAGGGGTATTGCCGGGGCTCTTTCCGGGTGACCCAGTCAGGGCAGCCACTTACACATCACACACACACTCCCCCAAAAAAGAGGAAATCCATCACCCAAAAAAAGAGGAGAAAAGAGGATAGCCATTTGCATAACATTCTCATGTGCAAATTATCTAGGTATAGGTGCAAATGTAGAAAGCAGGACTATAATTTAAAAAGAAGTACAAGATATCTCCCCGTAGTGGAGAAGGTAAGATGCATAGTATTTCTATTTAAATTATATTCCGTTTATACATTTGCATCAATACATATAAATCAGCACATGCACATTTTATGCAAATCTGCACCCTCTTTTCCATTTAAATTATAGTCTATTTATAGATTTGCATCAACAGTCTGCTGTCCAGGTGCTCACTTTGATGAGCAACATCAAGGTCTCTGCTCTCCCTCCTTAAAGTCTTTGACTTTAAACCAGATGTGAACTGGAGACCTCTTCAAATAGAAGACACCTTCAGACAGAGGACTGTCCTCTGCCAGCTCTCCAAAACAGAGGACTATCCTCAATAAAGTAGGACAGCTGGTCACCCTAGGACTCTTCCCCATTATCCGTGTTATCGGGGTCTGAGTCTGGGGGGCACATGAACACCTCCTCTTCTTTCCCTCCTCCCTCTTTACCACACTCTAGTCGAAATTCAGTGTCCAGATGCCAAAGAGAACAGGGCTCCTGCACCTTTAATAGCTGTGTAGACGACGGAATTTCAGCAGGTGCAGCTTGATTGACATGCAGTCAACAGCAACTGAAGTTCCTTCTTTTATACACAAGTATTAGGTACAGGAGTCCTATCCTCTTTTGCATCTGGCACCCTAGTTCCAAATCTAGCCCCGCCCACACTCCTGCTTCACTTTGAGGCCTATTTTCTTCTCAGGCCCCTGCCAATTTCTTGACAATTTCTTCTTCTCTTCCTTCCCTGAGCTTGTCCTGCCCCTCCCTAGGATCTGAGCAGCTCAGCCAATAATACCTAGAGACTTTCTGCCAGCCCTGCTGTGACATCAGAGCACCTGAGCCAACCATGCAAGTTCACTACCACCACCACCACCAATAAAATCCCTTCATGAAAACAAAGGCTGGGTGGGGAAGCCTATACATTCACCACTGAAGCTGGACTTACTTCTGAGTAAACAAACATAGGCACGTGCTGTCAGTTGCATGAATGTTTTCCCATTTAACCCAAGGCCGCTGCTGTGAGTTGCTGCAACCAAGATCATGCATTCAAGGGTGGGGGGTTGTTACTACTTTTCCTTATGGACTCTTTTTGTGTGTGAAAATCACCCCTTCTAAGTTGATTTCTGCCCCCTGGGAGAAACAACACTGATATATATATTTTTAAACAGACCGCAGGGGAAGAGATAAGCCTGCTATCCCAATCCCCCAGCCTCCATGCAAGAGCGTCTGATCCAGACTGCAGCTTCCAGCTTTGGGTTAACTATAAAAACTGCGGGGGGAAACGCCCACACAACTGAGTGTCATGCGTCATTTAATCGACAGATATCTGCACCGTGGGTTTCTTGGCTTTATGTTCATCATTGCTTTCGAGATAGGGAGTAGAGACTCCATATCTTCTTCAGCATGCTACTAGTTGTGAATGCCAGGAAAAAAATCGCTTGCCCCATTTCTCCTCCTGTTTTAATTTTATTTTTTACCACTCCAAAAGAAGCCCCCAGAAGAAGTTCTGGTGAGATTCCTATTCATTTTGAGCAGCTTGCAGTAAAGCATGGTCCATGTGTAATGTCTAGTGCATGGCTAATGGCAATGTGGCATAATGGTTAGAGTCTACCCATTAGGGCAGCAGAAAAGGCTGGGGGGGGGCGTGCATGCAGCCCATGGGTTAGACTGGTGCACTTTCCCCAGGAAGATCAGCCATGAAGCTTACTGGGGGACCAAGCATCATGTCTCAGCCTAACCTACCTCGTTGGGTTGTTGTGAGGATAAATATTTTAAATAAAACCATGTTTCACTTTTGTTCTGGTTTTATTGTATTGAATGCTTGGTTTTTGTGTATACCACCCTAAAATCCTCTTCGGGATAAAAGCACGGTCCATACATTTATAGAATGAATAAAATAAATTAAGATAGTGGACATGTATACTGCTCCAAGTTCTTTTTAAGAAGAGTGGGGCAAAAACGCCCTAAAGATTAAAATGGCTAGAATTCCACACATACACAGAGCCAAACAGATGTTACTTTAAAGACTCGACTCGGCTGGAAGCTACAAATTTGTTTTGCGTGCCAGAAATGAATGGCACTCACACTCCTCCTCCACTCTTGGTTACCCCAAGCTTTCATTAGGCAGTATAACGTTGCTGCTATCGTTAAACAATCAGGAGTCAGAAAATACTTGCCGACCAACTGCAAATCATCTACCAATAGAAACAGATCTACTTTCTGCACACCCCTGCCCCCACCAACTTAATGTCAAATTTCTTTCCCATTTGCTTCACCAGGCTGGGATGAAATGATGACTGTATTTAATATGAAGCATATTGTTTTAAATAGGGGCATCTGGCATGTTTTGCTCACAATCATTCAAGGCCAAAACAGTGGCAAGCATAAAAATCTTCTGGTAAGTGCCTATAAGAGTGCTAATATATCTTATCTGACAGTTATTGACAGCATAGAGAACTCGCAAGTGGCAGACTGTCCTCATTAATAAGTACCACTTGACCCAAAAATAAGACATGATGAGTAAATGCTTTGAACAGTTTCTTTCGGCTTGGTGTGCAATATGAAATTTGTAGCGACCTCTTGGCTTTGCTTTCAGAAACATCTTTTTTTTTTCTCCCATCACCATCTTCTTTTCACCCATTATTTTAACATTTGCTCCATATGGCGCAAGAATGTTCCCTTCTACATCTGAAGGCAAAAATTCAAGGTGACATATGAAGCAGAACAGAGAAGCAGTTTAAATTGTCGTCGTCGTCGTCATGAGGACACCTGGCCTCTTGATCCACACGGATCCACAAGGTGGTTTGCAGTTAGTTAGGTCGCAACTTTTAACCAATTAATCAGTAGGATTCGTCCATTCAAAGCCTCTGGCAGTGCAATCCAGTGCGGCTGCCCATAACCCTCTGAACTTCGAGGATTATGGGCATCCAATGGAGGGCAGAAGGATCATGGAGGTGAAGGCCAATTTGGGCCGTCTAAGTCTTTTCCCCCGGAGCACGAGGAGGAGAGGCTGAGGCACCGCCAGGATACTACGTATGCTGGAAGAGTCTGTCTCCTCCCCTCCCCCCAGAATACCCACAAACCTCCGGCTCCAAGGTCGGTCTTCCGACCTCGGAGCTGCAGCTGGCATGGTTCTTTCCGTGCCAGTTGCGAGGGCAGAGGGAGGGCAGTCCAGGGTCGGGTTCCCAGCTCTGACCTCGGAGCACATTTCCGAGGTTGGAGCTGGGATTCCGGCCTCTCCTATGGCCATCTAAACTCTGTCTAGCAGCCATGGGATTGCGCATCATCATCATCATCATAATGATGACAATGACAATGACAATGATGATGATGACGACGCGACAACACCTGGCCTCTTGATCCATATGGATCCACAGTTAGGCTGCAACTTTTAACCAACTAATCGGTGGGATTCATCAATTGACTACAAAGGTGCCCCAATTAACTGGGCAGCAAAGTTTCTCTCTCTCTCTCTCTCTCTCTCTCTATATATATATATATATATATATGACACGGAATAATGGGCTCAAGTTACAGGAAGCCAGATTCCAGCTGAACATCAGGAAATTTCCTGACTCTTAGAGCAATAGGACAATGGAACTAACTACCTAGGGAGGTGGTGGGCTCTCCCACCCTGGAGGCATTCAAGGTGCAGCTGGCCGGCCATCTGTCAGGGATGCTTTGACCTGGATTTCTGCATTGAGGAGGGGGTTGGACTCAATGGCCTTATAGGCCCATTCCAACTCTACTATTCTATGATATTATTTTTAATTTAGGTACTTTTACTATTTGTTTTTCTTTGTATTATTTATTTATTTATTTATTTAATACATTTTTATACCACCCAATAGCCAAAGCTCTCTGGGCGGTTTACCACAGTTAAAACCATAAAATGCAATATAAAATAAATATAAAATTTAAAACCACAGATTAAAAACAAACAGCAGAGCTAGCAGCAGCAGTTACAATAACAGAGTTAAAAACAACTACAAGAATAAAATGATTAAAATGATTAAAATGCCTGGGAGAATAGAAAGGTCTTCACCTGGCGCCGGAATACAAAGTAGGCACCAGGCGAACCTCTTTGGGGAGCTCATTCCATAACAGGGGTGTCACAGCAGAAAAGGCCCTCCTTAATTTGTATGGTGCCATCACTGCACATTGCCAGGGCCAACATGAGACATTTGGCTGCCCGAGGTGAAGGCCAAGATGGAGGCACACACACCCATTCCATGTAATTCAACACCGGCCATGGCATTTCATCTCTTGTCACACCCGAGGGTGGCAGGTTAGTTTCGGGGACACAGGACAAGCACCCACATCTCTGTCCTTCAACACAGGGGAGTGGCTTTTGAGCTCAGGGAGAACAGCTGCCGGCGTGCCCCCACCACCACCACCACCACCACCACCACCATCTGCTGCCTGAGGCAGTCAGCTTGCTCTGCCTCATGGTAGGGCCGACCCTATGCATGGCACTTTACAGGTTACAAGAAGACCAGCCCTTGCCCTGAGGAGTTTGCCATCTAAAATTCAACAGGGGGGAGGCAAAGGAAGGGGAGGGAAGCAGATAGGAGGTAAACAGGGAAGGCATATGCAATGGTTTCGGTTACACGTGCTTAGGCTAAATTACTTCTAAAAATGACAGATGGCAAGCAACATCTTAAGAGAGACATTCCATCTTCTCCCTCAGAGAGGAGGGAATGCCTCTTCCAAGATTTAAGGTGCAATCCTATGCAAGTTTAGACAGAAAAAAGGCCTACAACTCCCAGTGTATGCTGGCTGGGGCACACTGGCTGGGGCACACTGGGAGTTGTAGGCCTTTTTTCTGTCTAAACTTGCATAGGATTACGCCCTTAGCCTGCTATCTCACACACACATGCATGCATAGGTCATCTAAAAACAAAGAACACATGCCCTTCCATTCAGAGCTATTGTTTTCTTTATATGCAAATGTAATCAGTTTACTAAATCCTGCACGATTAAAGTTTCTTTTATCAAGCGGTACATACAACAGCTTGAAGTCGCAGCAAAAACAATGTCAGGAAAACAGTATCAAATGATCAAATGAAATGTTAACCAACACAGCAAGCAGGCAAAGCCAACCAAACCCCAGTAAAAGAGCAGCAGCAATAGATACTCAGCTTAAGGAGCCCCTGCAAAGCTGTGTTAAGAGCACACGTTTTTAGAGTAAAAAGAAGAAATGATGCATGCAGGAGAAATCCAAAGTGTTTTGAGCTCTCTAGGTCTTCACTAGGAGAAGTGTTAAGTGTTAAATTTAAATCTCGAGGCGAAGGAATCTAAAGGCATTCACTTTGTTTTGAAAAAGCATTTCCTTATCAAAAGAACACATGCTCTAAATGAAATTTCCTCCCTTATTCTCAGAAGGCATCATATAGTAAAGAAGATAGAGCAAGCTCCACTTTGATTGGAACAAATCATGGGTTTAAAGTGCTGGGAATTACAAATTACATACAATTCTCTTTCAAAGCAGAGGTTTGAAGAGGAAACGAAAATAAATATCTTGCAAGGCTTGTTCTTGTAGCTATTTTGGATGACAACTCCCATAATCCCTCAGGCTTGGCAATGCTGGCTGGGGCTTATGGGAGTTGTAGTCCTAAACATCTGGAAAGCACCAGGTTGCCTACACCCTAAACCTGGTTGCCTACCTGGACACTACGGTCAACACTGAGGCCTTCTTCTGAGTGCCACCACTGAGGGAGGCTTGGAGGGTAGCAATAGAGGAAAGGGCCTTCTCAGTGGTGCCCCCCCGTTTCATGGAATGATCTCCCTGCTGAAGCCCACCTGGTGCCAACTCTGTCATCTTTTCGGCACCCAGAAGACTGCCCTCTTCTCCTAGGCATCTGATCTAATGGCACTTAAGGGTGTTTGATGGCCTGTGGCTCACACTGGCTCAGCTTGTCTGAGCGTGGAAAGCTAAGCCGGGTCAGGCCTGGTTATTACTTGGATGGGAGACCCCTCCCCTAGTTTCCTGCATTGAGCAGGGGGTTGGACTCGATGGCCTTGTAGGCTCCTTCCAACTCTATGATCTATGAAATCTATGATGGGGCATTTGTGTCAGCTGCTTTTGTCAGGTCTGATTTTACTGGAATTGTTCTTGCTCTTGAAGTGTTGCATATTGAAAAGAAAATAGGTTGTTTTCATGGTGTTTTTTTTTTTTACTGTATTGTGTTTTGTGAATTGTTCTGAACTGCCCAGAGAGCTTTGGCTATTGGGCAGTATAGAAATGAAATGAAATGAAATCATCATCATCCACACCCATTTAGCATCATCCTTCCCATCTTTGGACATGGCCCGTCTTAAAGAACCAATTTAGGTTGAAGGGTTTGCTACATTCCAGTCCATGCATTAGCACAATTTCCTCAAAGTATCCTGAATAACCCCGAATTCCTTCATAAAGATTTTCATAGATTTCAATAGAGTTGGAAGGGGCCTACAAGGCCATCGAGTCCAACCCCCTGCTCAATGCAGGAAACTAGAGGAGGGGTCTCCCACCATCCAAGTAATAACCAGGCCTGACCCTGCTTAGCTTTCCATGCTCAGACAAGCTGAGCTTTTTGCTTTTTAAATAAACAGTGTGGAGAGTGTTATACATATTTAGAACAGAAAGAAATAAAGAAAGAACTCTACATCTGACCGTACTCACTCACTTTGATCACAGCGTCAGATATATAAAAGGCAATGTTATATATACCGGCAGATATTAACTAACTTGAGTCAAATGTATGTGTTTCACATGAAAAAAAAAAAAGTGGAAAGATTTAAACAGGGACTAAATTAATTGGATTACAAGCAGTTTGCTTATGCTCAAAGGGATCAGGTTACATAAAGTCCCAGAGAGAACGCATTGGAGGGAAAAAAAAATATTCTCAGCCAAGAAAATAAAATAGTAGGGTGTATTTTTCTCCAGTACCAACCTGGCCTCCCAGGACCCTTGGAAGGTAGAGAACAGATAAGGCAAAGCAAATAAACCCTAATTAGCAATGCAAGAGATAAATCTGGAAAACACGCTAGATAAAATTCCATTCTAATTCAATAGGTCTTGTCCTAGCAGAACAGAGTTAAATTTATGAAGCATGGGAGGGATCCAGTTCAGTTCAAGGTCAATCAAGGTGCTGATCGATTTTGGTGAGAATTAATGCATGCCCCTGTGTTTACTTGGGCTTTTTTTAGGCGGGGGGGGGGGGAATCTGTTTTACATTCTGTAGCCTAAGAAGAACTTTCAGTGAGGGACATTCTGGTGCAGTGGCTAAAGTCTACATTAGCTGCTATTCACTATGATAGCTAGATGGCTATTTGCGATATGTATTGTACACTGCCCAGAGAACTTTGGATATTGGGCAGTTTAAAAGTACAGCAAGGAAGTAAGAAAATATGCAAATGCAACCTCCACATCACACTGTCAGTCTGCTTCTCAGGATGTAAGGATGCATGCCTCCAGAAAGGGCAGTAGCATCGGCGAAGGTGGGAGGGCGGGTGGGATAATGCCCACCTTTGCCTTCGCCGCTGCTGCTGCCCTTTCGCTCAGAAGGGCAGCAGCACTGGCGAAGATGGAGGTGCCTCCTCCTCCCACCCTCGCCCCGGATGAGCCCCACTCTGCATCTGCCACCCGTCGCCGCCCTCTTCCAAGTGGGAAGCGGGCACGCGTGTGGCCGACGCCACTATGCCAGTGTCAGCGGGCGCCCCCTCATGTGCCCATGCCTGACACTGGTGCAGCGGTGTCAGCCACATGTGCACATCCTCCTTCCCACTTGGAAGAGGGTGGCGGCAGGCGGCAGGACACAGTGAGTGGGGTTCGGGGTGGGGGTGGGAGAAGGAGGTGCCTCTGCCTTCGCCGATGCTGCTGCCCTTTCGGACAAAAGGGCAGCGGCCTTGGCAAAGGTAAAGGGGGGCGGGATCCAGTCGGCCAGGTGGGCTGCAGTGGTGCAATAAGCTGCAGTGATCGTGCGAACTTGGTCACATACCGCAAATAGTGATAGGAGGGGGGGAAATCAATTTAGAAGCTCAGTTTTGAAATCAGTTTTTAAAACTAGTGGGTATGTCTGGGCCAGAGTGAAAGGTAGGTGATCAAGCATGGTGAAGAGAAGGAGCAACTCCAGGGGGCTCCTTGGCTGGGCGAGGCTGGTGGCTCCAATGGCAGTGGGGTGGTGTATCCATTCTGGGTTTCAGTCTGAACTTTTAAGAAGCTATCTATGGTGCTGAACCTAAATGGGGCTGGGGTTCAGCACCATGGATCGCTCCTTAAAAGTTCAGGCTGAAACCCGGAGTGGATACACCACCCCACTGGCATTGGCGCCAGCAGCCTCCATGACGATGCCGGCCCTGGGGCAGTTGATCCTCCTGGGCATGGTGATTTTTCTCTGGGGAGCGGGCAGTGAGTGGTGGTTAGAGAGAAGTTGTGGTGGTTTGAGCCCCTGGAGAATGCAAGGGCCTGCCTCAGCATGAGCCTGTCTCAATGTGCATTTTTCTAAATGGAATGTACCCATTAGTTGTCAAAACGGAATTCAAAACCCGAGCTTTTAAATCGAACTGAGGTCTACAACTACACTTTAACTTATAAACTTTGATCTTTGTGGTATCAGCACCACCGTCACTGCCATTCTTTGGCTTTTCTTTTCTTTTCCTAGGTCATTTCCCCCCAAATCAAGCCCAGCTGCAGCTTGCTAAATTCATGCAAACCGAATGGGAGTTTGAAAAGTGTTTTTTTCCCTTTTTTTTTAAGGGTGAAATA
Source organism: Shinisaurus crocodilurus (assembly GCA_021292165.1). Taxonomy (NCBI): domain Eukaryota; kingdom Metazoa; phylum Chordata; class Lepidosauria; order Squamata; family Shinisauridae; genus Shinisaurus; species Shinisaurus crocodilurus. Next base: position 11,730,414 of record CM037883.1, on the reverse strand, counting down.
AAACTTCAAAAGGTATAAGTGGCCACCTGCAAAACTCCCAGGGTGCCTTTGATCTAAGAAACAATGGCTCATAAAGGAAGAAGGAAGGGGAGGAGGGGAAAAAAAGACCTTCTCTTGTATTTCTATAAAGTAATGAAAGGAAATTATCTTCCATTTCCTTTCAGTGGCTTATAATGATTCAGATTAGCATTTCAGAAGAGTTGGGATGTAAATAATTCTTTGAGGAGCTATAAAGATGAGCCCAGGCTGCTTAGCAATGTAGATTGCAAGCCTTTTTACACAGGGAGCATATTATTTTCTGTGTTCTTTACAATACCTAGGATGCTACATAAAAGTTAAATAGGAGGGGGAGAAAAAGTTAACATATTATCCACTTGGCTATGATAACAACTTCGTAGGGATGGAGGAGAAAATTGTTTGGTTCACATTTTAATGCAAACTTTGAACCAATTTGCAAACTAAAACTCAATTATTCCTTGAAATTTGTAGTCTCCAAATTTTATAATGGAGTTCTCCAATTTAAAAAAAAAAAAAAAAAACTACATAAAAATGTGTATATTAGGGGGGAAGTGCACAAAAAAATGCATATATTAGCAAAAAAAATAACATTAAAATGCATCATATTAAGGAAATTACTTGCACAAAAAGTATACTTCATTTATTTATTTTTATTTATGATGATTATTACACTTATGACTTGCCTTTTTTCCTCTATGGAACACAAGGTAGCTTACATGTTCCTACTCCTCGCTATTTTATCCTCTCAACAACCTTGTGAGGTAGGTTAGGCTGAGAGTCAGTGACTGGCCCAAAGCCACCTAGGGAACAATCCTATGCATCTTTAGACAGAAAAAAGGCCTACAACTCCCAGTATTCCCTAGCCAGCATGGCTGGCTGGGGAATGCTGGAAGTTGAAGGATTTTCAACTTCCTAGTGAGCTTCATGGCCGAGCAGAGAACTAGAACTCGGATCTCCGGCATCCCAGTCCAGCGCTCTAACCACTACACCACACTGGTGATTAGGCAAGACTGCATACAAAAAAATGTGTGTGTTAGGAGAAGTGCACACAAAACAATGCATATGGATTTTCATGCAGAGTTCAGGAGAAACAGAACTTAAGACTGGGGGAAATAAAGAACTCGGAGAAACCAAAATTGACAGATTTGTCCATCCCTAGACTACCAAGAAGCATAAGAACATCCATGATGGAGGTAGTTCCTACAGTGGTCCCCAAAAGGAAAGAGCATTTCTGGACTGCCACCATCACCAGCCAAGATGCTGTAAGAACTCAAGTGTCCTCCTCCAGCCAGGTTGTAGGGCAGTGGTTCTCAACCTTTTTTGCCCCATGCACCCTTTTCACCATATGTCAGAATGTCATTCCCCCTTTTCCAAGATTGTCTGACTCAAAAGTTGCATTCCAAATAATATGCATATGATATATAATAACTATAAATGGAACATTTCCACAGATAACAAGTGAAATATTTATCTTTATTTTTAATTTAATCTGTGCCATACAATAAGGTGTGATGTCCTGTAGATTATGTACAATCTGTAGAATTGTAATTTGTAGAAAGATCAGTATTCCAACAGTTTGAGTCTGTGGTCCCAATTCCCCCCCCCCGAAACCCTAAAAATTCCCCCCCTGGGGGGAATTCCCCACTGGTTGAGAACCCCTGTTGTGTTGGGTTTTGCATAGGCAGAACGAGATTACCACCTGACATCGAGATTATCACCTGACCTGGTGGGTGTCACTTGAGTTCAAGTATACAAGGTCTCTGGTCATGAGACATAGTCTCGAGGTGATGTGACTCAGCAACCTTGAACAGGTTTGAAGCAGTCAACATGTTGATGAATAGGTTATACAACTGGGGTGAGTAATGTCCTATTTATAAGTGCAGGGTCTGTGGTATAAAAGCTAACACAGTTGCTGATAGCTTCACTTGCTCTCCTCTCTTCCACTTGCTGTCTCTCGTCTCGACACGACATGTGTATTGTTCTGGACTTCACTTCATCTAGCCTTACCACTGGGGTATAGGATTTGAGTCTGCAATGATGTAGTGAGTAGAGATGCATTGCTTGCCTTAATCCCATGTAATTGGGTCTTACAAATAAACTCTTTAATCTTTATTAACTGCTGTTATCTCCTCCTTCCGCCTGCGTGACTGGGACTGAGGGTCATTAGCTAGGGGAGCTTTTGAACCCGGGTCAGTCCAGCTCTCACATGTTGTAGGGGGGAACTGTTCTGCACTCTGCTGCTAAGCGGAAGAACACGGCTCTCAGCACCGGTTCTTAATGGCAAGATTGCCAGCTTTCACACCCACCCCTGCAATTGTCTCTTCAAACATCAGTTTGACCTACAGGAATTAACTGATGGTGACGTTGAGTTCCATGCCATCAAAAAGTTTGACAGTCTTGATTTCTGCATATCAAACCTCTGTTTAAAGCAGGGGTGCAGAACCGCAGGTCCAAGGGGCCAAATCCAGCTCTCTGGGGTTCCTCAGATGGCCCACCCCACCCCCTTTCCCCAACCACCGATTGTTGGTTGGTTTTCCAGGTTTTGTGCAGTTTTTCCCACATTCAAAAAGGTTGAAATGCCTCTTCTAAGGATCAGTTACTCGCAGTAAGAGCTTAAATACTGGGATATATTTTTTTTGTATTTTTGCCCTGCTGACTTTGGCCCTGCCCATCACTGGAATGTGCTCCCCCCCCCCGCCGCCCAAGAGGTTCTCTGACATGGAATTTGGTCCTCTGGATGAAAGAAGTTCATCAGCCCTGGTTTAAAGGGACATGTCAGGCTGGTTTTGTTTGTTTTTTTCAAGAGATGGGCAAGCCCTCTGAAACTCTCCTTAGATAGGCTTGGGAAGGTTCTGATTTTCCCTTAAAAATAAAAAGAAATAAATCAAAGAAATCTCTCCTGCCCGCCCCGCCCCCCCCCCCATGCCGGCCCTCCCAAAATGCAATCTGCACCTCTTCCCCTCCCCGGAATCGGTGGTAGTGTGGGAACAGCAGCAAAGGTGAGCTGTGGTGAAAAGGTGGCTAGAACTGGAATTGCCTGTTTTGCTGCCCAAGCCCGGGCTAGAATTATAGTTCCCAAAGTAGGAACATAGGAAGCTGCCTCATACTGAGTCAGACCATTGGTCCATCCAGCCCAGTATTGTCGACACTGACTGGCAGCGGCTCTCCAGGGTTTCAGGCAGGATTCTTTCCAAGCCCTACCTGGAGATGCCGGGGATCAAACCTGAGACCTTCTGCGTGCAAAGCAGGCGCTCTATCACACTGAGCTATGGCCCCTCCCTACAGCACCTGGTATTCCAAGGCGGTCACCCATCCAAGTACTCACCAGGCCCAACCCTGCTTAGCTTCCGAGATCAGACGAGACTGGGCTGTTCAGGGCTGTTCAGATGTCAAAGTCTCTGACAAGGCTCCTGGCCCTTAGCACACTGTCAGCTGGGGTGACAGGATGACAGAGAGAAGGATGAGATTCCTCCCTTGCCCTCTCACCACTTGCCTTTGCTGCTGCCTCCATACCACTGCCAATTTAAGAGAAGGGAAGGATCTGTTTGGGACAGGCAAGGAGCCCTGGGGGAAGAAGAAGGGCAACAGAGATGAGTGTAAGGAAGCCATGGATTCTTCTCCAGCTCAGATCAAACTCCAAGCTGGAGAAGAATTTTGGGGCCTTGTAAAATTCACCTCTCTTTTGGAGGCAGGCTTTACACACACACACACACACACACACACACACACACACACTTCAGTTCTGAGCCTGGTTCAGTAGAATTTCCCCAACAGCTCTTCTTTTCTGTTCTTTTTTCCTGACCCGCTGACAACCCGACTGGAGGGGAGGCGCAAGCTATGTTCCTATGCTGCCCAGAAATCACCACTCACTGTAATTAGCTAAGCAGCTAAGTAGACAGCACAAGCTCATGGAATTGTATTACCTGGAATCAAATAGAGATGTGAAAGCTCAGGGAGAAAAAAACAGGAGGGGAAATCATTTTTTTTAAAACCCTTTTTTTCCCTAAGGACAAAAAATGTCCCTGGGGACGGGACGGGACATGTTTGTTTGTTTTTCAGGAAGGGGGTCCTTTTTTTTCCAGCTGGGCCTTCACATGTGTGGTTAAAAAAAAAACTATACTGTAGTCAAGAAAAAGATTGGCTTGCTAAATTTATATCTGTTATAAGTGCAAATATTTCCTTGGGAAATGTGACAAGGTTGTGTTGGAGCCTAGCAAGCTAGTTACAAACAAAAAAGCCACAATGAAGTCTTAAGTGTCTGTTATTGGACCTATCCATAGAAAGACTTCTTGTTTGAAGGTGAGAATTACCCTGGAGGCAGGGGTGGAAAAGAAACATTTTTAGATTGCTTCTTTGGTGCAGAATCTAGATTGGATCTTCTATTTTAACATGGTGCGTCATTGGAGAGAAAGGGCCTCATTAAAAGCCAAAATGATATATTGTATCTGTTAATCAATGGTGTGGAAAATGCTTTATGTCCTAGTTTCAAAGTGTTGAAATGTATCTCTTAAGGATCGATATTGTTACCAAGGAATTAAAACAAAATCAATAGCAGGCATAGACTTTCATTTTGGTTACAAATCATTAGGTTCCAGCATTTTTAAAACTTTTTTTAACTACAAAACAAAAACCTCACTAGAAAATTGGCTTTAAGAAGTAAACTTTATACAAACAGACCCAGTTAACCTATGCAGCTTTTAGTAAAGTTTTCCCCACAAGGCTTCATTTTGCTGCTGATGGTCAATCCAGGAGAGCAGATGCACTGAAGAAATGTCAACATCTTAGAGGGCCACAGGTTCCGAACCCCTAAACAAGATGGACTTGATATGATCCAGCAAGGCAATTTATGTTCCAAAATCTTTCCAAAAGAGGTAAAGAGTGGGTTTACAAAAAAAGGGGGGGGGAGACCTTCAAAATATGCCACAAAATATGCCACAAAACAGACGTGTTGTTCCATTAAATATGCAGCATTGTGATATATCAAATGTTATACTTTTTAATCTGACAAACACCAAAATCCACACACCTGAGGTGTAAGATTGTCATGACCCACAAGGCCAAGAAGATTGCTTTCATTTGTTTCATTCTTAAATGCCAAGCTGGCTGGAGGCTAATTTTGTTCTCTTCCCAATCTGTCTAGCCATTTGATATTTCCTAGAACTCTTTGCCTCCGCGAGAGCAGTTCAGTAGCCTCAGGAGGGTGAGGATGTTAAAGCTTAGATTATTTCACAGAAGATTTCACAGCTAAGCTTCGGGCAGATATTTCTGCCCCCGATGTTCTTTGGTACACACGATGTAATCAGTCATATTGATGGATGCAGACAATGGCTATCCATTTAATGGACACAAATAATGAATGGCTTTATTCCCACCTAAATCCCCTCTTGTGGTGCCTCATCCTAAGGACCCTGAATAGTCCTATGGTAATGATCTGGTTAGGGATGCATGAGGAATCTATTTGTGGGGTGGAAATCTGTCAATTTCCTTGATTTGGCCCCCCAGATTCTGGTTCGCTACCCGCACGCTGGTGCCGATTCACTGCCGTGCAAGTCAAGCCAGCTCACGGACCTCCATCTATAAGATGGACCATGATTTGCTGAGTTTGCTGATTGGAAGTGGGCGGGGAAACCTGGTGAGCTCAAAGGAGCTGGATTTCCCAGTTCTGGCTCCCCGTGAAGCCATCAATCGCTGTTTCCATGCAGGTAGGCTTGAAGATTTGCCCATGGCCATCCAACAGGCCTGTTGCAGAGGTGAAGCTTGAGTGTGCCTTCATGCTGACAGCACACGATCTAAATAAAATTATCATAGTTTTATATCTATACCCAAAGTGGCATATAAGAACCAAAGGATAGACCCAATGAACTCCATGGAACTCAACTTAGTCATCATGAGTAATTTAAGTCCAATTCATTTCAATGGATCTACTCTGACTAAATCTGACTTTGCTCCCTGTGAGAAATCCTATGGCATTATGGGTTTCCCTAGACATCTGATGGGGAGCAGCCATCTGTGGGAGTTTTAATGCTGCAAACCCTCATCTCAGGCTGAGGCTGGTGGTTCCACTGTCATTGGGGCAGTGTGTCCACTCTGGGTTGTAGTCTGAACTTTTAAAGAGCTATCCATGATGCTGAACCTATTTTGTGGCTAGGATTCAACAGCATGGATAGTTCCTTTGAAATTTAAACTAAAACCCGGAGTGGATACACAGCCCTGCTAACATTGGAGCCACCCGCCTCCACTGGGCTCAGCCTATTATCAGGGGAGGCTGGCAACTCCTATTTCAGTGGAGCTCCTCATGGTCCTGCCCCTAACATAAGATTAGACAGGCAGGTACCTGAGACAGCACCTTTTCAGCCATGGCAGCTCAGTAGAAGAACGCTCTCAGTGACGGTGACCTAGGGATGTGCCAAAACAGGAAAATCCGGCTCGTTCAAGCTCAACAGATTTCCTGCCCACTTCTGATCCAATGATTGGAAGCCAGCAAAGTTGGGGGGGATTGTGGACTTCCGTCTCTAAGGCAGGCTGCAATTTGCGCATTTTTCCTAACCACTAAGGAAATTTGCGCAAAATCATCCAATTTACGCAAATTGGCACCTGAAAACCATGTGGTTCTAGTGCGATTTGTGCACATCGCATTGATCGCACTAGATCTGTGTGTTTTTTGGATGCTGCTTAGCGTTTTTTTTTATAATGCACAAATCACAGCCCAATTATTAGAGATGGAAGTCTGCGAGCTGGCTCAGCTCGCACCACAGTGAGTCGGTGCCAGTGTGAGGCTAACGAACCAGAATCCAGGGGCCCAAATCCAGGGGGGCCCTATCAGATTCCTCACCGGGGCCATTCTCCTTTAGCCTCCTAGCATTTGCTGAAGAGACTTCATTGTTCCAGGCTCCAGCATTATTTTAGTGTTTGATTTCATTCTGCCAATTCCTGTTGCCTGTTTTAAAACTGCTGCTGTTTAAACTCATTGCATTTAGCATTCTTTTATTATTCATGTGCAGCATGTGTGTTTTACTGCACTGTACTGCTTTTTTTAAAAAAAAAATTCGGTAAGCTTCAGATACAGTTTCATAGAAAAGTGGGATGATGGTGATGTTGATCATTCTGTCTAACAGCAAACCCGGGCGGCCCTGTGTCACCCAGTTTGGAGGCAAAATGGGGCCACCCATAAAATGAAAGGGAGGTCCTAGCACAACCAGGGGGAAAGCAGGGTGAACATAAGCTTTAAAATTAGGACCACAATGATTGCTTGCTAAGGATTGTGCACGTGTATATCCTCATCTCTCTCAATGAAAGCAGTGACTGGTGGATCCAGTATCAGTGGGATGGAGTAAAGGTTCAGTCTGAACTTAAAGGGGGCTATCCATGGTGCTGAATCTAGTTTGGGTTTCAGGTTCAGCACCATGGATAGCTCCTTAAAAGTTCAGACTGGAACCCAGAGTGGATAGACCGCCCCACAGGCATTGGCACCACCAGCCTCCACTGCTCAGTGATTTTTCAGGTCCTCAGTTCTAGGCTGAGGGGGGGGGTTGTGTGTGAGAGAGAGCCTTCCTTCACCCCCTCCCCATCAAAGCTAAGTGAAGGAGAGCAAGAGGGGGTTGGACTCGATGGCCTTGTAGGCCCCTTCCAACTTTATGATCTATGAATCTATGGAGGAAAAGAGGAGAGGTAGAGGGCAGGAAAGTGGCCGGATGACTGACAGAGAAAAGAGTTGGCAGGGGGAGGAATGAAGAGTGAGGCAAGAGGGACCTGGACTTGGAATAAGGGAAAGGAAGCAAGTGGCAGAAGTGAAGAAGCCCATGACAATGTGAGGCTGCATCATTTTGTTGTAGGGTTGTCATCATCGTTGTTGTTGTTGTTGTTGTTGTCGTCGTCGTCATCACTACCTCCTTCTTCTTCTTCTCTCTTCTTCTTCTTCTTCTTCTTCTTTTCTTCTTCTTCTTCTTCTTCTTCTTCTTCTTCTGGCTTGTTCCCTGTGAGATGCCAGCCTCACTTTTGCCTTGCTTCACTTCTGCTATTCCTCTCCCCACCTTCGGAGCACCTGGGCAGCATCAGTGGCATTCCTTCTTCACCTTTTTGAGCAGGAGGTTAGGACAGATGGCCTTTGGGTGCACCCTAGTTCTATTTCTTATAGTGTATGTATTGGGTTAATCTAGAGCCCATGTTTCCAACAAGAGTCCTCAAAATGGTTTACAGCTTTCATAAACTAGATTGGATACACGAAGAAGCACAACCGATTTGGTTCTGTGGAACCCAGCCTAACTGACACGTGCGCAAGTATCTGGAGAAGCCAGATCAAAAAAGCAAGATGGAGCCACGTGAAGAGTGACATGGGGCTTCACCAACAGAGGCAGGACCATGTTGGTCTGATGATCTCTATCCCTGTAGTTAAAATCACAGGATCCCTGTTATGTATTGAATTCAACAATGCTGGAGACAAGTTATATGTTACTCATTTCTCTTTGGCCCCCCAGCCGCCTTTTCTCTAGTTGCCTTTATGATGTCAGCTGCTGCTGCTGCTCCTGCAGTTTCTTCAAATGTAAATTTTCCTTTTTCACCCTGTTTTTAACATATACTGCTCTTTCATAAACATCAATGCAGTTCAGAAGACACAGGGGAGTGTTTATTCCAAACCTTTCATTCCAGGCTCTCGGTCCCCAAAAGGGTCAAAGGGCACAGCAGTGAATACAGCACCAATTGAGATCTGTGGTTTCTTCTTTATCATGTCCCTCTTTTGCATTGTGCATGTCCCTTTCCACATTAGAGTCTGCAGAAATACTAGTAGGCATCACAGTAGAGCAACCAAATGAAAGAACAGCTGCTGGGGAAGAAAAATCACACAGTAAAGGTGGTGGGGATTACAAATGCGCAGCTTGGGAAGCTGATAAAACATCATCAGAACTAAATGTCCAAGCACTGGCAGAAGAAATTCCCTGAGCAGCCCATGATTAGTGGGAATCGCTGCGGAGATGTTTCTGAAAAGGACAGCGCATTAACGCACAATGACAAAATGCTAATTCCTGGCTCAACAAGTGACAAACAAACATTTGGACATAAATACATCCAAACATTAGGCAAAAAGATATCCATGCTGGCAGAGAGGGTGGGAGTCAAGACAGTAAAGATTTACTTCCCCAAATCCACACAATGAGAATCTGAAACAATAAGTGGTGCTTATTAATGAGCAAATGCATGGCAGGCTCCTCTTTGCAGAAATGGAAAACATGGCACTGTACCCAGTACGATTGCCACAACTCTGGAGCTAAATGATTGCAAAGGAACTCGAGGGGAGGGGGGGAAATAGCAGAAATCTTGCGCTGGCATCGAAAGAATGAATGTAATGAATGAACTCTGTGGGCCAAATGGATGTAGGCACTTCTGCAGCAGTTAAATAAGCACAGTCATCACATGCATTGCCACCATCACATGCAAAGAGAGGATCCAATCTAAGAGGAAAGGGAAAGGCAGGTGCGGAAAGCTCAACACCCTTCCCCCCCTTACTGTGGCTTACTGCTCTGCAGCTTCTCTCCCCAAGGATTCTTCTCTGAGTTGAGGACATGTCCATTACGTGGAGCCCAAGGATGAAAAGCACCAGGAAAGAGGGAAAGGGGTGGGACAGTTTTGCACTCTTCTTCACCACCACCACCACCACCACCACCACCATCTTTTGTTTTTAAAATAAGACAGACACTCTATGACAGTGTTCTCCAACCTTGGGTCCCCAGATGTTTTTGGTCCTATAACTCCCAGCATGCCCCAGCCAGCGTAGCTGGGAGTTGTAGGACAAAAATATCTGGGGACCCAAGGTTGGAGAACACTGATATAGACCCACACTGTCCTTTCCCTTGCTCCATTTGTAACATCTAGTACAACAAACCCCATCTTATAACATAATGATGTTGTGTGTTTCTCCACATCTGCATTGGCTCCTGCTGGCATGAGCAGGGAAATTCATGTTGCAATAGCCCTTAGTAAGTGTTTTCCAGTGAAGAAATGAATGTCCATGGGGCGTGGGGGTGTTATGCAGCAGCAGAGTGCAAGAACAGACCATTTATTTATTTATTATATTTATACCCCGCCTTTATCCTGCAAGGAACCCAAGGCGGCTTACATAATCCTCATCCTCCTCTCCATTTTTATCCTCACAACAACCCTGTGAGGTAGGTTAGGCTGAGAGTCAGTGCACTGGCCCAAAGTCACCCAGTGAGTTTCATGGCTGAGCGGGGAATAAAACCTGGATCTCCCGAGTCCCAGTCCAACACTCTCACCACTACGCCACACTGGCTCTCAGACCATAGCTTAGCCATCTACATTGTTCAGGAAAGGACCATAGCTCAGCAGAAGAGCACATGGTTTGTATGCAGAAGGTCAATCCCTGATATCTCCAGATTTATTCATTTTTTAAAGGATCAAGTGCAGGTGATGGGAAAGTCCTGACTCTGCTTGAGACCATGCAGAGATGCTGCCAATCAGAGTAGACAAACACTGGGCTAAATGGACAAATAGGGTGGATCCAGGTTTAAGCTGAATCAAGTGTGCTGACAGAAGTAGCCTCCTCCGCCTCCTCCTTCCCCTCAACCCCCCTGAAAATGCTACAGAGTCGAGAGACCCTGCTGAATGGGGTGAGCTGTGGTGTGGGAGGGAATCCCCAAAAATTGGTCAGAGGGACCATCCATGATTATAGCCCTTCCTCTCACAGAAGGTCCCTTACTATATCCCAGAGTATTTACTTCAAAGGAAGGAAATGGGTTGAGATTAAGGCTGTTAGGTTTTCCTCTCATAAGGCTGGAAGCAATTCCTCCATGAGGAAAGGTTGCAACAGCTGGGATTGTTTACTTTAGAAAAACAGCAAGTAAGGGGAGACATGTCATAGAGGTGTACAAAATTATGCATGGTGAGGAGAAAGTAGACACGGAGGCATTTTTTTGCCCTCCTTCATAATTCTAGAACCCAACAGGGTCATCCAATTAGGCTGATTGGTGGGAGATTCAGGACAGATCAAAGGAAGTATTTCTTCATACAGCATATAGTTAAACTATGGAATTCACTTCCACAAGATGTAGTGATGGCCACCACTTTGGATGGCTTTAAACAGGGATTGGACAAATTCATGGAGGATAAGGCTTTCAGTGACTGGGTTCAGACAACACAATAAGCCACACTCAAGGGTTGAGTATGGGTTGAGTGTAGGTTGTTGTTGAAACCTGGGTTATTGTATTTATTTATTTATTTAATACATTTTTATACTGCCCAATAGCCGAAGCTCTTTGGAGGCAGGTGGCTACCAGGAGGAGGGCCTTTTCTGCTGTGGCACCCCAGTTTTGGAATGAGCTCCCCAAAGAGGTTTGCCTGGCGCCTACTTTGTATTCTTTCCAGCGCCAGGTGAAGACCTTTCTGTTCTCCCAGGCATTTTAATCATTTTAATCATCTTAATCATCTTAGATTTCATAGATCATAGAGTTGGAAGGAGCCTACAAGGCTATCGAGTCCAACCCCCTGCTCAATGCAGGAAACTAGAGGAGAGGTCTCCCATCCAAGTAACAACCAGGCTTGACCCTGCTTAGCTTTCCACGCTCAGACAAGCTGAGCCAGCGTAAGCCACAGGCCTGTATCTTAATCATCTTAATCATCTTAATCTTGTAATTGTTTTTATTCTGTTATTGTAACTGCTGCTGCTAGCTCTGCTGTTTGTTTTTAATCTGTGGCTTTAAATTTTATATTTTATATTGTATTTTATGATTTTAACTATTGAATGTGCTCTGTGCCACCGAGTTCACCTGTTCCTCAAGTGACAGTTGTGGATCCAAGAGCACCCCCAAGCTACGAACCTGATCCTTCGGGGGGGGGGGGGTGCAACCCCATCCAGAACTGGTTGAATATCACTTAGCCAGGCAGACAAACCACCCACTAACAGTACCTCCATCTTATCTGGACTGAGTCTCAGTTTATTAGCCCTCATCCAGTCCATTACTGTGTCCAGGCACTGATTCAGAACAGCCACTGCCTCACCTGGATTGTCTGAACCCAGCCAAGATAAGAAACCATGGTGAACAACCCACATGGTGAACCCATTCCAACAATAAACCATGGATTTTCTTCATGAGTTGTTCATAGTTAACAAGCCATAGTTTGTTTGCACAGCTGGGTTCAGACAACATAACGCACGTTTCAACAACAACCCATGGTTCAATGACAACCCACACTCAACCCTTGAGTGTGGGATATCGTGCTGTATGAACCCAGTCCTAATAGCTACCGTATATGCTATCTCCAGTATCAGAGGCAGTATGCCTATGTACACCAGTTGCTGTGGAACATGGGTGGGAGGGTGCTGTCGCACTCATGTCCTGCTTGTGGGTTTCCCGTGGGCAGCTGGCTGGCCACTGTGTGAACAGAATGCTGGACTAGGTGGACCCTTGGTCTGATCCAGCATGGCTCTTCTTATATTCTTATGCAGTCTGAGGAAAGAAAATATGTACATATTTATAAAACTATTACTGCTTTTCATTATGAAATAATCCCAAAGAGAGTACAATACAGTCAAACAAAATACAATTGAATCATAGAATAAACCAGTAGAATCAGGGAGAGCGCGCATATGAAGATAGACTAGTGATTCACAAAACATAGCAACACAAATGCAATCAAAAGCCTGGGTGAACGAATGGGTCTGCAGTCAGCAATAAAAGGTTACACAAAACTCAGCACTGACCGTAACTGAGGCAGGAGAAAGTTCCACAGCCAGGCTGGCTGTATTGAGAGAAGGCCATCTCTCAGATTGCCGCATATCAAATCCCTGTCATTTGTGTTGCTGTCAAGAGGGCATCTCCACTAGATGTTAATATTCGGGCAGGTACATAAGAGAGAAATATGGCTCTAAAAATTGGAACCCTTGGAACTATTAAAAACAGAAAATGTTGGCAATTGCACATATTTGACAAGGAGAACATTCCAGATTCTTATCAAGTAATAGCTGTTGTTTGCAATGTATGATGGACAATAACTATTTAAAAAATTGAACCAAGGGGAAATGATCTTCTGATTTATAATCAGACACTACCGTACTCGTACAAGAAGAGGATGGCCACCTAACCAATACTCTGGAAATATTGAAGGGAAAGGTTGTATGGCTTATTTTTCTTAAAACAAACTGTGTCCCAAAAGATCAGAAATGAGAACATTTATTCCTGTAAGTAATGAGGTATTTACAATAAACCAGAATGGCTATTTAAGAGATAGATACTGTATTGAATGCATTGTACCCAACGCTACTGTCTTTACTCCATTCTTCAAACAAAGGATACTCATTCCGTCTCTCTCCCTTGGAAACAATTATTTTTGCTGCTGCCGCTGAACAAGCCTGAGTGTGCATTGTGTAGAATTCAGGGACAATCAGCCACACAGTTGTTTAAAATGGATACAGAGAATGAGGGAATAATAGACATAAATGCCCTTACTTCCTGCTCAAGGCTGAGTTGCTTTTTTCAATTCATAACAGGGATGTGGTGGCCATGATTCACATAATATAGCAACAAGCTGTCCTATGGTTGCCCCTGGTCAATTAAAAAAACGGAGAGAATCTAAACTTTACAATAATGACATAACCTAAGACTTATCCGGTTGGCTTTCATTCTTCACTGGAGAAAGAAAGAGGGGATAATCATCTCATCCCCACTTACTTCTGCAAAGGTCTAGAACAGCCCAGGTAAGTTAATAGGAACCGGCCAATGGGAGAGGGCTGAGATTGGGCACTGTAGTAGGCCCCAATCTGTTCTGGGTTCCAGGTTACTTTGCTGAATGCCTGGAGGGTGTTTGATAAAATAATCCAAAGAAACTGAATTATTTCCAAAGTGGATGGGGAAAGGGCAGGGGTCTGCTAACACTAATAGTTTTGCAATGTGGATCACTGGGCTTTTGTTTTTTTTCCCATAAGACATTATTCTGTACATTTCTTTTTTTAAAAAGACAGATTTGCTACTTGAGTAGAGCAGATTTGAGTAGAGCCCTTTAAAAAAAAAAGAAAGAAAGCAAAACCTCTCACTAGAAATGAAATGAAGGAAGGAATGACTGATGTTCTATTTTTGAAAATGTACAAATAAAATTTCCATCACGGAGATTCTGGAGATTGTGCTCTACCAGCTATGTCTCCTCCCTGATAGCAGATGAAGCTGTCTTCTATGGAGTCAGCTGACTGGTCCATCTAACCCAGTACTGTCACCTGTGCTTAGGCTGCAGGGAACTTTCCACGACCTGTTTCCTGAGATCCTTTTAACAGGAGATGCCAGGGATTGAACCCGGGACCGTCTGCATGCAAAGCATGTGTTTTATGCCTGAGTTATGGCTCTTTCTGGCCAACGGCTTCTGGAACTCACCACTGATAACGGTGTGCTCTGGTCCTACAGGTTCCCACTCTAGATAGGGTGGCCACTTATGAATTGCCCACAAAAGAGGACATACCGCGCTAAAAATAAGACGGTGCCAATTTGCATAAAATTTGCATGTGCCAATTTATATGCATAGATGCAAATTGGCAAACAATTATTATACTTTAGATAGAAATATGGTCCATCTCACCGTAGTGGGGAAGACTGTGACCAGGTGATGACCTGTGTGCCTGTCTGTTCAGACTACTGCCCAGAGGCTCACTGTTGATGGACAGTGGGGCTGGCAGGCAGATCCAAGATCAGCAGGGTTGTGTATCCACTCCAGGTTTTACCCTGAAATTTTTAAGGAGCTATCCATGGTGCTGAATCCTATCTCCAAAATAGGTTTGGCACCATGGGTAGCTCCTTAAAAGCCACCAGTCTCCACTCTTGATGGGCCACAGTTATTATGGTTCTTTATCTTTTAAGTAGAATTGGACAGGACAGCCTTTCAAAGAGAGGACACCTTCAAGTAGATGGCAGTCCTCTGGCAGCCCTTCAAATAGAGGTCTGTCCTCTGTAAAAGAGGACACATGGCCACCCTGAGTCTGGACCAGTTTTAGAGAGCCAGTGTGGTGTGGTGATGAGAGTGTTGGACTGGGACTCGGGAGATCTGGGTTCTAGTCTCCGCTCAGCCATGAAGCTCACTGGGTGACTTTGGGCCAGTCACTGACTCTCAGCCTAACCTACCTCACAGAGTTGTTGTGAGGATAAAAATGGAGAGGAGGAGGAGGAGGATTATGTAAGCCGCCTTGGGTTCCTTGTGGGAAAAAGGCGGGGTATAAATAGAATAAATAAATAAATAAATAATAAATAGGTTCCTACAGCCCAGTGTTGACACATCCACACACTGACATTTCTTTCCCAATTGGTATGCGGCCGGCATCAGAACTGCCTTACTTGGCTCTCTGTTATTTTATCTTGTAACTTCAGCTTTCAGCTCAATTCATGCCAACTGCAAACAAAATCCTAAAAGCTGCCCCTTCTGATGACAATGAAGTATCTTCAAGCTCCACCACCCTCCCATCACACTTCATTTCCCTTTGTGCTTTGGGGTGGTACAGCCAAGAAATCAACCACTGTGGCGATGCTTCTCCATTATTCCATCCCCGCTGGAGGAAATTAAATAGGAACACAATTGCCAGGCTTGAAGTAATCAAAATGTTGTTTGCCAAATAAACCATTGCACACTTAATCAAATCAAAGGTGCTCAGACAACAAATGCCCAAGCTACATATTTACCAACAGAAGTCACAGTGCAGGAGTAGCGCAAAATACTTTACTTTCCTTCTCTTCACTTTTATTGTCATGTACACAATTACAAAAAGAAAGAAGGAAGGAAGGAATGCCAAAGTGGAAGTTAAACAAATAAAGTGAATAGATAAATCCTAAATTGCACAATGGTAAAAAGCAGGCTCAAGAGCAAAATATGATCCCCAATGTTGACTCAACAAATGCTTTGTTGGGTGGCAGGAAGCATTATACCAGCCTTCTCCATCTGGTGCCTTCCAGATGTGTTAGACTGCAACTCCCAGCATTCCTAGACAGCATAGCCATGCTGGGAGCTGTGGTCCAACACATCTGGAGTGCACCAGGTTGGGGAAGACTGCACTATACAATACATTATAATCTTTTTGTTATCAATAATCCTTACAAACGACCCTGCAATGTTGATCAGTATTATTCTCATATTGGAGATGAGAGAACCAAGGCTGAAAGAAAGTAGCTTGCCTAAAATGACTGAGTGAGCTATGCTGGATCAGACCCAAGGCCTATCTAATCCAGCATTCTATTCCCACAGTGGCCAACTGGACATGAATGCAGTAGTTATTTTCCCCAGCAAATGGTGTTCAGAGACATAGTGATAGCCTTATCCTCCATGACATGTGCATGTTTACATGTGCATGTTCTTCACCTGGTGATGGCAACACTAAGTGATGGCTTTCATGGATGAAGCAGCCCGACCATTGATGCTCCAGAGACAGAGCTCCTAACATCTCTTCACAGCACCTCAAAGGCAATGCTTTTTAGTACAGTCAGTTCACACCTTCAGCTACCAGTTATGTGTTATGCAGCATCCTTGGGCATCTGCCAAGAGACCAGCACCCTGAAAGAGTCTACCAGCACATGAGCTGGGCCCTCCTGCTTACCCATGTTTCTTGGCTCGAATTTACTGAGCAGCAGTGGAGGGCAGTTAAGGGCAGGGATGGGGACTCGGACTCCAGGACTCGACTCGTGAGTCGGACTGAATCCCCCCTCTGACTCGAGTCAGACTCGAGTCCCAATATTTTTAATGGGACTCGAGACTCGACTCGGGACTCGAGACCAAGGACTCGTGTTCCAAAATCGTGTTCCTCAAATGCAACATGGATAGGTTTTAGGAAGTGCAGCAAGTTTATTTTTTAAAATCATTTTCCTAAAATGCAACCTTTCAGACATTTTGGGTTTGGCTGCCTCTGCCTGCCTGTTTGGGGTTCCCTGCCTCCTCTGCCTGCCTGGTTATTTTGGGTTTGTCTGCCTGGTCTGTTCTTGCCCAAATCAGTTGCAGAGTTTTGAAATAAAAAGGCACACTTGTGCCTAGAATTTATTTAAGCCACACCTCTGAAGTAGCCTTATTTTGTTGATTTTAATAGGGACTCGTGGAGTCACCTTTGGGAGTGACTCGTGAGTCACCATTTTGGGCCAAGGACTCGGACTCGAGACTCGGGTCGAAAGACTCGTGACTCGACTCGTGACTCGAAACCAAGGACTCTTCAACATCCCTGGTTAAGGGCCCACCATTTTGACATTCCCACAATGCCCCATAGCAATGCTATGGTGTGTCATTGTGGGAACATCAACAAGGCTAGCACAGAATGCAGCAGCTTGCCTGTTGTCAGGAGCTGCCCCTTTTCAGCATGCAACTGCTTTGCTGAAGGAACTGCACTGGCTGCCTATTCACTACCGGGCCAGGTTTAAGGTTCTGGTACTAGTGAACAAAGCACTAACCAACTTGGGACCAGGGTACCAGAAAGGGCACCTTCTCCCTTACCAACCTGCCCAGCCACTGTGGACATTGGGGGACATTCTCCTGGTGGTTCCACATGGACTTACGGCCCGACTGGAGTCCACTAGAAGAGCCTTCAGTGTGGCAACCCCACTTCTATGGATCTCCCTTCCTCTGGAGGTCAGGCAGGCTCCGACACTGTGTTGTCTTCAGCATCTGCTGAAGACATCTTAGTTTCAGGAAGCCTTCCTTACCGACCAGCCACAGTTTTAAAGTTATTCTGTTTTTAATGCATTGTTTTTATTCTTTTATCTATTTTATTGTTCACCACTCTGGAATCTGTCTAGATATGGAGTGGTATACAAATGCCGTAAATGCCTCTCGCCTAGACTACTGTAATGCACTCTACATGGGGTTACCCTGGAAGATGGTTCGGAAGCTACAGCTAGTACAGAACGAGGCGGCTCACCTGGTTAAAAGGCAGCCGCCGGCAGGATCACATCACTCCAGAGCTCAAGGAGCTGCACTGGCTACCAGTTGCTTGCCGAGCCGAATTCAAGGTGTTGGTTTTGACCTTTAAAACCCTATATGGCTCCGGTCCAGTTTATCTCAAGGAGCGTCTCCAGCAACACCAAGTAGGCCGCTCAACAAGATCTGCCACAGACGGCCTTCTCCTTGTCCCTTCAGCCAGAGCAGCTAGACTGGTGGGGACTATGAAGAGGGCCTTTTCTGTGGTGGCCCCCATACTGTGGAACTCCCTCCCTAGTGACCTCTGCCATACCCCCTCTCTGCTGAGCTTCCGCCACTCACTAAAAACATGGCTGTTCAGGCGGGAATATAGGGTGGGCTAAGATTTTAAATTTTTTATACTGTTTTAAATGTATTTTATTCTGTTTTTTATTGTGTTATACATCACCCAGAGCGGCCGGTTTGCCAGCCAGATGGACGATCCATAAATGTAACAAATAAATCATTAAAAAATGAATAATATAAATAAATACAGACAGACAGACAGACATAAATGGCAGGTGACTCACAGGCACCCACAGCAAATCATGCAATGGTGCAGGGAGGGCTGGACCTTAGGGCCAAAGTCCATGGCCATGCAGCCGTGCAAGTCATGCAGCCGTGCAGCCGTGCAAGTCATGCAAGTGACCACCAAGAGAGCAGCAGATGATCAGAGCAGCAGAAGCAAACTCCATTTTATTCCTGTAGTCCTGGTGGTGCTATGATTTAAGTGAGTTTAAAACACAAAACTGCACATGTTCAGAGTCTGTTTTTTTAATCAGGGTTGGCAAACAGTCTTGTTGTTGTTATTCTAACATCTCAGGAATGTAGAAGCAGCTGTAAAGCATGATGGAATAGTGGGGGGCAGGGGAGTGAAATGTCAGTCATGTGTGCTTCACAGCGGAAGTAATGCACATGGCCAATCTAAAGGTCCAGGGTTCTAAAATTACCCAGCTGACCCACTGAAATCATGGCAGTGGCACCAGTAAGCCTGCGGCAGAGGGGAGGGTCATGCTGGTGCCAGAGGGAGCCCACGAAATGGCACCTTGCCAAGCCCCCATCCCCGGAACTGACTTTGAGAGTAATCAAGAGGTGGATGTGCATGAGACAAATTTCGGCACCAGGCACAGACCTTTTATTTTACCTCATGTATGCTTGGCCAGAGCTTCTGTCTTATCCATTCCACTGAATTTGTAACCACCAAGTTTTACGGTGTTGTCAAGTCAATGGTTGGGTTTTTTATCTACTTATTTTATTATTATCATATTTTTTCTCTTCTATTACTGTGTTGACACCTGCCCCAACAGTGTAACTGAAGGGCAACATAACATTTAAAAAGAAAAACAAAACCAGTCCTGCAAAAGTGTGGCTCACAGACCTTCCAGCAAGCCACTAGCCTACAGCAGCAACTACATCTTTTTTCCTCCCACCCACTCGACAGCCTCTGCCCCAAGAGATATAGTCTCCATATGCCTGAAAAACTGCTATGTGTTGTTAAAAAGCACCCATGTGTTGTTAAATAACCATGCGAGAAGCTGTCCTTCACCATTTGAATCTTTGGAAATGACTGTTGCATGCACTTTGAACAGGGTTCTTGATTGTCCCATATTTTTTTAAAGAGTGTGTCTTTTTCTCAGATCAATCATGTCTTCTTGGACAACTTCCAGTCGTTTTACCTTGCAAGGAGTAGATCAATCATCTGATTTGCTAATGTAGAACGAACCAATGGAGCACAGAAAAGACGGCCCAGGAGGGCACAGCATGAAACAGCCTACTGCAAAAGATCAAGATGACGGCCTTTAAAGCATCCTTTAAAAAAAAAAATGTGCTGAATGCTGGATTTACTGAAGAATGAAGAGAAAAAGAATCAAGATCCAGATATTTTTTTAAAAAAAAAAAAAAATATAAAATCAAGCTTTGCCATAAAAGCATGACTGGTCATTCAGGAAAAGCTTCTTTAAAGAAAAATGTCTTTAGCAGGCACCGAAAACAAAACATGGTTGGCGCCTGCCTGACATCAGCTGGCAGGGAATTCTACAGAGAGGGAGCCAATACACTGAAAGTGCTACTCCAAGTGGACTCCAAACAGACTGCAGACCCATGCAGAACCACCGGGAGCACCTCATCAGATGACCTCCATGACCGGGCAGGCCGGTAAGGGAGAAGGAGCTCTCAGATATGGAGCAGAGGATGGCCTCATCAAAGACCTGCCAAAGCCATCTCCATGGGAGAACCACTATCAGCTTGTTGAGACCCAAGGCCTGCAGCTCTTCCTCCATGCTTTCTCTACCTACCCTCTCTGACTGAATGAGCAATGACAGGCAGGGCCAGCCCTACCATTAGGCAGAGAGAGAAGTTGTGGGTAGCAGCGGCAGCCCCTAATGGTTCTTCCTGAGCCCCCCGTTCATTCTCTTCTGTTAGAGGATAGAGCTGAATATGCCACCAGGTCTGTCCTGGGCTCCCTAAACTAACCTGCTGTCTCAAGTGCGGTGGAGGATGCTATCCCTTCACCACTATTGAAGTAAGATTCCATTGCCAACGCAGTTTTCTTTCCATTAATTTATTACTGTGAATTTCATTAAATCAAAACAAAAACAAAGAAAAACATAAAAATAAAATATTACAGAACTTAGGTTACATCTTATTCGGCAAAAGCTTTTGTTTTGTGTCCATTGGACACCACAACAAATTTTTAATAAGCGTTTGTCTAAGTCGGCTTATGCTCCTCTTATATCCATATGTTTTGGCAATGCCCAATGGATGCCTCTTTTTGGGAGGAGGTAATATATGGATAAACTTTGTGTTGGAAAGCTCTCTAATATTTACTGATGTACTTCTTAATTATCTACCTGCTTCTTGGAACTTAGCGCAAGGGCAACGCAAATGGATTTTCCACACCCTTTTGTTTTGGCAGCTAAAAGACTATATTACAATATTGGAAGGACAAACGGACTCCTCAGATAACACAATGGATCGAGGACTTAACAATGCTTTCAACTTTTGAACTTTAGGCATAACCTACGAATGGATAAATACATGGATATCTGGTCTGCCTTTGTTGAAGCATATGCATAACTATGCTTACGGATAGTAGTATATCTTGCTTTCTATAAAATATAAAGGGGTATACATTTTATATGTATCAATTGTAATTGATCTATTCAAATTTCATGTAAGAACACTGCCAGCGCAGTTGACTTCTGTACATGGAATAGGGAGGTGGCACCATCTTCTTCTTCACCTCAGGCAGCAAAATGTCTTGGGTCAGCCCCGATGACGGGAGTGAAAAAGAAGGGGCCACAGCCTCTGTGTGCCCCTCCCTCTGGGCTGCCATGTAGATTGAACCCAGAGAAAGAGGGCCAGCAATAGGGAACGGTGAGAAAACTTGTTCAGTTGACATCTTAATGTGAGCTGATAAGATTCACACTTCCTGAAAACCACACACAAACCAGAATGCAGTTCTATGATGATATCCCCAGTCCTCAGAATTTTGCAATGCAGTTCACAGATAAATAACACACACACAAAATGCACACAGTGCAGAAACATGCCAACAAAAAAGCTTTGTTTTAGATAGAAATTGCTTGCAAAGCATGCACATATTTGGAAAAGTGCATACATATTTTGAGAAGTGCATAAAAATGCATATATTTCCAAAAATCCACACAAACATACGTACATACGGATTTTTTTGTGCAGACTTTTAAAAAAACCTAATACAAAAATGGGACTGAATGAACTTAATACGAAGGAAATCAGAAACAGAGTGAAACAGAGCTTGACAGACCCATCCATCCAAAGCCAGAAAATGAGTAGTTGTAGGGAGGTGGGTCTTCGGCCAAAGGATCCGCCAAACCTTCAGCTGTTTTGGCCTACAACTCCTATAAATAGAACCAACTCCAGCTGGTTCTGTGTCCTGGTGTCGAAAAAGGAGAAATCAGTTAGAAGGGGGGAAATGGTTCATCCCACCCACAGCTCCAAAATCCTAGAACCAACACTGCTTAAGTAATCCACCCCACGGTGATCAAACAACAAAGGGATACATGTTTTATGTGGACCAACCTATGGTCCTCCAGACTGTGGGCTTACAACTTCCATCAGCCCTAGCCAGCATAGGCAATGTTGAGGGATAATAGGAGTTGTAGGCCAAAACATCTGGAGGGCCACAAGTTGCCCCTCCCCCAATGGGGACAATATTTTTTTTAATTTAAAAAAAATACTATAAAATGCTTATAGCCAGAGCTCCTGAACAATGGATAAGAATTTCATCCATGAAAACAGACATCATATATAATAATTTTACACTCAAGATCATATATTTTTCCATCATTGGCTACTTAAAGCTGCTGCTAATGTACAACATGGCTGCTTGCCATAAATGGTAAGGCCGAGTGAATTATTGGAACTGTTTTGCAAGGGCCCTTCAGCCTTCTGTTTGCCAAAGCTGGATTAATAATAAGGATGAGTACGATACAGGGTGGGGTTCCAGTGGTTGTGGTTTGTCCTTTGGGGGTACAGTTAGCCTCTTGCCCATTCTTCCAGTGTGATTGAATACCCTCCTCATATATTTTGAGCAGATGTCCAGATTTTCAGAAAAGCTTTGCACTTTCAGGGCTCAGCGTGTAGATGTCGAACAACAGGTGGCCAACTGAGGGCCACTCCTTCACACAATCACTGGGCACTTGAAACTGCACGGCAGGTCACCTCCCTGTGCTCTGCTCTGGCCAGCAAAATGCCAGAAATGGAGTCCTGGACTGATGGACCTTTGGTCTAATCCAACGAGGCTGTACAAACCAGGACCAGCCCTACCATTAGACGTGGGGTGGGGAACCTCTTTCAGTCCGAGGGCCAAATTCCATTTCAGAGAAGCTCTCGGGGGCCACATTCCAGTGGCGGGCAGAGCCAAATGCAAAAGGGGAATGGCCAAAAGCAAAAAAAGGCAGGGTCAAAGTACCCAAATACCAGCATATTGTAACTTAAAGCTCTCACTGCCAGTAACTAAGCCTTAGGAGAGGCATTTTAACATTTTAGAATGTGGGGGGAACTGCACACAAGCCAGGAAACCACCCAAAAATCGGTGATCGGGAGGAAAGGGGTGGGGGCAAGGATAAGGGCATGGCCATCTGAAGAACAACAGAGGGCAGGATTGGGACCCCCAGAGGGCCAGATTTGGCCCCCAGGCCTGAGATTCCACACCCCTGCATTAGACAGAGTGAGATGACCACCTCAGGTGACAGTTGCTGTGGGGCAGTGGTGGCAGCCTCCAGGCTGTTCCTCGTGAATTCTCTGCTATTTCCCTCTGCTGGAAGACAGAGTGCCACACAGGCACTAGCCTGCCACTTCAGGGACGGTGGAGGATGCTATCCCATGATCATCAGTGTTGAAGTGAGATTCGACTGCCAGTCCAGTCCACTTCTGTATGTGGAGTGCAGAAGGGGCGCCATCTTGTCCTTCGCCTCAAGCAACAAAATCTCTCTTGAGCTGGCCCTGGTACTAATTTGGCCGGGGAATTAGAGTGACTTGACAGGCAGGGAGAGTCGGTTGAAAAAGGAGGTTTAGAAGAGGGAGTTAAAGACAGTTAGGGCACAATCCAATCAAGACGATGGTCAGCCTCCGAAATCAGAGGCTGATGATCATGCAATGCAGCGTGGCAGAGGAGATTCTTCGCCTCCCTGCTCCTCCTGCTCTGCATTTTCACTAGACAGCCATTTTTGGCCACCTAGCTGGGGCACGATGGAGGGGGAGGGAAGAGGCTTCAGAGTACACAGGATACATAGTACCCTGGCCTCTGTAGTCTCCTCCCCACCCTGCCCACCAGAACGCCCCCTTTACCCCCCCTCTCTGAGGTCAAGTTCCTGACCTCGGATAGGCAGTTGGCATGGTTCTTTCCACACCAGCTGCAAGGGGTCGGAGTGCAGATTCCCAGCTCTCTGATCTTGGATCTGGGAATCTGAAGTATCTCTTATGGCCTCCTAGACAACATCAAGGGACCATAGGATGGCTCCCATAAAGGATTGAGCAAGAGAGAGGGAATTGGAAAGGCTTGTGGTTAGGATAGCTGTTAAAGAGAGAAGTCAGTTATGCTAGGTTAGGATATTAGAACTGTTGTTTGTTTTTCTGCATTAAACGACAGTGGATGGGATCGAGATTTAGTCATAGTCAGAGTAGAACTATTGGAATAATTGGGACTTAAGTTAGTCATCATTAATAACTTAAATCCCATTAATTTCACTGGGTCAGCTCTAGGTTTGACTCAGCCTAAATCCAAACCTATCTATTCTGGCTTTTATCTTCCATCAATAGATATACTTGCTGGAGATTTAAATTCATGACTGTATACCAGTCTGGGGGATTCCAAGGTTATTTATTTATTTATTTATTTATTATATTTATACCCTGCCTTTTTTCCTGCAAGGAACCCAAGGCGGCTTACGTAATCCTCCTCCT
Source organism: Shinisaurus crocodilurus (assembly GCA_021292165.1). NCBI lineage: Eukaryota > Metazoa > Chordata > Lepidosauria > Squamata > Shinisauridae > Shinisaurus > Shinisaurus crocodilurus. The sequence goes on along the minus strand of CM037883.1, from coordinate 11,706,033 downwards.
TCTCTCCATTTTATCCTCACAACAACCCTGTGAGGTGGGTTAGGCTGAGAGTCAGTGACTGGCCCAAAGTCACCCAGTGAGTTTCATGGCTGAGCAGGGAATAGAACTCGGATCTCCCGAGTCCCAGTCCAACACTCTCACCATGACGCCACACTGGCCCTCAATGGTGCTGAACCCTATCCCCAAAGCCCTATCCATGGTGCTGAACCCTATCCCCAAAATAGGTCCAGTACCACAGACAGCTCCCCCAAAGTTCAGACCGAAGCCCGGAGTGGACATACCGCCCCACTGACACTGGAGCCACCAGCCACTGCTGGTTAGCATTTTTCTGGGCTGGCTTTGAATTGCAAAGCCAAGTATACAAAAGGGAGAGCCCCAGTGCTGCCCTCTGTAAATCAGAAGGTGGTGGCAGCAGATTATTTTGGGAGATGTGGGGACTGTCTGGACTCAGTGGACAGTTGGTGACTTACCCAATGACCTCTAAGGGCTATGACCGGCCACAGGCGAGTTCTATGAGCTCTGCCAGTTCCGTCATTTTAAGTAGATGCCTATCATGTCCCCCTGTACTCCCAAGGCTGTATCAAGTTGACATCTTAAGTAAATGTCTATCATGTCTCCCCATACACATTCTACTCAGAGACATCTATGAGTTCTACCCGTTCTACAGGTAGGGGACGTGCTGAACTTCACAGGTAGCCTCAGTTCAACTCTAGGCCTTCTCACTATTCTAAAGAATGTGTCATCAATGAGTAATTAAAGAAGAAGCCCTACAAATTAACTTTCAGGAAGAGAATTCTCCATGCTCTTTCCTTGCCAACATTACCATACAATTTTAATTGAAGATAGTAAATGGACATTTTGACAAGACTCATTACATCTTAGGCAGACTGTCACTATATTCTCTCTCTCTCTCTCTCCCTCTCCCCCCCCCCTGCACTTCTTATTCCTGGCAAAGAGGCCAAGAATAGGGGGTTGTTTCTTTCCCCTTTCTGCACATAAAAGCATCTCTCTTTTTGGTAAAACTTTAATTAGACTTTATTCATGTCAACAGCAAGAGTTGTCTTTTAAACGTAAGACCTATAGCAAAATGAAAGTGGGGGAGAAGGCTTCTCTTAGTGAACCCCCACTAAGTTTAAAGGGATTTCTAGTCTAAAATCAGACTTGTGGCATATTTGATCTTGATAGATTGATTAATTATTAAGGCACCGGTAGTGAGAGAAACATTTAACAGGCTTCCTTTTCTGGAAAAAACACATGGGTTTTTCACCATGCCAGTGGTCCACATGCTGCTTTTAAGGTTACTTGATTCATTATAGGTTATTCTCAATGCATAATTATGTAAAGTGCAACAAATTTACTCTGATTCAGCTTTTTTCCCTTTGGTGGCAACATCACATTCATATTTAATAAAAAAAAATTTAAAAGATAGAACAAACAGGAAAATGCAAACTCCCCATACACTCTGGAATTATGAAGGTAGTAAATTAAAGATTCATCTTTGGGCCCTTTGGGGGAGAAACAGCAATTAAAGACATTGTTCCAAAAAGGTTCCAAAGGGTTCAGCAAAGGAAGAAACATCTTTTGTTTAAAACAAAAGCCAGCAATTCCACAGCAGAGAGAGGATATCACATTGACACTGTTACTCAATATAAACTTTCTTATTCAACTAACTTTTTCATTCATAAGCATTCATTTGGAATTATTATTATTATTATTATTATTATTATTGGGGATTAGGGAGTTTATTATATTAAGTGGTATATAAGTATTAAGCAATGTATATTAATAGTTGAGATTGTATGAAGTATATTTAAGATTTTATTATGTTAAGTGGTACATAAGTAATAAACTTAATATATTATTATTATTATTATTATTATTATTATTATTATTATTATTATCGGTGGTTCCACCCTATTTGCTAAACAGCCATCAAGCAATTTACTGTCGTAAATCCGTCCAGTTTCGAGATAAGCTGTAGTCGAAGCCAAAATATATCAGTCCAAAACAGAGCAAACATAAACCAGTTTGGGATCAGGCAAAGCCGTGGTCAGGGTCGTTCCAAGGATCAAAGGTACAGAAGTCTGAGGTCAGGAATGTCAGGAGCGTCCGGCTGTAGCTGTATTAGCAAACAATTGCTTCCAGCCTCTGAGTGTGTTTGGGACCTCAAAGGTCATGTAGTCCAATCCCCTGCCAATGCAGGAAATCCACTACTACAGCACCCCTGATAGGTGGACATCCAGCTCTGCCAAGGAACTGAGAGGGTGGGTAGCATCATGTAGGGAAAGGCAGCCCATCAAGGTCCCTAGTCCTAAACTGGTGTAAGCACTAGAAGCAATGGCTAGCACTTCAGATTGGGATCAGAAACAAAATGGGAGCCAATGGAATTGGGACAATAGCAGAGACACCTGATCTTTTAAAAAATGGTCCCAATCAAGACTCTTGCTGTCATATATGGATTACGCAAAGAAAAAAGGGAGGTGAGCTCCGGAACAGGCTAACAGGCTAATATATGGCTTACGACCACAATACCTGTCAGAGAGCCTCTCCTGACCTAAATCTACCCAGACACGATGCTCAACATCTGAGCCTTCCTCTGACTGCCACTTCCGAGGGAGGCTTGGATGGTGGCAACAAGGAAGAGGGCCTTCTCAGTGGCGGGCCCCCAACTGCAGAACAACCTCTCCACTGAGGCCTGCCTGGCACCAACTCTGCTATCCTTTTGGCACCAGGTTAAGACTGCCCTCTGTGCTGAGGCATTTAATGGCATGAAATGGTTTTTAATGGGATGGAGGGGGGGCTTATGTCAGCTGGGTTTTTTCTTTATTTCTTTTTTTTTCTTCTTCTTTTAACAGCTGTAGTTGTATTGAACTTGTTTTAGTTGTTCAAATTGTTTTAAATTATGTTTTAAATTTTGTACTGAAATTTTGTTATTTTTAACTGTATTTGTATTTTGTATTGTATTGTATGAATTGTTGTTAACCGTCCAGAGAGTTTCGGCTATTGGGCAGTATAGAAATGAAATAAATAATACGAATACGAATATTTTACAGATCGGTCAAATGGCCGAAATCTACATACTGGACATAATGCAAGGTGGTCAATTGCATTGTATACCGATGGCTGGCTGGAAGTAATCACAGCAAGTTATTCATTTCCACTTGTCTCCAGTCACTCGGTCTTGGGGTTCCAGTAAAACACAAGCTTGAAATCTACCCTGCCCTGATATGTAGTCTCTCTAGTGCCTCCCACACTGGAGGCATTCAAGGTGCAGCTGGACAGCCATTTGTCAGGGATGCTTTAACTTGGATTCCTGCATTGAGCAGCAGGTTGGACTCGATGGCCTTATAGGCCCCTTCCAACTCTACTATTCTATGATTCTATGATTCCATGTGTTTTGCTCCATTTTCCACCCCTACCCTCAACTTTCTCAGCATAGTCTGTGCGACTTACAAAAAGTAGCTGTACTTATTTAACTTCCATCCCTCACTCACAGTTTATTCTTCATGTGTGGCTTCATTTTTTAAAAGGCCCTTAGCAGCAAATGGCCGGGAAAGCGGACTGGCTGAAGGTTAATGCCTTTAATTTACATATCGCTTCTCTGAAAATGTAATCAATGTAAGATCATGGAACGGAACCGATGCTCTTCCCAGTAAATCTACTTCATTAGAAAGTTGCATGTCAGACAAGTAATTAAAGTCTCCTCCAAGCTTTATTGGGGTTGGGGAGAGGAAGTACAAAACTACCCAGTTATGCAAATGTTCACTGCTCAGATTCCACTGTTCTTACCTTTCCTAAATAGTGCTAATCCCACCTGGGAGAAGACAGACAGTGTGGATCCCTTCACTGGCCTGGCTTGGCCCAACAGCCATTTGTGTTTCATGGAAGCAAAGTTGTGCTGGCACAAGGGGATAGGCTGCTCTGATCAGGGTTCAGAGACAGCACAGTCCTGGCAACCATTTCCTTGCACCATCACTGGAACAGGGCACCTCTTTAGGATTGGGTGGTTGTTATCTCACGGGTTGCACATGCATGACAGTCATTCAGGGGTGGCCTAGTTCAAGGTGGCTGAACCACTCTCAGCCTGAGGGCAACATTTTGGAGAAGCCCTCAAGAGCTTTTGTATTGAAATTTTATGTTGTTTTTAACTGGATTTGTATTTTGTATTGTATTGTATGAATTGTTGTCAACTGCCAAGTGCAGGGCAGGGGCAAAAGGAGCAGGGCTAAAATAACAAGAAAAAAATACCAACATGTTTTAGCTCAAAGCTCTTACTGCCAGTAGCTAAGCCTTAGGAGAGGCATCTCAACCATTTAGAAAGTGCAAGGGAGGAACCGCACAAAATGATTGGTGGTTGGGACAGGGGTGGGGCTAGGGGAAGGGGGTGTGGCCATCTGGGGAAACCCAGAGGGTTGGGATGGGAACCCAAGCAGGCCACATTTGGCCCATGGGCCCAAGGTTCAACACCCTTGGCCGAGATATTACATTCACCAAGAGGTTCAGCATACCCCCAACAAATATCCCACACCCTGCTGAATCATCTATTAGAACTCACCATGTGGACTTACTTGCAGTGGAGGCTGGTGACTCCAATGTCAGAGAAGGGCTGCATATCCGCTCCAGATTTTACGCCAAACTTTTAAGGAGCTATCCATGGTGCCGAACGTATTTGGGGGATGTGGTTCAGCACCGTGGATAGCTCCTTTAAAGTTCAGGATGAGATCCAGAGCAGATATGCCGCCCCGCTGACACTGGAGTCACCAGCCTGCACTGCTTCCTTGACATTGTCAATCACTGCCATCAACACAGAGCAGGAGGCTCACTATGCAATGGCCGTGGTGCTCCAGTCAACAACGTACCTTGATTTGTGATGGCCCCTTTGCTACTGTTCCTAGAAGGCATCTCGAGAGGATATTATCTGGCTAAAATCGGAGTGAGATAAGGGACAGGAGGGCTGTAGATTTCATTAAGGGCCACCCTACTTTCCCCCAAGCCAGCCTTCCCCAATATGGTGCCCTCCAAATGTTTTGGACTACAACTCCCATCACCCCCAGTCAGCATGACCAATGGTAGGTTGTATGGGAGTTGTAGTCCAACATATCTGGAGGGCGCCAGGTTGGAGACGATTGGCCCAAATTATGGGGTGAGAAGTAGGGTGGCCCTTCATGAAATCTGCAGACCTCCCATCCCTGGGCCCACCCCAATGTTAGCCAAATAATGCCCTCTTGATATGCCTTCTCGGAGCAGCAGCTAAGGGGTCATCACAAAAGGTGAGGAGACCATGCTCCCTTTGCCTCCCCTGTAAATCAGGAGCTGGTGTCCCACCCTGGGTGCACTGCCGATTAGCACATCACAGTCAATGCATTGTGAAACATACTGTGGAAAACACATATGCAATACACTAGGCCTGTGTAGTTCACACTGGCTCAGCTTGTCTGAGCATGGAAAGCTAAGCAGGGTCAGGCCTGGTTATTACTTGAATGGGAGACCCCTCCTCTAGTTTCCTGCATTGAGCAGGGGGTTGGAATCGATGGCCTTGTAGGCCCCTTCCAACTCTATGATCTATGAATCTATGAATGTCTGGACCAGTTCTCAATAACCACGACATCCAGTGATGACTTGCATATCTGAATGAGACATCATAGATCATCTTTCATAATGCCTCAAGAAACAAAGTTCTTCGATTCACACATCCAGCTTGTAGCGATGAGGAATCAAGCCATGTCCACATATGTGTGTATGAACCTGCCCTTACTTGTTACTATAAATGCTTTTGTGTGAAAAGCAGAATACAACAGGGTTTTTTTCACCAGGCATTGTTGTATCTTAAAGGATATTTCCTTCCCCTCTCTAACCCTGCCACAATCAGTTGCCTAATAGAAAGCAAAGATAAATACCTTTCTGAATGCACAGTCTACTGTGTTGACATAATGTCAACAGGAAGATGCCAATTAGCACAGTTTCCAATGACAGTTGTTACATCTAGCAAAGAAACATGTTCTTGGGAAAGCATGGTGGTGGGGAATTGAATTTTGTTTCTTTAAAAAAAATATTTAAAAAAAACAGACTACTAGTTATTCTTCACCAAAGAACACATCTTTGAAACTAGACAAAGAGGGCACTTTTGAATTTGACTGAATTTTGCTTGAACAGCTGTTCAGCACAGTCAACATTCATTCAGTTCATCCTAACAGTTCTTCTTCATTTCATGGAGCTTCAACTTTATTCCAGTAAACAAGCAAGGTTCAGTCTGTGGCATCTCCTAGCGAATGCACCTCAGATGTTGGCAGGAGGTAGAGAAGTGCCTCTCCGGAAGTTCTTAAAACATGGGACAGGTTCTCTCAGGACAGGGGTGGGAGACTATAGGCCGTGGGCCATATGCAGCCCCCAACCACCACTTTCCCAGTAGGACTGGGAAAGACCCCTGTCTAAAACCCTGGAAGGCCACTGCCAGTCACTGTGGACAATACTGAGCTAGATAGACCAATGTTCTGACTTGCTAGGAGGCATCTTCCTAAGTTCCTATCTTACCTAAACCTTTCTGTGTTATATTGCAGTGTACCTTGCTACACCACCCAACAAGCACAAATGCATACATACCCAGCCCCAGCCATCTTAGCTCAGATAGTAGCTGAGGGGACATGTGTGTGTGTGTTTGTGTTTGTGTGTGTGTTGCACACTGCACTACTCTACAACACAGAAGTTTCTTTATTACAACAGTTATATCCCACCTTTCTATTAAAGAAGGGGTGGGCTACGCATGGCCCGTCAGATGTTGCTGGACTGCAATTCCCATCTTCCCTTACCATTGACACAGCTGATGGGAGTTGCAGTCCAACAACTTCTGGAAGGCCACACGTTGCCCAAGCCTGTATTGAAAGATGGAAGTTGTCGATTGGGCCCTTAGATATTCAGGCCGTACGTGGACAGCTGACTGCTAGGTCATCATACACCATAAGCTAATACACCATTAGCCTGAAAGTGAAGGATGGAATGTCCCAGTTGCTGTATATCAACTGGTTCCACTGCTGTAACTTGTGGGACCTGTTTTAACAGCCACAGTGAGGAATGACAGGACTATGGCAGCCTCTTGACCACTTCTATTGTGACTGGTTGCAATGGGAGATGTATGACTTTCCACACCCAGGCAGGATATGGTTCAACTACAATCAGCATCTGAGTCCCCCTGTCAAGGTCCCACCTGTACCAGGACACCTTGATCAGCTCCTTAAAGATATCTGCCTCTTTAAGAGCCCCTCCTGTCTCAGGATGCCAATTCTCTGCCTTTTACCTTCTCTTCCCAGTAACGTGGGATTAGGCCTTAGACTGGTGTAAAAGACACTCCAACAACTGAATGTTAACAATAACTGTTTACTTTAGTAAATATTGGTAAAGTAGATTCATAGAGCTGTATACTTTCAAAAAGCAGGTATAATAGAAATAAAAGAAATAATAATGCAATTCTCTCTAACCTAGGTACACTTTCACCTGTAACCTTAATAGAGATTCCTTCTCAGCCTAGCTCTGGCTGTTCTGCATTCTTCAGTGATATTCAGGCTCTGCTTCTCAGTCTGCTCACTGCTTCTTGGTACCTGCAGAACCTCTCCCCTCTCTCCAATTTCACTCTCTCCCTGTGTCAGTGCTTGTAGCTCCAAATCCTCTCTCCCTTCAGCTTCTGCCTCCGCTTTATATACAGTCCCACAGAACTAGAAGGTTACAATCTTGTGACCTAAAACTGAGGAAATGAAACTTAACTCTATTAGGGGGGAAAGGAGACTTCTCTCAATGAAAAGGAAACTAACTCTATGGGGGAAAATGAAACTTACGAATGCCCCCCTCCCATCAGGAGATGTTTGGGCCTACAGGCTTCAAACTAACTTAAGCCTGTGTAGGCCTCAATCCTTCACACACCCCTCCAGGTGTCTCCTCTGAGCGAAGAGGCTTGGTGTGTGGCCTTTTTGGTTGTGTTCCCCTGATTGCAGAATACTCTCCCCACTGAGATCTGCCTGGTGCCTATGTTGTTGAGGCTTTCCTCTGCTCTCAGGCATTGGACAGCACACTGGACAGCATTTTTTTTAAACAGGGTCTGGGATTTTATTGTTGATTGTTTAAAACTTTTTTTTTTTCATGTTTGTATGTTAAAGGTTGTATATTAAGTTTTAGCATTTTGTATTTTGGGGGTTTTAATTTTTGTAAATGTTTGCTCAGACTCCATTGTTGTGCTGGCATATGGGGTGGATCATGTCCAAGGTAAGAAATATCGACCACCCAGAGAGCTTGAACCATCCAGAGAGCTTTGGCTATTTGGAGATATAGAAATGTAATTAATAAAAGTGATAAAATCATTTTTTAAAAATACTGACAGAAAAATATATATGAGGGATTCAGCTAATTAATGGAAATGAAATGCAAAGTGTTGAATATGGTACTCATTCTCCCCATGAGTTTCCATTCTATTCTCGACTATCTTGAACTCTGAATGTATTTTTATACATTGGATTTCAGAGCAGGGTAACCATATGGAGCTTATTATTCTTCCAGAAATTCTGTCGTTGCCCACACACACACACACACACACACACACACTCAGACGGGTGTGTTGATTAGCCTGAAAGTGAAGGAGGACATACAACACAGATCTGTATGAACTGTACCCTTGCATTTTTATCACAGGATCCATTTTTTGGCTGTTTTCCTTGAGTGACATCTTTTTTCTTCTTATTTTGCAGTACATCTATCTACATGTACTGGGGGGAGGGGGAAGTCATGCAATTACAGCTCATGTCAAATGAATTGGACAAAGAGAGAGAGAGAGAGAGAGAGAGAGAGAGAAGCCACAATTAGAAGACTGTGGACTAGGCTGGGGAAGCAACCAAAGCAGAGCCAGAATATGAGACCTGTGCCTCGTTCTCAACAACACTGCAGTGTGGCTTGGATTCCCTATCTTACCAGCATGGCCAGTTAGCTCTTCCTGCAGGTCAAGGACCAGGTATGTGGCAAGGTTGCCACAGTAATGGGGGAGTGGTATGGTGCATGGCACCAGTAACAGCCAGTCAGCGACTGAGCAGGTTCTTGGGAGGAGGTGGTTCTTCAAATTCCTAAGCCACTAGTGGTTTTCAATTGTTAAAACCAGTGCTTTGAATGGTGCCAAGGAACGAGCTGGTGTCAGGGCTGGGCTGTACACAGCAGTGTGCAGTGAGCCAGGAGCTGTGTGACCAGCCAGTAGTCAGGACTTAAGGACAAACCAGGAGACAGCATCTAGGAGCAAGCCGGAAGACAGGACCAAAGAATAACCGAGAATTCAAGAACACACCAGAGCTCCGGAAGACTTTGTTGCTCAAGCAAGCTCCACTGGAACAGGAAGTCTTTTTATACTCCTTCCTGTACAGGAGGATCAAATGGCCAGCCAGGGTGGGCGGAGTCAGTCCAGGGCCTAAGGTAACTTCACTGAGAAGCTGCCACCTGCAGTTTCGTGGCTCACCACATGGGGCAGCTGTACACAGATCCAGCAATTCCTAACCCCCTGCAGCCAGTGACCCTTATAAATACTAGTGAGAGGTATTCATTTCTAGAGCAACAGTTGGTATACAGCAAGCAGTTTTTAGAATGCCCCCCTGTCCTTCTCCAGGTTTCCTTTTCCTTGTTTCTGTCATACCCTTTGGGCAGAGGTTCAGAATCTCACAGGCCCAGGGGCTACATCTGGCTCTCCTGGGGTCCCAATCCAGCCCTCCAAGGTCCATGCTCCCTTCCCCACCACCTTTCTCCCCCCCCCAGCCACCAATCATTTGGTGGTTTCCCAGCTTCTGTGCAGCACTCCCACCATTCTGAAAGGTTGAAATGCCTCTGCTAAGGCTTAGTTACTGGCAGGAAGAGCTTTAAGCTAAAATATGTGGGGATTTTCAGTCCTGCCCCTTTTTTTTTTGCCTTCAGTCCTGCCCACCACTGGAATGTAGCTGCTGAGAGCTTCTCCAAAAGGCAATATGGCTGTCAGCCTGAAGGAGATCCTGCCCTGTCTTAGGGTCTCCTAGGTAACACTGATCTCCCCACCTTGGGACAAAAGCTTATATTATCACTTCGCTTCTCCAAACTTCTCGGCACCAATTAAGAAAACCACAGCCTTGGTCTCTCCAATTGTGCAAGCAGGCTTATCGGGGGGGGGGGGGAGAGCAAGAGAAAGGGCAAATGGGGAAAAAAAACCAATTCATGGTTCATCATGGCATCTATTGCACTTCCATATAGGCCAACTTCCATAGGTATGACTCCAGTTATCAATCATAGTGAATTACATGGGAGTAGCCACACCCACGACATAGGCCTAGCCAGTAGCTTCCTCGAACCAAAGCAGAAGTGCATCTATACTGTGTCTATGAAAAAGATGGATTCTGCATTTAGATTGGCTTTGCACACTATATATATATAAAATTTTCCCCCACAGCTGTAGCAATTTGTACTCTGCCAAGTGTTGAATGCCTATAGGACTTGTGCTTACTAAATATAGATGGATCGAGATAAACGTTGGCCTCTAATAATTTCTCCAAGGCACCAGCCCTGTGGCAGCAGATTAGCAATTTCAAGGTGTATACATAGAAAGATTGTTTTCATGTTTATCAATCTGCATATTTAAGCAGCCCCATTCCTCCGCAAGGGCTGAAACGAGAAGCTCAATTTGCTTCTGATGTTTCACTGGAAGTCAACATTTATGATTCACCGCTTTCAAATAAAAATGTACAGCTTGGATTTAGAGATTCAGCAGGTTATATAGCCCTACTACAATGCAAACTGCTTACTCTTCAGGATCAAGGGATGACTCCAACATCCAGAAAATAACATGCAAGGCTGGTGCCAAAGGTAGGCATGGTTGTGCAGCCGCCAAAGGCCAAAACCCCAGCAGGGGGGCCCTGACAAGAGCCTCCTGGACTCACTCCTCCTATGCATATATCTATATGTATAGATCCAAATTTAGAAAGAATTACTATAATCAGCTCTGACGTCTAGGGTGGGCATGGTTGGACAGTTGCCGAGGGCCCACATCCCAGCAGGGGCCCACTGACAAGAGTGCCCAAGACTGCCTCCTCCTCTTCTCCATTGCAACCTGCTTCTCCACATGCCTCTTGCTCTGGCCCAGGCAAAGGTGGTGGTGAGAAAGAGGAGCAGCAGATGCCAATGTTGACTTGCTCACTGGCTCTCTGCTCATCACGCAAGCAAGTGGTAGCAAAGATGAGAAAGCGGATGAAGAGCAAAAGGAGCTCATGAGAATGGAAGTGAGAAGGTAGTTCCACTGAGGGCGGGGGGCCCATTGGGGATTTCTTGCCCAAGGACCCTCCAAAACCTGGATCTGGCACTAGGTACCAGGTTGAAGAAGGCTGTGCTAAATGCAGAAGGGCATTGGGAGGGCAACTGAAGGATCTCAGGGGGTCTTGCCCATAGGCCTTCAGAAATCTGGAGCTGGCCCTGGTAACATGGTACATGACCTATTACTCAACTGTGCCATCTCAGAATTCAGGGTGGGCTTGCTGATCTGAAAACTCCACAACAAATTGTACCTTCCTTAACATTAAGAGAGCCATCCAAAATGGGGTGGGGAGAGCATAGTAGAAGTGAAACCGATGGGGGTTGGTTAACTGCAGCAGCTCAGGACTAGGGATGATGTACTGTATGAATCTGTTTTGTTTTCCATAATTTTTGCTCTTTTTTCCCCTTTCCAAGTCAAGTTCATGTTGTCCTATTTTTGTATCAGTTTGCAAATGTTGTTCTTGTTGTTTTACGTCTGCACTAAAATCGATATGCATTTTCATGGGTGTGGGAATTTGTGCGCATTTTTGAACATGCATTTCCATCATGTGCACATTTTTATATGCATCTTCCTCTAATGTGTGCATTTTATATGCAGCTTTCGATCAGAAAACTGGGTTCCAAAATTCGGAGAAATGCAAACACTGAAGGATACTTGCGGTCCGGCTCACATATTGGTTTGGAGAGGTGCAAATTAGGTCAGGTCATATTAAAATAGGAGTTGAATAAATGTTACCTCCATCCCTACTCAAGGTTGGAGTAGTTGAGGGGCATGATCAGGAGGGGGGCTTCTGGATAAAAGAACGGGGGCATGAATCAGCCCCGTTTCCATCCACGATGGAGCGCATAGTGGCAAAGAACTAAATTGAGCTACGAAGCAGGAAGTCACTAGGTGGCCTTGGGCATGCTGCCCTCTCTCAGCCTCAGTCCTCTCATCTGCAATATGGGGGATAACAATACTGACCTACTTTACAGGGTTGTTGTGACAACTGCAGCTAGATAATGCACGGGAAGCTTTTTGAACATGTGCAAGTACTATGCAAATGTTAAGCATTATTGTTTATTCATGCAGTACCATCAGTGTCTATAGTCTGTAAATTTATAGACTTCTGGTAAATCCAGAAAGACAGGTCCCTGCCCCAGGAAGTTTCCAATCTAAATTTCAAAAACATGGGAAAGGGGAGGGGAGGGGGAGGCTGGTTCTTCATCCTGCTTTATCTATAATGTCAAAGACAAATGGTATTGCAAAGAAATCCTGAGAAACCAGTTTTAAATCCCATAGGTTCTTGAGTGTTAATATTTCTCTAGTGCCTTTCAAACTTTATTCCCCAAAGCCTGAAATCTCTCAGTTGGTTTTTTTATTATTATTATTTATTAAAATAAATTCTGCCCACTAGCAGAAGAAATGTTATCTTTTGCTTAAATATTCTCTATATACAATGTATGACTACATTATAATGCCTACCACACAAGATGCAATGCATCTTATTCCTTCCTTTTGGTATTTGCATTTAGAATACCTTAACATTTCACAGAAGAGGAAAAAAAATGTCAGTTGACATTTTTTTAAAAAGAGAAAGAGAGAGGGCTACTTGTTTTAATAATGACTAAAACAGTAATAACTTTGGTGTCCAGAAATGTGAAATTAGCGCACATACAAACACATTACCCCAAAACACTCAGGGCACAAGACACAAATCTCAATTTAATACAGAGGATTTAATGCCACAATCCTGTGCATGCTCTTAGCAGTCAGCCCCCTTGAATTTAGGGGGTCTTACTTCTGAGTAAACCCATGTGGGATCAGGCTGTGAGCAATTTCAGAGAAGATGGCTAAACTCTTGCTTTGACTTTGGATGTTGATGCTATTGCTTTATGAGCCCAATCGCTGCATTAAACTGATAACACATGTCTATATATCTTAAGGGAAAGTAATAAACCCTGCTGTGAAATGCTATTTCCGTAGTCTCTTTGGAGGGGAGATAACTTTTTACACAAACTCATTTTTCATTTCCACAGCATTGTCTTCTCTGTGCAACAGGGTATAAGATGACTTCACAGAAGCAACTTTAGAAAAAGAACCCTGGCAAGAAACAATGCACCTTTTTAACAAAGCCTGCCCCACCTTGAAGCCTTCTGTCCTGCAAAGAAATATTATGGGGGCGGAATAGAGGGGATCAGCACAGCTAATCTGCCCAGGGGTTCTTTAAAGGCATGGGATAATTTCCTTTGCCAAAGTGAGCAATTTAGTCGAGAAACAGCATTCCACTTCTGCAAACGCACATTGCCGTTTGCTTCTCCTGTAGCTCAGAAGTCAATTAGAGACTCTTCTGGTGCTGCCTTTGGTGGCATCAGAGACACTGCAGTGTGGCACGCTCCTGAAGTTCTCATGCTGTTCAATAATATTGTGAGGTCTGAGATCATACAGGATGAACCTACCAGGGGTAGGCATTGTTGGGCACCCGCTAAGGCCCATCTCCATGAAAGGGGCCACTGTCAACCTTTGGAGCCTGCTTCTTCTCCTTGACCTTGCTGCCACTGACTGCTCACCTACCCTCTCTGAGCATGCAAGCAGTGACCAGGAGGAGGAGAGAGAGCAGTATCCTTCACTTGCCTTGTGCTCTCCCTGTGGGTGCTTCTATAGATTGGACCTGCAGGGAGGCAGCACATGAATGGGCAGCAGGGACAGAAGTGAGCAGGAAGTGCCCCCTCTTAGGGCGGGGACCTACTGAGGGATTTTTGCCCAAGCATCCTCCAAAATCTGGAACCGGCACATGGTGTTGTCCACACCATGGCTCCTTCACACACGCCAATGTTGCCCCATCTGGGAATTGGAAAAGTGCTAGCACGGGAAGGAGCTGCCTACTATGATCTCAGACTTCCAACATTACTAAGTAATGTATATTTGGAAAGTGGGACTGGCTGTCCAAATCCATCCATGGTGGAGCTTCATTTAGCCGTAAGCTGCTGGTGGGAAATGGAAGTGCCAAAGGGAACATGGGGAACTCACCTTCTTAACCAGCAGAAGGATATGGCTATCACAGAGGAGATATATACTGGCTATATATTAGCTCCAGTATCAGGGGCAGTCTGCCTCTCTATGCCAGTTGCTGGGGAACATGGGCAGGAGGGTGCTGGTGCACTCATGTCCTGCTTGTGGGTTTCCTGTGAGTAGCAGGTTGGCCACTGTGTGAACAGAATGCTAGGACTAGGTAGGCCAATATGGGGTGGGCTAATTATCTTAAAATTTTATATTGTTTAAATGTATTTTATTCTGTTTTTATCTTGTGATTTTATCTGCGTACAGCGCCCAGGGTGGCCGTTTGCCGGCCAGATGGGCGATAAATAAATATAAATAAATAATAATTTAAACTGGATCCAGCATGGTTCTTCTTATGTTCTTATATCACTGAGGCTGAAAGGAAATAAATAAGTAAACAGAAAAGCACTTAGTGTGCCATGGTCAAGTCAAGGCTGTGAGGACCCAGCGTCCTGTTTTCTGATCATGACCAGAAGCCGATGATGCAAGAGTAAGTTGGGGGGGGGGGGACGACACAGACAGACCACACTATGCACAATGAAAAGGACAGTAGCCAACCCACTGGGAGAAGTAAGGTCAGGCTATAATCTCAGGACCTTGGACAACCCTGAGCTGACAACCTGCTCCAACAAGGTGTAGAGCTCAGCTTTTATTATATCATCCCGTGTCTTGACTACTTATTCCATGGTGAGTGAACAGTCCTGCTTACCTTCCTCTGCCAGTGAGATCAATTTAGCAGCTTTGTATTTTGATTCCTTTACCAAATAGAAAGGCTTCAATCACTTTCCACAACAGTTTAACTTAGGCTGCAACCCTACTGATCCGGGAGTCAGTCCTATTGAACTCAGCAGGACTTACTTCTGAGAAAACATGTATAGGATTGCACTATTAGTCGTGTTTTCATCCCATTCCCTTATCACAAAAGTGCATCCCATGCTAAAAGGATGGTGGAGATTGTGCTGCCTTATCACAGGGATGAAGACTCATTTCTCCAGCCAAATCAGTTTCATGCCAAATGGGTTTTGTTCATTTGTTACATCCCAACTCCATTGTCAGAGAGCTTGATGGAAGGCATTTCCTTCTCCTCTTGGGACACACTCTGCCAGGCTCCCTAAAATGGCTATTAAATCACACAAGAGCTACATCATTCTGATGGTGTGGTGTCTGCAGAAGCAAGAGGATAAATAACTCTACCTGAACAATTGCTGGAGGAAGACCAGAAAAGGTAGGGAGCAATTAGGAATGCAAGTGTTGTCCTGGTCAATGGATTGAATTTCCTTTCCTTTCCTGGCAAGTCTGTTTCTCTGTTAGCAGATCAGTAACAAAAGAAGCAAGACACAGAATGTCCAGTCCTGGTGAAGCGTAGCGCACGAGCAGGTCAGGCGGCTGCAAGTTGGACCACAGGGAGAGGACAGGAAAGGTTCAGTGAGGACCAGGAATCCCACAGACACAGGCATGTCTTTCAGGACCCTGGACAGCACCCAGGGAGCTGTCATCGCTAGGCCTAACTACCTTTCCTAAGCTCCACCCCCTTGTTGAGGAGTACAGAGCCTTAAAGGGGCAGTCCTCTGAGATGGAGCCTAGCGCTCCATTGCCTCTCCAGAATCTCATGCAAGGCACCCCTTGCTTGCATGGGTGAGCCAGCTCAGTAGAGTGCAAGGCCCTGGGGGGCAGGTGAGGACCAGGCTGAAAATCTGCAGTCTCCAAGGGGTTTAAAGCTTGGGAGTCTCAGGCTCAGCAGGTCCCTGGTTGATGGGCTGACATTCAGCAGTGGGACTCAGGGCACAGAGCCTCCTTGGTCAGCACTATTCACCCCTCACCCTCCATGGCCGGGTCGCTGCTGGATGTCAGGGCCATGATACCGGACAGCCTCCATGTTATCTGTCAAGACCTTTACCTAACATAAACCTCAGTGTGAGAAACACTCAGCTCTAGGAAGGCAGGATAAGCACACAGGGTGGCCAAGCATTGCAGGACTCAGGTCAGGAGCCCCATGTGCAGATGCTGTTCCTCAATTCTCTACACCACTGGTGGAATGAGGAAATGAGGCAGGTCAAGTTGGGATACTAACCCCACAGGGCCTTGGAATCAGGTGTTCCTGAAGAGCCAATGCCAGGCTACTGTCCTCATGATGTTAGAAGTGCTCTCCTCTCCCCATTTCTGTTTTTATTTTCCTGTTTTGCGTGTGTGTGTGTGTGTGTGTGTGTGTGTAAATGGAAGGTCACACTTGCTTGCTCAGTATTCCTAGGGAGCATAGAAACCTGCCTATATCAAGTCAGACCAATGCATGCATCTAGCTCAGGTTTGTCTATGCTGATTGGCAGCAACTCTCCAGGATTTCAGGCAGGGGTCTTCCCCAGTCCAACCTGAGGCCACACAAGGGATTGGACCCAAGACCTTCTGCATGCAAAGCATGTGCTCTACCATGGAGCAAAGCTGCTGCAACATCAACTAATGAGAGGCATGTATGAACGAGCCATCTCAGATCAAAACCCAGAAACTGAGCTTCTCTAGCATGTCATATTGCCTCAAAGACAATACTTGCCTCAAGGACAATTACAGAAAAGTTAGTTTGTTTAAAAAATACAAAAGAATTGATTGTGAATTTGTTAACAGCAGCAAAATTAATTATAGCTAGGAACTGGAAGGTTCAACATGTGTTTTCAATTACTGAATGGTATAAAGAGGTATAGGATATCGCGCTAAATGATAAATTAACTTGTAATATTAAGTGTCAAAAAGGACAATTGGAGAAAGACACCTTTGTGAACATTTGGGGTAAATTTTTGGATTAGGTGTGTGTTGGTGAAGGGAAAGGGGAACAAACCTTGTCAAGATTTGTTATATTTTTGGAATATAGAATAACATCTTGTATATATACATTAAAAAAATTGGGGGGGGGGAGAAATATAACTTGGCCCCAAGAGGTGGGGGGGTGCACAATGTTTATGTTGTGTTTTTTGTTGTTGTTGTTGTATTCATTAGTAGCTGTAAGATGTGAAAAATTAAAAATTTAAATAAAATAAAATAAAAAAGACAATACTTTTCCATGGCAGAAGGTAACCAGCTAGAGGACCAACCAAGGACAGTGGTAGAAGCCAATCATGTCAACACCTTCTAGAGACGGTGCAATTGTTCAGACTAAACCAAGTATAGGAGCACTGGAAGGAGAAGAAGATCAAGTGGAGATGTAATTTAATTCAAACCTCCTTCTTTTTGACTATTTAATTTACTTTTGTGTCGTGATATAATTCTCAATCCAACTGTTTAATGCATTTGTTACTTCCAAAGCCTGAACAAACATAGTGGATGGGGCAGTTTTTTCAGAGAGGAAGAGGACAACCTTCCACGAAGGCATCATCAACCACTTGTGAGAACAAGTTCTGGTGCCACTTACATTGCTAAGTAAAAACTAAGCACCAAAAAAAGAAAGAAAGAAACCAAAGTGCATGCAAGCTATCACAGTCTAACATAGTCCTTCCCTCCCAACCTCTTTTAAAACTTACTGCTTCTGAAAGGAGATGTTCCTAATGTATTAAAGATGATTTCCCAGCGAGTCTCACTGCTGTGAAATTCTATTTACTCTGCATTTATTTTTCTATTACCAACAACATTGGGAGCAGACTTCTGAAATGGCTCCTTGGAATCGGTGAATCAATTTTATAGGAGAAGCCCTCTGGTTTGGAATAGGTCGTATTGGCACAGGCATGAATCTCCAGCTACAACATAATGAAATGCTTACAGATATTTGCATCCTAATTGTTTTACTATTTCCTTGAGCCGCTGCATGATACAGACCCAAGTAATGAGCATGATCTCTTTCATGCTTGCTTGCAACACAGATTAAAGAAATGGAGCTAGATTGGATACCAAGGGCCAACAGCTATTGCAGTCAAGGCATAACCTGTGGCAGATAAGTGCTGGGATTCGATCCTGCTTGGAAATCTCTCTCTCTTTCTTTCTTTCCTTTTAAAAAGATTATTTAGAAAATGGATAATACACAACATAAATATTTACCCAAAAACCCATCAAGTAGCCTATGCCAATCATTCAATAAATAAAGGCAACCACAAGCACTTCACTAAAACACCATCCAAATCCAACCAAATTTTAAGACTACCCCCACCCTGAGCAGGATCCTAGCCTCTGACTGCCTCAGATGAGAAGGAGATGGCCACATCCATCAGACCAGGGATGCAGAACCTCAGGCCAGGGGCCATATTTAACACTCTAGGGGACCCAATCTAGCCCACGGGGATTCCCCATATGGCCATACCTCCTTCCCCTGGACCCACCTCCTTTCCTCCAACCCCCAATCATTGGTTGGTTTCCCAGCTTTTCTGCAGTTTTCTTCCCCATTCTAAAAGGATGAAGAGCCTCTCCTAAGGCTCAGTTCTTGGCAGTAAGAGCTTTAAGCTAAAATATTTATTTATCCGTTTATTATATTTATATCCCACCTTTTTTTCCAAGGTGGCTTATATGATCCTCCTCCTCCTCCTCTCCATTTGATCCTCACAACAACAACCCTGTGAGGTAGGTTAGGCTGAGAGTCAGTGACTGGCCCAAAGTCACCCAGTGAGCTTCATGGCCAAGTGGGGACTAGAACCCAGATCTCTTGAGTCCCAGTCCAACACTCTAACCGCTACGCCACACTGCCTCTCATATGCTGGTATGTTTGCTTTTTTTGATCCACCCCTTTTGCCTTCAGCCCCTACCACCGCTGGAATGTGGCCCCTGACCACTTCTATGAAAAGGAATTCAACCCTTGGACTTTTAAGTGGTTCTGCACCCATGCATCAGATCAAATGCATAGGTGGTAGGGGGTGCTGGAAACAGGCTCAGGCCTCAGCACTGGGTCTGAGTCAGATTAAGTCCCCTTAACCCCAGGAACCCTGCATCAGGACCTGCAGAGTCTGCACCCTTGAAAGCCTGCACCCCCTAGGAACTACGGTATTCCTCTTCACATCAGGGACTCTATGCATCCCTGTGTCAGATTATCGGCACGAAGCAATGATCCTGGGAGGAAGTTTTTTTTTAGATGAGAAGGAGCACTCGGCTCCAAGCCACAGGCCTGCCCCTTTAAGGTCTTACACTCCCCCAAGGAAGGGGTGGAGCCTAGGAAAGGTGATCCGGCCCTGGAGGCATCAAGGGCTTCAGTCCAGTCCCAGACTTTAGTGGAGAACCTTTCTCACTTGGAACACTCCACAGTACTGCTTTGCCCCATGGTGCCCCACAGGGCTTCTTGTCAAGGTCGGAACAGTACACTTCTATTTTTACTCCAATATAAGGAGGAAATAATTAAGCACCTCCCAAGTTTTTAATACCTTTTAGCGTATCTTTTTCTACGTTGAATGAGGTATGTGTATTTCAAGTAACTAATAACACTCAAACATTTTAATTGATGGCTTATCTCTTCTTTTCCCCGCTATTGAACATTTTGCTGATACCAAGAAATGAAATGTTAATTCAATTTCCTGCTTCATGCCTAATTCTTTGAAGGATCCCCAGATTATTTATTTAGGATCTAGCTGGATTGCTGTTCTAGTCAATTTCTTAATTTTACCAATAATCTGTTTCAAAAACACCTCCTCATGTGGACATTGCCACCATAGTTATATTGGATCTCCTTTAACATACTTACATTCCAAGCAAGAAGCATCATTCCTAGAATAAATTCATAGATCTCATTTCCTGACCCAAATGCTCCACCCCTAATGGGAAAATCCAGGTTCATATCCACTCAGCCATGAACCTCACTGGATGATCTTTCACACCAGTTGCTATCTTCCAGCCTAACCAACCTCACAGCATTGTTGTGAAGATAAAATGGAGCTATGTACACCAGCTTGAGCACCTTAGAGTGAAGGTGGAGACCTGGAGTAGAAATGTAATTCATAAATAAATAAACTTTGCTTATGCTCCAATGTCTTTTGAATGGCGTAGTGGTGAGAGTGTTGGACTGGGACTCAGGAGATCCGGGTTCTAGTCCCCGCTCGGCCATGAAACTCACTGGGTGACTTTGGGCCAGTCACCGACTCTCAGCCTAACCTACCTCACAGGGTTGTTGTGAGGATAAAGTGGAGAGGAGGATTATGTAAGCCGCCTTGGGTTCCTTGCAGGAAAAAAGGTGGGGTATAAATATAATAAATAAATAAATATTTCCCCTGGTGTGAGATAGAGATAGATAGATAGATAGATAGATAGATAGATAGATAGATAGATACACACACACACACACACAATCAGATCTTAATTTGAGAAAAAGCTTAACCCCCACCCACAAATCACCACCTGATGCTACCTCTGAGACTAGTCACAGAGATCAGTTCCCTCAGCTCCAACCCTCACCTCCAACTTTCAGCTCCCCTTGCAGATCACCACGAGGTCTACTTTCAACTCCCCATGAGATCACTTCCATTTGCATGTTGCATTCAGCTTTCAACTTCCAACTTTCAGCTCTCTGCAAGATCATTTCCTTCAGCTCCAATTTCCGCCTGTCATAAGAAGCTAACTTATACCAGGTCAGACTATTTCTTCAGGGTAGGCAATACGGTGGCCCTGGGCACCAATGCACCCCCAGACAACTTTCTTGGCACCCTCCAAGGTGCCCTACCCAGCCACTTCTTTAAAAAAATTAACACATTTTCTTACCGGCAGCTGGGATTGGTTCAAAGCCAGGTAAGGGCTTCCAGCAGCTGCCATCTTCATTTGCCATGAATGCCTCTGGGCTGAATGGTGACTAGCCTTTGCAACTAGCCACACCTCCCATGGCAGCCATTTTGTGGTGATGCCGAGGGCAGTTTCTCAAATAGCCAAATGTGCCCACAGGCCCAAAAAAGGTTGCCTACCCCTGATCTAACCCAACATTGCCTACTGTGAGTGGCAGCAGCTCTACAGGCAGGTGTCTTTTCCATCACCTGCTACGGGATCTTTTTATAGCTCGGCATGTAAAAGATTGAACCAGGGATCTCCTGCATGCCAAGCATGTGCTCTACCACTGCACTATGTTCTTCCCAGTCTTTCTTCTCAAGCTGCTGAGATATTCAAATGCCAAGGAAAACAACAAATTAAGCATAACTACTTTTCTTCCAGGACTAGTGATGGGCTGTCTAGTACCCAGTAGTATTAGCATCCATACCAGGTGTGTGATGCCCCTGCTGTGTGATGATCCTGTTGCTTACAGCAATATATTTGGCCAAAAAAAGAATGGTATTTGGAAGAAAGCATGAGAAAATCTTTGCTAACAGGTTAAAAGTGAAGAAAATAGCCTGTATTAGCAATGACAAAATATTCGCAGGAAAAAATATTAACTAACCTTTCCTTCCATTATCTAAAACTGAGCCTGCAAATATACAGACACATACATTCCTAAAACCAACACCGGTGCAACAATAAATCAAGATGACAATTGCAGCCAATACTATGACACAAGTCAATACAAGTTGTTAGCCAGACTATGCAGATGCCAACACTAAGATAAAATTATTTTTGTACAATTAATACATCTGGTTCTAATTTGTTTGCTTCCCTGTCATTAAAGCTAAATTAAATTGTCTTTGATATATTCCGTAATAAATCAAAGCTTAACACAGAACCCAGCTCCCTGACAGGAGCAATCCACAAAAGATGGGTATTGTTGAAATGATAATCCATTTTAGAAAAGCAAGCTGACAGAAGTTCATGTTGATGTATTCACCTCGTTACCATACATGAACCAAATGGGCAAAAGCGGAGCGCTCGTACTGAGAGTTTGCCTTGTTAGTAATGATAAAACACGGCAACCACCTGTGGCTAAAAGTTCCTTTTGATTTAGGAATGTGCATTCCAGGTCTTTCGTTGCATAAATGCAGCAGTTAGTGCCAAAACTGAAGGACAGAAGTAGTCAAACTTAAAAGGGATTATTTTAGCCAAGGCAAGACTGTGCAAGGACATTGCTGCTAACTGTAAGTAGGAACCAAAGTGTCCAGGGAATTGTTGCATGAGGGAAGCCACTCCGAGGAACACCCAGTAAGGAAAACACATACATACACAACCCAAAAAAATTAATAGCATCAGTAGTCATTTTATTACATTCTAAAGTTGCAATCCTATGCATGGTTAGGCCGGGGGGAAAGGCCTACAACATGCATAGGATTGCATCTTAAGAGATACACAGTAAACTTTTTTGTTTCTGCATAGTTTATAGTATTGGTAGTAGCAAAGATACAGAAAGAGATCCAATAAATAAATTTAATAATAATAATAATAATAATAATAATAATAATAAGCAGCAGCAGCAGCATTCATACACTGCATGCAAAGATATTAAAGTCCCCCATTACATACATTAAGTTGCAATCTTTGCAACAATCCTGTAATGTAGGTCAGTATTTTTAACCATATTCCAGATGGGGGAAGCTGAGGCTAGGACTTCCTGATCCATAGCTCAGTCCTTTACCACGCCAGCTTAAAGATCAGGTTGGCAACACTTTCTCTGTAGAGCAAACAGGTGCAAAGGAGAATAGGGTTCCTGTTATGTTTAATTGTTGCAGAAGAGGAGGGAGCTTCCGTGGATGCAGATTTACTCAACTAGCTGTAGCTGCTAAAATTCCCTCATAAACACAGCTATTAAAAGTTCAGGTGCTTCCTTCACATCCGTTCATTGTATGGTATCTAGGCGGAAAAGTTTCCATCTTGTTGTTATTATTTTTGCCCTTTTCCTATGTCTTTAATAGCAGCTAGGGTGGGCACTTATGACTTGCCAAGAGGAAATTTCATAGATTTCATAGATCATCGAGTTGGAAGGGGCCTACAAGGCCATCGAGTCCAACCCCCTGCTCAATGCAGGAAACTAGAGGAGGGGTCTCCCATCCAAGTAATAACCAGGCCTGACCCTGCTTAGCTTTCCACACTCAGACAAGCAAAGAGGACAGTGATTTGCATAACATTTTCTTATGCTAAAGATGCAAAGTTAGAAGTAATTACTATAATTTAAATAGAAATAGAGTACATCTCGCCATACTGTGACCAGGTGACCCCTGTGTCTGCCTGTCCAGTCTGCTACCCAAGTGCTAACTGTAGATGGGCCACAGTTCTTGGTGCTTGATCTTTAAATTGGAATTGAACCGGGCAGCCCTACAAAAAGAGGATGCCCTCAAACAGAGGACAGTCTTCTCGCAGCCTTTCAAATAAAGGACTATACTCTGTAAAAGAGGACACATGGCCACCCCCTAGTATCAGCCCATTACACACATGCATTGTTGCAGGGAGCATTTTTCATGGCACCGAAATAAGAGGTAGCAAAAGCCAGCGAGAGCCAGTGTGACATAGTGGTTAGGATGTTGGCCTGGGACTCGGGAAATCTGGGTTCTCTAGTCCCTACTCGGTTAAGAAGTTCACTGGGTGGCTTTGGGCCAGTCACTGATTCTCAGCCTCACCTACCTCACAGGGTTGTTGTGCGGATAAAATGGAGAGGAGGAGTATGTAAGCTGCCTTGGGTTCCTTAGAGGGAAAAAAGGCGGGATATAAATATAATTAATAATAATATAAATAAATATAAAAGTTTCACCTGCTTCTTTGGTGTGCGTTAGGGTGTAGTGAAAGCCCACATTTATTCATTCATTCATTCATTCATTCTTAACACTTGTATACCACTTGATATAACAAAATCTCATAGAATCATAGAGTTGGAAGGGGCCTATAAGACCATCGAGTCCAACCCCGTGCTCAATGCAGGAGAAAAGATGTGGGCAGCCCAGGCAGTCACCCATCCAAGCTCTGACCCGGCTCATACCTGATTAGCTTCAGCATGTAGCCTGCATTATGTGCTCTCATGCTGAAGTATTAAAGATCATGATTAAAATACTCAATTAAGTCACGGACTCTCAACTCTCAGGGTTGTTGTGAGGGTAAAATGGAGAGGAGGAGGAGGATTATGTAAGCCGCCTTGGGTTCCTTTCAGGAAAAAAGGTGGGGTATAAATATAATAAATAAATAAATAACAGCTATAATAAAAAAATAAATAATAGAAACAAGGAAAACAATTTTAAAACAACCATAAAAAACAATCAAATGTTGCAGCATCATGATATTACTTACAAGCCAGGAGGACCCCCAAGCTACAAACCTGTTCCTTCAGAGGGAGTGCAACCCCATCCAGGCTAGGGGAACTACCCAATTCCTGGACTAACCTAGGAACTACATGCCCATTGGGTCTCTGTCTTGTCAGGATCCAGTTTATTAGCCCACATCAAGCCCATGACTGCATCCAGACACCAGTTCAGAACATGCCTGGCCTCTCTGGGCTGAGATGTGACAAAGAAATAGAGCTGGGTGTTTCTGATGACACCTGCAGCTACCGTAGTTGTGCAAGAGCGAGTAAATCTGCATCCATGGAAGTTCCCTCCTCTTATGCCTCTTTATCCAGAATATGGGCTGAAAAATACTGACCTACCTTACAGAATTGTCACAAAGATTGCAACTTAATGTATGTAATAGAGTACGTTGAAATCTTTGCAAGCAGCGTATTCATCATCATCATCATCAATTATTGGATCCCTTTCTGTATATTTGCTACTACCAATGTTATAAACTGTGCAGAAACAAAAAAAAAGTTTACTGTGTATCTCTTCCTCTATGCATGTTTAGACCAAAAAAGGCCTACATGCCCCAGCCAGCCACCAAGCTGTTGAAATCTATATGCTCATCTGATGGGAATCCAGGCTTCTATCTCTCACTGACTTTTCTTTTTTCCTCCTTTTTTTTAAGCCTCAGATCTGAGCAAACGGGAATCAGGATGTAGCTGCCTGCCTCAGTTCTACAACCCCAGGAACTGAACCACAAGCAAAAGGATGATTGTGCATGAAATTACAGGCCGTGCATGAAATTACAGGCATTTTGAGGGCTGGGGATCTTGACAAGAGAAGGCTAGCTTCTGAAGTTAATTGAAGAAACATGAGCTAAGGGGGGGGCAAGTTAGGAGCACTCCAGCAGACAATTAAGATAAAAGGCAGAGGAGGGTAGAATGAGGGCAATTTAAGCTATTAACCAATTATCACCATTTCATTCATCAACCCACATTCTATTCAACACCTCTAGAAGATCAAGAGGTTTGCAATTCGTGCTCTGGCATCTGATTGGAGAGATACAGTAGGTTAACATTTCAGTTCACCATCCTTTACTTCATGTCTTGAAAGTATGCATGCACAGGGAAGGGAAGAACAATCCAAAGTCCTTCCGGGGCGTTATTGGAAGCCTGATCTACTGCAGTGATTATAACTCTGAAAATTGCAAGTGTGGGGTATAAGGAATTATTACTACAGGGAGCTTAAGTTCCTAATCCAGTATTCTCCAACCTTGGGTCCCCAGATGTTTTTGGCCTACAACTCCCAGCATGTCCCAGCCAACCCAAGGTTGGAGAAAACTGTCCTAATCAATATTAATTTAATACTTTTATTAGGACGACTCAAATGGTCAACAAAACATGTAAAAGCTGCTCTCCCACTCTGGAGGCATTCAAGGTGCAGCTGGACAGCCATCTGTCAGGGATGCTTTGACTTGGATTCCTGCATTGAGCAGGGGGTTGGACTCGCTTGGTGGCCTTGTAGGCCCTTTCCAACTCCACTATTCTACGATTCTATGATCAGGCAAGATGTTACAAAAAGCAGGGGTGGGGGTGGGGGTGGGGGTGGGGGTGGATAGGATAGGGGGAAAGCTTGCTTCATGTTGAAGTCATGATGACCACATCATGGTCAAAGTCTTAAGCTGAAAGAGGGGAGGAGAGTCTACAGGCATTCAGATGGGGTTTCAGGTTTTACTTCTATCCCCTCCCACCCCTGCAAGACTTCTGAGAACAAGAAAGAAGCAAATCATGGCCGATCTCCCATTTTTTGAAATATAAAATCCAGCTGCTACTAAAAACTGTCTCCCATTTGGGTGAACCCCATAGGATCCTTGATTGGTGGCAAGCAGAAGGAGTGAGAAAGTAGGCAGCATTTCTTATGGCCGACACAGCCTTCTGTGTACACTAGAGGAAGAGGATTTTATTCTCTGATGGGTCATCTCCTCTAACTATTCGGTAAAGCTACCCAATTTGCAGGGGAGGCTGGTGACTCCTATGCAAGTAGGGCTCCTTATCCATTGCAGGTTTTATTCTGAGCTTCACGGGAGCTATCCATGGTGCTGAATTCCACCCCCCCCCCCAAATTAGGTTCACCACCATGGAGCACCATGGATAGCTCCTATAAAGCTCAGAATAAAACCTGCAATGAATGAGCCCAACTGACATAGAAGTCACCAGCCTCCTCTGCCAATTTGGCTTCCACAGACTTTTTTTTTTTAACCTAGTACAGCATCTAAAATTATCTCCAGCTTCGTTGATATAAAGGCTGCCTTATTTCTGTCTACTTCTCTCCCTAGCTTACTCTCTCCCACACTTTTTTTTCTTCCTGAAGAGTTTTGCTGAACTCAAAAGCTTGCTTACTGCTCTGTGACCTTTTAGCTGGTCCTGATAAATGCGATACCTTTACAGATGCCTGCTTCCACTTGAGCCTGCCTACCTTCTTCAGTATTATTATTATTATTATTATTATTATAATAATTATTATTATTATTATTATTATTATTATTTATCGCCCATCTGGCCAGCAACCGGCCACCCTGGGCGATGTACATACAATAAAATACATTTAAAACAATATAAAAATTTTAAAATCTTAACCCACCTCATATTCCCGCCTGAATAACCAGGTTTTAATGAGCGACGGAAGCTCAGCAGAGAGGGGGCATGGCGGAGGTTACTCGGGAGAGACAGTTCCACAGTACGGGGGCTGCCACAGAAAAGGCCCTCTTCCTTGTCCCCACCAGTCTAGCTGCTCTGGCTGAAGAGACAAGGAGAAGGCCATCCGTGGCAGATCTTGTTGAGCGGCCCAATTGGTGTTGCTGGAGACGCTCCTTGAGATAGACTGGACCGGAGCCGTATAGGGTTTTAAAGGTCAAAACCAACACCTTGAATTCGGCTCGGCAAGCAACTGGTAGCCAGTGCAAATCCTTCAGCACTGGCGTGATGTGATCCCGGCGGCGGCTGCCTTTAACCAGGCGAGCCGCCGCGTTCTGTACCAGCTGTAGCTTCCGAACCGTCTTCAAGGGTAACCCCACGTAGAGCGCATTACAGTAGTCTAGGCGAGAGGAGACCAAGGCATGAACCACTGATGGGAGCAGGTGATTAGGAAGGTAGGGGCGCAGCTGCCGTATCAGATGGAGTTGATACAGCGCCGCCCGGCTCACAGCTGACACCTGAGCCTCCATGGACAGCTGGGAGTCTAGAATGACCCCCAAGCTGCGGACCTGGTCCTTCAAGGGGAGATGTACCCCATTCAGCACCAGGTCAACATCCCCTAACCTCCCCTTGTCCCCCACCAGAAGTACCTCGGTCTTGTCGGGGTTCAGTTTCAGCATGTTCCTTCCCAGTAGGAAGTAGGCCGTGTTCATAGTTCCTGCCCCCCACCTTCTGAAACAAGGTGACTGGAATGAGGGACAGGGCCTTTTCGG
Organism: Shinisaurus crocodilurus; assembly: GCA_021292165.1. Lineage (NCBI taxonomy): Eukaryota > Metazoa > Chordata > Lepidosauria > Squamata > Shinisauridae > Shinisaurus > Shinisaurus crocodilurus. The sequence continues at coordinate 11,678,174 of CM037883.1, read as the reverse complement.
ATGCGGCACCTTACCTCAGGAATCCCCCTTTACATTTGTCAGCCTCCCTCTCTGCCTTTAGAAAGAATCTATTCTCTTCTGCTTTGAATGTGAGCAGATGCTACCGCTGCGGTCTCCTATTTGTTTTGTCGACTGTTTTATCTGCTGCTGCTGCTGTTTTCAAGTTTTCTTTTGATTTGATTTTGTCAGATGCCACATGGATTCCTGCAATTAAGAGGTGGGGCATAAATATTTTATGGCATTTAGGATGCAACTCTATGCAAGTTTAGATGGGAAAAAAGGCCTACAACTCCCAGCATGCCCCAGCCAGCATAGCTGGCTAGGGCATGCTGGGAGTTGTAGGCCTTTTTTCTGTCTAAACATACATAGGATTGTGCCTTCAAGCATTTTATTTTCAAAAGGAGTGGGGAGAGAGAGATACAGATAATATAGTTCCAGAGAGCTTACAGCCTCGTTTTAAATAAATACCAGCCTATTATTGTGCGTAGGAGGGTTCTCTAATGCAATGGCATTTTGTCCCTGCAGTTTTTAAACACCGCTTATTTTCTGTGTGTGCCAAAAAGCAGAAACTATGGAAGAACAGCCTTCAGCTTTTCAAAATACAATGATCTATCTTCATGGGAAAAACACCCAGAATGGTTCCTCTGGTACTACAGTTGTCAGACACTTAAAGATTTTTATCTTTCTTTAGCTGATTAACTATCTGATTCTTATTTGATTAATTTAATTTAACTGATTGCATTTACATATTACAAGGACTCCAGAAGTGTGCGCTTAAAAAAAAAAAAAGCATCTGTATGCAACCCTTCCCACAAGCAGCTCAGGATAGCTTACATAGAGCTCTCTCAGATTATCTTCACAGCAACCCTATAGGGGAGGTCAAACTGAAAGAGAGCAACTTGCCCATAGAGTGAGCTTCATGGCTAGACAAAGATTCGAACCCACGTCTCTTCAGTCCAAGGCCTCCCGTCTATCCAGTACACCACACTAGCCTTAGATCAGCTTCCTCAACCTGGTGCCCTCCAGATGTGTTGGACTACAACTCCAGTTATGATGGGGTCGCAGCTCAACACATCTCTGGAGAGCGCCAAGTTGGTCTCAACTTCCAGACTGGAACCCATCGGGATATTGACCAAGTATGGTAAGACACAGATGAGAGAGCCGACAGTCAGGACCATGGAGAGCTCCCTGTGGCCCAGAATTAGGCTGGATTTACTAGGATCAGTAGAGAGCTAGTATAGGAGTGTTGCTCCAGCAGGAGTATGGAGCCAGCTGGACCTTATATCACAGGTGGGCAACTTGAGGCCCTCCAGCTGTTGTTGGACTGTAACCCCCATCATTCCTCACCACTGGCTATGCTGGCAAGGGCTTGTGTGAGTTGCTGTCCAACAACAGCTTCAGCACCATAAATTCCCCGCCCCTGCTTTACTATATATAGTCCATTAGAACAGAAGTTGGCAGACTTCAGGCATGTAGGATCTAGTTTGGGCTGTTGTTGTTGTTGTTTTGCTATACTCCCTAAGAGCTACCAACTAGAACTAAGTGTTTGCATAGTGTTGGCTCAGTGTGGCAGGCATAAAACTTAGAATTAAAGAAGGGTAAAGGGTACCTCTGAGCACATACTCAGTCCCGGCATGTGCTTTTATTCACAGAACTGACCTCCTGGCCTTTCTACACTAACATCCACTCCTGGTTTCTACCCAACGTTTCTTTGTTTCAACAGCCAGAGAGGGGCCTTTGGTTGCTGTTGTTAAACAGCTGGAAGTCAGAGAATCTTGGTGATCCACTGCAAATTACCCAGAGATCTACTGATAGATCCTGACTTGATCTACCTTTTGCCCACCCCTGGAGTAGAGAGAGAGATGTGGGTGCTGCCCCACATCCCTGGAGGGAGCCTGCTTGCTAGTTAAAGGGGCTGCATTCTATTGCACAGGTGTGTGCTCTGGCAGATTTGAAATTCCCCTTGTGGCCCCTGGACATGGCAGGTTGGAGGGAGAAGGCCCTATGGGTCTCCAAATAGTTCAGGGGAGAGGTCATCCAACTCCATGTTGGATGGCAGAGCGATCTCCTCTGGCACCAGGGATGGAGGCCCACTATCTCCCTTACCAACCTGCCTGGTCACTGAGGTCATCAGATGGCATGCTCCTGGTGGTTCTGCATGGACCTTTGGCCCAATTGGAGTCCACCCTGAGAAGAGCCTTCAGTGTAGTGGCCCCATTTCTCTCCTCTGCTCTAATGGTTTCATTACTTCAGAGGCTGCCTCCTTGAGAGCTTTGGGGGGGCAATCCTATTCATCCTCCAAGCCTTTGATGTTCTCCTCTGGGTGACTGTGGTCAGAGTTCTGGATCTTGATAGTTTGTGCCTTTCATAAGGAGGCCAAAGTAGCTACCTACCAATGATTGAAGCGCAGAGGGATGAAGTGGTTAAATGTCACTGAGAATACACGGGGTCCTGCTTTTGCAGCCAAGTTATGTCAGCAAATTCTCACTAATGCACTGTGTTATTTCATTTAATCTGCAGCACATGGTACACACTGTTGGCTGTATGCTTGTCACAAGAATGACTTATATTGGTTTGCTTGACAAGCGGAGTAACGTGCAATACTGAAAGATTGGGCAAGGGAAAATAGTGTTTATCCAAGAACAACAAAAAATCAATATTCTAGTGCACAAGATCTGGTAGTGGGGCAGAAGGTTTTCCAAGCCCCACTTCAGCTATACCAGTCTCACTCAGCCCTACCTCTAGAACCCACGAAACACAGCAAAGTGCATTTCATCCGTAAGGACATAAGAAGAGCCATGCTGGATCTGACCAAAGCCCTGTCGAGTACAGCATTTTCTTTGCACAGTGGCCAGTCAGGTCCCTCAATGGGAACCCCACAAGCAGAACATGAATGCAGTCGTGCCTTCCCACTCGGGTTCCCCAGCAACTGGTATTGAGAACACTGCCTAGCATACTGCCTCTAATAGTGGATACAATATGTAGCCATCATGATTAGTAGCCACGGATAGCCTTATCCTCCATGAACTTACCTAGGGCCGGTTCATACGACCCGACCCAGGCGGCGGGGCGCCGCAGATAACCTGCACTCCGCATGGAGCCAGCAGTTCCCGCACCGCAGTGCAGGCCTCCCGGCGCTAGGGGGTGGCAGCTTGGGATGCCCAGAGGGGCCGTTTGGCCCTACAGGCCGGAGCGGCCACAGTTCCAGCCGCTCTGGGCTGCCGCCTCTGGGCTGACGTGTGCGGCCACGGGAGGCCCCCGTGGGACGGCCGCCCGCTGTTCATACAGCAGGGTGGCCATGCGTGGTAGGGACTTACCCCTCTACCTCCCATGGTCACTTTGCATGCTTCCCGCGCATGGCTGTTCCGCAGGGGCGCCCCCGGCCGGCATTCACACAACACGGGAACCGCATGGGGCTTCTGCTCCCCCGTGGTTCCCGTGTCATGTGAACCAGCCCATGATCTCCTTTTAGAACCATCTGAGGCCGCAATCCTTTACACCAGTGGTGGGGACCGCATGTCCCTCCAGATGTTGTTGGACTACAACTCCCAGCAGCCCTAGTCAACGTAACCAATGGGAGGGATTATGGAATTATCCCCCCTTTGCACACTTCCCTGGAAGTAAGTCCCATTGAACTTAATGGGGCTTATTTCTACTAGACATGCCTAGGATTGCACTGTAAGCTTGCAGCTGCCGCCAACAGATTCTGTGGCAGAAGATTCCATAAAATCAAGCCTGTGTTGCATTTGCCATCCTGAACCTATCGCCAATCTATTTCAGTGGGCGAACCACCCCCACTGTGATCTGGTATTCTGAGGCAGGAAGAATAAAGCTTCTCTCTATCCACTTTCTCTGCATAATAAATAATTGCATGCACATTTATTTTTCATACCCATCCTTTAGTCCAGGGCTAGGGAGGCTGTGGCCCTTGAGACGTTGTTGCACTCCAGTTCCTAGCAGTCCCAGCCAGCCTGGCAAATGGTGAAGGAAGATGGGAGTTGTAGTTCATCAACATCTGGAGAACCACAGTTCTCCACCCCTTCCTTAGCCACCTCTAAACAAAGAAGTCCCAAATGCTTTAGACCAGGGCTCTCCAACCTTGGGTCCCCAGATGTTGCTGGACTACAGCTCCCAGAATTCCTTTCCATTAGCCATGCTGGCTGGGTGTGCTGGGAGCTGTAGGTCAGCAACATCTGGGGACCCAAGGTTGGAGAGCCCTGCTTTAGACTTTCCTTGTTAGGAAAGACATATGAACCACCTCCAATAGAGGCTGGTGGCTCGAATGTCAGTGGAACTCTATATCTGCTCCAGATTTTAGTCTGAACTTTAAAGGAGCTATCCCTCAGTGCTGAACCCTATCCCCAAAATAGGTTTGGCACCATGGATAGCTCCTTAAAAGTTCAGAGTAAAATCCGGAGTGGATACACAGCCCCACTGACATTCGAGCCACCAGTCTGCACTGGCCACCTCTAGAATTCTGAGAACCCCTTTGCTGAATCTCATAGTGGATATTCAGAATGAACACTCCCTTTCATTTTATGCAGTTTTTGAAACATGACATCTTCAAAGATGGTCACCGCATTGGGTTTTGTTTTTGTTTTTTCTTTGAATGGGCTTTCCCCAGTTTTTTGACTTTGCAACTCAATGCTGTCATTGGTAGTTTTTCTTTTTTCCCCCCTCCCCATCATGTTAACAGAGATATTTTTTTTTAAAGTCTGTCTTGATATCAAAGTGAATTAGCCCAAATGATAGCTCACGCAGCAAATTAAAAGTTTGCCAAAATGAATAATTCCAAAGTGAGAGTTCTGGAACTACACACATCAAAATTGAATACTCATCAATGGAAATGAAAGCACAAATTTGATTTGCAAGTTTGAGAGGCACTCTAATCCAACCCAGTTCCACCTTCCAAAAAACTGCCATTTAGCATGGGGGTGGGAGGAAGCTTTGAAGTGGTCAATTTTATGCATGTTTAGACAGAAAAAAGTCCTACAGCTCCCAGCATTCCCCAGCCAGGACATTTTTTCTGTCTAAACATTCATAGGATTGCACCTTAAAATGGGAAAGTTATGAGTGGCATGCTTCATATTTAAGGATTTATTTATTTATTTTTAATTAATTTGAACATTGGTATCTTCAGTAAGTGACAGAATACTGGCAGGCGCCTGGGTTGTACTACAGGATAAGCCTGATGATATTTCTGCCCAGTAGCTTGGATGAATACCAGCTACTAAATTAAAGTTTCATGTGATACCTACAGAAACATCATTCAAAACCACCAAATTATAATCAGATGAGGCAAGAGTGAACCAGCAAAAAGTAGACGCAGAAAGGAACAAGGATATCTCCATATGAGGGGGGGGGGGTGTAAACTGGTAGTAGCTAGTTTTCAGCTCCTCATACAGAGGAGTAACCCTGCAGGCTGCATAGTCCAAAATAATCGGGACCATGTATCTCAAAGTGTCACAGTAAAACAGGTACAGTAATACCTTGGATTGTAAGTAACTTGGTTTGAGAGCGTTTTACAAGACAAGCAAATTTTTAAATATTTATTTAATTTTTTTTTTACTTGATATACAAGCGACGTCTTGCAATACAAGTACTGTAGTACGTACGGCTTAAATTAAAAATCTCTGTACAAATTTGGGGGGGGATTTCGTTTTGATATAAGAGTGTTTTGGATTACAAGCACGTTTCCGGAATGAATTATGCTCTCAATCCAAGGCATGACTGTATATGCACCCACGGGTTAGGAGGATTAAAGCCTTGCGACATAAAATAAAAATGACTCTGAGGTGGAAGCTCTGTAACCTTCCACTGGAATTATTTGGTCATGCATATGGTCCGACAATAACCATTACTCCAGTACAGGGATGGGCAACTTGTGGCCCTCCAGATGTTTTGGCATACAACTCCCATGATCCCTCACCATTGGCTATGCTGCTAGAGATCATGGGACCTGCAGGCCAAAACATCTGAAGGGCCACACTAGTTGCCCACCTCTGCTGTTGTAACAAGTACTGGAAAATACTGAAATATATTATGAGCGCTAGTTTCTAGAATGTTTTTATTCCTACGAATTTAGATGTCCCTCTTTCCCAACCATGGCTGGCACTGAGGGGTCGGTGTGTTCTAGCATCTGCCAAGGCGCCCTGGTTCTGCTGCTCCTCTTACTCTTTATTGTTGCTATTTGTTGGCTAACCCACTTTCTGACCCAGCTAGGATGAGCAACAGAGTAGTATCTAGGGATGTGCTGACGCTGGGAAGTCCAGCTTGTTTGAGCTCGATGGACTTCCTGCCTGCTTCCGATCTGGTGATTGGAAGCTGGCTGAGTCAGGAGTTTTCCACAAACTTCCAACTCTAAAACAAGCCATGGTTTGCGCAATTTTTAAAAAATGCTAAGGAAATTTGCACAAATTGCGCTATTTGCGCAATTTGTGTAACTATGCAAATTGCATACATTGAAGTATTTTGCTCAAATCGGCACTCATAAAACACATGGATCTAATGCTATTTGCTTAAAATTGGCTGCTTTGAACAAATGGCACTAGATCCACATGCTTTTGGGGTGCTGATTTGCGCAAAACATGCAAAATACTGCAATTTACGCAATTTGTGTAAAGTTACACAAATGGTGCAAATAGCGCAATTTGCTCAAATTCCCTTAGGGTTTAAAAAATGTGTAAACCATGGCCCGTCTTAGAGACAGAAGTCCGCAAGCTGGCTCTACTCACATAATAGCAAGTCGGCACCAGCGCAGGGCTGGTGAATCAGAATCCAGGGGGGCAAATTGTGATAATCCACTGGATTTTCACCCTCGTATTAGATTCCTCACAGGTCCCTAGCATGGGCAACAAAGATGACAGGCAGAAGTTGCCGCTGCCTACTTGTTTACCAGATCTCTCCCTGGCAAGAGAACAGCCAGTGACAATGGAAGCGAGGAGGATTAGGATGTCTTACCCAAGGGTCCCTGGAAGTTCTGGAACCTGGCATGGATCTTGTTTCCAATTCACATTGTGTTTGTCTCCTATTTCCCTGCATGCCTACATAGCATGTCCTGCTAAACACCTTGGTCCTCTCTTTCTGGACATAGCTCTCTGACCTCTCTCAGCCAGGCTTTCCATTACAATCAGCTTCATCAGGACTCCCTCTGCCTCGCTGTCTAATGAGGTTAGAAGAGTTCTGCACTTCTTGTCATGTTTTCTACCGAATCGGCCATTTTTCCCTAATGAAGGTAGGCAGGAGGCAACAATGTGAGAGACCTCTGGAAGATGGCCATACCCAAGGCAAGCTACAGGGGTCAAAAAGATGCGGTTCACTTCGTGTTGCAAGACTGAAGGAGGAGAATGAAATATCTTTTTTTTTCTTAGCTTCCTTTCCCTTTTATAGTCTGACATTTCACAGCGCAACATACATAGAAACGATAATTCCTCACTAGGCCTCAATTAAATGTCCCCAAAATGATCAATGCATTAGTAGCAATATGATTCAGAGAGAGAGAGAGAAGCTGGACTTCTCTCATCTTTAACCATGGTCTGCCCCCAAGGGGCAGCCCTTATTAATACAGTACTTTCATTTATATTGCTACTACAACTACATTTTTAACAGATCTGGGTTATTGGAATGAAGCTTTTCTTGAAGTAGACAGAACTTCAAGAAACTCAAAAGGGGGCCAAACTACCATCTAAAGGACCATCAGCTCTTCAGATATTTAGGTCTTCTGAGACCTGTCTCCATCTTCAGATGTTAAGCGGTACTAACTGGAGAAAGGGCATTCTCAGCTGTGGCATCCCAACTGCGGTGTGGAACACTTTCCCCAGGAAGGCTCAGCTAGTAGCAAACTGTCTTTCCTGCAGTTGGTGAAGGCCTTTTTGTTTACCCAGACTTTTGAAAAACATGGATTAGATAAGTTTTAATTCCTGCTGATCTGTTTTTGTCATCCGGCTGTTTTAAACTGTACACTGATGTATTTTCACTTGAGTTTTGCTTCTTTTAATCTTCATAATTGTTTAAATTATTTATTGTAATTTGCCCTTGAAGTTGTGAAGCTGAACGGTGGGATATAAATATTGGTGTGTTTTTTTAAAAAAAAAAAACATGATCAGTAGAATCACATGGTTCAGCTCTTGTTGGACTACTGCTTTAAGCTGCAGGTGGAAAAATTCCAAGTTTGAGTGACCAACCATAGCCAAACTCCCCGTACATGCTTAACCACCACATCTAGGGAAAGAAGGCTGGGACCTTTATCCCTGAAATGCTACCTTTCTGCATGCAGGGAGTTTTGTTATTAAGTGCATTGAAGCATATGATTCCATTGCTGCATTCTGAAGTGGTTCCGTCCAGTAAGAGCTGCACCACATGATTATGTTGATTGCATAGCTCCGCTCCAAACTTGCAAAGGGCAAAAGGAAAATTGCAAAGGGCAAAATGGAAAGTATAGAATATTTTGCTGAGTTATTTTCATTTTGAAACATCCCTTTCTGCAGACTTTCCGTACCAAAAGACTTTATGTGATCAACAAATTTCCAATTAGTCTTCATGAAATTCAAAGTTAACACAGCAAGAAATGAGTTAAAAACAAGAAATGAGTTAAAAACAAGAAATGAGTTAAAAACAAGAGTACAGTAATACCTTGGATTGCAAGCATAATTCGTTCCGGAACCGTGCTTGTAATCCAAAACACTCTTATATCAAAGCGAGTCTCTGGCGGGCATGAGCGGGGCCGATTTCAGCCCGCTTGAGGCGAGCGGTTACATCCCTACAACTACTTGTATTGCAAGACGTCGCTTGTTTATCAAGTCAAAATTTATTTTAAAAATTTGCTTGTCTTGCAAAACGCTCTCAGACCAAGTTACTTGCAATCCAAGGTATTACTGTAGCTTTTGTAGGCTTCCAGAGAGCCGATAACTCTCAGCATAACTCACTTTGTGTTTTGCGTCCAAGGAGAACAGGGTCAGGAACAAATCATACAGAAATGCAGAAAGGGTTTTGTATGTTCATAAATCTTCAGCTGCAGCAAAGTTATGGGGTGGTCCAAATCTTTAACCACCGTAATTCATGGCCAGAACATTTATTTTATTCATGCCTTGTTTAAAACGGAATAAAAACAAGAAAACACATACACAGGAGCCCAAGCTAATGCCATAATGATCATGCCTAACATGTTTCATTAGCCTTGCTCTGGTGAGTGTTCAAAGGCATTATTAAAACATACCGTTATGCCTTACCCGCTTTCCACGTCCCTCCAATTTGGTGGTCCCCCTAGGCTCACTGATAAGAGAGGTGCAACATGTCCCTGGGCACACAAAGACATATTGCACACCCAAGGGTCCAGGGGCAGTGCTACCTGGATTTGGCTTCCTCCGGAAAAGAGTTCACCAGAGACTTATGGTCTTTTTGTAGTATTGGGGTCTTTTTGTAACATCTGGAGGGCACCCGGTTGGGGAAGGCTGAGCTACAGTGTCAAGTGGAGGCAGGCAACATGCACACCTCCAAAGCATCAGATCTGCTTACCTAACGTCAAATCCCCCAAGAGAGGCACCCAGCATCCCTCAGATACCTCCAGATGTCAGCCTGAGGGCCTGTTCGGGCTCGCCTTGCACCTACAGTATGACCTTTCTCGTGCCAGGTGAAGACCTTTTTAATTATTTTCCTAGGCATTTTGTAGGAACTGGGGGGGGGGGGTTCTGTACTTTTAGGGTGCAATCACACTGCTTGGAAGCCCCTAAACATGGAGGCATCCAAGCTTCCTATGCCCTGCTGGGCTGAAGCGGGCAGGACGGGAGGAGCAGCGGAGGCAATCTTCACCTCCACATCCACCGATCTCCGGTATTGAGGGAGGGACCGTAGCTCAGTGTGATAGAGCACATAGCTTTGCATGCAGAAGGTCCCAGGTTCAATCCCCGGCCTCTCCAGGTAGGGCATGGAAAGAATCCTCCCTGAAACCCTGGAGAGCTGCTGTCAGTCAGTGTCAACAATACTGGGCTAGAACTCAGTATAAGGCAGCTTCCTATGTTTCCTAGGTATTTTTGCTAGACGGGCTTTTCAGCCCATCTAGCAAGGGCATTTCGGAGGAGGGTGGAAGGAGGCTGGAAGAAGCCCAGGATAACTCATATCCTGGCTTCTCCGGTCTCCTCCCCTCCCTGCCCACCAGAACGCCTCCTTTTCTCCCTGTCCGAGGTCAGGTTTCCAACCTTGGAGAGGTAGCTGGCACAGTTCTTTCACCGCCGGCTACGAGAGGCAGGGGTCTGGGATCAGATCTCCCACCCTACGTCCAAGGTCAGAGCACTGTCTCTGGCCTCGGAGGGGTTTTATGAGCAACCCTTTGGTCCCTGGGATGCTCGCCCAGGCACCACGGGATTGCTCCCTTAGATTCTTGTGCTTATTTTACCCGTGCAGCCGGTTTTACTTTTGTTTTTATTATGTACAACTGCTGGATTAACCTTGCTTTTATCTGGATTGTTTTGTTCTTGCTTTATTTGCTATTTTGTATTTTAGGTTTCTTCTAATTTGTACACTGCCCAGAGAACCTCGGTTATTGGGCAGCTTTAAAATGTAATGAATAAATCAGAAATAAATAACATTCCGCTCATTCGTGCTCTGCTTCTGTATCCCAAAACAGTCCCCAGAACTGTTAATTTTGTTTCTGCACGCACAAACACACATGCACACATACACACACCTGCCTTATGTCAACAACTCCCATCATCCCCAGTCAGCGTACCTGTAGTCCAACACACCTAGAGAGCAGCTGGGGAGCAAACACACAGCAACACAAAGCCATAAAATATAAGGCGGTTGGTATATCCACACTAGCAAAGCATCGACAGTTTGATCAATTATCAAGATTGGGGGGGTCTTACTATTGTCTCCTTTGCATCTCTCACTAAAGTTTTCAATCCAATATTTTTCCCCTCCCCAAACTAAATGCCATTCCAAGGGAAATCTATTTTGCTGAACTACGCGTGACAGCAGTCCCGAGAAGCAGTTCCTAAAGCACGTAGTTAAGTGATTTAAAATTACATGTTTAGATTTAATGACTAAACTCTGATGAGTCACAGCCAGACTGTACGATTTATCTGTCCCCAGCAAGACACCAAGGAAATTTAAAAGAAGAAGTAGTGGTAGTATATAAGGAAAAATGAGAGGGTTTCCTACATCAGGTACCAATGGAGCTGAATAAATGTGAGGCCAAGGAAATTCTAGAGGTGGGGGGGAGCACTTGAGAAAAATCAGCCACTGCCTACATACACAGGTAGTATGCGGTGCTTCAGATGTTGCTAAGTTCTACACAGAAAGCACTTCCTGGTTAAGATCGTAGCCCCAGGGGGAGGCTGCTGACTCCTATGTCAGTGGGGCTCCTTATCCATTGCAGGTTTTATTCATAGCTTTATAGGAGCTATCCATGGTGCTGAACTACACACACGCGTGTGTGTGTGTGTGCGCGCACACACCACACACTAGGTTCACCATCATGGAGCACCATGGACAGCTCCTGTAAAGCCCAAAATAAAAACTGCAATGGATAAGTAGCCCCACCAGCACAGGTGTCACCAGCCTTCCCTGTGTAGCCCCCTTCTCTGCTCAACTTTTTTTTTTTTTTAAAGGTGAACAGAACTGACTTAAGGAACGTCCTTCAAATCAAATACCTACAGAAATGCCTGCATTTAATTAAACAAACTTCATTCATTCATTCATTCATTTGCAAGGCTTGCGTCCTGCCTTGCCATCAAATGGTCTTCTGGCCAACAGATGGGATCCGAGTGGACGTCCTTTATTTAGTTAGTTTGCTGGTTAGTTCGTTATTTTATCTATTTATTTAAAGTATTTTATCCTGTTCCTCGGCTCCCGGTAAAAGAAGCCCATCCCTGCCTGCAGGCATACTATCTAAAAAGACACAACACACAAGGGAAAAGGGATGGGGAGGGAAGAGGAAAAAGCTGAGCAGCCTTTCAGTGGGGCTGGTGGAATGGCCCCGCTTCCCCCTCTCCTCTCCCTCTCTACAGCCTGTTGGAATGCAGTAGACTTAAGCCTATTCTTCTTATTATTCCTCTCAAATACAGAATTTATGGTGCAATCCTGTACAGGTCTACTCAGCAGTAAATCCCACTGAGTTCAGCTGGGCTTCCTCCTAAGTTAATGGAGGCAGGATTGCAGCCTCAATGTCCAGGTTCTATTGCAGCCACAACTCCCAGTTCTTCATTCTAGAATCCTCTCTGTCCTCTCCACTCTGGTGTAATTCCTGGGATGGCTCCGTTCGTGACTCACCCAGGGCATTCTAGAGTACTGGCTCAGTTCACAGCAGAGGCAGTGTTAGGGGGCGGCCCACTAGGGCTGGAGCCCCAAATCTTTCATTTGGAGCCCCGAATCTCTGGGAGGCCCTCTGCCCCACCACCCTGCTGTCCAGGGGCACTTGCTAAAATAAAGGTACAGGGGCCCTGACCCTGAGGATCTCTGTTGCATTGCATCCCCCTGGATGAGCTGAATTCTTGCCCACATGTGCTTCACTTCCTGCTGCCCCCCACCCTTGAATCTTCCTACCTGAGGTTTTTTTCCTGAAATCAAATGCTCTCCTCTCCCCTGTCCAGGACCGGTGCAGGGCAGTTTGGCGCCCCAGGCGAAAAAATATTTAGCGCCCCCCCCTCTCCAAAGCAGGAAAAAAAAAACTGCGCCGCCACCACCAACCTACCTTCCCCCCCGCCCTGGCGGCGGCGGCGGCGGCGGCGGCTGCTGCTGCTGCTGCTGCTGCGTGCCTCCTCCTCCTCCTCCTCCTGAAGCGACGCGACGGGACCCCCGCGCTGTTTTTGCCGGGGGAAACCATGGCAACAGGGCTGTTTAAGCCCTTCTGCCCTGGTTCCTCCCGCCAAAACAACGCGGGCGGGGCCCCGGAAGCGACGCGACGAAGGTAGGTGAGGGGGGTTGGGGGGGGGGGGGGGGGAAGGGGGGGGGCGATGGCGGAGGTGGGAAAATGCGCAAGCGGAAGCGAGAGGGGTGGTGGCGGGGGAAGAGGAAGCGCAGCGGCGAGCGAGCGGGCAGGCGGGGGAGGCGCGGCGGCGGCGGCCAGGCAGGAGGTGGGGAGGCGGAGGCCTGGCGGGGGCGGCGCAGCGGCAGCGAAGAGGAGCGCAGCGTTTCCGCGCCCTCTTCAGACGCGCGCCCTAGGCAACCGCCTAGTTGGCCTAGCGGTAGCGCCAGCCCTGCCCCTGTCCATGCATTCCTTTTTACAAATAGGGGTGTCCTTAGGAGACAGGATCCTTTAAAGACACACACAGGATTTAGAGCATATGTAAATTAGCTTATGCAATTTTCTGCCTTTTGTTGTTGTTTTTTTTGTTTTTTGGTCCTCTGGGCATGAGCCCTGGATCTTTTTGGTACTGAGCACCGCACCTGGCCAGGAGTGCAACCCACCACCACCAGCAGCCTTGGTCCTCTGGCCTATAGACAGGGCCAGTGTGCATTTTTCCCTTCCACTTCATGTGAACAAAGCCAAGGCATCATGTGTTCAGCATTTGCTGTTCTGGCCCTGACTGCAACCTCCCCGTGGCCTCCTCCCGAATGACCTGCAAAGCAAGCCGATTTCAAGCTACAACTTTCAGTTTGTTATGGTGCTGTGTGTGTTGCTTTAGGCCAAGCAACATTTAGCGTTTCCTACACACACACACACACACACACACAGGGAGGGAGGGAGGGAGGGAGACAAATGCAAGGTCATTCAATATCAAGGCCATTAAATTAAGATTTCCTAAAAAATGAGGCCTCATTATCAGGGCTAATTAAAGGATGACCAAAAAAAAAAAAAAATCTCCTGAGCAAGTCCCTTTCGCCTGGTAAGCCTTATGCATGACTAGGGCAATCCTTGGGAAAGCATTTGATTAAAGTTATTAAATTTAAAAGCTCTTTTAATCTCTGTCTGAATAGGTCTCCTAACTGGCCATATTTTGAATGGTAGAAAACAGCCAAGGTAATGCTGCTGCTTTCACAGATCCTTGTAAACATGCACTTCTTAGGGGGAAACTAGACAGGATGCCATTCACACAATTACCAACTGCTTGAATTGCTTTTATTTTATTTTTAAAGTAACTAGCAAGTGCAGAAGGGGCTGACCCAGCTGGGGACCTTGAAGAAAGGGGAATTTAACCCTTTGTCCACCTGAAGACCTGCTCTGGTCCGCCACTACCATTTGAAGAAATGCCAGTGGAAGCTTTGCAGAGAGGGGACTGCAACCCAGATCAAGGCTGCGTCACATTTGCTCATAACCACTGTGATCATTTGCTTATCAGCCTCTTCAGTAAACTGAAAGGTATTGAAAACCAACCTGTGTCCAGCTCAGGCTGGGCCAGACTCAGCATTAAGGTAATTGAGGGGCAAATCCAAAGACAGGTCAAGGAACAGGCAAAAGTCAAAGGCGCCGTTTTACCAGGCAAGTAGGTGGTTTCCAGAAGGTCTGAGGCACAGCCAAGGTCAAAATCCAGGAGATCGGTCAAGCGAAAACACAGTCCAGAATCAGAATCAGACACAGGAGTCCAAGGGTCAGTAGCATGGTGGTCCAAATACAAGGCAGGGTCAAGGAAACAAGAGTACAAGGCACTAGAAACTGTGGTGAGGTGTTGTTTCCAACAGCTCTCAAGTTCAAACTAAGAGCCGATATAGCCAGAGCTTTCAGAGCCCTACCCAGGGCTCAGCTGAAGTTCATCACCAACTTGTATAAAAAGTCCTCCTCGTGAAGGGAGTCCCTTTGCTGTTGTTCTTGAGGTGTGTGCTCTGCGCCTCCGGAGGGTGGCCTGTGCCTCTGCCTTCTGGCACTGGCATGTTCTCGGGCTAGCCAGATGCTCAGCCTCCTCCTCACGTTCTACGGGGGATGTATAGTCGTCCTCAGGGGGCTCGTCCATGGGTTCCTCACTGCCCACCAGTACTGGAGGACTTGGAATAGCTTCCTTGGAGGTGCTAGGAGTGCCAGTGTCAGAGTAGCTCACAGGGTCACTAGACTCCATGGTTTCAGAATCATCATCATCCGATGAGTCCTCCTGGCCTGGGTCAGGCAGGACAGTCAAGAGCCTGACACCTTGGCTGCTTCTCCTGCCACATGCAGAAAGGCAGCAGTCTGGAAGCTTTTGTCCTTTGTATCTGCACCACAAGTGATGCAGTATACTCGGAAGCCCTGCTTCCATTTCCTCCAGTGGCTGGCTACATTGCCCTGAAGTGTAAGCTTTCCTGGGGACTCTGTTTGCACCATCACCACACAGCTGGAATATCAGTGGAGAACAGGCCCACTGCCGACGCCACATCATATACTTGTACAGGGCCCCTTGTGCAACTCCTCAATTGTTGTCCCATGATTCTGCTCCCCTAGCCACACCCATAAACCTAATAGTGTACAGAAACTGCCTAATTTGCTCTTGCTACATTTGAACATATATCTTACAGTCATCAATTTCATCTGGATGCTTGTTTAGGTATATGGTCTGCTTATGGGCTTTTCCACATGAGGCTGTCAATCCGCTGTATTTACTTTCAGTTTTGTTGCAGAATCGAGACCCCAGTGCTACACGAAGAGTGTTTCCTTTCCTGCTTTTCCACTACATAACCTCTAGGTGGCACTCCGCTACAGTAGAACAGTGGAAATACACAAGTGGAAAAAGCATCTCATCTCCTTTCACAAATACCACATTTTCCCCAGTCTAAAAAAAAACTTGCCAAAAGTGCTCTTTAAAAACAGAAGTGAAACTGGGGGGTCAAAATGTCCTCTAAAGAACCCATAAACAACCAGGAGGAGGGAATGGCAAGTTCACAATAAATGCCTCATCTAGAAAAGCTCTGTATTACGGTAACATATTTTTTAAAAAGGATTTGACACTTCTTTTTCTTTTTAACCAATGGCGTAGTGAAAAGTTATTGTAAATGGCTATGTTATGTTGTTGTTGTTGTTGTTGTTGTTGTTGTTATGTTCCTGCTATTGGCATGGGTTGTTGGTTGTAGGTTTCCCCCCCCTTTGTTTCTTTTTGTTTTGTTATCATTGCAAATAAAATTCAAAAAGAAGAGAAATTGCCTAAGTACTTCAATGCATGAGAGAGCCTTGTGGCTTCCTAGATACACCACAATCTTTAATTACAGCTGCTTTGCAGAGTGAGAGCAATGCAAAAGGATCTTACAGAAGGTTTTCACATTATGCCCTTGCATTTTGAACTATCGCAGGCAAAATCATGCCATAGTGAGTCCTGCACTGTCTGCCATTATCGAGAATGCGATGGTTGAGACAGATTGACTTGCAATTTAAGGAGAAACGTAATGCCGCAAATAACCATCTTGGCTTTTGCTTTACATATTTAGAGCAGGGCATGCTAGCAGAAATGTGCCATTCAGGAAAACATCATGGACTGCTGTCATAGCAATGATGTCTCATTCAGCTATGAATTGCATACAATGGCTTTTTATTAGAACAGATTTGCAACGAGAGAAGTTAAGATGCAATGGTCTGCCACTAAGAATAGAATGGAGGCCTTTAAACTCATGATCTTGTCATGAAAGCACATTTCAGCTTCAAATAAATTGCTTTTAATATCTGCCTACACAACAACCAGGGGTCACTCGGAAAACAGCCTTAATGGCTTGGTTGTTGTAAAGCTGAAATGGGCACATTCCTCAAGCAAATTCTCCTAACTCGATTGTTTGCAACATTGGGCACATATTCTCCAGACCTGACAGTTTTCTCCCATTATGAATCTGGTTGGAATGTAAGGGGTTTAGATAAGAAAAACAAGGCCAAGCACTTCAAAGACCCATTAATTTCAATGTGAGGGGGGTTAAGCAGCTGCTTAAATATAGGGGAGGCTGGTGACTCCTCTGTCAGTGGGGCTCCTTATCCATTGCATCTTTTTGTTTGAGCTTTATAGGAGCTATCCATGGTGCTCCATGGCGGTGAGCCTATTTTGGGGTGGGGTTCAGCAGAGCTGTGGCAGGTTGACTGGAAGGGGCCGTTCTAGGGCCTGAAAACTTGACACAGGATTGGAGCTGCTTCCCTTCACAGGCCAAGCTTGGCCCTCCCCCGGTCCCTCGTTTTGGAGTCGCACTTGCTCTTATTGCCGGTTTGCATGCGGATCCATTGTGGAATGGGCCGGTTCTGTTTCTGCTTCTTAGCGAGGAACCGCAGCTTGATCTTGGACATCTTGTGTGAAGGCATGGCCAAGCGCTACCCGGCAGTTACCACAATGGAGGCAGGAGGGAGCTCTCTGGAGAGAATGCATATGAAGTGCTCTGAAGGCTTCAAAGCACTCTACAAACGCTAAGTGGCCCTCTTCCCTCCCTGTTCCTTTTTCCTTGTTTGTTGTGTCTTTTAGATTGTAAGCCCGGGGGCAGGGACTGTCTTCCTTCATTGTTTATTTGTAAGCCGCTCCAGGAGCCTTTGTTGTTGTTGTTGCTGAGGAGCAGGATAAAAATGATCTAATAAATAAATAAATAAGCATTGTCACTGTTACTGTTATATTACACAGACGAATAAAGAGTTATGCCTGTAATGCGCAGTCTTTACACCAACAATCGCTGCCCAGCCCCTACCCTATTGCACATTCCTGCAAGCTCTGCCCACCAACTGGTTTAGTCTGCAATAGCCTATCTTCTACTGGTTTGAAAGATGGCATATGTTCTTTAGTTTACAAACATACATTTGGGAGGTGGAACATGATGGTCCTACTATACGGTATCAACAGTTCAGAATATACCTCAGCAGCCGCAGTGTTCAAAATGTCATGCTGGGCACTGCATGGTCCCTTAGTGTTCATGCGCAGGCAACTACATGTGCATTAGAGAGACACAATGGCCGGATTCACCACGGTGGCTTCTTTACCCCGCCCCCACATGTGCCAGTCACGCGCCGCACAATTTGCCAAATTACCTTCGTGGCACACGGCTTGCCGTGTCGTCCAGACCTGGCAAGGTGTTGCGCAGTGGGCAGGGCCGGTGCTACCACTAGGCCAACTAGGAAGCTGCCTAGGGCGCAGGGCTAAAGGGGGTGCCAGAAACGCCTTTTAAAAAATACAGCACTCCCAAGTGGGAAGGGGGGGCGCTAAATATCTGATCTTGCCTAGGGCACCAAACTGCCTTGCACCGGTCCTGGCGGTGGGGTGGCTGAGCGAGAAGCAGAGGAGAGGAGAAGGCCTAGCCAAGACATGAACCTTAATCCCAAAGGTGGGGAACCTCCAGCCTGTGGGGCAAATGCAGACCTCCAGACTTCACCCCAGGCCACACCCCCTCACTGGCCCTGCTCCCTTTTATTTACTCCATCCTGCTCTGTCTCTCAACTACAAAGCTGATGGAGGGGACCTCACATGAGCTGGGGAAGGAAGGCCGGGATGTAAATGTGGGCAGAGTTGCATCTGTAACTCCACCCACATTGGGTTCTGACCACGCCCACTGCTGGAATTCAGACCTCCTGGGCAGGAAAAAGATTCCCTGTCCCTGTCGTTCTTCCTTGATTACTAACATTTGGAGCTTTCAGGCTGGGTCCTCTTCTGCAAACAAAGGAGCAGGATCGCTCTGTAGCAGGTTAGCTTCTCTTTGTAAGGCTGCATCCTATGTTCCCAGTGCAATCCTATACTGTACATGTCTGTCCAGAAGCAAGCTCCATTGAGTCCAATGGAACTTACTCTTGAGTTGGCCTAATAAAGGTTGTGGAGAAAAAACGTCAGAGTTTCCTGCACCACACACACACACACACACACACCTCCTCACCTGTAAACAAGATAATCCCAGCTGGGGGCTGGGAAAGTCATGCAAATGTACCTAGTTTCTCTGATGGCTCCTGATGCCAGGTGCCACAGCTATTTGCATGCAAATGCGGCAAAGAGCCACCCCTCCCCTGCCTGGCCAGATGAAGTTCATCCTGATTGGCTAAAGTCACGTGGGCTACTGAAAGGTAGGGGGGGGAAGAATCTATACTGTGGCTGGGGCTTTGGGGTTTCGTTGTGGTCTGCACGTGAAGAAGTGCGGGGTAGGGCTTTTGCTGAGGCAGCCCTGAAGAGGACCAGCCCCCAGGTAAAGAGAGTGCCTGGGTAGTTATATATAGTAACGGAACTAGCTTTTGTTGTTTTCTGGCTCTACTGTGTATACCAAAGTGTCTCCCCACCTTTTCTCCTTCCCTCATTTCCCACCTTTTGTTGTAATCTGTTTACCTTAAATAAACTTTCTTGGTTTTACCCCAGACGTGTGTGTGTGCGGTTCCTCTGTGGTTCAGTGCCTAAATCCAGTGTATAGACTAAGGGACAAGGCCCTGAGAGGATCAGTGTCAAGACGGCAGAGCTAAGGCTGGCAGTTTTGCACCTTTGATCTCTGGTCTTGAGTTGGCGGTCCTTCACACAGGTATTATGCTAATATGGATTCTAGGTACATGTAAGGGATTGCAGCCTTCATTGTTGCCTTCAGGTTTTGGAGGGCCCTTGGGCAAGACACCCTCAACGGGGGCCCTCCCTCAGCGAGTCTACCTTCCCACAGCCATTGTCATCAGCTGCTTCTTCCTCCTCCTCCTCTTCCTCATCATGGCTCCCACTTGCTCGCTTGACACACAGAGAGGCAGTGGGCCAGGAGGCTGTGGCATCCACTGCTGCTCCTCACTACTGCCACTGTTGTCTGGGCCAGAGTGAAAGGCAGGGGCAGTGCTAGAGGTACCCAAAAGATCTGGGGCTCAGCCCCACAGGTACAAATAAAAATGCACAAATTTGCACATGCTCTAAAATCTGTAAAGGACCCTGTCTAGTCCTAAGGACACCCCTAGTTGTAAAAAGGGATGTATGGACAGGGGAGAGGAGGGCATTTGATTTCAGAAAAAAAGACTCAGGCAGAAAGATTCGGGGGGGGGGGGGCAGCAGGAGGTGAAACTGCCCCTGGACCTTTATTTCAGCAAATGCCCCTGGACAGAAGGGTGGTGGGGCAGATGGCCTCCCAGAGATTCGAGGCTCCAAATGAAAGATTCGGGGCTCCAGCCCTAGTGGGCCACCCCCTAACACCGCCTCTGGGACAAGGGCAGCCCACTATGTTTATAAGGGACCCCAAGCCAATTGGAAAGCTGATTGGCATGGCAGCCAATCAGTGCCTGAAAGGTCTCTGTAGTCTTGGAAAGACAGAAATATTCTACTGCATTCTGGAGCTTCTATGCTTAACAAAGCCATTTATTTATTTATTTATTTATTTATTTATACATACGTACGTACGTACGTACGTACATAATAAAAATGACATAAAAACCAACAGCCATTTAAATTATACCATAAACAACACCATTAAAAATATACCATCCGCAGCATTCGGGGCTCCAGCCCTAGTGGGCCGTCCCCTAACACCGCCTCTGGTGCAGGTGGACAAGCAGGTTGCAATGGTGAAGAGGAGAAGCAACTCCAGTTGGCTCTTGTGGGTATGGGCCCTCAGCAGGTGCCCCACCATGCCTACCCTTCACGCCAGCCCTGGAAGCCTTAGACCAGGGCTCTCCAACCGTGGGTCCCCAGATGTTGCTGGCCTACAGCTCCCCAGCATACCCAGCCAGCATGGCTAATGGCAAGGGATTCTGGGAGCTGTAGTCCAGCAACATCTGGGGACCCACGGTTGGAGGGCCCTGCCTTAGACGAATCCACGGGGGCTCTTCCTTCTGCTCTTGTGTTGCGAACACGTCAATCACAACAAATCCACCGGTTTTAAGAGATTACAAGAATGAGGATGAGACCCAAAGTTTGCTAACAAGGCTTTGCCTTGCCAAACTGTAAATCTTTATTTGCAAAAAAATAAAATCTCAGCAGCTTTTGCAGTTAAACTGGAAAAGATGCCTCATAACTAAGCAATTGGGACGTATAAAATGAATCTGTCTCAGCTGTCAGAGATGCCTACAAGTACAGTTAACAGCAAAACAAAATACAGCTCAGGATGAGAATATACAACCTCTCTCTCTGAACACATCAAGTCTCAAAAACTCTTCATAAATCATTGCACAATAAGCAGTGATGTCACAGGAAACTTAATTTTCCTCTCTTATAAGAAAAGCCAGCCAAATAGCTGCATTTTTTTCTAGAGTATTTCTGGATGTAATCAAAGTCAGTGGCTTAAGGAGTCTATATGCTGCCCACATTCAGTGAACAAGAATATGAGGCTGAGAAAATATGAAACCCACTGATTCTATTTTAAGTCTGTTAACAAAAGTGGCTGAATAAAGCAGAATGTATCCGGAACATGACATGCTTGGCAAACTTTACTGAGGCTTTACAGTGCAATCATATGCATGTCTTCTCAGAGGTACGGTAAGTAGCATGGAATTAAATGAGTGTTACTCCCAGGAAACCTGGCATAGGATTACAGCCTTACTCACCCCCTCCCTGAGTCAAACAAAACTGTAACAAGGCTACTGTAAACAATAATTTACAGGCAAACTTCCCTGCCTAAAAAGCATCAAGCCAGGCTTCTAATGGAATGAAACCACTACTGCTACAGAGCATACTGATCATGCTAATCTTTTTAGACACAAAAACCACAGGCAAAAAGAAAAAAAATGGCTCTACCTGCTTGCTAAGCAACAAAACCCAATTCTAACTCCTGCTTGCACACAAGCTGTTAATTAACCAAGCCATTAATTAGCTCTGCTCCCTGAGGGGCCCTTGCTATTACACCTAATAACTGCTTTAAAAAAACTCCAAGAACAAATTAATCCTTAGCTTACACTTTTCCTTGGTGTGATCCCATGGCATCACCTCTTCCAATGCAGTCAGTGTGGTAAGGCAGCATACTATGACAGATTTGACAGAGGAAGTTTAGGATATGTTCATTTCACATGAAGTAGTCATAGCTATGATAATGATTGGGGCACTCCCAGGAAGCATGCCTGCCCACACACACACACACACACACACACACATTGAGAGAGCAATTTCAAAATACCTTTCAACAATTTAGAAAGCAAACCAATGTTCATATATTGCATTATTTAAATTATTTTGCTTGCTCACTAACAACAGATATGGACAGCACCAATAAGGGTCTTGAGCCAGGATTTCCTGCAGCCATTCACCAGCCTCTGACCACCTGCTCCATCAGCATTCTGTTCCTCAAAGGCCAGGCAAACTAGGCCTTGAGGGGAAGACTGGCCCCAGAAAACAGTTCCAGCTTGAAGAGACTCTGTTGATCTCCCATCTTTAATGTCAGCTGACTCTATAAGCCAACCTTCTCCAACTTGGTGCCCTCCAGATGTGTTGGTCTACAAATCCCATCATCCCCAGCCAGCATGGGCATTGGCTGTGCTGGATGAGGTATGATACAAATTGTACGTCCAATACGACTGGAAGGCACCAGGTCAGGAAAGCCGGTATCTCTAAATGTCAGCGGGGCTGTGTATCCACTCCAGATTTCACTAAGAACTTTAAAGGAGCTATCCATGGTGCCAAACCTATTTTGGCGGTAGGGTTCAGTGTTGTGGATAACTCCTTTAAAGTTCAGAGTAAAATCTGGAGTGGATACACAGCCCCGCTGACATTGGAGCCACCAGCCTCTACTGGTACAGAAGGCTCTGTTAGATGATCCCAAGCACAAGCACTGCTTTGCTTCCTTAAGCTTTTCAGGTTCTCCCCTAGACTCCTCATAATTCCAATACTCCAGCTCTGACACCAGAGTCTAATTGAAGAATGCCTCCATGGCCCCATTCTCAGTGTAATAGTCCACTGGTGTCCCAATGGGTAATTCAGGTTGCCAAGTTTTTCAAAATATTTGAGCGATATTGATGCGCCTTTAGATAGCACTCTCTGCTTTGTCAATAAGTTCCAGATAAACTACATTAAACATGGATGAGCAGTTTCGCCGTCCGTAATTATTTGGTTAGCCCAAATTAAGGCCGACGTGCAGTATTTTTCATTTCATTTTCCCACACCTGCTCTACCCTGGCATTTGCAGCCCTTCAGGCCAAAGTGTTCATATGTGTTTTTATATATAGGCTGTTGCCTAATTTTATTTGTAATTTTAACTTTTCTGTGGTGCTCCTGACACGAATCAATAGACAGGCCAAAGTATGATCTGCCAGGTATCATTATGTTTTTCACTTTAAGAGTAATTAGACAGTCACACACCGCAGAGGAAGGCAATTCCTATGTACGCATGCCCCTTGAAAAGCACAGTCACTGGCCAATCAGACCTGATGATCATTCATTTGCAATCCCAAATAGGGTGACCAGCCAGGCATTTATGTCCTTCCTGGATAGAATGTCTTTCCCCCTCCCCAAAAAAACCTCAGGGTCAAACTACATGTTACATCCAGGGCTGGCCCTATCGTTAGACAGAGTGAGGCAGTCACCTCAGGTGGCAGACGCTGGGAGGTGGCAGCAAGGTGTTGGAATTGTGCTGTGTGCCCTGCAGCCTGCCCGGTCTCCCCTAAGCTAGCCTGTGGCTTTCTGTGCAGCGGGGGATGAAGTCCCATCCCGTCACCAGTGCTGAAGAAAGATCCAACTGCCAGTCAAGTCGGCTTTTGTACATGAAATTGGAGGGGGCACCATCTCATTCTTTGCCTCGGGCAGCAAAATGTCTTGGGCCCACCCTGGTTATGTTAATTGTGTAGCATGTCACTGAGGCTTATCTTGTTTTTAATCTAGAACAGGAGTGGGCAACATGCAACCCACAGGCTAGAAGCAACCCCTGCTATGGAATGTTGTCGGTGTTATACTACTACTGCTACTACTACAAATTATTATTATTATTATTATTATTATTATTATTATTATTATCATCATCATTATTATTAATCTTATTGATCCTTATATACCACTAAATATAATAAAATCCCTAAGCAGTTCATGTATAAATATTAAAATCACATTTAAAATACAATATTAAAAACAATTCCAATAATAATAATAATAATAATAATAATAATAATAATAATAATAATAATAATACAATATATTTGTATATATAAAGTGTACAAAGCCCTAAACAACTTGGGACCAGGATACCTGAGAGAGCGCCTTCTCCCTTAACAACCTGCCCAGTCTCTGAGGTCATCGGAGGACATTCTCCCGGTGGTTCCGCATGGGCCTATGGCCCGACTGGAGTCCACTCAGAGAAGATCCTTCTGCCTGGCAGCTCGATTACCCTGAAACTCCCTGCCTCTGGAGGTCAGGCTGAGGCAGGTGCCGACATTGTATTGTTTTCGGCACCTCCTGAAAACCCTTTTACTTCAGGAAGCCTGAACTAACCAGCCATGTGCTGTTTTTTTATTGATTCTGTTTTAACATATGGTTTCATTCCTTTTATCTGTTTATTGTTCACTGCTCTGGTATCTCCATAGCAGAGTGTGGAGTAGTATATAAATGTTGTAAATGAATACATACATACATACATACAAAACAGTTACAGGACACTACAACGGGCAGCAGCCCATAGTAGTGCAACCCACAGGGGAGTTTTGTGGGGCAAAAATGGCTCCGGGACCTCCCAGGGTGGCCAGCCCCTGCTCTGTGGAGTGTATGGAGCCCTGATTCAGACCTGAACCACCACACAGCAGGAAAGGGCGATTAAACTTTACATGCACACACACTCACCAGGTTAGGGAAGGTTGGTCTAACACAGTCTTCTTCAACCTAGTGCCCTCCAGATGTTTTGCATACAACTCTCATCATCCCTGGCTATTGGCCATGCTGGCTGGGGCTGATGGGAGTTGAAGTCCAAAGCCTCTGGAGGGCGTCAGGCTGGGGAAAGTCTGGTGCAGATCATCCCCCTTGGGGGGAGGGGGGGACACACACCCAGTTTTCACCAGCCTGCCAGTGTGCCATGTTTGCAGCCTGGCTGGCGTACTTCTCTCTCCCTTCTGGCAGCTGCTGCTGCTGCATTGCAGGAACCTCCTGACAGCCATTAAAGGGTGTGGGCTAGAAAAGAGGCGCTTGCCATGACCAATGAGTATGACATTGGAAGCCTACCCTCTGGGAGTACCCCGTTCTCTCGCCAGCCTGCCAGAAGTGCGTGTGGTGTGCTCTCCGGAATAAGGTTGGCTAGATGCGCCTTCCCCCCCCCCCAAAGGTCTCTGTTTTTCATTCACCGATGGCGATATTTCGACATTATTCAAAGTGCAACATGATGATCGGCCTTTGCATCCTAACGGTGCTCCTAAGCTGAAAACCCAGCCGCTACGAGAGACTTTGGCATGGCATCCTAGCTGTGAGTAAATCTCTCAGAAGAAGCAATCGCTTCTGAGGAAGACTCCATCGTGCAGCAGCGCAGCACCTGTCGAGCGGCTCAGTTTGACAGCCGGTTCCTGCCCCCCGCCTGCCATACAGCGAAATCATTGCTTCACCCTGTTTGAGCTCCGTCGCTGCCCTTATCTACAACAGCTGAACCAGCCCTCACCTCTCCAGCATCTATCTAGATCAGGTGCCAGAAACCCAGCAGGGGCTGCCTGCCAGCTTCTACACAAAATGGGACAGGGCTTTGTGGTGATGACAACAGAAAGCAGTGATTCCCCGCCCTTTGTCCTTCTTTGCACAAAATGCAAGGCATTAAAAACCATAGCAAATGTCAACAAACTGCACCACAAGAACTATTGAGTAGTTGGGGAGGGGGGAGAGACATTCTGTTCCAATTCTTTCTTTCTACGGCTCTCACCACCATATGTTTACCTTCTCCCTGACAGATGTTCTCGTTGCTGTCACATTTCCACCATTGGCAAAATCCAAACTGTACATCTTGTCAAGGTAACTACATTCCTTTACAGACACATGCCCCAGAACTGGATTTGCCATTATTATCTCAAGGAGCGCCTCCAGCAACATCAAGTAGGCCGCTCAACAAGGTCTGCCACGGACGGCCTTCTCCTTATCCCATCAGCCAGAGCAGCCAGGCTGGTGGGGACTAGGAAGAGGGCCTTCTCTGTGGCGGCCCCCATATTATGGAACTCCCTCCCTAGTGACCTTCGCCATGCCCCCTCCGTGATGAGCTTCCGCTGTGCATTAAAAACATGGCTGTTCAGGTGGGAATATGGGGTGGGTTAGGTTTTTAATAAGAATTTTTTATATTGTTTTAATTATTATATTTTATTGTGTTGTTTTACTGTATTTTAATTGTACATCACCCAGGGTGGCCGGGTGACCAGCCAGATGGGCGATTAATAAATATAATAAATAAATAATAAATAAATATGACTTAAAGAAAGCGGGACCTGCAGCAAATGTTTCAGTGTGTGTATTTTTAAAAAAGGTTTTTTGGACTTCTGCAAACTTGGGTGTTCCTTTGAGATCCTGATACCTTCTCGTCTATTTTCCCCCCCCCCCCCTCAGTGGCTCCATTCTGGCTCCCAGTCCTGTTGGCGTGGGCCACTGAGTTCAGTATTAAAGGGAATAATAGCAACATCAGTGTCAATTGTGCTTTACAAACATAAACAAAGCGAAACAGGCCTGTGGCTCACGCTGGCTCAGCTGGTCTGAGCGTGGAAAGCTAAGCAGGGTCAGGCCTGGTTATTCCTTGGATGGGAGACCCCTCCTCTAGTTTCCTGCATTGAGCAGGGGGTTGGACTCGATAGCCTTGTAGGCTCCTTCCAACTCTATGATCTATGAAACAAAAAAGAGAGGTCTCTGCACAAGGCGTTTACTGTCTTAAGGGTACCATGCTAGGTCAGTCATGCATGTAGAGGGATTTGCCACAGAGTCCCCATGGTGACCTCCTTTCTTCCGCCCACATCTCAGCATGTGCATGCTGCAGCATGCTAGCCAACACCCAGACAGGAAGTCAGTGTGCTCCCTTCTTCTCCATCCAGGCCTTCTTGTCAAGCGCAAGCCTCCAGAAAAGAATTTGTTTTTTATTTATTTATTTATTTATTTACAACATGTATATGCCACTCTATATCTAGACAGATTCCAGAGCAGTGAACAATAAAGAGATAAAAACAGATGAAAGAATAAAAACGGTGCATTAAAATGGAATAACATTAAAAACCATAGCTGGTCAGCAAGGAAGGCTTCCTGAAACAAACACGTCTTCAGCAGGTGCTGAGAAAACAATGCAGTGTCGGGGCCAGCCTGACCTCCATAGTCAGCGAGATCCATAGAAGTGGAGCTGCCATACTGAAGACGCTTCTCCTAGTGGACTCCAGTCAGGCCGTAGGTCCATGTGGGACCACCAGGAGAATGTCTTCTGATGACCTCAGTGACTGGGCAGGTTGGTAAGGGAGAAGGCGCTCTCTCAGGTATCCTGGTCCCAAGTTGTTTACTACACTAGACAGAACCTTAAACCTGGCGTGGTAGTGAATAGGCAGCCAATGCAGTTCCCTCAGCAAAGGAGTTGCATGCTGAAAGGGGGCAGCTCCCGGCAACAGCCGAGCTGCTGCATTCTGCACTAGCTCCAGCTTCCAGAGCAGCCTTAAGGGCAGCCCCACATAGAGTGCATTGCAGTAATCCAGTCTTGGGTTTACACAAGCTTGAAGCAAATTCTGGAATCTTGGATTGGGGCACAGACTGCAAGTAAGACTCTTGTATGGAGTAATGGCTGGTGCATACTCCCGGGAGGGAGGAGGGCTCCATTTGGGGGGGGGGCATGCACCTGCAGGTGTATTCAGACTGGAACTGATGGCTTGTTTTGGGTTTTTTTAATGTTCATATATTGTCTTCCCAGTTTTTGAAGTGCCCATTGCAATTAATGGACAAAGCATACAAACAATCCTTCTCCAATCAGGCATCACAAATTGTCGACAGAGGTGGGCCTCTTTTGCGTGCAATAGAGATCATCTTGAAATTCCCCACCATCACCACTTCAGTTCAGCCTTAATTGTTTGCATGTTCACATATTGGGGGGGGGGGGAGGCCATTCAGAAGATGCTCATTTTTTAATTATTATTTTCTTTCTTTTGATTGTCCAGAAGAGGCCTTTGATCTCAATCCCCCCTTGGCAAGATGAGCCACGTGCTCCACACAAGATCTAGCACAGCCTTCTCCAGCCTGGGGCCCTCCAGATGTGTTTGTTGGACTACAACTCTCATCATCCCCAGTCAGCGGGGCCATTGGCCGACTGGCTGGGGATTGTGGGAGTTGTTGTCCAACACATCTGGAGGGCACCAGGCTGGGGAAAGGTGGTTTAGAGCAAAGAGGCATAAACCATTTTGCAAACGAAAGAGTACTATATAAACTATCACTGACCTGAAACAAAAAATATTGTCGTCTGTAGTGCTCCTTCTTCAGGATTCTAGCTGCTCCATTCCATTCCCCCTCCCCCTGGTTTGATGTTCCCCACCCACAACTGTCAATCAGATTTCAAAGCCACTGAGCACATTCAATCTTCATTGTGTTCGTTATGGGGGTCCTCCCCCTTAGATTTTACTTTCCCCTAAAGGTTTTTTGTACTTCTGGAAACCTTGTACAGTCATGCCTTGGATTGAGAGCATAATTCGTTCCGGAAACGTGCTTGTAATCCAAAACACTCTTATATCAAAATGAAATCCCCCCAAAAAAAATTGTACAGAGATTTTTAATTTAAGCCGTACTACAGTACTTGTATTGCAAGACGTCGCTTGTATATCAAGTAAAAAAAAAAATTAAATAAATATTTAAAAATTTGCTTGTCTTGCAAAACGCTCTCAAACCAAGTTACTTGCAATCCAAGGTATTACTGTATAAGCTGGCTGATGCCTCCTGCTTGTGGGTGGGTGGTGCTGTTTTGGCTATATATGACACACAGCCTGAACATTGGAAATAGCAGGAATGATTCCCTGGTTTAAATGCCTGCTTTTTACAAAGTCGCCTTTTTCCCCCCCTGATAATCCTCTGATAAGTGTCGATTTTCATTGCGGTTGTGAAAGGGCAGTTGGGAAAAGGTTAGTGAATCCTTTAAACCAAGGCACAAAGTGCACGCATGCCCGTGCTTTCTTTTATTTATTTTTTGACCAGCATTTCGACATCACTCAGGATAGCTCTGGTTGAAAATTAGCTGCTTCTGTTCCAATCGCTCCTGGCCTTCTTCTTTCTGCATGACCTACATATAAGCTTCTGCATCACCTGCTCAGCCATCTGGATACACAAACAGTCCTCTTGGCAGCAGCAGGTTATGCGTGCAGAAGAATTGGCACATGCCGCCACCATTGCAAAGGCAAAGCCTTTTCTTACCTGAATGGCTCATTCACAACCCTCGCATTTTGTTGAGAATTTGAGAGAGAGAGAGAGAGAGAGAGAGAGAGAGGAAATAAAGGGGTAGATCTTCCTGATGGAGTCACCACCTTTTGCGGGATGCCCTTATTTGTGACTGGCATAAATATAACAGGAGCAGCTTTTCCATTGCTTTAGTATAGTTGCAATTTTGCTTTCTGATTGCTGTGAATGGTTGGGGGAGATCAGAAAATGGGCAAGAATTACTGAATAATGTTCCTTAATGTTCAGTGGCCAAGCTGTGCCAGTGGCAGGTTTTGTAAAGGAAATAGCATGTTCATGGTCCAGGATGGCCAGGGAAATGTCTCTTCGTGGGTGCCATGATGTGACCTTTCCTTCCAGTTGGTCAAGGCAGTGTTTTATTTATTTGTTTGTTACATTTCTATCCTGCCATTTCCTCCAAAGAAAGCAAGGTGGCACACAGGATCCTCTTCCGCTCCATTTTATCCTCACAACAACCCTGTGAGGTAGGTTAGGCTGAGAGTCAGGGACTGGCCCAAAGTCACCCAGTGAGCTTCATGGGCCGAGTAGGGACTAGAACCCGGATCTCCCGAGTCCCAGTCCCACACTCTAACCACTATGCCACACCCACTGGCTGTGTTGACACAGCACACTACACCATGCCTTACATGGGATCCAAACATGCATTAACACTAGGTGAGATCAATTTGGGTAAAACCCCACCCACACCTCCAAATCTGAACATGCAGGTTTACATAAACAAGAAGTCCAATTTATTAACATACACGAATAAAGCAGGATTGTGGTCAAGAAAATTAAAAAGCAAACATAGATTCTAGCTTAAAATAGTTGTCCTAGCTAGTATAATAGCAGGTAGGTAACATCTCACTTTGTTACAAGAGAATCATAGAAAAAGGCAGTAATTTTTAGATTAGAGATCCAGCATCCGCTCACTCTCTCTTAGACAGAGAGGCACAATGCAGACTTCAGTTTTTATTTATTTGTTTGTTTGTTACATTTATATCCTTTCTTCCAAGGAGCCCAAGGCAGTGTATGTGACCTTCCTCCTCTCCATTTTATCCTCACAACAACCCTGTGGGGTAGGTTAGGTTGAGAATGACTGGCCCAAAGTCACCCCGTGAGCTTCATGGCCAGGTAGGTACTAGAACCCGGATCTCCTGAGTCCCAGTCCAACACTCTCACCACTACGCCACACTGGCTCTCACACCACACTAGCTCTCATGGTGCTACATGGAGTACCCAGGTGGCTCCCATCAGGGCCCTGCTTAAGTTCAGTGAGGGGGCTTTATTACGTCCCTTCAAGTCATCATCTTGGTCACTGCTTATCATCGTAAGCACACCATTCCAGCTGGGAAAGACTGCACATGTCTACTGGTTGTGGCATGTCAGGTCATTGCTGAAAATTGGAGATCTACCCAAAATTTAACAACAGGAATGTGTTATAATAAAGCTTGAGGCGTTATATAAGCAGAGAAGCTTACCAAAGAATTAAAGGCCACCCGAGGACAACAGGAAATGGATGTCTTTGCACTGACTTTGTTCTATTTTATTGCCGTTACAAATGGCATGAACAATACAAGAAGACCTCCTGCCACTCATGGGAAAATGTGACAAATCAGTTTTGAACATAAATCTCCCTCTAATGGTCTAGTTTGCACTGGTATTGATGGGCTCAGCATCAGAATGGACTGCTTTTATGACTTGTCTTGACAAGCGCTCAATTAATTCTTTGTTTTTTAATTGTTCTATTTGTATGTTCAGATAAATAATTTTTTTAATTTTTTTATGAATTGCAACGCAGCTTGGTCTTCATTTTATGTATCTATTCAGTGCCTTGCTATAAAAAAAAAAAAAAAATCCAGTGCCTTTTTGGTTCCTCTTTGTGAGCTATATAGCATCAAGAATTGAATTGCTGCATATACCTGTTCCCAATTAAAAATCTTCCAGACAGTTACATAAATGTTTGGAAAGAAATAACAGCATGAAGTGTAAGGACTGGGGTTGGGAGGGGTGGTGAAGAAATATTGTCAAGATTCTTCTCTAGTGAAGGCAAGGAAAATCTGTTTTGTTATTAGCAATCCATGAGAACAATTTGTGTTCAAGTATGTGTCTACAAGGAATATTCTATTATCCTTTAATAAAGGAGAGTCATGGAGCTGCACTTCCTTTTATCCGTAATGACAAAGAATATGTCTGCTCTAATTCTAGGTGGTGGAAGAAATGCAGTATATTTGTATTTGCCTGAGGCGATTCAATAATTCCCCCCTCCCCCATTTCTGTAAAGGAAGTACTCTTGAACCAATTTAATGCATTCTACTCTCATCTAAGTATTTTCTCGGGTTAAAAAATATATATATATCCTCGCGAGTACGAATCCAGTGTCCTTGCTATCTACCATGGAGTGATATTCTCATTAGAATATCTATTTTTGCAACCTGCCAGGCTCGGCCGGCATAATGCATATTTCATTGTGTCTTCTGTTCCAGACAACTCACTGTTAAAAGGACCTACTTTGTGATCCATGTTTTAGGAAGGGTTTTCAATATTTCCCAAGTGTTTTAACCTGTTCCATGCATTTGCCAGATTTTCAAGGCAGCAGGTTACCTTGATCATTGTAGGAAGGGACCATAGTTCAGTGTGATGGAGCACCTGCTTTGCATGCAGAAGGTCCCAGGTTCATCTCCGGCCTCTCCAGGTAGGGCTAGGAAAGAATCCTGCCTCAAACCCTGGAGAGCCGCTGCCAGTCAGTGTCGACAATACTGGGCTAAATGGACCAATGGTCTGACTCAGTATGAGGCAGCTTCCTATGGTCCTATGTATGATGTCTCTGTCAGTGGTGTTGCCCTATATATGGAATACTCCCCCCACTCCCAATTCCTAAGAGATGATTGCCAAGTGCCAACTCTGATATCCATCTAGTCCTGGGACAGAGAACCTGGTGACAAGGAACCCGTCCCGGGACAAGGAACCTAGTGCTGCTGCCTAGTGGCAGACAAGGAAGGGAGCAACCCGAGGGAGCTCATCCTTCAGCAGAGCTGATAGGGTGGCCCTGCTGCCAACCTCTCCCTCTGCTGCAGCCAGAGACCTACTTATCCTCCGTACATTTTTGAAAACCGTCTAACCTGGCCATCATCAGCACATCTTCCACATAAGCTCACGTAGGTGCTGATTTGTTTGTTTATTTATTTATTACATTTCTATACTGCCCAATAGCCGAAGCACTTAAAAACATAAAATACAACATAAAATACCCTGTAAAAAATTTAAAAGTTTAAAACTACAGTATAAAATAGAAGTAAAAGCCAATGTGAAACCTAGCAGCAGTACAAAAATTTAAAGCATAAAGGATTTAAAACAACAGAAACTGAAAGACTGAAATGCCTGGGAGAATAAGAAGGTCTGGTGCCGGAAAGAGCACAACGAAGGTGCCAGCCCAGGCGAGCCTCTCTGGGAAGTTCATTCCACAGCCGTGGTGCCACAGCAGAAAAGGCCCTCTTCTCAGTAGCCAGCCACCTCACTTCCTTTGGCAGGGGCTCCTGCAGAAGGACACTGAGGACATCCATGCGAAAATGAACTTCTAAACTACCCTGGATTGTCCTTCCTCTTACATATTCCTACCATACAGATTTGCATACCATCTACATAGTCATATATTCATATGCATTGATGCAAATTTAAATTGAAATTATCATTTAAATAGAAATATGGTACATCTCACCATAGTGTGGAAGACCGTGACCAGGTGACCCAGAGCCAGCCCAAGACATTTTGCTGCCTGAGGCAAAGGACAAGATGGTGCCCCCTCCCATACCATGTACACAGGCTGACTGGACTGGTAGTTGAATCTTTCCTCTACACTGGTGATGGGACAGCATCCTCAACCACATCAGGAGGCAGCAAGGTAGCTTAAGGGGCGTAGGCCCACAGCTCTTTCCTCCAACACTTTGCTGCCAACATCCAGCATCTGCTGCCTGAGGCGACTACCTCACTCTGCCTAATGGTAGGGCCGGCCCTGATGTGACCTGTGCGCCTGCCTGTTCAGTCTGTTTGCCCAGCGGCTAACAGTTCTTATGGTTCTCTATCTTTACACCAGAATTAGACAGGAGAGCCCTTCAAATAGAGGACACCTTCAGATGGAGGACTGTTCTCTGTAAAAGAGGACACAGAGTCACCATGGAATGCTAGACTAGCCTTTGATCCGATCAAACGCAGCTCTTCTTTGGGGAGCGGCAATATGGAAGCACACCTCCCATTTTAATTCCGGGGATCGGGGGAGTGTGCTCCAACTATCAAAACCTCGGGAAACACTGGTTAAGGCAGCTGTACGCTAGGAATGTCAGAGAAATCTGCAACAGATTCAAATGAGTTCAGATTTCTATGAATCTGACCCACAGATTCCGCAGCAGACTGGCTTTTCCGAGCCTCGTGGATTCTGTGGATTTGCAGACCAGGTTTGTTTGTTTTTTACTTTCTGTAATTTTAGGCAAACTTAGTTGTAGAAAAATATGAGGGGGGGGGAACACTGACCAAAATGCATATTTCCCCCATAGACTAAAGCATGAAAATGCACATTTGGGGGTGGTTGCATATTTTGGGGAGATTTGCACATTTTCAGAAGTGCGAATTTGCGCAAATGCGTACAGACGCATTTGCGCAAAATCTGATTCTGTCAATGAGCGGACGAGGGAATGACAATCTGCAAAAGGCAGGCGGAATGGGTTTAACAAAGGCCGTAGATCCCTGCTGCGAGCTGTCTCCCTGCTAGGCAACATCCAGATGGAGTCTGAGCTGCGGTAACTTTATCAGATATACAACTGACACAACTGATATACAAAAAGGTTTGAGGTGTAACTCTGAATACTCCCTCTTTTCCCCCACCCCACCTTTGAAGGAGACAGAAGAACAAACCTGCAAGACAGTTCATATGAATGAAATTGTATATAAATGGTAAATGACCAAAAAAAATTTTGAATGCATTGAAAAAACCCTTTGTCACATTAATATTTATAAGGCTGGTATTTCGGAATCTCATTAGAACATGTCACTGCTCTTCGCAAGTGGTGTAGATTTTACACACACACACACACACACACACACACCCTGCCTCACACGCTTGCCATTGCTTTTGACAAATGTCAGCACCCTTTTAAACAAATATTGCCCTTTGTCCATTGCCTTCTACTGGGAGATCACTCGAAGCTGATATCTGACTGTAGAAAAATGTTATTGTTGAATATATTAGTCCCTGACAGACATAAACATATGTAAGGATTGGGCCCACCACTCCTACAGAGAAGAATTTGGGAACAGATTCTGAGTCTGACGGGGAGCAGAAGGAGATGGATGGGAGGGAACCTGCGGCCGGTTTGCCAAGGCCAGCAGACTCAGAGATAAGCCAAACAGTCGGTGAGGATCAGTCATTGTCAAATTCCGTGGGAAAGCAATCTCTGAGCTCTTTGATCAGGAGGAGGGCAAACCTCAGCTAAGGAGGGTAGACCAACAGGGAAGTGTCAGGCGCTCCAAGAGATTGGCCCTTAAGCATAAGGATCCAGCTGGGGGGCGGGTAATTTGAGTCTGGAAGGGAGGAGAGGTTTCCAGTCTGGAATCAACTTCTCAGCGATAGGTCATTCTTCCTTAATGGCTAGTATTCTAACTAAGCTTGTTTCTTTCGTGACTGATTTCTGCAATCCGCTTCATGTGTACTTTTAGGCCAGTTTGCTTGGTTTGCGTTAACTAATAAAGCTTTTTAGTTAGAAGCCATTGTTTGGATTCTTCTTGGAAGGAGGAGGGGAAGTATGGTCTCGCTCGACAACATATGCAGGTGGCAAAGCTGACTAGCCATTTGACTATTGTCTAGGCTAGTCCACAAAGATATACTAATGGGGTATTAACCCTTTTTAATGTAAGGTTGTGGTATTTTGTTCAGTTTCCAACTATGCAGTGGAGGCTGCTGGCTCCAATGTCAGTGGGGCGGTGTATCCACTCTGGGTTTTAGTCAGGACTTTAAAGGAGCTATCCATGGTGCTGAACCCTATACCCAAATTAGGTTCGGCACCATGGACAGCTCCTTAAAAGTTCAGGCTACAGCCCAGTGTGGATACACAGCCCCGCTGGCATTGCAACTACCTCCCCTGCAATTATGTTATTTTTGCCTT
Organism: Shinisaurus crocodilurus; assembly: GCA_021292165.1. Lineage (NCBI taxonomy): Eukaryota > Metazoa > Chordata > Lepidosauria > Squamata > Shinisauridae > Shinisaurus > Shinisaurus crocodilurus. The sequence goes on along the minus strand of CM037883.1, from coordinate 11,642,908 downwards.
TGCTCTGTCTCTTTTCTCCCTCACTTTCCCCACCATTCCGCAAAGGAACTCAAGGCGGTCTTCTACACGGTCCCCCTCCCTCAATTTTATCCACACAACTGTTGGAATAAGCAACAGCCATTAGTTAAACCCGTTGTATGTAGCGGAAATAACTGGCTGGAAAGCCGCTGGATGCTTAAATGCATGTAGAGACTTGGGGGCTGCTAGTTTTGGTTTCACTTTTGCCTACCTACTTTGCCTGTTTTAGTTGTAACAAGAAGATGCCCGTCAATATTAAGTAAAGGTCCAGTTTAAAGCTTGCAGCTGTGTCTTCTGTCTCAAGTGTGGTCAGACAAACCTGTTTCTGCAACAACACAGCAACAACCCTATGATCAGCTCCTACTGCATTGCAGCTTTTATTCTGAGTTTGATAGGAGCTACCCATGGTGCTCCATGGTGGTGAACCTATTCTGGGCTCCTATAAAGCTCCAAATCAAACCAATGGATTAGGAGCCCCACTGGAATAGGAGTCACCAGCCTCCCCGCTGCCTATGAGGTAGGTTAGGCTGAGAAATACTGACTGACCCTACGCGTCACCCAGTGAACACTTCATGGCTGAGTGAGGATTTGAACCTGGGTCTCCCTGGTCCTAGTTTAATACTCTAACCATTGCACCACACTGCCTCTCTTTTCCTGCTCTTACTGGAAAAGAAGGCTCCATCTAAATTGTACTATGTACCTTTTTGCTCTGACCTAATTCACAGCAGTCATTCCAAAACACTGGAAGGAGTTCAGCTAGGAAGCACCAAAGTTAGGGTAGCCACTAACACCTCACCAAGAAAAGAGGAAATGCAACACCAAGAAGAAGAAGAAGAAGAAGAAGAAGAAGAAGAAGAAGAAGAAGAAGAAGAAGAAGAAGAAAGGACACTGATTCCTATAAAATGTGCCTGTGCTCGTTTATATACACACAGATGCACATATAGAAAGGATTACTATAATTTAAAGAAGAATATAACAGAACTCACCATCTATGGCCAGATGACTGTATGCTCAATCAAAGTAGGGTGGTGATGTATCATATTTCACAAAGGACAGTCCTCTATTTGAAGGGCTGTCAGAGGACTGTCCTCTATGTTGAAGGTGCTCTCTATTTGAGGGGCAGATTGGGACCCAAGGTGGGCCAGATTTGCCCCCCTCCCCCCCAGGGCTGAGGTTCTGCAGCCCTGTTTGAGACCCACCAGCTCCTGCCACCTGCACAACCCCGTTGCCATGCCTAGTAAAAATAAAAATATGCAAAGGGTAACAAGAGGGGGATGCGCAAATGAGCGTGCTTGATGCCCAGTCACAGAATTCAGTTGTTTCTTGGTGCAGAATGCATTTCCTTTTTGAAGCACAGATAGCCCTGTGCAGAAGCAAATCCCCTGGAAAGGAACACAGATGATGCCTGCTGCTTTGAGAGGAAGGACATCCACAGTTCCAAAGGGAGCCCTCAGATTGCATCCTATGCGCCGCTGGGCAGGCTGTTCCCTTCTGTGCAAAGCGCACCAAAATTGAGCTGTAACAAGGATGCTCCCAGTGGCGTGTCAGTTCCTCTCTGCCCTTTTCAAGTTGCTCGCAGGCAATGATTAATGTTGCTGATACTGATCCACTGTCCTTCTCTTAACAAGTCAAGTTCCAGCAGACTCGCTAACATGACCGTATCAGACAGAGGGAATCAGAACATGGCGGACCAAAGGTCAGCAGTATTTTGAGATCACAAGGCACAGCAGTAACTTCAACAGCAGGAAATATTTCTCAGATGAAAAGATACTCCCCTGAGGAGGCAATATACCAGCGTATGGATGGTGGATGGTATGTGAGACCAGGAATGGCGGTGGCCTGGGTTTAAATCCTGCTAAGGCATAAGGTACACTGGGTGGGCTTGGAGTGGTCCTTCCTTGGGGAAAACCATCATCCAGATTCCACGTGATCTCAGTAAGGAGAAGGATCAAGACCTCCTCACTCTGTCAAAGTATGTTCAGTACAGAATGGAGCCATGAGTTATTCATTGACATGCAAATGCTGCATTGACTAAGGAATAAAACAGCTTTTTATACCAGAGTAAAGGGGTGATCAAAAGGTAGCATACAAGGGATGCTTCCAGATGAGGCTTTTATGGTGCTATCACCCAGTCTCATTCATGGAAATTTGCAAGGGGGGGAGGGGAGCCGTCATCAACTTCCTTGCAAAAACAAAACCAAAAAAAAACAGGTGGGGGAACAGAGCATGCCCCTAGCCCTACCTTTCTCCACCAGGTGTCCTCCAGATGTTTTGGTCTCCAGCTTCCATCAGCCCCAGCCAGCATGGCCAATGGTCAGGGACAATGGGAGTCGACAACCAAAATATCTGGAGGCTGGGAGAGGCTACCCCTAGTCTATATGAGTTATGGCAGCATAGTGGCTGCAATCCTATGCACAGTTACCTGGGAGTAAGTTCCATTGAATTCAATGGGACTTCCTTCTGAGTAGACATGCATAGGAATGTGTTGTAAGAGACTAAGCAATTAATTAGGAAGTCTCTGGTTCAGATCCTCCCCTTGCCAAAAAAAAAAAAAAAAACCTTAATAGATGGCCTTGGGCAATAGGGGAAGCTGGTGACTCCTATGTCAGTGGGGCTCATCCATTGCAGCTTTTATTCCGAGCTTTCTAAGAGCTATCCACGGTGCTCCACGGTGGTGAACCTATTTTTGGGGATGGGGTGCAGCACCATGGACAGCTCCTGTGAAGCTCAGAATAAAGCCTGCAATGGATGAGGAGCCCCACTGACATAGGTGTCACCAGCCTCCCCTGTTGGGCAAGCCACTATCCTCTCAGCCTCTTCTTCCATGTGTAGGGATAATAAGGGGGCTACCTTTCAGGGTTGTTGTAAGGGTGATTGAAATAACATGTGTGAAGTACTTTGAATATTCTAACCAAGGAGTGTCAAACCCAGCACATTGTAGCTTCAAGCTCTTAGTGCCAGTAACTAGGCCTTAGGAGAGGCATGTCAACCTTTTAGAATGGGGCGGGGGACACTGCACAAAAGCCAGGAAAGTCCCAAATGATGGGGGGGGAGAGCATAGCCACCTGGGGAACCCTGGAGGTAATTATTATTATTAAATCCTTCTGCTCGCAATTTCAAGGGTAACATTCCCTTGCCAAAGAAAATACGTGTGGAGGCAGTAAACATGTTTTCATCTTCTTCCTATGGCAAAAAGACAACTGCCTGTAGGGTCTTAGCCAGGGGTTTGGCAGGGGTTTAAATGTAAACAGAAGGCTATCCAATTCTCACTGCACAGGCTGCTTTCTAATGGCGTATGAATTGCAACAAGAGAGAGAAGCTCAGATGAAACAGCCTTTGAAAATCCAAGATCTTTTTTTAAAAAATCAAGAAGATATCAAAATGTGATATCTTCTTGAATATGAGTGTGTGTGTGTGTGTGTGTGTATGTGTGTGATTTGCAAAGGTTGTTTTTCCATCATTACTTGGTTCTCCAGCCTCTCTTTTCCAGAAGAAAATCCTTTTTTATCCCACAAATATCATGTACATATCAAGAAGATATCAAAATGAATCCTGATATTTGTAGGATTCAAAAAAAAAAAAAAAAAAGATTTTCTTCCGGAACTCAAGAAGTGTGATCAATAGAGATGCTGGGTCACAACTCAGAGATTCCCTGTACAACTTTGAACTGCAGTCCTAAACACACTGACTCAGGAGTAAGGCTCATCGAACACAATGGTACATACTACATACGTCCAAGTATATGTGCCTAGAATTGCTCTGTAAACCTGCCACTGAACTGGGAGGGATGAGATCCCACCTGTTTCTCCCCACTGATGCTTTCACTTATGCCCCACATGCTGTGTGGCACATCTGAAGTAGAGTGGCCACTTAATCATCACCAAAAGGGAAGAAACGTGTATCACCACAAAAGAGGACACCAGCTTGCATAAAGTGTTCATCTGTGAAGTACATGTATAGATCCAAATTTAGAAAGAATAGCTATAATCAGGCCTGGCGTCAAGGGTGGGCATGGTTGGGCAGTTGCCGAGGGTCCACATTCCAGCGGGGGCCCACTGACAAGAGTCCCCTGGACTTACTCCTCCATTTCACCATTGCAATCTGCTTCTCCACCTACCTCTGGCTCTGGCCCAGACAACAGTGGTGGTGAGAAGGAGGAGGAGCAGATGCCAATGCTGACTTGTTCACTGGCTCTCTGCCCATCAAGCACACAAGTGGTAGCAGTGATGTGGAAAGGATGAGGAGCAAGAGCAGCTGGTGACAATGATAGTAAGCAGGTAGACTCACTGAGGGAGGGGGGGCCATCGAGGGTGTCTTGCTCAAGAGCCCTCAGAATCCTGGAGCTGACACTAGCTATACTTTAAAGAGAAATGAAAGTGACTAGGAGGCATGTGTCTGCGTGTGTATGGTTGTTTTATAGACCTTGGCCTGGTCTATGCTGCGGCTTCTATAATTGATCAAAAACCAGGACAGCAGTTTCCAATTGGCAAATAGAATTTGTCACTTGAGCATAGAATGTTCATCCCCATAATCGTGCATGGCTGGACTTTAAAAGCAAGTAATTCCTCTTTGAAGGGGAGCAATTTGATTTGGGAAGCAAAGCTCTGGCAAAGGAAAGAGCAAAAAGTTGTGACTTCTGGAAATGTTCCCTCCCAAGTTGGAAAGTGTGCTTTCCTTTTATGACAGCCAAAGGTGAAGCAATGTGCACCGTGACAAAAGTACATTGTCCACTGTGCCACACTGGCCGTGGCAATGTGGATGAAACATGGCCTAGGGCAAAAGTGGGGAACCCTTTCCAACCCAAGGGCAGAATTCCAACTTAGGAAAGGTCTTGGGGAGAAGCATTCCATTTATGGATGGGGCCAAAAGCATCTCTATTCAGATGTAAGCAGGACTGCCGGCAGCATTTTCAAATAGTATCCCAAATACCATGCCTCTACATGTTTGCAGAGAAGTAAGCAGGACTGAATCACTCAACAGCACTTTCAAAAAGCAACCAAATACCAAGCACCTGCATGTCTACTCACAAGGAAGCAGGGAAATATTCTGCATGTCTACTCAGTACTCACAGGGCAGGAGGACAAGCCTCAGAAGTAACCAGTCCTGAATCACTCAGCAGTACAGTAATACCTTGGATTGCAAGCATAATTTGTTCCGGAACCGTGCTTGTAATCCAAAAACACTCCTATATCAAAGCGAGTCTCTGACAGGTGTGAGCGCGGCCGATTTCGGCCCGCTACGCCCACTCAAGGTGAGCAGTTACATCTCTACTTACTTGTCTTGCAAGACCTTGCTTGTTTATCAAGTCAAAAAAAATTTGAAAATTTGCTTGTCTTGCAAAACTCTCTCAGACCAAGTTACTTGCAATCCAAGGTATTACTGTACTTTCAAAAAGCATCCAAATACCAAGCATCTACATATCTACTCACAAGTAAACAGGGAAAGACTCTGCATTTCTACTCACAAGGAAGGAGGACAAGCCTCAGAAGTAATCAGGACTGAATCATTCAGCAGCTTCTTCCTTGGGCCCCACCCCCTCTCCCCTGCAGGGAAAAGTTCTTATCTCCAATCAGCCACTGATCTGAGATAAGAGCTGTTTCTTCTAGCTGGGAAAGGCGGCGATCCTGGGAAAGAAGCTGGTGGGCCAGATGGGGAACTCCTGCAGGGAGGAGGTTCCCCATCCCTGGCCTAGGAAGAAGTGAGTTCCTGAATAGCAAGCAGAGCTGTTTTCTCACACACATGGGCACACATGCAGACATACTTTATTTCATATAAAATGTTCACTGTTTTGCCTTCTTGGCAGTGTTTGGCATAGTCAGGCAATTGTGCGTCCAGGCACTAGTGTTTGGGATTATTGCTCATCTCTCTGTGTATTTATTTCATTCTTGTCAGTTCATTTCCAAGCCTCTTATAGAAATCATTTCTAAATTTGTATCTATACATATAAATCTTCAGAGGCCCTCCTCCAGTTGCCCCCACTAAATGAGGTGAGGTGGGTGGCTACTAAGGAGAGGGCCTTTTCAGTGCTGGCACCCTAGTTGTGAAATGCCCTCCCCAGAGAGGCTCTCCTGGCACTTACATTGTGGTCTCGTTGGCACCAGGTGAAGACCTTGTTATTCTCCCAGACATTTTAGTTCCTTAGTTTTTGTAGTTTTTAAATCTGTTATTGTATTTTTAAATCTTTACACTACTGCTAGTTTTTTACTTTGGTTTTATACTGTAGCATTTTTTGTGTTGTTGTTTTTTAAAATGCATTATGTTTTATCATGCTGTATTTTATGGTTTTAATTGTTGTGAACTGTCCAGACAGCTTCAGCTATTGGACGGTATAGAAATGTAATAAATATATATAAATAAATAATAGTATATGCAGATTTTATGCAAACCTGTGTTCTCTTTTGTCCTCTTTTTTTGGTGATGCATTTCCCCATTTTTGGAAATGCATATGTGGCCCTGCTAGTGATATGGGGAAATATCCACATTGTCTGTCCTATTGCTTCCCCACCCCCCACCCTGGCTATTGCTGTATATAAAAGGACCTGCACAAAGCTGGGAAAACATCCTTGCTGTGATGTCTCTTATGATCGACCAAGCACTTGCCCCATATGCCTTGGGCCATCTGATCCCATCTGTCACCAAAGACAGCACCTGAATGGCAAATGAAGGAAAGACACCACGTTCAATTCACTTCAGGCTGCCAGTGAGACAGGCTGTATTTCAGGGGATGCTTAGAAAACAGAAAACATATGTAATGAGAAAGGATCTCTGGCAAGCTCTCCATGGTTGTCAGTCACAGGTTCTGCCTTTTATAACTTGAGGTATGTGGTCAGGGTCGGTCATCTTATAAACAGCTTTGGCACCCAATATTCACATCTCAGTGTTCAGTGACTTAACCCTTAAGTCCTCATCTCCCCCTGAAGCAAAAGTCTACAACTGTAATCCTACGCACATTCCAGGGTGGGTTCCAAAAGGTGGCAAGGATGGGCATTTGTCGAGGCACGAAGCCCTGCAAAGAGTATCCAATAAGATCAGATGCAGTCCAGGAGAATTCTCCATTTGCATGTTCCACCTCTTTCCAGGTTAGGGGAATCCGCTGGGGTGCTGTGCAGTGAGGCAAACTGACTGGGAGCACATAGACCATAGAGTTGGAAGTAGCCTACAAGGCTATCGAGTCCAACCTCCTGCTCAATGCAGGAAACTAGAGGAGGGGTCTCCCATCCAAGTAATAACCAGGCCTGGCCCTGCTTAGCTTTCCACGCTCAGACAAGCTGAGCCAGCATAAGCCACAGGCCTGTATAGCAGATTGACACAGGAAACTGCTGCTTCACCAGCCGTGAGTTTTCCATGTGGAAGGACTGTGAGCTACTTTCAGTTTTGGTGCTCTACTCAAAACACATTCCTGGGTTCAGAATTCTTTAATTCAAAGTGAACGTCTTTTGCACCAGGCTCCAGTGGGTGGACCTCAAGATTCTAGTAAAAACAAAAAACTAGATCCTGCAAGCCTGAACTCTGCCAACCTCCTGTATAGACAATATTGAGGTAGACGGACCAATGGACTGACTAGGAGTAGGGCAACTTCCTATGATGGGAAAGGCTATGGCTCAGTGGTAGAGCACCTGCTTTGCATGCAGAAGGTCCAAGGTTCAGTCCCTGCCATCTCCACGCAGGGCTAGGGAAGAACCTTGTCTGATACTCCGGAGACTGCCAGTCAGTGTAGACAATATGGACCAATGGTCTAACTCAGTATAAGGGAGCAGCTTCCTAGGCCCCTTCTTTTGACGGCCGTCAGATGATCTATCTTGGTGGTGCTGCATTGCTCTGGCAGAGCAGTGAAGGATTTTTTTAAGGCTATGATTTAATGCAGGGGTGCCGCTTCAGATCATGTGATGAGCAGAGAGATCAGTAGGAGGGCAATGATGAAGGTTGCAGTCCTATGCCCACTTATCTGGAAGTAAGCTCTGTTGAACACAGTGGGACTTAGGTCTCAGTAAACATGCGGTAGCATTGCACTATTTTATGCATTTTATTATTTTATTTTTGTTTGCAGCAGAGCAAATTTGCAAAGATAAGTGGCATGACAGTCCCTGCCCTCAGGCTTACAATCTAAATTTAAGGCATGACGTGCAAGGAATAAGGGACAGGGAACACGTCACCCTTTTAAAGCAAAGCTACTGGTGCCGTTGGCAGTGCCCACTGAACTGCTTCTAACGATTGACCAGAAATACAGATGATTCTGAGGAACAATTGCATGTGCTGTAAAATGCAACGGGTGAAAGAGCCCTCTCTTCACCCTACACAACACCCCTGATGGAATTCCAAGGTTCAGCTCCATTTCTCTAGCGTAGAGTTCCACTTAAGCTGCAGCAACATAAACAACACAAGTGGTGTATCAAAAAAGCCAGCTTGGCTGAAATCAGCCCAGTCAGAAATTGCTGGAGCATCCTTTGCAACAGAGCAGCCGTCTGGCTGGGAATTATGGGAGATGAAGTCCAACGTATCTGGAGAGCACTAGGCTGGGAAAGGCTCAATACAAAAACTGCAATTTAAGGGTTCTTTTGGTGAAGAGCATAAGAAATCTTCTCCCTTCCACTTCAGCCTCCTAAGGGAACCTGTTCTATGAAAGCGGTGAAGGATCTCCCTTGAAAACTGCTCTGGCCCAAGCATTCCATCAGCCAGCATTCCATCAGCCCAAAAAATCTGGGAGTCCTAGGGAAGAAGAAGGAAGAGCCCCAGTGCAGCAACACTGCTGCGGTTGCATCAATGCCTGCCAGCAAGATGGAATCGCACCTTCTGCATCTGCCTTGAATGTTGAGACCCTGTACTCTAACTCAAGGATGTAGATCTCCAGATGTTTTAGACTTCAACTCCCAGAAGCCCCAGCCAGAATGGCCAATGGACAGGAATGCTGGGAGTTGAAAGTCCAAAACATCTGGAGATCTAGTTTCTGCCCACCCTCCCTTTTATAAGGCCTGATGTATCTCCATTGGCTGGTGAGGTCAGCTGACCTTTTCAAGCTACGGGGTCAACTGACAGTGCTCAGGTCAGTACTGCAGCCTAGAGGGCACCCGCAACTTACAGATCCTAGTTTGTTTGGCTGGCTGAGGGACCACAGTGCTGGAGACCTTGGTTCAAGACATACACTTCCCACTTGGTGCCTTACATCAGGGTTGGCAGACTAAGCATGTGGGATTGTCAAGAATTCAATTTTCTTTTTGTGCCCTAACTGTGTATAAGACTCCATTTGGCCAAGCTGAAGTGGCACATAGTGATGCAACCGTCTGTGTGTGTTATCTCAAGATGTCTGTAGCCTTCAAGGCCAGAGTAAGACTCAGTTAATTGGACTGAATGATCTCAGCTGCATTCCTGTGGGGACTTTTACCCTCCCCTATGAGGTTTCAGAACACTGTACCAGCCAGCCTGTGATTGGCTAACAAGGATCTTCCTTGAGTTATTAGGGGTTTGAGCATAAAAAGATGGATCTGGAAGATGCCCATTTGTCTTCATCTTCATGCTTCAAGTTGCTTTTGGGCTTGTGACTCCCTGGATCCTGGATTGGGCCCTGTCCTATTGGAAGAACAGTGCTTAGGTAATGTATAGGGTAGGTTTAGGTAACTTTTGTTATTTTTTGCCTGAAGTATCATTTCCAAAGGTTGCTCTGGTTCTTTTATTTTTATTCCTTTTTTTCCCTTGCCCCCACTGTAAATAAACTTAACACCTACCTCAGGCCTGTGGCTCATGCTGGCTCAGCTTGTCTGAGTGTGGAAAGCTAAGCAGGGTCAGGCCTGGTTATTACTTGGATGGGAGACCCCTCCAGGGCCAGTGCTACCATTAGGCCAACTAGGCAGCTGCCTAGGGCACAGGGCTAAAGGGGGCACCAGAAACGCCTTGGAAAAAAAATACAGCACTCTCAAGTGGGGGGGGGCGCTAAATATCTGATCTTGCCTAGGGCTGTCAAGGTTCCGCTACTACAGGGACCCCTTGATCTGCCTTTGGAAGATCTCTGCCTCTTCTCAAAGCCTCTCTCATTCCAGGAGATCAAATCCTTTGCCTGCTTCCAGTAGCATGGGTGTAGGCTTTAGACGTGGTGAATAAGTCACTCCAACAAACCAGGGTAAACAACAGCACTTTACTTATTATATGAGGGTATTTACTTAATAGAGTGGTTATAATTCAAAAGCAAGTATGGTAAAATAAAACAATCAACTAATACAAGGTTCTCTAGCTCAACTTCAGACTACCTCTCTCCTCTGCAGTCTGTCTGTCTGTCTGTCTGTCTCTCTCTCTCTCTGCTAGCGCTCTCTCTCTCTCTCTCTGCAGTCTGCTGACCACACCCCACACATATATAGCCCTCCCAGGAATGGAAGGTTATAATCAGGTGACCTTGATCAGGAGACTAATTCTTAACTTCTATTGGGTACTAAAACTCTCAAACTCCCCCTCCCATCCTGGAGTGTTTGGGCCTTCAGGCTTCAACAAATCTAGGGAAGTGTTTGGGCCTTCAGGCTTCAGCAAACTTAAGCCTGAGTAGGCCTCAATCCTTCACAAGGGCACCAAACTGCCTTGCACCGGTCCTGGACCCCTCCTCTAGTTTCCTGCATTGAGCAGGAGGTTGGACTCGATGGCCTTGTAGGCCCCTTCCAACTCTATGATCTATGAATCTATGAATAAGAGTTGTGTGTGCTTCCTTCTAAGTAAGCCTAAGTACTAAATCCAGAGCCCTCTGCTTGGTTAATTGCTACTCTTTAACATTTCAGGCTTGAGGCTCGGAAACAGGGTGTGATGACTGAACCCCTGTTCCCTAAGCCTTAAGGGTGTCGCCTAAGGTCTGAGAGTCGCCTGGCTCAAGCTGAGGTGGACATAAGGGATAGTGGCAACCTACGTTGGCCATTGTTTGTCCCTGCCTACTTGGCCGAGAACTCTCAGGCAACCCCCATCCTCCCTTCACAGGCCTATGGCTCACGCTGGCTCAGCTTGTCTAAGCATGGAAAGCTAAGCAGGGTCAAGCCTGGTTGTTACTTGGATGGGAGACCCCCTCCGCTAGTTTCCTGCATTGAGCAGAGGGTTGGACTTGATAGCTTTGTAGGCTTGTAGGCTCCTTCCAACTCTATGATCTATGAAATCTAGTTTGGGTTTTTTTATTCAGACACTTGGGTCTACCAAACAGAACCAAATACAAAATGCCAGCTCAGAGGCTGGGGTCAGTTCTCTACTATAGCCCATGAACCATACACTGGCATATAGACCTATATCTACCTGTGAGTTACCACCAGAGATCAGGGATTCTAACACAACACTTTCAAACCAGCCAGCAGAGCTGAACAAAGACCAGGCCCAAAGAAACCAAACCATACTCCCATTTTAGAGATGAGGAACACTGAAGCTGAGAGAGAGTGAAGCAATTCACGCAAAGCTAGCTATGCCTGAGATTATTAATTTTCCCCCCTTGCGGTTTTACTTGTGCTTGTTAGAGGGAGTCAGAAACCCTTGGAAAACTACTGAAATCACCTAGGGATCCCAATCTACTTTTTTCATGCCCCTGTCTTGCATAACTGCTTGGGAGGAGTTAAAATGGAACATGCATTATCTTCATCCCTTCACACACTTGAAGGTTGAAGGGGGAGGGGAAGGTGTTTCCATGTGGCAGCTGGAACTGTGTCTCTACACCTCGCAAAATGCAGCCTGCATCATCACACATGATTTGGAAAATCAGATGCCTCTTAAAGAAGGAAAATAGCGTCATATCTAATAGGTAGTATGGGGGGGGGGGCGGTAACAGGTTGTGTTTTTTTTAACAGTAGCTTCCAAAGATCTTCTGGCAGGATTGAAGCTCCACAGAGGGAATAATTGATTGCAAAAACAGTAAAAAGCCTAGGAGGATTGCAAAGCAAGAGGGGGTTTCTGCTGTTTTCTTGCAGGCAAATGCTCTTGTCAGGCTGCTGATTCCATCTTTGGGAAACACATTTGTTCCCATTGCAGGGGGAAAAGCAAGAATCTAAAGGCGAGTTTAATGAACACTGCAGAGCAGTCGGCAGGAAAGCTCTGCTAGTTAAACAGTGACATCTACAGCCACGTTTCAGGGAATGGATTTCTCTGCAGTGCGGGCACCAGCAGCAACAGCCAGTCCTCCCTGAGAATGAAGGGCATTCCTGCGTCCAGATTGAAAAAGCCCCACTTCCTGGTTGCAGTCCGAGTGGAATCCAAGTCAATATACGCCTTAGGATGGAGGGTGAACTGTCCAGCTCGCAAGGGGCCAGAGCTAACTAACCCACACTCAGCATTAATTGTGTACTAACTCAGAACAGGGTGGCCATGTATGCATCACCAAAACAGAGGGATTGGATCTGCATATGCTAATGTATATGTATTAGATGCAAATTTAGAAATAATGACTGTAATTTCAATAGAAATACATCTTTATGATAGTGGGGAAGGCTGTACTCGGTCTGCTGCCCAGGTGCTAAGTTTGGATGGGCATTGGGCAAGGCTCCTGCCTCTCTTCTCTTCCTTATTCTTGTTCTTTATCTGTGTAAACTGGACTTGGACTAGTCCGCCCTTTAAATAGAAGATGCTGTCAAATAGAGGGCCCTCCTCTGATGACCCTTCAAATAGAGGACTGTCCCCTGCAAAGAAGGACACATGGCCATTTTACAAGGGAGTGTATCAGTTAGTGCCACTCCTGTTCTAGTTATGGGTACAGTAATACCTTGGATTGCAAGTAACTTGGTTTGAGAGCTTTTTGAAAGACAAGCAAATTTTTAAATATTTATTTAAAAAATGTTGACGATATACAAGCGACGTCTTGCAATACAAGTACTGTAGTACGGCTTAAATTAAAAATCTCTGTAGAAATTTTTTTGGGGGAATTTCGTTTTAATATAAGAGTGTTTTGGATTACAAGCATGTTTCCGGAACGAATTATGCTCTCAATCCAAGGCATGACTGTATATGCTATTTTGAAATATCTCCCCAGAGATGATGAAGGGATTATAAAGAAAGAAGAAGGGAATGACAATAAACAGAGAAGTATGAGCTGATTTTGCAGTGAGAAGAACAGAAGCTCCAACTATCCTAATCAGGACATTATTTGCTGCTGCCATCAGCACCATTTCTAAGAGATGGATAACTCATGCATCACTTGATTACACGGTAGTACTCGATGAATCTCTGTGATCTGTCTCCATTTACAAAGCAAGTATTTGAGGTGATGCAAGGCATGGACGTTCTGGCTGTGATAGGAATCTGGCCTGCGTTATACCAGAACAGAGTATAGGTCCATCTAGCCAAGTATTGCCTACCCTGACTGACAACAGCCCTCTAGGGTCTAAGGCAGTGTTCTCCAACCTTGGGTCCCCCGAGGTTTTTGGCCTACAACTCCCAGCATGCCCCAGCCAGCTATGCTGGCTGGGGCATGCTGGGAGTTGTAGGCCAGAAACCTCGGGGGACCCAAGGTTGGAGAACACTGGCCTAAGGCAATGTCTTTCCTTCCACCTTTTACCTGATCATTTTGGCTGGAGATGCCAGGGATTGAACCTGGGACCCCTTACATGAAAACCACTGAGCTGATATATGATCAGCGATAGCTCATCCACACATGCAAGCAGGGCCGGCATCAAGGGTAGGCCTGGGCGGGCGCCTGCCGAGGGCCCACACCCCAGCAGGGTCCCACTGACAAGAGCCCCCTAGAGTTACTCCTCCTCTTCACCACTGCAACCTGTTTTTTTCACCTGCCTCTCGCTCTGGCCCAGGCAACGGCGGTGGTGAGGAGGAGCAGCAGCAGATGCCACTGGCTCCCTGGCTCCCCGGCTCTCTGCCTGTCAAGCAAGCAAGTGGTAGCAAGGATGAAAAAGAAGATGAGGAACAAGAGCAGCTGGGGACAATGGCGGCGAGAAGGCCGACTCGCCCGGGAAGGGGGCCCATTAAGGGTGCCTTGCCCAAGAGCCCTCAAAAACCTGGAGCTGGCATTGCATGCTGGTCACCGTGCGATGTGAGGTACAGACAAGTTTCATAACAGATATTAGGCAGTGCCTGCACGTTGCATTTTCTGCATTATGCATTTCTCCTAAACGTGCATGATGCGTCTCCCACCCAAGTCCTGTAAATATAAATCCTGGGTCCTTCAGATCTGGATGGGTGATGGGGGGGGGGGATTCCAGGGTCCTCTCAATGACATTGATCACCTTGAGCCATATGGCTTCAGGCCCAGTTTGGGGACTGAACCCACCTCAGTCACCTTGGCGGATGATCTGCACCAGCCTTCACCAGCCTGGTGTCCTCCAGATGTATTAGATTACAACTCCCAACATTCCTGAACATCGGCCATGCAGGCTGGGAGGGAAGGAAGTTGAAATCCAAAAATCTGAAGGACACCAGGTGGACATACATTGGGTTTATGGGATCTACTTTGTTTTTCATTAGAAACCTAGGGTCCACCAATCAGAGTCAGGTACAAACTAGTGGCTCAAGGAGGTGGACACAGGATTGCAGAACAAGGTGCCTCTGAGCACATACTCAGCCCACAAATTTGTCTTCAGTACCAGAACTGGAGCTCACACTCAGATCCTTTCACACAGAGATCTACTCCTATTCCCCCACCAGCAGCAGCTTTCTTGATTTCAGCAGCCTAATTTAAGGGGGAAATAAGGCTTTTGTTTTCACTCGGAAGGTGGCAACAAGGGGGAGGGGCCTTTTCTGTAGTAGCCCCACAACTGTGGAACAGCCTCCCCACTGAATGCCTGCGTGGTGCCAACTTTACTATCCTTTCGGCGCCGGGTTAAAACTGCCCTCTATGCTGAGGCATTTAACAGCTGCAAATAGCACACGGCGTGGTGGTTATGTCATCTTTTTATCCAGTCTATTTTTTACATCTGTCTTAGCTATTTAAGTAATTTTAAAAGTGTTTTTAAAATGTTTGTGTAAATTTTTTGATGTTTTTATTGCTTGTATTTTTTATACTGTATTTTATTGTAAAATTGTATTTTTATTGTATAATTGTATTTTATTGTGTAATTTTATAATTGTTGTAAGCCGCCCAGAGAGCTTCGGCTATTGGGCAGTATAGAAATGGAAATCATCATCATCATCATCATCATCATCATCATCCATTGGGAATAGGAAACCCCTGCTGATCTAATGCAAATTGCCCAGAGATCTACCAGTAGACCCCAATCTACTTTCTGCCCACCCCTGAACATCAGGTACTAGGCAGAGCAGTGTGGCTGATTCTCCTTGCTAATTCTCCTGGACCTCTCAGCTGCTCTCAATCCCATCAACTCTTGGTCATCTGGCAGGGTTGGAGGAGTCACATTGCAATGGCTCTCTTCCCACTCCTTGGGTAGGTCTGAGAAGGTGGTGCTGGGGGACTGCCCCATGGAACTTTTCCATGGAAAGCCACAAGATTCCATCTTGTCTCCCTATGTTATTTAGCATCTACATGAAACCACTGGAAAGAGATCATCTGGAGATGTAAATGAAGGTGCCATCAGTATGTTGGTGATGATACTCAGTTCCATTCTCCCTGTTCAACAGAACCAGATTGCCCCTTAAGGCCTGGAGTTAGCAACAGACTGAACTGAAGCTCATTCCAGACAAGAAAAAGCTGATGATGGAGATCCTATTAATCTGTGAGTCTAGATCCCTGTTCTGGATGGGGCTGCTTCTTGAATCAAGTCAAGCCAGCTCCTGGAACCAAAGCCAGTGACCATGTTGGTTATATGAACTGGTGCTTGTATTTATGTCTTGAATCTACTGGACCAGTTTTTATCTTCTGCTCTGTTGCTGATGGTATATTTTTAATGGTTTTGTTTATGGTATAATTTAAATGGCTGTTGGTTTTATGTCATTTTTATTATGTACATACGTGTGTGTGCGTGTGTGTGTGTATAAATAATTAAATGGCTTTGTTAAGCATAGAAGCTCCAGAATGCAGTAGGATATTTCTATCTTTCCAAGACTACAGAGCTCTTTCAGGCTCTGATTGGCTACCTATGACAATCAGCTTTCCAATTGGCTGGGGGTCCTTTAAAAACATAACGGGTCCGCCCTTGTCCCAGAGGCAGTGTTAGGGGGAGGCCCACTAGGGCTGGAGCCCCGAATCTTTCATTTGGAGCTCCTAATCCTAATCTCTGGGAGGCCATCTGTCCCACGACCCTGCTGTCCAGGGGCACTTGCTGAAATAAAGCTACAGGGGCCCTGAGGATCTCTGTTGCATCTGATCCCACTGGATTAGCTGGCTTTTTGCCCACATGTAGTTCACCTCCTGCTGCCCCCTGCTCCGAATCTTTCTGCCTGAGGTTTTTTCTGAAATCAAATACCCTCCTCTCCCTTGTCCATACATCCCTTTTTACGAATTGGGGTATCCTTAGGAGACAGGGTCCCTTACAGACACACACAGAGAGATACTTTAGAGCATATGTAAATTAGCATGTGCACATTTGTGCTTTTTTTTTTTTTTTTTGTCCTGTGGGCCTTAGGCCAGAACTTTTTCAGTACCTAGCACCGCTCCTGCCTGGTCCTAAACATTTTATGAGTGTTCCCCTGCAAACATGTCAGGATCTTTTTCCTCCCCTCACTGCAGTCCATCCCTTTGATTCCCATCCTTCAAATACTACCTGAACATCCACTTCGACCAGCCATATCTGCCTCCACAATAAAGCTTTTTTCTTCTCTCTCTTTTTTTTTTTTTAAGGAAACAGCTGACAGAATTTCCTGGCTAATTATACTGCTTCTAGCAGACGGTAGAACTTTTCATCATACTGTTAATTAGACCAGTAACTGCATTTAGGGAGAAGAAGTTTAAATTTAATAACTCACAAGATAAGGAAGCCCATATTGCCAATGAGTAGAAGTGACAGGTGCAATTGCCATAGCTCAGTGGGTAGAGCAGCTGCTTTGCATGCAGAAGGTCCCAGGTTCAATCCTCGGCATCTCCAGGTAGGGCTAGGAAAGAATACTGACCTGAGTGGAACAATCATATTGTGGTAGGGTTTTTTTTGTTTTGTTTTGTTTTTAAAGGAAAATCCTGTTTGCAACCCTCATGCATATCTCAGCATTAGGTAAATGAATTGTGTTCTTTGTCCTGTGTTTTTCATCAATAGCCACTGGGCCCTCTGTCTCTTCCTTTTTCTTTTTCTTTTCCTTTTCACTTTAAAAAATGCTATCTCATTCTACCACCTCAGGGATCTCAACACATTTTCCCCCAATACATTATATTACACCAACACACTGCAGTAGATTAACCTTTAAGCAAACAGTACAGCTATTCCACATGTAGTTTTGAACTGAACACACCCTGACGTTCCCTTGGCTGCTCCAAATCCAATCCAAGTTCACTTCTATGTGTCTTTTTTTTCTTCTTTTTTTAATACGACACATTTCCAGTATATCTACAATAGAAACTTGCATTGGTTTTACACCAGTTTAACTGTAATGGTTTTTCCTAGCAATTATAGTTTGATGAAGGTACAAACCATCTGAAACCTTAACAGTGCAATCTTATGCATGTCAGCTCAGAAATAAATCCTCTTTGAATTGAATGGAACTTACTACCAGGTAAATGTGTATAGGCTTGCATTCTTAGACAGTTGTCCTGTTCAGAAGTAACATGGAGTTTCTACACGAGACTTTTAACCTGCCGACTGCCGTTTTACCGAGGCTTCTGCTTCCGGATTCTTTGTGGGATTAAGATTGGCTCCTTCATACATGCTTTTTTCCGGGGGGGGCGGTTCCTCTCTCTGCCTTTCTCTGTGTTCCATTACACAAGCACTAGGTGGCGCTGTGGTCAGGGATGGGGACTCGGACTCGAGGACTCGACTCGTGAGTCGGACTGAGTCCCCCCTCTGACTCGACTCGGACTCGAGTCCCAATATTTTTAATGGGACTCGAGACTCGACTCGGGACTCGAGACCAAGGACTCGTCAACATCCCTGGGCTGTGCCAGAAGGAGTGGAGAGGAGCGTGATTGCCAGCGAAGAGCTGGCTGGGGCATGCTGGGAATTGTAGGTCTTTTTGTCTGTCTAAACATGCCATGCATAGGATTGCACCTTAAGGGCACAATCCTATGGGGATGCCCATAACCCTCCGAACTTAAAGGATTATTGGCATCCTATGGAGGGTGGGAGGAGCACGGAGGCGAAGGTCGCCTCCGTGCTCCTCCTGCTCTGCAAAGCACTTAGATGGCTGATTTCAGCCATCTAACTGTGGTGCTTCAGAGGAGGGAGGAAGGAGGCTAAGGCGCCGCCAGGATACCTCGTATCTTGGTGGCACTTGTCTCCTCCCTGCCCCACCCCCCTGGGACACCCCCAAAAGCCCTTCTCTGAGATCACTCTCATGACTTCAGAGAAGCAGCTGGCATGGTTCTTTCTATGCTGGCTGCAAGTGGGGAGGGTGATCCTCCGAGCTCAGATCCCCAGCTATGATCTCGAAGTGATTTTCCAACCTCGTGGCTGGAAATTCAAACAGTGCTGTGGCCCTCTAGATGCTGTCTGGCAGCCATAGGGTTGCACTGTAAGTCAGTTTATTTGTCTCCCGTGTTGCAAATGGGGGAAATGAGCCTGAGAGAGAGCGGCTTACCTAAGGTCACCCAAGTGAGTTCATAGCAGAAGTGAGATTCAAAAAGGAGCCTTCATGATTCGTGGCTCTGTCTGTTAGCCACTATATCATGCCAGCTCTGTAGCACACCATTCACCTGTAGCAAAAATAGGAAATCGTGTTTGGCCTTCAACAAAGCCGTCATGCGGTTTTCTTGTTCTGCTCCTCCAGAGCTTCCAACTCTCCCATTTATTTTCTGTCTCTCAAAACACAATGTCCCTCTTTTGTCCTTCTTTTGCTTTTTAAGAAGATCTTGGAGATGTCCTTTTTAAAGCACGCACACACTTATTAGTTTGTACACACGGGCGCTAGAGTTCTTCCAGCTTTAGTCCCTTTCCAAATGTCTAGAAGCTGCTTCTTGACTCTAACACATGCATGTAAATGCACGTGCATGGGCACACATGGCTTTCCTTTCATCTCCCCCTCCTGCCACTCAATAATGGCCCATCCAGGCAGATTCTGTTCTTCAGAAGCCAGCAAAAATTACAACGGGGTGGGCAGAAGGTAAGATCTCCAGATGTTTGGGACGTCAAGTTTCAGAAGCCTCTGCCAGCACATTCATTGGTCAGAAATGCTGAGAGTTGAAGTACAAAACATCT
Source organism: Shinisaurus crocodilurus (assembly GCA_021292165.1). NCBI lineage: Eukaryota > Metazoa > Chordata > Lepidosauria > Squamata > Shinisauridae > Shinisaurus > Shinisaurus crocodilurus. Next base: position 11,623,706 of record CM037883.1, on the reverse strand, counting down.
AGAGATCTACCTTTCTTCCCAGCCCTGGTTTAGGGCATGTTTCTGAACAATCAATGAGCAGCAAACATAGAAGATCCATCTTCAGCGTATCGTCATATGTTCATGGGGAGGGGGCAGTCTCAGACAGTCATCCTTGGTATGAAAATCAGAGTATTCCAAGTACACAAGAATATCACTATTTGCCTTTGCAACTTGTTGCAGATGATGTTCTTCTCTTCTTCCCTTGTCTTTTGTCTGCCTTGCTCAGCCATGCCACTGGGTGAGCAAAGAATCCTCCACAATAATACTGCCCTTGTCACCCATGAGAACCCTGTGGCAAAGGAAGAACTTAAATGAAAATGCAACATTACATTTAAGATTCTACTCTCGGTTCCAGGAAATCTGCGGACCATTTCTGTGTGCAAGGATAATGAGCTCTTTGGGGAATAAAAAATGACCAAACATTTTGCATTGTTTAATGGTGCAAATATGTGGCTAGGAACAATACTGTTGATCGACGTTTCCTGCTGTGTTCACATCATTGTTTTGTGGGGAAGGGAAATAATAACACTTTTGTGCTAAGGAAGATCTTAAGACGCAGAGGCCAAGATGGTTTCTTTCTCTTCGTTGAGCTAGCATATGGCAGTTTGCATTAATGTCTTGCATTAATTAAAGCCTGCTTCTCTCTTTTGAAGAACAATTCTAGCACAGGGCAACTGAAATGATCAAGGGGCTGGAGCAACTCCCCTATGAGGAAAGGTTACAGCAGCAACTGGGATTGTTTAGCTCAGAAAAAAGGTGAGTAAGGAGAGACATGATAGATGTGTACAGATTTATGCATGGTGTGGAGAAAGTGGATAGGGAGGAATTTTTCTCCCTCTCTCATCATACTAGAACCCAGGGTCATCCCATGAAGCTGATTGGTGGGAGATTCAGATTCAGGACAGATAAAAGAAAGTACTTCTTCACACAGCCCAGAGTTAAACTATGGAATTCACTTCCACAAGATGTAGTGATGGCCACCAATTTGGACAGCTTTAAAAGGGGGTTGGACAAATTCATGGAGGAGAAGGCTATCAATGGCTACTAGTCCTGAAGGCTCTATGCTACCTCCAGTACCAGAGGCAGTATGCCCATGTACTCCAGTTGCTGGGGAACATGGGCAAGAGGGTGCTATTGCACTCATGTCCTGCTTGTGGGTTTCCCATGGGCAGCTGGTTGGCCGTCATGTGAACAGAATGCTGGACTAGATAGGCCCTTGGTCTGATCCAGCATGGCTCTTATGTTCTTATCTCTATCGATAGATATTAGGTACGATGCTGCTAAATGGATCCTCCATCTGCAAAGGCAGTATACCTCTGAAGACCAGATGGTAGAGAGGGGGGATAAAAACAGGCTGCCTCCTTCATGTCCTGCTTCTGAGCCTGCAGGGGCCTCTAGACAGCCACTGTTGAACAGGACTGAACAAAATGGACATGTTTCTCACCCAGCAAGGTGAACCTTGTGTTTATGTCCTGATCAAGTCAGCGTAGATGCTCCCCTGCTAATGTTAGGATGCATACATACCGTGGGTTATATCCAATATTAGTCCTACTTAGAGTAGACTGAGTAGGAACTGAATGGAACTTCAGTTAGACTAACACTGAATACAACCAAGTAGAATTGGATCGAGATGGCAATCTAGACATTAGAGACTTGCCAACTTCGTGCTGAAACCTTTCCAGAGCCAAACTCCATTACCCTTTGACTATTTTCCCCTGTGTATGCCAATTTCAAATACAGTGATATTTCCACACATTAGGGATTGGCAATCAGAGGCCCAGGAGCTGAATCTAATCCCGTAGGACTACCGGCTGCCCTCCTATTGGGACTAGCTGCAGACAGCTGTCAGCAGGGAGCCGGAAAAACCAGAAGTTATGCCAGGGAATCAGAAGAATGCCGCTGCTCAAGTAAACATAAAGTCCTTCATAGCCCTTCCTGTCCAGGAGGGCCCAATGACCAGCCCGTGTGGTTTTGTGGTCAGTCCAGAGCCTGAGAATATGCCACTGCCCAGGAAGATATTCCAATTTGTAGCTGTGGTAGCTGCTTGCCACGTTGGCCAGCTTAGCTACATACAGACCTAAGGTCTCCTCTGTCTAGCCCTGGTTATGCCTCCCTCTTATCCCAGAGGCAAGAAAGTTGTACAGTGACGAGACTGGCTGGCTTACCATTTTGAGCAATAGAGTGAGCCCTTGGCCTAACCGCCTCCATTCCGTCCTCTAGTAGCAGCCCTCCAGCAAAATGCCTCGGGCAGTCTTCTCCACCCTGGTGCCCTCCAGGGACTAAAACTCCCAGTGTTCCTGATCATTGGCCATGTTGGCAGGGGCTGATGGCAGTTGAAGCCCCAAAACATCTGGAAGGTACCAGGCTGAGCAAGGCTGGCCTATGTCCATAGATGGTCAGCCAGGGCCAGCCCTGCCCTTAGGCAGAGTGAGGCATCCACCTCAGGCAGCAGCCACAGCCAACCCTGGCTATTCTTCCTGAGCCCCTGATTGTTCTCTTCTGCTGGAGGATAGAGCTGTGTATGCCACATGGGGGCCCTAAGCTAGCCTGCTGCCTCCAGTGCGGTGGACGACTCCATCCCGTCACCACTGTTAAAGTAAGATTCAGCTGCCGGTCCAGTTGGCTTCTAGTACTTGGAATAGGGAGGGGCCGCCATCTTGCTGTTCACCTTGGGTAGCAAAATATCTTGGGCCAGCCAGCATGGCTAATGCTCAGGAATTATGGGAGTTGTCGTCCAAAACATCTGGAGGACACCATGTTGGGGAAGGCTGCTCTATAAACTAGATACACACACACACACACAAAGAGCACAGGTGTTTCAGGAGTAACTTGTCAAACCCACAGTGGATGTGACACCCAAGAGAGGCTGACGGGGACACCATCTTCTCCTACGCCTCAGGCAGCAAAATGCCTTGGACCAGGCCTGCAATCAGCCCAGGATTGGTTTTATGGTACACAAAAGCATCCCTTTTCATTCATATTTTCAAGGCCATTAAACAAGCCCGTCCCTTCTGCCGCCCCCCCCCCCGTCGCTATCAGCGATACTTTAGCAGTACTTTTGATATAATAGGAAAGGGGTGGGGACATCCTCAGCCCTTTGCATGGCTTTATTTTTCAAATACTGGGTTTTTAAACAGGAATGGTGACAGCCGTAACAGCAGCGAGCGCGTAAAACTGCTGCCGTAACTTGCTAGTGGAGAAAGAATACGTTTATTGAAATTTGACAGGACTGTCAGTCTCCCACTGTTATTCTAATCGCATTTATTAACTATGGAGTTCTGCAATGGGAATAGACACAAATCCAATTTGGCAAATGTCCCACAGGATGCCTTTTCTAAGAAAAATTATGCAATTTTCTCTGGTACTGATTCTCAGAGATGAAAAGAATAACAAATGACAAGACAGACGGGATCCTGATAACAGAGCATTTCTGAACAGAACTGGCTTGATGGGTGAAGGCCATGGAGCGTAACCGCCGTAATGTCACCCAACGATAACAAATAGGCAGAATATGCAAAGCCTCCCACTTTGGTGCTGTGTGATCTGCAGTGATCTCTCAAAGTTTAGAACAGTGTTCTCCAACCTTGGGTCCCCAGATGTTTTTGGCCTACAACTCTCTACGCTGGCTGGGGCATACTGGGAGTTGTAGGCCAAAAACATCTGGGGACCCAAGGTAGGAGAACCCTGGTTTAGAAACTCATTTCAGTAACTTATAGAAGGATGGCTGATGGGAGTTTAAATATATTTAGGGTGCGATCCTATGCATGCTTAGAGAGAGAGAGAGAAAAGTCCTACAACTCCCACAGCAGGAAGTAACTGCCCATCTTGCATAGTATGCCTGATGAAACAAACTAAATCCAGCAATAAGTCAAGCAAAGTAGCTGAAGGAAATAGAGTTTGAAGGGGCAGTTAAGGTTCATTTTTATCGGTCAATGACTGAGAGCCAGTGTTCCATGGTGAGCGAAGAGAGAAGCAGTGTTCCCGTAAGGCCCGTTAATGAATTCCTGACCTTCTTTGGGCTCAGAGAGGGCAAGGGATCGTGCAGGCAAGTATCCACTCCTCAGATCCTTTAGCTGGCCTCCCAGGCCATTCTGCATCTAGCGCAGCCTTCCTCAACCTGGTGCCCGGTGCCAGCTCGAGGTTTTTGAGGGCGCTTGGGCAAGGCACCCCCAATGGGCCCCCTCCCTCAGTGAGTCCACCTTCTCACCGCCATTGTCCCCAGCTGCTCTTGCTCCTCCTCCTCTTTCTCATCACGGCTGCCACTTGCTTGCTTGACAGGCAGAGAGCCAGGGAGCAAGTAGGCCGTGGCATCTCCTGCTCCTCCTTCTCAGCACCACCGTTGTCTGGGCCAGAGCAGGAGACAGGTGAACAAGCAGGTTGCAATGATGAAGAGGAGGAGCAACTCGGGGGGGGGGAGCCAGCTGGGTGGTGAGCCCTCAGCAGCTGCCCGACCAGGCCTACCCTTGACGCCATTCCCACTGGTGCCCTCCAGATGCGTTGAAGCGCAACACTTATCATCCCCAGCCAGCACGGCCAATGATCAGGGATGATGGGGGGCTGTAGTCCTCCACAACAGGGGTCCCCAACCCCCGGTCCGCGGACCGGTACCGGTCTGTGGCCTCTTAAGAACTGGGCCGCGCGGCACCCGGCCGCCGCGCCGCCCGGTTTTACAGAAATGCTCGTCGGGGAGGCGAGCAGAGGGACGAGCGGCGGTGGGTGCTCGCCAGAGCTTGCGAGTAGGGAATGGAATCGAAGTTAATTTCCCTCTTGCGTGAAAATCTCCTGGTTTGAGCAACCCCCCCTCTCATTGTCATTCTTCGGAATGTAAATGAAGTGATTGCGAGCACCCCAAGAGCCAGGACGGGGTGCTTGGCGTGCGGCGCAGCGGCTGGGCGCGGTGCGCACCGCCCACCGGGACGCACCACAAGCCGCCCGCCGGGATGTGCCGCAAGCACCTTGTCCTGGTTTTCGGGGTGCTTGCGAGCTGCGGCGAGCACACACACACACCCGCCACTCGTCCCTCTCCTTGCCTCTCCAATGAGCATTTTAGTAAAGCCGGAAGTGACGTGACGCCCGTCTCCCGTCGCGTCACTTCCTGGTTCTGCAGCGCTGACCCGGGCCGCACAGCAGGTGAGCGGTGGGCGACCCCACCCCAACCCCGGTCCATGGAAAAATTTATTCCACGGGACCCGGTCCCTGGTCCCAAAAAGGTTGGGGACCACTGCTGCACAAGATCTGGAGGGCACCCGGTTGGGGAAGGCTGATCTAGCACGAGCGCCTTCTTCGTACCTTCAAAATTAATGGACGGCATGGCGGGGAGGGGATCTTAATCTCAGGGCTTCCAAGCACTCAGGCCCCAGAGCAGCGGTGGGTGAGGAACCTACCCTCCTCCAAATGTTGGTGGACTCCAACTCCCATCAGCCTCAGCTAGCATCGCCTGCGGTCAGGGATCATGGAACATATTTAGGTAGTCCGGCAACATCTGGAGGGCCACGTTTCCCACCCCTGCCCAGGATCCTTATCTCCTGCATGCGCAGCCCCCTGCTTCCGCCGCAGATTAAAAGCCAGCAGCACAGTATGCTCAGGTGATGTCTTTCCTCTTGGTTGGAACTGCCTTCAAGATGCCCAGTTAGCTCAATTTGTATAATGTATACAGCTGGCGGAATTCAGTTCTTCTGGGAGTTCGCAGGCAGCCCTAACCTAGGATCTGTGACTTGCTTACTCCATCCATCCATCCTCCAAAAGCCAGGCCGCAGGTGGCAGAAGGTGGTGGAGGGAGGGAGGGAGGAACTGTGATGATGAGAGTGGAACTGAACCGTATAGAGGGGAGGAGGCTGGAAAATACAGAGAAACTGCAACATTTGTAGTGCCGGCTTTCTCGATTGCTATGGCTTTGGTTAATCTTTTTTATTTGTTTATTTATTTATTATATTTATACCCCGCCTTTTTTCCTGCAAGGAACCCAAGGCGGCTTACATAATCCTCCTCCTTCTCCTCTCCACTTTATCCTCACAACAACCCTGTGAGGTAGGTTAGGCTGAGAGTCCGTGACTGGCCCAAAGTCACCCAGTGAGTTTCATGGCCGAGCGGGGACTAGAACCCGGATCTCCCAAGTCCCAGCCCAACACTATCACCACGACGCCACGTTGGCTCTCCTATTCTCTTTCACTGCCGATAACGTGATCACAGAAGAAGAAGCTCCTGACCGCTCAGTCCTATGGGGCCTAAGCAGCATCTAGACGGCCACAGGATATTTCGGAGTCCCAGCTCCGACCTTGGAAATGCACTCCAAAGCTGGAGCTTCAACTCCGAGCTCGGTGCGCCTTCCCCCCCCCCCCCTTGCAGCCGGTACGGAAAGAACCGCACCGGCCACGTCTCCAAGGTTGCAAATGTGACCTCATAGAGAAGGGGTTTGTGGGGGCTCCAGGGGCAGGGGAGAGAAGGAGACAGGCACCACCAAGATACGAGGCATCCCTGGCGGCGCTTCAGCCTCCTTCCCTTGCACTCCGGGGCACAACACTTAGGCGGCCAAAATCAGCCGTCTAAGTGCCTTGCAGGGTGGGAGGTGTGCAGAGGCGACCTTCGTAATCCTCCCGTAATTACGGGAGGATGCCCGTAATCCTCCAAGCTCGGAGGGTCATGGGCATCCCGACTGGATTGTGCCCTAATGCTCATATAACCCCCATGCTAACCTTTCTTAATTTTTGAAATCTTCTTAAATGAAGCATTTAATAGATTTGAATTTACTTTTTAGTCTGTGGTCATATTTGCCTGTTTGGGCTTAGCTCGGTTACCCACTGGGGTGTCTAGAACCCAATTAGTGTAGGTTCTGGAGTTAAACAGGCCCGAATTAACAGGATGTAAGTTTGTTCCACTCCCATCCCATTGTTTGCCAGCAGTCTCTCAGTGACACAGTCCTAATGCTTCTTTATGTTTTTAAAAAAGAAAAAAGAACCCCAAATTGAATGTGCCATAAATACATGTTAAAGATCGAGTTTGGCTTGGAAGAACACGGGCTGTCAAATAAAACCAAGGACAAGAGGAAGAGAGATGAAAACCAGACATGGTTGTGATATAAAGCTGCCAACTGAAGGTTGACTGCTTCATTAGACAATCAAGGCAAATTTTCTGCCCCAAGGACAATATTTTACATAATTCATTCCTTCCGAAACTGGAGGCAATATTTCTTTCTCTCCCATCCTGAATTTTAAAGACTAACTATGATAGAATGAAAGGAAAGTTTGTGTGTAATTTCTCTACGGGGTGGCCCTACCTGCTTTTTCTGGGAACAGTTCCCAGATATTGCTGGATTTAACCTATAGAGTGCTAAATGTCTTGGGACGTGAGGACCTGAAGCACCTCCAGTCCACCTCCTCCCATAGCTGTTGCCCCATGCACTCCATTCGGTATCAGCATTGCTCCGGGTGCCTCTGCAGACATCTACCAGGAGCAGGGCCTTTTGAACTGTGGCACAGACACATAAACTTTGTTTGTTTGTTTGTTTTAAACACTGATGTCTTGACTTTTAGGACAATGCCTTTGCAAGGTGGCTGCGAGGACACAGTCCCTTCACACTAGGACCAGACGCATAAACCCTTCTCAGGCTAAGCACCAACCCTTAAAAACCTGAGGGGAGGGTCAAATGAAACCTTTCCCTACCAATGAGGGAAAAGATTAATACAGGTTATTAAGGATCTATTTTAAATCTATGATACTGTGGGTACAAAGGTGTGTGTGTGTGTGTGTGTGTGTAGATTTAACAGTGATGCAGGTTAATAACGCCAAGCTGACACGTAGGATTTGGATAGCAAACAAAATAAAAATAAGTTTATTTTAATTCTCAAAATCTTAGTTCCAGAAAATAACTTTAAACCTGCCTACACCAAACACTTTGTAATTAACCTAAGTCCCTATAACTCTAAATACTTTCACTCCGCAGACAAGCACGGATTTCTCTCAAAACTCCTGACAGACAAGACACGAATAATCCAACTAACCTAACTCCCCAACTCCCAACTCTCCCCACACTCCAAACACTCTCCCATATCACACTAACTCCAACCACCTAAAACTCTCTAACCCAACTCCACACTCCCATAATAACACTCAACTCACTTAAACCCACTGACATAAAACCTAACTGACTCTGACATCCCTCAAACATTCCTTATATACTCCTCCCGCCACCCTTTCCAAGACATCACAAACCACACCCACTCAGCTCAACATTCTATACTCACTAAACATACTAATGCAGACATACACCAGGGAACTGAATTGTGGGGTTACGCCACAGTGGCCTCCAGCATTAGATAAAGGAGGTACGAGCAGGCAAAGGGAACATCAGGGCCTGCTCCAGTTGGACTGTCCCACCACCACCACCACCACCACCCTGGGAGGGGAAGCAGGGCCACAGGGAAGCCAGTGTTGTTGTGAATTGTTGTAAACCGCCCAGAAAGCTTCAGCTATTGGGCAGTATAGAAATGAATGAAATAAATAAATAAACAATAAAAACAATTACAAGAAAAAACGGAGTATACAAATGAAAAGCAAACATCAGAACATAAGATGAGCCACACTGGATCAGACCAAGGGTCCATCTAGTCCACCATTCTGTTCACACAGTGGCCAACCAGCTGTCCACAGGATCCCACAAGCAGGACATGAGTCCAACTGCACCCTCCCGCCCATGTTCCCCAGCAACTGGTGCACATAGGCAGACTGCCTCTGATACTGAAGGTAGCATATACCCATCAGGACTACTAGCCATTGATAGCCTTCTCCTCCATGAACTTGGCCCATTCCTTTTTAAAGCCCTCCAAATTGGTGACCAGGTTATAGATTCATAGATCATAGAGTTGGAAGGGGCCTACAAGGCCATCGAGTCCAACCCCCTGCTCAACGCAGGAAACTAGAGGAGGGGTCTCCCATCCAAGTAATAACCAGGCCTGACCCTGCTTAGCTTTCCACACTCAGACAAGCTGAGCCAGCGACGTGAACCACAGGCCTGTGTGCATGTGTGTGTGTGCGCGCGCGCACGCATGAGCATCTGCATGTTCAGCATGAGAAAGATGATCTGAAAAGCCCATCAATTCCAAGTATATTATACGGGTTCAGGGACCAAGCTAAATCATGGCTCTTCTAAGTAGCCTGTAAGCAAAACTGAAACTTGGATTTTTATTCCAGATTTGACCTCAGCTTTCTGTGTTTTGTGTTTTAGCGAAGCGATATGGATTTTTATGGCTCCTGCTGATTTCTCATTGCTCATGCTGCTTCAAGATTTAGTTTTTTGTTTGTTTAAGATCAATGTGTTGTTTGAATGATATGTTTTAGCTACTTCATGTTGTTGCCATGGAAAGCTTGGAGGACGCACTAGTCGCAATGCTAGACAGAAATGTTGTTATTGTCTGTCTTAAACAAGAACAGTAACAGCAACAGGTAATGCCTCGCTCCACCCAGGTAAAACAACATCCAGAAATAATGTTTTAATCATAATTGTTTTGTGTACAACTTGTGGAAAGGTCTATGGACCAAATAAACACTTTGATTGATTAAAACTACATCCAATGCCACCTAGTGACTGAACTTTATAATGACCCTGTCCACACAGGACTTTTGTAAGAAAGGTGGGATATATACATTTGTAAATAAATAAATAAACACAACTGTAGAATGAGGTGGTTGAATCAGGCAGCAGTTTGGTTGTCATAAAAGAGGGTGGTGCCATTGGGCTGCTTAATTGGTTAGCTGGACAATTGAGAGGGTAGTTAACTGGTGCGTGGTCATCTGAGGAACCTCAGAGGGCAAGATTGAAACCCCAGGTGGGCTGGATTTAGCCTGCAGGCATGAGGTTGAACACCCCTGAATTAAGGCATGCACCAGCGATTGTCAGCTTTAGACACATGCTAAAAAAAATGTCATATGTCACCCAGGCCTTTCCAGGTTCATTTTTGTTGATCGTGTATGCTGCTGCTGCTTACTCCTTTAGTGGCGCCTTCCAGTGTGGCGGCCCATAACCCTCCGAACCAGGGATGTTGAAGAGTCCTTGGTCTCAAGTCACGAGTCGAGTCACGAGTCTTTGGACCCGAGTCCGAGTCCTTGGTCCAAAATGGTGACTCACGAGTCACGAGTCACTCCCAAAGCTGACTCCACGAGTCCCTATTAAAATCAATGGGGGGGTTTCCCAACAAAATAAGGCTACTTCAGATGTGTGGCTTAAATAAATTCTAGGCACAAGTGTGCCTTTTTATTTCAAAACTCTGCCACTGATTTTGGCAAGAACAGACCAGGCAGACAAACCCAAAATAACCAGACAGGCAGAGGAGGCAGGGAACCCCAAAGCAGGCAGGCAGAGGCCTTTGTCTTGGACAATTCAACTGTTGAACTGGTTAAGAAAAGACCAGGCAGGCAGAGGAGGCTGGGAACTCCAAACAAGCAGGCAGAGGCAGCCAAACCCAAAATGTCTGAAAGGTTGCATTTTCGGAAAATGATTTTAAAAAATAAACTTGCTGTACTTCCTAAAACCTATCCATGCTGCATTTGAGGAACACAATTTTGGAACACGAGTCCTTGGTCTCGAGTCTCGAGTCGAGTCTCGAGTCCCATTAAAAATATTGGGACTCGAGTCTGACTCGAGTCAGAGGGGGGACTCAGTCCGACTCACGAGTCGAGTCCTGGAGTCCGAGTCCCCATCCCTGCTCCGAACTCAGAGAATTACAGGCATCCAAATCGAGCGCGGGAGGAGCACAGAGGCAAGGATCGCCTCCATCGCTTCCCCTGCTGCCCTGCAAAAGACACAGATGTCCGATTTCAGCCGTCTATGTCTTCTGCCCCCGCTCGCGAGGAGGAGGGGCTGAGGCCCCACTGGGATACGTCATATATCCCCGCCCCCTGGAACACACACCCCCCAGCATGGCACGGAAAGAACTGACGCGGAAAAAAGGAGAGAACCAGGTTCTCAGGATGCAAAAATCTTTATTAAAGGAGCCCGACGCGTTTCGGCCTGTGTATTTTTCAAGGCCTTCCTCAAGGGGCTGTGAATATTCAAAATACATACATTAAATTAACTTAACATGGTTAGGACAACACATAATAAAAATACTTTCTCATTGTGTATGAAATTTCCTTACATTCTAAATAGAAATCATTTCAAAACATTTTCTTAAAAATGAGAAACAAGTACTGCTTTTTAAAAAAAGGAATACATTTTCTTTATATAAATTATAACTTACTGAGCCAGTTGCGAGGCCAGAAGGAGGGTGATTGATTCACGGTCGGGGTCCCAGCTCCAACCTCGGAACGCATTTCTGAGGCCGGAGCTGGGACTCTGACCTATCCTATGGCCATCTAGACCCAGTGTTCTGGCTGGGGCATGCTGGGAGTTGTAGGCCAAAAACATCTGGGGAACCAAGGTTGGAGAACACTGGTCTAGACAGCATCTAGCAGCCACAGGATTGTGCCCTAGATATGGATGAATTGAGAAGAATATTTTACCATTTTTATATTGTATTTGATTGTGTTTGTAATTACATCTTTGTGTCGTGCACCGCTTTGGTCGATGTCTTTGTTAAGCGATATATAAATGTATTCAATAAATAAATGAAACCCGAAGTCGGCACGGCTGGCTGTTGTTGCTTTCTGGATCAGTGTAACTCCGGCAGGCTACAGGCCGCCAGAAAGCCCTCCCATGTTACGGTACTTTCAAGCGCCGCTTTTTCCCATGACAGGGGAATACAAATTAGAAGATGTGATAAATAACCTTTCCTCCGCCTAGCACCCCCAATGCACCAATTTTCTTCTTTGACACGTCAACCTTCTGACACAAAGTAAATTAAATTCCGGCTGTGGTAAGATCCAGCACGCCTCCCCCCCGCTCCCCATGAACATGCTATTTGCAAGGAAAGCACTTTCTAAAAAAGCACAGGGATAAAAAACACTCTCTGGAGCAATGTAGGCTATATTTCACCGTACCATCAGCATTGCGATGACAGGCTTCTCAGTCCGGCAGTGTCCTCCCCCCGAAGCAGCTCTGCTGTGATGGCCTTTTGCAGAATGAGGTACAAAACCTTTTGCTGCGTCTTTTCCTTTAAAAAAAAAAAAAAAAAAACTTCTGCTTTTCAAAATAAACTATAAACTTGCCAAAATCCCTTTTGAAGGTCAGTGTGAATAATTGCCTCTCTCTGAGCAGGGGGGGGGGGGGGGGATGGATATGTGCAGCTCCCTCCTTTTGGTACCTTGGAAATGCTGCAGATTTCATATGGGCTGGGTGGGGGGGAACACCCGAAGATGGACAGACTCATTTTTGATCTTGTCATTTTTCTCGCTACACTGATGTGATAAATGGCTGCACCCTTGTGACCAAGCAGTCTGCAAAGGTACACCTTTAACGCTATCCCGTGTAAATGCTATCCAAGAAGGTAGCAACAGCATAGGCTTCGTTTTAGCTAGGGCAGGCCCTACCATTAAGCAGAATGAGGTGTACACTGCAGACTAATGGACACCAGGGCCGGCGCTACCACTAGGCAAACTAGGCGGTTGCCTAGGGCGCGTGGCTGAAGAGGGCGCAGAAACGCTGCGCTCCTCTTCGCTGCCGCCGCTGCGCCACCCGCCCGCCCGCACTCCCGCCGAAGCCACTGCCGCCGCTGCGCCTCCCCACCGCCCCACCGCCCGCCGCGACTCCCTGCCCGCCCGCCGCCGCGACTCCTCGCCCGCCACCGCCATGACTCCCCCGCCCGCCACCCGCCGCGACTCCCCCTCCCACCCGCCCCCCGCGACTCCCCCTCTCCCCCGCGACTCCCCCTGCCACCTACCTTCTCCACATCGCTTCCGGAGCCCCGCCCGCATTGTTTTGGCGGGAGGAACCAGGGCAACAGGGCTTAAACAGCCCTGTTGCCCTGGTTTCCCCGGCAAAAAACAGAGCACGGGGGTCCCGTCGCATCACTTCCTTCTCGGAGGCGGCGGCAGCCAGGGCGGGGGGGGTAGGTGGTGATGGCAGCGGCGCGGGGGGGTTGCAGAGCAGGGCTGCTTTGCTCCGGAGCCCCCCCCCACGGCACGAGAGGGAGGGCACAAATTTTATTTCACGTAGGGCGCCAAACTGCCCTGCATCGGTCCTGCCGGGAGAAGGCAGCCAAGGTGCTCTGTGCTCTTCTGCCCGTTTTCACTAACGAATTGTTGCCCTAATGGCAAAATGTAAGGGTAGTAAGGTGGGGAAGACCGGCCTAATTTTGCTGGCCACTGCCAGGCCGTCATGTGGATTATGTGTATGCCCATTTTAATCAGAGGCGGTGTTAGGGATGGCCCACTAGGGCTGGAGCCCCGAATCTTTCATTTGGAGCCCCAAATCTGTGGGAGGCCCTCTGCCCCACCACCCTGCTGTCCAGGGGCACTTACTGAAATGAAGGTACAGGATCCCTGATGATCTCTGTTGCATCTGATGACCCTTGGATTAGCTGGCTTGTCACCCACACGTGCTTCCCCTCCTGCTGCCCCCCCCAATCTTTCTGCCTGAGGTTTTTTTTTCTGAAATCAAATGTCCTCCTCTCCCCTGTCCATACATCCCTTTTTACAAATAGGGGTGTCCTTAGGAGACAGGGTCCTTTAAAGAAGCACACAGAGAGAGACTTTAAAGCTATGTAAATTAGCATATGCAAATTTGTTTGGTGTGGGTGTGTGTGTGTGTGTGTGTTTGTCCTCTGGGCCTGAGCCTCGGATCTTTGGTACCTAGCACTGCCCCTGATTTTAATTAATTGTTGCATGATAAATTTGGCTCTGGTTAGGATGGCCATGTGTTCTCTTTTACGGAGGACAGTCCCCCATTTGAAGGACTGCCAGAGGGCTGTCCTATACTTGAAGGTACCTCTATTTGAAGGGCTGTCCAGTCCAAGTCTCCTAGGTTCAGGGATGTTGAAGAGTCCTTGGTTTCGAGTCACAAGTCAAGTCACGAGTCTTTGGACCCGAGTCTCGAGTCCGAGTCCTTGGTCCAAAATGGTCACTCACGAGTCACGAGTCACTCCCAAAGCTGACTCCACGAGTCCCTATTAAAATCAAAGGGGGGGTTTCCCAACAAAATAAGGCTACTTCAGATGACCGTTAAGGTATGACAGTGGACAGTTAGGAGAAAGAGTTAGTCTGTGGAGAGGGAGGTCTGCTGGTTGGTGGGTGGTGTTGTAAAAAGGACTAGAAGAAAGCTGAGGAGAAATTGAAAAGCTATGGCTTGAATATTAAGCTATTCTTTCTCTGGGGGATAACCATACATGGCTAGTGAACATCAGGAGTATGAAGCAAGTGGTTGTGTTGGGCCAAGAGGTTGCCCTAAGATCTTGCCAGAAGAAAGTTATACAAGCAGGCAGTAAAAACCCAAATAAACCATCCAAGCAGCCAGTGATACAATGGGAAGAGCTTGGGTGTCAGAGGAAGTCTGTATCCCAAAGCTGGACCTGGTTGTAATGGTATTTGGCTGGGGTGAAAGTTTAGGGACTTTGGCCCGAGGTAAAAGAAGTCCTAGGCTTAGAGGCTGGTAACAGCAACAGTGTCTCTTGAGTCCTAAAGAATTGTCACTAAGCAGTCCTTTGAAAACCACCAAGTAAATATTAGTAATCCCTTATGTACAAAATATCCCTTTAATAAATTCCTTGTTTAATTGTTCAATTTGTCTCTAGTGTTGGTGCCCATCTCACACCTATGCCAGCTACTAGTAGGAGGTTTTAAAATATTCCAACAGAATTAGTGGCAGTGAGAAAGGGTCAGCTCAGCGCAGGGATGGGGACTCGGACTCCAGGACTCGACTCGTGAGTCGAACTGAGTCCCCCCTCTGACTCGAGTCAGACTCGAGTCCCAATATTTTTAATGGGACTCGAGACTCGACTCGGGACTCGAGACCAAGGACTCGTGTTCCAAAATCGTGTTCCTCAAATGCAACATGGATAGGTTTTAGGAAGTGCAGCAAGTTTATTTTTTAAAATCATTTTCCGAAAATGCAACCTTTCAGACATTTTGAGTTTGGCTGCCTCTGCCTGCCTGTCTGGGGTTCCCAGCCTCCTCTACCTGCCTGGTCTCTTCTTGACCAGTTCCACAGTTGAATTGTCCAAGACAAAGGCCTCTGCCTGCCTGTTTTGGGGTTCCCAGCCTCTTCTGCCTGTCTGGTTATTTTGGGTTTGTCTGCCTGGTCTGTTCTTGCCAAAATCAGTGGCAGAGTTTTGAAATAAAAAGGCACACTTGTGCCTAGAATTTATTTAAGCTACACATCTGAAGTAGCCTTATTTTGTTGGGGGGGAAACCCATTGATTTTAATAGGGACTCGTGGAGTCAGCTTTGGGAGTGACTTGTGACTCGTGACTCGTGAGTCACCATTTTGGACCAAGGACTCGGACTCGGACCCGAGACTCGGGTCCAAAGACTCGTGACTCAACTCGTGACTCGAAACCAAGGACTCTTCAACATCCCTGGCTCAGGGAACTCTCGAGTTATAGCGGCAGAGAGTTCCTTGGGCCCAAAAACATAAGCATTTGCTATAAATAAGAAACCCCATAGGTAAGACTTCCCAGTGAAGGAACAGTTTCCCCGTAGGTGCTAGCAGTAGTGGGGAGAGGAATTCCGCCATAATCTGTAACACACATATGGTCTCCACACTGAAGATAACTATTCTGGATTATTTTAAAAAAATTAAATGTAAAAATTAATCTCCGGGCAACAAGGTCCGCACTCCAATCCTAAGCATGTTCAGGGCCATGCCATGTGTCTCTCTTTTTATGTGGTGGAAGGATGTGGCTTGCTGGGTCTGTGGCAAGCACTGAACCTGTGGCAAAGTAATTGTTTATTTATTTATTTACTAGTTGTTGGCCGCAGCTGCGCTCACATGGATTTTAGGATTTGGTACAATGGAAAAGATACAGTGTCTCTGACTGAAAGTGTAACATTTAGACTGGGTGCTGGCAGCAGAAAACTTTTCTGACAGAAATATCTGATCTTAAAAGAAAAATCAGGTTAATCCTGAGAGTCTATAGGTGATGAAGAGTGACCAGTGCCAAGTTTGGGGTAGATCCGTCAAAACGTGATGGAGTGGAGCCTATGTGACACACAATAGTCATTCAGTCATTTAAACATTTGGAAGTGGCTTACGCTGGCTCAGCTTGTCTGAGTGTGGAAAGGTAAGCAGGGTCAGGCCTAGGTTATTACTTGGATGGGAGACCCCTCCTCTAGTTTCCTGCATTGAGCAGGGGGTTGGACTCGATAGCCTTGTAGGCTCCTTCCAACTCTATGATCTATGAAATCTATAAATCTATGAAAAAGTTTCCCTCCCTTTTCAACCCCTCAGAGAACATTCTAAATGACCTAGGGGAGATTTGCATACCCACCCCTATTGGCCCCTGTAGGAATTCATACCAACATTCTAAGTGTCATATGGGCTATTTACAGAACTTCTCCTATTGGCTCCTGCAGCAATTATGAGGTGAGTCCGATTTGCATAACTGCTCCCCTGTTGTTTTGCCCATAGGAGATATGAGTGGGGTGATTTCCCCCTCCCCTTTTTTTCACCCCCTTAGGGACGGAATTTCCAAAAATCCTTCCTTAGTGGGTGTCTACATCATAAAAGCAATGTCCCTTCAAAATTTCACGTTCCTAGATTAAACGGTTTGAGCTGGGCGTTGATGAGTCAGTCAAAATCAGTCAGTCAGGACACCTTCTTTTATATATATATAGATTTATTTATTTAAAGCCTTTTTATTGCCCTCCTCAACCAAAAGGCTCGCAGAGCAGCTTACATGCAGCCAATAAAACAAAACAGTCCCCGTCTGCAAGCATAAAATATAAAAAGACACAGCACGCAAGAGGGAAAAGGAGAGGGGTGGTTCCCTCCCCCCATTCTAAAAGGTTGAAATGCCTGTAATAAGGCTTGGTTAATGACAGTAAGAGCTTTAAGCTAAAATATGCACATATTTTTGGGTGGTTTGGGGCCCATCCCTTTTGCTTTTGGCCCCTCCCCCCCAGCTTCTCCAAAATGGAATTTGGCCCTCAGGCTGAAAGAGGTTCAGCGCCCCTGAGCTAAACACTCAAAGCCCTCTGCCCAGGTGGACAAATCTGTCCATTCTGCTTTCTCCCACATTCAATTTTTATTTTTATTTTTAAATCTCCAGTTCTTTCCACCCCATTTTTTGAAGACTTGAAACTTTGGAAATTCTTATCCCAAAAAACATGGGCGGGTTGCCCACCAACCCACCCACTTCTCAGCTGGGCCTGTAATTGCCCAGTTTGCATATTATCTTTCTGCAACTGAAGGCCTACCTAGAAACCTGAATATCTGCTGCTGCAGACAGCAAAGATATTCTGTACCTTTAGCCCCAGCTCATTTGTAATGGAAGATGCCTGGGAGATAGTACAAGTTACCCTTTCTCAAAAGTTTTGCTCAATGATGCATTTCCCCCGCCCTCCTCTCTTAAACGTCTTCAGGACTTGTTTTATTTATTTATTATATATTCATATTCCACTTTTTTCCTGCAAGGAACCCAAGGCAGCTTACACATAATCCTCCTCCTCCTCTCCATTTTATCCTCACAACAACCCTGTGAGGTAGGTTAGGCTGAGAGCCCATGACTAGCCCAAAGTCACCCAGTGAGCTTCGTGGCGGAGCAGGGACTAGAACCCGGATCTCCAGAGTCCCAGTCCAACACTCTCACCACTACACCACACTGGCTCTTGTTTCCAGCCTATGAGCTATAGACATTTCTTCAGTTGTTCTTAATCAAAGACAAACAAATCTTTAGTTGTTTGTCAAACACAAGCTTTTCATTACATGGGAATGAGGCAGATAGAGAACATGCATTAAGGCAACATTACTGGGAGATAACGGTGCCATTAATACTCCCCAATGGAAAACAGCCGTGCACAATAAATAGAACAGTTGAGGAAAATTGCAAATTAGGCAGACTCGTTTCACATTTTATTGGAGAAGGGAGAATAAAATGACACTGAGTGGAAGGGGGAAATCCTAATTATTCAAGAAGGAAGGTGCATTCTTGTTGTTGTTGGTTTTGCTTTTACTAAGTGAAGCTTCAGAGAAGTGGTGCAGAACCTCTTTCAACCCGAGAGCTAAATTCCCTTTCAGAGGAGCGTTTGGGGGCCACATTCTAGAAGTGGGTGGTGTACTCCATCCCCAAAATTGGTTCACCACCATGGAGCACCATGGATAGCTCCTAGAAAGCTCAGAATGAAAGCTGCAATGGATAAGGAGCCCCACTGACACAGGAGTCACCAACCTCCCCTGCGTGAGGCTTCGGTCCTGCCTACCACTGGAATGCAGCCCACGAGGGCTTCCCCAACATGGAATTTGGCCCTCAGAGTACAGCATGTGCTATTAAAGTTGGGAAACACTTCACTATCCTCTCTTATCGTAATGCAACAAAATCTCATCTTCCCCTTCATCACCTCCGGAGCTGAGAAGCGTGAAATGCCTGCGGAAAAGGTCATCACTGCTCCATCATGTTCTCCCAACCCGACTCTCACATCGAAGAGTTTGTAAAGTAAACAACTACCATATTGCTTTGCCGGAGCTATTATCTCATCCTGGACCCGGGGTTTATGTGTCTGTGGATGGTTGTTGTTGATGCTTGTTTTCCCACAAGACCTCTCATCTCTTGTTTCATTGAAAATTTACACTCTGTTTGTTACCAGAGGCTGGGTAACTGAAACAATCCCCACCACCACCTTGAAAAAAAAGTTAAGAACGGCGAGAAACAATCAATAAAGCCTATCATTCTGAGAAACACAAAATGAGTTTTCGCAGCAAGCAAGCGAACACTTCACTGGAAATTGCTCTCCACGCCCTCTTAATTAAATTTCTAGTGTTGAAGCTTGGTTGGTGGGAAAGTACCTGCTCTGGATGCAGAATGTCCCAGGTTCAATCCCTAGCGCCAGCAGCTCCACGTAGGGCTGGGAAAACTCCTGCCTGAAACGCTGGAGAGACATTGCTGCCAGTCAGTGTCGGCAAGACAGGGCTAGTTGGACCCAGGGTCTGACTCAGCATGAGGCAGATTCCTATATTCCTTATTTTATGTTCATTAGAAAAAGCTTCGGCTCCCAGCTTTCCCCACCCCACCCCTGTCAAAAACCTTGTTACAACTTGGTATGAGCCAACAGGCAGAGCCAATATTGCCTAATTCCACTTTTGGCACTTGGTTGCTGAGTAAAGCACTAAAGCAGTGTTCTCCAACCTTGGGTCCCCAGATGTTTTTGGCCTACAACTCCCAGCATGCCCCAGCCACAACAGCACCAGCTGAATGGGACTAGACAGAAAGGAGTGAAAGGTTTTCAAACTAAAATGCATCAGGCTGCTATACAGTCTATCCAAAACATCTGGTGGACAACAAGTTGGAGGAGGCTATTCTACACTAACACACATAAACGTTTTGATCTGCTGTCCGATCTGTCAGGATCACCTTTTTAATCAATCAAAACTGTTGTTAAAGGCTTCATCTAATTGATTATTTGACTAAAGGTGCAATCCTATGTAAGTTCAGACAGAAAAAAAGGCCTACAATCCCCAGGCCCCTTTTTCTGGCTAGCTGGAGAATGCTGGGAGTTGTAGGACTTCTTTTGCTGGCTGGCTGGGAAACTCTGGGAATTGTAGGCTTTTTTTCTGTCTAAACTTGCGTGGGATTGCATCCTAAATGTGCAGACCTACATTTTACTCATTTATTCCAAGGCCGCACATAACTTTTTTTATTTCCCTTGCACACTTCCTTAACTATTCACTTACTCATATACTGTATTTACAGATCCAAAATTTCCTCAGACAAATGTTGCTCCGGTCTTTGGATTGTGTGACCCAGTGCTTTTTTTCTGGAGAAAAGAGTACCGGAACTCTTGGATTACATTTCCTCGGGAGTAGATGGCGATTAAATTGTAATGCAATTAATAGAAGAAAAGGTGCTGGAACTCAGTTCCAGTGAGTTCCACCAGAAAAAAAGCCCTGGTGTGACCTATATACATTTGTAGAGTCTCATTCCAAGAAAAGAAACTGCAACATTGCTTTCTGTTTGCCCTTTTCCTCTTTTGTTCTGCAATGAGGAGAGGGAGAGTACATGTGGCTAAGAAAGAAAATGCATCCTCCTAAGGCCCTTTTCCCCAAATGGATGCTAAAAAGCTAAACTGCAGCTGCAATGGAATGTTTTGTGTTCCTGTGATTTATTACTGCAAGGGCTGACGGCCGGGCATCAGCTGCCCATGATGAGCTCTTGTTAAGTAACAAAATGGTTTCCTGAGAAACTGTGAAAACGGAACCGGTTTTACAAGCTGTTGGCATTTTCTCTTGCCTCTTGATTACTGTTCTGTAAAGGTACTTGGGGAGAGAGGGAGAGAGAGAGAGAGACTCAAGTACAAAATCATGGTGGCCAACAGCCCTCTCTTTCACTCAGCGAAGTTGTTCCAAGGGAGGAAGCCCAGTTGGCACAGCCAACGTCAAGGGTAGACATGGTCCGGCACTAGCCAAGGGGCCACACACCAGCAGGGGCCGACTGACAAGAGCCTCCTGCTGCAATTGCTCCTGTTCTTTGTTGGAAACTGGACCTTGCCATCTCTTCTCTGCACCAATCTCAGTCAAATGACCACTAGGGGCATTGGGAGTAGAGCAGAGAGGGATACCTTCTTTCCATACTGTAAGACAGTGTTCTCCAACCTTGGGTCCCCAGATGCTTTTGGCCTACAACTCCCAGCATGCCCCAGCCAGCTATGCTGGGGACCCAAGGTTGGAGAACACTGCTCTAAGACCTCTGCTTCCTGCTGCCACCTCTATCATGCAGTCTGATACTCTTAGGGCAGGGGTCCTCAAACTTTTTAAACAGGGAGCCAGTTCATTGTCCCTCAGACTGTTGGGGGGCCGGACTATAGTTTGAAAAAAAAATATGAACGAATGGATCAAGTAAAAAAAAAGGACCCGGGTCCTTTTTTTTTTTACTTGATAGGGGTGGGTTCCCCCCCTTAAATGGAAAGTTATTTTATTTATTTATTTCATTTTTATACCGCCCAATAGCCAAAGCTCTCTGGGCAGTCTACAGCAATCAACAAGCCCGCAGGCTTACAATCTAAAAAGACACGACACACAAGGAAAAAGGAATGGGGAGGGAAGAAGGGGGAATATTAATGAATACTCCTGGCATTAATGAATACTCCGATCGGCCGCTGGGCCAGATAAAAAGGCAAGGCGGGCCGGATGTGGCCCGCGGGCCTTAGTTTGAAGACCCCTGTCTCAGGGCACCTCTTTTGTTCCATGGTCACCCGGACTTCCTGTTCTCTACCTGAGCAGTCATGCTACTGCTCCTCCCACGTACTAATCCTCATTTTCTGTCTAAATGTATTTTTTCTTAATAAACCTTCTTTTCCTTTTTATGCTAAGCTGCAGCCTCTGCCTGAGTCCTTTGTCCCCTGAAACTTGGGCACACCAACTGCGGGATTAAAGGCCCACACAGGGCAATCCGATGTGCTCACTCTGCTAACGGAGAACTTCTAGCAGGGTTCTCCCAAGCATATATCAATCAATTTTTATTATACGGTCACGGACCCAACAAAAACAATATCGGACATCATTAAACGGATAAAAACACAATCATTAAATCATTATACAACAACAAACATTCTTAAAACATACACCAGTTTAAAACATCTTAAGATAACCAAAAACAAGATCCTACTATAGAAGTTACCTTTATGATGGAAGAATTGCCTTATGAGTCCTTAGTACAGAAAAAAGAAACTTAGCCACTGCCTCTGTTGTTGGTTTACACGTCCCTGCCTGTTTCAGGTACTGGTCTGGTGACCTCCCAGGGCATTTCCTCATAATAGGGCCAAGAAGTCTGTTTCGTTCCTCCCTGTAGAGGCTGCATTCAAAAAAAATGTGCTCTAAGGATTCGACCGCCTCAAGCATATACCATACATACACCCAACATTCTTCATGTTTAATTAGGTGACCAAGGTCAGCCAAGGACATCTGATGATGAATTGCTGCTCTTACAGTGTTCCCCATTTGAGTGTGCATCACAACCTGTGTACCAATCTGTTGCCTTTTGCGCACTGTACATTTAACAGAGCAATGCCATGTGTACTAACCTGTGACTATGCACCAGTGAACACAGTACGACTTAGTAAACACATGTATAGCACTGGGCTAAAAAAAAGTAACTGTACAACTTAAGGTCAGCCACCAAAAGACATTTTTGCTGCAACAGCAAGGAATGAAAATACCCGAAATATTGAATTTAGACTGTAGAGCAAAATTAACATAAGAAGAGCCATGCTGGATCAGACCAAGGGTCCATCTAGTCCAGCATTCCATTCACACTAACGAAAGTGAAGAGAACTCAACATTGATGTTTTAAGCGCCACATTAGGCACACAGTGGCCAACCAGCTGCCCACGGGAAACCCACAAGCAGGACATGAGGGCAACAACACCCTCCTGCCCATGTTCCCCAGCAACTTGTGTACATAGACATACTCCCTCTGATATTACTGGAGGTAGCATATAGCCATCAGGACTAGTAGCCATTGATAGCCTTCTCCTCCATAAATTTGTCCAACCCCCTTTTAAAGCTATCCAAATTGGTGGCCATCACTACATCTTGTGGAAGTGAATTCCATAGTTTTAACTCTGCAGTCTGCACTGTGTGAAGAAGTCCTTCCTTTGATCTGTCCTGAATCTCCCACCAATCAGCTTAATGGGATGACCCCAGTGGGTTCTAGTATTACAAGAGAGGGAGAAAAATGTCTCCCTGTCCACTTTCTCCACACCATGCATAATTCTGTACACCTCTATCATGTCTTCCCTCACTCACCTCTTTTCTAAGCTAAACAATCCCAGTTGCTGCTGTAACCTTTCCTCATAGGGGAGTTGCTCCAGCCTCTTGATCATGATTTCAGTAGCCCTTTTCTACACTTTTTCCAACTCTACAACATCCATGTTTAGGTGTGGTGACCAGAACTGTACATCTGCTTAATATATTAATGATTATATATTTGTCTTGAATGAAGTACGGTACATCTTTTGCCATCTTGGGCCTGCTAGAGCCAACAGTTCAGCTCTCTGCCTATCAAGACCTATCATTTGTTTTCTCTAACGTAGGGGACGCGCAATCTTTTCAGACAGCAACACTGGGGAAAGAGTGATCTGTGCAAGGATCACTGGGGGGAGGGGTGGGAAGCCCTCTCTCCATCCCCTCCCCCAGCAGTTCTCCTACAAAAGGCTCTCCCCCTCCCTCCCCCCCTCCCAAGATCCTCATACAGATCACCTCTTCCTCCTCCGAAAGTGCCATCTCTGAGAGCAATGGTACATTCGGTGGGAAATTGCGGCAGGGCCGGGCAGATTAAGTGGAAATTCCGGGCGCCCAGGGGATGCAGTTAAGGCCTGGGGGGGGGTGCATGCAGCCCTCGGGCAGCAGGTTGTGCACCCCCACCCTAATGAATACCGTGTAAACTACTCCACATCTATTCAAGTCTACTACAAGCTAAGCAGGTTTCTGGATATTCCTTGGTAAGTGTCAATCAACCCCCTACGAGACTGGCGTGCTTGGGGGGAAGGGAGGTGGAGCCTGGGGAAGTGGGCGTGGCCATCTGGGGAATCCCCCGGGCCTGAGCTTCTGCACCCCTGCAGTCCAGGAACCCCTCAGACCCTTTGCATCTGGTCGCCCTGCCTATGCATTTCGCTCGCATGAGGCGGACCATGTCTGCTTCCTCCAAGTTACAGCGTGTCATGCGGGCTCTCCGAGGAGCACAGACTACCGCTTATTGGCTTCAATGCGTTATCTAACTTGGCAGCTGACGCTGGTGCCGTTCTCACCTGAGTTGCGTGGTATGCATCCGCTGAGGCCTGCTGGACTGAAAGGCTGAGTTATGGGGGGGGGGGGGCATTGCTCAACACTGCAGATCAGGAGGAATATTTCCAGTGGCCGTATTCCACTGCTATAATCTTTATTCCATGTGCATTTTTTGTACTTTTGTATTTATTTTTTATGACAAACAAGCAAATTGCTTACCGGAGGTGCTGGCGAGGGGGAGCTGATCGGCGTTGTCTGGAACTTGTTCCTACATTAGAGTTGGGGAATACAGAGAAGCACAAGCAACTGGTACTTCTGCTTTACCCACCTCTTTTGAGTAACTTGTGAAGCAGGACGCCTGCATCCTCGCGCTTGCAGTAAGGACCGCAAGCCCTAGGAGGCACAAACTAGCAATGTCGCTGAATTAATTTCGTAATCCACCTGCTCGTTAGTTGAAACTCATCCATTCGTAATGCTCACCTTTGCAGCGAGCCTGGATCGATGTATACCTTGAAGCAACAGCTTTAACACCCAAGTTTTGCACACCTACAATTAAGACAAAGGCAGTTTTAAAGAAAAAAAATTGGATTTTTCCTGTTTTACATGGTACATGTGTGCCGCTCACAGAATCTGCTTGCAGGATGCAGGATTTATCGTGCAGATGCAGGAGAAATGATTTACAGGGGAAATGACCATCATCTGTTGCATTTAGAGCACTCGGCTAGTTAATTATGCTGATGTTCTCTGTATGGCCAACAAACCAGACAATGCCCACCACTGTCTGCAGAAATGCTATTAAAGATCCAATAATGACGGTCATTTCTGCCTTTAAATTTAGTTATCCTCCTTGAATAACTCCAATCTGGATCTCTAACTCTCCATCAATAGACAGCAGTCTTTGGTAACAGGGAGATGAATGAGTCCGTTTTCCAGGGCCAAGACAGTCGTTCTGTTCATTAAA
Organism: Shinisaurus crocodilurus; assembly: GCA_021292165.1. Taxonomy (NCBI): domain Eukaryota; kingdom Metazoa; phylum Chordata; class Lepidosauria; order Squamata; family Shinisauridae; genus Shinisaurus; species Shinisaurus crocodilurus. Next base: position 11,598,927 of record CM037883.1, on the reverse strand, counting down.
ATGCAGCCACTATAAAAAGGAATGACAGTGCCTGTGTCAGTGGTTGCATTTTATGTTAATTGAAATAAAATTCCCATCAGGTATATCTCTTGATTATAGCTTGTGTCTGGGCAGTGGTAGCTGTGACTCACACAGAATGCCCATTATGTTTAATGTCCAAGTAGAAGCATAGAAGGCATATAAATAGCAAAGCTGCATTAAAATATAAACATAAAAGTAGAAGTCGGAAAGCAGACTTGCGAATACGTTTCTCAGCAGGGTGAGATATGTGGATTTCCTTTATGGCTGTGGTTTGTGAAATTGTGCAGGTTTGCACAATGTGCTCCAGTCTGCCAAAATATAGAAATTACAAAACAAATCTGCCCAGACACCACTCAACATCTGAGGCTTTCCTCTGAGAGAGAGCCACCTCTGAGGGAGGTTCGGTTGGTGGCAGCAAGGAGGAGGGCCTTCTCAGTGGTGGCCCCCTGATGGTAGAACAATCTCCCCACTGAGGTCCACCTGGCGCCAACTCTGTTATCCTTCCGGTGCCAGTTGAAGACTGCCCTCTATGCCGAGGCAAATGACATCTAATGGCTTTTAATAGCACATGGGGGGACGGGACTTATGTCCGCTGTTTTTAACAGGTCTAGTTGTATTAACTTGTTTAGTTGTTTAAATTCAGTTTTTATTTTTGTAATTCAGTTTTTAAATTTTTGTAGTGAAATTTTATGATGTTTTTATTGTATTTGCATTTTGTACTGTATTTTATTGTATTCTGTGTTGTAAACTGCCCAGAGAGCCTCGGCTATTGGGCAGTATAGAAATGAAATAAATATGATGATGATGATGATGATGATGATGATGATGATGATGATGATGATGATGATGATGGCTATATGAAACAACATTACCGCCTTCCTCTGTAATTATTGTTCCCTGCTTTTTTCCTACATCAGGCTATAGCACCAGCAGTCCACTTACAGAAACTTAAATGGTCACTTCAAGCTAAGAGCTTCTCCTTGCTAATCTTCCTCCCAGTAAAACCGGGGGGGGGGGGCAGATAGTGAAAATGTATTGGAGTGACACTTGAAATGTGTAGCTGCATTCGTCATCCTGTCAAGGATATGGATAGGATCTGCCTGAACACCAGCAGGAAAACAATTTGCTGAAGCAGTCAGTTGCAACTCGTTGAAAACCATCCCAGGCACCCTGTTACATGATCAACAACCGTTGAAGTGGGACTTGAAATATGGGCTCGATGATGCAATACAGAAGATATATCAGGCATGCTGCGGACTGACCTCCAGTCGGTGGGATTTGATCACTGCCGCCTGCATCTCTCGCCAGGAATCATGTGGGATGTGGTCATCTGCGTCTGAAGATACTGCTTGGATGCCAGAAGCCAGACGGTGAAATGTAGGGGACTTGTATCTTTGCCTCCTCTAACAGAGCAGTTCCTGTTCAGCAGGGCCAAGACATTTTGCTGCCAGAGGTAGAGCGGCAAATAGCACACAAACACGCCCCAAGTCAAGGGTGCACAGTAACCAAGGCAGGACTGGCGTCAAGGGTAGGCACGGTCGGGCACCTGCCGAGGGCCCACATCCCAGCAGGGGCCCCCTGACAAGATCCCTTTGGAGTTTGTGTCATCCTCCTCATCATTGCAGCCTGCTTGTTCACCTGCCCTTTGCTCGGGCTCAGGCAACGGTGGTGGTGAGAAGGAGAAGGAGACGCCGCCGTGTACTCGCTCACTGGCTCTCTGCCTGTCAAGCAAGCAAGTGGTGGCAACAATGAGGAGGAGGAGGAGGAGGAGGAGGAGGAGGAGGAGGAGGAGGAGGAGCTGGTGACAATGGCGGCGAACAGGCAGACTCACTGAAGGTGGGCAGGGGAGGCTGGTGATCCCTATGTCCGTGGGGCTCCTTATCCATGACATCTTTTTGTTTGAGAGTGTATAGGAGCTGTCCATGGTGCTGAACTCTGCCCGCAAAATAGGTCCGCCACCACGGAGCGCCATGGACAGCTCCTTTATAAAGCACGAACAAAAAGACTGTGATGGATCAGGAGCCCCACTGACACAGGAGTCGCCACAGCCTCTCCTGCTTTCAGGGTGCCTTGCCCAAGGGCCCTCCAAAACCTGGAGCTGACTCTGCCAAAACGAATCAAGCTATTTTGGTATCCTGCGGCAGAAAATCCCACAAATGCCTCTCCCCATCCCTAGCAGTAAAATAGACAACCAAAAAGAAATTAAAGGTGCAATCCTATGCAAGTTTAGGCAGGAAAAAGCACAGTTGGCTGGGGCATTCTGGGAGTTGTTGGCCTTTTTTCTGTCTAAACTTGCACAGGATTGCACCCTAAATAGCCAAGAATTTACTGCCCTCTCATGAAACCCAAAATTGGCTGCAGGGGGCAGCTGCCTCACTCTGCTCAGTGGCAGGGCCAGCCCTGCTGCTCTGGGTTCTGCCAGCCAGCCAGTCATCATGTCCTCCTCTAGGATACTATAATAATAAGCTCTAAGGAGCTCAAACAGGTCATTTGATTCCCACAGCCACAGTTTCCCATTTTCCTTTTCCATCTGGCACTCAACATTCTGTGTCTACTGAGCATAGGAAGTCCTCATTGGGCTGGGTTTTGTTGCACCCCCCTTTTTAATAATAATAATAATAATAATAATAATAATAATAATAATAATAATAATAATGGGGATTTTTTTCGTACTTCTGAAAACCTCATGGTTAACCGAAGCATCCTGAAACCATCTTCTTGTTTCTTGGTGGGCCATTTGGGCTCCAATTCTGTCGGCCTTCACCACCTGAGTTTGCTATTAGAGGGAGTAAGAATTCATTCCAGTTGCACTTTCATTATACACAGGGAGGGTTTTTTCTCACCATCAGGCTGGCTCTGGACTCTAACATCTAGTTCTTACAGTGGTGGTAAAATGCTTTAATTTTAATATTGACTTTCTTTTGCTCTTATGCTCGCACTCGGTCTGTTGTACAGTTGTAATCAATGTTTTTTATTATTATTAATTTCATTTCTATACCAGCCAATATAGCCAAAACTCTCTGGGTGGTTCACAGACAATTCACAAAATACAAAACACAGGTTTATATTGGTGAGGGGAGAAAACTTTTCCACTACATCTTAATAGAAGAGATGTCAACCCTGTTCTGGCACCAGACCAATAAATAAATAAACTATGCAGGCAATGCTCACTGACTCCTCTTGCTTGCATGACTGACAGATTCCGTTCAGAAAATGCTAGGATCTTTTTTAATTTCAATTTCGGCCACAAGGTGGCAACCTTTCCTTTCTTGTTCCTGTTACATACTCTTTTTTTTTTAAACCTTCAAATAAGGACCTTTGGGGAGGAGTAAGTCGTCTGCGTGGGCAAGGGCAAATGACCTCAGTTTTGCAGGCTTGCTTTGCTAGGGTCAACGTGTTTTAAACTTATTAAAGTAAGAGTGCATGCTCAAAGAGTGCAGTATCTGAGGGACAGCTGCCACCCAGTGCAGGCAGGCAAGCCCACTGGGTAGAGAGTCAGGTCCAGGGCAACAGATTTCACAACACAGCCAGTGATTCTCTGGACAGGCAAGTTAGCAGCCTCTTTACAAAGTGAATGCATTCTGCACATGCTCATTGGCGCTTTGCCTATAGGCCCTTCTCTAAAGCATTAATTCTGTTTGTTGAGAAGAAACGCTGCTCATGCTCAGAGAGAGAGACCCAGAGCTAGGTAAATTGCTACTTGGTTGGAAGGAACACCATACATGTTCAGAGATACACAGACCTGGGTGAATTTCTGCTTGGTGGAAAGGAACTCTGTACATGCCAGAAATGCACAGACCTGGGCAAATTTCTGCTTGGTGGAAGGGAACTCTGTATGTGGTCAGAGATACACAGACCTGGGTGAATTTCTGCCTGGTGGGAAGGAGCTCTGTACATAGTCAGAGATACACAAACCAGGGGAATTTCTGCCTGGTGTGAAGGAACTCTGCACAAGCTCAGGGATATTCAACTCTTAAGTGGGAGTGTGTGTGTGTGTGTGTGTGTGTGTGTAAGCAAAAGACAAAAATTTATTTCCCCTTCTTTCTGTTGAATCCGTTAAGAACCGCAGGCCCGTGAGGCTCCTTTCTGCGCATTTCCATGGCAGCCCTGGTGTCTGTGAGTGTGAGTGTGTGAGAGAGGAGGGGGTTAAACATCTCAAAGCAAAACGGCACATCCACAAATGAACCGGCAAGCAGGAGAGTGCATTCCCCAACCTGGTTTGCCCTCCAGATGTTCTGGACTACAGTTCCCAGCATTCCTGACTACTGGCCATGCTGGCTGGGGGCCTGGGGCAAACCTGGAGTTGATGCCCAGAACATCTGGAGGAGCCCAGGTTGGGGAAGGACGGTCATTACTCAACCCCGCCCCTTCGCCTCGCCGCTTTGCATAACACCCAGCTCGATGAAGAGTTCTACAGAATACAAAAGCTTGCTCCTAATCTGTGCCGGTCCCAATAAACAGCGTGGCTCGACTGTGTGTTTGGGAAGGCTTGTCTTCCAGAGGTTTTGCCCCACAGCTCCCATCAGCCCTAGTCAACATAGCCAATGGTGAATGGACGATGAGAGCTGCAGCCCAAAACTTCTGGAGGGCCACACGAGTTGCCCGCCCCACTTTTCCCCGCCACTCCCTCAAACAGCGGCCGCCACGCGGGTACCGGAAGTGATTAATGCCCCTAACGCGTCTCATTTTCTCCCTATCTCTAGGAGGTTTATCCCATAGACGTCATCACGCAAGGAATGCGTCCGCGGAGGAGGCGTGGCCAACGGAACTGTGGCTCCCACCATAGAGAGTGAGAGAGAGAGAGAGGCGAAGAGGAAGCGGATCTGTGTCCGGTTTCCCTGCCTAGAGAAGGGGAGTGGAAGGGAGCAGAGGTTTAAAGCAGAGGTTTTGGGAAGGGAGCAGAGGCTTTTGGCCCGGCTCTGTCGGAGCGGCTCCTGCTGCCAACACTCACCCAGGTGAGTCAGGTCCCAGTTAGGTAGGTGCCCCCTTCCCTGCTGCAGGACCCTTTTTAAAAACTCCCCCCTCCCGAAAAAAAGACACCCACCCTCATTTCGGGGGGGGGGGCAAAAAAAAAAACACCTGGATGCTTTGCCGATTGGCTGGACTCCACACAAGGCTTTGCCTTAGCCCAGTCTCCTGTTTCGAACAGTGGTCAGCCAGTTGCTTCTGGAAGCCCTCACCGAGTGTGGCGCTTAAAACATTAATGTTGAGTTCTCTTCACTTTCGTTAGTTAATCTGATTAGGAAATAGCACTAGAGATCTGTTTCCCAGGAGACCAAGCCAAGGCAGTTCTGGATTATGTCCGCTACAAAATCAAATATTTATTTATTTATTTTATTAATATCTCGCCTTTTTTCCTGCAAGGAACCCAGGGCGGCTTACATAATCCTCCTCCTTCTCCTCTCCATTGTTATCTTCAAAACAACCCTGTGAGGTAGGTTAGGCTGAGAGTCAGTGACTGGCCCAAAGTCACCCAGTGAGCTTCATGGCCGAGTGGGGACTAGAACCTGGACCTCCCAAGTCCCAGTCCAACACTCTAACCACTGCACCACCCTGGCTCATAGAAAAAGGCTGCCCTCTCAAACTGTAGCCCCAGTTCAGATTATACAACAGGCCTGTGGCTTATGCTGGCTCAGATTGTCTGAGCGTGGAAAGCTAAGCAGGGTCAGGCCTGGTTATTATTTGGAGGGGAGACCCCTCCTCTAGTTTCCTGCATTGAGCAGGGGGTTGGACTCGATGGCCTTGTAGGCTCCTTCCAACTCTATGATCTATAAATCTATGAAATCATCTAAAGTTAGATTCTAAACGATGGTTTTGATCAATGGTGTGTGTGTGTGTGTGTGTGTGTGTTCTTCAACCAGGGTTCTGTGGAAACTTTGGGTGACGTGAGCATCCCTCAGGGGTTCTGTCCAATTTTACAACCTCCACCACCGCTTCCCCTCTTGCACCAGCTGGTCACCTCCACTCCGACAGAAACAGGTGGCCCAGTCTAGTTTCATGACACACTTTGCAGCTGTCAGTCCTTCAGGTGGAGTGGTGGTGTGATGAAACAGGCAGGGTATATGTTGTCGTGATTTATTTATGGCAGGGTAATGGGATTGCAGTTGGGTTGTAGAACATAAGGGTCAACCTTAATATTAAGCACAGCGGTGGTGTGAGAGTAGTATGTGAGCTGGGCCAAGAGGTTTGCAGGTTATCATGGCATGCTACAGGGCTTTCTCAGCTGTTGCATATACGTATATTGGCCAGTCAACACTTTTTCTGAATAGAGTGATCCAAGCCAGCGTGAGATGCAAGCCTAGTATTTGCTCTCCTTCTTTAGTTTGCTCTCCCCCCCCGCCCCTCCTTTTACAGGGGGAAAAAAAAGTCGTACTTCATTGTGTGTGTTGTGTTCCTTATCACCACTGGGGAAAATATTACGCCCTTTCATTTAAGCACTTGGAAACAACAGCTGCCTTCCTAAGATAGTAACCATTTCCAGAGGGGTAGCAGTGTGTGTTAGTCTGTTGCAGCAGAAACAACAAAGCGCCGTCTTGTGGCTCCTTAAAGGCGAACAAATTTATTCTGCCATAAGCTTTCATGGACATCTAATGAAGTGGACAGTGTCCACGAAAGCTTATGCTAGAATAAATGTGTTAGTCTTTACGGAACCACCAGAATCTTTATTTTTTTCGTAAGCTAAAACACTTACAAGGTTCTATTAGATTCCCTCCTGCTTTCCATTCTTGTAACAGGAATGTGAGTCTTATTTCTCTTCCCAGGATGTTCTTCAGAGGCACAAGCAGTCTGTCCTGTAGAAACCAGCTACCAGTCTGCTTTCCATTGGGGGGGGGGGGGGTTTAAAGGGAAGTAATTTGAGCCACAGCTCACAAACAGGTTATATGCAGTGCAATCCTATGCATATTTAGGAAGCTACCTGTCAGACTACTTGCTTTTCCAGCCCACTATTCTAACTGGCAACAGCTCTGCAGGATTTAAAGCCATTTTTTTCCATCCTTTGAGGGGTGGTGGGGAGTAGACTGGAAATGCCAGAAATTGAACATGGGACCTTTTTCATGCAAAGGATGTGCTCTGCTCCACTGAGCTATCCACTCTCCCCCTGTTGTCCTGAGAAGCAAGTCCTGCTGTGTTTAGTAGACCTTATTTCCAGTCCCTAGTGAGTTCAGGATTGCAGCCGCAGTTGGTTATAAATTCAAACTTGTTTTACAGGTACTTGTGCGGGAGGATGGCAACAAGGGAGAGGGCCTTCTCAGAGGTGCCCCCTCCCCACCCGCATTGTGGAATGCTTTCCCCCTGGGCGGTCCACCTGGTGCCAATGTTTTCATCTTTTCCGCACCAGGTTAAGACTTTCCTTTACTCCCAGGCACTTCATAGATTTCATGGATCATAGAGTTGGAAGGAGCCTACAAGGCTATGGAGTCCAACCCCCTGCTCAATGCAGGAAACTAGAGGAGGGGTCTCCCATCCAAGTAATAACCAGGCCTGACCCTGCTTAGCTTTCCTACGCTCAGACAAGCTGAGCCAGCATGAGCCACAGGCCTGGATGTACTTGACAGCATATGATGGAGGTTTTTAATGTTCGTTTTTAATTGGGTCCAGATAGTTTTTATTGTTGTTTCTAACTCTTCCAAAGCATTTTAAATTTTTGTGTGTGAGAAGTTTTATATTCTGTTGTATCATGTTGTGAACTGACCAGAGAGCTTTGGCTATTGGGTGGTATAGAAATGTAAGAAATTAACAAAAACGAGTGAATTTAACAAAACGTATGATGTGTTGTCCTTCCTGCACTCCTGACCCCTACACAATGTCTCATTGGCAGATCTGGGAACCATGATTTCTGAAAGCGGCTCCTTCGTGAAGGGCATGATGCTCGGAGGAATCTTCTGTGTCTTCGTGACTCTTCTAGGACATATTAAGATGGGTCACACCACCAAATCTCATGAGCACCGTCACCTCCAGGCTCCAAAAAAGGAGGACATTTTAAATCTCTCCAAGGATGAGCGTCTGGAACTGAGCCGGAGCATCCGTGTCTATTGCATCATCCTTGTTAAACCGAAGGACCTGGCACATTGGGCAGCTGTAAAAGATACGTGGAGCAATCATTGCGACAAGGCCGAATTCTATAGTTCCGAGAAAGTCAGAGTCTTTGACTCCATTGTCCTCGACACAGATGACATGTGGACAATGATGAGGAAAGCGTATAAACTTGCTTATGAAAACTACAAAGATGACTACAACTGGTTCTTTCTGGCCCATCCCACCACATTCGCCATAATCGAGAATCTGAAATATTTCTTGCTGAGACAAGACTCCTCCCAGCCGTTCTACACAGGGCCGTACGGAAACATCTGGAGACCTGCAGTACGTGAACGGGGGTGGGGGGATTGTCTTGAGCGTCGAGTCGCTACGGCGGCTTTACAAAGTTTTTGAGGATCCAGATAAGTGTCCTGAACAGGGGGGCATGATTTGGAAACTCTCCGAAGATAAGCAGCTAGCTGTCTGCTTGAAGTACAGTGGGGTGCACGCAGAAAACGCAGAGGATTCTGAAAAAAAGGACATTTTCAACACCAAGCCGGTGGGCTCTCTCATTAAAGAGGCCATGTTGAGTCATCCCCAGGAAGTGGTGGAGGGCTGTTGTTCAGATATGGCCATCACCTTCAGTGGGTTGGCTCCTAATCACATGCATGTCATGATGTACGGTGTTTACAGGCTCAGACCGTACGGGCACAGTTTTAACGATGCTTTAGCTTTCCTACCTCCCCCAGGCACCAATAATGACTGAAGTTTGTTGGACAGCAGCTTGTATGTAAAGCGTGTAGTCTTAAAGTAGAGTGCCCTTCAGCAAGCAGCATGTACACACGCTGGTACAATTTTTTTTGTATTTGATGGTCTTGGTGTAACGACTTTTTTGCACAACCTGCTTTTCTAATCTTTACAAGTGGTGAAGGGGGTCCTCTTTTTAAAAAAAAAAAAAAAAGCAGAAACCCTTTTTTAATGCATTTTGAGCATCTTCTGAAAATAAGGTTCCATTGTCAACAAAAATGTGTAGCGGGTATGTAAATATTTAAAATCAAAACTTATCCTCAATCTACTGTAAATTAAATCTATTTTTGCAGTTTTGGGGGTGGTTGTGTGTGTTCCATCTTTTAATCGTGATAGCTTTTCTAAGTAGTTCAGTGGAGATGGAAAATGCAGATGTGCTATTAAATCAGTAGCTGGCTGGGGCATACTGGGAGTTGTAGGCCAAAAACATCTGGGGATCCAAGGTTGGAGAACACTGTATTAGTCGTTTCGTTCTGCCTAGCATAGCAGTAAAAAGCCATTCTTGTAACTTGTACTCTACCACACGTCTACACATCTGCCAAGGACACAAAGACAAGTACTACCCCACCCATGTGTCAGCTTTGATAGTACCCATACTGTAGGTAGCAATGCACTGTGGACTGTGGAAGACACACTGTAGGTCATGGGTATACAACCTTTTACCTTCCTGATGTTTTTGGGCTACAACTCCCATAGAGCCTAGCTAGCAGGGCGGGCACACGGTTTTCTACTCCTGCTGTAGGTATACCCAAGGACTGGAACATGCCCGGTAGAACTTCCTCCTTTTTTCCTTTGGGTGACATGCCTAGGCCATATCATTTATTTATTTATTTTTATACCCCGCCTTTTTCCCTGCAAGGAACCCAAGGCAGCTTACATAATCCTCCTCTGTTTTATCCTCACAACAACCCTATGAGGTAGGTTAGGCAGAGAGTCAGTGACTGGCCCAAAGTCACCCAGTGAGTTTCATGGCCGAAGCGGGGACTAGAACTCGGATCTCCCAAGTCCCAGTCCAACACTCTCACCACTACGCCACACTGGCATTACTTCTGAAGCCCCCCTCAGTTTCCAAAGAAGTTTGCCCTGCTGCCTCCTGTTCCTGGGGCTTTGGACGCCTGCATCTGGAATGCATGTGACTAGGTCTTGCCATCCTTTGAATGCAGGCTGCAAAGACACAATTGGCTGTTGCTTCCTGATGTGGAGCCCCTGCACTTTCAGAGGGACGAGTCTCCTTTTCACACCTTCACATGTATGTTTTAGTAAAGACTGCTCAGACAGCAATGGAGCCATTAAGAGGGAAGAGCCTTTTAATATTATGCTACAATGTAACAGCCTCGTGTAGGCTATGTCACTGTTTTTGTCTTACATTTGGGGGAAGACTGCAGGCTTCTGGTATCTACCGTGTGTGTGTGTTTACTACAATCTAGAGATCCACCTACTGAAGCCAGGTGCAAAATACTTGGGGGGGGGGGGCAGAAACACATTAAGAACCAGGGAACAGGGTCCTTGAGCACATACTCAGCCAACCCAAGAATTTATTATCAGTACCAGACTCAAGCACACAAACCCTTTCACACAAAAATCCACCATTCCTGGTTCTGCCTCAAACATCTTATTGTTTTCCCCACTTACTGTTAGACAATGGTAGTCAAAACGGCTTTACTGCAAATCATCCAGAGATCCTGATGTACCTTTTGCCCAGCCCTGTCTTATTGTAGTGGGATTGTGTTCTATTCCTTTCAGGGTGAGGGGGCATGTTTCTATTAACTTGGTGATAGTACCCCTGATTTTTTCTTTTGATATAGTGTGCAGAATACAGGGCTGATTTTAATGCAGTCTTTGCAAGTAAGTCTGCAAACCATTCTACCCCCTAAAGTTTGTTTGTCCTTTGCTCAAGAGTGATCTGGTCTACTGAAATTCTGCAGGGTGGCAGTTGAAGATGACAGAGTTCAAATAGAAAATTATTGAAGTCATGTTAGGAGTTTCACTTATTTGCTACCGCTGCCACAAAGAATAAAGGGGAAGATGGACACTTCAATCAACATCTCTGGAATACAGTACACTACTGGAGCTGTCAAGAGAGGGGAGAGAGCTGGCTTTTTATATAGTTATTTCTACATACCATGTAGGCTCTTTTGCCCACTGGAAGTAGCTGAACGCAGAAGCACTCTGCTAGAAGCAACAGTTCAGTAGCAAGTCCACTTCAGTGATAAGGTTCTTTCCGGTACCGGTATTTCTTCACCACATCCCACAAATACATTACGAATAGGAGATAGTGTTCTGGCAATTATTTGCTTTTTTTTTTTTTTTAATTGCTGACCAAATGGCCAAGCTGCTCCAGTGCTAGACAGGAGTTTGCTGCTATTCATCCCCCTCAAACAGTGGTTCAGAGAAAATAGACTTCAGCTATATCCTCTTGCTCCGGTTTTTCTGCAACCTAAGGGCTCAGTTTTATGTTCAAGAGAATGATCTGTTACAGTCCCAGAATGTAGGCATATGAACAAATGCCTCACTGCAGTTGGAAAGCTAATATACAAGGGAGAAGGGTTCTACCTCAGCCATCACCGTAGCACATGATATTTCTATGTGACTTTTTGACATGAAGAATGATGTGGTCTGTTACTTGTGATAACAGACCACTGGGGTAGAAAAGGCAAGCCTGCAAGTCACAGGTACTCTTCATCATAGGGTAGGTGTGATCCATACTGACACAGACAACTCTTTCTATGTACAAGTCACTGCTTGCTAGATTACAGAGACATAAACCAGTACTATTGTAAAGCGTTTGCTCCCTTGTCAGCTCACGATCAATAAAACCACCTCACCATCCTGGTTCGCATGTAGCAACAACCCTGATATAGGTTGTTGAATTGTGGGTTGTTACATGCAAACCCTGCGCTGTGATTTAACTATGCATTGTTAACCACAAACAATCCAGGAAGAGAACCAATGGTTTGTTGTTGGGTTGTGAACTCTTGAGTTATTCATGGTTAACAACCCATAGCTAAACCCTAGTGCAGGGTTTGCAGGCTACAACAACCCACGATTCAGTGACAACCCATGCTCAGGGTTGTTACTACATGCAAACCAGGTCAATTTCTCTAAATTATTTTTTAATTGAAATGTTTTTAAACTCATATAGAGTGAATATCTACAAAACCATTAAAGCGTACAAGTCTTCCGCATTCATTTGATTTATTTAGTATAGCCACAAAACAAAATAAGTTTGTACATTCAGTCACACATTAAAAACAGAAGAATTACAAAGCAGTCCACGTTGATAGGAAGTGCATTCCCTTGGGTGTTGCACACATTGCCGCTTCACTTATACGTCTTCATATGCCAGAGGCCATCATTTAAATAGTGGATATTCTCAATGCCAATCCCTTTGTTGACTTTCTCTCTGTGGAGGGAATCAGGGAGGGGAGAAGAGCACAGCAAAAAAGTTCAATTTCCAGAACTTCAGTGAGGGTGTTTAAACTGACTTGTTAAATTAAGCCAGAGACTCTTCCAATGACATTCACTACAACCCTCAAAACCTAAGATACTATTCAGTACATGATTTCCTACCAATGGGGGACAGCAACTGTGTTGAGAACACTTTTTATCTTGGTTGACTTCCTACGAAACTTTATAATCAAAGCTGCATCTGAATCATCGCTCCCTCTTCCAGCATTATCAATCCTGTCTTAACAGAAATCTTGCTCTTTTACTTATAGTTTCAGTGTCTTTTTTTCCATTTTCAAATACACACAATTGTTTTCAGGGATGGTTGGGGAGAGGGAAAGGAGGGCGGCAAGAGTGTTAGCTTCATCACCATATATTAAATTGTGTAACGTGCGTTAAATAAAAACGTATGAGTTGCCTTGTACCAAGTCAGACTGTGGTCCATCTAGCCCAGTATTTTCTACAATGAATGGCAGAGGCACTCCAGGGTCTTAAGCAGAGATTCTCTCCTAGGCCTACTAGTTGAGATCCTGTTAACATGGAGAGTCCAGACAGTGAAGTTGGGACCTTCTGCATAAATAGCAGGCACTTAACCGCTAAGCTCTGGCCCCTCCCTCAGAAGTCTTAAGTAGTGCAAGTACTACCACCTTATGAACCCAACGGGAAAGGAGAATCTACAGCTCTAGACAGCAATTACTTTTGCTAGAGCGCCACTCCGAAAATGGACAGTGAGCCAAGTCCCCCATTAATCTTCTCTCAAGTCACTTTACCGCAAATGCTGCTCTTTTACATCACTTGGTTGCTAGTGAGAGGGGAGGAGCAGATTTAGCCCAGAGGCCACCGGTTGCTGAGCTAAACCGCCACCATGGCGTAGTCATTCACCACTGTAGTGGTCAAAGGGTTGGACTAGGACTGGGGAGACTCAGGCTCAAATCCCCACTCGGCCCAATCTACCTCACAGGGTATTGGGAGGATAACATTTGGGGGCAGGGTGGGGAGAAGAGAACCAAGTATACCATGGAGCTCCTTGGAAGAAAGGTGGGACATAAACATACTCAATGGGCTGGCTCGCACGATCAAACACAGTGGCTTGCTTTGATCATGGGAACCGAGTCAATGAGTAATACAATCCCTTATAACAGGGATGGGCAACTAAGATCATCTTCAGCAGTCTGAAGTGGGTGGCTACAAAGAAGACGGCCTTTTCTGCTGTGGCACCCCAGTCGTGGAATGTGCTTCCCAGAGAGGCTCGCCTGACACCTATAATGTGCTCTTTTCAGCACCAGGTGAAGACCTTATTTTCCCAGGCATTTTAATTTTTTTAGTTTCTGTTTTAAATCTGGTATTGTATTTTAAAACCTTGGCACTGCTGCTAGGTTCCATCTGGTAATCATTTTTTATACTGTAGTTTTAGAGAGCGATCCTATGGCCCGCCCAGACTTATGAATAATGGCAACTGGAGTGTTACTCTACACACTGTATGGAAAGAAATATCAAATACACTAATTGTGCAATCCTATAGCCACTAGACGCAGTCTTAGACGGCCATAGGATAATTCGCAGTCCCAGCTCGGACCTCAGAAAAGTGCTCCGAGGTCAGAGCTGGGACTCCCAAATTCAGAGAGCCCCTCCCTCCACCCTCGCAGCCGGCATGGTTCTTTCCACGCCGGCTGCAGCTCCGAAGTCACAAGACCAACTTCGGAGCAGGCCCTGGGTGGGGAGGGGAGGTTCTGCCGGGACACGATGTATCCCGGTGGCACCTCAGCTTGTCACCCTCGCGAGCAAGTGCAAAAGACTTAGACGGACTGAAATCAGCTGCCTAAGTCTTTTGCAGGGTGGGAGAAGCACAGAGGCAGCCTTTGCCTCCACACTCCTTCCGTCTACATTGGATCACGCTTGTTAGGGATCTGGCAGCTATAGCCATGCCAGTCACCAGGCCGCTAACAGAAGATGCAGAGGACAGGTGCAGGGCAAATATGGAGGGCATGGTGGCATTTCCATGTCACTGGGACACCCAATGGGTGGCCTCTGAATGAACGGATGGGTCCAACTTAGAATAAGCCAGAAGCAGCTAGCTTTGCCATGCTTCATGCTGGCCTGGGCTATTCCACTCTGAAATGGGAGAATGATAGTAAAGAGGTATATTGTTTTCCTTTTAAGATCAAGACTCACATGTCATCTGCTGACATCTTCATGACTCCAACACACAGTGCATGTTGCTTTCCTTCTGCCATTATTGCCTACAACAGTCAGCTAAGGAAAACATCTCGTGTGTAGTAATTTAAAAAAAATAAAAAAAAAAGAGCAGAAGCACAAAGACTTAATAGGAAAGCACCACTGCAAAATGACCTGCTAGATATAGATATATCATAACCTTTACATACACATGAAAACAGCACTCTCTTCACTGAGCTGCCAGAGGTCTTTCGCCCAAGGGACCCATCAGGTCCTGCCATATCTACTTAGCTTGGGCAATGCTGCAGCATCAGATGCTCATAATCCATTCCCTAGACCAGTGTTTCCCAACCTTGGGTCCCCAGATGTTTTTGGTCTACAACTCCCAGCATGCCCCAGCTATGCTGGCTGGGGCATGCTGGGAGTTGTAGGCCAAAAACATCTGGGGACCCAAGGTTGAGAAACACTGCCCTAGACCAATGTTCTCCAACCTTGGGTCCCCAGATGTTTTTGGTCTACAACTCCCAGCATGCCCCAACCAGCGTAGCGTAGCTGGGGCATGCTGGGAGTTGTAGGCCAAAAACATCTGGGGCCCCAAGGTTGGAGAACACTGCCCTAGACCCTCTACGATGGTTATCCAATGGGTCACTGCCTGTTCCTACCCACCCCACTAGAAAAGACCACACTGAACTATAAATCACAAACATTCATTTAAATTTCTACACCAGAATCCCAAGAAACATGAAAGCCAAAGATCACCACAAATAGCCATAGGTTCATTTACACTGTGACCTACAATGAGCAGTTGATGTCTAACCAAAATTCCCTCACCAAGATTACAGAGATGCCCAGCAGCCACAGAACAGGATCTGCCAAATGTTCCCTTCCCAGAAAAAGCTAGATTTATTTATTTATTTAACAATATTTATATACTGTTTCTCATTTGAAACAAATCCCAAAGTGATCTACAAAAGAATAAAAACAAACAAAAAAGACTGCACACTGCACACACAGTGCTATCATGAGGCTGGTACAAAGATAGCTTATGGCTGGGGAAAAGCCAAAGCAAACAGACACGTTTTCAATAAATGCCTAAAACGCACCAGCACTGAGGTCTGATGTGGCTCAGAGGGAAGATCATTCCACAGGGCGGGTGCCACTGCAGAGAAGGCCTGTCTCCACGTCATCGCCAAACAAAAATCCATAGGCAGGGACAACAGAGCCTCCCCTGAAGATCGTAGTGGCCTGGGGGGCTGGTATGGGGGAAGATGTCCCTTGAAGTAACCTGGTCCGAGTTGTATAAGGCTTTGTATACTAATACCAGCACCTTAAACGAAGCTCAGTAGAAGACTGGCAGCCAATGCAGATTCTCTAGCACAGGTGTAATGTGTGTCCGGTAAGGCACCCCAGTCAGTGACCTCACTGCTGCATTCTGCACTAGCTGCAACATCCAAATCAGCCTTAAGGGCACCCCCATATACAGCACATTACAGTAATCCAATCTCAAGATTACCACCCCATAGATCACAGCAGCCAGGCTATGCCTGTCCAGGAATGGGTGCAGTTGGCATACCATCCTAAGCTTGTAGTAGGTGCTCCTAACCATGGAGGTCACTTAAGCCTCCAATGACAACGATGGATCCAGGAGCGCTCCCAAACTGTGAACCTGCTCCTTCAGGGGGAGTACAACCCCATCCAGAGCTGGTAATTCCTCCAATTCCCGGACCTTGGAACCATTCACCCACACTGCCTCCTTCTTATCAGGATTCAACTTCCAGCTTATTGGCCCTCATCCAGCCCACTGCTGTGTTCAAGCACAGACCTAGGTTGTGAATAGCCCGTCAGATTAATGAACCAAAAGCTGATTCAAAAACTAAACACTGTTTAAATAGAAGTCTCGCTTCTCTTCAAAAAAAAGAAAGTACCGGTAAGCCTTGTCACATGCAACAGTGAAAAAGGAAACCACAACCAACAGACAGGAACAGTACAAGGATACCACGATCGTATCAGCAGCAGCAGGATAAAGTTTAGCTCCTGGAGACGTCAGCCCAGGACACATTATATTTGCTCCACTGAGTACAAATTTAATGGCTCCTTTATCAACTTGTTGATGTGGTAGAATGAATGGATCTAGGAAGGGGAAAAAACCGTTAGCAGAGATATGACACTGATTTGGACTTAGTAAGCTCCTCTGGAGAATACATCATTTAGTTTACATAAGCAAGTGTGTACTTCATAGATACAGGAAGTGAAATGAGAAAAAATATGCCCCTAATATGATTATCTAGGAAATCCTACAAGCCCTCAAAATGCAATATTCCACAGCTTTCCTACAGTGTTCACTCTCTGAACAAAGTCATCTTACATTAAGTAGGTTTTATGTACTTAAAATCTCAATCCTCACTGAAGAAACTTAAATCTATCTACCCTGCCTTTCAGTTAGATGTTTTCAAAGAACCTTATAGAATTAACAACATCATATAAGCCAATTACAAATAAACTATAGAACTGCAAAAAAAAAAATATGACCAGCCATAAATGTCATGAGCAGAAATGGAACAGCACAATCTGAAGCAGCATAGACAAATAGCCTCAGGGAAAGTATTTCAAAGCAGGGTGCCACCACAAAAAAAGCCTGATCCACAGTTGCCACCCTCATAACCTCCCCAGCCAGGGGTACCCAGAGAAGGGCCTCTTCCAGATGCTCTCAGTGAAAAGTTTGTTATGGGAGCAAGTGGTCTTCAAAATACCCTGGTCTTAAGTGATACATAGATCAAGACCAGCAATTAAGTCTTATGTTTCCTTTGTCCAGCTATGAATTCCTTTATTCTCTGTCCAGTAGTAGCAGCCAACTTGCAATATCCCTGTGCTCATTGGAGGCATAACATGATGATACCATTGAGGATCCATAATATTATTTTGTGGTACTCCGAGATTCCAGACACTTTGCAAGTTACCCTTCTACTCAATACAAGTAATGAGAGGCATACGGGGGGGGGGGGGGGGGGAGAGAAGTCAACAGGTTTAAGCCAATAACACCACAATCAAAAAAGCATCTTCGGCTCACTCCACCTTTTCCAGAACAGAATGTTTTCCCAAAGGGAGGTCGGGGGGAGTGAGATGGGGTAAAGAACTAAAGAGACAACTTTAATAATTGAACCAAAAAGCAAGCCTCACAGACAGCAAAGTACAGCTTGAAGGCAAGCAAAGGGTAAGGAGTGCAAGTATGGCACGGAATGAAAAGGCAACTCTTGCATACTAAACAAAAAAAAGGACATACCGTAACCAGAAGAGCAAAATGGAATTAGCCACACATCAAATAGTAGGTGAAAATACAGGAGACAATGACTCGTTTTTGGCCTACAACTCCCAGCATGCCCCAATGCCCAATTCCTGGGTTAAACAACCAAGGAATTGGTGCAGCCAGACAGGAGCAAGCCTCCCACCCACTCACCACTTCTGCTTTCCAAAACAACCCAAGAATGCTCCATTCCTGGATTATCATGACATCTGACCCAGAACTTTGGGTTGTTTAGGGGTTATACAACCCAGAGTTAACCCAACAATTGCCCAGGAATTGGGAAGTTACATGCAAAACAGGTCAGTGTGCAGCTTGGCGCAGATAACAGAGCAGCAAGCTAGCGGGCCTTTTCAAAACTTACTTGTAGATGTAAAACTAAAAACAAAAAGTTGAACATTTTAATACTTACAGCAACCCCCATCAACTTCTCTCCCATTTGTCTTTTCAAAACACTTACATTTATGAAGTAATCTCAGCGTGGGATAAAAAGGCCCCTCTCTTTGCCTGAAGAACAGCAATTCTCCATTTACTGTGAGGATTTCTATATGTTCATGACTGGAATATACAAAGTTAATTAAAGCTTTAGTGTAGTGTGTGTGTGTGTGTGTGTGTGTGTTTTAAAAGGGAAGCAAAGGTTTTTCTACTCTGAAAGGAGTATATCATTTCTTGCATGTCTACACTATTTTATGTATTTCACAAAACAGAGAAATTTATATTCCCCCAATATTTACATCCACCCATCTAGATAAAAATCACGATGAAGGACAGAGGAATATTCCAGGATTATTATTCCAAATAAACATGAAGAGCCAAATTTTACCTTCTAGCTCTTCCAATATCTTTGGAAACATTTGGAAGGCTTTTTTTAAGTTTGACCATAGGAAAATAACCATTTTTATATTCTAGCAACATCTGAGGGGCTCAGGAAAATTCACAGTACAGAAATATCAAAGCAACTAGAAAAACAGTGTGGAAGGAAATACTTACCATCGTACTATCTTAACAGGGTCTTTCTTTGGCATAATTTGGTTAAGCCATGGTTCAATACCAGGAAACTGATCTATCAGTTGATTTTTAATGCCTTTAATAACAGATGTTTTCAGCTGGATGCAGTTGGATACATTCTCCTTTTCATCAAATCTGCCAATAAAATTTCAGAAGTGACTTCCTGGCCCATATTCCTTCCTCATCAATTTACAGCCCAATCCTATAACTGTCTACTCAGAAGTAAGTCCCATTGTTTTCAATGAGGCCTACTTCCAGGTAAGTGTGGATAGGATTGCAGACTTCAGGAACAATCCTATTTTAGACAGAAATAAGTCCTACAACTCCCAGCAATCCCCAGCCAGCCAGAAAAAATGTCCTACAATTCCTAGCATTCCCCAACCAGCATGATTGGCTGGGGGATGCTGGAAGTTGGAGGACAGTCATGGAGGACAGGCGAGGTGCCAGATGACTGGAGGAGGGCAAATGTTGTTCCCATCTTCAAAAAGGGCAAGAAGGAAGAACCTGGGAACTATAGGCCAGTCAGTCTGACATCAATCCCTGGGAAAAATTCTGAGTAGATTATAAAGAAGTCAGTCTGCAAGCACCTTGAAAACAATGCAGTGATTACTAGAAGCCAGCATGGATTTGTCAAGAACAAATCCTGCCAGACTAACCTGATCTCATTTTTTGATTGGGGGTAACCTCCCTTGTGGACTGTGGGAATGCTGTGGACATAATATATCTGGACTTCAGCAAAGCTTTCGACAAAGTGCCTCATGATATCCTGATTAGTAAGCTAGCTAAAAGTGGGCTAGATGGAACAACTATCAGGTGGATCCACAATTGGCTACAGAATCGGACTCAAAGGGTGCTTATCAATTGTTCCTTCTCAAACTGGGGAGGTAACGAGCGGCGTACCACAGGGCTCGGTCCTGGGCCCAGTGCTCTTCAACATTTTTATTAATGACTTGGATCAGGAGGTACAGGGAATGCTTATCGAATTTGCAGATGACACAAAGTTGGGTGGAACAGCTAATACTCTGGAAGACAGAAACAAAATTCAAAGTGACCTCGATAGGCTGGAGCGCTGGGCCGAAAACAACAGAATGAAATTTAATAGGGATAAATGCCAAGTGCTGCACCTAGGGAGAGGAAACCAAATGCAGAGTTACAGAATGGGGGACACTTGGCTCAACAATACTACAAGTGAGAAGGATCTTGGAATTGTGGTAGATCACAAACTGAATATGAGCCAGCAATGCGATGTGGCTGCAAAGAAGGCAAATGCTATTTTGGGCTGCATTAATAGAAGTATAGCTTCCAAATCGCGCGAAGTGATTATTCCCCTTTACTCAGCACTGGTTAGGCCTCATCTTGAGTACTGCGTCCAGTTCTGGGCACCACACTTTAAGAAGGATGTAGACAAACTGGAGGGTTCAGAGGAGGGCAACAAGGATGATAAAGGGACTGGAAACAAGGCCCTATGAGGAGAGACTGAAAGAATTGGGCATGTTTAGCCTTCAGAAGAGGAGACTGAGGGGAGATATGATCGCACTCTTTCAGTACTTGAAGGGATGTCACACAGAGGAGGGCCAGGATCTCTTCTCGATCATCCCAGTTTGCAGGACACGGAATAATGGGCTCAAGTTACAGGAACCCAGATTTCACCTGAACATCAGGAAAAATTTCCTGACTGTCAAAGCGATAAGACAATGGAATCAACTACCTAGGGAGGTGGTGGGCTCTCCCAGTCTGGAGGCATTCAAGGTGCAGCTGGACAATCATCTGTCAGGGATGCTTTGACCTGGATTCCTGCGTTGAGCAGGGGGTTGGACTCGATGGCCTTGTGGGCCCCTTACAACTCTACTTTTCTATGATTCTAAGTTGCAGGACTTTTTTCTGTCTAAACATACATAAGATTGCACCCTTAATTGCAAGTCAGCCATACAGTTTAGGGAGGTTTAATCAGAGCGGGGGGGGGGGGGGGGACACAACACAGCCACCTAATAACTTGTTGCTGACTCCTTAAAACATTATTCTGGCACCTAATCATTTGAATTATTCTGCAGTACAGGTTTTAACAGTATTATATCATTCTGAGAGCCAGTGTGGCGTAGTGGTGAGTGTTGGACTGGGACTCGGGAGATCCAGGGTTGTATTCCCCGCTCAGCCATGAAACTCACTGAGTGACTTTGGGCCAGCCACTGACTCTCAGCCTAACCTACCCCACAGGGTTGTTGTGAGGATAAAATGGAGAGGAGGATGAGGATTATGTAAGCCACCTTGGCTTCTTTGCAGGAAAAAAGGCGGGGTATAAATGAAATACATAAATAACACATACATAAATAATAAATAACACATACATAATTCATACATACATAAGTCATAAAGTATATTTTATGTACTTTAGGGATTTATGCCCCACCTTTCTAACGATTTCCCAGGGTGGTTTACCCAAGAATCCAGATCACAATTTTTTTAAAAAAACATTTAAAGGCAGAGTACCTTTCAATTCAAATTAATGAAAAAAATAATTTATTATTTAAACTAATTAAAACGTGTGACTTCTCCCACACCACCCACAACTACTTGCTCCCCATATGAAGATGCACATAAGGCTTCCAGCAATATACATGGGAGCGAAGAGCCATATCATTCCAGCCAGAAAAGCCCAAGCTCAGAGGCCTTCAAGGGTCAGGATTCGGCCCGGCCCGGCCCGCCGTTCTCTCCTCTTCCCCACTCACTTCTTGAACATCCTGGGGGGCGCTGGGTCCCCGCGAGACGCGGCGGAGTGAGGGCCTGGGAGTGCGGGGCTGAACACCCACTGGCTCCCGAGTCGTCCCTCCTCGCAGTTACACGGACACACACGCACACGCGGCCTCTCCGGCCCTTCGTTCTCGTCTGCACCAGCCGGAAAGGAAATCCGTGTCACTTTACGGCTCTCGGCATCGCGAAGCACCACGCCGCCTGCCACGCCTTTTCCAAGCGAACGCAAAAGCCACCCCTTCTTTGACACGGTTGAGAAGGAAACGTAGAGCCAAGACTACGAGTCCCAGCAGGCCATGCGAAGGGCAGGTCGGAGATCTCTCTTGAGCGGAGCCCACGTTCTTTACTTGCCAGCCTCCGCGCAGCCGTTGCTATGGAGACCCATCATCCGCTTATGTTGGGCCTCAGGCTAAATCCAGGCGCGAAGCATCAGTTGAATGTGTGCCCCTATTAAAATAAAAATAGCTGTCCCAAACACCCCCCAAATATGCATTTATTAACAATATGTATCTACTGCCTTTCAACGTATGTCCACAAAGTGTACAAGATTTATTTAAATTAACACTGTAGAGCACTGGGAGTCTCATGGAACTCAATGGGACTTACTGAATATATTAATATATACTATATTATATATTATCTTAATATTTTATCTGAATTGTATTTTAAATGTGATTTTAATGTATGAGACCTGCTTGGGGATTTTATTATATTTAAGCAGTATACAAATATCACAAATAATATAGAGGATTACACTATTAATATACAATCCACTGAAAAGATAACTATGTCACTAATTAAAATTAATAGAATAAAAGCTACAGTAAAACCACATCAACTAATTTCCAAGTGCCTATTGGAATAAGTGCACTATGAAGCACCATCCTGTGTGTTTGCTCAGATAAAAGTTCCACTGGATTGGATCTGGACTTAGTCATTCTTAGAATAGACCTACTGAAATCAATGGGATTTAACTCAGTCATAACTGACAAGTCCGATTGATTTCAATGTCTACTCTAAATATGAGTAAGTCTGGATCCAACCCAGCACCCAATGGGACTAACATCCTAGTAAATGCACAGAGGACTGCAGCCGTAACCTGTTTCCTAAAAGCCTGGGAACCTCCCACTTTTTAATTGGTGTCACCAAAAAAATGATTAAGGGTTACCAGATACATTTGTTTTAAGGGGATTCTATTTTTATTTGTAAAACATGGTTTTGAAAACTTTGTCACAGAGAGCCAATTCACACAACCAAACCAGAAGTCTTGAGAACTTGCACACTTTGACCAATCCTAAACATGGACCAGTTCATGGACTAGAAGGGACATGTTGTATTATCTTGCAGACACGAAGTCTGGGTCTGATTGGTGCTGCTGCATGGAAGAGCAGAAAATAAGGCTAAAATGAAGATCATGCCGGAGGATATTTATGGACATTTATTTCTCTTTATCCTATGTACTTATTGTCCAGATCTTGTACTGAGGGAGATGAGAAGGGGAATCAGGGCCATTCTACCAGCCCTGCTGAAAGTCAAGTTTTTTCTTCTTCCCTTCCCATCCTTTTTTCCTTATCTGCTGTGATTTTTTAAACTTGTAAGCCTGCAGGCAGGGACCATCTTGATTTACTGATTGCATGTAACCCATTCCGGGTTGCTGGCCCAGGGCCTTCTCTAGAACAGAGTTTGCTTCCGCAGCCCTTCATCTTTGTACATATTTAGAGCAGTAACATCCAGAACTTTAAGGGATATTCTTTGTTGAGACATGCTCATGTCGGTTGTCTCACCTGGCAGCCCTTCAAATGTGACTCTGGGATAGTTCCATAATTATTCCATTTCCAGGACCAGGTAACAGATGCATCTTCAGAGTTTCATTGCATGGATGAAAAAGCGGTGCGGGAGGTTTATATTACACGCAATAGAAAACTCAAAGCCAACACAGATGACTACCTGGTATTTAAAAAAAGGAAGCAAATCTAGTGGCCATAGGAGAAACCTAATGAAATACTGAAAATCAAAAGAATATTTATCACCAAATGAGAAAAAAAAATCTAGATAAAGGACAGAGGTGATGTCACACTATGTCAAAGAAAGCACATTCCAACCAATTAGAACAGATGTAGCCAGAGCCACTCGAAGTAGACATTCCAGGAAGATGAAGTGAACACAACACACAATTTATTGAAAGTGTTTATAGGCCACTTTTCAAGCCATGCCCTTGCAAAGTGCTAAATCTAATAGAGGAGATACATTAAAACTGGATACATCAAATTAGTATAAATTAATGAAGAGAGAGCACTTTGGCATTGTAGGTCTAAACGAAGCCATAAAATTACAATATTTAGGAGGAAAGAAATGACATTAAGTAAAAGCAACCTGGGATAGGTTTTTAAGGCCTGTTTCAAAGCCTGCACTGAGGGAACCAAGTGTAATTCATTTGAAAGGAAGTCCCAAAGATGTGGTACCACCACAGAGAAGGCTCTCTCTTACAACCTGCCAATCTTACCAATAGGCACATGAGCAGGACCTCCAAAGCTGACCTTAATGTATTGATGGGGTCATACGGATGAAGGGTGTCTACAAGCCTGGCCTCAAGCCATTCAAGGCTTTAAACGTTAACATAAATGTATTAATTAATAAAATAACACCACCACTACTGTGAATTGGGCCCCGAAATGCAGTGGTAGCCAGTATAATTTGTGCAACATTGGTGTAAAGTGTTCTGATTTTCTAGCCCGCAGCAACATCCAGGCAGCTGTATTTTGCAACAGTTGATGCTTCTGCATCATCAAGCATGCCACATAAAACATGCAAGAACACAATTATAGACTAAGGTTATAATCCTAACTTTTTATCCCACTCTTCAAGACACTCCAGGCTGTATGATTCCCTTCCTCTCACTTAATCTTCATAACAACCCTGTGTGGTAAGTTAGGCCAAAGAGTGATTGGGCCAAAGTGATCTAGCAAGCTTCATGGGAATGTGAGCTCTGGCCCTAGTCTGTTGCTCTCTAACCACTATACCATTCTGTGTTTACTTCCAAGTAAATACCTAGGATCAAACTGCACAGTTGCAATCCCACACAAAAAAAAGGTTCATGAAGGCACCACTAGGGCTGCAATCCTAAACATAGGTAGTAATGAGTTGTAAGCCTCACTGAATACAATGAGACATATGAATGGGTAGACATGTCTAGGACTGCACCCTAACAAAATCACGGTGGCAAAAACTTTTGTGAAATTCCGTATCATCATCTCTGATCCATGAAAACATCTTCCATAATATATCTACTAGTTTTTAAAGTGTCACAATACTCTTTGTGTGTGTGTTTGCTATAAGAGACAGATGGCAATCTTATGCACATTTACTAGGGAATAAGTACCACTGGAATCAGTGGGACTTACTTCTGAGTAAACATGGTTAGGTAGGATTGCTCTGTAACAGGGCACCCATCTGGAATCCTGGACTATTAACTGCATGGTAGCATTTTACATGCAGTTTGTAAAATACAATTAACATTCTCGGTGCGGTGGGGAGGTGTTGATCACTAGCACAGCAGACAAGAATGATCCATCCCCAATTACTACTGGCCTTTAGGAAAGCCCTAAAGATGCACTTGCTTTCTCAGATTTTTTTCTTAAGATAAGTTCATGGGCTGCCAAAAATAGTTTTAGCTGCAATTACTGAAATATTTATTTTTAATTTGATTGGGTTGTTTTGTATTTTAACTGTTGGGTCTACAAATGTTTAAATTTTGTTTTGAAGTATAGTTCTTATTGTTCTTATATTAACTATTGGGGTTTTACCCTTAAAAAGGTAGCCTACAATTTAAAATAAATAAAATAATAAACAGTACCTCACATACACATAGAATATTTGCATTTTAAAAAAACATGCAGGTGAAATACAAATACTGAACATCACATCCAGTTTGGCCCCGAAATAAATTTCAAATGGGGTGTCCGTGTCCCTGTTGCTACTTTTACGTCTAGCGTTATCATGCGCTGCAGGTGGTTTTAGCTTGGTCTTTATCTCTCTCCCTTCCCCCCCCCCCCCCATTAATCCTGCTGGTTTTATCTAGATTTGTCTTTCTTAATCTGGTTTCTAAACCTGGCTTGTTTTATCCAATTTCTTATCTTCTTAGAGTGTGTGTGTGTGTGTGTGTGTGTTTAACGTATACATCACCCAGAGAAATAAGTGATCGGACGGATATATATTACATAAACTTAGGCGCGCCTAAAACTCTGCCTAGGGCCGGGCCTGCGCAATTCTCAAACGGCGGCTGTTGCTCCCTCCCGAGCCGCAAAACGAAAGCAAGGAGGCCGAGGGGAGGGCGGGAACCAAAGACATCCCCTCCTCCCCGTTTCCTTCAACCCATTCCTGACCAGGAAAGAAAGAGAGAGGGGGGAGGAAAAAAAGAGGGGAGACACGCCTCTTCACCCTGCCGCCTGAAAGGAGTGAGAAAAAGAAGCAGCGCTCGAGAGATTCCGCCTCTCTCTTTCAACACGTGAGGAGACGAGCTCCGAGCTAAGGAAGCCGGCAGGGCTCAATCCGATGGGGGTCAAGCCCCCCACGCGGGCCACGGCGGGGGGAAAGAGGCAAAGGAAGGCGCGCCAGCAGCACCACCGCGGCGGCTACGGGAACCGGCGAGGCTCAGGAATCCTCCCGCCAACCTTTCGCGGAGCCGAAGCGCGACGGCGGCAGGGGCAGCAGCCCCGCCTCTTCCATAAAGAGCGGCCGGAGCGCGAGGCCAACGAACCCCATCGTCGTTCTCCTCTCTCTTCCCCCCCCCATGGCTGGGCGCGCGAGGGACCCGCCGCCGCCGCCTCAGCAGCCACCCGGCAACATGATCACTTCCGGTAGGTCAGAGGGCAGAGGAAAAGCGGGTGCCAGGTAACGCGATGAGCCGGGGGGGCGGGGAGGAAGGGATAAGGCTTGTTTGGGTGGGCGGCTGAGAAGGAAAGCGGGCGAGAGGCCGGCTGCCATCCTCGCCTTCCCCCGACCATTCCCGTCCGAGTGAGGCTGTGGGCGAAGCCCCGAAGCCTTCCCCCCCCAGTCGCCCGGCAACGCTTCCGGGCGGGTTGGCCTCCCAGCATGCCAAGCGGCCGGATGTGCCGCCATCTTTTAATCTCCCCGTTTCTTGTGCTGTAGTATTGACAATAACAAGCTCCGATCCCAGCACGGCCACCTTCCTTTCCCCTCAGTCGGCTGCGAAAGAGGTGGAGGGGAAGTGAGAGAGAGGGGAGAGAAAGGGAGCTCGACTCCCCTCTCCTCCTCAGGAGAGAGAGAAAGAGGCGGCCCTCGGCGAAGGGACCGAGAGAAACGGACAGGACCCTGCCGAGAAGGAGGCACTGTTGTTGAGGGAGGCTTGCGGAGTTCGGATTCTGGGGGTGGGGCAGGGAGTGCCTCCCGCCCGCCCCGTTGGGAACAACCAGAAATCTTGTGAGAAAGAGGGAGAGAAACCCACCGAGAAGTGAAGAGACGAGAAATAAGGAGAAACCCCTCTTGAGAAGCAAGAAAGGGGCGGGTGGAAGACCCGGCGGGCGAGCAGGCGTCGGCTTTCTCCGTGGACCTTCGGAGACCAGCTTCGTGTCCCTCCCTTTCTGCGTGTCTGTCACACCAGAAGGATTTGATGCCCTTCAGCCTGCTCACCTCTGTGGTGTTCATGTTTCCCACAGGTTTCTCTTCCCCCAACCCCCCAGCAGCAGCAGCAGCAGCTCAGGAGGTCAGACCTGCCACTGATGGTAGCAGCAGCTCCTCCTCCTCCTCCTCCAAGAAGAGAAAGCTAAATAGCAACAGTAGTGAGAGAGAAGAGGTGGAATCCATCTCCTCCTGCTCCATTCTCCTTTCCAGAAGCAACTCATCATCATCCTCTGTCATTACCACCACCTCCACTGCCTCCTGTTCCTCCTCAGGGGTTGCCTCTTCCAACCATCACCTGCAGAAGAAGTTGCGCTTTGAGGACTCCTTGGATTTTATTGGACTTGATGTGAAGATGGCGGAAGAGTCTTCCTCTTCATCCTCTTCATCACCTGCTGCCTCCTCTCAGCAGCAGCACCAGCAGCTCAAAAACAAAAGCCTCTTAATTTCCTCAGTAGCTGTGGGACACCACGCGAATGGCCTGACCAAAGCTGCCTCCTCCACTGTCTCCAGTTTTGCCAACAGTAAACCTGGGTCAGCCAAGAAGTTAGTGATCAAGAATTTTAAAGGTAACATACTACTGTCCTTTTCTATCACTGACATTTGTATGTATGTGGAGGGATGGCCCATATATTGCATAAGCCTTGAGGTGAGGTACATTCACCCCCACTATCCTGTCCTGGCCTCCCACAGATAAGACAAGAGTTGCAGTAAACTGCTTTTATTGCAGTAATCCCCCCAATGAGCAAACAGCTCTCACAGAGGCAATAAATGTCCAAATAAACAGGGTGATAAACCCCAGGCTATAAGTCCAGCCAACCAGAGCATGAACAGAGTGCAACACCCCTGGTGCTGCTGGCCTATTTCCAAAAAGGCAGGAAGCTGTCCAGGATGTTGGTGCATTGTCTCCTGCAAGGGTTACGGGGAGCTACAAAGGTTTATATACAGGGAGTGGACTACAAGGAATCACTATTGGACATTGGTTCCTGGCAGGGAAACCAGCCCCTCAACTGATGGCTATGCCTGATTGGGCGTTTCTGGCTGCCTTCTTCTGCTGGCAATGGACCAGAAGTGCCACCCCTGAAACACCCTTTTCCAGAGATCCCTCCTCCTGCTGCCCTGTTGCCAGGGATGAGGTCCCTGACTGACAAGTAGGAGCCTCCCTCAAGGTCGAGTTGTCCATATCAGCCTCCAGTGCCTCACACCCCCCCCACCCCGGTCACTGGGAGGCCTGGCATAACTGAACTGTCAAGTCTCTGATTCCCCACAGCTGGGCCCAACTCTACCACCTCTTCCCCCAAGTCAGAATTCATGCCTGAAACTGAAGCTTCCTCCGAGCTAGGGCAAGGGCCCACCCCCAAACTCCCATCATGGGACCCCTTGTCAGTGTATGACGGGCCATTTATCTGTTCTCCACTGCAACATTATCCTCAATTCTAGCACTTAGTTTTTTCCCCAAACAAAAAAGTGGCAGCCATTCTTTTATATAGGAGAAAGAAAAGGCTTATTCTTAGGATACCGCTGGGGTGGGGTTAAAATTGCTCCCTAGCATTGGTGATTCCTTTGTTTCTGGAGAGGAACAGGGTTTTTTCCTTCACTGCATCCCAGATTGCAACCTATTTTCTCTGTCCAATAGAAGTCAATGGGAGCCACTGAGAACTGAGTCAGCCCCCATTAGCATAGCCCCACCCTTTCACCTGCACATCCCTGCTTCTGATTGTTTCTTAGTATAGTGCTGAAACCTTAAGCTTTTAACAGTGTGACCAAAAAAGATGGTATGTTGAGAATGGGCAGTCTTTTAATTATCAGTACAGTAATACCTTGGATTGCAAGTAACTTGGTTTGAGAGCGTTTTGCAAGACAAGCAAATTTTAAATATTTATTTATTTATTACTTGATATACAAGCGACGTCTTGCAATACAAGTACTGTGGTACGGCTTAAATTAAAAATCTCTGTACAATTTTTTGGGGGGGGATTTCGTTTTGATATAAGAGTGTTTTGGATTACAAGCACGTTTCCGGAACGAATTATGCTCTCAATCCAAGGCTTGAATGTATAAATTGCAACCTGCAAAGCTACCTTGATGACTTGTTCATATGCTTGTATTTCTCAGACTTTTGGGGAAGAAACTTTACAGCTGTGTTCAATAGGCAATTGTGTGGAGATTCTCATGTTTTGTACAGATTCCTGCTGCTGTATGTGAGGATCTGTGCACTGGAGTATTCGTCCAATGCTAGCATAGAACAGGGCATCTTTGATACTCTTCTAAAAGGATCGTGGGAAGTTCTCATTAGAATGAGGTAGCAGTTCCTCCTCCTTCCCCGATCAGATTGAGATGGTGAGGTTGTGGGGACACAGTTATTCTTGCAAATCTAATGTGAATCAATTAGGGGTCTTTGCCAGGAGTTTTTATCATGGATGGTGGGGGAGGTAGGGAGTGGATCCTTTCCTCATGGAATGCCCAATAGTTTGAGAACCTTGCAGGGTTGTCCAAAGTGACAGATGTAGGCAGGTTGAAAAATGTTAACTCAAATGCAGTCTTCCCCAACCTGGTGCCCTCTAGATGTTTTGGACTACAACTCCCAGCATGCTGCCTGGGCAGTGGGAGTTGAAATTCAAAACATGTGGAGGGTACCAGGTTGGGAAGGCTGCTCTAATGTTTGGCTGTTGTTTGTGGAATCCGCAAACATCACTTTATACAGATGTGACAGGTAGTGAAAATGCAGAGAACAAAGAATCAAGTACATACCGTATGTAGATCCTTGGTGAAGTGGTGAGGTGCTGGGTGTTTTTACCTTAGATTGGAAAGGTAGAGCCTGCTAGACAGTCTGAGCCTCTGAATGGAGTCCTGGCAAATAAAAGGTCTGTGAAGTATTTTCTGGTGAATTCCTGGGTGTGGGTAAAGGGGAGAGAGGTAAGGTACTAAGAATACTACATGCACGTACGTACATCCCTCCTCAGTATACCACTGTTACCAGAACTGAAGAGTGCAGACATTTCTAAGGTGGGGATATTTCTTGGATGAAATTCGACTAAATAGCTGTACAATCCAAATGTCCCCTGATATAATTTAAACTGTACTAAAAATCTGAAAAGTTCAGGTTAAATGGGGAATCTATGTAGTATCTCCTGCATTTTATGTATCATTATGCAAATGCTAGCGAAGCCAGTATATCTGAACTTTTAACCCTGCTTGTCTACAGAGGCTCAGGGTGAGCACCTACTTTATAAAAACGATCAGTAGACACAATCTACTACTAAAGGCATTGTTATTTATCTCTGGCTGCTAAACAGTTTGCTCTTACATTTATCTTGGAATGATGCTGAGTAGTGGTCAGTGAGAACACCTCCCTGAATGCCTTGGTGGTTCTAATGTTGTACAGATCATACGCTTAAGAGGGCATTTTAAAATTGACCCAGGAGACTGTGGTGAGGCATAAGGAAGAAATCATAAGAAGAGCCATTCTGGATCATACCAAGGGTCCATCTAGTCCAGCATTCTGTTCACACAATGGCCAACCAGCTACCCTTGGGATCCCACAAGCAGGACATGAGTGCAACAGCACCCTCCCACCCATGTTCCCCAGCACCTGGTGTACATTGGCATACAGCCTCTGATACTGGAAGCACTCTCTGAGTTGATGAGATCCATTTTTAGGGCTTTGTAGATCAAAGCTAGCACCTTGAATCATGCCCAGAAGACTCTAAAATGCTGTAGTACTCACATAATGTGCCCCTAATGATGCATCTATGCCATGAGTCGCTCAGGTCACTACATTGTCCATCAGCTGAAGTTTCTGAACAGTCATCAAGGGCAGCTTTGAATACA
The DNA here is from genome assembly GCA_021292165.1 of Shinisaurus crocodilurus. Classification (NCBI taxonomy): domain Eukaryota; kingdom Metazoa; phylum Chordata; class Lepidosauria; order Squamata; family Shinisauridae; genus Shinisaurus; species Shinisaurus crocodilurus. The sequence goes on along the minus strand of CM037883.1, from coordinate 11,567,939 downwards.
GCACATTACAGTAGTCTTATTTTTGAAGACATGAATGCTTTTGAATCTGAAAGAAAAATCAGCAGCGAAAGGCAGCCTGGTGTTCTACATGCCAACCAGGTAATTAACAAAGATGTCAAATTTAATGGGAAAGTACCTCAGGATCCTGCAGTCCATTTGGCTCAATGGTTCTTTAGTTCACCCCAATCTAGCTGTTTCACCATCCTGATGGGATCATAGTTTGGCAGAGATCTATGTCTCTAAGAGGTAATGTTTGTTTCATCTTAGTTTATTTACCTGCAAGTCACTGCTGTAGCAAAATTAACCACAGCACTGAAATAACTTATACCCATACTACTTGCAAAGCAGAAACTGGTATGCTAAGTCACTACTAGAGACTTGGGTTATTTGCATGTAGTCATAAATATAAATCCTTCCTAGGTCAAGGGTTTTGCCAAAGTAAATCCTGAGTCACTGTTGAAAGCTAACTAGGTGGGCCTTTGGTGTGATCCAGCAATGCAGTTGTTGTGTTCTGAAGTTGTGTACTTGCTGCAAGGGATTCTAACATTTTGATGTCTTCCAGATAAACCTAAACTGCCTGAAAACTACACAGATGAAACCTGGCAAAAACTGAAAGAAGCTGTAGAAGCTATTCAGAACAGTACTTCAATAAAGTACAACTTAGAAGAGCTCTATCAGGTAAGCATTAAAACTTGTAGTCTTCAGGACCATAGGTAAAGTCCTACATGCCTGCAAGCAGGCTTTTGCCACTTTCTAGGGCCTTGGTCAATCTTGATTTGAGTTTGATTGTGATGTGTGGTTGTAGTCCCATAATCACTCACTAGATGAGGTCCAGCCTGAGGTTGGGCAGATGGCCTTTCAGAATGCATCAAGAGCCCCCTCACAAATTGATTTTGAGACTCATTGTCAAGCCAGGTTTACCTTTTTGCCATCAACCCAGTAAGAATTTTCAGATTGTAATCTGAGCAGTTGATGACTTCGGGCACACTCACTATGGACCATCTAGGGAAATCTTGGCACAGAGCCTATAGTAGCTGTTTAACATTGAAGAAATTGTGGCCAGTCTTCACAAAACAATGAAGCATCCTGCAGTTCAAAGTGAGTCAGACTACACTTCAAAGTACACCTTCCTGGTGTGTGTGAAGGCACCAGATGATCCACAGCTGTGCAGTCCCTGACATACATGTGATGTTTTAAAGATGGAGAGGAAATGGAAATTGATGCACTACTCTTAGCTAGTTCTTCAGATAGATAAAGTCAAATATATGCATCACTTTAATTGGAAAAAGTTGGGGAGAAAGTTGCTGAGAGCAGAATCCTAGTTATGATTTTTCTAACAATAGGCAACATAAACTAGATACTATGTTTTTTCAGTGTCTGATTGTTATCTGCGTGTAGAAAACAGGAAGCAATGCTGGAAATACTGCATATTCTAGCCTCAAATATTTGGGCATTAATTTCATTTATTTATTATATTTATATCCCGTCTTTTTTCTTGCAAGGAACCCAAGGCGGCTTACATAATCCTCCTCCTCTCCATTTTACCCTCACAACAACCCTGTGAGGTAGGTTAGGCTGAGAGTCCATGACTGGCCCAAAGTCACCCAGTGAGCTTCATGGCTGAGTAGGGACTACACCCAGATCTCCCAAGTCCCCATCCAGCACTCTTAACCACTATACAACACTGGCTCTCACACCTGGAATTCTGCTTGCCTTGTCAGGAAGTATGTCCAAAAAAAATCAAAGGGCAATTCTAGTGTAAAAGATTTCAGATACTATTCATAATTTCATTTATATCTTTTTTAAAATGGTTTTCTCAGCATTTACCATATCCTTGTTTGCCACTATAATACTTAGTGTTGACAGGGATAAGTGTTTTGATTCTTATTTTGTCTGCCTAAAAAGTGACAGTTATTCTTCTCTTAAAGGGGCCTTATCTACATACAGGCGAAACATTTGTATAATCCTAGATCTGTTTTGTGGATTTGTATCCTCTTCACCTGATGGTTTACTCTCCCATGTGCCAATTCTGCTGATAATATTTGGCCTGCAGCCTTGAACCACTGCTCCGTACTAACTTCTGTGTCATTCTTTCTCCACAGTTACATAATATGGCCAGCGTAGTACTATAAAATGCTATATAATTTTGATTGAATGTGTATCTTTTCACTTTAGTCATGCTAGTGAAAAGTTGAGTCTGTGGAACATTGTGGTTCTACAGAAAACCTAACTGAGTCATGATTCATTAAGGTCTTCCATAGGAAAAACCTTCCACAGAACCCTCTCCGGAGTCTTTAAAGAGAAGCTGGACACCTGCCTGTTGGGGATGCTCAAGCTCTGGACTTTCTGCATCAAGCAAGGAGTTGACTAGATGGCATAAAAAGCCTCCTCCAACTCTTATCATTTAAATAGGCAGAAGTAACTACAAATAGAATCGTGGATGCCCACGCAAAAGATCTTGTTGTCCATTATTCCCCTCAGCTTAAAAACCCATTGTGGGAGGTGTCTAGAGTTAATTATTACACTTGCTCAGGTATTGCAATTACTTTGGATTAATTGTTGAAGCATTCTGCTCGCATTCTGTTTACCCAGAGGTCATTTAGCAGGTATTTGGGGTAAACTGCATTGGTTCAGTCAGTCCTAGGGGTAAGCCATGATGCCATCCTAGTATGCTTTGTTAGCTACTTGAGGTCAAGACCTGAGGGGACCCTCTTATCTAGTATGTATTCAAAGTGATCTCTGTGCCAATACCAGAGGTTTAGAAAGTAGAGCAGGAGTGATTTCTGATTACACTATTTGCTTGGATCTATTTTTAATCCTCCTTGAGTTAAAAATAGTCATATAAATTGCTGGTGAAGTGAACACTAAATAAAACAGTTCGGCTCAAGAGCAGCTGCTTGGTAAATAGATCCTGTTCCAAATCTGTGTTTTCAGGCACCATTATCCTAAACCGCGACAGGTCCTTTTCTCCCACAAACCTCCGAAGGATTTCTTCACGCTTGTTTTGATCCGCCATAAGCTTCTTAGCACGCTACTTCCCCTGCTGATAAAAATCCTTGTATGGTGGCAGCAGGCGTCTTGAATCTCCCACTTCCTCAACCTCCCTTAATAGAGCTTTGAGGTCAACCAGTTCATGCCAGTCCACTTTCCCCAGGCTGTAGTTTTTATGTTGCAGGTGGTGGCTGAAGTGAATTTTGAACTGTAGGCTTCATAGCTCATGCATGTAGCCACTATGCTGTACCAGCTCTCTAGTTCATATTTGTAGTGTGGGCACCCATATACAGTGCATGTTTACTCAGAAGTAAATGCTACTGTTGTCGATGCAAGCTTGCTGCCTAATAAGTGTGTTTAGGATTGCAGCCTTAGATTCAAAGTAACATAAATGCTTGCTTGTTAGAACTGTAATCTCAAGCAAATCAACACTAAGCTAAATCAACGATCCCAGTTCTTTGCCAGCAGATCTTGTTTTCGATGCAAGCCGACTTAGGGTGGCAGAATTCCTGTTTTGAAATACTGTTCGTTTGCTAATCTGGCATTCCATTGTTTTTCTTTCTTCTTTCTTGTTCTCGATGTTACTGCTGGGATGTTAAATGAGCTCTGTCAGCTACAAGGCACTATGCCCAGGCTAGCAGGGAGGGAACTGCAGTCCATTCTAGCTCTTGGTATCTTAGTTCTCTGAACCTACAGCAAAATTCAGTGGTAGATCTTTGGGGTCCCATTGAAATGACTAGCACTGAGATGAATGGAGAGCTTAGCAGACTGTATCCAAGGCCCGCAAATGATTTGAAACCCATAGGCTGCTAGAGAACAAAAGCAGACAGTTCCAAAGCACCAGTTTCATTCATGCTAAAACCTAGGACCGGACTAGTTTGTCATTTAAATCCTTTTTGACCTACAAGAAAATGTCTGATGTTTTTCCTTCATTCCTTTTTTATTTTATTTTTTTTTAGGCTGTTGAAAATCTCTGCTCCTACAAGATTTCTGCAAATTTGTACAAGCAATTAAGACAGATTTGTGAAGACCATATCAAAGCACAGATTCATCAGTTCAGAGAATATCCTTTTGAATAGTAAATCGTTAATGTAATTGAAAGGACTTTTGCCAGCCAGTCTCTAGCTTTGGAGTCCTGTAAATTGCATTAGGCAGTTCCAATAATCTCCTGGATTAAGAACCTTTCAGTCATAATTTTTTTGTTGTTATGCTGGTTGTGCCATAAATATCTGGTGCATCTCTGGGCCCTTGAGAATGCACAGTATATGGCTTAATGGTTGTACAGTAATACCTTGGATTGCAAGTAACTTGGTCCTGAGAGCATTTTGCAAGACAAGCAAAAAAAATTAAAAAATTTGACTTGATAAACGGGCAAGGTCTTGCAAGACAAGTAGTCAGTAGGGATGTAACCACTCGCCTCGAGTGGGCGTAGCGGGCCGAAATCGGCTCCGCTCACGCCCGCCAGAGACTCGCTTTGATATAAGAGTGTTTTGGATTACAAGCACGGTTCCGGAACGAATTATGCTTGCAATCCAAGGTATTACTGTATGCCTTTTTGGGAGATGTATTCACTTGAATAGAATAAAACAGGTGAAGGAGAGTTGGTTAACCTAATTAGTTAAGATACTGGCAATGCCATCCATCCAGTAATACACTTCACAGATGCCCAAACTGGAGTTGTGCAGAGAAATATTGACAAGATTAATTTTCTAATTGCTTATTGAAATGATTCAATGGGAGAGCAATCTACTTTGGTTAATTAGCAACTTTTCAGCCTTGTGATTAAACCAGTCAGCCAGTTCTTATCATATCTCACCTACTTTATATATACACATACCCCAATCCAGAGAAGTATGCATGTCACTCTACACCCAGTGATTTTTGTTTTTACTTTTACTGTGTAGATGCCTACATTTTAAAAATGTGGGGCTTTGCAGTGTGAGGGTGGTATTCAGCTAAAGGTCGAGGCTTCCATTGGGACCTTGCAGTACTTAAAGAACCACTCTTTGAGTGATGGCCTTTTTTCTGCTAATGGCTACAGTCCAGAGGGGTGCACACATCCATTTTCTTTTGTCATTCCCTCTGAACAGTCACCCTATCAACCCTGAGACTGCTCTTTAAATCTCCTCTTTAAAAGAAACAGTTCGAGGTCTAGAGCACAAGCTTTTGAAAGAGTAAGCAGCAGAAAAAACATGGGTCTCATGCCTCCGGGGTTATGTGCATTTTTCTAATATCCTTGGATCACAGACATGTTAACACCCGTTGTGTATTGGGAACATCAACTATGGGCACCTGGCTTAGAAAAGTGACTGGCTGGCTTCTTTTGTGACTGCACTTCTGCTGATTTCAATGGAACAGTGCCACAGCACATGTTTGATGAACATAGTATCCCCTTAAACTAGTGTCAGGAGATAGCTATCAGTTCTGATCTCTCCTTTCAGCTGGTTTTAGGTGAATGTCTCTTACGTAGCCATATCCTAAAGTAAGCCAGACTTGAACATCGAAACACTTTAAGACATGGGTTGTACAGGGTGTTTTCTTTCAGAATGAATCTTCCAATCATGTGAAAGAAGCCGTATCAGGGACTGATATTGTATCAACTGTTTTTTGCTTTTGCTTTTTGTTAAATATTCTTAATGGCTTCCTCATGGATTCGTTGGACAGTGTTCTTTTTCTCAAGAAAATAGACAAATGTTGGCAGGACCATTGCAGACAAATGGTAAGGGTTATTTGTATTACAACTTACTGTTTGTCATATTGCTCATCATTGTCCTGACGGTTTGCATTCATTAGCAATTATTGGAAGCCATCAGATTTTAATGAGTCTCTGGAGCGAATGAAGTTTCACCGCATGGCAGGAAGGGGAACCAGCTGTTGAGAGTGCCTTTCACCCAACTCTGTTGTTGAAACTTGCACATCGATGGGGCAATTAAGAGGATGTAATCCATTAATCTTAAAGATTATGAGGTGGTCCCTAAAGTCTGCTTGTATGTTTGTATTGCCCAGGGACCTGGTCCAGCCAAGGCACCTCACTTTAGATTCATGGATAATCAGGAAGAAACAAAACCACTTGTGTAAAGGATAACATACAGTTTATTGAATACAATGATGGAATGTGGATGCAGATTATCAATAAACAAACAAAAGAAAAGCTCACAAAACATCCCTCCAGTCGCAGGACTTCCTAATACAAAGGACGTTGCTCCAGGGCACTAAGTTGCTTAGACACTTGCGTGCTTCTCATTCTAAGCGGAAAGCCAAAGGGAAACTAGCAAGCTAAGGATTGTATATAGTTCCTCTACCCTCTGTTTCAGATGCTCCCTTCCTGGGAGACAAGGGGGGCAAAGCTGCTTTAGTAGAGCAATCAGTTTCATTTCTCATAGCAAAAGCAGCCCTTATCTAAGGAATATAATTGGGGAAAACAGCTTCAAGGCAGTTATCTCTGGTGCTCTTCCTAACAAGCTGAGGCTATACATAAGGCCCTGGCATGGCTTCAAGAAACTACCCTGGCTTATGGACACTGTGAAAGTTCACTACACTACCTGTTGAACCTTAATAACCTCCTCGCCATTCTTCTGCTAAAGCCAATCAAATACAATGTTTTACTTTCAAAAGTTGCAGTCAATAAGCCTGCATATTTAGGGAATAACTCCTGCTAAAATTGGTGGCCTTTCCTTCCAAGTAAGTATGTTTAGGATTGGGGCACAAGAATGACCTTCGCGTTAATACATACAATAGACATCACATTTAAGATCTGTCAAAATGTTGATCTGTCAAAATATTTTTCCCTATTACAGATAATGATTAGAAGTATCTTTTTGTTCCTGGATCGAACCTACGTTCTTCAAAATTCAATGCTGCCATCAATTTGGTGAGGATGAAGAGAGTAGTATTGATTTCAGATTTCTGAAAGCTCTGTCAAAATATAGATTAGCAGTTTTTCTTCCCTTCCATCCTGATTGAGTCGTGGTGATTTCACAGTGGGTAGAGAAGCTTTGTGACATGGTTGGGAAATAAGTTCCCTTTGCTGGACTCAAACACCCTCTCCCCTGATTTTCATAAAATCTTGGCTTTGAGGGCTGGCAGTTTAAAGCTGAAGTAGAGCTAAACCAGCAAGCTCAAGCTTGGAAAGTATTAAGAGCTCTTTCCATGCTGGCTCCAAGGAGGAGGGGGTTGGAGCTCCACTTCTCAACTCCAAGGTTGGAGCACTGTCTCCAACCTTGGATCTGAGAATCTGAAATATCCTATGGTCCCTCAGACACTCTCTAGGGGCCATAGGATTGCTCCCTCCAATATTTACCGAAATTTCAGTTCAAATGAGTAGGTATGTATAATGCATAGGAATCCATTACACATGCCTCTTTCTGCATGTAGAAAATATTAGGGTTCACTGCAAATTTGAAACAAAAATGGTGCCCTCCAGTCCTAATGGAAGAGCTTGCTATGGACATCCACTTAGTTCATTTGAAAGCTGGCAAGTCCTTTCCAACTTGATGACGATCGAGGCCTGGTGAGACATTAATTTCAAAACACAATATGAGGTGGTACAAGTATTGGGCTTGCCACCTCAACTCATTCTGTCCCCTTCTCCCAGGGTAAAATTTGGGATCAGAGAGTGCAGATCCCAGAAACTGGTAAAGATAGACAACCACTACTTTCTACATGGCAGAGAGGGTTAGGGTGTGGGTGCACAAGAATCTGGCACTTACTTTCTCTCATACAGTGTTCAGAAAGCAATACCTGATCCAGCCTGAGAATTGCTCTGTCTGCGGTTAATTTCTTGGATAAAAATAATGTGTGAGAACATAATTAAAGTATAAGAACATCATACAGTACTTGAATCTGTGCTGATGGATGCTGCTTCATTGTGGTAATTCCTTTCTTTTCAGGGATATGGGGCTGGAATTGTTTAGGACTCATATAATTAGCGATCAGAAAGTCCAGAACAAGACCATTGATGGCATTCTTCTGTTGATCGAGAGAGAGAGAAATGGAGAGGCTATTGACAGGAGCCTGCTCCGCAGCCTCCTAAGCATGCTTTCAGATTTGCAGGTGAGTAAGAGTTGTCCATCATGTTAAACCTAAGGGAAATGATAAACCTAATAAGCATCCTAAGGGAAATGATCCATTTCTGTTTTCCCAGATTTATCAGGATTCTTTTGAGCATAGGTTCTTGGAAGAAACGAATCGTCTATATGCAGCAGAAGGACAAAGGCTTATGCAAGAACGAGAGGTATTTCATTACCTTATTTATAATTTTTAACTCCTGGCTATGAGGGCAGAACAGGTACCTCCCATGGCATGTTCTGCCCTGTGAAAGAAGCTACCAGGAAGTATTGTAACAACTATAGTATGACTTGCACAATTTCCTCTCCAATTTGGTTCTTGGACATTATTTCAAAAGAAGATGTCATTTGCAGCTGTTACACTCTCTGATCTTGTTTAATTTTTTCTTCATAACTTATCCAATCTGCCAGGTTCCAGAATATCTCCATCATGTCAACAAACGCTTGGAGGAAGAGGCAGACAGGATTATCACTTACTTGGATCAAAGTACTCAGTAAGTGTGTAACAATTTCTAGAGTAGTAATGTTAGGGCACAATCCTATGGCCACTAGACACTATCTGGATGGCGATAGGATGGGTCGGAGTCCCAGCTCCAACCTTGAAAATGCGTTCTGAGGTTGGAGCTGGGACTCCCAACCGTGGAGTGCCCTCCCTCCGCCCTTGCAGCCAGCGTGGCTGTTTCTGCACCAGCTGCAGCTCCAAACTCTCAAGTGTGACTTCTGAGCTGGCATGGGGGGGGGGGGGTCCAGGGGGCAGGGAGGAGTGAGGCTCTGCTGGGATAAAACATATCGCAGCGGGGCCTCAGCCCCTCCTCATGAGCAGGGGCAAAAGACATAGATGGCCAAAATCAGCCGTCTGTTTCTTTTGCAGGGCGAGGGAAGCACGGAGGCAATCCTTGCCTCCACGCTCGATTGGATGCCCGTAATCCTCCAAGTTCGGGGGGGTTACGGCAGCCACATTGGATGGTTCTGCCATCTGTTATAGCAAAAACAACAAAGAGTTGTGTGGCACCTAAAAGGCTAACAAATTTATTATGCCATAAGCTTTTGTGAACTATAGTTCACTTCATCAGATGCATGAAATGTTAATCAAGAGTTTCAGGTTTATATACAATACTGTACACACGGGTGCAGGGTGGGGGAGATTGCAAACAGTGAGGTCAGAGGGAAATTAGATGCAGAGCTACTTTCAGTAACAATCACATTATTAAAGGTGGCCATTCACAAAACAGTTATTGCCCTCTAGTTCCACTGCTGCTTTTTTGCTAGAGTATGGGGTCATTTCCTAGACATAAAAGATGATGTAAGACCAGTCTGTATTTGTATAGGTGGTCTTTACATAAATAATATGGTTTCCCCAAAAATGCTGAGTCTACATCATCACTTCAAACCATGCAAAACTTATAGCTGAGCATGTCAGGTAATACCAAATGTTCTTTCCTCTTCCATATCTGTATTTACAAATCCCTATTCGTGATCATGTTTTTTCCAAACAACAGAGGGTCACCATATCCTAGTGAATCTTATTCGGCTTTGCTCTTGCCCCTCCCTTTGCTATCTCCCCCACGGAAATTGTAAGTTCCATGGGGCAGGAACCTGATCTCACTAGCTCTAATGAGGACTCAAACTAAAGAAAGTCAGTGTTGTATCTATTCAGTGGCTGTTTGATCTAGATTATTGTTCTGCCCATTTAAAGAAGGCTAGAGAGATCAAGTGAACACAAACTGAGCTTTAAAAAACCCGTGCAAACCAAAAGGACAGTGTCGCAATAATCAGGAATATTAGTGTATGATTTGTAGTTATTACTGGTGTTCCAGTTGGATTGAAAATGGTTAAAGGGTAGCAAAAGGAATGTAATTCTGAACACTTTTTTCTTTAGGAAACCACTAATTGCTACTGTAGAAAAACAGCTGCTAGGTGAACATTTAACAGCCATTCTACAGAAAGGTAATCTATCTTTATAGAAATTTTTGTTTACAGCTTCTTCAGGGCTTTCGGTTCCCTGTGCTGAATGGAAATGACCCAGACAGGTGCTGCTGCTTTAACCCCCTTTGCCTACCCAGTTCATAAGAAATAGAACTGAGCAGTACTCAGGAGGGGGACCGGCAAGCCCTATTCTCATTGGAGGTAAGGAGCCACGGTAGTGCTGTTCGGTGGATTTCTGAATAAAAACTAAAACTAAGGATGCTAAGGCCGACAAAGGCCATTATGGGTGGAGATTGTCTGCTAACGCTTGTCAAACCTGTATGGCGTTATCAGGCAAGTATACTGCTTCAAGGAAAAAGGGTTGTCAAGCCTTGGTGGGCAGGGCATATGAACTGCTATATCCTGCAGACAGAACACACAGTTGCTTCTTTGCCTTTTAAACAGTGTAATAAAACTCGCTTTGTGACTTTGTAGAACAATGTGCTTCTCAATGGGATGTGGTGAAAGCTGCCTCTTCTAAAGGGCTGTTAATGTAGGGTTATACCAGACAGCCTCTACCCACATCTTGATGGAATTGGGTTCTTGAAATTAGGTATAGAAGCACTATCAATGAGAGTGTTGAGCAACATCCAGGAATGCTGCTGACATTATACTAAAGCTACTGGAGAGAAAAATGGATCATTGCATAAGAACGGCACGGCTGGATTAGGCCAAAGGCCTATCTCATCCAGCATTATGTTCCCATAGTGACCAGCCAGATGCATATGGGAGGCCCACAGGCAGGACATGGATGCACCTGCACCCTCCTGCTCATGTTCCCTAGCAACTGGTATTCAGAAGCATACTGCCTCGGATATTGGAGATAATATGTAGCCGGTATGAGTAGTAGCCTTGTCCTCCATGAATTTGTCCAATCCCCTTTTAAAGCCTTCCAAGTTGGTGCAATCACTGCATGTTGTCAATTTTTCACCCCTCTTCCTTTAATATTGTGGGGTGTGAAAGCATTAAAGTAGCTCCATTTAATTGTGCAGAATGGGAGTTTATATTTACACACTTGGTTTTTATCCCACCCATACTCCACGGAGCTCAGGGAAGCAGAAATGGGTATTTCTCTCTCACACACCACTTTATATATTTTATCTGGTTTTAATGGGTGACAGAAGTTTAATGTTAAGTAGGAATCATGTGGAGAATAGGCCTCATGACGGCTACACTTCAAATTGGTGGGAAATGGCCACCAAAATGGAAACTTGCCTTGGAAATCTGAGCTAATTAAAAAAAAAAGTCTGACCCTCATGGTTATAGGTGCTGTCCAGAGCCAAAGAGCTTCTTTAGGTGTGTATAAGAGTTTGTATTAATACTGTAACATTTCTCTTTTTCTTTTTCCAAAGCACATTTTGTGCTTCTAAGCACATTTACCAGTAACTTGGTAGAGCTCTAAACTGGGCGGTTCTCATTTAAATGCTTAGACGCTAGGGAGTGGGGCTGAGGCCAGTAGAAATTTCCATTATCTGAGATGCAATATCCCAGTTCAGACAGAAGGCTAAACTAATTCAGCATTATGGGAACAAGCCTGTCTGAACCTCAGGCTCGTGCACTTTCCCTGCTCCCTGCACAGCCATGAGGAGATTGGAAGCAACTGCTTCCTAGTTTAAACTAACCACAGTTTGTTATATCCTGACTGGGCCAAACTGTGGTTAGTTTAAACAAGGAAGTTTAAACTAAGTTTCCAGTTTTGTGGCTGTGCCAAAGGAGAAGAGGGGAGCACTCAAGACTTGAGCAGGTTCATTCTTGCAATGCTAAGCTGTAGTTTGGTATTGGATCTGAACCAGGCTGGTGTGTCCCCTCAATTTGAGTCTGTTGCCTTCAGTCCAGTCTTCCCCCCTGCTGCCCCCTTTATGCATCTAGCTTCTTCAGTATTCTGAATGGTAATGGCTTTCCCCAGCCTATGTAAAAAAACAAAGAACCAGTATATACTTGCACTTTGTTGTTGTTTTACTCTGACAAACATTCTGTACCCAAAATGGTAATGGGAAGAAATTGTTTCTTTGTTTTATGGGTTAAGATGAAGTTTGAAATATTCTGTTTGGTTGAACATTTATTAATTTGGAGTAGATGATAATACACCTTAACCTTGCAGGTTTAAATCATCTCCTGGATGAAAACCGAATTCAGGACTTGTCTCTACTATATCAATTGTTCAGTAGGGTTAAAAATGGAGTGCAAGCGCTTCTGCAGCAATGGATTGAATATATAAAGGTACCAATGCATAGCTAATTCCTCTATAATAATTTACCGCAGGGGTGTTGTGCCTAAGAACCAAATTCCATTTTGGAGAAGCTTTCAGGGGCCACATTCTAGTAGTGGGTGGGCCTAAAGACAAAGTGGCAGGGGAAAAGTCCCAGCATATTTTAGCTTACAGCTATCTGCCTATAATTAAGCCTTAGAAGCATTTCAACCTTTTAGAATGGGGAGAAAAACTGCACAAAGCTGGGAAGTCACCAGATGATCAGTGGTTGGGGTAAACAGAGCGTGGCCCCCTGCGGAACCCCGGATGGAGACCTGGCCTGAGGCTTTGGGCCTGAGGCTTTGCACCCGTCTCACAGAAACAAGTCAACTTTTATTGGAGTGGAGAAAGATGCTTGTATAGTAGTAGGTTTATAGGCTGACAAAAGGTTCCCATATTTAATACACACACACATCTTCAGTTGAAAATTACTTTCATGGGCTTGCTTTCTGTCAAAAGTTGCCGCCTGTGTGCTTACATACTGAAAAATTGAGAGCCAGTGTGACATAGTGGTTAGAGAGTTGGACTGGGACTTGGGAGATCCAGGTTCTAGTCCCCACTCAGCCATGAAGCTCACTGGGTGATTTTGGGCCAGTCACTGACACAGCCTAGCCTACCTCACAGGGTTGTTGTGAGGATAAAATGGAGAGGAGGAGGAGGAGGATTATGTAAGCCTCCTTGGGTTCCTTGCTAGAGGAGAAATGGTGGGATATAAATATAATTAATTAATAATGTGTGACAGTCAGCAGACCAGAATTAAAAGCACTCGAGCATATCTACAAAACAAAATATAACAAACAGCATTGATTCAAACATACAACTATACAGAAACAGATATCTTAAGATAGCTTCCAAAATCAGAGAGGGTGCAATCCTATGCAAGTTTAGACAGAAAAAGGGGCCTACAACTCCCAGCCATGCTGGCTGGGGCATGCTGGGAGTTGTAGGCCTTTTTTTCTGTCTAAACCTGCAAAGGATTGTGCCTTTAGTTGCTTCCTTGTTCTCATTGCCACTGTCAAAATTTTGGTCACAACTATGGGGTGTTTGATTGAGCTGTGTGTGTCAACCAGCAGGGTTGTGTTAGAAATAACATTTCTGTTTTTCAGGCCTTTGGTAGCACCATTGTAATTAATCCAGAAAAGGACAAAACCATGGTCCAAGAGCTGCTAGACTTTAAGGATAAAGTTGACCATATAATTGACATTTGCTTTTTGAAGAATGAGAAGTTTGTCAACGCCATGAAAGAAGCCTTTGAAACTTTCATCAACAAAAGACCAAATAAACCTGCTGAACTCATAGGTACATGTTATATTATGCCAGTAATTCTCACATGGGATGTTAGAGAGTACAGCTCAGTGGTGTAAAGCACGTGCTTGGCATACAGAAGTTCTCGGGTACAATCCATGGCATCACTAGATTGAAAAGGGATCAGGTAGCAAGTGCTGGGAAAGGCCTCTACCTAAGATCGTGGAGAGTTGCTGCTAGTGAAAGTAGACAATACTAGTGTAGCTGAAGAACTAGCCAGAGGAAGGAGATCAAAGCGGGGATAATTTAACTTTGAACGGGAATGAACTTCAAATAAAGAAATTGTATTTCAAGGTGCCCCTACAAATGATGTTATCACAGTTAGAATATATGGTCAGATTCTTTTGTCACAACAACTAATAGATCCCTTGTACAAAGTTGCTTTATTATTATTATTTTTAATCTTGGCCACTATTTAATCCAGTTCATCTGACGGAGCTTGGCAGCCTCTGTCTGAATTTGAGATGGAATTGGGGCCAGCCTCTAATCAGACCTGATACAAAGGATTTAGCTATATTTAGCCAGCAAGGAGGTGGAGTGGAGAGAAGAGTTGCCCTGTGCATTTGTATGCACAGTATTAAGTTCCACTTTGTTTTCCTCAGTGACATGACAGTTGGCAGAGGCAGCCTACATGGCCTGCAAGGCACTTCTTGTCTAATAGAATTGAAAATGGGCTAGTAGAGTTTGCAGAGCCAAAGAGACTCGCCTGACGCCCACATTGCGGGCTTTTTAGCCCTTCGTTTTTAAAAATATCTTTGCACTGCTGCTAGCGTTTATCTTGGTTACTGCTTTAGTTTTATTCTGTTTAAAACTTATGGTTTTATATTATGTTTTGGTTTTAAGCTTTTTTCTTGTAAACTGCCCAGAGAGCTTCAGGTAGTGGTTGGTATAGAAATGTAATAAATAATTAAATGAAGTAAGACGAAGACTTTTTCCAGAAGTGCGTGTTCAAATCCCATCACTTCCCTTTTGTTTGTGTGTTTTTCCCCTAGCTAAGTATGTGGATTCAAAGCTTCGTGCAGGCAACAAAGAAGCCACTGATGAAGAGCTTGAAAAGATGCTGGATAAAATTATGATTATATTTAGATTCATCTATGGTAAGAGCTGTACTTTATCTTCACGTTAATCAGCCACACATATAAGCAAGAGTAGTTTCAATAAGGCTTACTGAATCCAACGCTTAATTGCTATTCTCCCAGTTGCTTAGCTAGGATGGCTGTAGTTTGGGTTGGGTCTGGGGGATCAAAGTTCAAATCCTAATTGAGGTTAAATACCCAGAATCACATGACACAGGGTTAATGCTCTTAAACCACTGAACTGCTCGATACACGTAATCAGTTCTTTAAGAATCTTTCAACTATGTTGACTTCTTAAGGCGGGGGGATGAATGGTGATACCCCTGGCCAGCAACTAATTCTACTGGAGAGCCACTTTGAGGAGAGAATAAGGGATGGTGGGTAAAGCCCCCCCCCCCCAACTCCACTTCTCAAAGTAAATTGCTGGCAAGCCCCTCCATCTGGGTCAGTTTGGCAGTGCTGAATGATTCCCCTTAAGATTTGTTGATCCGTAATGTAAAGTGATGGTTGCAATTTTTGGACTCTTTATAAACTAGTATTTCTTCTACAGGAAAGGATGTTTTTGAGGCCTTTTACAAAAAAGATCTAGCAAAGCGGCTTTTAGTAGGCAAAAGTGCATCAGTAGATGCTGAAAAATCCATGCTTTCCAAACTCAAACATGGTAAGGCTTTTTGTTTAGCCTCGATAAATTTTATCTGCGTGTGCACTTTCGTAGCAGCTCCTCAAAACGTGTAATTGTAAGATAAGTCACTTGAACATTCTTTACCCAATATGGTGTACACACTTTTCCTGCACAGAGAATTAACCCAATGTAGGGGGAAAATTGTGTGTGAAGCAGGCCTGAGATGCTTCACCTTTAAAATGTCCTGTTTAAAGTGACTGCTATTTATATTAATAATAATACTTATTTGCAAAGGGAAGCAAATGGTGAAATTGGGTAATCTGTGGTAGCTTTACCCGTGTGAGAACATTATGTTTGGAAAAACAGAAAATGCAGATACCTCTTACACATGCAGGGGCTCTGCAGTACACCTGGAGCTCCCATGTGTACAATGGTTTCTCCATGCAAAATGTTATGTTAAGTACAGCTCCATCAGCACACACACACACACACACACACACACACACTCTTTGCTCTGAATAGGGATCTTTTGCTTGCCAGGATGTTTGGGGTATATCGTGAGGTATCTGCTGAGTTTTGCATCAATTCTCTGTGTATTCAAAATGTTCTCTGCATTAATTTATACATGCTTTATCAACTTTTCAACATTCTGAGCTGTAATTCCTCAGTTTGGGCCTTTCAGGAAAATATGGTCTGGTGGTTGATCCGTCGGGTTTTTCTAGGCTGCGTTGAAGCAATGAAGACAAAAAGAGTCTTGTGGCACTTTACTATTTTGACATGAGCTTTCATAGGCTACAACAGGAGCAGGCCACCTGGGTCTGCCCAGATGTTTTGGACCTACAATCCTGACTGTTGAACATGCTGGCTGGGGTTGATCGGAGTTAGTCCAAAACATTTGGAGGGTACCAAGTTGCCCAACTTGCACTACAGCCTGCTTCATCGGAGTCATTAAGTGGCCTAGAAATGTATTTGCGTTTACTTCATGCATCTATAGTAGACCATAGCCTACCAAAGCTGCTAATATAATGACCCGGTTCACACATAACAGTGACAAATCATGCGTTCATTAACCCACAATTTGCCACGGTATGTGCCACAGCCATTTTGATTATTCAACCCCCAACCGGGGGTCAATACGTGACATCCAAACCTGGACACTGTTGGTTAATTATGGGTAAAACAACCCATACTTAACCTAATTTGTAGTTGGGTTACCTGTGGGTTGTTTAACCCATGATTAACCTATAGTGTCCAGGTACAGACGTCACATAGCACCTCCTATCGGGGGTTGAATATTCCAAAAGGCTGCAGAACGCTGTTACATGCGAACAGCCCCAATAAATGTTTTTTCATTTATAATGCAATGCTTTTAACACAGCTGAAGTTGACCCTGATAGGTTCAAATTTCAAACATCTGGCCCAGTATATTTTATTTTATCTTCAGCCAGGATTGCAATGCAGTCATAATTTTCACCTTGTTCTGGAGCAGAAGGGGTCTCTGACAATGATAGACTTTAAATCTCACATTGACAATGGCAAAATAAATCTAACTGCAATTTCAATACAACTATCATTTTATAGAATGTGGGGCTGCTTTCACCAGCAAACTTGAAGGAATGTTTAAAGACATGGAGCTTTCTAAAGACATCATGATACAATTTAAGCAGGTATGGGTACACAATCTGCCATCTTTACTTTTTGGGTGTACTATGGCTTTAGGGTGATCCTATAATTAGCTGCAATTTATTATTATTATTATTATTATTATTATTATTTTATTGCATTTTGGCAAAAAGAAGTCCTAGTACCTAATTATATCTGAGGGGAACTTTGCCAGTACATATCTTCCATTCTGTGTGCCAAATTTTATACCCTTTACGGTGCAATCCTATGCATGTTGAGACAGCAAAAAAATCCTACAAGTCCCAGCATGCCCCAGCCAGTATAGCTGGCTGAAGGGATTCTGGGAGTTGCATTACTTTTTTCTGACTAATCATGCATAGGATTGCACCCTTAATGTTTTTTGTAGAGCTAGTGTGGTTTAGTGGATAAAGGAATTAGGCTGGCGAGATCTAGATTTGAATGTCTGCTCTGTCGTCGTGAAACTCACTGGATGATCTTGGCTAGTTACCATATCTCAGCTAGCCTCAGGGTGGTTGTGAGGATAAAATGGGGGGAAATACAATTTTTCCCAGCCTGAGCTCTTTGGAGGAAAGGCAGGATACGATGTGAGTATCCTTTTCGGGGGTGGGTAGCTAATAAATAATATTTGTAACTTGATAGTAGTTCTGTATGGTCATTCTCTCTTGTTTTTCATTCTGCCTATAGTACATGCAAAATCAGAATGTACCTGGTAACATTGAATTGACAGTGAATATCTTGACTATGGGCTATTGGCCTACCTATGTGCCTATGGAGGTCCACCTGCCGTCAGAGGTAAGATAGTTGTCAGATTCAGAAAAAGGTAATAAATGTTGGTTAAAATTAAAAACTTAATGTACCTAATAATTGGAATACTGATGGTGATTGTCAAGAAACATCTGAGATGGTATCAGTCTTTTGGATAGATATAGATATGTCTTAAGTTAAATGGGTTAGGTGAGTAATTTGGATGTGAGCCTCCCCCTCTAGTAATAAAAATAATGTTTCTTGAAATGCAGAAGACTGAAACACAGAATGATATGAGAAGGATCGGTTTCCTTTCCTTCTCATTTTTTGAAGCATATACAGGGACATTCTGGGATAGAGGTGAATTTAATAACTGTACTTCAAGACACTAATAGCATGGTTAAGACCTACTCAGATGAAACTATCAGTCCTGAATTAAAGATGACAAGTCTAATCTTCGTAAACCTTTTATAAAATGTGAGTGTTAAAATGACTTGGATAATCAAGCTTCAAGATATTTAAATACAATATTGATGCAGCTTTTGCCCCCCAAAAATTAAAACAAAGTAGAGAAGGAACATAAAGTGGTGGTTGATATATTTTTTTAATCTTTAAAGTGAAGCTCATATTTCTGTTATCTTTAGATGGTAAAACTGCAGGAAATATTTAAGACGTTTTATCTAGGAAAACACAGTGGCAGGAAACTTCAGTGGCAATCAACATTAGGGCACTGTGTACTCAAAGCAGAATTTAAAGAGGTAATGTTTGCTTTCTGATATTTTTTGATTAACTGTTTATCACATGTAGAAGCCATTTTGTAGACTTGAAATGTAGCAGGGCTTTTTAAGTAGTCATTCCCATTTGAAAATGCTTTGTGGGCTCTAGGTTCTGTTCAGCTTCCTTGATGTTTCCTAGCTTTTTATTTCATTTTGTTTCTTGGCCAGTTCTGCCACTGACAATTCTATACTATGATTTGGATGATGCATCCTTTTGCTAATACCCACAAGAACGTCTTTCCATTTTCCACTAAAATCAGGACACTTCAAATATAAATTAGAACCATTTGTACTGGCTAATTTAGATATATATGCAAAAATTGGTTCTTTTGGAGTGGGAAGGAGGGGCTGTGAGTATGGCTTTGTTAAGGAAGCTTTACACTGGTTGGTGCTATTTTCCAGGAACTCTCAGCCTCGATTAAGATTACATGGCCCCGGAAGCATGTTGTGCATATGCACCGAAAAACATATTTATTTATTTATTGGTTTGTTTGTTTGTTTATTTATTAATCGCCCATCTGGCCGGCAAACCGGCCACTCTGGGCGATGTACAACATGATAAAATATAAAATACATTTAAAACAGTATAAAATTTTAAAATCTTAACCCACCCCATATTCCCGCCTGAATAGCCATGTTTTTAGTGAGCGGCGGAAGCTCAGCAGAGAGGGGGCATGGCGGAGGTCACTAGGAAGAGAGTTCCACAGTATGGGGGCTGCCACAGAAAAGGCCCTCTTCCTCGTCCCCACCAGTCTAGCTGCTCTGGCTGAAGGGACAAGGAGAAGGCCGTCTGTGGCAGATCTTGTTGAGCGGCTTACTTGGTGTTGCTGGAGACGCTCCTTGAGATAAACTGGACCGGAGCCGTATAGGGTTTTAAAGGTCAACACCTTGAATTCGGCTCGGCAAGCAACTGGTAGCCAGTGCAGCTCCTTGAGCACTGGAGTGATGTGATCCCGCCGGCGGCTGCCTTTAACCAGGCGAGCCGCCGCATTCTGTACCAGCTGTAGCTTCCGAACCGTCTTCCAGGGTAACCCCACATAAAGCGCATTACAGTAGTCTAGGCGACTACTATATAGTATAGTATGTAGCAGTGATGGCGAACCTTTTTGAGCCCGAGTGCCCAAACTGCAACACAAAACCAACTTATTTATTTCAAAGTGCCAACACTGCAATTAAACCTGAATACCGAGGTTTTAGTTTTAGAAAAACAACTCATACAGTTGTCCGAACTAATTAACATCTTTTGTCTTAAAAGAAAAACACAATAACAGAGTTTTCAATGATACAAACAGGTTTTTTTGTTGAAAAAAAAATCAACTCAAAAAATTATTATAGTACACATAGTCTGAAGGGAATTTATACAAACTTTTTAAATAATTAGGCACATGTATTTTTGGATAAGGGATTCTCAACTTGTAATATGATTATATGCCAGACTGAAATTGTATGGGACAAGCTTTACTCCGGGTCCTTTCCCTGCTTCTACAGGTGTCAGATTAGTAAAAGTAAAAGTCAGCCTGTACTAGGATGAGCAAGATAAACAAGAAAACTAAACGTGCTTAACACATTTTAAACACTTTATGTCTTGGACTGCAAACACTGCATTAGGTAAAAGTTTGCATTGGGCATGCTTTTGCACAATTAATGTGATTTTTGCTATTGCATGCATGCTGATAATTTGTCAAACCTTGGCTCATACTCCGTTAGTTTGAGAGCAACACATGCAGCACTCGGGTCAACTGTTAGGACTTTACATCCAAGCCATGCTCTGTGCATCATTCTTCAAAATCTTTTAAATGTGATAACAATGTAGAAAAGAATTCTGTAACAGGAATTCTAGAATAAAATCATTCTGTTCCACACTGTGAGAAAGAACAAGATGATTAGTGTTTTGCAGAAGGGGACAGTCTTTTCGTGATCTGGTGACCAATGGCTCGAGTGCCCACAGAGAGGGCCCTGCATGCCAGCTGTGGCACCCGTGCCATAGGTTCGCCATCACTGGTATATAGTATAGTATAGGTATATAATAGATCTGCTTTGCTGCAGATCTAGTGTTTATCCATGGTTAGTTCTAACCATGGTTGCCCTAATCCTAGTTTATATCCCAGATGTACTAAGAGCAAGGTTTAGCTTGCTAAGCCCTGCCCCCAGAGGAACTGTAGGGAGACAGCAGCAAGACCTGCCTATCATCTTGCAAGCAGATAAGCTGAAAAGTCGAGGAAATTGCCTTAACCGGGGTTTGCACAGTACAGATGTAATTCTTAACCATGGTTAACAGAAACCCACTGCATGTTCTCAACCAGGTTTGTAGCCAAACCTAAACCCTGGTTTAAGTGTTTCAGATACAACTCTTAACTGGTTAAAGAAGACAAAACATGATTAAGTACTTAGGCCTGAGAACTTTGCTATAAAGAAAACATGGCTATTATATGGATACTATTTCTCCCTCGCCCCTTTTTTTAAATACTATTTCTGCTCTCAGAGCAATTTACATATAATCAGTTAAACATTCTGTTTCCCTTTGTTCCTAATGACATAGAAGTGTCATTAAAAATTATTATTCTTTTCAGAGGCAACACAGTAATGTTTGATTTTTATTTTTTTTCTTCCTGACAGGGCAAAAAAGAGCTGCAAGTCTCTTTGTTCCAGACTCTAGTGCTCCTTATGTTTAATGAAGGCGAAGAATTCAGTTTAGAGGAGATAAAGCAAGCTACTGGAATAGGTCAGTATTAAATGCTGCTTGTGGCTTCCGAGTACTAGCAGCTAAAATACTAAACCGTTTCCCCTCTGTTGCAGAGGATGGAGAGCTACGGCGAACCCTCCAGTCACTAGCCTGTGGCAAGGCAAGAGTGCTAACAAAAAGCCCCAAAGGCAAAGATGTGGAAGATGGGGACAAATTTACTTGCAATGATGACTTCAGACATAAGCTTTTCAGGATAAAAATCAATCAGATCCAGATGAAAGAAACGGTATCTGTTTTTCTTTCAGATTATGGTCATACATTTTCTGGGGGGCCTTGGTGCCTGGGCGGTGCCTAAATCAGCCAGAGGCAATACAGTGGCAACCATATTGGCTTCAGTTTTCCATTATTCAGCTTGAGTCATCTAGAGCCATTTGATATGCCCAGGAGTAGGGGGCAGGGCTTACACAAACCTTCTGAGTTTGGACAGCAAGAAATTGGGACTTTTGAGTCATTACTAGAAATGTTACAAACACACTACATTGTACGTTAAATTACATTTTTTGCCCTAGCTTGTTAGCTTAATATATATCTACATTGCATGCTTCTTGGTTGAGGTATTCATGACTAGGAGTCACTTGCTGGTTGGCTTTATTTGCCATAGCTTATTGTTTTAATATCCTGTTTCGCTTCCATTTTCTTCCTGTTCCAAAGCACCCTTACAGAATACGATCTGGAAATAAAAATCATGTTTTGTCTCAAATGCTTAGGTCAGAATTTATTCTGATGCCAGGTTTTGAATTGTTGCTGGTGTTACAAAATCTGTATTTTTTGCACTGACCCTAAAAGTACTTGATGGCCCTGTTCACACATAATGGCAGCAAATCATGGGTTAATTAACCCATGATTTGCTGCAGTGCATGTCACCACCAATTTGAATATGCAACCTCCGATTGGGTAGTAGTAGTAAAGTTTATTTTGTGTAACCAAAGCCATTACAAAAAACAATAAAATCAGATAAAATACCTTAAATAGATAAAAGAAACATTTGACCAACATTCCAGCAAATAGAACTATTCATCTAAAACATTTGGTTTATCATCACTACCAATCTTCTTTCTCAAAACTGACGCTCTAAAAGCAAAACAGGCCACCTTTTCAGAGATATAAGGAGAACTATCCCCTAATTAAAAAATTAATCAGATACCCAGCAGATCTATTGGATGAAAGATCTAGGTCTATAAATAGGGCTGCTCTTAAGGGCTCGTAAATTGGGCAATCAAGTAGGTAGTGAGGCAGGACTTCAAGCACATTGGATCCACCTGGGCAGACTCTTCAAGAGGGATCCGACGATAACGTCCTTCAAGTATGGCAGAGTTCATTGTCTGACATCGTAAGGCTGTAAATGCCCTCCTCCATTTAAAGTTTGCAATACTGGATACATAATGTGGAAGAGAAGTTTGAATAGGCAATTTAGCATACCAGGGGGCACATTTCAACAGGCAGACAGAAGCACAGTTATCTCGAAAATCATGTTTTAAAATATGAGATTTCAGGTAATGTGCTGCCATTTCAAAACTTAAGGAGTTCAAGAGGTCCAAAGAAAGTCCATACATATCAATCCTTTGTAGGATTTCTTGATTCCAAGATGGAGCCGTTCTGTTATTAAGGTTCAACATTTCTCTAAAAGCAGATAATACTAAGGAAGATCCCCTCCCTTTTTTGCAATTTCACCCAATATCTGATGGCAGAAATACGTACCCTGGTCTTCTCTGTACAAAGACTGGTTTCCAAGCAGAGAATAGAGGTCTCAGTTACCTCTGATTGGAGATTATTCTGTGAGAACTAATCATAGGTTAACTGAGTTGTTTAACCCACAATTAATCCATAGTGTCAGGTTTTGCACGTCACAGGATAACCTCTGATCAGGCTGATCGGAGGTTGCGTATTCAAAATGGCGGTGGCACACGACCATGGCAACTTGTGGGTTAATTAACCATTGATTTGCTGCTGTTACATGTGAACCGGATCAAGGTGTCTTTATTCTATGTAATCCATTAGTTGAAAAACAAAACCTATAAAAACAATCTTTAGAGCAACCAGTAAGCAGCATTAGACTAATGAACCACAAAAAGCAGTCAGCAAATAAAAAGAATGTAACATCCTATTAAAAGACCTGGATAAAGTGTGGCGTAGTGGTGAGAGTGTTGGACTGGGACTCGGGAGATCCGGGTTCTAGTCCCCGCTCAGCCATGAAACTCACTGGGTGACTTTGGGCCAGTCACTGCCTCTGTCTCAGCCTAACCTACCTCACAGGGTTGTTGTGAGGATAAAACTGGAGAGGAGGAGGATTATGTAAGCCGCCTTGGGTTCCTTGCAGGAAAAAAGGCGGGGTATAAATAAATAAATAAAGTAAAACTATCTTCATCTGGTACTTTATTCATCTGGTAGGTTAGGCTGAGAGGCAGTGACTGGCCCAAAGTCACCCAGTGAGTTTCATGGCCGAGCGGGGACTAGAACCCGGATCTCCCGAGTCCCAGTCCAACACTCTCACCACTACGCCACACTGGCTCTCACACTGGTTCTACTTAGTCTTGGGGAGGGCATTCTAGAGCCAGGATGCCACTACTGAGAGTGCTCAATCCTCAGTCACTGCCTGCTTAACCTTGGCAGGTGCGGGCACCAAAAGTGGGCCCTCTCCAGTTGACCTTGATGAACAGGCAAGGTTTGTATGGAAGCAGGCATCTCAAGATACAGGTCAAAGACTTGAAGCAGCATAATTGTCTCTGAACAAATGCAGAATACTTTCCCACTCATTATACAGTGATCGCAAGCAGGTGACTCTCATATCTGGGTTTAGGGAGCACGGGTTTTCTCATCAGAGAAAACCGTGCCTCAGTAAATCTTGAACACCAACACTATTTCTCACACACACAACCCAAATGAACTATTGGTTGAAATTAATCCATTCACTTTTAGATGACCAGGTTTGGTTTATTTTGTTTCCTAATGTGTGTTTTCCCAAACTTATTGCTCCTGCAGGTAGAGGAACAAGCAAGCACTACAGAGAGGGTCTTTCAGGATCGGCAATACCAAATCGATGCTGCAATTGTGAGAATCATGAAAATGCGCAAAACGCTTAGCCACAATTTGCTTGTGTCTGAAGTGTACAACCAGCTGAAGTTCCCAGTAAAGGTAGAGTACAATTGTTCTTACTTTATCTATAAGCAATATATTATTCCTACAAATCTGCTTGTTATGGCACTTTCTCAAAAACAAAACCATTTTTCACTTGAATGTCTGACATGGCAAAACCTGAAAAGATTTAATGAACCAATGATAAAAACTGTCCATAAGGGTAAATTAGTGGGATAGTGCCTTTTCAGTAGTACTGGGTATAAGTTTTCCCAGAAACAGTGGGCTGAAACATCTACCTCTGTGCTTAACGGGGTCAGAGGTTGCCCTCCTACATAGGAAGCTTTTGTAGACATGGTGACTGCCTGTCCAAGTCACCTGTGCTGTGAATAGAAAGGGGTCTAGAATCTGACCTTTTCCATATGCAAATCTTTGCACGCACCCAAAGGAATCGGGTCAAAACAATACATTGATGTATTATGTAAACACTGAACAATCATCATTATTTTAATGGAAAAATACGCAAACAATGTTGCTGACTTTCTGAATTGCTTTACAGCCCGCTGACCTTAAGAAGAGAATAGAATCATTAATTGACAGAGACTACATGGAAAGAGACAAAGAGAACCCCAACCAGTACAACTACATTGCATAAACACACGATGGGCCTTTTTTTTCTCTCTGCACACTTGATGTTCTACTTGGTTGCTGGTGGATAAACGAGCCTATTGCTCCCATTAAATTAACCTTTTTCTACTACCAATGACTGAAATGAAAGCAACATATGGGGGGCGGGGGGCATATAGTAGAGTGGACTTTTTCAGTGGCTTTAACATGCCCATTTAAAGAGTAGTATTTACATTTTTAAGAAGAATGCTGTTGAACTCTTTGCATGATATTCGGTATGATGTGCAGAAAACTGTAAGGAAGTATCTGGTCTTTGTGATTCCATTGGTCCCCTGGGTCTAAAGGGAAGCCTCTGTTTAGCATACAGCTATTGTCCCTTTTTCCATCTCAAAAAACAACGAAAGGGTAAAATGTAACCACCTTATTTTAAAAAAATAGCCTTTAAAAAATGCTTAAACTGCATGCAAATATCTAATTACTATTCAGAATGATTAGATTTGTTTGTCAAACAGCAATGCCTGTATGGATTTGGCTATCCCTCAAAATAACAAACGTCAGCCTCATGTTCTCCCAAGTATACTAACTGTTCTGCAGCTGTCAGAAAGGAAATATTCACCCCTGGAAATGGACTTGTGTGGTTGAGGAAGCATATCTTGTTCATTATCAGCCACCTAAATTGCTTGGATTTGTGCTGCAAAGGCTACCATGAAAGCTTAGGGGTTTAGACTCCTGGTACTCCCTTCATCCTCAAATGTAAGTACTTTTAAAAATAAAAAAACATTATTGATGTAAAAACTGCCTTTCAGATGAGGGCTACCTCCCCGCTTCTTACTTTTCATGATTCTTAGGGAAAGGATATTCTACCTCTGCTTGAATACAGAAGTGAATAATACCTCAGTTGTTGGTTTGGGACTTTTTTCCCTTCCCCACACAAAAACACTACAAGAACTTAAATTAGGGGTTTTATTTTTATTTTTTTCCTTCTGCAGACTCCTGTGTGGCTTTATGTTATTATGCCAGGCACAGAATGGCTCTTCATGGAGAAAACACCCTTGCTTGGCAATAGCATTGCTTTAAGATAGGGGTGTGCAACCTGTGGCCCTCCAAATGTGGTTGGATGCCAGTTCCCATCAGCCACAGCCAGCATGGCTAGTGGCTGGGGATGGTGGGAGTTTAGTCCAACAACTTCTGGAGAGCCACAAGTTGCCCACCCCTGCTTAAAGGGCCATTCCTTGAGCCAATCTGCCAGGCCCTCCTTAACATACGCTAACCAGGTGTTGCTACAAAGAATCTTGAAAGATGGCCCTCTCCAAGCATACACAATCCTAAGAAAATACCAGGGAAGTGTAAAAGGCAACTAAATACTACTTCCAAAATACTGCAGCCTTTTGCCAATTTGGGAGCAACTTTTTTTCCCCTTTTTACACCCCTAAGTAGACTGAGCCAGCCTTAGCGTAGCTGTTGTTGTTTTTTTTTATCATCTAGTTTAGTGTAGAGAAGGCCCTGTATTGTATATTATGTTGTGTGCATTATGTCGGAGGACCTCCTTTTCTGAATGTCACTTTCAAAATGGTACGTGTTCTCGACTTTTGTCTTCAGACTTCTATCAGGGCTCCTGTTCAACAGAAGCTGAGGGATTTTATCAGTGCATGAAGCAACGCTGTTAACTATTGCCCGTCAGAGCTGACCTTCCCTGGCTCTAGCAAGAAAAAGTTGTGATGGTTTACCTTCAGACTTTTAGTCTCTTCCCCCATACAGACACACCTCATGGAAACTTTGAGTCTTTCCTGACCTGCTTATCTAGAACAGGGGGGCGATATTTCCAGCACATGAACCTGCCCTTGCAGGACACTGAGTAAACTTGCTTGTACAGCTCTGTGTGTGGGAATGGCTGGGGAGACAGTAGCTAAGAATTCATCACAGGAGGTGTTTTTTTAAAAAATCTATTTTTACCAGTGGCATCTCTTTTCCCATGTATGTGATAGTTCTAAGAATTTTTTTCCCCCTGAATGAACTTTATTTTAAGAGAACAAAAGATAATTGTGTATAGAGAAGCAGCTTGAAAGAAAATGTTCAGAATGGGGGAGGGATGGAAGCAAAGGACGTTGTGCCATTTGGTGTGTTTGGAGCAGTGAAATGAGGCTTATGATGTAAACGTTTTTAGCGGGGCTGGAGGAGTGATACCTTCAAAGATGGAATTCAGTTAGAACAGAACCACAATACTTGGAGTGAGATGTCTTTTGATCCTGTAACTATGGTAAATTCACAGGCATCTCAGATTTTGAAATGTGCTGGCAATTTGGATCATTCCATCCAATTATCACATTTTTGCGCAATCTTTCCCTCAGGCAGTGCATTAATTACATGGCTAAGAACTGTAACAGCCTGCTCATGTTAGTTATGGAGAAAACAAACAGCTATGTCCTCATTCTCTAATATTTCCCAGGGAGCATCACTAAATCACTCTCCCTTTCTGCCCCTGATTGGTGTTGAGCTATGGCAAAAACTACTTTCTAGCCATATTGTCCAGCAACTTCTTTTTGCTGGGATCATGTGCCTGCTTTATTGAGCCATAAAGATATTTATAATAGATATAGATATATATATAAATACATTTTTTTTGTTTTTGCAGTGGGCTTAGACTGTAACCCACACAGCTTATCTGGCCATACATTTTTAAATCTTTCCTCTTGTTGCATGCAGTTTATAGCGGCCTCGTTTATAAGAAATTGCCATTTATTCTGATAAATGTTTTAGTTTGGGGGTTTTGTTTTTGTTTAAAAAAAAAACTTTATACCCAACAAAATTGGTTGTTTTTTTTTTCTTGGCTGGTTTAAATAAATTTAAGGAAGTGACCATTTTGTTTCAAAACTAATGGCAAACGTGTTGTAAAAATTATTCTGTTCTATAGCTTACACAAAGGTGCCAAAGTACATATAGTTAATTAAAAAGAAAAGTAGAAACTTGTTAAGTTTACTTTAGCTGTGGTTTTACCTTTTTGATCTTTCAGATGCTCATTTTATGTGTTTGCGCGTGCGCGCGTTTCCGTGTGTATCCGTGTGTCCTGGTCTCTTAACTTCTCCAAAGCATACCATCTGTCCTAACGCTTTCTCTTTAAAACAAAATGTTTTTGTGCATTTGAAAATACCACTTTTATTTTTAGTGTGTTCATATAATAGGAAGAGCATCTCCTTTTTTCAAAAATGTTTAAAGTTCTAAGAGTACAGCAGCATTCAAAAATGTAATATACTTTTTGTATAAAGACATTCTTCAGAAGAGTACCATTGGAGTATGGGGAGGGGAGGGGGCAGACAACCGTGGGAGGGGGAAATAACCCTGTTCCTTTTAAGAAGCCTCTTCAGTAGGCTGTTTAGAATATGAGGTTGTGCTTGTTCACTGCGTAGAAATGTTCTACTTACACCGGTCTGCAAATGGGGCATGTCAGCATTGCATCCTTCAGTTAAAAAAAAAATGTTTCATAAGAAGTCAGTGGATGGGTACAGAGTCTCTTCTTTGGTAAATAATGTAAATATATGTCCTTTAAAAAGAGTGAGTCTGTTATCTAGGTATTTTGTGTCATTTAATAAATAATAAACAGTTTTGTGTTGCTAAACTCTTCATTTTATCATGCGTGGTGTGGAATGTGTTCCGTGTACATTTGGTTGTGTGGAATGTGTCATTTCCTTCTTAACCGCGGTTAAATGGGTGGAGTTCTGTAGTCCCCAAAAAGTCATATTTGGGTTGGTTCAGGTGTAACACCAAATCGGGAGTCCAGCATTATGTGTGCAAGCTTTGGGTTTAGCATGCCCTGCTGTCCTTGTTCCTTCTCACCTTTCCTCGTTCTATCCAAGCTACCAAACTGCTTTGCACTTGTCCACCAAACCAGAATTGCAAGCTACAATTTGATCTTGCTGTACAATTCTGATTTGGAGCGCAAACCCAAAGAAGAGTGAGAGGGAGGCTGGCAAAGACATTGGGGTCTGCTCCTGCTCAAGAGCTCCCAAGTTGCAGTCAGACCCGAACACAGAGCGTCAGGGTAATGAGCACAGCTGGGTGCAGTGCTTTTCCTAGTCAGTGGAATCACCCTTCAGTTTTATGACACTTTAGGGCTGCTTGCACAACAAAAACATAACCCTAAAACAGACCATGGGTTATGTGAAGGTTGTTTAACCCATGCTCACCGGGTTTGCATGGCACAACAACCCCCAAGGCGGGGAGGGGTGTCTATATTTAAATTGGTGGCCGTGCAAGCCCGACAGCCTCACCGTGGGCTGTTGTGTCATGCGAACTGCCCTAAAGTGTTGTAAAACTGAAGGGTAATTCCACAGCTAATATAAGCACTGTGCCTGGCTGTGCTTATCACCCGGATGCTCTATTCCGGCGGGTGGCTCTTCAGCAGCTTGCTCTGAGAACAAAAGGAGGCTTTTGAACAGCCCAGGCTGTAAATGTAAATGAGGGGGGAAACATCTGGCAAAGCTGATTTCTGAAGGCTGAAGATCCAATAAAACAGCCTTTAAGATAAGTTTCTTGCTATCATACTCTGTGGTTCTAAAATAACAGGAGTGAACTGCCTTCCCTCCCTATATCTCTCGGACGACCACAATAGCTGCTATTTGTGGCTGGCTCTCCCATTTTTCTCCCTAGGAACATCTGCAGGACGAAGTCAATGTGGGCGAAGCAAATGATGTAGAGTCTCACCTCAGCACCATTGCCCACCAGTGCTGAATTTAGGCATAGAACAGAGGTGGGGTTCTGTGTTCAACTCCCCAAAATCCCACAGCTGCTTATGCAAGTGCATTCCCTGGGAAAAACTGACATCGCTTGTCTCCTACCCACTCAAATCAGCCTACCACTGTGGGAGGACAACTTGCTGTTGGACTAGCAGGATCATCATGCTATTAGCTATGGAGGGGACTGGGTTCTTCCTCTGATTAACGTATTGTTGCTTGCATGCATGAACATGCACCACAAGGATGGCTACATTCAGATAGCTTTTCTCCGGGTTGTGGGGTGGCAAAAATGAGCAGAAACCAAGAGCAGCAGCCCTTTTGTGACTCAACCAGCTTTAAGTATTGAGGTCACAGAGCTGAGCAAAGCCCAGCAGCTCAGTTAAAACCAGAAGTGAATAGCAATGCTGGCCTGGCCTTCTAAGAGGATCACATCGACTTGAAAGCTCCAGTCTGGGACTTCACTTTCATTAACAGCAGACAGATTTTGGAATAATATTTAATTGCTCGTTCTAGAAAGGAATAAAAGTTATTGCAGCCAGCAAGAGCTTGCTCACCTGTGGTCTGGTCCTGTTAACAGTGCAACAGCTGCGACACATTTTGACATGAGATGGTTCCCCTGAACAGAATAAGTTGCATCTAGTCCTTTTCGGGGGGGGGGGGGAGTTGTGTTCTTTCAAGGGTTTGCTCTTGTGATATTTATTACTACATATTTGCCTTTCTGCAGCGTGTACTCAAAAGCAAGCTTTCACAATGGATAAAGATAAAGCCACAGTATCGTAACTATAACAAAACCATTTTAAATAACAAATTGCAGCTGTAGAAACACCATAAAAGAGACAATATTTCATTAAACGAATGCTGAAATAAGACACTTGCTGGGTTTCTATGATGGCACCAGGCACAACTCCCTGGAGAGAATGTTTCACAGTCTGGGTGCCACAACTCAAAAGGCCCTCTCTCGTGTCCATTGTAACAGTCCCAGTAATGTAACAGTCCTCGGGCAAGTTCCATAGATTTACTGCTCCCAGACCATTTAGGGCTTTAAAGCCCATAAACCAAACTGGGGACCAATGCAGCTGATCAAAAATCAGAGTAATCTGGTCTGACCTGCTGGCCCCAACCAAAATTCTAGTAGCTGCATTCCGGACCAATTGAGGTTTCCAGACTCTTCTGGAATAGAGAGCCAGTGTGGCATAGTGGTTAGAGTGTTGGACTGGGACTCGGGAAATCTGGGTTCAAATCCCCGCTCGGCCATGGAACTCACTGGGTGACTTTGGGCCAGTCACTGACTCTCAGCCTAACCTACCTCACAGGGTTGTTGTGAGGGTAAAATGGAGAGGAGGAGGATTATGTAAGCCGCCTTGGGTTCCTTGCAGGAAAAAAGGCGGGGTATAAATGTAATAAATAAATAAATAAATATTCAAGGGCAGCTCTATGTAAAGGGCAATGCAGTAGTCCAACCCTGGAGGTGACAAAAGTGAGTGACTGAGGCTAGATCTTACCTTTCTAGGTGAAGGCACAGCTGACTTAGCAGATGAAATTGGTTACAAGGACTTCTGTCCACCACGCCACCTGAGTACCCTGGGGAAGTGGTAAATCCAGGACTATTGTCAAGCTATGCCACTGCTGTTTCAGTGGAAGTGGGGGGTGCAACACCATTGAGTCATGAGCATATGAAACTGCCTGGCCCTTAAGATCATCTACAGAGGCCCTGCTCTGTGTCCCTCTACCATCAGGATGGCAGGTGGCCAAAAATGACTGGGGTTTTTCTGTAGTAACACCAAGCAAATGGAAATTTGGGTAGGCAACCAAGACCTACTCCAGGTTTGGATTATGAGGTGCTGTATTTTGTAATGTATTTTTAAAAAACAAAAAACCGCTGTTTTTCTTCTGCTTTAAACTACTGTAATTAGTTGAAATTTGATCATTTCTGATCTTGTAGTGTTTTTAATTTTGCTCTAAAAGTGTGTCTTATATAGAAAAGCTGGTGAAAAATGTAAATAAATAAAATCTGCAGCTTTAAAAATCATTAGCTGCTGGATGAAGGGGAGAAAGTGTGTGGTTGAGTGGGAGAGAGAGAATATATGAATTGATGGTGGATGGATGAATGAAGGGGAGAGAGAGAAGGCTGTTCCCATCCATTTTTTACTTTGGCACTGCTGATGGCATGTGGTCCCTGACCACTATCTCCCCAGAAAATGTGGCCCTTGAATCCGAAAAGGTTGTCCACTCATGCCCTAGTGCAAATTTGATGGGTCTAAAAATAAGCTCCGGCAGTCAATTAACATTTTAATCTACAAAATATATTTCGTGGTGGAATAATGTGTTTTCCAGGGAGGTAGCTGAAAAGTAAGTCAGCAACTTTTCTAAGAAGCTTTCGTGAGAGCTGCAGGCCAGTCAGAGTGGCCCTATTACTGGCTCTGAGCCTGCATCTTGCGTGCACACACGCATTCAGGCATTGAATACTGCTGGTGAAGAGAAAATCAGAGGCATGTGACTGGCCAGCTATTGCCGAGTGGGCTGCATCAGTCAATTTTTTGCACAGTAGTTACTGAAATGATTCATTGTAGTGTATCTGGGCAATGAGGATTTCAGCAGCAGCAGTACCGTTAAAGGATAGTTATTATTTTACTAGTCCCAAGTGCTACCAATTATACCCTACAGGGATAATTCCTATTTTAGCAATGCATTCTGAGTAGGATTGTTCAGAAATAAATATAGTTCAATGGGATGTAGAACTAAGTGTGCTCAGGACTGCAGCCTCCCACATGTGGGAATAAGTCCAAATTAATTTCTTTGCACTGACTTCTGAGTAAACATGCATAGAACTGAACTTATTTTCTTTATCAGGCAGGTATTATCACCCAGGTGGTGGGATATATCGTTCTTCCAAAAGAGGGGGGAGGTGAAAGAACTGGGAGTCTGTCCCCCTCCCCCCCCCCATCTTCCATGTGCAAAATAGGAATGATACTGACCTACCATACAGGGTTCCACTACAGATGACAAGAAAACATATGTGAAGCAGTTTGAACACCATAAAGCAGGGTTGGGGTGCCCGTGGTCTGCCAGATAATGTTGGACTACAACTCCCATCATCCCTGACCATTATCCATACTGGCTGGAGCTGACCGGAGAGGAACATCTGGAGGGCCACTGTTCCCCCACCTCTGCTTAAAAGCATTGCAGAAATGCTTTAAGGGCGCAATCCTATGCAAGTTTAGATAGAAAAAAGGATGCTTTTCCCCAGCATGCTAAAAAAAAGTTATAGGCCTTTTTTCTTTCTAAACTTGCATAGGATTGCGTCTTAAGTGACTTACATTTTGCCATGTTGTCTCCGTCTGCTTGGTCAAAATTAAACACACACACGTGTTTTCAGTTTTTATTGATTTTGTGTATGATGAATGAATGAATAGCTTTTGTATGCAGAGTCATCTATCCCTCTACTGATGAAATCAAGTTTCAGAGAATCTGTGAGTTGCTGGTTGCTTCATTATTTGGTTTCGCTCGCCTTCCTGCCTTGCGTGGCGTTGCCTTCATCTCTCCCTCTTTTGAGACGCAGAGAAAAGTGCCTCGCCCCACCAGCTCTCCTGCCAAACCTTGCATTTCAGAAAAGGAAAGAGAAAATCAAACAGATCTCTTCGTGTATGCGCGCACACGCCAGCACCTTCTCCTACCAGCTGAGAAGCCGCAACTCTGCCTGAATTGCCTGCGCCCCGTCCTCTCATGACAATCACCAGACTCCTTTATTTGCAATTATTACAAGGCTTCACGTGACTGGCCAAGGGGGCGCCTTAACTCAGCATTTTCTTTCGCCCGCGGCCCGATTTAATTGTTTGGTTGGCCGCCGCCGCCGCCTCAACCTTAACCGAGCCGCGTTTCAGACGGCCCACAAATGAACCTGGAGCGTGGGAAAGAGCGCAACCAAAACACGCGAGTAAGCCCCGTTGAACCCAACGGGACTGACTTCCGAGTAAACCATGCATAGGCTCAAGCTATTAGATTTGTTGGTTCCTTGCAATCTTTTCTAAAGCCGTGTGTTTCCTGTTAGGAAAGGTAGCTTGCTTGGGAGACGGGTCCGCCATTCAACTCAATGGGCCTTCCCAATAATGAAGCTTCTCCGTGTGTGTGCACATACCTATATGCATCTCTATAAAATATATGCATGAAATATAATGTTCTATCTCTCCCTCTGCTATATATGTATGTCTTGGTGCGTTTGTAAAGCATTGGGGAGGCAGGTGACTCCTAATTCGGTGAGGCTTCTTTTCCATTGCAGGTTTTATTTGGAGCTATACTCTGGTTTCTCTTCAGATCGTATAAATCTTTCGCCTTTTACTAAGGAGCTTCATGGGAGCTATCCATGGTGCTGAACTCCATCCCCAAAATAGGTTCACCACCATGGAGAACGTTGGATAGCTCCTACGAAGCTCAGAATAAAACCTGCAATGGAAAAGGAGCCCCACTGAAATAGGAGTCACCAGCCTCAACACACACATGTATACCTTGGGGGTGTATGTTCGTGTACACACGCGCACACACGCACGCACGCACACACACACATACAGGTATACTATATCTATATAGAGAGATAATTATTAATATTATGCCCATCTGTGTGCATGGTGCTGTACAGTGGACTAATCCTCGCCCAGAGGAGCATGCAATCAAAATTTAGCAGAGATAGATAGATAACAGTCTTGTTCTGTTCCTATCTCTATACATAAGGCTGGTCCTACCACTATATATAATGTTATTGTTGTTATTATTATTATTAAGCATTTATGTACCACCTTATCTGCTAAAAAGACATCAAGGTGGAGGAGTACAACAATTTAAAGAATAAAACTGTGAAACAATAAAGCAAGAACAGTAAAAACCACACATTTTAAAGTGGGACATTGAAAAGATGCATCTTAACATCCTTTCTAAAGGCCCAGAGAGTGCGGGCCAATTGAAGCTCTTGAGAGAGCGCATTCCACAGTTTGGAGGCAACACAGGAGAAACTTCTTTTCGCCTGTGGCCAATAAACAGGCCTGTGGCAGGTAGCAGTGCCCTCAAAAGGGCCTCTCCTGCAAATCGTAATGCCCAGGCAAGTTCAATGCAATACAGGAGGTCCCTTAGATCAGGAATGGGCTGAAAGGTAGATCTCCAGTCAGATGTTTGGGATTTCAACTCCCAGAAGCCCCTGTCAGTATGATCAATAGTCAGAAATGATGTGGGTTGAAGTTCAAAACATCTGGAGATCAACTTTCTGCCCACCCCTGCCTTAAACAGCCTGATCCTACAGGACTTAAAAGTTAAAGCCAGCACCTTGATTTTAACCAACACCTCTGCCATTAAGCTGAGTGAAGCAATCACCTCAGGCGGGGATTCTGGGAGGCGGAGGCAAAGTGTTGGAGGAGAAAGCTGTGTGCCATACAGCCTGTTGAAGCAAGATTCAAGGGCCAGTACAGTACACTGTTGTAAAAGGGATGGGTGCTATTTTGTTCTTCATGCTGGCTGGGGGATGCTGGGAGTTATAGGACTTTTTTCTGTCTAAACATGCATAGGATTGCACCTTTAGACAGAATTTTTTTTAGGGTGCAATCCTATGCATGTTTAGAGAGGAAAAACAGAGTGCAATCCTATGCATGTTTAGAGGAAAAAAGCTTGGGAAATTCTATGTACGTTTAGACAGGGGGAAAAGTCCTTTTCTCTGCACCCTACCGAATTTATTCTGCCCTAAATTTTCACAGACATCTGATGAAGTGGACAGTGTCCACGAAAGCTTTAGGCCTACTCTGAAGTAAGTCCTATTAAGTTCAACGAGGCTTACACTCCCACGTGAGCGTGTATTTCGGATTGCAGCCGAAGGTGCCCCGAAACTCCGGCTCACGTTCAGGACGGCAAACTCGCCCCGCTTCGCCCTCCCTCGCCCGTTGCCGGAGCCGTCCTGGCCCGTGAACCACAAAGTTTGCGGCGGGGCGAGAGCGGCGCCGGGATTGGCTGGCTGGTGCCGGGAGGCTCCTCCCTCTCCCCCCCTCCCCTGCCTCATATGACTGGTCTCGGCTGCCCGGCCTGCTGCGCCTGCCCGCGCGTTCTCGCCGTCCCTCTCCGGCCGTGGCTAGACCCGTCGCCTCGCCTCGCCGCCTGCGCTCCCGGCGCAAGTCAACATGAAGACGCGCTGCTCCGTCGCGGGCCGCCTCTCGCGCGCTCTCTGCCGCGGCCTTTTCCTCGCGGGCCTCCTGCTGCTCGACGGCTCCGGTGAGCGACGCTTCGGGCGGTTGGGGGTTCGGCGCGGGGGTGGGGGGGTGGGCTAGTTTCACTTTCTGCTTTTAACTTCAGGAGGGGGGGGGAGGGTTAGGAGGACACCCCCCAACAAAAAGTTGGGGAGAGAATGGGGCGTCTTCTCTTGAGGAGGGCTGGGGAGTGTTCATATTATTATTAATAATAGTGTTAATGATGATAATACTGTTTATGTTGATGATGATGATACTACTGTTTATATTAATAATATTGTTTATATTAATAATAATGATATTACTACAACGACTATTATTTCCTCATTATTATTGTATTATTGTATTATTATTTTTTCGTTATTTTATTATTACTTTTTCGTTTTGTTGTGGCTCATCTCTTAGATGCCTCTCTCAAAAACAAACCCGAAACATCAAGGCAACTCGCAACAACATTAAAAACTTGAAATACAAAAACTTGAAATGGCTAAAAAAATTATTGCTATCCTATATTTGTAGTAAGTAACTTACAAACTGTGTGCTGCAGGAGCAGAACTCCTCAGAGAACTAGATGTCAAAAACTAGTTTAAGGTGCAATCCTACACATGTTTAGATAGGAAAAAAAGGCCTGCAACTCCCAGCATGCCCCAACCATAACCGTTTTGAGTCACTACAAGTTTGTGTATGTTTTAATGTTGTTGCAAGTTGTGCAATACTACACAACTAAGGGCACAATACTATGCAAGTTTAGACAGAAAAAAGGCCTATAACTCCTAGTGTTCCCCAGCAGGCCAAAAAAAAACAAACCCTAGAACTCCCAGCCTGCCCCAGCCAGCCATGCTGTATCTCTGCAATATGGACTGCTCTGGCCTCGCCACACCCCTTTCCCATCAGCCTCCCCTGTAGCTGCTTGATTCTGCTCTTCTTTCTGCAGTGGGTCTGCTTGGAACATTCAACCACTCCCAAACCAGGGATGGAGTTGCCTGTCCTTAAAGGAGGACAGTGAAAATGTATATGTAGACATTTATTTTATTTCTATACCACCCCATAACTGAAGCTTTCTTGGTGGTTTACTATCTATAAACGTCACTTCCACCTCCTTGAAAGGTTTCATCAACGTTGCCTCCGGAAAATCCTGCAAATTACTTGGGAAGATAGGCGAACAAATGTCAGTGTACTGGAAGAAGCAAAGACTACTAGCATTGAAAAAATGATCCTTCAACGCCAACTTCAGTGGACCGGTCATGTAATGTTGTTCGAATGCCTGACTGCCGTCTCCCAAAGCAGTTACTTTACTCCCAACTCAAGGATGGAAAGCGGAATATCGGTGGTCAATATAAGAGGTTTAAAGATGTTCATAAGGCTAATCTAAAAAAATGCAATATAAACATCGAAAACTGGGAAGCTCTGGCCCATGAACGATCTAAATGGAGGTTGGCCTTTCACAAAGGTTCCATGGACTTTGAAGAAGCCCGAGTGCAAGGTGAAAGGGAGAAACGTGCTAAGCGAAAAGCACGTCAAATGAATCCTTTACAGGACCATCTTCTATCTGGTAACCTGTGTCCTCACTGTGGGAAGCTGTGTGGATCTAGAATTGGCCTCCACAGTCACTTACGGACCCATCGCTAGAGTCTACACAATCTTCTTTAGAATTTCCTCCTTTTATCCCGGAAGACAATCTTACTCGGTCACGAGTGATCGCCTGATGATGATGGTTTACAACAGTTTGTGTTAAATTCCAACTTGGGAAAACGGAGTTATTTATTTATTTCATTTTTATACCGCCCAATAGCCAAAGCTCTCTGGATGGTTTACAGCAATTAACAAGACAAGCCTGCCCGCAGGCTTACAATCTAATTCAGGGCTGAGGCCCATATGGTATCTGTGGTTCTACTTGAGCTGCAATAGGCCTTTTCATAAGGCATTTTCCCAGTTACTGAGACTGTGAATGGCTGAGTTTAACAGGTTAAAAGCATGGCAACTTGGATGATTGAGATGGACTAAGTGAGTGCTCCTCTCAAGAATGCTCTTAAATAAGTATCCAAAGAGGAGGGACATTACACTCACCTGTCTTATGCAGAGAGTGTAGAAAAAAGCTGTGTGTTTTTTAAAAAATTATTGTGTCATATGTGCAAATGTTCTTTAAGGTGCAATCCTAAGCATGTTTAGACAGGAAAAAGGGCCCTACAACTCCCAGCATGCTGGGAGTTGTAGGGTCTTTTTTTCCTGTCTAAAAATGCATAGGATTGTACCCTTAGACACTTTATCATGGGGTTAGGCAACCTGAGGCTCTCCAGATGTTTTGAACTACAACTTCCCTCAGCCAGCATGAACAGTTGCTGGGGATTATGGGAGATATGTGGAGGGCATGAAGTTTGTGGAGGCTGACATAGGCAGACAGTAGCATGGAGGGGTTGTAATTCAGTGGTAGAGCAAGCGTCTGCGTTGCATGCGTAAGAATTCTTGCCATTTCCAGTAAAAGTGCCTTGGGCTTGAGCTACCTCCAGAGTCATCCAGCCCATTACGAACTCAATTTAAGGCAGCTTCATGTTGGAGGTCAGTGTGGGAAAGGCAGGGATGAACATGTCTTGGGTGTTGCAGTAATGTTTGTCCGAGAGCTATTAAAATGTCACCTAGATCTCTGCAGAATCATAGAATCATAGAAAAGTAGAGTTGGAAGGGGCCTACAAGGCCATCGAGTCCAACCCCCTGCTCAATGCAGGAATCTAGGTCAAAGCATCTCTGACAGATGTCTGTCCAGCTGCACCTTGAATGCCTCCAGAGTGGGAGAGCCCACAACCTCCCTAGGTAGTTGATTCCATTGTCTTATTGCTCTGACAGTCAGGAAATTTTTCCTGATGTTTAGGTGGAATCTAGGTTCCTGTAACTTGAGCCCATTATTCCGTGTCCTGCAAACTGGGATGACCGAGAAGAGATCTTTGCCCTCCTCTGTGTGACATCCCTTCAAATACTGGAAGAGTGCGATCATATCTCCCCTCAGTCTCCTCTTCTGAAGGCTAAACATGCCCAGTTCTTTCAGTCTCTCCTCATAGGGCCTTGTTTCCAGTCCCTTTATCATCCTTGTTGCCCTCCTCTGAACCCTCTCCAGTTTGTCTATGTCCTTCTTAAAGTGAGGTGCCCAGAACTGGACGCAGTACTCAAGATGAGGCCTAACCAGTGCCGAGTAAAGGGGAATTATCACTTCCCGCGATTTGGAAGCTATACTTCTATTAATACAGCCCAAAATTAGAAGGGTTGGTTGACTGAAATAAAGTGGCTTCAAAAGAACCATTGTCCTCTGCAGTGTGCTCATGCAGTTGACAAAGCGAAGTTGTCAGAAGCTTTCCATGTCCCAAGAAGAAATGTGGAAACACTATTACAGTAATACCTTGGATTGCAAGTAACTTGGTTTGAGAGCGTTTTGCAAGACAAGCACATTTTTAAATATTTATTTATTTATTTATTTGACTTGATATACAAGCGATGTCTTGCAATACAAGTACTGTAGTATGGCTTAAATTAAAAATCTCTGTACAAATTTTTTGGGGCAAATTTTGTTTTGATATAAGAGTGTTTTGGATTACAAGCATGTTTCCGGAACGAATTATGCTCTCAATCCAAGGCATGACTGTACATTAGACTCATTCAGTACTGAACACATTTTTCCATGCTTACCAGTGTGTGACTCTTCTTGTGGTGGTTTCTCTTAAACAAAAGTAAAAGTTTCATGTAGTTTTAATGTTTTTTACTGTGTTTAATGTTCTTTTTCTTGCTTTAAATTATTGTACAATGCCTTGATAACTTTTTAGCAGATATGGCAGTATATAAATATTAAGAATATATTAAACATGACTAGAAGGTCAAATTTGTAGCTCGGAAAAACAAACATATACAAGTTTTGTTCCTGTGATGCGTCATGAACACGTGGTCCCTTTTTTTTTTTACCCCTAGACCACCAAAATATCTTATTAGCTTCTTTAAAAGAGCATGGAATGTAATTCTCCAACCCTAAAGTACAAAGATCTGGCATGCTTAATACAACTTCCAGCAACAGAAGTAGAAGGAATCTGCTAAAAATCGCTTGATGATTAACCTTGTAGTTTGAAACAATAAGAGTGGGTATTAGGCAAGAAAAACATATCTTCTCCAGAACGCATTTAGTACTAACAGGGCGAGCAGTTGGACTTAGGAGGGACATGCTTGTGAGCAGTTGGTTGTAAACAGATGCTTCTAGAACTGTTTCCTTCCACTCGAGCTACCTTTTAATGCTGAATAAACAGTGCCCTCTTTAAAACTCTGTGTGCTGCTTCAGTCCCTTGTTCTAATGTCACCTTGGCCACAAATTCGATACAGACCCTCAGGCAAATATCTATCCCTCCCTGCTCACCCCCCTTTGGTAACATGGGGTAATAGTGATTTGCATTAACTGTGTTGTAAGAATTGCTGAGAATGTATGAAATCCCTTGGGTTTATGATCTGCTAAGAATGTTTTTATTTAAAGTTGTCTTTTTTTATGTTGCATGTGACTTATTTTTAATCTGTAAGGTTGGACATATGAGCTGCCTTAAGCACCTAAGAAATATACTAAGTAGTATGCTCTGCTCAATGACTGGCAAGCGCCATTTGTACTAGGCTGGCCTATTCAGCAGAAATCAAAACAAGCTTTGTGCTCCCAGAATGCTAATGGTAATAATTAGAGGAAGTATGCTTATGTACTCCAGTTGCTGGGGAACATGGGTGGGAAGGTGCTGTTGCACTCATGTCCTGCTTGTGGGATCCCGTGGGCAACTGGCTGGCCACTGTGTGAACAGAATGCTGGACTAGATGGATCAGACCCTTCGTCTAATCTAGCATGGCTGTTCTTACGTTCTTATCTGGTACACTGTTAACTTGGTTTCAGTAGATGGCACAACTTGAAGTGATCAGCTTTAAGTTGAATAAGACTCTCGTTCTCCTATGCTGTCCTTGCTCTTCTCAGAAAAAT
Source organism: Shinisaurus crocodilurus (assembly GCA_021292165.1). NCBI lineage: Eukaryota > Metazoa > Chordata > Lepidosauria > Squamata > Shinisauridae > Shinisaurus > Shinisaurus crocodilurus. The sequence continues at coordinate 11,527,128 of CM037883.1, read as the reverse complement.
GAGAAATATAAATACCTGCATAATTCAAAATTCACTTAGGGCACAATCCTATGCAAGCTTAGACATGCTGGCTGGGGAATGCTGGGAGCTGTAGGACTTTTTTCTGTCTAAACCTGCACCCTTAAATGGTAAACCCTAGTAGTCTGTCTTTCTGTAGGGCAAAGCCTATAGCTGGCTTAATGTGTCCTATGGTCATCTATGGAGGTCCTCCTCCAACTGCCCCCTCATTCTGAAGCTTGGAGGGTGGCTGCTAGAGCGGGGGCCTTCTCTGTCATGGCCCTCCAGTTCTAGAAAGCTCTCCCCAGAGAAATTCACCTGGTGCCAGCATTGTCTTTCTGTCACCAGGTTAAGACTTTTTGCTCTTCCTGGCCTTTTAAATCTTTGTTTTTAATCTCTCTTAAATTGTGGTTTTAACTCTTTATTGCTTGGCTGGTTCTAACTCCTCATTTTTTTTGCTGTATTTTATAAAGTTGGCTTTGTATTGTATTTTTATCGTGTTTGTTTTACTGACCAGGTTCAGAAGACACGCTGTAGCTTGTCATGGATTATGTAACCCATAGTGAGCTGCGGTGCCCATGGACACCAGATTGCATATCCAACCCCCGCTTTGGTATCATGTGAACCTAGTGAGCTTGGGTTATGCAAGGGTTAAATAACCCTTGCATAACCCTAAAGCAGACCATGGTTTATGTGAGGGTTGCTTAACCTTCCCATAACCCACACTCTCAGGCCTGTGGCTCACGCTGGACTCAGCTTGTCTGAGCATGGAAAGCTAAGCAGGCTCAGGTCTGGCTGTTACTTGGATGAGAGACCCCTCCTCTAGTTTCCTGCATTGAGCAGGGGATTGGACTCGATAGCCTTGTAGGCTCCTTCCAACTCTATGATCTATGAAATCTATAACCCCTGAGTGAGGGTTGTATATTCAAAATGGCAGCCGCACACATTGTGTTATGTGAACAGCCCCATTGTGCCTTTAGATCTTCTTACTGTATTTTATATTTAATTGTATCATGCCTAGGAACCATATAACAACCTAGGTGTAAAAATGCCATCCTGTCCTTTGGTGACCCACCTGAGCTGCTATGCTTTGCACCCTAAGTTTGTTGTTTAGGATGCTTCTGGCAAGCAAGCAGTGGCCTGGAAAGCACCCTTAATGCAGCTAATTAACTCTAAACCATGTAACATTGTTGCTTGCAGCAGTGTGCTGAATCTTTAACTTTGTTTAGAGTAAACAAGACCATAAAAGAAAAAAGCAACGAGCTGTCTAAGCAGCATGAATGAAAACTGTGGATTACTGGAGATAGTTGTAACACTGTCTTACAAGCAAACAATACTCTAGTTCTTTTCCAGACCGACGCTGTGGATGTTGAGGTGAAAGATGCCTCCAACGTTACGTGTCTATATGCAAAATGGATGATGAATCTCACAATAACGTATGAATCGGAAATCAACACGTTTGTAAGTATTATACCTGCCATTCCTTCTGCCATTCAAGCTTTCAGAGTCTGAGAGATGCCTTCTTGCTAAGTATTAGTAGTAAAAAAATATACATTTACTACATTTATATCCCACTCTTCCTCCAAGGAAATCAAGGTGACTTATGAGGCTTCTCCCCCCCCCCCCCACTTTTATCCTCGCAACAACACTGTGATATAGGTTAGGCTGAGATACTGACAGGCCCTGGTCACTTTTCTGGCTGGGTGGGGATCTGAACATGGATCTCCCTGGTCTTATTCAAGTACAGTAATACCTTGGATTGCAAGCATAATTTGTTCCAGAACCGTGCTTGTAATCCAAAACACTCTTATATCAAAGCGAGTCTCTGGCGGGCATGAGCGGGGCCGATTTCGGCCTGCTACGCCCGCTCGAGGCAAGTGGTTACATCCCTACGACCAAGACGTTGCTTGTTTATCAAGTCAAAATTTATTTTAAAAAATTGCTTGTCTTGCAAAACGCTTTCAGACCAAGTTACTTGCAATCCAAGGTATTACTGTATCCTAGCCACTGCACTAGCTGTTATATCCTGGAAAATGTTGAATGTTTATAATTTGAACTTCCTCTCCAGATTAACCTTGCATCCAGTACAGTAAGTGGGGTTCACCTTAAGGAGGAGGTTCCAAATCTGCCAAAATTGGGGGAAGTGAATATCTGTATGAGTTGGCATTCTCTTCCAAGACTAAAGCATAGCATACCAATGGTGCTCTTGCCTGAAGCATAGGAAGCCGCCTTATACCGAGTCAGACCCTGGGTCCATCTAGCCCAGTATTGTTGACACTGGCTGGCAGCGGCTCTTCAGGGTTTCAGGCAGGACTTGGCTGGAGACGCCAGGGATTGAACCTGGGACCTTCTGCCTGCAAAGCATGTGCTCTACCACTGAGCTTCAGCCTTTCCCCAAGACAGATGAGTGTTGTCCTGCTTATGCAGTTTAAACATACTGGTCAGTAACTGCTGTCTTGAAAATCTTTCAGAAAAAAGCTGCTTTAACACTCCCTGATCGGTTATCATACGATGGAAGCACTTGTGGCAACGGACTGGACAGCCCGGTACTAGCAGTAGAGTTTGGAGAAGGCCATTCTTGGATTATCAGATTCACAAAAACAGACACCTATCAAGGAAAAATCTCCTTTACCTACAATACCAATGATACAGAGTTATTCCCAGATGCTAAAAGGAAAGGTAAACAGGGTTCCAAGCTGCCTTGCCATAGCTATTTCATTCTGCTGGATCTGCAGCTATCCCCCAGCTTCAGAAACACCAGCGAGCATTTCCCTAGACATCTAGCCTATCTTTCTAGCCATTAGGGCTAGAAACTTGTTTAAAAAAAAAAAATCTAATCAAAAAGGTGAATGGTCCTTTTGTACCCACTCCTGCTTTTACTGCACACCCACATAATTGTAGCCTACATTAATTTATTATGATATTGCACAAGTTGCCCTGAAAAAAATAACAAGTAGCTTGTGCAATAGGTTCTCAGGGCAGCTTACATGAAGCTCTGGCTAAAATGGCCTTGCTCCCTCAGAATGAGATGGTATTCTGGATAGAATCTAGAATCTGTCTGCTTCAAAACAGATGTGTGGAGATCTCTTAAAGGCATTCAATGGTTAGCCTTATCGGTTTTATATATCTGCTCCTGGTACTCCTAATTGCCCTGATCCTGAAGAGAGTAAAATATAGTTAGACTGACTTGGCAAAGGTAGCTTTGAGTTACAAGCTCTCTAGGAACAACCTCACACCCCCACACACAGTTAATTTAAATCTCAAGACCCAAGTAAGGTTGAAAACAAGGTAAAGCATACTAGTCTAAAAGTCTACATTTACTCATATCCTAATGGGGGGAGTTTTAAGAAGAGTCTCTTCTAGCTGCTTCTAGGGGCACAATTTAGGATCTAGTGCTATACAAATCATCCTGCTCTAGCTCAAATTAGTGCTGTCTTGAGGTAGGCTGTAGCATACCTCAGCGTATGCCATGTTGGTTAGTCTTCAAGTTAACCACAGAGCTTTTTATCACAAGAATGATGAACATGACAACTCTCCTGGACTTGGTGATGCTCTTTGCCCAGAACTTAAGAATGGCAACCCCTCATTTCAAGGAGCTGCTGCACTTGCATAAACATCTATCCTGCAGAGAACAGAAGGGAGAAACGCTTTCTCCCCACTGCAGCTTAATACCCAGTTTTTATTTAAAGTCAGTCATAACAGGAAGTGGTCCTCAGCCGTTTGCATTTCAAACTGTGAGCAGATAGTGCAAGGAAGGAGGATGTGAGAATACTGCTTTGTGCCTGAAATGCACCAAGGGACTTCTTGCGTGTCTTTAAATGTTTATAAGCATCAGTTGCCAGTCCTGAAGCATCTGTTCTATTCTTTCCAGGGCCAGTTACTACCTCTGCAAACTATCCTGTGCATCCAGTCCAATTAAATACAGTTTTCATTTGTAATAATGTGAACACAATTGAAGATGACAACGTTCGACAAGACTTCTGGAATGTCACTCTGCAGGCTTTTCCTCAGGATGGCTCCCTGAGTAGCAAAGGTGAGTAATTCATGCAAGAATTTCTCTGCAGCAGTTTCCGAAACTGCTAATGATCTCTGCTAGTTAATCTGGTCCGCATATACGCTTGATAACTTAAGGTACACCATCTCAGACTAGACTAGAGATCTGACTTGGAAGCCAGCCAAGGTTCACTGAGACTTGCTGCTGCTTCTAGCAACCTAGTAGCACTATTTTGTGTGTGTGTGTGTGTGTGTGTGTGTGTGTGTGTTTTCAGAATAAATGTTCTCTAACTGCCATGCTTACAGGACAGAACGTACGGGGCGGTGTTCTTTGGCACTCAATCCTGGACACCTGTGATAAAGCTGCTACTTAGCCTTCACCAGTTGCCTCCTGTTCTGTGTACACAAACGAGAACCTGCATGTAGTTCAGGGGTGGGTAACTTGTGTCCTTTCAGGTGTTGTTGGACTGCAACTCCCAGCAGTCCTCACCATCAGCTGTGCTGGCTAGGGCTGATGGGAACCGCAGTCTGGCAACATCTGGAGGGTCACAGGTTGCCCATCCATGAGGTTGGAAATCTGTATTAATAGGTAAACACGTTAGATTGAAGAACATTAGCATTTATTTATTATATTTATTTATTATATTTATACCCCACCTTTTTTCCTGCAAGGAACCCAAGGCGGCTTGCATAATCCTCCTCCTCCTCCTCCATTTTATCCTCACAACAACCCTGTGAGGTAGGTTAGGCTGAGAGGCGGTGACTGGCCCAAAGTCACCCAGTGAGTTTCATGGCCGAGCGGGGACTAGAACCCGGATCTCCCGAGTCCCAATCCAACACTCACCACTACGCCACACTGGTAGAATGTAACTTGGATGTGAACATAAGCTTGGCTGGAAAGCATCGTGCCGCTGTTAGCGTGTGCGTTCCTCTTTTCCAGAGACTCTGTGTGCTCAAGATGCTGGAACCACCACTGTGCCTGCAACCACCACTGTACCTGCAACCACTCCCGCCCCACCTGTCGCCACAAATGCTGCCGCAGTGCCAAGCGCCAACGCAGAGCCTAACACCACTGCAACTTCCCCTCCTTCACCCCCTATTCAGCCGGAGGAGAAACCTGGCACAGGACACTACGTGGTTAAAAATGGTACCGCAGCTTGCCTTTTGGCAGACATGGCCCTGCAGCTGAACATCACTCTAAAGGTTTTTACACAGTCATTGTTTTATCTGTAGGCATGTACGCCTCTGGTTTTAGAGCAGCTAACAAAATATAACATATAGACCATCTAACAGCAGAGGGAAAAGCAAAAAAAAAAAAAAGCCTGACTTAAACCATTTACAGCTTTAACCTCTTAAAGTTGTTGCATAATTCAAACAAAGGGTTCTTTCCCCCCCTAACTGTAACTGGCTTGTGCGGTTTTGAAGTGTGCTTGCTGAAAAGGATGGAGCAAGGTTGTGGCATGAGAAAAGGTAAAAATGCCTTGGATCAGGGCCCCCAAAATCTTATGACAGCTTTCTGTACTGCTGCCAGTTCACCTTTAGAGGGAGCCCACGCTTCTGAGACTTGATACTGATGGGCTTGTAAGGCACCAGTTAGATCAGTTTTGCTCCTCTGGACGGGAAATAGCCATTTCAGCCAGGAGTTACTCAGTATAGTTTTACGGCTGACTATAAGAGCTATTCAGCGTCCATGAAACAAAGCTACCTGTCCTGCTCAGGCAGCAGTAAAACTGGTGAAAGAATTGGTGCGAGCTTTGGTTTTAATAAGACTGAAATGCCTGATTCTCTCTCAACCTTCAGGAAACTCTGGTAATTAACCTTAATCCAAACACCACTGTTGCTACTGGCAGCTGTGGCAATGCAATTGCTGTCCTCACGCTGAAGGACGGCAACAGCAAGATTGATTTCCTCTTTGCAGTCGTAAGTAGCTCTGTGTTGTGTGTGTGTCAAAGATTTCCATTTCATTGCAAGCCTTCCCTCTCTCCCCCCCCCCCCCGCCACCCATGTGGTTTGTGTTGCCCTTTAGTGCTCTGATGGAACTAGTGAGTTCTGCAAAAGCAGTGTATGCAGTTGCGTTGGGGCGGGGGAGAGAGGAGACACAGGAGAAGCCCAGTTTGCCCCTTTGCAAAAGTAGGGGAGTGCACATAACTCAAAGTAAAAAAAATAAAATAAAATCTTCATTTGTTTTGTTTTGCCTTGAGCACCTTGTTTATTTATTTATTTATTACATTTCTATACCGCCTTTCTGCTAAGGCACCCAAAGCAGTTCACAATGTTTAAATACTCAACAAACAAACGTTACACACACTACACACCCAACCAAACAAACACCAGTTCTCTCAGGCCAACTGAAGGTTCTTTCTGGAGCTGCTGGTACAATCTCCCTGGCCTGGGCTTTCCTTCTGCCTTCCCTCTGTAGCCCCAGGGAAGGTGGGGGACGGGGGCTGCCCCAACAGTCCTCTCAGGCCGGTGATGGTCGTTTCAGGAGCTGATGGCAGTTGCTCCCTGGCCTGGGCTTCCTCACCTTAATTCTGCCTCTCAGTATTATTGAAGCAGCTTGAAACTGGCACAGCGGTGCTGCTGGGGAACAGTTCGCATTTCGCTAAGTTTAGTTGCCTGCCCTCAACTTGTGGCTTTTCAGAGCAAGTTCACCCACTTGGTGACAAACGAATTGAGAGAACCTTCTTTCAAGATGGTGAGTGAGGGGATCTGGCGCACCTGCCTTCCCTAACCCGGTCCAGATGTGTGGCATTGCCACTGGCTGGAGATGCTGGGAATTGCGATCCAACACATCTGACGGACCCCAGGTTAGGGAAGGTTGTCACACCGAGGGAAGACGCAGTTAGTGCTGTCGCTCTAGTGCCAAATCCATTTTCTGGTTCTTATTCATTTGTGATGCTTCTATATACCACGTAATATAATAAAATCCCTAAGCGGTTCACATATAAATATTAAGGTCACCTTTTAAAACAGAATATTAAAAACAATTCCGCTTACAGTAATAGTGCAGAGCAATACAAGGAGCAGTAAGATGGAGTAGCATGATTAATTTAATTACAAGCGAGGGAAAGCCTGGCTGAATGGGTGCTTTTTCATGAGGCGTTTGAAACATGCCGCATTTCCTGTTTCCCAAGCTGCCCCGCCCGGGGTGGGAGGAGGGTTTTCCAAGGGGTGGGCACCGCTACCGAGAAGGCCCGCCATCGAGGTATTATGTGGCAACGTTCTGTTAGTCTCAGAATGACCAGCAGGGCCGCCTCTGACTAGTATATTTCTTGGCTGCCTTTCAGGGTAGGAGCCCTCCCAAGGTAGCATACAACAGTAAAACTCACATAACAAAAATCAATGTAATTAAACCATAAAAACAGCAACAAACTTTCTTTAAAAAATGAACATCCTCATAAAACACAGCCTACAACACAGCTATAGCTACAACCCACTCCAATAAAGTATGATCGGGGGAAGGCCAGAGTCAAGTAGTAAGTTTTCAGGGGCTTCCTAAAAGCCTGCAATGACGGGGCCTGGCAGACCCCGGGTGGCAACTTATTCCAGAGGTCTGCAGAAAAGGCCCTATCCCACATAGTCACCCACCTAACTGCCCTCAGAGGTGGGCAAATAAGAAGGGCCTCTCTTGCTGATCTTAAAGTGTGGGCAGGCTGATATGGGTGGAGGTGGTCCTTCACATAATTTGGTCCCATACTGTTTAAGGCTTTAAAGGCCAAAACAAGCACTTTAAATTGAGCTAGGAAACACACCAATAATTAGTGCCGCTGGTGCAGTATAGGCGTTATATGATCTAATCGTCTTGCCTCCACTGACACTCGAAGCGGCCACATTCTGTACCAGCTGAAGTTTCCAGACTGTCTTCAGAGGCAGCCCCGCATACAGCACTTTACAGTAGTCCAGCCTCGGTGTCACTAGTGCATAGATAACTGAGGCAAGGTCCATTCTCGCCACATAGGGCCACAGCTGGCATACCAGCCTAAGCCAGTAAAGTGCACTGCTCGATACCACAGCCACCTGCACTTCCCCAGTTAGTGCAGAGTCCAGGAGGGCTCCCACACTTGGTCTTTTAGAGCAGTGTTCTCCAACCTTGTGTCCCCCGATGTTTTTGGCCTACAACTCCCAGCATGCCCCAGCCAGCTATGCTCACTGAGGCATGCTGGGAGTTGTAGGCCAAAAACATCGGGGGACACAAGGTTGGAGAACACTGTTTTAGAGGAAGTGCAACTCTTAAAAGCTATTCGTGTTCTCTTAAAGGCTATTTCAGTTATATATGTAACTCAGTCAATTTTTCTGTTAAGCAGAGGACTACGAGCTCTGAAAGATTTTATCTGAGAGAGGTGAACATCACTGTGGCTCATTCTGCAAATGGTAAGAGATTCTACTTGCAATCAGTCCTTACCTAGTTTAAAAAAAAAAAAAAATTGGTCTCCAATACTTTTTAACCTTGAACAGAAGGTATCTAGGAACCTGAAACTGGGGGAGAGATTCGGGGGAGGTATAAAACTAATGAAATAATTTTGGGAGGTGCTTTATCTTTTTTGGCCCTCTTTGCCGCCTGTGACGGCAGTAGCAGCAAGAGAGAGCTCCTGGCAGCACTCAGCCGTCATGAACAGATCTCTCCCTTCTACAGCAGGCAGCAACAGAAGATGGGGAAGGGCGGGGGGGAGAAGGTGATTGCCCTCTGAAGTCTTTCACTGAATTTCACACTCAAAAAACACCCCTCACTTTGCCACCCACAAATGGGCTTGCAAATTTGTGGGGTGGCACTTTACTACAGCTATTGGGGGGGGGGGGTGTCACAGCATGCAGGGAGGGAAAGGTTAATCTTTCTTCCCGCAACTGTGATCCCTCCTGGCAATCTGCCTGCATGGCAATTAAGCTTAGAAAAGGCCTCCCATTGGTGCCAGTGGACACTCTGAGGAATGGATTCTGGGCTTAGAACCATAGAATAGTAGAGTTGGAAGGGGCCTACGAGGCCATCGAGTCCAACCCCCTGCTCAATGCAGGAATCCAGGTCAAAGCATCCCTGACAGATGGCTGTCCAGCCGCACCTTGAATGCCTCCAGATTGGGAGAGCTCACCTAGGTAGTTGGTTCCATTGTCTTATTGCTCTGACAGTCAGGAAATTTTTCCTGATGTTTAGGTGGAATCTAGGTTCCTGTAACTTGAGCCCATTATTCTGTGTCCTGCAAACTGGGATGATCGAGAAATGGGCTTGAGCCCATTCCTAACAGTGCCTCTGATTACAGCTCTAGATTAATCTTTTAAGGTCACAATCCTATGCATGTTTTGACAGGAAAAAAGGCCTAAAACTCCCAGCATGCCCTAGCCAGCCATGCTGGCTGCAGGCGTCCTGGGAGTTGTAGTCCTTTTTTCCTGTCAAAACATGCATAGGATTGTGCTTTAATCGGCCTCTTCAAAATTCTCTCTCCTCTAACACGCACGCACGCACATTCGTACTGTACTGTGAACTTTTCAAGCAATTAGCTGTACATAGTCTTCCTAGCTTCAGAACTCCTATAAAATTGGCTCTGGTAGTGCTTTTAGAAACTGGTGATTAAGCTGCCCCTAGCAAGCTTCATGTACAATCGTTCGTTCCTTTTCAGAGACGTTTTTTGCCCGAAATCAAAGTCTCAATTATTGGGACACCTCCCTGGGCAGTTCGTATATGTGCCGAAGTGAGGAGACTCTCATAGTTACTACTGCAGTTCAGAATAAACGTCTTTGACTTAAAGATCCAGCCATTCAATGTAGAAGATGGCCAGTTCTCTACAGGTAAGAATGAACCTCCAGCCAGGCAGATTGAGGTAGCTTTTGAATTGAAAGATCAAAGTTTAAAGTAGGAGCAAAACCTTGTAGATAACAAGGTCAAAAGTGATTTTTCAGACCCCAATAACTAGTTAAGGTTTTGCCTTGTCAGGTTATAATTGGATGCTGCAGCTGCATAGTAGCTGAACTGAGATGGAAATGCTGGGAGTTTCAGGGGCTATCCAAAGTCTTATTGATGAAAATGAGTCGTCCGTGCTAGCGAGTTTTGTGGCTGCTAAGGTCTTGATCTATGAGAGCAAGGCGAGGCCCTCTTCCTGCTGCAGCGTTCCAGATGTGGGAGTACTTGCCAGAGCTAGGCTTTCCAGCCATTCGGCTGGCAAAACTTTTATTTCAGAAGGTGCTTTCCAGGGTTAACTTGCCTGGCTTTGCTCTTGCATATTGTTAGTGTGGTGTTAACATTGAGAGCTTATCTCTGTGTTAGAAAGCAGCCTTGGCTTGGAGGAGGGAGGAAATGAGTTATGAAGAGCAAAACTGGCGCATGGTAAGCACACATTCTGCTGTAAACGGTGGCAGATCTCTCAAACTCAGAGGCTTCCCCTATGTGGATATGGGAGATAGCTCCTGGTGAACGTGCAGGAAGCCTTTAGCCCAGTGTTCTCCAACCTTGGGTCCCCTGATGTTTTTGGCCTACAACTCCCAGCATGCCCCAGCTTGTCTGAGTGTGGAAAGCTAAGCAGGGTCAGGCCTGGTTATTACTTGGATGGGAGACCCCTCCTCTAGTTTCCTGCATTAAGTAGGGGGTTGGACTCGATAGCCTTGTTGGCTCCTTCCAACTCTGTGATCTATGAAATCTGGGGACCCAAGGTTGTAGGCCAAAAACATCTGGGGACCCAAGTTCACCATAGTCCATGGACTCCTTGCAGCCAGAAGGTTTTAGTTTGATTAGATGAATCAATGCCCTGCCCTGAGGGTTAATCTTCACCACCAGCTGACATGGACCCTTGATCTGAACTCTTGGCATAGTTTCCATCATTGATTGAACATGGCAAACACTTGGTTTATAGTTTTCATGTAAGCTTAGTCGCTTTCAGGTGTGTGGATCCAAAGCATTCATCATTTAGTTGCTTGAAAGATTAAGAACCATTTTTTTCTAGTCTTTGGAGGGTTGTGATAACTCAGCTCTTAGAATTGGAGGCAGGATTCTATGGTTTAGGCTTACAATCCTTGTGTAAAAGCAAAGCCCCTAGCATTGCTCTTGGCAAACATCTTTTTTTTCTTCTTCTGTTACTACCTTTCTCGCCTACAGCGCAAGAGTGTTTGATGGACGATGACACCATTCTAATCCCAATTGTAGTTGGTGCTGCTCTTGTGGGCTTGATTTTCCTTATAGTGGGTGCTTACATGATTGGCAGAAGAAAAAGCGATGCTGGATATCAAACCTTGTAAACCTTGTGTGACTGTTCTCACCTCTGGTTGTGATCAAGTCCAAGCTCCCAAATGGAAACCAGCCACCTAAATTTCCTGGTTCTCTTCCTCTTAAAAGCACGGAGATGCCCCCAAACAAAACGTAATCAAGAACGCACCTCTTCTGAACAAAATAAGGACATCATAAAAATGTATCGGAACTGAGAAATGGGCATGGCAAAACTAGCCTAAAGTTAATCTTGCAAATGTTTTGTATGTGAACTTCATGTATGGAAATGGCACCTATATTTAGGCAACCATCCAAAAAGGGAATTACACTGTACTTTGACCCATGTAGGGTATTAGAACAACATGGAAAATCTGGGGTTTGTACTTGCTCCCTTGTACATTCCATTGTTTACAACTGAAGGGTAACCTGGCTGCCTTGACAATCAATATCTCTTGATAGCTAATTCAGCCTGAATAAGCCTGACTAACGCAGGCAAGAGTGTACAAGCTTTTCCTTACTAGTACCATTTCAGTAGTAGCTTTTGAAGCTTGTGAACCCTAAATATTGTCTGCTATCCGGTTATGTGGGAAACTGCGGAGCAGTGTCTTGTGCGGAGGGGGTAGTTTAGCTATGTGCCATCCACAGGGCCAGAGGAGGGACCTTTCATTAATGTTACCAGTTCTCTCTTTAAAAAAAAAATTTTTTTTTTTTAAATGGGATTAAAAACTCACTAAGTGCCCTTAATTTGTACAGCCAATGTCTGGGCTTATTATTAAAGGCTATTCATTTCACTGCAACCGTTGATGCTAGCCTGAATCTGTCAAAACTGTTCATACTGGTTGTTTACCAAGCAAAACAAGAAGAGATGAAAGGCAATTGGTTACATGGCATATTGATTCTTGCACCTTTGCAGCCATGCATTTTAAAAACATGCTCCTTCATGATCACTTCACTTGGAGTGAGTCAGCTGCTTCTTGAAGTGTACACCGGTGTGGAGGCGGGGAGCTTAGCCGAGGAATAAATTCCCACTTTACATCTTGACAGCAAGTGATGGCAGTGTACAAAGTACTACTGCTCAGTTTCCATTCTGTTTCAGTAAGGGATTAGGTTGTATGGAGACCACTGAAATATGTAGAGTTTCTGTAATAATTGGTGCCCTGAATGTGAGAAGTTGCCTCACGAAAATGAGCTCCCTTCTGAGATGCAAAATGGCCCTATTCAGAACTAAGAAAGGTACGCTTAGATTACAAAAATGGAAACACGCTTAAATCAAGACTTCACTGCAACCCTTCGTAAGCATCCTTTCATGGCTTGTTTTAAGAACAAAGAGGAAGACTCACCTTCATGCTGCATTTACCCACTTGCTTTTCTCCTCAAAACAGTTCGCTTATAGTTGAAAATCACTCTTGCAAGCTCTCTTCTAGAAAAGCCTTTTCTTGGCCTGGTAATTTGATTATGTGTGTTTGTGTGTGTGTGTTTGTGTTAACATGTGCCAGCTTACTGTATTTGTCATAGCAGTTGTTTTTGCACATCTGCCATAATGGACTTTTAGGCCAGCCTATAGCTGCTCAAAAGTGGCAACGAGCATGTTCCTGACAACCAAGCCAAGTGTATACCTTCATTCTGAAGGTATAGAAATACTTCTGCTAAATAAGTGAGCTTCTCAACTAAAAACCTGCACAATGACTTCTGAATAACTGGCTCATGTAAACACCTGAACTTGAATAATCTGCTTTATCCTGTCGAAGCCACTATCTTTCCTATCATTGTATTTCTACAGAGGGAAGTGATTGTCTGTCTGCACAAAATGCTTTAATAAAAAAATCTTCTATTCATAAGGAACTTTGGTCACACTGCTTAATTGAAAAGCTTTTGCAAGAAGGCTGTTCTAAGACTACCACCCCTCTCCCAAAGCTGGAAGATGGATTCTGCATTACTCTAAATGCAATAGTTTTCATACTTCCTGCTTCTAGTCCATGGTTACTTATCTGCTGGAGAACTCTTGTGCATCTGCCACAAACACTACTTGTTGTAATGTGCTGGGCATCTTCTAGTACAGTGATGGCGAACCTATGGCACGGGTGCCACAGCTGGCACGCAGGGACCTCTCTGTGGGCACTCGAGCCATTGGTCACCAGATCGCGACAAGACTGTCCCCTTCTGCAAAACACTCATGATCTTGTTCTTTCTCACAGTGTGGAACAGAATGATTTTATTCTAGAATTCCTGTTACAGAATTCTTTTCTACATTGTTATCACATTTAAAAGAGTTTGAAGAATGATGCAGAGAGCATGGCTTGGATGTAAAGCCCTAACAGTTGACCTGAGTGCTGCATGTGTTGCTCTCAAACTAACGGAGTATGAGCCAAGGTTTGACAAATTATCAGCCTGCATGCAATAGCAAAAGTCACATTAATTGTGCAAAAGCATGGCCAATGCAAACTTTTACCTAATGCAGTGTTTGCAGTCCAAGACATAAAGTGTTTACAATGTGTTAAGCACGTTTAGTTTTCTTGTTTATCTTGCTCATCCTAGTACAGGTTCACTTTTACTTTTACTAATCCGACACCTGTAGAAGCAGGGAAAGGACTACATTGCTTGCCCCATACAATTTCAGTCTGGCATATAATCATATTACAAGTTGAGAATCCCTTATCCAAAAATACATGTGCCTAATTATTTTAAAAGTTTGTATAAATTCCCTTCAGGCTATGTGTACAATGTAGTACTATAATAATTTTTTGAGTTGATTTTTTTTTCAACAAAAGACTGTTTGTATCATTGAAAGCTCTGTTATTGTGTTTTTCTTTTAAGACAAGAGATGTTAATTAGTTCGGACAACTTATGAGTTGTTTTTCTAAAACGAAAACCTCGGTATTCAGGTTTAATTGCAGTGTTGGCACTTTGAAATAAATAAGTTGGTTTTGTGTTGCAGTTTGGGCACTCGGGCTCAAAAAGGTTCGCCATCACTGTTCTAGTATGTACACAGATCATTGGGGCATTTGGAGAGACCTAGATTGGGGAAGGCTGCAGAGAGTAAGGCTATCTGTTTTGATGTCCACGATGGAAAGAACTCCACACATGAGCTTGCTTAGACAGCCTAGATGGGAAGGGGGTGAAATTATTTTATCTCTGGGGGCAGCTCATCCACTTACCTGTACCTATTACCCTTTCTCCATCTAGCTGAAGATTGCAGCCCAGATGTGGACAACTACTTTGTGCCCATTATGGTGGGAGCAGCCCTGGCAGGATTAGTTTTTCTGGTTCTTATGGCTTATTTTGTTGGCCGTAAAACTCGTCACAGTGCTGGCTATGAGCAATTTTAAGAGTGGGAGGCAGCTTGGGCTGAACACTTCCATTTTCAACTGACGTGAGGAGCAAATTGCACCTGAAGAGTTGTCTGTTGTCATACACATCACAGAGGTCATTTAATGAATTACTTATGCTGATTCGTGGAGGCAAGATTATTGTATGTTGAATTGGCTGCTCATTAGAATAAGCTGGAAGTGACTTATTTTGAACTTGTAACTTAAGCCAAATATGCTCCCCCCCCCCCCAGTAGATCATGGCGGTGCCAAAATACTGTGACGGTACAGGCAACCACAGATGTCCTGTACTCTAAGGACTGGTGCAGAATTAATGTTAGTTTCCTGCAAACCATGGTTTGCTAATCTGGAGCCAACCTTCTGAGTACATGTTCCTTCTCTGCCATTTGTTTTCCCAAGGTTAACTGTGGTTTTGAGTTATATGTGCACCAATGCAAATCATGCTTTGAAAACAAACACCCAGTGATTGCAACCATGGTGTGAAGTGATCGTTTCCTCTCTAAGCCACAGCAAAGGAAGGGAGGAAATCTCTCCAGAGTTGAGATGTGAAGGCCCAGAAAACTGGAAAAAATTTGTGTTGGGGGGGCAGGAACATAGTATTCTCCAAAAAAGAAGAAGGAAAAAACGTTTTTTCTGGGAAAAATGGAAGTTTTTTTCTGGGTTTTACCAGTTTTTTCCTGGCCTTCAGATCTCTACTCCAGACACAGAAGAACTATACATTCACACAGTTGGCTTCTAAATTGCAAACCAGAGTTAAACCTACATCAACGTAAAGCACAAGGCAAGTAGGTTTTGATCGTGTTTGAAAAATCAGATGTAAATCTGACACGTGAAATTCCCGGGCTCATTTTGTGTGTTCCTTGAGTGCTGTGTTAAAAGGGCTTGTTCACACTGCTGGGACACCGGGAAAGTTCTCTGCTCACCTCCACTGGAAATGGTGCTTGTGCATCCAAAACAATTTAAAAAACATGTTATTGGGTGTCTCTGCCATTTAAATACCTGGAGTCCAGGGCCATTCTCCCACTGCCTCACTGAGTGCACTGAGTTTACCTAGTTTTCCAAATGTGTGACTAAGACCAAGAGTCCCCCGCCCTTTTTTTTACACTACAGACATCTGAAGTGGCATTAATTAAATGTATTTTTATTATTTATATGTTAACTGCTTAGAGATGTTTTTATATTAAGCGGTACATAAGTATAATTAATCTTGTGAGATGTACATGTCGGCATGATTGAAATAGGGTGTAGCTTTGTTCAACTGTTTGTGAACAGCCTCCAGTATTGTGTCTTGCTGTGTATCATCTTAAACAATTGTGTGTATATATATATATACAGTCATTGTATGTGTAATATACTGACACCTATTTTGGGCCGGTTCACAGAATCAAAATAAGCTACCTGTGCCTTATTTAAATCAAGGTGTGTGCCAGGCATGATTTCCATAATCACTGCCCGGGCACGGTTTGTCGTGCCATCTGATTCCAGATAGCATGACTTGTTGTAGGATTATTGGAGGGTTGCTTCCCCCTCCAACAGCCCATGGGCATGCACCATGATTTAATAAGCTGCTGTAGCTTATTTTGATTATGTGAACCAGGTCATTGATTGGCTATGCTTGCATGTCATGTGCATGTCACACTAAACCATGGTTTGTGACTGCTCCCCCATTGCCTCTCCTGCGTGGTCAGGAGGAGTTCAGAAGCTTTTGCTTTCACTTAACTGCATTTTGTCATGTCATCTGGAGCAACAAATTGTGGTTAACATTAACTATAGTTTAAAAAGCCAACTTCAAACCATGGTTTCTGAAGCAGGTGGCTTTAAACGAACTGTAGTTAATGCTAACCACAGTTCCCAGTTTGGATGACATGGGAAGCTGAGCTTAACTAAAAGTGGTAGCTTCTGAGATCCCCTTGGCTGCACAGGTGAGGGAGTGGAGAGTGTGCAAGCCAAGGCTCACTGTGGCTTAGTCTTGCTCATGCATGACAAGTGAAACCATGGTTTAGTTGATGTGTGAGCATGGCTATGGCCATGCTGCCTGCACCTTGTGTACTGTTTACTAAAATAGCTGCCTTGAGAAGCCCCTCTTGGGTCAGATAAATAGCATGTAAGCTTCTAAATCAAAATGAAAGTATCCTTTTGGAGAGCTGTTGCCAAAAAAAGAGGATTCCTCGGTTCTGTAAAGTCAATGCGCTTTTGGAGCCTTCGCAACAAAGAGTGTGTCAGTACAGCACAACTTCTAAAAAAAAAAAAAAAAAAAAAGCTTTAGGATACCTAACCTTGTATAATGACTTCCTGTAACTAAAAAAAAAGTTTGAAGATGTTGTAAAATTCTGGACTTCGGTTGGCCTTGTATGTGTATCTGGACAGAAGTTGAAAATGTTAATAAAGTGACTTGCCTTATAATCTACGCGGTTTGGGAGCTGGATGAAGCCTTGCGATCATGTGGTGCTTCTGCACAGAGGCCTCCTTAAAAATCTTCCCCTGGCCTGCTTCTGAAATTCTAGCCCCTTGCTATTTGAAGTGCTGGTAGTAGTAATTTTGCAGATCAGTGTCCATGTCTCCCTTCGTAGATTGGATGGGAAGGCTAAAGGTTAGCTGGGCACAGTGCCAGTCTTACCCTTTTTTCTTTTCTTGTCCTTGAGGTGACCATCGGCATGACGGACAGGAGCCTGGCACTTTATGCACAGATGGAATTTAAGTTGTCGTGTTCCTCCTGTCTTGTTTCTGGAGAAATAAGAACTGGTTTTGACTAGGGCTGGAGGACGATTTCCCAATTTCAAGGCAGTGGCATCAAACCTTTTAGGCAATCTGATTTCCCCCCAGCCCTGGCTAATGCTGGAGTCCTAAAAGTTGTTTAATTTAGGCATGTTATAAAAGTGGTGGTGGTGGATGGCACAGTTTGGGTTTCCTTGATGCCAAATTTTGTTTAAGAGCAAATTAGCACAGGCTTGCAAATAAGCCTACAAAAATTAGTTGCCCGCACACATTTCACTAGCTGCCTTGCCCCCATGTATCTATGTTAAGTGTGCCACATTGATGACCAAAAAAACCCCCTTTGAGCTTCACTGCCTGGTCACCTAGAGTAGATTTTGAATCCCTATAGGCGAGTAGCAATTTGCATGCCTGTTTTAACAGTGTCTTGAACATAGGTGGGCACATCACTCCCTCCACCCCTTCCTGCATGGCTGACTGCAGGGGACAACAAAATGGGCATAGTCGCTGGGGCTTTGAGATTAATGGGGAGTCCTTGATGAGATCTTGGAAAACCTTCCAAGGCACCATATGATCTTTTGTTTTCCCTTACTAGGCTTGTTATTCCCCTCGGTTAAAAGAAACTGATGTCACATTTGTACATTAATATTGTGTTTGGCTTGAGCTTACTATTTATACAGTGTCAATGTGCATGGCGCGTGACAGAGATACAGAGGCAACGTAGGTTCATGCTCCCAAGGAGCTTACATTCTTTAATGGATGGTGGGAAAACAGAGCGAGGGAGGAAGAGGCAAGAGTAGGGAAGGAAAAATGTGGGCAACTGTCATTACATGTACTCAAACCATGGTTACAGCTGGGAATGAGAAGATAAGTCAAATAACCATGAACAACCCAGAGTTCACAAACCAACAACAAACCACGAGTTCTCTTCCTGGGTTGTTCGTGTGTAACAACCCAGAGTTAATCCAGAGTGCAGGGTTCGCACGTAATGATGACCCATAATTTAACTGGCAGCCCACAATATGGGTTGTCGTCGTGATGTTCAAACCGGGCCAAAGTCTAAGCTGAAAAGCTGGGTTTTAAAGGAGGGTAGAGGCCTCTGGGCTGCCCCTTCAGTGTTCCCCTTCCATTCTCGGCCCTCGCTGGTCCTCTTGTCCTCGGGGTTTTCCAAAATCCAGAAGCCAGACCTACATCTCCATTATACAGATCCAAAGTGAAAAGCTGAGAAATTCATGGTTTGTTCCACTTGGGTCTACAGACAGGCAGTTTTGTTATCTATACCAGCTCCAATTCTTTACGGTTCTTTTACAAACAGATTTTTTTCCTGTCTTATCTCCAGCACATATCTCTTTTTTGGAACAGCTGGATAAATTTTGAGAATTGCTCTCCATTCTGCTGTACAGCACTTTCTTTTGCCTTGCTGTTGGCCAGAATGGGACAGTGATCTCTTTATTAACGTGTTTGATCTTGTGCTGGAAGCAGAATCACAACAATGTGGACTACAAGCCAATCGATAGCAATGCAGTCCTGAGCGGGTTTATTCAGAAATAAGCCCCACTGAGTTCTCTAGTAAATGTGCCTTAGAATTGCAGCCTGAAGTGATACATGAACAATTGGGGGAGTTTTCACTTTTAAAACGTTCTAAAATCCCAAGCATGGCTGAAACCCTGTCATTCCTAATAACTCATGGAGTAGAAGGCTATTAGTCACTAGGCTTGTATGACATGACGACCCATCATGGGTTGTCGTGTCTTGTGAACCCAGACCAGTTTCCCCAAGGTGGCTTGTGCGTGGGCAACAAGCCATCCCAACAACCCCATGGATTCTTGTAGGGGTTGGTTTTGTCGTGTTGTCTGAATCTGGACAACCGACCCCATTGTAAGTAGGTGGAATCGGCTAGGAAGTCCCATGGCAAGAGCGGCAAAAAAAAAAAAACCCTGCCACTCTTGCCATAGGGCTACCAGGCGAGCATCTATGCCAGCCGCCCCCAGAGTGCCCAAGAGGCACTTGGGGGCAGCTGGCACTGGCTTCCCCCCACTCCCACCCCTGCTGTCCTCCGTTTTGGACTTGCCATGGCTTTTTTCCGTTTTCCCTTTTGGGTGCAGGGGGGCAGCTCATGAAAGGCTGCTGGTAAGCCAGCTTTCACAATCCCCATTTTGACAGCTATGAGCAGTCCCTTCAACATGCCCCAGCAGCATGTTGGAAGGGTTGCCAAACATTTTTTTTTATTTTTCTTGTAAAAAAAAATATTTTTTTTAATCTGCAGTTGTGCTACTGCAGGGATTTGATGCCTCAGATGGGGCAATGTCCAGGGCGGTGCCTGGCCAGCTGCCAAGGGCAGCAGGTACCAACCTTGGCCATTGCCCAGAAGAGGCTCCAAATACGTTTGGTTTTTATTGACGACTGTTCGAAGGTGAGCTGTCAAGAAAAGCCAAAGGCGCAAGGGATCTTTAGTTGTGAAAAGGGTGTTCTTTGGGATTTACACCCCCTTCGCAGCACGATCCTCATCTTCCCCCCCCACCCCCACCACCATCTTCAGTTCCCACAAGGGTGCACATTTTGCACATGTCCCAGTCCAAAGCCACCCATTTCCCCACTCAAAACCCCCTATTTATAGGGAAGCTATCTGTCAAAACTCCTTTTTCCTTAGAACAAGGGAGTGGGGTGCACTTTTGCCAGTGTGGGCTGTTGTGACGTGCAAATGTGCCCAATGTCTGTATGTTACCTCCAGTATCGCAGGCAATATCTTCTCAGTTACTTGGGAACATGAGCAGGAGGGTGATATTTGTCCTGCTGAAGTCTTCCCATAGGCATCAGATTGGTCACGGTGGGGCCAGAATGCTGGACTAAATAGGCCTTTTGTAAAGCTCTTACTAAGTTCTAGGAGCTGGAGCAAAGTTCCAAAGAGGGCTATTCTGGAGAAACGAGAACAAAGGCTAAATAGCTTTGCAAATATATTATTTGTGCTTACGCTACCTTCCTTCACTAATTTCCTGTCCCTTGCTTTTTTTCCTTTTCTTTTTCCCCCCTCTTCCTCTCTGCAGCTGAAGAATGTAGCTCTCCTGAACTCCTCTATGTCATTCCCATCGTTGTGGGTGTGGTGGTTGGCCTCTTTATCATTGCTGCTTTTGTCTGTTACATGATTGGAAGACGGAAAAGCCACAGTGGTTATCAATCTGTATAACCTTTTTTGTGCCGCTTCTGCTGCTACTTTTTTTCTTCCCCCCCCCTCCCCGTCCCTTAACAGACAACTCTTGAGTTCATGATTTTCTAACAGTAAAAAGAGAGAAAGAAAAAGGGGTAAATGTATATGTGCGTAAGATTGGGGGAGCAGATGCTATCCGAAGCTGTTGCCTGGTTCGGAAGATTGGACTAAGGCCGCCTTTCGCCACTTGGCAGATGGATTGTTTCTGAAGGGGAAAAAAGCATTGGAAAGAAACCTGTCACCGGGTTTCCGATTTGCGTTCCTAGAGCCAGCCCCAACTACTGTGACAGTATGAAGCAAAATAACTTCAGGGGCCAGAACCAAACATAAAAGGCCTTAAGCCATTGGGGGAGCGGCACGAAATTTCAGTGGCGCTCTAGTTAAGGGATGATTCTAACCGTTGTTTCTTTGTCCATTTAGTAGTTCAGCCAAGAACCAAAGGACGGCGCACCTAACTTCCATGCACCCAAGGGAGCGTTGGACTCCTGTTTTGAAATGAGCCCTCCCCTCCACCTCACATGGCAAGTTACTTTTGAAACTCGAGTTTCAATATGGCGTGCGGGGAGGGGTGTGTTCAGTTCGAAGAAAGGAAGTCACTCACACTGCCTCACCGGAGGGGTAGGATGTTTCCCAACAACTGCTATCGCTTTATAGCACAGACGCATAGCTTTGCAGTAAGTCCAAGATAGTTCACTTACATGGCTACTAGCTGCCTACTGCAGGTAGAGCCTGTATGCTTATGGAAGGTTGCAACTCTCCCTGGAGGCTCACTCACCTAGCTCAGAGCAGGTAGGTCGTACTGATGCCAATGGGACCTACTCACAAGTAAACTTGCATACATTGGTGTCTTTATGGTGAGAACTCCCCCGCTAAGCGTTGGGATATCCGTCAAACAGACATTCCTGAAGAACCTTCACCGCATGGCAAGAAACACATTTTCACGGATTGCTATTTTCATAGCGCACATACGGTGCTGTGGACCTTCCCTTCAAATGTAAGCACAGCCTCTCTGCCAAATTAATTTGTTAACTTACAATATACTCGTGTGCCATTTTTCAGTCATGTAACTGCTCTCAAAATGGTTCACGGTGATAAAACCCAAACGGATAGGCAGATCTTAACAGATCTGAAATCCCAGGTGAGTTGATGGTATCCCGTGGGTTTGGTTTTTGTTGATGTCTTTGAATCCAGGCTTTTGGAGGCTTAACATAAACAGGTTTGATAACTTGGGGATAGAGCTGTATGTCTTCATGTCCTGCGTGTACAAACGGGGGAAGCTGTTTTATACCAGGTCAGGCACTCTTCTCCGTCTCAGTACGGTCTACTCTGATTGGCAGTAACTCTCCTGGGTCTCTTCCATCACCTTCTGCCTGGTCCCTTTTGGGGTCCCAATCAGCCCTCCCTCCCCGGTTTCCCCAGGTGGCCCTGCCCCCTTTACCCAAGCCATCAACCATCTGGTTGATTCCCAGCTTCTGTGTACTTCTTTATCTCATTCTAAAAGGTTCAAGCGACTATCCTAAGGCTTAGTTAACTGACAGTAAGAGTTTTAAGCTAACACATGCTGGTATTTTTTATTTTTTGTATTTCTGGCCCTTTGCCCCACTCATCACTGAAACACAACCCCAAGACCTTCCCCAAAACAGAATTCAGCTCTAAGACTGAAAGAGGTGCTCCACCCCTGTTCTGACCTGCTCTTTCTCTTTAGTTGCAGATGCAAAGGATAAAACCTGGGATCATCCCCTTGCAAAGCATATGTTCTGCCACTGAACTGTAATCCTGCCCTGTGTAAAACAATCAGCTTCATTTTAAGGGCTGGCTTGTACACAGCTTGAGAAGAACTGTTGCCTGAAATTCTTAACAAAAATGAGAATCCTAAACAGGTCAAAACCAAACATGATGGACAGTTTTACTCAAACGGTGCACGGGTCAGTTCCCCTCGTTTGTTTTACAGGCAACATCTGTACATGCACAGCCCCACAACTCCTGTGTGTAGTTTTCAAAGATTTCATAGAGTTGGAAGGAGCCTACAAGGCTATCGAGTCCAACCCCCTGCTCAATGCAGGAAACTAGAGGAGGGGTCTCCCATCTAAGTAATAACCAGGCTTGACCCTGCTTAGCTTTCCACACTCAGACAAGCTGAGCCAGTGTAAGCCACAGGCCTGTCTTTGGCTCTGTTGTATTTCTTCGTAGTGTGCTTGTCTTAGTGGATGCAGTTTTTGTCCTCGTTTGCTTTGTGTAAAGCATGTTGGTACCCCCTCTCCTAATGGAGGTAAGCAGTCTGCAGTTTTGGACCTTAGTGCAGGGCTCTCCAACCTTGGGTCCCCAGATGTTTTTGGCCTACAACTCCCAGCATGCCCCAGCCAGCGTAGCTTTAGAACATTGCTCTAAAGTCTCTGTGTGTGTCTTTGAAGGACCCTGTCTCCTAAGGACACCCCTATTTGTAAAAGGGGATGTATGGATGACAGAGGAGGACAGTTGATTTCAGGAAGAAAAAACTCGGGCATAAAGATTCGGGGGGGGGGCAGTAGGAGGTGAAACACATGTGGGCCAAAAGCCAGTGAATCCAAGAGGGATCAGGTGCAGCAGAGATCCTCAGGGCCCCTGGACCTTTATTTCAGCCAGTGCCCCTGGACAGCAGGGTGGTGGGGCAGATGGCCTCCCAGAAGTTCGGGGCTCCAAGTGAAAGATTCGGGGCTCCAGCCCTAGTGGGCCACCTCCTAAAACCGCCTCTGGCGTGCGTGCACAAAACAGCATCGGGGTCTCCCTCCAGCCTCCCCCACATCGCAAGCCTTTCTTCCCCCCCAAACCACCCAGTCTAAGATGCTGCGGAAAGAAAGAAAACGGGCTCAGCACACAGTATAAAGTTTTTTTCTAATTCATTTTGATTTATAGTCCACCCTGTCCAAAGAGCATGGGGTCAAGTGAAAATACAGTAATAGCAAAACTCCCAGTTACATTGATTAAGGCCATCTTGCCCTCTCCTTGGATGCCCACAGCCAAACAGGAATAAAAAGGGGTTTATGTGACACTTCCAGAAAGCATCCTGACTTGGGCTAGGATGAACTGCTGGAGGAAGGGAATACGAGAGCTGGGGGGAGGGGCAGCCCCCTCTGGGGGAGGGATGCCCCTCTCTGTACACCCTGTCGAACCTGACTTGTCACATAGATGGGAAGCTTAAAGAGAGCGTGCCCTCTTTAGGGAAGCAGAGGCCTGGAAATGAGTCTCCAATATGTCTCCGATATGAGTCTCCATCACTGCTACCTCAACCTGAGCCTGAGAAGCAACAGGGAAACCGGCGTGTGGTACTAGAGCTTTTCTAGACCAAAGCCAGTAGATTTCAGTAGTTCCGCCAAGGACCTTGTTGACATCGACGTTAAATTTATGGCTAGCTACCCATTCGCAGAGGGCTTTCTAATGTTTAAAGTGGTATCTCTGGGATCTGCCTCGAATGGGGCAGATGTGAACTTGGAACATCTCTCAGAGCAATGGTTCTTGGGAGAACTGTCTTGTTAATACTCTCATGGAACATGGCAATCTCCAGAGGGAGGGTGCAGCTTCCCGCACTCAGTGCCTATGCAACATATCGGGCTGTTAATTGGTGACCGGCTGGTTCACCTGTGTGGACAATGCATTCAACCCTCATTGGGGGGGGGGGGGAGAGAATAAAAGTTCTTTTTGAACTTAGAAGCAGTAGCAAAATTGCCCGTTCGCTACTGAATGCTGTTGGTTGATACACCGACGAACAATCGAATCGAAGTGTCTTGCATAAGATAAAATAAAAATGTTCTCTTACATGACGTGCGTTTGCTTGCAGGATGAACCATTCCAATGTTTTGTGTTTAGTTCTACAGTCTATATACCTTATTAGCTATCCTTTTCTTTTTATTTGTGAAGAAAACCAAAATAGACCCCCCAAAACAGGTTTGAACTTTCATGGCACTCATTAATGGCCGCCTTCCCCCACCCAACACGGTTAGGAACGATTTGATTGCCATAGAAAGAGTGGTAGGTAGCAAATGCTTCTCTGGTCTATTCGCCGATGTTCAATGTGAAGATGATTCGCCCCAGAAACCGGTCATTGTTATAGTTATTGATTATGCCCTGCCCATTCAGTTGGCACTGGATGTTCACGTTGTGGTTCCTTGCCACATTCACAAAATGTACAGCCACCACTGGCTGTGTATAGTTGACCTGGAAAAAGAGAAGCCGGTAAGAGAAGGTGAGAGAAGCAGGAAAAGCAGAGAAACAGGAAGGTCATGAGAACATAAGAAGAGCCAGGCTGGATCAGACCAAGGGTCCATCTAGTCCAGCATTCTGTTCGCACAGTGGCCAACCAGCTGCCCACGGGATCCCACAAGCGGGACATGAGTTCGACAGCAACTGGTGTACATAGGCATGCCAGCTCTGATACTGGAGGTAGCATACAGCCATCAGGGACTAGTAGCCCTTGATAGCCTTCTCCTCCATGAATTTGTCTAGTCCCCTTTTAAAGCCATCCAAATTGGTGGCCATCAGTACATCCTGTGGAAGTGAATTCCAGAGTTTAACTGTGCACTGTGTGAAGAAGTCCTTTCTTTTTTCTGTCCTGAATCTCCCACCAATCAGCTTCATGGGATGACCCCTTTGGGTTCTGCTATGATGAGAGAGGGAGAAACATGTCTCCCGCTCCACTTTCTCCACACCAGGCATCATTTTGTACACACCTATCACGTTTCCCCTCATTCACCTTTTCTCTTAAGTTAAACAATCACAGATGTTGTAACCTTTCCTCGTAGGGGAGTTGCTCCAGCCCCTTGATCGTTTTAATTACCCTTTTCTGCACTTTTTCCAACTCTACTGAATATCCTTCTTTATGTCCAATGTTAGTTTGGGATAGCTCTGTGGAGAATTAGGCTGCAATCCTATGCCCATTTACCTGGCAGCTACTTCTGAGTAGACACACACAGGATTGCACTGTTAATGGACTGAAAGGTGATTGGGGTGCAAGTCAGCTAAAGCGTGCTGTACATGCTGGCTCTCACACACGTGTGTTTATTTTAAAGATTTCTATACCACCCTTCAGCGGAGCTTCTAGAGCTGTTTCCAAAAACAAGAAAGATTATGATCCCCTCCCTGCCAGTTAGAACATGCAGCTCCAGCTGACAGTTCCCTGGAACAGCAGGCTCTGGCCTCTTCCATCAGCCAGAGAACCAAGGGCCACTGGGAGGCAGCGGGTGCAGCCTCCCAGGAAGAACATCATGGCAAGGGGAATACCAACTTGGCCCAATACATCGGTCAGACATTTATTTGCTTCCCCCCCCTTCCTCCCTCCCAATCCCTTTTCCTTTTGTGTTGTGTCTTTTAGATTGTACACCAGAGAGCAGGGACTGTCTTAATATTAATCTAGGTAAACCGCTCTAGGACCCTCTTTTGGCTGAAGAGTGGAGTAAAAGTGCTGTAAATAAATAAAGATAAAATACATAAATAAATTTTATTTATTTATTTGATCTATATCCCACCCTTCCTCACAAAGAGCCCAAGGTGGCTAATGACCAATATAAAACACAATACGCTACATAACATTGAAATCATGACTCTAAAATCACAAAGACATAATGAAATACGATAAAGACCATCAACATAATCGAGTTTTTTTTAAAAAAAAAAATTTAAGCACTTGCCTATACCCCAAAACAAAGGCCTGCACAAATAAATAGGTCTTTATTTATTTAGGCATCTAAATTACAGCAGCGCAGGGGACAGCCAAATCTCTACCAGAAGAGACTTCCATAACCAAGTTGCCACCACCAAAAAGGCCCTGCCACATGTGGTAGGCCTGTGGGTCACGTTCCTCAAGGACACCACAAGCAAAGCCTCCCTGGCTGATCTTAAATGCCAGGATAGTCAGTATTGGGGAAGGCAGCCTTTCAACATGTTATGATGAGTTATTTGTTAATATTAAGGGGGGCACGTTGGAATGCATATTATTATTATTATTATTATTATTATTATTATTATTATTATTATTATTATTAACATTTATTTATCGCCCATCTGGCTGGCAACCGGCCACCCTGGGTGATGTACATAAAATAAAAACAGGATAAAATACATTTAAAACAGTATAAAATTTTAAATTCTTAGCCCACCCCATATTCCCACCTGAACAGCCAAGTTTTTAGTGAGCGGCGGAAGCTCAGCAGAGAGGGGGCATGGCGGAGGTCACTCGGGAGAGAGTTCCACAGTACGGGGGCCGCCACAGAAAAGGCCCTCTTCCTGAGAGAATAAAAGCAGCTTTGCCTGGCACCAAAAAGATAACATGTGGAGGCAGTCTTTCTGATTGCCACCTGAAATTTCCAAACAGTCCCCAATGGCAGCCCCACATACAGTGCGTTACAGTAGTCAGTCCTAGACGTTACCAGAGCATCAATAACCACTTGTCAGTTTTTAACTGACTGCCAACCTCCAATGGTGCCTTGCATGTGTGACAGATGGCCATAGAGGCAGTCAGAGGATGAAGAAAATAATCACACAGAGGCTGGCTACGTCTTCCCTCCTTTTTGATGGACTCCCTACTCCGCGCCAGCAGTTTCAGTGGTAACCATTTAGTGCCAGACTGTTTGCATTTCTAAGTGAAAGCAAGAGGTGGCATTTCAGGTGATTGAAGATCTTTTGGTAACGCTCAATGTGGTGGTGTTGTTTTTTTTTACAAGTTGAACCTCTGCAGTCAGAAGGAAGCACCACCACTGACTGAGTTCAAGGGAGCTCATTCCCAGCTAGGTATATGCACCGAACTGCAGCCATGCCCCATAAACTTAATTGTGAGGTTTTATTGCTGGTTGGTTTTGGGTGCCTACTTTTTTTGATGGCGTTTTTAACCAGTGAGTCAGCTCCTTTGAGTATAAATAACAGAAAAGCAGGATATAAATAAATACGGGCTATGAATTCTCCTTAGAGGCGTGGCTATGCAGAGCCCTCGAGATGAATTTCAGCACTTCACAATTTACCTCTTTCCCATTGCCCAAGCCCCAAGTTTCCCCAGCTATCATTGTCTAGGTTTAACCAGTTGGGCTCCTTCCCTGTACACATTTACCCAGAAGAAAGCCCCACTAAAGTCAAGGGGGCTTACTTCTGAGTAGATGTGCATGGTGGTTCAATCCTGCACTGAGAAGCCCCTACTCTGACCTGCTGTCTGGCCAACTGAATCCAACAACTGAATTTCTACTTACATGTGTGAGTTTGCCATAGTAAGGGAAGTACATAGGATCAAATGAATCGCTTGGATAGAACTGCATCGCATGGAGATCGCTTCCATCACCTTTCTGCGGTTTAAAAATAGTAATAAGATATACAGAGTACGCAATAGGCCACCTGCAACGCAATATCCACCCACAGAAGTCGGATAATAAGTACATGAGCAGGGAGCATGGCCCAGTGGTAGAGTATATGCAAAATGTCCCAGCTTCAATCCCCGGTTTTTCCAAGTTTTTTTGTTCTTTTCTCTTTTTTAAGGAATAGGTAGCAGGTGATGGGGAAACCCTTCTCTGCTAGAGACCCTGGAAAGCCGCTGCCAGTCAGAATAACACGACACTGGGCTAAATGGAGCAGTGGTCTCTCTGATGTGCTGTAAGGCAGCTTCTTATGTGTGTTTGTTTGTTCGTTTAGTCATTTATTACATTTCTATACCGCCCAACAGCCGAATCCCTCTGGGCAGTTCACGACAATTAAAACCATAAAATACAACACGGTAAAACAGAATTTAAAGGTTTAAAACGACAGCATAAAATTTAAAAATAAAATAAAACCTATGCAGCAGCGCATATGTTTAAAATATGTAACAGATTTAACAACAACAGAAATGGAAAGCCCGGATGCCAGAGGCCACCCCTACAGCACGAAACATATTAAAGCAAACAGAATTTACCTGCACTTTGCAGCTGACTGTGACTGGATTCCCATAACCGGGCCGATAACCTATAATCTATGGAAAACAAGAGCCTTTTAATTGCACTCGATTTTTAAATAAATAAATAAATAATAAAAATCGCATGAGTTCCATCCAGTCCCATTTTTGCGGTATGGCTCCTGCAGGTCAGGGGAGGGACGGGACGGGACGGGACAGGAGAGTTCACAGCTGCGTCATCCTTTGAACTGTAGAGCAATTTAAACGGCGCATGCGGCCTCTGGACTGTCACCTGAGAACTCCAATGTGCACTCCAGGAAGCAGCAGCCTCTCAAGGTGCAACCCTATAAATAAGCACGTTTGGACGGAGAAAAGTCCTACAACTCCCAACATGCCCCAGCCAGCCAGAAAGATGTGTGACGAAATTCTTCAGCAGGGTCTCTTCTTCTCCCACTCCTCCTCGCTCACGATGCAGTTGGGACTCCAGCCTCAGAGCGCCCTCCCTCCCTCCGCCCTCGCAGCCGGCATGGAAAGAACCACGCTGGCTGTGGCTCTGTCGTCCGGAAGACCGGACCTCAGAGAGGTTTGTGGGCAGGGAGGGGAAGACACAGCCTCCGCCAGCGTATGTAGTATCCTGGCGGTGCCTCAGCCTCTCCTTCACGCGCTCTGGGGCAAAAGACAGCCAAAATCATCCATCTAGCAGTGTTCTCCTACCTTGGGTCCCCAGATGTTTTTGGCCTAAGGGTTTCGCAGGGCAGGAGAAGCACAGAGGTGACCTTCGCCTCTGCGTTCCTCCCGCCCTCCGTAGGATGCCCGTGATCCTCCCAAGTTTGGAGGGTTATGGGCAGCCTCGTTGGATTGCGCTGTGCCTTTTTGTGATTTTATGAACTTTTGGGTGCCACCACCCCTTGGGCCCTGTGTCTCCTTTGCCTTCAGCCCTGTCTGCCGCTGGAAGGAGGACCCTGAGAGCTTCACCAACATTTAATTCTGCCCTCAGGCTGGAAGAGGTCCCCCACCCGTGCACTCAGGGAAGACAGCATCAGTAAAGCTGTTCGCCATAATAGATATATGAAATCTGTTCAGTCAGAACCATTATACTTCTGGCTACCAGATGCTGAAGATTAAACACCAGGAGATGGCTATTGCCCCCGTGCCTTCGTGCCCCCGCCTTCCCTGATGACTATTCCCACCCCGTGCCTTCCCTGCAGCCTTCCAAAGGCATCTGGTTGGCGGTGGCTGCAAATAGAATGCCCAGTGACGAGAACATTGGTCCGATCCAGGCAAGGCAATTCTTACATACATTCTTATTAACCTCAGTCCCCATGTAGCCATTCAGCTTTCCCCAACCTGGTGCCCTCCAGATGTTTTAGATGACAACGAGCATTCCTGACCATTGTCCATGCTGGCTTGGGGCTGATGGGACTTGAAGTCTGCAACATCTGGAAGAGCACCAGGTTGGAGAAGGCTGTAATAGAGTGTCGGCCGCCTGTTCCATGATACGTGACAAGGTAATAAAAGTGAGCAAGTGAACATACTCGGTTCATCTTTAGCAGGATGCAAGGCTGTCCGAGAGAGTAGCCAAAGGTTGAATCCTCTATCCCAGAACAGGCCATCAACCCAGTTCGCTTGAACTGGCAAGCTTGTTTCATGCTACTTTCTTCCTCCTGAATGAAATACTGGCCTGGCGTGCACACAATATTTTTGGATTCTTGAACTGTGTCGTCATAATCTAAAGGCAACAGAGAAAGTTAACGTTCCGTACATCTTTCGCCACAACCCTTTCCACGATTGTGTCAGCACAATGTTAGAGAGGATGAAATGGTCAGTGCATCTTGTCCCTCCCTTAGGAGCCAAGAGATGTGACGCAGGAGATCCATTACTGCAACTCCCATCAGCTGCTTTTATTGTGGCTCTACTGTGTCTTTTAAAATATATTTTCATTAATTATTATAAGAGGACAATGAACAAAACAAAACATGATCCCTCACCATTGGCTAGGGCTGGTAGGGGTTGCAAGCCAAAACATCTGGACAACCACAAGTTGCCCACTCCTGCTCTAAATGGATGTTTGTGACTCTGGAGATCATGCTCTGTGTGTCCCTTTACTTACGTATGGCAGAAAGGGAAACTATAGTTCAATAAATTGGTCTTGCTTGGATACTCCTCTGACAAGCTTGCTCTTCATCAGGGGAACACCACTATAACTCTTGATATTCCTTACCCGAAACCTGCCTTTGTGATGCTTATTATTCTAGGTCAGCAGACTTTATTGGTAGGTCCTGTAAGACTCCTACACAGGTCAGCTGGCCCACCTGGCTGAGTCCCATGGATACTGACGGAGGTCAGCTTACCCACTGCAAGCCACATGCTAGACAATCTGGTGCCCTCCATTTGTTTTGGAATGCAACTTCCCATAAGTCCCAGCAAGCATGCCCTCCAGATGTTTGGGGCCACAACTCCCATCAGCCCCAGCCAGCATGACCAGTGGTCAGGATGATGGGAGTTACAGTTCAAGACATCTGGAAGGCACAGGGTTGCCCGCCCCTGCTGTAAGCAAAGCTGATGAAGCCTTTCAAAAATTATCTCCCCAAATCGGATCTGCCTTCCAGTGATATTCCATCTAACTGGTGTATCTGGCTCTTCTCCCCAGTTTGACCTCATCACCCCGGCTAATACATAAGAGTTGTGGGGGCGGGGACTTGATCTTTCAGAACCCATTTTAAGTATCAAACAGATTTCAGTAGTCAGTCAGATCTGAAGAAAGTGGGGGAGGGAAGAAAGCCACCTTTGAGAAACTGTGCCATATTTTCCACATAAGGTTCCCACGAACTGCGCTGGGAGATGTTGAAGGCAATGCTGAATGTGTTTCTGATGTAGGGTCTTATCATAACTCCTGCAACAGAAGAAAAGAGAACTGAGTTGTGAGACCAGACCAAGGCTGGATACATGGGGGGAGTGTCCTCTTTTACAGAGGACAGCCCTCTGTTTTGAAGGTGTCCTCCGGTCCAGTCCAAGCCCGGTTTAAAGATAACCATCAGAAGGAAGAACTGGGCCTTTACCTTGCTCACTAACAGTGGAACTGAGCAAGGCACCCGGGTCACCTGGCCACCGTCTTCCCCGCTACGGAGAGCTGTACTGTATTCTTATTTCAACTCTAATAATCATTTCTAAATTTGCATCTATTCATATAGATTAGCATATGCAGATGCTATGCAATTCAGCATCCTCTTGTCCTCTTTTTGGGCGATGCGTTTCCTCTTTTTCTGACAATCCTTAAGTGACCACCCTTTTGTCATCACCATAATATGCAGGGTTGAGGTGGTTCCGTGTATGCGCTCAGAGGGTCCCCGTCTAGTCAAAGGTAAAGACAACAGAGCCGCACTGAGCCGAGCTCAAGGTACTTACCTGGAGGAGCAACTCTGTCCCTGTACGTTGGCGTGTAGGGGCTCAGGGTGAGCAACATGATGTACAAGCAAAATACAAACATTCCAGCCAGGAAAGTGTACAAAACGAGATAAAAGAGGAGTATCAGGCCTGCAATACAGGAGAAGATATGTTGTTGACAACCCGGGGAGCGAGAGCTATATTATTTTGTCAAAGTGCAATAATACACCATGCCATGTCTTCATAACCAGGGGTGATTTTTATTTTGTTCATCATCTTATTTATTTGATCAGGTGGAATTCAAAATGTGCTTGCTTGGCTCATCAAAACTGCAGAAGAAAAGGCAGGGCCGGCACCAGGGGTGGGCATGCAGGCAGGGCCGGTGCTACCATTAGGCCAACTAGGCGGCTGCCTAGGGCGCAGGGCTAAAGGGGGCGCCAGGAGCATAGGACTGGAGGGAGGGAGGGCTCAAGTGGGAAGGGGGGGCGCTAAATATCTGATCTTGCCTAGGGCACCAAACTGCCTTGCACCGGTCCTGCATGCAGGGGCCCACTGCCACACTCTGGTCCTCCAGCTCTTTTCCTCCTTGCTGCGGCCACCACCTGTCCACCTGCCCTCTTTGATCATGTGAGCGATGGCAGAAACGATGGAGCAACAGCATCCATTTCCCTTGTGCTCGCCTCTGGGCATTTGTGCGGATTGGGCTCTGTGGGAGGAGAGGGCAAGGGAGTGGATAGAGGTGCCTTGGAGAGGAGGAGAAAGGCCACTTAGGACACCTTGCTCAACCCCCCACCCCACCCCACAGCACCTGGAACCGGCACTCAGAAAAGTCTCTGTGGGCATCCCATGAAACGCTTCTTCCCGGATGTCACAACAGCTCTGCCGAAGCAGCACAGACCTGCATTTTGCCTTTGGCTGTGTCCTGGCTGAAGACCTAAGATGATGGCGGGACCGGACGGTCTCGAGGGAACAAAGGCCTTTAAAAATAAGGACGATGCTAAAGCAAAAGCCTAACCCGACCTATTTGCGTGTATGTGCCTGTCTGTGTGTGTTTTGTTTCCCAGCAGGAACCCGGATCGAGTTTCAGCGCAAGCTTTGAGAACGCAGATGTGCCCTTTCACCTCCGCGTTCTTGAGGTGTTTATGCGAAGGGGAATTTTGAGTTCTGAGAACAAACCGCGGATGGGGCTGTGTGGAGAGAGAGAGAGAAGCAAACTTAATTTGGCCCTGTAAGCGGCTTTGGCCAGGGGCCAGCAAGGGTAGGAAGGCACTCTTTGCAAAAGAGCGAAGCGTCAATAAGATGACATTTTTTAAATTTTAATTTATTGAACATGCTTTTAATTGTTAGTAAGGATAAGCTAATTGGTGCTAATTCTGCCATTTCTTCTGATCTGAACTCTACACACACACACACACACACACACCTGCTCAGCAATTGGCCCCCTGAAAATCAGTGAGGCATAGTGTTACAGAGGGTCAGAATGAAACCCGAGAGGCCTGGGTTCAAATCTCCGTTCTCACGGGCTGACCTTTTGGCTTCTTGGTCTAATCTACCTCACAAGGTTGTTGTTGTGAGCATAAAATGGGTAATTACCCTGAACGCCTTGGAGAGAGAGCAGCTAAATAAATGTGACACAGACGTCATAAAACCCCAATACCCACTGCCTGCAAAACGGGAGAATAGGATCCTTAATAGGAATGAACTGAAGTGGCCACACTTCAGTGCCAATTAATGGATCGTATCCAATGTTAGTCCTACTTAGAGTAGACCTATTGAAATAAATGGAACTTGTTATTTCAATGGGTCTACCCTAACTTGGCCTAACTTTGAATACAACCCTATATTTGTATATATTTTTAATGGATGCAAACTGCCTTGAGATTGGTTTGAGAGCTGAAAGTGGGGGCAGAAATCATTTTATAAATGAAATAAAGGAGAAACTTAAGATTTTAAGGTAGCTTTGACTGGGCTCCAGTGTGTCCCGCCCTCCACACACACCTAAAAAAAAAGGTACCAGCCAGCAAAGGGAGGATCTCATAATCTTTCCAACTCTGGTCTTATTTCATGATGAAACCTTTTGTTTTACTGCATAGTTTGTTCAGCGTTCCAAAATAGACCCCGTTCCAAGCGCAAAGGTAGTTCCCTTATAATGCAGGGCAGGGCCGTGGCTAGGAGAAAGCAGCTTATGAAATCCCTGCAGTGTATTTCACTCTGGATATTGCAGAATTGGGGGGGGGGGAGGTCAGGGTTGAGGCTGAGAGAGTGGTTTACAACAGCCCTGCTATGTAGTCCACTTTTATTATACTTATTGGTGGGGTGTTGTTGTTTTAAATCTACTTAAATTGCCCCTGGTGGCATGCCTGTGAACGGTCTAATTGGGTTTCTCTGGTGGCCACTTTGCCCAGCCAGCTGGGGTGGGGGATGATGGGAGTTGTAGTAGTGCAACACATCTGGAGGGGCCACCAGGTTGGGAAAAGCTGCATGGGACTGCAGCCTTAATGTTTGTGTTTTAGTTTCTGCTCCCAGATCCTACATAAGTTTCTCGTCCTTACCTTCGAAGCGCTGCAGAGACTTGCCTTCCCTTTTTCTCTCTTCCCTTCTACCCCGGCAGGCACCTCTCAGCCTGTGCCCTTCGCTCGTTCAGCTCCCCAGCCATCCAAAGCCCTGCTGCTTCCCCAAAAGACGCCGCCTAAGGAACTGCCTCCCAGAACTGCCTCGGTGATGCTGCCTTTCTTACTTCCCTCAAACGCCCTCTTCAAATCCCAGCAGCTCCCCTGTGAGGTCTTTGGCATAACCCCGTTCCCCATACCCAACTGTCACCAAGTTCTAAGTACATGCAATTGAAATAAATACACAGTCTTCCCCTATTTTTCCCAGCCAATTCCCTTCTCTGTTGTCTCCCTGCATCCACTGTACATTTCTTGGGGCAGGGACCCAGGGGCATTGCTGTGGCTGGGCCCATGGGACCCCAGCCCTGAATGTATTTCCCAGGATCTCGGATCTGTTTCACAGAGCCCCCCTCCCCAGTGATCATTGGGGCCAATGGAAGGGTTTTTTTTCTCAGCTTGATTGCCCTGCAGGGGGCAATTTTCAAGGGAGTTTGCAGTGGGGGAAGGGGAAAGTTAACTCTTCCCTTCCCACATGCTGCAACACTTCCCCCCACCCGCCCAAAATCTTCCCCTGAATGGCAATTAAGCTTAGAAGAAACTTTTCTCCATCGGTGTCGGATGATCTCGGTCTAATTTGCCACCTGTAAAACTTAAATAAATCCAAGTAATAATGTCTAAATGTGCAGATATATGCATATGTAGATTTTATACAGATCTTTTACATGCCTAGCAACACCCGGACAAGGACCTGTCCTCTTGTATATGATTATGATGATGCAGCATCGTGAATTATAGACAGTCGGATGAATGCAAGATCAACCCCAGGGAGGGCAGGAAATCTTTTACTTACCCCAACTCTGAGCTGTTCTGCCCATGAATTGCCTCGTCTCTGGATTCCAAAGGAAGATCTTCATCTCCCTGACTGCATCGCCCCATGTTTTCTTGGCCATATCTTTCCCTTTCTTTTCCTCCTCTTCGTCTGAGTGCTGCTGATCTCTCTCTTCATCCTTATTTTCCTGGAATGATGACAAAGCAAACCCCACCACAAGCCAGGCGCACAATGTTTTGCTTTGCTTTTATTTTGCTTTTCCCCCTCCAGCCAAAAATAAACGTCAGTGAGTTTACTATCTGGAGATGGTTCAAATTTCCATTTTCTCATCATTGCTCCCTATGTTACAGAGAGGCAGAGTTCTCTCTCTCTCTCTCTCTCTCTCTCTCTCTCTCTCGTTTGTGTGGTTGCTATTCTTTGCAGAAGGGCCATAGCTCAGTTGCAGAGCACCTGCTTTGCATGAAAGAGGGTCTCAGGTCCAATCCTGAACATCTCCAGGAAGGGCTGGGAAAGAGCTGTTTCGTGTGAAACCCTGGATAATGTTCTAGCTTGGAATAAGGACTGGAGCTCTACAGTCGAGCACATGTGTTCAGGCAGGGCTGGCCCTACCATTAGGCAGAGTGAGGCGGTCACTTTAGGCAGCAGATGCTGGAAGGTGGCAGCAAGGTTTTGGAGGAGAGAGCTCTGGGCTACATGGTCTGCTGTGTACCTGCTAAGTTAGCCTGCTGCGTTCAGGTGTGGTGGAGGATGCTATCCATCCCAGCACCAGTGTTGAAGAAAGATTCAACTGCCAGTCCAGTTGGCTTTTGTACATCGGATGGGAGGGGGTGTCATCTTGTCCTTTGCCTTCGATAGCAAAGTGTATTGGGCCAGCCATGCATGCTTTGCATGCAAAAAATCCCATGTTCAATTCCCAACATCTCTAGATATGGCTGGGAAACACCACTTTATGAAAACCCTGGAGATCCGCTACCAGTCAGTGGAGACAATACTGAACTAGATGGACCAATGGTGTGACTCAGAACAAGGAAGCTTCCTATAAGGGCTTTTCTACACGAGGCATTTATTGTGCTGTTAATTGCTGTATATTCTTTTGGTTTCATCACAGCATTGAGATCCAAGCTCTACACCAGGGCTCTCCAACCTTGGGTCCCCAGATGTTCCTGGCCTACAGCTCCCAGCATACCCAGCCAGCATGGCTAATGGCAAGGGATTCTGGGAGCTGTAGTCCAGCAACATCTGAGGACCCAAGGTTGGAGAGCCCTGCGCTACACAAACTTAAGAGCTCTTCTCCTGCTTTTCTGCTACACAACCTCTAAGTGGCAATAGCAGTATAGCGCAAATACACCAGGAGATAGAGTGCCATTTTCCCCGTTGCAATTTAATAGCTCCTTTTCCCGTTCTAAAAAAAGGGGGGGGGGACTCTGGAAAAAAAACAGAAACAAAAGGATCACTGACATCATCTAAAGAGGATCACAATGCCGTCTAAAGTGCTTGTAAGCAACTGTGAAGTAAGGAATCAAGTGCACACAATAAATGCCTCATGTAGAAAAGTCCTAAGTCTGATTGTTTTCCCCTCTATTTCCGATGTTCCGGCTCTGAGTGCCATCATTTACGTAGCCAAAATGGCACCACCCCACACAGAAAAGGCTTGTGGGGGAGGGGGACCCCCAAGGTTTGCAGAAGTACAAAAAAAAAATCTTCAAAAAAATCTCTTGAGTGGGAGGAGGAAACCCCCAAAACAGCCCGAAGAGGATGGACCATGATCAGTAGCCATAGAAAGATGACTGATTGTTGAGAGGAAAACCAGAAAACCAGAAGGGGGCAGGGAATGGGAATTCAACAGAGCTGCTGGAATCCTGAACAGCAGCATTGCATACTGCAACATTCTGATGCAGATCTCACCGATTATTTATCATGCTTCTCCCCACTGAGTGATATTTCCAGCACTAACTCCTCAATCTAACACACCTCTCACTTTTTCCGGAGCCCTTCCTGTTATTTCTAAGCCCCTTTACTTCCCCAGCATGGCTGGCTGGGGAATGCTGGGAGCTGTAGGACTTCTTTTTTTTTTTCTGTCTAAACATGCATAGGATCGTGTCAATTAGTTTAATTCAGGGGTGGAGAATGTGTGGCTCTCTCTCCACTTCAGATGTTGTTGGACTGCAATTCCCATCATCCCTCACCACCGGGGCTGTTGCTAGACACTTAAAAGATTTGGGGCCCAGGCCCGTAGAATACAAATGTGCATAAAATGTGCATATGCTAACATAGATTAGGAGAGAGAGAGAGAGAGAGAGAGAGAGAGAGAATTACTAGGATGTATTTAAATTTCACAGAAGTCAAAGCCAGCCAATTCATTTTTCTTCTGATTCATCTCAAAAATTCATCTCAAATATTCATCTCAAATAAAATTAAAATTTGTATACTGTTTTAAATGTATTTTATTGTGTTTATTCTATGTACATTGCCCAGGGTGGCCGGTTGCCGGCCAGATGGGTGATTAATAAATGTAAATAATAAATAAATAAGTAAGTAAATAAATAAATAAAATATATGCTTTAATTCATTTGCACGAAAAGCTTCCATTAACACCAATGGAAGTTCCCTCCCTCCCCTAAGCTTTAATTATTGCCATGGGGTGGGGGATTTGGGGGCAGGTGTTCCTTCCCCAGCTGCAATTCCCCCTTGGAAATTCCCCCTGGCAACTAAGCTAAGAAAGAAATCTCCCGCCATTGGCACCAACAGATACTCAGGGCTTTGAGAAATAGATCCAGGGCACTAGGAAATAGATTCGGGGATGGGGGGAGGACTCCATGGGTCCCAGGCCTAGCGATGCCTCTGTCCCTCACTATTGGCCATGCTGGCGGGGGCTGATGGGAATTGCAATCCAACAACATCCAGAGGGCCACCCACCCTCACCCCTGGTTTAATGGCTTCTACAAGGAAAGCTGCTATTTGCCCATTAAGAAAAACGTCCGGATCTCCACAGCTGCAAAGGTTTAAATTCAGTTTTTAAATTTTAGTAGTGAAATTTTTATGATGTTTTTATTGTTTGTATTTTATATTGGGTTTTTTTGTTGTTGTTTTGTTGTTTTTTGTTTTAATGAATTCTTGTAAACCACCCAGAGAGCTTCGGCAACTGGGTGGCATAGAAATAAAATAAAATAAAAAATAACGAGAGAAAAGTCGCATCCATGCATCTAGTCTTCGGTGTCCCCTTCTTCTCACAAGGAAACCGACAAGGAAGACTGTCCCAGAATTTCCGATGCCCTGGAGAACCCAGGAGCATGCAACATTATTTATTTGTTTTCGTTGCCTTCAGCGAATTATAGCCCTTTGGTTGTTCTTCCTCCTCTTTATTGCAAGAGAGGAGGGCAGAGAGAGAAACTCTGCAAGCACGTTCCAGGCTGGAGAACCCAGTGAGACCATCTCATATTAAGCTCTCGTTGGCTTGTATAAGAAGCTTGCCGTTCCAGACAATGCACTGGGGCTACGCTAGGTTACTTCTGAACGTTGAACCTGCCATCGTGCTATCCCCGCAGACCTGATGATGGAGCACAGCCAGGACAACCTGATCCATCCAAACAGGGATGTCCCGGGAAAGGTTTCCCACGCTGGCTGGGGCATGCTGGGAGTTGTAGGCCAAAAACATCTGGGGACCCAAGGTTGGAGAACACTGCTCTAGACACTGTCTAAGGGCCTATAGCAGCGTTCTGTTACCGTATTTATTTTTTGCTCGTTCATATGATCTTAGGATCTCTCTCCCCCACCCCACCTCTCTCGCTCTCCCTCTCTCTCCTGCACACACACACGTGCACACAAACTGGCATCAGGGATCACCACGACCACAGATAGGATGTTAGGTAGCATAGACCTGCATTCAACATCTCCTTGAAATGATTCTGGGCCAGTTTAAACATGACTTTTGCTATGTTGCTTCCCTGCTTTTTTCCCCTTTGCTTTTAAAAAATAATAATAATAATAATAAAATAAAATCCTGTTTCTCATGGTGATGTTCCACATGGAACTGGTAACACTGAAATGCTCCAAATCACATACAGCGCAGACAAGCCCCCACTGGCATACCCAGAGAGCAACAGCACTGCCAGAATGGGCTCTGTGCAATTGGGCGGCGCAGGGTGCCATTACGCTGTTGCTGCTAAAGGGGTCTCAGTCAGGTCAGGCCAGGCAGGCACCTGGACGGGCAGACTGGGAGCTGGAATGTAAACCAGCCTTCCCCCACCTGGTGCTCTCCAGATGTGTTGGACTACAATCCCCAGCGTTCCCCAGCCAACACATCTGGAGGGCACCAAGTTGTGGGAAGCTAATGCAAACCATTCTGGGCTTACAAGATTGTTGTAAATATATAAAGTGGACTGTTAAAAAAAGCACCCAGACTGGGCACTTATTCACCGGGGGTTTGTATGATGATGATGATGATGATGATGATGATGATGATGATGATGATGATGACGACAACGACAACGTTTCTATCCCACCTATTTTTTCTGCCAAGGAGTACAAAGTGGCTTACATGGTCCTCCTCCTCTCCATGTTATCCTCACAACAACCCTGTGAGGTAGATTATAGGCTGAGAGTCAGTGACTGGCCCAAAGTCACCCAGCGAGCTTCAAGTCCGTGTGGAGCCTAGACCCCAGATCTCCCAAGGCCCAGTCCAACACTCTAACCACTACGCCACACTGCTTGGTTCAGATCATGTTCAAATCCTCCTTTTAATCTGGGATGGACACAGGTTATTTGCATCAATGAACCTATTCGTGGTTTCAGCCCGAACATCTCTCGCTCTCTCTTCTGGACAGCCTTTTCCTTTCAACAACCAAAAATATCTAGCTTTGCATGCTGCATTAGTGTACTTGTGCCCATGTATTTTTTCTCTTCCAAGAGCGGCAAAAAATTCTGCCCTGCTCACCCAGAACAAAGAGAGTAGGTGCAATTCTGCATAGGTACAGAGCCACTCTTATCTCGTGCCGTTGGGCATGAAAGGGGACCGACCCTCCTACAACTCCGTCCCTCGGGTGCTGTCAAAGGCAGCCTACTTACCGGTTTTTGGTGATAGTTCCCACGGTAGTCCTTGGCACCTCCAGAGGCTTTCACTTCCATGGCTTTGTACAAAATGCAGGGGAGGGGGGAAACTGAAATAATTAGTATGACGGTAAGTCGACTCCTGGGCTAATGGTACAAGGCACTGACTATCTCCACCATGTATGCCAACCCTGGAGAGTCAAACTGAAGCCTCTCCTTGGAATTCAGCCAAGAATCCCATCACACATTTATATATATTTTAAGGAAAAAAGCAGATTCAGCAGTAAAACCAAACGCAAAGGACCGAGACCTCTTTTGAGGGCTTCACCGCTACAACCGGGTGACCACCTAGTGATGCTTTTTCGATGTTGCAAGGCAGGGGGAGCGTGTAGGCAGGAGACCAATAAATAGATTGCTTTCATCGGGCAGCTGAGATCATGCAATAGGACTGCAGACAAGAATGAAGGCTCTCTTCCCCCAAAGTCATTAACGTATACAAAGTAGTCTACAAGTAGGAGGACTTCGAGGAAAGACGAGGAATCTCTCTCTGGGGAGGGAATCACTGTTAACTCTGTCTTAGGGGGCTGAGGATCCGTTTATAAAGCCTCTATTATAAAATAGCCAGATCCTTATCAAGGGGACAGCATAAATGTGCCAATATGTTCCTGTCAGTCATGGGCAGGGGGGCCGCTGGTTTGAATACTTGCAAAATCTCTTTGGCGGCCACCGGCCAGGGAGTTGCTACTATATTTATCGCTTTGCATTCAGACAGGCCAGGGGTGGGATCCTGCAGTGTCAGTTTCCCAGCCATCTGCAATGCCACAAACCATCTGAAGATCCCTGGAGCAAAGCCAGAAAGGACAGCGCGAGAGCAAATGCACGGAAGCACTGTTGGGTTGCTGGGTGGGTAATCGCCGGGAGACCTTCAGCTGCCGGGCAGTACAGAAATGAAAAAAAAAAATAATTAAATAAATTAATAATAATAATAATAGCCCATTATCACTTATTTATTTGTTTATTTTTTCATGTCTATCCCACCTTTTTTTTTTCTCTTGCAAGGAATCCAAGGTGGCTTACATGACCCTCTTCCTCTCCATTTTTATCCTCACAACACTGTGAGCAGGGGAGACTGGTGGTGACCCCTATGTCAGTGGGCCTTATCCATTGCGGCTTTTATTCTGAGCTTCACAGGAGCTGTCCATGGTGCTCCATGGTGGTGAACCTATTTGGGGGTGGGGTGGAGCTCAGTACCATGGATAGCTCCTATGAAGCTCAGGATAAAAGCTGCAATGGATAAATAGCCCCACTGACACAGGAGGTAGGTTAGGCTGAGAGTCAGCGACTGGCCCAAAGTCACCCAAGGAGCTTCATGGCCGAGCGGAACCTAGAACCCGAGTCCCAGTCCAATGTTCTAACCAGTACACCACGCTGGTCTCCATGTGTGCTGCGCTGACAAACCTTTCACTCTTTCCCAGTTTCTCTGTGCAATAACATCTTGTCCTGTCTGCATGTGATCTGCTGAGGATGTGGCCCAGGTTGCCATATATAAAGTCCTCCCCCGGTTCCTTCACAGCATCCTGACATACGGAGATTTTGTAGTCAAAATATACACACGGACTTCATTATGGCTGGCTGGTTAACATAGCCCAGAGTTGTCCCCCGACCTCTTGTCAACAGCAGCTAATGAATAGGCCGGAGATAGCTGGAAATAAATCTTGTGTCTTTGAATGAAATATCGATCATATTCCTTTACAATGTGCTCCTGTCTCCCATTTCTCTCCCCATCCTCCGTTGTTTCCCATGTGTCTCTTTTTAGACTGTAAGCCTCTGGGGGCAGAGAACTGTCCACTCATTTGCTATAAAACACCATGTACAGAGATGGTGCTATATAACCATAAACAGCATTATCATGGAGCCAGAGCTCACAGAGTCAAAGCACTAGGGCTTTTTGATTAGCAGGGATGCTAACGTCATCTGCCACCATCACCCCTCAGGCTTCCCTGTTCCCTCTGAGCTTAGCTGCAAACCTCGCAGTAGCTGTGGGAGAAACAGATTTTCCTAGTAACGCTATACTGCTG
The DNA here is from genome assembly GCA_021292165.1 of Shinisaurus crocodilurus. Taxonomy (NCBI): domain Eukaryota; kingdom Metazoa; phylum Chordata; class Lepidosauria; order Squamata; family Shinisauridae; genus Shinisaurus; species Shinisaurus crocodilurus. The sequence continues at coordinate 11,484,881 of CM037883.1, read as the reverse complement.
TAAAGCAAAGTATTTTCAGGTGACCTGGTTTTCATAGATTTCATAGATCATAGAGTTGGAAGGAGCCTACAAGGCTATCGAGTCCAACCTCCTGCTCAATGCAGGAAACTAGAGGAGGGGTCTCCCATCCAAGTAACAACCAGGCTTGAACCTGCTTAGCTTTCCACTGCGTTTGCACGATCACCGCGGGTTAAACACACCACAGTGGCTTGTGTAAGCCGTGGTGCACACCAGGCACCACTTGGTTTGGTTTTCAGACAGTGATGCCATCGGGGAAAGACTCTGGGATCAGGGGTCCAGGCCTCCACTCTGCAAAATGAGCAAGAGAGCCCCCAAATGGCGGCTTAGCACATTTTGAAGTAAGCAAAGCAAAGTAATAAAAATTGCCAGCTCCCAGCCATACGACCATTCCAGTGGAGGCTGGTGACTCCTGTTTCGGGGTGGGGGGGGGCTCCTAATCCATCGCAGCTTTTATTTGGAGCTTTATAGGAGCCATCCGTGGTGCTCCGTGGTGGTGAACCTATTTTGGGGATGGGGTGCTGCGCTGGATTAGGAGTCCCACCACAATAGGAGTCACCAGCGGGACCAGCCTCCCCTGGACTGTTCAATCCAGCGTCTAAAACAGGGGTAGGTAACCTGGGTCCCTCCAGAGGTTTTGGACGACAACTGCCAAAATCCCTGACCATTGGCCATGCTGGCTGGGGCTTATGGGAGTTGCAGTCCAAACTATTTGGAGGGCACCAAGGCAACATCTAGAGGGCACCCCTGGTCTAAAATGACCTAGCTGCACCACTGTTACCAGGTAGCCTTAAAAGGTTAGATTAGGCTCTGACAGCATGGATCAATAACATGGCATAGCGCAGGCAGCAGTTAGGGGAGGCCAGCGACGCCTATGTCAGTGGGGGTCCTTGTTGGTGCGTGTGTGCGTGAGGTGCAGCAGAGTGCGTGTGCGCATGGGAGATTTAAAATCCTGTCTGTGTGCTAGCAGAGGCCTGTTATTCCACACACAGATCTTCCAGATCTCTCTCCCCCCCCTTTTCGCAGCGTGTAGCGTGTTGTGAAGATGCCAGCCCAGCTTGCCTGCCTGTAATCCAACTTGCTTCCAGCTTCCCCGTTTGCAGATTAATCCATGGAGTCAGGAAACACTCTGTAACACCACAGGTCTAATTCTACCTGTTTATTCACTTAGCAAGTAAAGTTCTACAGAGTATACATTCCCTAGTTACAGTCCATGTGCAGAGTATAAATGCATAGCAAGCATTACATCCAGTGGAGTAAGTTGAGCTTCACTCCACCTCAGCAAAGGCGTTACATTGTTGCAGTAACAAAAGCCCAGCAAGAAGAACAAAGAGAAGAGAGAAAGCAGTCCTGCCTCTCTCTAAGATGGCTTCAGACAGAAAACAAGTTAGCACATCATCAGAACATACAAACCATGTGACTAGCTCATAATGCTCCCACGGTCTAGGCTTCCCATGCGAAAAACACGAGAACCCAGAAAGACATAACAAACTTGTTTACAGCCATTCTGTTCTTTCCATGTGTAAACAGTGTGCTACAGCTGGTGAAGTGATACATATCACAACACTCCTTAGCCATTGCATCTGTTTGTTTGAGCTTCATAGGAGCTATCCATGGCGCTCCATGGTGGTGAACCTATTCTGGGGATGGAGTTCAGCACCGTGGATAGCTCCTATCAAGCTCAAATGAAAAGATGCAATGGATAAGGAGCCCCGCCGACATAGGAGTCACCACCAGGCCACCCCAGAGGATGCTTCCTGCTGTCTCGCCGCATGATTCACGGCTAGATAATAGGCAGCATTGCAATCCTAAACACACTTACCTGGGAGTAGGCCCCACTGAAGACAGTGACACTTACTTCCGAGTAAAGATGCATAGGGTGGTGCCCCACATCACTGAAGGTTTCTGTGGACCCAAACAACCTCCCAAGGATGCTGCCAGTTGACTTTCTGCATGAGACACTGCTCTGGAGTTGTGTTAAGAGTGAAGAGTACATCCCATTTTTTACCAAGGGAAAATAACCCATGTCCCTCAGCCAGACATCGGGGTCAACCCCCCTCACTGGGCAAAGCGTCCATCTCTGCAGTGGTGCCGTGAGGGCTAGACCTTGGGGCCAAAGTCCAGGGCCCCACAGCACCCCTCCCCGGGGGAGAAATGACCACCCAGAGAGGGTCAGGTGATGAAGGCATCAGGGTGGCAGCAGCAAACTCCATTGCATTCCTGTGGCCACATGGCAAAGCTAGGAATTAAATAAGCTTGAAATGCACAGTGGCACATGTTCCAAGTATTTCTTTTATCAGGGTGGGCAAAGAGTTTTGTTGTTGTTGTCGTCGTCGTTCTAACATATCAAGAATGTAGAAGCAGTTTTACAGCATGGAAAGGTGGTTGGAAGAGGGAAAGGAAAACATTGGTTATTACAACTGAAGAAGTACACATGGACCATCTAAAGTGGGGGCCCATAAGACCATTAAGTCCAGAGTCTAAAATGGGTGGGGGACCTCTTTCAGCCCAAGGGGCCACATTCCAGAGGGTGGGCGGAGCTGAAGACAAAGGGGGTGGGGCCAAAAATCCCAGCGTGTTGTCGCTTGAAGCTCTTACTGCCGGTAACTAAGCCTCAGGAGCAGCATTTCAACCTTTTAGAGTGGGGGGGGGGTTGTAGAAAAGCTGAAAACCACCAAACATGGTGGTTGCGAGAAAGGGGTGAGGCCTAGGGAAGGGGGCATGGCCGTGTGGGGAACCCTGGAGCTGGATTGGGACCCCAGGAGGGCCGAATCTGGCCCCCAGGTTTGAGGTTGCCCACCCATGCTCTGACATGACTTAGTTGCCCCTCTGCGCCCGCTTTCCCCCTCCTCGAAGCCTGCCGCCTCCCCCAGATACAGCAGTCAGCATTTCCCAAAATGCCCCCAACGTAGCATGGCTCCAGAGCATTATGTGCATTTTAAAGTAGCAGGCGGCTCAAAGCCGCCCAACACCAGAAATCATACATGGAATCGGTGTGAGGGAGGCCGAGCCCAATCCACAGGAGGCATCAGCAGCACCGGTGGACCCTCGGCAGCTGCCCGATCATGCCAGGCGCCAATTTTGGCCCAGTCCTCACCAGTCATGATGTCTTTCCTGGCCTCTTTGTGAGTAAGGGTAGGATATAAACAAGAGGAAGAGGAAGAAGCCACTTCCAGGATCAAAGATGGCATACCTTTGAACACCAGTTGTTGGGGAACAACAGCGGGAGAGGGGAAATTACAGGCAGTCCCCAGGTTACGAACGAGTTCCATTCTTAAGAATGTCTTTAAGTCGAATTCGTATGTAAGTCGGAACAGCATAGCGTTCTATGCGTTAAAATCGACATTTACACAAATTGTGTAAATTAGTCAACTTGCGTAGTATACTATGCTATGTACTCTACGTAAACGACGTAGGGCCGGGGAACCCAAAAGTCTGTTCTTAAGTATGGGTTGTCTGTAAGTCGGACGTTCTTAACTCGGGGACTGCCTGCTCTGTATTGTCCTCATGTCCTACTTGTGGGCTTCTGGTCTGATCCAGCATGGCTCTTCTTATGTTCTTATGTACTATAAGCTTGGGAAATGCTGTTCTAGGAGGAGGGAAGTTAAGACACTCCCTTTCATTAGCAAATCCCTGGACTTTGGCACATATATTACAAGGGACTTTTAACAGAACGAACAAAATCCTCAATAAAGACAGACTGTTCCATCTGGCCCTCCATCAAAATGCTCCAAGCCATTTTGCTAACTTCCAGCCTCAACATCCAGCCTCCCTTGCCTTCTATAAATACTGCGTCACCCATTTCTCCCCCTGAAGGAACAAAACATGAAAGACCCCTCTTCTTTGGAGGGGAAGCAGGATATTTTTGCAGCACACCTCGATATCTTGCCCCCACATTAAAGCCTCAGATGAATTATGGCCCCTATAGAAATATGCTTGCAACATTGCTGAGAGAAGTAACGCACTGTCTCCACCGCAGGAGAGATGTTTTCAGAAATGTTTTCTATTTTGGTTTCAGGCCCTGTTGTCAGTGTTGTTCGCTGCTTCATGTTACACTGGTCGGTCATCGAAGTTTTCATCACAATCTCTTTTCAAGCTCTCTTCTGCCGCCTTCTGGCTATGATTGCTCCCAAAGGCAGGGTTCTTTGAAATCAGGACAGGGTAGACCTCAGGATAGTGAGATCTTCTTTGCTTTTTTACTAGAATCCCAAGATCCCAACCGTAGCCAGATGTATCAAAAATACACTGATAGAAATGATATATTCTGACCCCAGGAATTTCTCTTGAGTGCCAGAACAGAACGGAGCTCACAGTTGTTCCACACAAACATCCACCCCTGGTTAATCCAAGCCTTCGTTTCAGCAGTATAATTTTGGACAGCACAGAGGGGTGCATGCATGTGCCTTTTTGCTGCTTTCCTTGTTAAACAATCGGGAATCAGACATTCTGCCCAGTCACTGCAAATTGCCCCAAGATGTATAGATCTACCTTCTGCCCACCCATTTTAAATTATTGCAGTTTGTGGTCAGATCTGTTTTAGTGACAAACATATGGAAAAAATGGATGCAAGACAGATTGAAAGATCATTACTTTTTGAATTAAGATATTGCAAATAAACTTTCTCAATATGTAGCAATCCTCCCCTTTCTGTATAATGTTTACTCAGAAGTGCCATAGAATTTGGTGGGATTTGCTCACAAGTAGATGTGCACAGGACTTCAGCCCTTCTTATGATAACTTTTTTTACATGGCACCCCCTTATATTTTATTTATTTATTTATTATATTTATACCCTGCCTTTTTTTCCTGCAAGGTACCCAAGGCGGCTTACATAATCCTCATCCTCCTCTCCATTTTCTCCATTTTATCCCCACAACAACCCTGTGAGTAGGTTAGGCTGATAATTGGCTTCTTAGATTTACAGCACAATGACGTAAGTAAGTCCTATTCAGTTCAGTGGGATTTATTCCTGGGTAAAGCTACAGTCCTATATCCACTTACCTGGGAGCATGTCCCACTGAGCTCATTGGGATTTACTTCTGTTCTGTGTAGACATCCATAGGATTGCACTGTAAACTGGGTGTGTGTTTTAATGATTTAATCCTACTGAAGTCTTTTCCATTTTTATTGCACTATTATATATATTTTTAAATTCTTTTGTTTACAAATTTTTCTCTTGCTTGTTTAGTTTTGTACTTGCCTTGCATATATTATACCTTATGTAATTTATCATGTTGTACTTTGCCTTGCTTTTTAAAATAACTTTGTACTTACCTACTTTTTTGAGATGATGATGATGATGATGATGATGATGATGATGACGACGACGACGACTACCATCTTTATGCTATTTTATTCACATTGTCCCACGGGTCATGAGATTTTGCTCAGTAAGTTCAGTTTTTTACTGTTCAGTTTTCTCTAACCTTTGCCTTCCCCTATGTGATGAGTGGCGAGCCTGAGAGAAGAGCAGGAGGTTGGAGAGGGAAAATGGGGGAAAGGAAAGCCGAAACAGACAGAGTGATGGAAGGAGGGAAGAAAAATGGACCACGGCAGGCAATCAGTTCAACTTCTGGAAAGGGCCATCTGTCACTCCCCAAGCAACCTGCTGGGTGGGGGGCGGGGAGGGAGAGAAAGAATGACAGAGAGAAGGAGATGACAAAGAGGGAGGGGAATTGATGATAGAGAGAAGAAAGGGGGTGCCCATGCTAGCCTAGCAACAAGGGTATGGAGGCTGGTGGGTCCAATGTCAGCAGTTGGGACTTTTATGGAGCTATCCATGGCGCTGAACCCAGCATGGGCCTAGGGTTCAGCACCGTGGACAGCTCCATCTCGGTTCAAACTAAAGCCCAGGGTGAATACACCACCCCACTGACACTGGAGCCACAAGCCTCCACTGGGGTAGGCATGGTCAGGCATCTGCCAGGGGCCCACATCCCAACAGGGGCCCACTGGCAAGAGCCCCTGCCTGGAGTCACTCCTCCTCTTCACCATTGCTGACTGGCTCTCTGCCTGTCAAGCAAGCAAGTGGTCGCCATGACGAGAAAGAGGAGGCGGAGCAACAGCAGCTGGGGACAATGGCAGTGAGAAGGTAGAGTCTATGAGGGAGGGGACCCCATTGTGGGTGTCTTGTCTAAGGGCCCTCCAAAACCTGGAGCCGGCACTGAGTGGGCATCCTGCTATGCTTGTGTAGGCTCCCTACGTGATTTAGAACCCGGATCATTCAGCCTTCTAACTTGTGGAAGGCAACAGGGATGGGGACACAACAGAAAGGGCCCTGCAGAAGTTGGAGCTGGCATTGGACCCTGCCGACTTTTGATCATCACTGACCATGGATTCCCAACAGATTACCCCCAAGGGAAATCAACACAAAAAGGGCTCCCCACCCTTGGCTTAATGGGACTTAAAGCTTGCAGTCTTAAGGAAGTACTTAGCTCTTCTGTTGACATCAATAGGATTTAAACACACTTTGCTATGGCTGAATTTATTTTACTGTAAGAAAAATTCATCTCAGACCTAAAGCTAATGTTTCTGGAGTTAACCCAACAAGGAAATCACCCTGGGTCCTCAGTGTTCATTGATCATGAGAATCAAGAATTTTCTACACTTCTGTCTGAACTCCAGAAACATCAACATCAAGTAGATGTGTTTTTCACTAAACCCAAATACAACATTACATAAATAATTATTTTGTGCTGGGGATCAACAGTAGACTCCCCCCCCCATTGTAAAACCCAAGTGTATTTTCCCCACCGCCACTGAGTAACCACAACGAAACTGGAATTAGAGAGAAGAATATCTAGGTGGACTGAAATTGGCAAATGTCTCTCCTTTTAGAAGTTAATCACCTAGTACAAAAAAAGGTGCTTATAGTATACCTTGGTAATTAATCCACGTTTAGTAGTCTTGCATGCCTGAAATGCCAAGCTAAGTGCCTTCCACCCTCCCTTTTTACATTAAGGCGGATGTCTCTTAACTGAAAAGATGCAGAAGGACAAACAATTTATTGCAAATCTGAGGCCTTTTAAGGTTCACAACCCAGAAGATCATTACTGCAACAATCCCTTTTATAGTAGCACTTCAGGATTTGCAATCTTTTTAAAAATAATCACGTTATCCATCAAAACAACCCTGTGAATCCAGATCTCCCATGTTCAGTTGTCTCCACAGTCTGTGGGGCTCTAAGATGATAATGACCTTTTATTATTGTTGTTGCTATTATTTTTTTATTATTACTACTACTACTACTACTACTACTATTATTATTATTACTACTACTACTACTACTACTACTATTGCAAAGGCAACTCATAGATTTAGGAGATTGTTGTTTTATAAAATGCAATCTTCAGTTGGCTGAATTGACAGATTAATCAACTAAAGGTTTAGTTGATTAATCAAGGGGGTACTTTTAGTCCGTGGAGAAGAAAGTGTGAAGAGCATGCACACCTGTTGCTGTTTTTTCTGAGGCTATTTAGATCTGTGTGGGTGTTAGTGCAGCATTGAACAGCTAGTTAAATACGAAAAGCGACTGGGATGGGTTGAAATCCCATCGAACTCAGGGGAGACTTCCCAGCAGTGGGGGCTGGTGGCTCCAGTATCAGTGGGGTGGTGTATCCACTCTGGGCTTTAGACTGAATTTTGAAGGAGCTGTCTGTAGTGCTGAACTCTAGCCCTCACCCCAAAGCGGGTTCAGAACCATGGATAGCTCCATAAAAGTTCAGACTGCAACCCAGAGTGGATACACCGCCCCACTGACTTTACAGCCACCAACCTCCACGGCTTTCCAGTCAGCACCACGGAGACTACTGGGCTGAGCTGCAGAAGTTCTTTACTCGATTGGCAGCCCTGATGATGATAACATTCATGATTCCTCGAGCCTGCCTCTCAATTTCTGGATCTTGGCACCTTCCTCTGCTAAGAACGGCTCCACGCCATCTTGCAAGTTTTCTTGTCCAAAGAATGCATGAAAAAGAGCCAGTGTGGTGTAGTGGTCAGAGTTTTGGATCCGGATTCTAGTCCCCACTCGGCCATGAAACTCACTCAATGAGTTTGGGCCAATCACTGTTCTCAGCCTAACCTACCTCACAGGGTTGTTGTGAGGATAAAATGGAGAGAAGGAGAACCTTATAAGCCCGCTTGGATTCCTTGGAAGTGGAAAAAAGTGGATATGGAATATCAATGTAAGGTAAAAATAATATATTTTAAAAGAAGCGGTAGTTGGACCTGCGCGGCCAGCCCGCTGCACCCAAGCGCGGCAAGCAAAAGGAGCCCCCGTCTCCGTCTCTCTCTCGTCTCTCCTCCCTGGCCTTGTTTTGTCGGGAGCTGGGCTGGCGGGCGGGCGGCGCTCTCCGGCTTGCGCAAGCGCCAAAGGCCGGCTCGAGTAGCTGGAGGGAGCCGCCGCTCCTTCTGCTGCCGCCTAGAGCATGAGCCCCGAGCTGGGCAGCAGCAGCAGCAGGAGTAGGATGCGCCGCGCCGGGTTGTAGCCGCCGCCGCCGCCGCCGCTGCTGCTGAGCACCTCGCGTCGAAGGCCGGGGCGCAGAAGGAGCCCCGCCGCCGCCGCCACCATGCGCCAGGCCTTGACGCAGCCGCGCTCCAGCGCGATCCCCCTCTCCGACTCCGTGGGTGAGCCACTTCGTCCTTTTCGCCGTTGCAGGGGGGGAGGGAGGAGAGGAAAGGGGGAGATTTGCGGGGGGAGGAAAGCGGGATTTGCGGGGGTGGCGAAAGGGGAGCTCATCTTACGGGTAGAGCGCACGGGCGCCGCCGCGCGTAATTGGGTGGCCTCTTTTTGCGCGCTGCTTTTTGGGTCCTTTTGCTAAAACGGGTCAGTAAGGGAGTCGCCCCCCCCCCGCGGTAGGGCGAGACTGTTTTAATTCGCGTGGGGTGTCCTGCTCGCCTGGACTAACAACCAGGCTGCTCCCCCGCGCACCCGCCTTCCCTATTCTGCTGTCTCCCCCGTAGCCGCTTGCAGCTCCTGGCAGCAGAGGGATGTGGGGGCTGGGAGGGAAGCTTGCAGGGAAAGTTGAGGAGGACGTTCGGCTGAAAGGCGACCCCAGCTATTTTTCTGTGCGCCTGAGCTTCCTCCCTTCGGAGCTCCGGGGGTCCGTTTCTATTTAAAATCGCCACCGCTGGTTTGTTTGTAAGGGTCTGGGAGACGCTGAGAGAGGCCCTGTTGTTTTCAAGCGCCTTAGGGCGCAATCCTGTGCAGGTTTAGACAGAAAAAAAAGTCCTACAACTCCCAGCATTCCCTTAAGACAGTGTTTCTCAACCTTGGGTCCCCAGATGTTTTTGGCCTACAACTCCCAGCATGCCCCAGCCAGCATAGCTGGCTGGGGCATGCTGGGAGTTGTAGGCCAAAAACATCTGGGGACCCAAGGTTGAGAAACACTGCCTTAAGATCTTAATGCAATGGCCATGCTGCTGGCTGGGGATTATGGGTTTGCAGTTCAACACATCTCCAGGGCTAGGGGAAGGCGGCATGTAGCATCATCAGCCTTCTTTTGCCTGGGGGCCATGAAGTTCGTTGTTGTTCTCTCCCCACTGATCAGGTTGGCTCATCAGATGGGACCACAGAGCCCAGTTTGCCTTATTGTGTGGGTAGGCAGGCGAGATGCGGTCACCAGGCAGCTTCATTCATTCATTTGCCAGAGGGGGCCCTTGCTCAGTGGCATGGAACACCTGCTTTATTACATCCAAAATGGTTGCAGCAAGGTTCAATCCTCGGCATCCCCAAGTAGGGCTGGAAAACCCATTGGAGAACTTCTGGCCTAGAAGGTAGAAGGTGGGCAGAAGGTAGATTTCCAGATCTTTTGGACTTTGAACTCCCAGAAGCCTCTGCCAGCATGGCCAATGGTCAGGAATGATGGGGGTTGAACTCCAAAATATCTGGAGATCTTCTTTCTGCCCATCCCTGAGTAGACAATACAAATGCAGTTGGACCCACCCAGTGGACTGACTCGGTATAAGGCATCTTGCTATGTCCCTAACAGATGTATTGGGCTGCAGCTCAGTGGGTAGAGTACATGCTTTGTATACAAAAGGTCCCAGGTTCGATCCAGGTGGCATCTCCAGGTAGGGCTGGGCAAGACTCTCACCTGAAGCCCCGGAGAGAGCGTAGATGGGGAGACACTTTTCTCCCTTTCTCATCATACTAGAACCAAACAGGGTCATGCCATGAAGCTGATTGATGGGAGATTCAGGACAGTTGAAAGGAAGGACTTCTTCACACAGAGCAGAGTTAAACTATGGAATTCACCTCCACAAGATGTAGTGATGGCCACCAATCTGAAGGGCTTTAAAAGGGGATTGGACAAATTCATGGAGGAGAAGGCTATCTATCAATGGCTACTAGTCGTGATGGCTATATGCCACCTCCAGTATCAGAGGTAGGATACCTATGAATACCAGTTGCTGGGGAACATGGGTAGGAGGGCTGTTGCACTCATGGTCTCCTTGTGGGGTCCCGTGGACAGCTGGTTGGCCACTGAGTGTGTGAACAGAATGCTGGACTAGATGGACCCTTGGTCTGATCCTGCAGGGCTGGAAGGCTCTTTCAGTTGCTCAGGCAGAGTTAGCTCCCGATTCTGGGGGACCCACCTCCTTTCCACTGCCCATTCACTGCCCATTCACTGGCCCTCTCCCTTTGGGCCCAATCCGTACTGCTACTCAGTCAAGGCAAGTGGAGACCGCTGCTCCTACTCTTTGCTCTTGCGATTGTTCACACGCTCAGAGAGGAGAACGGGTGGCAGCAACGCACAGTAAGGAGGAAGAGAAGAAGGAGCAAAGACAGGGCCGGCAGGCTCCAGGAATTGGCAGTGGGGGCCCTGCTGGGGTGAGGCCCTTGGCAGATGCATGTTGATACTGACCCCTGATTCCAGCTCTGTGGACAGACCAGCCATTTTTCAGAAGGGGGGGGGTTGTTTTTGTTTTTTTAAAGCATACTAGATATTAGCACATCATATAGGCTGCAATAGTTATTCAAAAGTCAGTTTGATTCAGTTCCATTCGAGCAGCACTCTGCAACCTGGCCCTCTCTAGGTGTTTTGGACCACAATTCCCATGCCATGCTGGCTGGGGCTGCTGGGAGTTGAAGTCCAAAACATGTGGAGGGCACCAGCTTTGGGGAGGCTGGATCGGTTATCTGCCGGCTGTACCGAGGCAATTTTCTCTTGGAGGGAGGGATGTAAATTTGACCATGTTCCTCCTGTTCTCCTTCACTAGGTAATTGAAGGAGCTCTTTCCTTCCCATGGGTTGCTTATCTGCCACTGTCTATTGGCATTTGTAAGGAACTCCTTGCTACTTGGAAGTATGAATGCATGTCACTCTCTCAAAGAGCAGCGGTGTGTTCCCACTTCCCACATGTTAAATTCAGCAGTAAAGTCTCTCCTCTCTGTACAATGGACATCACTTCAGCGGGGAGTAAACTTTTGGTCTTAAGTGTTGGATGAGAGGCCCTTTGGCCAGATCCAGTTTATGTTCTTAGGAAACACAACTTCTTTTCATGTACGCTTTGAAACCTGGACTGTTCCATCCATGTTCTATGTGTGCACACAGTTTTAGTGATGGGTAGGCACACTCCCTGAAACACTTCTGAAGGTTTGCAGGTTTAAGATATGGATCCTAAGTTCAGTGCATTCTTTGAGAGAGAGAGAGAGAGAGAGAGAGAGAGAGAGAGAGAGCATGCCAGATTCAGAGGCAGTGTTAGGGGGTAGCCCGCTAGGACTGGAGCCTCAAATCTTTCCTTTGGAGCCCTGAATCTCTGGGAGGCCCTCTGCCCCACCACCCTGCTGTCCATGGGCACTTGCTGAAATAAAGGTCCAGGGGCCCTGAGGATCTCTGCTGCATTGGATCCCTCTGGATTAGCCAGCTTTTTACCCACATGTGCTTCACCTCCTGCTCCCCGCCCCCCCGAATCTTTCTGCCTGAAATTTTTTTCTGAAAACAAATGCCCTCCTCTCTCCTGACCATACATCCCTTTTTACAAATAGGGGTGTCCATAGGAGACAGGGCCCTTTAAAGACACATGCCCAGAGAGACTTTAGAGCATATGTAACTTAGTATATGCAAATTTGTGCGCATTTTTTTTTTTTTTTGGTCCTGTGGGCCTGAGCCCCGGATCTTTGCAGTACCTAGCCCCACCCCGGCCAGATTATTTGGTACTTTGTAGGGTGGCCTTCCCCGACCTCATGCCCTCCAGATGTGTTGGATTGCAACTCCCATTGTTGTAGTCCAACACATCCGGAGGGCACCAGGTTGGGGAAAAGCTGTTGCAGGGTAATCAGTGTATTAGCCAGAAGGGGTGTGTGTGTGCATGAGAAGGGCTGCTTCCAGTCAGAGCTGAGAATACAAGGCTAGATGTGCAACTAATCTAAGGTGGTATAAGCCAGGTCTGGGCAGAAAGTAGATCTCCAGATGTTTTGGGTTCCCAGCATTCCTGTCCATTGGCCATGCTGGCATGGGCTTCCTGGAGTCCAAAATACCTAGAGATCTACCTTCTGCCCACCCTTGGTATAAGGCAGTTCGCTCTCCTCCTCTGTGTTGAAAGTTAAGGCGAGCTATCTTACGACACCTCCAATAGATCGAGGCAGAATATGACACCTATGCACTTTGCTACTCCGTTGACGGAATCAGCACATTGTTTTTTGTATGTATATGTGTGTGTTTTAGGGTCTTTCAATAGAAGAAAAAGAAATTCCCTCTACGTAACAGTGACCCTTCTCATTGTGTCTCTGTTAATTCTTACGGTTGGTCTTGCGGCTACAACAAGAACCCAAAATGTGACTGTCGGAGGTTATTACCCGGGGGTTATTGTAAGTATAGAATTCCTAGGTAGGTTGAGAAACCTTGCGGCCTCCGGCGAAGTCCTGGCAAGCTTTCCAAATGGTTAAGAGGGGAGTGTCTTAAGTGTTCTAATCTCTGCTCATTGTGTTTGCTTCCCTGCTGTTAAAACATTTTGTTTCCTTAAGGCAGGGGTGGAGAAACTCAGGGCCAGGGGCCAAATCCAGACCTCTAGGGGTCCCCAGAAGGCCATGCCCCTTTCCCCTAGGGGGCCCACCCACTTTCCCTCCAACCATCAATCATGTGTTTTCCTGACTTTTGTTCAGGTTGTGTGTGTTTTCCATCCTAAAAGGCTGAAATGCCTTCCTAAGGCTTAGTTACTGGCAGTAAGAGCTTTAAGTGAGAATATGCTGGTATTGTTTTGTTTGTTGGCCCCAGCCTTCGGCCCTGCCCACCACTGGAATGCACACACACACACACCCGTGAGCCTCTCTGAAATGGAAATTGGCCCTTGGGCTGAAAGAGGTTCTGCTCCCCTGCCTTAAGACCTGTGGGCTGGATCACACCTGTGCCATCATCCCTTAATGACTGCAACCTGATGACTTGCATGGGTGAATATTACACGCTTGAGCCAATGACTGGCTTCGGACAGCACGATAACCCACATTCAAGGGTAGAGTATGGGTTGAGTGTGGATTGTCATTGAACCGTGAGTTGTTGTGGAATTGTGGGTTATCGTGTTGTCTGAACCCAGCCTGAGATAACAAACCAGGGTGAACAACCCACAGTTCACAACCCAACAACAAACCATGGGTTGTTCATGGTTAACAAGCCATGGCTTGTTAGCACAGCTCAGTTCAGACAACACGATAACCCATGTTTCAATGACAACCCACACTCACCCTATATTCAACTCTTGAGTGTGGGTTATTGTGTTGTCTGAACCCAGTCAATGACTTCCATACAGAGTCAGTTCCCACATACAGCTGCTGTTGTTTGGGGGCTGGTTCACATATGCTGGTCCATCATGGATTACTCTACACTTCAGATTACTGTAGACTTGATGCCCAGCAGCTGAATGTCTGACCTAGACAGTATTGGGAAGGAGATTATATGGATGTTCCCTGTGGCATTAGATCTGTGTTGGCTCATTTACACATGCAAGGGTCCACTTGATGATCAAGTGAGATACATGTGCGTGCGTGCGTGCGTGCGTGCGTGCGTGCGTGCGTGCGTGCGTGCGTGAACTGGCTGCTGTTGTCTGCCTTTGTTGGATGTCACAACTTCTTCTGTGCCTTATTGTGACTGATAACTTCTTTTTCACCTGACTTCAGGAGAAGGATTGGTTCTTAATCCTAGCAATGAAAGATAACACAATCTTCTGAGCACTGCTATCTTAATTAACACCTTTAATGGGACAGGGAACCATGATCTCGATTCATGCCCGAACGGGTAAAATTGGAGACCATGGTTTTCTATTCTGTTACGTGTGTGAATTGACTTAGCATTGGTGGTAGGGTGACCATATCTCTGTTCCAATTCCCTGAGGGGGTAAAGTGGGACCACGGTTGCTGGCTCTGCTGGCTCTATTGTGTCCCCATGCCTGTTGCCTTCCACATGTTAGAAGGCTGAATGATCCGGGTTCTAAATCATGCAGGGAGTCTACACCAGCATAGCAGGATGCCCATTCAGAGCTCCAGGTTTTGGAGGGCCCTTGGCCAAGACACCCTTAATGGGCCCCCTCCCTCAGTGAGTCTACCTCCTCACCGTCATTGTCACCAGCTGCTATTGCTCCTCCTCCTCTTTAACATCATGGCTACCACTTGTTTGCTTGACAGGCAGAGAGCCAATGAGCGAGTAGGCCGTGGCATCTCCTGCTCCTCCTTCTCGTCACCACCACTGTTGTCTGAGGCCAGAGCGAGAGGCCAGCAAACAAAGCAGGTTGCAAAGGTGAAGAGGAGGAGCGACTCCAGGGGATTCTTGCCAGTGGGCCCCTGCTGGGGTGCGTGCGGGCCCTTAGCAGGAGCCCGATCATGCCTACCTTTGGTGCCAGCCCTGTCCCCACTGCAGGCATTCAGAGCTCCAATGCATGGGGGGAGGAAGGAAAGGCAACAGAGGAATGCTAGCTATCACCACACACACACACACACACACACACACACCCTCATGCGACTGGAATTGCACAAAGGGGGGAACACATGAATAGGTCTTGTGTTGACACTAATTATCACTGTTGTGAATGATCCCTATGCTTATTTCTGCTTAGATTTAAGCTTTAAGTGAATGGACGCAGACTGTATCTTTTTGCATTTCGTTATCGCTGGGTTGTTGGAACCTTTTTCAGCCCATGGGCCAGATTCCATTTCTGGGAGTTCCTGAGGGGAAAGGGGGTATGCAAAAGAGGCAGGGCCAAAAAAATGCCAGCATATTTTAGCTTAAAGCTCTTCCCGCCAGTAGGGAGAGGCAGGCATCTCAACCTTTTAGAATGGGGAAAAAACTGCAGAAAAGCCAGGAAGCCACCAAACAGTTGGTGGTCGGGAGGCAGGGAAAGG
This sequence comes from Shinisaurus crocodilurus, assembly GCA_021292165.1. Classification (NCBI taxonomy): domain Eukaryota; kingdom Metazoa; phylum Chordata; class Lepidosauria; order Squamata; family Shinisauridae; genus Shinisaurus; species Shinisaurus crocodilurus. The sequence goes on along the minus strand of CM037883.1, from coordinate 11,469,533 downwards.
GGGTGGCATCTGAGGAACCCCCCCCCCCCCAGGGCTGGATTGCGGTGGAGGCTAGTGGCTCCAGTGTCAGTGGGGCAGCATATCCATTCCGGGTTTCAGTTTGAACTTTTAAGGAGCTATCCATGGTTCTGAACCCTAGCCCCACCATAGGCTCAGCACCAAGGATAGCTCCTTTAAAGTTCAGGCCAGCCGCCCAGAGTGGATACACCGCTGCACTGGCGTTGGAGCTGCCAGCCACCACTGCCAGACTGGGCCCCCAGATGGACTGGATTTGGTTCCCGGGTCTGAGATTCTGCACCCCTGCATTTATGGTCCAGTCTTGAAGCCCCTTCTCGGACTCTCTGAAATGGAATTTGGCCCTTGGGCTGAAAGAGGTCCAGCAGCCCTGCATAAAAGGCTTCAGTCCGGTCTCACTAGGAGCTCTCCTAGGTACTGCTTTGGGCTCCTGCTTCAGATCGAAGCAGAAAACCATGTGAATACCAGAAAAAAGATCACCCAGGGCTACTTGGGAGGAGGGCTGAGTGTTTTCTGGATCAGGAAAATGTGGGAATGGCCCCAAACCCATGCTTGCTATTGTACCAGGTGCTGAGACACCAATAATGGCAGCAGACGCATTTGCCACATTTACATTAGTTCTATTATTATTATTATTATTATTATTATTATTATTATTATTATTATTGTATGCATTGCTTCCCACCATAAAATACATCTCAAAGCAATACATCTCAAATACACACAAAGAGAGAGGTCCATAATTAATACAACAGGGGGGAAATCCAAAATCAAAATAAACCATAATCAGCACAAGTCCAAATAAAAATCATCACACAAACAATACAATGCAAAAGTGTTCATCCACAATACACAACCCCCTCCCTCACAGCCTAGAATGAACACCACAAAAGCAGCCCACAACAATCGGACCACAGCTAATGTCCAAATGCCTGGGGAAATAAGTCCATCTTTGCCTGGTGCTGAAAAGATGACAGTGTCCACACCAGGTGAGCTCCCTTAGGAAGAGTGTTCCATAAATGCGGGGCTAACACAGAAAAGGCCCATTCCCAAACTGCCACCCGCCGAGCTTCTCTAGGAGGGTGCACACAGAGAATGGCCTCTGAAGCTGACCTCTTGGGCCAAGTATGTTCATATGAGTAGAGGTGGTCCTTGAGGTACTGGGGTCCCGAGCCATGTAAGGGGATACATGGGAATACATAAAATGTGAGCAGAAGAACGTAAGAAGAGCCCTGCTGGATCAGACCAAAGGCCTTCCTAGACAGGCATTCTGTTCCTCCCACATGTGGAGAATATATCAATTGAATCCCGTGTGGACACACCCCCAGGAGCTGCAGTTAGACACAGCTCACCGCCGCGGGTCTGCTGTGCATTTGGAGGCATCCGGCTTCCCTTTGCATGTTCTATGTGCCCTTCAGAGAACAATGGTACAAGTTCATCTGCTGCCCTAACATGGCGAATCATCATCCCTTTGACGCCACACCAACATATGTTTCCTTGGGCAGTGCAAAGAGTGAAAGGGGACCTTAAAGCCCATGAGTATAATTTACGCTAGCCTGATTCACCCATGCATGAATAAGACTCGATTCCTCAACCGATAGGTACCATATACAGGCCTGTGGCTCACGCTGGCTCAGCTTGTCTGAGCGTGGAAAGCTAAGCAGGGTCAGGCCTGGTTATTACTTGGATGGGGGACCCCTCCTCTAGTTTCCTGCACTGAGCAGGGGGTTGGACTCGATGGCCTTGTAGGCCCCTTCCAACTCTATATCCTATGATCAAATATACCTATGATCCTATATCCTTGATAGTCAGCGGCTGAACATGTGAACCCATTCCAGGAAAAGCATTGCATTGGGGCTGGTGTGGGAGGCTACGAAAGTTCCATCTGTAATGTTCATCTCTGATTAACCGTTTGCGCATGCATGTCATTTGATGTTGCATGTCCTCGAACGTGCAGCTTTAGCCAGCTCAGATGGTGCCTCGCTGCTAAAGCTGCAGCAGCTGGATCTGTCACCCGTCTCTGTCAACTAGGTTTGTTCGTTTTTTAATATGCTGGCTGAAAATGCAAAGTGACCCGAGGTAGATTTGTACATATGAGAACATAGCCAACTGGAGGTGGGCTGTCCAGCGCATGCTTAAAATAGCCGGGTGTTCCTCATCGTCCAGTGGATTCTCTGTATCCCCTCCTGGATGAAATACTAATCCTGCCAGGACGAATCTTCGTTCTGCTATGATAATCTGAAATAGTTTTGTTCTCATTTTTCTTATCCTGGTGTTGGAAAGGGGCCCCAGAATGACCTGGTTTGTACATAACACTAACTCACAGTTTATTTAACCCATGGTTTGTTGAATTCTGGGTTGTCGTGATGTTTGGACATAGCTGTGCTAACAAACCATGGTTTGTTAACCAAGAACAACCCAGAAAGAGAATCCATGGTTTGTTGTTGGGTTGTGAACTCTGGCTTGTTTAACCATGGGTTGTTGTTACGTGTGGACCCAGAATCATAGGTTGTTCAGGTATTGCTTCACCAGGCCACAGAAGCAGTGGGCAAGAGTGCTAAAAAACAAAAACAAGCTGCTCTACATGCCAGTAATACAGCACTGCAAAGGCATTTGGGATACAGGGAGGGAGTGGGTGAAGAAGGAGGGAATGAAACAACGCAGGAATTGAGAAAACAAACCATGATTGGTTTGATCATCTGCCAGACAAATCCTGGGTAGGGCAACAAACCATGGGTCAAATAAACCATGGGTTAGTGCTATGTGCAAACCAGGTCGAAGTGATTCCATCAAAAGGGCAGCAACAAAATATCCACATACATTAGGGGTACAGAACCTTCAGCCTGCAGGCCTAATCCAGCCTGTGGGTACCCCAGTCTGTTCAGCACCACCTCTTGGGGTTTCTCCAGCACCCGGGGCTTAGGTTCCAAGACTCACCCCCTGGAGGCAACCCTTCCGAGTTCATCCCCCACTGCTGTCTGTAATCTGAGACCGGAGATAACAGTGGGGGTTCCCCTGCTGGTGCGTGCTGGCAGCAGAATCCCTGTTGCGGTGGCACTCGCCTGCTCAGGAGGAATGAGGGGCAGCGGCGGTTGGGAATTGCCTGTGCGCCGACCTCAGGTGGTACTAACGTCCTGTCTGTGGCGCTTAACCATTGGATGGTGCATACACACATGAAAGTCATCACTTCATGCCGCAATAGTCAGCTTGTTTAGAAAAGATCAGACACGAGGAAGTGTGTTATGGTTATGGTCATTTCTATGGCACTTGGCGCATGCAAAGAGCTACGTCAGGATCCGTTATCACAGTAACCGTGCAATGGCTCTGAGACTGGTGGCACCTACAGATTAAACCAGTTCAGTAGGTGAAATCTTGGGATTCAGAGGCTCTCTTTGAAAATGGCTCGGAAACTTCAGTTAGCCAAAAATAGAGAGGCTGGGCAACGAACTGGGACTGGTTGATATCGATCATGTGACGCCAGTGCTTCGTCAGCTGCGCTGGCTGCCAGTCCATTTCCGGGCCCAATTCAGAGTGCTTATGTTGACCTTTGATATTCAAAACGGCTTGGGACCAGAGTGTCTGTGGCCTTCCAGATGTTTTGGCCTACAACTCCCATCAGCCCTGACCAGCATAGCCAATGGTGAGGGATGATGGGAGTTGTAAGCCAAAACATCTGGAGTTGCCCACACCTGCATCTAAAAGAACGTCTCCTCCCATATGTACGGTACCTCCCCGGTAACTGTTAAGTCATCTTTGGAGACCTTCCTCCAGGTGCCCCTCCTGAAGGAAGTCGGGTGGGTGGTACCCTATTTGTGGAAAGCCTTATCCAAGGAGGCTCACCTGGCACCCAAATTGTTATCTGTTCGGCACCCGGCAAAGACAATTCCTTTCTCCCAGGCATTTTAGACATATTAGATGTTTATGTTTTTTATTATTGAACTTATTTTCACTTGCTTCATTGTGTGAGCTTCTCTGAGAACTTTTTGATATAGGGCCGCATATTAAATAAATAAATCCTGGCTTCAAGTCAAAAGATGTTGTTATTATTATTGTCCTTATTGTTGTCAATAGCTCAACTAGGAATTTGTTTTCAGTTGGCCTGGGCTACTTCAGACCACTGCTGCTTCTGTTAACTTGCAAAAATACAAATGAGGTTTTTTTTGGGGGGGGGGGCACGCATTGCTTAATTTGTATGCGCTGCTGTTCATAACATACTGGTGGCAATTTCTACCAGTAAAAATTAGGAATGCTATTACGATCTTTTGGCGATGCTGTTTTTAAGTTTAATTTTAACTACTTGGGATTGTTAACGGCTTCTTGTTTGAAGTGTTGAAATATCCGTGTGTGTGTCCCTGTTTCCCCGCCCCTTGATTCTGTATCTGTGCTGAGTAGCTAAACCGGGTGACTTCCAGATCTAAAATGTTTGAAATGCTTGCCTTTCAGCTTGGTTTTGGGTCATTTCTTGGAATTATTGGATCAAATTTGATAGAAAATAAAAGGCAAATGGTAAGTTTAACAGCTATTAACTGTCATGTTAACTTCATAAGAAAACATCTCAGTGGTTGCTGTGTATTTCCTTGTGCTGGAGGCAGAAACTGGTGCCTCTTTCACTTTAGCTCAATGGGCAGAAAATAGCTTGGAACCACCTTGACTTTTGGACTTGAAACAGTGATGATATCGGACAAATGCAGTCAACGGTGTAACCCACCTGGTATGCCCATCTTCTGTATCACCTTGCAAAGTGATGAGAACTTTGCCACTGCCCCAGATTTCTGATGAGTGTAGTAAAATTGGACCCGGGCATGGTTTGAAGGCACATGATGCTGCAACCTCTCCAGAGCTAAGCAAGTCTGGGCCTGGTCAGTATCTGTATGGGAGACTGCCTGGGAACCCCATGTACACAACCTGAAGCTCCATGATGGAAGAGACGGAGAATATTTGTTCTTCTGGCCACTTGGCGTGCCAATTGGTTATGTGCTCACTGTGCTAAGTTAGGACATAGTAAATGGCACTTGATTTAATCATGTTTACTTCCTGCAGCTAACCATAGCTACTTCCCGTTGAGCCATAGCTTAGTGGTAGAGCACACACTTTGTGTGTAGAAGCTACCAGGTGCAATCCTCTGCATCTCCAGTCGAAAAAAGCAGGTACAGGGAAAGACTCCTCTCTCTGACTGAGGCCCTGGAGAGTCACTGCTGGTCAGAGTAGGGTCCCCAACCTTTTTGAGTCGGTGGACACATTTGGAATTTTGAGAGAGTGTGTTGTGGGTGCTTTCACAAAATGGCTGCCATGGGAGGCGCTTGCCAGAAGGCAAACTCGTGAGGCTAAAGAGAAAAGTAACTTGCCCAAGAACCTAAGTGCAAGGCAAAGGTGGGGTATGAGCTCCAAAACACAAAACCACTCTTTCAGACCCAAATAAAGATGGCGCTGGAGGGCAGCCCTTCCCTTTGCAGCATGCCAGCCTCCCAGTTTTAAAATCAGGAGAAACAGGGAGTCTGGTGGGTGCCATGAGAGGTATCTGTGGGCACAAGAGTGCCCACGGGCACCAGGTTGAAGATCCCTAGGTGAATCGGTGGTACTGAGTCATTGTATGTCAGCTTCATATGTTCACACCACCACCGCCAAGACCTATAGAAGTGCTGTTGTAAGCCCATAACCTGTCCTACCTATGTGGTTCCCTGTTTTCAGACATTCCCAGCTTGGCACAAGAATCGGCCATTACTCACTGCTTGCATATGTCCCCATAGGACCTAGAAGTTGGCTCTCAACAGTAGGAGCATGCTTTATTGCTAACTGGGTAACCGGGATCGTGTTGCAGCCACCAGGCATTTCGTTCATGTCCCCTTCTCAAGTGACAGCGTAATTTCAGGTTGACCCTTGCTCTGCTTTTTTTAAAGCCCCGGTTAACTTGAGAACCCAGCAACTTTATGCGGCGGGTACGGAATATGCCAGGCTGTGGGTTTCAAACCATGTTCCTTGGGATTCCTGGGAAGTTACCGAGGAGATTTTCAGTAAGCGGATGGTTCACAACTGCTTCACTCTTGGCTGCCGTTACCAATTTCTCCTCCAGTATGTTGCCCCAGGGAAGTGTTGGGTGTGTTCTAAGGTGCACCCTCAGATCACGTGAGGTGACGGAATGGGTTCCCCAAAGATAAGATGTTTCAGAAGCTTCTGTCGCTCAAAAAGACCTTCCATCTTGATTGGCCAATGGTTGCCATTTTCCATAGCAAAATCTCTGACATTTCACTGTCCTGTCCCACCTCCACCCCACCCACTCTTACCAGCACTTTCTCTGGCACCGCTTGTGATCTTTCCCATAGTCTTGTTTTTGTTTGTTTGTTTGTTTGTTCATCAGGACCATCCTGAGGATTTAGGAATGATGATTTATGCAAGCAACAGAGCAAATCTGCAGAAACCTGCATGGTTTGGTCTGCTTCTGCTAGTCCAGAGGGAGGGGCAAGGAGGGCATGTTGAATACTAAAGCCTCTCACCCCAGAAATTTTGCTCAGTCCCAACCCTCTCCACGTAATCACGAGGACTAGAAACTAGAGTTGTGTTTTGCAAAATATGGCTAAAAGTTGAGGTTATGGTAATTCTGCGTTTGTGCGCTATGATCATAGACTTGTGCGCAGCAGAATCCCCACTGTTATCTCCGATCACAGAAAACAGCCGGGATTCTTCCAGGGGGTGGGGCTTGGAGACTAAGCACCAGCCCGTAGAGGAATCCATGAATCCATTGGGGCCTGAATTTCCCCTCCCATATCATAGAGTTATGGAAGATACACAATTGTAGGTATACATAGCCACGCATCATAAAAATGCATCATATCAGTTATTGCTGTGCATAGTCATTGCTTTCCTTTTTTCCTGTTACCTCCATGCCCATCTCCTATTTGTCCTATTTCCTCTCCTCCTCATGCCTGCCCTGTTCTTCCACTCTTTTTCACCATCTTCCGGTGCCATTGAGGCGGCAAGAGCTGTGTATCACCAACTGTGTCTTTCCCAGCTACCTGTTACTGATTCTCTTAAGGCAGTTTTACGCAATCTGGCCCAGGAGTATTACTTGGCTGTGATTCTCTTTATCCATGGGAACTGTGTGCTCTTGCAACAAGAGACAGGGAGAATATGGAGCCATCTTCCGTGTGGGAGGGTAAACTGGCAGGTTGCCAGGCTTGCCAAGGGCTTCAGCCATGGGGATGAGAAAAGGTTGGAGTAACACAGAGAGAGAGAGAGAGAGAGAGAGAGAGAGAGAGAGAGAGAGAGAGAGAGAGAGAATTCCTAGTATTATGTTGAAAGCCACCCTTGGCCAAGACGGATAGACAGAGAGGTATCGCTCTATCTCTGCCCATCTATGGTAACAACAAAGATGCAAAATAAAACAATTAAAATCCACTGTCGCGGCAAAAATAGGAACATAGGAAGCTGCCTTAGGGTGAGTCAGTGTAGCAAAGTATTGTCAACAGCACTGGCTGGCTGCGGCTCTCCGGGGTTTCAGGCAGGGGTCTTTCCCATCCCCACCTGGAGAAGCCGGGAATTGAACCTGGAATCTTCTGCATGCAAAAGCAAGTGCTTTACCGCTGAGCTAGGGAGGCTCTAAGCCAGGGTTGTCCAATCTCTTTCAGCCCAACGGCCGCATTCAATTCTGGAGATGCTCTTGGGAGCCGCATTCCAGTGGTGGGCGTGGGCAAAGGCAAAAGGGGGTGGGGCAAAGGTGCAGGGCCCAAAATACCAGCGTATTGGAGCTTCAAGCTCTTGCTGCCAGTCACTCAGCCTTGGGAGAAGCTTTTCAACCTTTTAGAATGGGGGGGGACGACTGCACAACAGCCTGGAAACCATGAAATAATTGGTACTCTAGGGAAAGAGGGTGGGGCTGAGGGACCCCATAGGGCCGGGTTTGGCCCGCGGGCCTGAGGTTCCACACCCCTGCGCAAATGAACACAGGAAGCAGCCTTACACCAAGTTGGGCTATTGGTCCATCTAGTTCTGTGTTGTCCACACTGACTGGCAGCCAGCAGCAATACAGGGTCTCAGGCCAGAGGCCCACCTGCAACATGTTTCTTTCAACTTGAGATGCCAGGAGATGAATGTGGGCCCTTTTGCATGCGAGGCATGCCCTCTACCCGCGAGCAAGTTCATTCTACAGCACAGCATCATGAAACAGCCGATACCTTGAATGGGCTTATCTTCTCCTACCACTCAGCTAGCCCTTCTCCCAAAACACTTCTAAAAGTCAGTGACTGGGTTCAGACAACACAAAAACCCACACTCAAGGGTTGAGTGTGGATTGTTGTTGAATCATGGATTGTTGTTGAAACGTGGGTTATAGTGTTGTCAGAACCCAGCTGTGCTAACAAGCCATGGCTTGTTAACTACGAACAACCCATGAAGAGAACCCATGGTTTGTTGTTGGGCTGTGAACTGTGGGTTGTTCACCATGGTTCGTTATCTCAGGTGGGTTCAGACAACACAATAACCCATGTTTCAACGACAACCCATGATTCAATGACAACCCACACTCAACCCTTGAGTGTGGGTTATCGTGTTGTCTGAACCCAGTCATTGTTGCCTCAAGTGGTAATCTCTGAACAAAGCCATCACTCTCCCGGTCCAGCTAGAATGGGCCAGAAAACCCATGAGCCCAGCCAGTCGGTCATCTAGGCCTCTGGGCCCAGGGGCAGGCAAGTGCCTGGCTGCACCTGAAGGAAAAAGAAGAGACCAGATCCCCTCCATCAGCTTGACCAGGACCAACTCAGAACTGTCAGCGCCCAACTTCCCCCATCAGTGGCCATCCCACCTCGGTGCATCTTCAGGAGAGCTGGCACAGCAAAGTCCTCTCCCACCAACCCACTCAAGGGCTACTTCTGTGGGTCAGCCCCACTGACAATCAGCCAGGCCCCGGATCCACCTACAAATCCTACCCCTCCCTCCAGAGGGAAGAGCCTAGAATCCGGACTATGTCATCAACTGCCACAGACCAGGAGAGACCATCATACGAACCCAGACATCCGTGTTGCCGAAACACACGGTTATCTTTCTGCTGGATTTTAATGGACGTGAGCCACTTTCCGGGGGGGCGGGGTCCAGTCTTGGCTGGAAGCGGGGTACAAGTATCAATCAAGAGATGGCCATTTGATGCCTCCCTCCCAGAATTTCCTCCTACTGTCCTGTTGTGTCACTTCATTGTACACAACACCCTCGTGAATCAGCCGCTACCCTTGGTCCAGCTTATCTTCTTCTTCCTTCCCTGTCAGCCTGTCCCCTTTCCCCCACATCTCATATCCTGTTTCTTAGCTGTTGTTTTGAAATGGCAAACCATTGCTTCTGGCAGAAAGATGGTCTATAAGCATAATATGTAATAAGTACCTTGGGGAAGGAGGCAACCAGGTAGCAGTCCAACAGGTGGAACAGCGGTAGTCTGGCAGCTCTGTGGGACAGGGCCTGGTAACTTTCCTCAGAGACCAGTCAACCAGGCTGCGGGAGTCGCCCGCGTTGGGACGAGCGCATCTCTGCCATTCCGTTCCGTGTCACATTCTCAGCTGCGCTTCCGGAGTTCCGCTCCTCTGTCTTCTGTCGTTGGCTCCCTCGGCAGACTTTCGCCGCCACCGTGCACGGCGGACAATAAGCTGCCACACAAACCCCCCGCCATCTCAAAACTTCGGGAGGGAAGCTCGCCCGACTGACTGTGTTGGGTCAAAGGAAACGTGCCACTGTCACAGGTTTTTTCCTATGGTGGAGTGCTTCAGACCGTTAGCTGCCCCCATCAGCAGTCTGTCCTAGCTTGTTAACTCCAGGGCCTGTCTGCCAAAGGAAGGGGACGATGGACAGAACCACACAAAAACGGTTGCGAGAACGTAATTGAACACATATCCTCGTGAAGAACTCCAGAAAACATAATTGGGTGAAGGGGAAAATGCTGCCGTGTTTGGTTTCGTGGAAGTGTAGCCAATCTATAGCTGGAGATGCTGGGTTCCATCCTGGCACTTGGATTTAAAGGGATCTCTTGGGTAGCAGGGCCTGAAAATATCTCCACCCAAGACAGAGTAGGACCACTGCCAAGCAGATTGGACGAGCCTTCCCCAACCTGGCGCCCTCCAGGCATGTTGCACTGCAACTCCCATCATTTGGGAATGATGGGAGTTGCAGTCCAATACATCTGGAGAGTACCAGGCCAGGGAAGGCTGGAGTAGACCATACTGGGCTAAGATGGACCAATGGTTTAGTATATGGCAGCCTCATACGTTCAATAAAGTAGGGTGTGTGTGTGTGTATGTGTGTTAGTTTTAAAAATGCAACTTGGGGCATCTTTCAGAAAGCCGGCTCTTGGCATATGCTATTGAAGAGAACCCTAAAAAAAAACAGCTCCTTGTGTGAATGTCATCGTACATGTTTTACGCAGGAGCAGCTGAATGCATGTCTTTCCCCACAGCTGGTTGCGTCGATCGTGTTTATCAGTTTTGGCGTCATCGCTGCCTTCTGCTGCGCCATCGTGGACGGTGTGTTTGCTGCCAGGCACATAGTGAGTACATGGGCCAAAGTGGGTTTGTGGATGCAGCGAGAGTTCGTGAAGCACAGGCGGGCCAAAAGCCAGCCCATCCGAGGGGATCAGATGCAACAGAGATCCTCGGGGGTGGGGGGGTGGGGGCTGTCCCTTCATTTCAGCAAGTGCCCCTGGACAGCAGGGTGGTGGGGCAGAGGGCCTTCCAGAGATCCGGGGCTCCAGCCCTAGTGGGCCACCCCGCCCCCTCACACCGCCTCTGATCATCATCGGAGCAGAATATACACAGCCCTGCCGACAAGGTTGTGGAAGTGGCGCTCAAGAAGAGGGTGTTTTAACCCTTTCCTCCCAGGGCCTGTAAGTGTTCTCCTCCTGCTTCGAAGCTGCCATTAGCTCTACAGGAGGTTGGGGGCACATTCTATGCACGGATGCTGTGCCTGCCCTTCCCTTCCTCCCCCCCCCCCCCCCCGTGGAGCTAATAGCAGCTTCAGAGAGGGCAATTTGCATCGGGAGGAATGGTGTAGGAGGTAAGGGTTCAGCAACCTTGCCTAGAGCATGTCAGTTCTCAATCTGGACTTATTCTGGAGAAGGATTGGGCAACAGCCAAAGATCTCCTCATCACTGAGCTCTCATGCTGCAATGTGCGCTGTTGACTCGAAGATGTCAGTTTCAGATAGGAAGGTCCATGTTCCCTAGTAAGTGGGCGTGCCTCCATACAGAGGGATATTTCTTTCCTCTAAGGATCAGAATTGCCTGTAGAATGTGTACGCCAGCGGTGGGCACAAGGTAGATCTGGATCTACTATTTATCTATTTATTTATTTATTATATTTATACCCCGCCTTTTTTCCTGCAAAGAACCCAAGGCAGCTTACATAACCCTCCTCCTCTTCCCCTCCATTTGATCCTCACAACAACCCTTGTGAGGTAGGTTAGGCTGCGATGCGAGCGAGTCAGTCGCTGGCCCAAAGTCACCCAGTGAGTTTCATGGCCAAGCGGGGACTAAAGAAGCCAGATCAGTCTAGCATTCTAACCACTACATCACGCTGGCTCTTATGCTGCTGATCTGAAGAAAGCTCAGGGTACCCAGGTGTGGATCTTTGTGTGTGTGTGGAAAGACTCTGAAATCTGTTCAGTTCTGGGACTCTGAACTGGTTAGGCCTCATCTTGAGTATTGCGTCTAGTTCTGGGCACCACACTTTAAGAAGGATGTAGACAAACTGGAGAGGGTTCAGAGGAGGGCAACAAGGATGATAAAGGGACTGGAAACAAGGCCCTATGAGGAGAGACTGAAAGAACTGGGCATGTTTAGCCTTCAGAAGAGAAGACTGAGGGGAGATATGATCGCACTCTTCCCGTACTTGAAGGGATGTCACACAGAGGAGGGCCAGGATCTCTTCTCGATCATCCCAGTTTGCAGGACACGGAATAATGGGCTCAAGTTACAGGAAGCCAGGTTCCGCCTGGACATCAGGAAAAACTTCCTGACTGTTAGAGCAATAGGACAACAGAACCAACAACCTAGGGAGGTGGTGGGCTCTCCCACACTGGAGGCATTCAAGATGCGGCTGGACAGCCATCTGTCAGGGATGCTTTAACTGGGATTCCTGCATTGAGCAGGGGGTTGGACTCGATGGCCTTGTAGGCCCCTTCCAACTCTACTGTTCTATGATTCTAAGGTCTAAGCTGGTGCCCTCCAGATGTTTTGGAGAACAACACCCATCATTCCTGACCATTGGCTATGCTGGCTGGGGCTTATGGGAGTTGTAGTCCAAAATATCTAGAGGGCACCAGGATGCCCATCCCCAGTCTAAGCACTTGTGATGCGACTGCATTTCTCTCACAGCTGCTTCTGTCTCACCACCACCACCAGCCCCTCCACCAAGTGGCACTTTTGAAAATTTGCAACTTGCACAAGAACAGGGCTTAGCTTAGCTGCCCCGTACAACAAATGGGCGTATATTTCCTGCGTGCTTCCTTAAGACAGGGAATGAGAGAGATCTGTAAACATGATTAATATGAGCATCTGTCCACTGTTTGGAGGGAAACCTTTTATGTTGGAACTTACTTCCATTTCCTTCTCATTAAATAAAAACAAGGAACAAGCTGCTATTTTTTAAAAAAAAATTCTTTCCTTTTACAGGACCTTAGGCCGCTGTACGCAGGGCGGTGTCACTACTATTCTAAAAGTACAGGCCAGCCACAGGTGGGTATTTGCGCGGTTCCCCCCCCCCCTTTTCTGCAGCCCGAGTGAGTAGAAAGTTCCGCATCAGCCACTGGCAGGGCCCCAGGAAGACACTCCTTCAGAAATCCAAGAATAAACGTGTTTCTGGATTGTACCACTGCAGGGTGGGGTGGGGTAGGGATAGGATGGGAATCGCATCCTTCTGTATAAGGGGGGGAAATAACTGCATATGAAAAAGCAGATCTCAAGGGAAAGAGCTTCAGCATAGCCCAGGGCGGGCAACTTCTGGCCTTCCAGGTGTTTTGGCCTACAACTCCCATGATTGGCTCTGCTGGCAAGGGCTGATGGGAGCTGTAGGGCCAAAACATCTGGAGGGCCACAAGTTTTTGGTATGCGGGGATAATTTGGCATTTTTATTCATTCAGGCAGAGGACCATTCAGCAGTCTGAAGTGGTGCAGGGTCAGAAACAGGGTTTGCTTTCCCGTCTGCTAGGCCAGGACAGTCTGGAACTGCTAGAATACCCTGCAGTCCCTTTGGGAGGCTGCCCTAAACCTCTGAAGCCCCTTTTATCTGTTGTTCACGCAGGCAGTCTGCCACCCCCAGCACCGAACCTCCTGCACGCCGAAGATCAAAACCAACACCTGTTTCTGCTGTGACCTGTATAACTGTGGGAGGTGAGTGACAGGAGAACGGAACGGAGGACCCCGAACTGGAGGCAGAGAGCGCAGTGGGCCCGCTGTTTCCGGCCCGCAGCAGGTCAAATCCTGCAATCGCTGTGCATGACAGGATCGTTTCAGGGTGGGTTCCGTGCTTGATGGTAACTTTGGTGGGCCAAGTGCTGATGGCCAGCAGATCAGTTTCCCACCATGAGGGACAATCTGGTTGTGCAACCAAATATGTTGGGAGTTTGGATACCTTTTAAAACAGCTGCTTCTTTGGATCCAGCAGAGTGGAGATTTCCGGTGGCTATTACGAATACATCGACGTCAGCAGCTGCCAAGATATCATCCACCTTTACCATTTGCTCTGGTCGGCCACCATCTTGAACATCGTAGGCTTGTTTCTGGGGATCATCACCGCGGCCATCCTGGGAGGCTTCAAAGATATGGTAAGAGGACGTCCACCCGCAGGGAACCTCAGCCACCTTGTCTGCAGATGCAGGAGAAAGGCGTGGTGGATCGGACTGCGTCACTTCAGACTGAGTGGGGTGCAGGGGCAGTCCAGTTTGGAATGCTCTTTCCTATATATATTTTAAAAATCTCCCAGCAAATGGAAAACTAGAACATAGAAATGTGTCAGTCCAGCTGTCCGTCCACCTCACTATTTTCTAAACCAGGGGTGGGCAGTTTGTGGCCCTCTGGATGTTTGGCCTGTCAACTACTCCTGTGTCAACCCTAGCCAACAGTGAGGGATCATGGGAGTTCGTAGGCCAAATCCTCTGGAGCAGGGGTCCCCAACCCCGGTCCGCAGACCGGTCCCGGTCCGTGGCCTCTTAAGAACCGGGCTGCGTGGCGCCCGGCTGCCGCGCCGCCCAGGTTTTACAAAAATGCTCGGCGGGGAGGCGAGCAGAGGGACGAGCGGCGGGGGGTGCTCGCCGGAGCTCGCGAGCACCCCAAGAGCCAGGGACGCACCGCAAGCACCCCGCCCTGGCTCTCGGGGTGCTCGCAAGCTCCGGCGTGAACCCCCCCCCCCCATCGCTGCCGCTCGTCCCTCTCCTTGCCTCTCTGATGAGCATTTTAGTAAAGCCGGAAGTGACGCGATGGGTCTCCCTCGCTTCCTGGTTCTGCGGCGCTGCCGCCCGGGCCGCACAGCAGGTGAGTGGTGGCCGACACACACACCCCAGCCCGTGGAAAAATTTATTCCACGGGAACCAGTCCCTGGTCCCAAAAAGGTTGGGGACCTGCTGCTCTGGAGGGCCACCAGTTGCCCCCCCCTCTTCTAAACCAACTGGCAGTGGCTCTCCAGGGTTTCAGACAGCCCTGGATCTTTCCCAACCAGTGGAGCCTGGTGACTCCAATGTTAGTGGGGTGGCTTATCCACTCTGGATCTTAGTCTGAACTTTAAAGGAGCTATCCACTGTGCTGAACCCTAGCCCCAAAATAGGTTCAACCTCCACTGCTCCCAGCCCTTCAGAGGCCTTTGGCACGCCATGGATTTTATCTGGGACCTTCTGCCTGCAAAACATGCGCTCTACCGTGATTTCCCCCAAAACAGCCTAGCATGCCAGTGAGGAAAGGTTTCATCCCGGCCCTTTGCCAGCTGTTTTGGGGTTTTTTTGGTTTTTAGACTGGAAAGCGTTTTTAAAATGTGAGCTATAGCCCCTTCCTGGGCTGGTTTAAAGACAAAATGATGACTCGAAAATGCTTTAATCGGTGGGCGAGAAGAGTTGTGTGTGCTTTGGGCATTATCCACCGGCAAGCTCCCATCCACTGAAACGAATGGGAACCACCCACGAACAAAGGAACCATTCCCTTGTTTGTATGGATGATTTCGAGGCTGAATGATGTGGAAAGCGAGGCACAGAGAAGAACTTTTTGGTTGTAACGCTATCGCAGGCTCGGTTTGTTTCCGAAAAAAAATCCATGAATTGCACAGAGTGCAAAGCAAATAGGGTTAGGCTCTCGGCTCTTCTCAAATCTCTCTTGAAATATTCCCCAACTCCTTTTGCCTTTTTCGTGCATAGAATGCATGCTAATTGAGTTTTCCATTCTCCATGATTTGCACAGGCTCCCTCGCTTCCTGCTCTTAATTGTACAGTTGAAAATGCACGGCCCTGCCGTATCCTATTACTCGAGACCCCAGGTGACATCCTACAATACGTATTATCACAGCACGCCTCACCTGCCACCATATTCAGCATATGACTTCCAGGTACGTGGTACCAAACAGCTGTGGCATTTCTTTATTTTCAGAGCTAACAGCTTTTTACAGTGAGGAGTAGACCGGCCAGTTACGCTGCCATCAGCCTTTTTTCTGTGTAGTCCTTCTACATTCCACCTTTTAGGTGGGGGAAAAGATTTTGTCTTTGCCTTGCTGGCACTCCGCTTCAGTTCCTTGCACAAATCTTAACTTTTTTTTTTTTTTGCAGCTCTGCTGTGTTGAAGCCAGTTTGCCTTTTCTGTTCCGTTTCAAGCTCTATACCAGGGGTGGGCCACATGCGGTCTCCGCAGCCCCCCCCCCAGTGTGGCCTCTGTCACACTCCAAAAATGCAGAAGTACCCCCCAAAAAATCTTTTTAAAAAAAATTCTTTGCAAACAAAATGGCACCTGTAGCTGTTACGGAGTCCCATAAGGGTCAAAATTAGCTTAAACAAACTAATTTTGACCCTTTTAGCACTCTGTAGCAGCACCAGATGCCATTCTGTTTTTATTTTTTTATTCCCCCCCCCTTCAGCCCCCATGGGTGGGTGTAGCCCACAGAGGGCAAAAATAGCCCCTGCACCTCCCAGAGTTGCCCATCCCTACACCTTGTTGTTTGCAGAGAATAGACTTCCTGCTTATTCTAGGCCAGGGGTGGGCACCTTGTGTCCCTAGGGCCTCATGCAGTCCTTGGTTTAACTTCATACAACCCTCAGCCTATTATTTATTTATTTATTATTATATTTATACCCCGCCTTTTTTCCTGCAAGGAACCCAAGGCAGCTTACATAATCCTCCTCCTCCTCTCCATTTGATCCTCACAACAACCCTGTGAGGTAGGTTAGGCTGAGAGTCAGTGACTGGCCCAAAGTCACCCAGTGAGCTTCATGGCTGAGTGGGGAATAGAACCCGGATCCCCTGAGTCCCAGTCCAACACTCTGACCACTACGCCTAATTTCAAAAGCTCTCTGCAAGCAATCAGTTCAGTCTTCTGGCCAGAGCTGCCTGTTCCTCCCCCCAGGATCCTGCTGGGCGGGAGAACAGGAGGGAGAGAAAATGGGGGGAGGCAGAGAGAGAGAAAATGGGGGGCAGAGAGAGAGAGAGAGAGAGAGAAGGAGTTGGCAGAGAGAGAAAAGGAGTTGGCAGAGAGAGAGAAGGTGGCAGAAAGAGAGAAGGGGTGGCAGAGAAAAAGAGAAGGGGTGGCAGAAAGAAAGAGAAAGAGAGAGGGTTGCAGAAGAAAGCGAGAGAGAAAAAGGGGTGGCAGAAAGCGAGAGAGAAGGGGTGGCAGAGAGAGAGAAAAGGAGGGGGAGAGAAAGGGTGGCAGAAAGAGAGAAAGGGAGTGGCAAAGAGAGAAGGTGGCAGAAAAAAGAGAGAGAGATAGAAGCGGTGGCAGAAAGCGAGAGAGATAGAAGCGATGGCAGAGAAAGAGAAAAGGAGGTGGCAGAGAGAAGAGGGGGAGGGGAGAGAGAAAGGGTGGCAGAAAGAGAGAAAAGGGAGTGGCAAAGAGAGAAGGGGTGGCAGAAGAGAGAAAAAAGGGGTAGCAGAAGAAAACGAGATAGAAGCGGTGGCAGAAAGCGAGATAGATAGAAGTGGTGGCAGAGAAAGAAAGGAGTGGCAGAAAGAGAGAAGAGGGGGAGGGGAGAGAGAAAGGGTGGCAGAAAGAGAGAAAAGGGAGTGGCAAAGAGAGAAGGGGTGGCAGAAAAAAGAGAGAGAAAAGGGGTAGCAGAAGAAAGCGAGAGAGATAGAAGCGGTGGCAGAAAGCTAGAGATAGAAGCGGTGGCAGAGAAAGAGAAAAGAGGGGGGGGAGAGAAAGGGTGGCAGAAAGAGAGAGAAAAGGGAGTGGCCTTGCCAACTTTGGGCTCTGCCCCACCCACCAGCAGTATGCGGCTCCCAACAGATTGCCACTGAAGGAATGGAGTCCTTGATACACACAAAAAAGGGTTCTCCACCCATTCTATGCTTTTATATGTAACCTGGCAAAATCCCAGGGTGAGTAGTAGTTGCCAGCAGCATGGAGCAAGCAGAAGGCCCCAGGTTCAAACCTTGGAATCTCCAGTTTAAAAAAGAAACCAAGGAGCACATGATGGGGTAGACCTCTGTCTTGGACCGGCCTTCTCCAGCCCAGTGCCTTGCAGACGTGTTGGTGTGCAACAACCATCATCCCCAGGCAGCGTGGCTGGTTGGGGATGGTGGGAGTTGCACTCCAACACGTCTGCAAGGCACCCAGTTGGAGAAGGCTGGTCTCAGACCTTGGGGATCCGTTGCAAGTCAGACAAGACATCCCGGGCTGGAAGGACGAACAATCCAAGCTTCCACAAGGCAGCTTCCCGTGTTCTCAGGGTGAGGCTTCCCACATTCAGAAAACCCAGGAAGAAGTCTTTCCTCCTCCCCTCTGAGCTCAATAAAAGCTTCTCTCTCTTCTCTTCGTTGGCAGCATTCCAGCGTGTTTCCAGCCTCGACACCGTCTGGCCTTTCGGATGACCCCCCGTCGCTCTCCCCCTCGCCAAGCTACGTGTGGTCCCCAACCGCTCCCCCCCGTTACTCCCCGCCGTATTTCCCACCGTTTGAAAAGCCGCCCCCTTACACGCCATAGAAAGGGGAGGGAAGAACGCCGCCACTGGAACTCATTGTGAACCTTTTTGTACCAGAGAGTGGGCAAGGGCACACCATCACATATATAGCATACATAGAAATATAAAACGGGGGGGGGGGGGGGACGACCTTGTGACACTTTCTCTCGGTAGCCTGGGCCTAGGTCGGATGGATGGCAGTGAATTAAAAGCGATGGAAAGGGAGGGATGCTGCACTGGGCACGGGCAGGTTTTCTTTTGTTGTGTTTTTAAATGCACTGTGATTAACGGCCGCTGTTGACTTTTAAGGAAGGTGTTGCTTTGAAGTCTTGCCGTTCTGTTCCTGATCTGGCTTTGAGCAAATGGCTCGCTAAAACGGTGGTGTGCGGCTAACCAGGACCTATATAGCAGGGGTGCACGGCCTCAGGCTCGGGGGCCAAATCCAGCCTGCCCCAGAAGGCCACACCCCCTATCCCC
This sequence comes from Shinisaurus crocodilurus, assembly GCA_021292165.1. Taxonomy (NCBI): domain Eukaryota; kingdom Metazoa; phylum Chordata; class Lepidosauria; order Squamata; family Shinisauridae; genus Shinisaurus; species Shinisaurus crocodilurus. The sequence goes on along the minus strand of CM037883.1, from coordinate 11,450,933 downwards.
AAACTGACCGATTGACAGCAGTGGCTGGTGACTCCAATGTCAGTGGGGCCTTGTATCCACTCCGGGTTTCAGTTTCAACTTTGAAGGAGCTATCCATGGTGCAGAACCTACTTTGGGGGTGTGGTTCAGCACCGTGGAGAGCTTCCTTAAAAGTTCAGACTGGAACCAGGAGTGGATACACCACCCCACTGACACTGGAGACCCCAGTCTCTGCTGCCGATTGTTTGTAATTTCCCAGCTTTTGTGCAGGTTTTTTCCCCCATTATAAAAGACTGAAATGCCTCTCCTGAGGTGTAGTTACTGGCACTAAGAGCTTTAAGTTAAAATGTGCTGGTATTTAGGGGTATTTAGAGGTATTTGGGGGTACTTCGGCCCTGCCCCCTTATGCCTTCAGCGCCACTCACCGCTGGAATGTGGCCCCAGATAGCTTCTCCAAAATGGAATTTGGCCTTCAGGCTGAAAGAGGTTCTGCACCCGCGATCTCCAGTTTTGCCTTTTTTGAACAGTGGTTATAGTGCGTGTTCCTCACTTCCTTTGTGCTCTTTGGCAAAGCTGCTGGGTTAAGTGGAATGTAATTAGTTGGGTTGACTTAAAGCCGGGGTGGGAAGGACCTGCGGCCCTCCAGTTGTTGGACTACAACTCCCATCATCCCTGATCATTTATCATGCTGGCTGGGGCTAAATGGATTTGGAGTCCAACCCACACCACAGGTTCCACAGCCCGAGTTTTAAAGCAAGAGACAAAGAGCTTGAATGTATGAAATTCATTCTTTATGCTGGTGGGAAAAGGAAATGTTCTGTGGTATGTGGAGCCTTAATTACGCACGCTGAAAATGGGCCTTTGAATGGAAATGAAGGATGAGCTGTTTTTCAAGCAATGTCTCCTTATTCCTTATGAGCAAATTCTTTACAGTGTTCTCACTAAGTGCTACTATGGTGCTGCTGCTTGCTGTGCGAATAGCTCTATACTGACACCTAGTGGCAGATTTGTTAGCATTGCAGTACAATAAAAATAAAGGTTGCTTGGTATGTAACACTTTTTCTTTACACATGTAGGGAACATGTTACATATGAGCTGGCCTTTATTTAACTATCTAGGTTTTTAATATAACAAAAGATAGCAGGTGCCATACCGGATACTTCGTCCTTTTAAATAATACAAAAGCCACACCGCTTGGCCGAATGTCTGATTAAATGCAGTTTTCTCTTCCTTTGCTGTAAAACGCTAAGCACAATATTCCACTGCTCCTGTACCTGTGGAGGACTTTAAGGGCTGATCAGACCTTTTCCTATTTAGAAAGAAGCAACTTTAGTTTCCTCTCCAACCTACAGATACTTGCTCCTGCTTCACTGGATTGCTATTTTCATATTGGCCTATCTACTGCTAGTATTCAGGTGGATTTCAGTCCCGCCCCAGAGAACCTAAAATGACTTATTACAAAGAGTGGATTCTGTCCAACTGAGCCCATCAAATCAGTATGAAAGAGAATCTGGCTGGGGGGGGGGGGACGGGACAAAACAAAACACCACTGCCAATAAACTGATTTAAAAAAAAAAAAAAAAGAATACAACTGGGGTTTCAGTTTTACTCTGGCAATTTGAAAAGTTGTCTCTCTTGGAGGAGGCTGCGGGGTGGGAATGACCAGTGCGGTGCATTGGCTGATAGGTCTCTATTGCTGCACATCAGAGGTGGTGTTAGGGGGTGTTAGGGGGTGGCCCACTGGGGGTGGAGCCCCGAATCTCTGGGAGGCCATCCGCCCCACCACGCTGCTGTCCAGGGGCACTTGCTGAAATCAAGGTCCAGGGGCCCTGAGGATCTCTGTTGCATCTGATCCCCCTGGATAAGCTGGCCCACCTGTGCTTCACCTCCTGCTGCCCCCCCCCACCCCGATCTTTCTGCCTGGGTTTTTTTCTGAAATTGGCCCTCCTCTCCCCTATCCATACATCCCATTTTACAAACAGGGGTGTCCTTAGGAGACAGGGTCCTTTAAAGCATATATAAATTAGCATATGCAAATTTGTGTTGTGTTTTTTTGTCCTTCGGGCCTGAGCCCTAGATCTTTTTGGTACCTAGCACCACCCCTGCTGCATGTACTAGGCCAAACTGGCCACTATGTCATCAGCCTTTTCCAACCTGGTGTCTCCAGATGTCATTGGACTTCATTTCCCATCAGCCCCACCCAGCATGACCAATTGTCAGGAATGCTAGGAGTTGTAGTCCAAAACATCTGGAGGGCACCGGATTGAAGAAGGCTAGCCTAAACCTATTTCAGTAAGATGCAAAAGACATTTAAAGAAATACAACAAGTAGGGGGGAAACTCTGCGCCATGCAGTGCCGTTTTACTTTTAAACGACTGTAGAAATTCTGCTCCTATGCAAAATATTTTAGTCAAGTTTAATAACTTGATCATTCAACTGGCACTAATCCAGTCTTATCTTTAAGCTAAAATAGATGTGTTCTTTCAAGAGAATTTCTCTCAAGGTGGTGAACAATTGTATCTCTCTCCTTCTACAAGCTTAAAAGTACAGCTCATGTGTTAGGTGACAATGTAAGTATACTGATACTAGGATAGTTCTTGGACTCAGAGAGGCCAGAATCTAAAACAGATTGTAGCACACAAGCACAGTGTGTTGGATCTGGATTCAGTCATACTCAGGAGTAGAGCCACTGAAATCAATGGGACTTAAGCTAGAACAGGGGTTACTCTGTGTAAATCTGGCCCCAACCCACTGGATTTCAGTTGGCTTCAGCATGCTTAATTCTGTGCCGGATTATCACAGCCAAATACTTTTTTGAGTGCCATGGATGCAAAAAAAAGAGAGAGAGAGGAGGGGTGGGAAGTGCAAAAGTGCAAAGACTTCCAGAAGAGATGCCATCCCCCATTTGCTTGGGGAATTGCAGGTTACTTTGCATACCGAGTGAGGATCCCAGACCTGCATGTGAAGGAGGCCAGGGCTGAGCAGACCTCGCTGTGGGCATTGCTGTTCTGTCCCGCTTGCTATCCAGCCAAAATAGGCTTACTGTAGTTCCGTAGAAAGTCGGTTCCCTCAGTTCCATTCCGACTTCCCTTAGGTTCCAACTCTGGTTGAATTCTAGGAAGGACTTCCACATTTTGGATCAGAATTGGTTTGGGGGTGGGGGCTGAAGCGCGGTGGTAGAGCACAAACTTTGCATGGAGAAGACCCCAGGCTCAATCCCTGGCATGTCCAGTTAAATGGATCACGGAGCAGCAGATGATGGGAAAACCCTTCTCTGCTTGGGACCCTAGGAAGTTGCTGCCAAAGCAAGCAATATGGACAAATAGGCTGATGTTGTCTAAGCCAGCTTCCAATGGCAACAATTGGCCTTAAGGTGCAATCCTATGCATGTTTAGATGGGGGGGGGGGAGTTGTAGGCTGGCTGGGGCATGCTGGGAGTTTGTAAGACTTTTTTCAGTCTAAGCACACATAGGATTGTGCCCTTAATTAATTAACTGTAGACTTTATTTCCAATGAGACAGAAATGCTTCTACAGGGAAACAAGGGATCGTTTCCCCCAACCTTTCAGGACAGCCTCTTTGAGTAAAGTTGTAGAGGCAAATAGTAAAAAGCCCAAAGAACTGAGGGCTTTGTGATAGCCTGTATCTTCTCTCTAGGGCTGTACCATACAGGCCGCTACCTGAAATCACACTAAAGGCGCTTGATGCCTTAAAACCATGGCATGTGTGCAGCTATTTTTAAAAGCTTCCGCTCATTAGTAGTTAGATAAAAACAGGCATAATGCACCAGAATGTTTCCCCACTGAGATTGGCAAAAAAAATGTTTCGGTGTCTCTCCCATTCACATCCATGGGGTTTTACAGGAGTTTTCTACGTTTCATTTTGAAAGCAAGGATGCAAGGCAAATTGAGCCATCCTTCCCAGGACCTTTTCTCCAGAAAATCCTAGGACAAGAGCTTTTTGTTGCTGCTGCTGGTCTAGCCTCCATGCTACTGTCTCATGAATTGTGTTAACCTCAACTGTAGAGCGATCACCGTTGTAGTAGTCTGTAAAAATATAAAAAGATGTAATATTACAGAGATGAGCTCTATCAGACTAAGCGATATGCTTTGATTTCATTATCAGTGAGTGCCAAAGACATTGTGCAGATGGAATGGTCGGGTAAATGGCATCTTGACTGCTTTTTAAAAGAACAATTCTTACATAAAGGAAGTAACAATGATTTCACACAAACACACACAATTTTTCTTTGGCTTTGGTAGTAATATATGCATTCAAAAGTAAATGTGAATACAATAGTCATATGCACTGTATCCACCTTTAAATCCATTTCTCGTGAGAATGTAATAATACGTACATGATTCATGTACCCTTTGACTAATTTATAAAAACCAAAATAAAAGCAATGAGAATTTTGTTTATCTTTTAATTTCTTGACAGGGTTGACTGGTTCCCAAATTCTTGCACGATCAGTACGAAAGACTATATATGGATACAGGGTTAGATCCAGACTTAAGTCAGGCTTAAGAGGAGACCCGCTGGAAATCAGTGGAGCAAATGAGTCACAACTAGCTCAAGTATCATTGATTTCAGTGGGTCTACTCGGAGTATGACTAAGTCTGGATCCGAACCAACTGCCATCTGTGATCAGCACAAAGGAAGCCTTCGCTCCCGTCTGAATGGTGAAAGATTGAAATCAGTACACAAAAGCACAACTGTATATAGTTATTCTACATCTGAACATAGCTGAACTGCAGTTGCTGGAAATATCTTATGGGAAAGTTTTTAAGTCCAAAGGGTATGATGTGCGTGGGGCGGGGAGAAAGTTAGCAAGCAAAGGACAGTTGACAAAGGAGGGCCCAAGCCAAACTGCTGGTTTTATGGACCCCGATAAGGAGACAAGCTAGCAGAATTTGATGAATATGAAAAACATACTGCCCATTTTCACAAAGGCTGACCAAAAAAGGGACCATAGTGCAGCAATAGAGCATATGCTTTGCACACAGGTCCTTGGTTCATCCCCTGGCATCTCCAATTTAAAAAAAAAGGATTAACAGGTGATGGGAAAGAACTCTCTATTTGAGCTGCTGCCAGTTTGAGTAGATGAAACTGGGCTAGATGGAGAAATAAACTGACTTGGTATGATGCAGCTTCCTATGTCCTTAAGAGACTATGCCAGCAAAAATAGATAAAATTGGTGAGCAGGTGGGAATAGACAGTGCTGCAGTCTGCCTCCCCAAGTCCCCCCCCCCGCCACCCGTTTCTGTGCAGCATAGCAAAAAAGAAAAGAAAAAGGAATTGAGTATTATTACATGCATGCTTGACCATCTGGCTTTCTAATAGCACTCTTCTACCTCTGACAACTTCACCATGAAGGCACTTCAGAAGTGGGGTTACTAGCAGACATTAACAATGTTGGGCTAACTCCATCTGGCCTGCTGAACATGAAGATGAATCCTGAACTTCTTGTATCCACTGTTTTCACACTGTGTTCCTTGGAAGCTTATCAGAAATTCCTACATGACAAGATCAACCATGGCACTGCACCTCACAAAAGATATTGTAGGGCAAGGAGATGAGCCAAAAGGGGCAACCAAGATGATCAAGAGTTGCTGGAGCAACTCCCCCTATCAGGAAAGGTTACAACATTTGGGGGGTTTCAGCTTAGAAAGAAAGGCAACTAAGGCTGGTCATGATAAAGCAGTGTTCTCCAACCTTGGGTCCCCACATGTTTTTGGCCTACAACTCCCAGCATGCCCCAGCCAGCTGAGAACACTGTGATAGAGGTTATGTAATTATGCATGGTCTGGAGAAAGTGAAGACTAGAACCTAGGGTCATCTCATGAAGCTAAATGGTGGAAGACTTGGCACAGACAAAAGGAAGTATTTCTTCACAGAACATAAACTGTGGGATTTGATACCACAAGATGCAGTGACAGCCACCAACTTAATGACTTTAAAAGGAGATTAGACAAATTCATGGAGGATAAGGCTATCCATGGCTACTAGTCCTGATGGCTATATGCTACTTCCAGTATCAGAGGCAGTATGCCTATGTACACCAGTTGCTGGGGAACATGGGCAGGAGGGTGCTGTTGCACTCACGTCCTGCTTGTGGGTTTCCCGTGGGCAGCTGGTTGGCCACCGTGTAAACAGAATGCTGGACTAGACGGGCCCTTGGGCTGATCCAGCAGGGCTCTTATGTTCTTATGGTAGAAAAGCTTCCTTATTCCCAATCATCCTCTACAACATGCAGATACAGGAAAGTGTTTCTAGGGTGCATTTTCAGTTCACGTGGGCCAGCAGGGACCAAGGGGCCTGGGCCAGGGCCTCACGGTGAACTGTGTGCAAACCTGAGAACGCAACCCATGCCCTGCAAAACTGAGGGGTTGCTTAGCTGATGCTCTGGAGTTCCTTGGGAAAGAAAGAAGCGGACATGGAAAGGATTCCATGAATGTAAGACGTTTTGGAAACCAGGAATCTATATGAACAAACTAAAGGAATTGGAAGTAAGCTGAATTAACGTCCTTTTGCCCCAATTCAACAAAGATGTGTGTATAAAAGCAGCCTTCCACAGATGTAGCTGGCAGCCAATGCACATCTGCATCACAATACTCTGCTGGGCCCCACAGGACTGACAGGTGCATCTTCTGATATCCAGGAGCATCAGTCCTTACAAGCAACAAGTCACTGAGAATTACTTTAAGACAACAGCAAACACAATTAGATGTTAACCCTGAATACAAAAGGGAAGTACCTAAAACAAGTTGGTATATTGGGACACAGGCCTGTAAGTAATCACCTCCATGCTTCAGCTTATGCCTGCAGGTTATGCACATTTTCAAGAATCCAGCCCTGCCTTTTCAGAATGGGGGAGCAGAAAAGCCATCCGCTCTTCAAAAGTGGGTTCCAAACAACAGAAGCAGGTTTGTTTGTTTTTGTTCTTCAAAAATAAACCGTTTGCACCTTGGTAGAATTAAAACCTTTTATTTTTGCCATACAAAGCTCTAAGAACTAAAGGTCAGGTATTGGTTAATGAAAAGCAAAACACAATTCCCAAAAAAGTATGTTAAGGAAAAGGCTGTACAAATTATATACATTACAGTACTGTCTTGATTAAAAAAGAAGAGTAATTGCTCAGTAAAAACCAGTTGTAATAAACCACTGCCCCCTTTTGCATCTTTATTAATGTTTTATGTTTTAGTAGGAAATAAATAAGCAATGCATCGATTTTCTTTTTACTGTTCTACCCTTACACTGGAATGCTCTGATATGAATTCTCAAAAGAAACCATTAAAGAGGACTTACCGGTACACTTTCCCCCAAAACACATTTACCTGGAACTAAGAGCTGTTTGTACAAATTACACAAAATGAGGTGGTACAATTCTGGACTGCACAACTTCAGACTGCAGCTAGAAAGGATACCATATTTCTATGTAATAATAAAAATTTCTGAATGCTCCCAGATGCAAAAAGCACCTGACATGCAGTAAATTAGCACAAACAGGGCTATGCTAAGCCATTCTCCCTGAAGTACTAGCTTACTGCATGCGAGAAGCTTTTTATTTCTTTATTTCTTCTTTTGTTACATTTTTATCCCACCTTTCCTCCAAGGTGGCATACATGATCCTCCTCCTCTTCTACCCTCACAACAACCCTGTGAGGTAGGTAAGTGACTGGCCCAAAGTCACCCATTGAGCTAAAACATGTAACTACCCAATCCTAGTCCAACACATTATAGCAGACTGGTTCTCTCTCCTTTTTTTTTATGTTGGGGAAGCATTCAAAAATATCAATGCAGTTTGAAGTGGTACTTCCAAGATCATGCCACCTCATTCTGGGTAAGGTGTAAAATGAATGCAACCGAACACACTTGGAACACATTCAACCAAAATGAAGGACACTTACTTCCAAGCAGAACATGTTTGGAATTGTCATGTCAAGACACTATTACTACAATTATTTTAGCCTTGGGCCTGGATTTCCTATGGGATTTCTGCTAGAGGCTGCAAATTAATATTTATCTCTTTTGTATGAATGTATTTTTTAGGTTACAGTAGCATACTTAAAACACTTTCTTCCCAGAGCCAATATCTTAATATTTACAGAAAGGTGAACAGCGAGACTGGAAGCTAAAGTTAAAAAAAAAAAAAGTCCTATAAAAAGCCACAGCCAGATGCTTAATATAAAAACAATATGGTGTCATTAAAAAAAGGTAAGGTACGGAAAGGGTCCAGCATATTTCCAAACCCATAAATACTGGAAGCAAAGGATTTCAAAAATATAAACACACTTTATAAGAACTCTTAACTTTGGATACTGAAACTTTCTTCCTAGGAAAAGCTAGGAACCTGAGATGCATGCAAGTACAAGTCTTCTAGCAAAACACACACAGCTTTGAACCCTAGTCTTCCAGTTTTCCTTTATGTTTAGTCAAAAAAGAAAATAAAAGACACCTTCAATAGGCACTGATTTTAAGTTTTAAAAGTCTCAGTAGATACTATTGATAATCAGTATTTTCTGGCAGGACGGCAAGTTTAAACTCCAGCTTTAACATCTGCTATAGAAGACACCAACTTGCCTTTCAGATGAGTGGCAGGTAATGTTTTACTTAGCACAAAGCAACTTCTGCTGCTACGGGCAACAAATATTTTATTTCAGAGTGGTCTTGTTAGCTCATAAAATGTCAGTGAAACATAAAACACTGGAAACGCTACCATAAGCCTCCTGTGCCTGATGGCATACACAACCTCAACTAGCAGTGAATGTAAACAAAACCAAAAAAATCACAAATCACTGAATGAAGTGCCAATTTTATAACATGAGTTAGAAAACTATTTTTTGTTAAACTCCACCCATAAACAAGTGTTTTCTCAGCCTAGAGAACAGAAGAGCTGCATTTTACACCCACATAAACAAAGTTACGTTTCTTTCTCCCACGACTACATACACCGATTCCCAATGCCCTTTAATCATAGCTTCTTACCTTTCAATCATGTCCTCTACAACAGAACTTCACTTTCTGGCTAGAAGAGGAGTGTTTTTAAACCAAAATACTGAAAATTAAGGTCTAGGAATGATTGCTTCAATATGAAATAGAAGTTTATTTCAGAAAACGTGAAAAAGGAGAAGAAAAATTCCTAAAGTGATGGAAAGAAGAGATTTTAATGACATACCACTTGATTGCTAACTAGTTATATTCATCACAATCCTTTTCAGTCTTCTATAAAGGTCATTCCCCACCCCACCCCAACACCCCTTATTATAATTTACAAAAATTCAAGACGTACTCAACGTAAAACAAGAGACTACATGACTGCTGACCAGTTTACTTTTCAGGACAAACACTTCTTGCTCAAGTTGGACTTCTGCTATTACCAAAGTACTTAAAAAGTGTGTACCAATTTGCAAGGAGGAATGGAGCACTATTGAAAAAACAAAACAAACCTGAGGCCTGATACGCTTGTGCCGTAAAACCTATATGAAGATGTTCAACTGTACTAACTAGGCTCTCTAAAACTGTACATAAGCTCAACTATGGAGCAAAAGCATCATTTGCAGTGTAGCTTTGGGGAGCAGCTTCTGCACCCCTTCAGCCATAATGCCTATAAAATTATATTTGTTACAACCTTTTCCCATCACGAGCAAAATGGAGAAACAGCAACTGAATTCAAACCGTCAGCATACTTTCAGAAGGCGGAGGGTCTAACATAATTCCTTGGCATTAGAAAAACTGGGGGGGGGGGGGGGAGGCAGAATGCTGTTGACATTTTGATTGCCAGAGCCCCTCCAATGTCAAAGAATAAAGCACAATGGTCCAGCCACTGGATAATCTTAATTACCAAATATAAATAAAACCTGTTCAGCTTCCCTCAGACAGGGGGTATCTTCTCTCCTCCAAGATGGCAAGCCTATTAACGATGAGCATTTTTATGAAGCTACAATGGTTATTTTGGAGCAGAAGAATGGAATCAAGATGACAGCTTCAAAAATAACTTGATTTACAGACAAGATGATTGGACCCTCTCAGCACGGTGTTATCCACTAAATCAAAGGAGTGTGTTGATTTCTAATTTAAAAACAACTAAACTATACCCAAAAATCCATTCTGACTGCCTTTTTGAGTTAATAATGAAACTGTTTTCAGCATTAAAGTGCTACTATGAAAGAAAGGATTACATCGTAAGTGGTTCAAGGGACAAGAAATACTCCCATTACTCCACATATTATTGGGAGCGCTGCCCATTATTGTAAAGCAGTGTTCTCCAACCTTGGGTCCCCAGATGTTTTTGGCCTACAACTCCCATGTTTTTGGGAGTTGTAGGCCAAAAACATCTGGGGACCCAAGGTTGGAGAACACTGTTGTAAAGGAACAACACCTTTTTGAGCTACAACTTTCTAGATTTTCATCCACACTAATGAGCCAAGCACATTTAACACCTAACTTCCTAAATGCCTTTTTTTCTGTATTCAAGTAAAGTTTTTTTCCTGACCAATTCTCTTTCACAAGATCACTCAAAGATTACAAGTATTCTAATCTTAAAATACTACCCTTTGCTGGCTAGGTAAAAGCACACTTTGTTATGTAACATGAGATGTTCTACAACCTTTTTTTTTTTTTTAGCAGCCCATTTAAAAGTTTTACTTTTTCTTTTCTTATAAAACGAAACATTCCCATCAGAGATCATTTCAGTAAGATTCTGGTATCACAAATTCAAATTCAGTACTACCATCGGATGGGTTTTGTTTAAAAAGTGATTCGTTTCCCTGCGGAACAAAGATATCATCCCAGGTCATTGGTTTTGCTGGAGGGTTCGGGGCTGGTTCTTGAGAGGCATCTTTTACAGGACCAACCGGATAAACAAGAGCATTGTCATTGACCATAGGTATATTGCTTGAACTACCCGAAATATATGCATAATTTCTGATCTGCAAGGACCTACAAGGATGCAAACGATATAGCTTGGACTCTCCGGAAGGATCCTGGCTATGAACGGACCTTATGTGTGTAGCCATGACCTGATAGTTGATGAAACACTGACCACATGCCAAGCACTGGTACCTCCGCTCCCCAGTGTGATGTATTTCGTGCTTGGTGCGGTATTCCTGCGAGTGGGAAAACCTTCTCACAATAGCGGCACGGATACTTCTTCTCCCAGGAGTGAACATTAAAATGTCTCCGCAAACTTGTAAGACAAACGTACGACCTCCTGCATACAATGCAGATATAATAGACTTTTCCGTCCATTATGAGCTCGTAGTGATCGTCGTGTTTTACTTTCAGGCGCTTTCTGTTTGCAGGATCATCCCCCGACGTTCTGGGCAAATCATCCAGCCGGACTTCTCCGTCAGCCTCATCTTTCACCGGAATGACGATGTCGTAGGTATCTTCGCCAATATTTGCATAAACCTTGCAACCCGTTGACAAGCCTTCTATCTCAGTGGCTGTATCTAAAGTGATGGTCTTCTGGCCTTCCGTGATGTGCTTTGGGGCAACGCCGGCTGGAGCATCCTTGTTGCTTCCGGAAAGGACATCAGAGATCTTTATTTTGAACTCATCAGGTTGAGAGACTGGTTCTTGTGGAAAGCTGACCCCTTGCTTCTTCTGTACTCCTGCAACATCAGTTGCTGCTGCTGCTGCTGCTGCTGCAGCTGCAGGCTTGGGGGTTGTGGGTTGCTGGACGAGAGAGCTGCTGCTGGCAGAGCCTGGGCTGGACGAACCGAGGATGTCGTCAGTCCTCCTCCACATCCTCCTCTTCCTCTTCCTCCTCATCAATGGCATTCGTTTCCATGTCAGTTAAGGAATCGTTATTAGACGGCTGCTGATTCTCCTCCGGGATAGGAGATACCTCTATTTCATGCGATGAGCCAACATCTGGCGAAGCACTGATCTGTGGAGTATTTAACATCAGAACATTAGGAGTTGCAGCTTTTGGAGCGGAGGGGGCCGGCAGTTCAGCAGGCGCTTGGCTTTCGGGTGGATTTGACGGAGCAGTAGATACGTCGAGCCTCGGAGCTGCCACTGCAGCTGTCCGCGGAGGGGAGTTGCTGCTGCTACAGTTCGTTTGGTCAGGGGCCCCTGCAGGATTTGGGCAAAGCTGGCTCTGCGTCACCACTTTGGTCTCCAGAGAACGGTCCTTTGGAGGCACAAGCTCCGAGCAGAAGATGACATCGTCGTCGTCGTCATCATCAGAATCACTAATGGTGATCTTTGTGGTGTCGCACTCCTCTCCGTACAATGAAAACGATTCGGTTATAACAGGCTGCCCAGTAATGAGAACTTGACTCTCCGTTTGAGCTGGAGGCTTTTGCGCTTCGAGGCCATTTGCATCCGAGTTGGGCCGTTCTGAAGTGCCGGGCTTCGCACCCCCAGACATGTTCTTCACCTGCTGCAGAGGAGCACCCAGATCAGCAAGGAATTTAACTCCCAGCAATTGCCCTGATTTAATTAACTCATCAAGCAAGTCTGATCTCACTCGGACTATTTTGGAGCTGTAGATGTAGTTGAGGATTTCCGCAAAGATCTCTGCTCTTATAAAGTTCATCTCAACCACTTGCCCTGCCACTGAGAAGAGCTGGTGAAAGTAAGTGCTTGAGGCTGAAAGGACGTTTCTGTGGGCTCGAAATTTCCGGTCCTCCACAATGATGGTAACATCGCAAAAAAGTCCATGGCCACGCTGTTCATCCAAAGCTTTTAACAGCATACCAGAGTACTGGTTGTCTGTGGCTGTAATTAGCTTTCTGGTCTCCATTCCTATAATGAGAAAGAAGTATGTTCATATATAGTTTTTTTTCTACTACAGAAGAGTTCATCTTGAACTAGAATGCATGCTTTTTAAAGTGGAATGTCAATGAACGCAACTTATTTTTTGTATGAGATTATCTTGCTCGGAAGCTATGTATGAACAGACAACTATAAAAGTTCTTCAAAACTGAGAATCATCTTATGGATATTTACTATGACATTTTTCCTTAACCAGGGCTACAGTGCCTAACCAACTTACATGAAAACTAAGTTCAACTAAAATTAACAGACTTATTTTTGTGTAACATCCTTAAGGCCACATACATTACTGAGGAAACTGCCACATTTTAAGAACAAAGTGTCTACAGTTTGCAACTATGCATCAGAGTGGAGCATCACCTCAAGTGGGCATAGCTCCAGATACTATCGGATGTAAAATCCATATTTTTAGATCTATGAATAATAAATATCTGAATCATACAGATTAATTTATGAATTACAAACTAAATAGCATTTTTCCCCAGAGCAAAGCCAATGTTACAACACTGCAACATCCTAGCTGACGGAAAAGCACTTTTGAAACATATCAAAGTAAACAGTTTTCAGTTACTGTTAACCCTTCCCCTAAAAGTACCTTGCAGGGAAATTACGGTATATATATTTAAAAGCTCACATGCCAAAATCTGTGCAATTTCAATTCATTGAGAAGAATGATATTATATCAGTCTCTTGATGATAAATGTATTTTATATTCTCTTATGAGGAAAGAAATTCAACTGTTTTTCAAGAATGCTGTATTTGCAGCAAAGGGAGACATTTAAGTAGAGATGCTCAATGGAGAGCGATTACATGTCTGCAATAATAAATAAATAAATAATACGTCAGACTGCCAGAGTGAACAAGTCGCTAAGATTCTGTGCCTTTAAGAATAGTATGAAAGGAGAATTTCAGCAGATACGAAGATTCCCATAATTGCAGCACCATGATGAGGTCAGCTGCATCTGTTGTAATTCCCCCTTCTCTGCAGTTATTAAAGGCACAGGAGCCTGGTTTTCCGATTGCAGACCTAGAGCAAAGAGATGTTATACATTAGTACAATAGAAGTAGGGACAACTCCTCCTTTAGCATATAGAGAAAGAGAAAGAGGGAGCAATGAGAAAATAAATAAATGCAGTACTTGTAGATCCTGCAGATAGGGTAGATTGATTGAGGAATGGAGGTGTGGTGAGACACCTCAGTGGATGAATATGCTGCTTAAAGGGACTACAGATTGGATATGTAGCAGGGCAGCTGAGGTGAGCATTTGAGATCCTGAAACCAGGCAAAGATCACTTCTAGGTGTAAAGCTCAGTCACCTGGGAAGAGAGTTCTGGGACAGCCCCTCCCACCCCGTGCTGCAGCTGTACATGGGATATTCAGTCTACAGTTGCTGCTGCCCGGAAGTGGTGAGGGAGCCACGCTGAGCTTGTGAGACCCTGCAGCAGTCTCACCCTCCAGATGTGGCAGACTTCAACTCCCACCATTCCCAGCCAGTATGCCCACTGGCAGTCCAACGCATCAGGTTGGGGAAGTCTCACCTCGACCATACTATCACCGGGGAATCTAACTAGTTTGGACTAGTTCCAATTGCTCCCGCCTGCTGCAGATATAAGTGGTGCCAGGAGATGGGTTTGTTGCCTGCGAGGGGGTGGGTTTCTGAGCAGTCTCAGGCAGCTTAGCCTAGAAACAAAGATTCAAACCATCAGCCGTTCTAACACCTGGATGGAACTACTAAAGAGGCAACCAGGTCTACAAGATGCTGCTTGTTTTCTGAGTTTGCATTATCTGGGTTTGTGTATTTGTTTGAATGAATTTTGGGCCTACGGGAAGCTTGAAAGAGAGTACAAGTGAGGAAAAATGGAGTGCTATAGATGGGTGAGAGCACCTTTCAGAAAAGAAATAGTGGGGGTGTTTCCCCGAGACCTTAATATAGTCCTATGGGCTTTTTAAAGTGTTACCACTTGTGTGTTCTTGAATCCTAGGGTGGAATAGCAATCAAAATGAAAACAGGTGAGAAGCTTTACAAAGAGATCAGTACCTAGTATAGCGTAATAACCTAGGAGCCCACAAAGCAGACACCAGAGAAAGAATGGGTTAGCACTCCCCCCCCCCCCAAGTCTTGATGCTTTTAAAAGCAGCCTGATACACAGGACTGATTCAGATGTAATTATCCTGGTCTGATAACTCATGGCTTAATCAGCCTGGCAATGATCTGTATGCCCACATGCTCCCTCCTCACCCTTTCCTCATCGTGTCAGATGTCCGGGTTTGACAAAGGTATTAGCGTTGTCTGAACTGGACCACAAAAACCTAGCACCTGAAGCTTTTCCTACTAGGAAAATCTTCAGCTGGTAGGGTGCTATTAACGGCAATGAAACAGTGCCAGTAAACAAAGCAGTAACCCTAGGTGTGAAGCACACAGCACTGTCATGCAGAATACCTTTCTCAAACTGGAACAACAAGTTTCTTTTGGAAAAGAACAGGGCAGCAGAACATCTTGGGAAATCTTCGCTTCCTTCTGACATGTACATTAGGCTCAACTCTGCTCATCTTCCCACTGCACCCAGAGATATGGGGAAAGGAGGTGGGGAGACATAAGCTCTGCATTCAGTTCTTTGGCTGGTTTTTGTTTTTTACATGCACAGAACTGAAGTCTGAGAGAACCGTCACAAGCAACAAGAACACCTATTAAGCTGGGAGGCGTCATGGGTGGATCCTGTTAAGGACGGTGGAAGAGAAGCCTTCTAAATGTACAGGCTGATATACAAATTAGAAGTGTGGGAAAGAAGAGCAGAGGTGTTGCTTATGCGAAATGTGAAGAGGGAGGAGAGAAGCAGTGCCCCAGCAGGTCGGGGGTTGAGTAGAAGAGAGAAAGAAGCAATAAGACTAAAGTGGGGTACAAGGTTGATCTCAAAGGAGAGTGGGGAGAGGGAGAAGGTGGGAGAAAGAAGTGACATTAGCGTGTAGGGTAGGGGGGAGTGTTGGGCGAGGATTGCAATTAGCCATGCTGGCTAGGTATGCTGGGAGCTGTAGGCCAGCAACATCTGGGGACCCAAGGTTGGAGAGCCCTGGTGTAGAGTGAGGGTGTTCAGAGGAGAAGCAATGGCAGTGGAGCTGGGCACATGAGAAGCAGCAGCACCAGAGGGGCCGAGTGTTGAAGGAAAGGTGGGAAGGCGTAATGATGCCTAAGCGGGGATGAGGATGGCAGCCAGGGAACACAGCTGCCTGGTGTCATCACACCCTTCCGCAACCCGGTGCCCTCCAGATGTGCAAGATGACAGCTTGCAGCATCCCCGCAGCCAGCATAGCTGGGATACACAGGGGCTCACTGGTTCAGATGTAATGATTCAGGTCTGATAAAGCATAGCTGGCTGGGGGATGCTGGGAGTGGCTCACACTGGCTCAGCTTGTCTGAGCGTGGAAAGCTAAGCAGGGTCAGGCCTGGTTATTACTTGGATGGGAGACCCCTCCTCTAGTTCCCTGCATTGAGCAGGGGGTTGGACTCGATGGCCTTGCAGGCTCCTTCCAACTCTATGAAATGTATGAAACACAGCTGGAGGGCACCGGGTTGGGGAAGGCTGATCTACACTGCCTGTCGGCATCTATCCCCACCTCCATTACCAAGGTCTTTCCCAGCCCTTACCTGGAGATGCCGGGGGACCTTTTGCTTGCCTAGCAGGGGTCTTTTTTTCTACTGAGCTACAGATAACCCGAGGAGGTCAGGGGGAGGCACAAAAGAGACAGAGAGAAAATTTAAACCTGGAAGCCACTGACTGAATGGTTGGGAATTTGGGGGTGGGGGGAGAATAAAATACAGGATACAGTAAGAAGGGGGAAATAAAAAAGGAGGGGAAGAGAGAATAAAATAATAAAGGGTGCAATCTTATGCATGTGTAGACAGAAAGATGTCCTGCAATTCCCAGCACAGCTGACTGGGGAATGCTGGGAATTGTAGGACATTTTCCTGTCTTAAGCATGCATAGGAATAGGATTGCACCCAAAATAAATTAATAACGGGAGGGGTGTCACTGACAGGGTTGGAAATGTGGGGGGGAGGCTTCCCAAGGGGTTAACTCTCCTCCTCCCTGGCTGCATCCCGGGCTAATTCTGAAAGCCGGTGGGTCTGTGGGTGAGGGGGCTGCCCTGTGACGCCCCTTCCCCTCCGAGCAGGAGGCCGGGGCGAGCGGGCCACACAAAGGAGGGAGCGCCGTCTCCGCTTCCTGGCTGCCGTGCCCAGCTCACCCGGAGTCCCTCCCTCCCCCCCACCAACCCCCCGCGGAAGCGACGATGGGGCGACGGAAGGGAAAGAAGACGGGCCCCCGCAATACCTCCGCTGCTCGGGCGACCGCCGCGCTTCTTCCGCCGCTCGACGAGGCCGGCGCCGCACACGCTCGCCCTACGCCGGCGCCGGCGCCTCCCGTGTCACTCCGGCCGCGGACGACAGGGAGCGCTGTTGTTGCCGCCGCCAGATGCCGCAGCGCCTCCCTTCCCAGGCTCGGGAAGAGCAGCCAGCGCTCGGTTCTTTTCGGCGGCGGGTGTGTTCCGGGCGCTGGCGCTCGGCTGTCCCTTCGGCAGTTTCCGGAGGCGGTGCAGGGAAGGGGGAAAAGACCTGAGCCCGAGCGCGCTCGGCATTCGTCGGAAGGCTCCGGAGAGTGGGGGGAGAACCCGAAGGCGCTTCGGGAACTTCCGGCTTTTGGGTGCTCCGGGTGATTGAATTCTGGCGGCTCCATCTTTTTTCTCTTTCCTTCCCCCGCCCTTCTTCTTCTCTTAAATGGAGCCGGCAGCTGGAAAGGCTCAGCAAGGGCGGGGGCAGGTCCGAGAGAGCCGCCCACGTGGAAGCGACGCACCGAAAGCATTGCAAGCTCTTAAGCCACGTGCGCCCAGGGGGACCCAGGGAAAGCGAAGTTGTGGGTCGCTCCCCCCCCAATAATTAAGACTCCGATCCTATGCACACTCACCTGGGAGTAACCCCCTTGCATACAATGGGATTTACTTCCGTGTAAACATGCACAGGATTATGCTCCAAGGCCGCAATGCTAGGCACACTCTACTTGGGAATAAGTAATCATCATCGACTCGGGGCGAACTAATGTATGGATCAGCGACTCTTCTCTCAAAAAATCACAAGCATTAAAATGTAAATAATTGTTCTTTATCTATGCAAGTTACAATTCTGCTGTACCAGGGTAGCAAGAATCTAAGGTCCATCTACCCTCCATTAAACTGTATAGGACTACTCTGAAGTAATCAGGAGCTTGGGCAATATTCCAGAAAGCTACAGATCCAGTAAATGCAATGGGGCACCCCCTTACTTTAAGAAGCATAGCTCCACAACTGCACTGTATTAGCCTTAAAACGGCTATGTTGCCGTGGTCAAAACACACTCACATGTAAAAACTAATGCCCTACTTAAAAATTAAAAAATGCAGCTAATCACAGCAACAACAAAAACCATTTTCTGACCAAGTCTACATGGTACAATTCAGGTATCGCTGGAGTCAATTGAAAAGGTAAGTAACTTGGGCAGTGCTTCAGTTTGCTCTTTAATCCTCCCACAAAGGTAGCCTATTCAATAGCAACTGAACTGATTGCCCCTGGAGTATTAATGAAGCTAAGGCTGTATCTAAAAAAACCCACGAGTTGTCTACAAGCAGGAAAGTGAATGCAAACGATTTGTTATCACTTCAGATTAGGCAAGAAGTCTTCAACATATCAAAAAGAAGTTGATTAACTGACAGGAAAACACACTGTTTAAAAAGCCCCCCCCCCAAGTAGCTGTGGTCTTTTTTTAAAAAATCCAAAAAAGTAATCTGTTTATGCTTAATCTTCTATTGTCATTTAACTCCTCAGTATATTGATGGTGTGTAGTCAAAGATCTGCTCACCTGAAATCACTGCTTGTGTTACTAGTGTACTTTCTCAGCCTGCAGTTAGCACAGCCCTTGAGTTCATACACTCGTTTTCTCAATAGGATCTACAAGTATTCTGTGCTGTTTTCTGGAGGAACCTGAACTCATGGACACATCTTGGAATATTTTCCTACTGAGAAGTAAATAAGGACTTTCCAGGTTTGGGTTAGGCTGCTCGTATGGTAGGGTGGTGGTCCCCTGGTAGGGAAAAATGGGGGACTGAAGGAATGTTTGTCTCCTTCCTCTATCTGGACAAATATTTCTAATATGCCGCTCTACCCACATCTGTTTTCACTGGTGTGTTTGACAGTTTCAGTTCCTTGCAGAGAAAAATGGTGGCAGAGCTGGTTATTTCCACAGCCTTTTTGTGGCTTCATTACTACTTACGTACTTTTAGCAAAAAGTAGCTCTACCTGTTATTCTTCTAACAGGATGGTGTAATAGGATGGTGTTACATCATGAATAATACTATCCCTGTAAGTCAGGTTTCAAACGAAGCTATTCTCAGTTGCCTAGGATTCTGATATTTAATCAAAAATTTAACTTAAAAGGGGATAAAGGGAAGCAGGAGTTTCATACAAGCTGTAATCTCTCTAAACAAAATCCTAAACCCATCAATCTTAAACCCATTATAAAGGAACGTTAATGTGAATTATTTCCGAGTTAGGTTGTAAAAACGTACTAGCACGGGTGCCGAACAACAGCCCCTAATAACCTGCACGATCCAATCTGCCGGTTTGAGAAATAGAATATGCACCTTTTGAAGATGTGTCTATCTAGCCATTTAAACACCTAGGAGAGGTATCGGACTGCTGAAAATCACAAGACTGTTTTGCGGATAGCCTTGTAGGCTCCTTCCAACTCTATGATCTATGATCTCAGGGCTTAACTCTGAAAAATAACAGCGCCTGTTCCTGTAATCTAGAGAGGGAGCCGTTTTTGTGAACGTGTGGAATGTGGTTTGTTTGAGAAATGCCTATTTAGTAGGAGTGGTATAACAATAACTGAGATGGTCCTTACGTTAAAAGAGCTGATCTTTATTCCATAATATGCCACCCAGAGTCACGAAACATAACGAGAAGGCCTTCAGCCTGAACATTTCTAGCCCTATAGAACAAAACCGGAGCCAGGACAGCCGAACTCCATAGAAAAGGAAGGTGCCCCGCTTCCTCTGGGAAGGCCCTACTTCGCTTTTCCTTTGATCCCAAGAGGTTGGATCAAAGAAGTGGCCACAAAATCTCTCCCCCTTCTTCTTTTTTTCCCCAGTTGCCGGTGGGGATCCTTAACCGTGCCTGCAAGGGGCAGTGAACGGAAGGGGAGGGATGCGCTTACCTGGAGTCTTGCCTCCCGCCTCGGTCATGGCGCCAGGCTCCATCGACTCTTAGGGGCTGCAGCCCATCCAAGCACAAAGGAACCGCCTCCAGGAACTAACCGGAGCCGCCTTGTAGCCACACGGGCGCTTTAAGGTGCTGCACCCGGATGTAGGGGCTGGTCGTAGAGATCAAAAGGAGACATAACTATGACACTTGGCCCATAGAAATAATAAACTGCGTAAGTCCATATAATAAGTCTCTTATAGATTTATGACCATGGAGATAGAAAAAAATAGCAATCTAAGTCGAAGGATACCGGCGCTGCCGGAGGAGTTTGACAACAGGACCGGAAGTGAGGGACGGGGGGGAAAGGAAAACATTCGGATATTTCTCCTTTTGCATGTTCAGCCGCTCAGAGTAGTCGACAGATTACACTTAAGGAAACTATAGTAACACTTCCGGTTACTCATTGAACATGTGGGGCAATTGGGGGCAAGATAGAAGGGCAACGTGGAGTTTCGCGTGTAGAGCATTTCCCCATGTTCCTGCCCGAATATGACGGCGCTTGAAATGGACACAGTTACTGGGGGCTGTGTGTACTTCTTCTTAACCCTATCTCTATAGGGATAATGGTTGTTAAAGCAATACAAAGTTGGGGCCGGAAATGAGTTATTAAAAAGATGGCGGCGGTGGCTTGGCCGGAAGTGACGTTTGCCTCACGACAGGAAGGAGCCGTGTTGTTGTCGTCGTAGTCGCCTTACCCGGAAGTGGCTGCGGCCCGCTCGGCTGTGGCGACCCTTGGAGCCTGGACGGTCGCTAAGCGATGGCTCCGGTGTCCCGCTCGCGGAGCCCGGCGGAGTCCCCGGCCTCCCGGCGGGGGCGGACCGACGATTCAGACAGCCCTTCTCCGCCCAGGTCCAGCCGGAGCAGGAGGTCTCGGTCCCGCTCTAGGTCCCGCTCTAGGTCCCGGTCCCGCGAGCACAGCGGGTTCCGGCAGCGGCCTGGGCCCCCGCACCACTTTGGCCACCGGCACGGCCCCGAGCATTACGGCAAGGAGCAGGAGGAGTCGCTGCGGCAGAGGCGAGTGAGGAGCTCCGTTTGCTCGGCCAAGCCCAGGACAGGCCTGTGGCTTATGCTGGCTCAGCTTGCCTGAGTGTGGAAAGCTAAGCAGGGTCAAGCCTGGTTATTACTTGGATGGGAGACCCCTCCTCTAGTTTCCTGCACTGAGCAGGGGGTTGGACTCGATAGCCTTGTAGGCTCCTTCCAACTCTATGATCTATGAAATCTATGAAATCTATATTTTGCACCCCCCTCTCTTTCTCTCTTTCTCGACCTGCTTGCTATATTAATACGTTTAAAACAGCCTCCGCCAGCCTAGTACCCTCCAGATGTTTTGAACCACAACTCCCATCAGCCCCGGCCAGCGTGCCCATTGGTCAGGAATGCTGGGAGTTGCGGTCTAAAACATCTGGAGGGCACCAGGTTGGAAAGACGGATTTAAATGTATGCAAACTTTTAATATTTAAAAAGATGTGTCATTTCAGTCGAGGGTGAGCAACCCCCATCTGGTCAGACTGCAATTAGAAATAAAGCTGCTATTACAAAGCCAATGTCCATAAAATCAGTGTGATGAGTCTATAGAAATCAGCATCCATATTGTATCAGTTTTCTCATAAAATTAATAAAGGATGGTCATGCCTTTTAAAATTCCGCAATTCCCACCCCACCCCCAGTCTCTCAAGTGCAAATATTCAGTTAATTTTGTGGGTTGCTGAATTTCCCTGTAACATAGCAATTGTCATCTGGGGACCCAAGACGGAAAGGCTGGCTTAGATGGATAGTTATGCAAGACAGGGCCTTCTTGGTAGCAGGACCCTGCCTGTGGAATGTTCCCAGGTATGTTCACCTGGAACCTACTTTATAAGCTTTCCCATGTGAGACAAATACTGTTTTATTTTCCCGAGCTTTAATGGGTAACGTTTTAATGCTTGTTTTGCTGCTGTTTGAGTGTTGGCCTCAATTTCCTGCTGCCTTAGTTGTTTTATTGTTTGTATATGTTTTACATTGTTTTAATTCCTGATCTGTTTTTTCTAAAAAGTGGGATATACATTTTTTTAAATAAAATAATTAAC
This sequence comes from Shinisaurus crocodilurus, assembly GCA_021292165.1. Classification (NCBI taxonomy): domain Eukaryota; kingdom Metazoa; phylum Chordata; class Lepidosauria; order Squamata; family Shinisauridae; genus Shinisaurus; species Shinisaurus crocodilurus. The sequence continues at coordinate 11,428,816 of CM037883.1, read as the reverse complement.
TATGTCAGTTTGACACTTGATTTGACTCAATCTCTCCAGATGCAATGCATAAACGTCATAAATATCCCAGGTTTTCTCTAAGTATTCCTTACCATTGTTATATCCCCGTAGCTGGAAGATTGTTTCAGGACACTGAGGTTTAGGATGTGATACATAAAACAACTTAAGTTGAACTCATACTTGAATTGACTTCAATCTCTGGCAGCAATTCTGTGTACAGTTGTGAGGGAGTAAGTCCCATTGAATTCGGAGGGATTTACTTATGAGTAAACTTGTCTGAGCGTGGAAAGCTAAGCAGGGTCAAGCCTGGTTATTACTTGGATGGGAGACCCCTCCTCTAGTTTCCTGCATTGAGCAGGGGGTTGGACTCGATAGCCTTGTAGGCTCCTTCCAACTCTATGATCTATGAAATCTATGCCTAGCTTTGGGTAGATAGTGATTGTAATGGGATAATGCTTCCCAATGTGTGAGGCCATTGATGCAAGTGTTTGAAAGCATGCAAAGTGCCAACATTATTGACATCTGTATTGAACAAAATGTACATTATTATTGCATGTTTGTAGCGTCTGTCTTTTTATTTGCAAAGTGTGTGTCCTGGGTTTTAACAGAGACTTGTCTTTTACAGGCGATTAAATGAAAGAGAAAGAATAGGCGAACTAGGAGCACCTGAAGTTTGGGGATTCTCACCGAAAGTTCCTGACCCAGAGTAAATAAAGTTGTTTTTCATGTTGATTTCTCTTCCTCTTTTAGACTTCTCTGTCATCAAAGTGATGTAAAATATATTTTCTGTTCTACTTTCTCACATTTCTAAGTCCAGTTCTCCATCTCAAACTTGGACAAGAGTAGCATTGAAACAGATCAAATTGTAGAACCCTCTGGCATGTTTAGCCCCTGATCCAAAATATATATATTTATTCTGGTCTAAAATATAATGACCAGTTAGAACCTGGCATAGAAATATATTTTATTGAAACACCTACTCTGAAATCCTGTCTACTTAGGTATTTATATGGTTTTGGTTTGGCCATGTGAAAAAGGCTTTTAAAGTTATGCTTAAATCTCTTGAACTTCATTACACTAAGGTTAAGATTATTTCTGTTCTGCCTTTAAATCTAGTTCTGATGAACATACCCCTGCAGAAGATGAAGATGGGACATCTAAAAAGAGCAGCTCCTCTGATTCCAGCTCAGAAGGTATTCTGTGTTGGTTAGATGTTTGGGTACATCAGTAGCCTCTGTGGAAAACCAAGTTGTTGGGGGCAGGCAACCTGGTGCTTTCCAGATGTTTTGGACTATAATTCCCATACACTGCAACCAACATGATCACTGGTCAGGAATTATGGGACTTGTTGTCCAAAACATCTAGACAGCACCAAGTTGCCTACCATTTAATGTATTGCAATTGGAATTGCTAAAAAGTTCTATAAAAAAGAATTAAGGTTACCAGTTCCTGACTCAGGGAAAGTTTCTGTTGCCTTAACAGCTGTGGACAGATTATTTGCAAATGATGTTCTGTCTCCCATGTTTGCCTTCTTTGGCCCTGTTTGCCTTGATTGTAAAACATTACCTTTTCAATTGTGCTTTCAGAGGAGGAGAAGAAAAAGAAGAAGAAGAAAAAGAAGAGAAAAGCTGCTTCACGTATGTGTGAGCCTGTAGTTTAGGTCTAGTGTTCCCATTTTGGGATTAGCCTCTTTCTTGTTTTGGACTGTAAGCATAAAGGGGATTGTTTTTTCTTTGCCCACAGTTCATATAAGGAACAGCAGATCCTACCATCATATTTACTCTTCAGTTCAGTTTGAAGAGTGAGTTGCTTGTTCTGCTTCAAGAGTTTGGGCTAATTGAGAATCATATCATGGGCAGTATCCAACAATGTCATTCCACTAACACAAATTATGTTGCACTAGCATAAGAATCCATTAGTGCACTAGCTTGCGCAATAGGATTCCCCAGAAAACCTACCATGCCAGCTAACGCTATTGGCAACGTGCTAGAGGCAACGTAATTTGCTTTGCACTAGCACAGTGTAATTTGTGTTGGTGAAACAATGTTGTTTGGATACTTCCCCATGCTGGCAACATACCAGCGCTGCTCCATTGTAAGTTCTGGTGGGGACAAACTGCAATTTAATACTATGTTAAGTATTTTGATAAATACTGTATTGATCTGGTGCACCCTATAAGGAGTCGAGGACTGCAGTGCTTTGTACACTTGGGAGTAATAAAACTCAGTGGCCCAGTTATTGTTTACTAGCAGTGTGCTTGTACGTGCTGCCTGATTGCTCCCACTGTAAGTGGGAGCAGCTAAACCCTTGTTCTCCCTGTAAGCGGGAGCAGCTAAACCCTTGTTCTCCAACCTTGGGTCCCCAGATGCTTTTGGCCTACAACTCCTATGCTGGCTGGGGCATGCTGGGAGTTGTAGGCCAAAAACATCTGGGGACCCAGGGTTGGAGAACACTGAGCTAAACAAACCATGGACTTTCCGTCTGTGGTTTGTTTATCGTTATGCACAAGCTGAGAACATTGGCTTGTGTCTCCCCTAACAAACCAGAGTCATAAGCCATGAACAAACCATGGTTTATGACTCTGGCTTGTGGGGGAGAGACAAGCCAGAATTCCCGGTATGCACGTAACAATAGACAAGCAGACAGAAGATCCATGGTTTGTTTAGCTGCTTATGAGCACACTGCTCATAAGCTATAAGTTACATCCGAACTGGACCAGTGGAACTGACTTCTAAGTCAACATTGGGGTTTTAACCTGTGAGGGAATATCTATGTTACAAATATTAAAATGATTAGAGTGGGTTTTCCTATTGTGGCTTCTCCCAAGCGACCTTGGGAATTTTCAGTTCTTTGTGGATGCTGAGAATTGGCTTGCAGAGATTCTAGGCTGCTCACAGATTTACAGTTCCTTGAACACAAGCTTTGATACTTGAACCTAGTTTCAAACAGTTTATACATTTAGTGTAAACATGCTCTAAGCATATATGTATGCTCAAACCTGACACATGATATATAGAGTGAAGCCTGGGAACATTTTACACACTCACTTATTCTCCCTCCCTCCCTCTGACACTTGCTGATCAGCGGAAACTGCATCTGTGTAGTTGACATTCATCTGTAGTTGAGATACTGTTATTACAGTTTTCATCTGCCCTTCATCCAAGGAGCGCAGGGTGGGATACATGGTTCTTCCCCCAACCCAACCCCGCTTCCTTGGGCTTCCCTGGTCCCAGCCCGGCACTCTAAACCACTGCACCATCCTTCACCAACTGGGTACTCCCCAGCATATGTTGGACTACAACTTCCATCCTTCCCGGCTACCTTGGCCACACTGGCTGGGAATGATGGGAGTTGCAATCCAACACATCTGGAGGGCACCAGGTTGGGGGAGGCTCCATTAAACCATGCTGGCTTTCCATCCCTCTTATCCTCAAGTATTTTATGTCTTTACCTGGATTTTATTTATCTTATTTACTTATTGGTGGTTAACATTTCAGGTGAGGGGGAAAAAAAGAGAGCCAAGAAGAAGAAAAAGAAGCACAGAAAGTAAGATCTTTTAAAATCATACATTAACATCTTATTATGCTTCTGTTTTTGTTATATAACAGTATCTTAAGCCTGTTTCCTCAACTGCTATTTACAAAGCCAAAGTCTGCATTATCACCAAGAGAACTGTTAAGACCCTGATTCTGCTCTCAATTATTGCTTTTTGTTAAGCTTCTGCACTCAGTTATTTTTTCCTTCTTCCTTTCTGTTCTTGAATTTACTTATTGTCACCAGTTATATTAATACTATGTAAAAGGTTTTTGTCACCAGTTATATTAATACTATGTAAAAGTGATGTGGAATGTAGTGATGGCCACTAACTTGGATGGCTTTAAAAGGGGACTAGACACATCCATGGAGGGGAAGGCTATCCATGGCTACTATTCCCAATGGCTGTTATCTCCGGTATCAAAGGCAGTATACCCCTGTATATCAGTTGCTGGGGAACACAAGCAGGAAGGTGGTATTGTATTCATGTCCTGCTTGTGGGCTTCCCATTGGGATCTGGTTGAGCACTGTGTGAAGGGAGCAATCCTATCCCCCCCCCTCCGCCATCTGACCTCAGAAGGGGGAGTCGGAGATCTGACCCCCTCCCCTGACCCCTCGCAGCGGGCAGGGAAAGAACCGTGCCGACTGGCCTCCAAGGTTGGAAAATTGAACTTGGAGAGGGGGGGAAAGCACGCGTTTCAGTGGGCGAGGAGGGGAGGAGATCAGAGAGGCCAGGATACGAGCTGTCCTGAGCCTCTTCCAGCCTCCTTCCCTCCCTCTCTGAAGCGCCGTTGCTAGATGGGTAAAAAAGCCTGTCTAGTGAAAAATTCAAAGATTGGAGGATGGGGAAGTGAAGATTGCCTCTGCCACTCCCCCTGCCATCTTCAGCCCGGTATGGCATTGGATATATGGAAGCCTTCAAGTTCGGAGGCTTCCATCTCGCAAGGGTGTAGCTGATAGGATTGCACCCTAAGGCTGCTGTGTTGTACTGTACCTGGGAGTGAGTCTTTGTCAAGGTTCCGCTACTGCAGGGACCCCTTGATCTGCCTTTGGGAGATCTCTGCCTCTTCCCAAAGCCTCTCCCTCTCTAGGTTATCAAGTCCTTTGCCTGCTTCCAGTAACGTGGGTGTAGGCTGTAGACGTGGTGAATAAGTCACTCCAAACTCCAGGGTAAACAACAACACTTTACTATTAATATTAGGGTCTTTACTTAATAGAGTGGTTATAATTCAAAAGCAAGTATGATAAAATAAAACAACAAACAAACAATCCAATGTTCTCTAGTTACTTCAGACTACCTATCTGCTATGCAGCCAGTTTCTCTTTCTCTCTCTCTGCTTCTCTCTGCTGTTTCTGTGCTTCTGCTTCTAGCTCTCTCCCAGCACTCACTGACTGCTAGCTGACCACACCCCACATATATAGCCTTCCCAGGAATGGAAGGTTATAATCATGTGACCTTGAATAGGAGATCTAGTTCTTAACTTCTATTGGGTAAACTAAAACTCTCAAACTCCCCCTCCCATCCAAGTGTTTGGGCCTTCAGGCTTCACTACTCGAGTGAAGTGTTTGGGCCTTCAGGCTTCAACAAACTGAAGCCTGTGTAGGCCTCAACAAACCCAATCCTGTGTAGGCCTCAATCCCTCACAGTCTCATTAAACTCTGATGAGACTTCTGAGTGTACACGCATAGGATTGCACCATTAGAGACTGAAACGGGCAACAGAATTTATTTTATTCATGCTGTAAATGCTTATACAAATATCTTCACAGGCTTCAGTGGGACAGACTGAGTTCCCTTTGTGCTGCATTGCTTGTTCTACATGCACAGAAAAACACAAGCTATGGGTAGATTCCCATACAAGCCTTAATTCATATTTTAATGCCTTTATCTTTTCACTCATTCATTGATGATGCTGGTAATTTCCAGATGTGACAATCGGCGAAAACATCTCACTCTTGTTCCTAGCCACCTCAAACTTTGATTTTACACATTCACCCCATCTCTCTCTTCTCAACAGAAAAAAGTCCAAGAAGAAAAAGAGTAAGAAGAGCAGGAAGGACTCCAGCGAGTCAAGCAGTGAAGATTCCGATGATGAAGCGCTGCAAGGGGATGATCTCTGGATCGAGAGATCAAGTAGGTTGTGTCACTACCCCGACACCTGGCAAAAATCAGTTCATGTATGCATTCCCAAAGGGTTGTGGATGGATGTAGGCTTTGAACTGATTTCTTTGTAAGATAACTGCTAATTATTTTTTTATATCCTGCATTTTCCAACAGAAAAACTCAAGGGGGGCTATCGAAAGAAATATGCAATGCAAATAAGTCCTAGACCAATGGAAGGGAGGGTTCACTTGGGCCAGACTGATCAACAGAGAGGGTGACAAGGATATAATATGCATTTTTTAAATGTTTTGCAGAAGTCTTTGTGTTCATTCTTCCTTTTTATTGCCCCATTGTAGGAAACACGGATGCAGTGGATTTCATTGGACCAGAAGCTCCCATTACCCATGCCTCTCAGGATGACCGGCCCTTGAAGTAAGATTTCCAAAATAAAGTATAGTTCTCTTCAGTTGTATTGCTCACTCAGATGTTCAGAGCATTTTTCATATCACAGTAATCCTTACAGCAAGCACCCTATAAGGTTGGCGGGTGGTATTATCTTCATATTACAGCTGGGAGCCTGAGACTGAAATAATAGTAGCTTGCTTAAGGCCATTACTTCACTTACGGCTGAGGTCAGATTTGATCTCAGGACTTCCTCTCGCTCGTTACTCTGTTAGGCAGCACATTAGATACAGTAATACCTTGGATTGCAAGTAACTTGGTTTGAGAGCATTTTGCAAGACAAGCAAATTTTTAAATATTTATTTTTTAAAAAGTTTGACTTGATATACAAGTGACGTCTTACAATACAAGTACTGTAGTATGGCTTAAATTAAAAATCTCTGTACAAATTTTTTTGGGGGAATTTTGTTTTGATATAAGAGTGTTTTGGATTACAAGCACGTTTCTGGAACGAATTATGCTCTCAATCCAAGGCATGACTGTATATATTTTCCTATAATTGATCATTTATTGGGTTGGAGGCATGGTCCACTGCACAACCTCCCAACTTCCCAGTGCTAATGCATAAGGGTGCACTGCACTGCAGCCTCTTGAAAGCCTCTCTATACTATGATATTGGATAATCCATTGATTCTGAGCAGACCTGCACTGGAACGACAAGTCTCACACTTCATTCCAAACATGTAAACCTCGAACGTGAGGGGAAATAGGTTACCAGGCAGCACTGCCTGTCCCAGCCTATACTTGGTGTTGCCCGGGCAAAACTGAGAGCTTAACCAGAAGGAAGTCCAGTTGGAAGAATGAGGCCTAAGGAATTACTGTGCAACTGGACTAGCAATGGTAGATTAAGGAGGGATCCGAAGTTCAGGCTTCTCTCACCCCACCAGGCATGGCCTGTTTTTGAATCCATTAAACTTTAAAGCTTTTCGCTTGGTCCTCATTAGTTTCGCTGCATTGTGAGAGGAAGAGAGTCAACCCTATAGCGAGAGAGAGATGCCAGTGGAGTTCTGAGACCCAAATAACAGAAAGGTGAAATGCATCAGCTGTCTTTAGACTTAATCCAAGGGCTAAAACCCACTTTCCAAGGTTTCAGCAAAAAACTGATACCATGTTTGTTCTGCAAGCGCAAGTGGGCAGAGAAGTGGTGGCTCTTATTTTGGTGCTGTGTTGAGGTTTTTTTCTTCCATGTTTAAATAAGAAAATTTGAGGTTCCCAAGCTTCTAATGAAGTCGCCTATTTAGACCACCACAGTTTGCAGCCATGCAGGTTCCTTGGTTGCCTGATTGCAAATAGTACCTAGGTGGATTTAGCAGATCACATCCACGTTTTTGAAAGGCTTAGTGACCATTTGTTTGAGCTGGCATTGTCTTTATTTCTTAAAGCTACGGACATGCTTTGCTCCCTGGTGAAGGCGCTGCCATGGCAGAGTATGTAAAAGCTGGAAAACGTATCCCTCGGAGAGGTGAAATTGGCCTTACCAGCGAAGAGATCGCATCCTTTGAGAAGTCTGGCTATGTAATGAGTGGCAGCAGGTAGGTGTTCTGATGGGGATTGCCATACGGTTTTACTACATTACTAGCTGTTGCCCACGGCTGCGCTCGCGTGGATTTTAGGATTTGGTATAATTGTTTTAAAAAGAAACATGTATGGAAAAGATGCAGTGTCTCTGACTGAAAGTGTAACGTTTAGACTGGGTGCTGGCAGCAGAAATCTTTTGTGACAGAAATATCTGTTCGTAAAGAAAAATTAGGTTAATCCTGAGAGTCTACAGGTGATGAAGAGTGAGCATGCCAAGTTTGGTGTAGATCCGTCTAAACGTGATGGATGTGACGATGCCCCCCACACAAGTCAGTCATTTAAAAAGTTTCTCTCCCTTTTCACCCCGTCATGTAAAAAGTTTCCCTCCCTTTTCACCCCCTCAGAGAACATTCTAAATGGCCTAGGGCAGATTTGCATACCCAGCCCTATTGGCCCTTGCAGGAATTCATACGAACATATGGGTTTTTGCATAACTGCTGCTATTGGCTCCTGCAGCAAGTTGGCTCCTGCAGCAATTATGAGGTGAGGCCTATTTGCAGAACTGCAGATATGAGAGTGGGGCGATTTTGCCCCCTTTTTTCACCCCCTTAGGGACAGAATTTCCCAAAATCCTTCTTAAGTGGGGGTCTACGTCATAAAAGCAATGTCCGTTCAAAATTTCACGTTCCTAGATTAAACGGTTTGAGCTGGGCGTTGATGAGTCAGTCAGTCAGTCCGGACACCTTCTTTTATATACTGTATATAGATATAGAGTTACCATCTATTTGGCTCTTATATATTGCAGGCTATGGGGGAGAGACATTTACATTATGGCTAATGGAAATTGGCCTCGTAGCGAAGGGAATATTCTGTTTTTGGCTGGATGGTGGGTGCTGTTGAATGCTACTGATTTCTTGATGAGCATCATGTTTCTCATCAGACATCGGCGAATGGAGGCTGTGCGTCTGCGCAAAGAGAACCAGATCTACAGTGCGGATGAGAAGAGAGCGCTGGCGTCTTTCAACCAGGAGGAGAGGCGGAAGAGGGAGAACAAGATCCTGGCGAGCTTCCGCGAGATGGTCTACAGAAAAACCAAGGGCAAAGACGAAAAGTGAACTGCTTGCTCTTTTTGTATAGCACAGGTTGGAACTGCTGTTGCAAAACCCCACCTTAGAAATGGGTGTGTCCAGTACCACAGCCCTACCTGCTGGGCCTAGTGCCTCCTGAACTTTGGGAAATGGTTCATGGGTATTATAACAATGCTGGCAGGTTTTGTTCACCACCTTACAGGGCATTGCCAATACCAGAAGTATACAGGCCTAAATGAAGTGAGGTAGGAATTGAGCAAGGCAGGCCATCACGGAAACAATACCAAAATATTGCTAGCAATTTGAGATGCTGCCGTCTGTTGATGATCTGGGAAAACTTCTTAAAGATTCTCAGCCACAAATTAACAAGCTCATTGCAGATAGTTAAATACAGGGACTTCCGTGACTGAAACTGAGGCTGCATTGTTCTACGTTCTTGGATAGGAGAACGTTGAGCCGACAGTGCAAGACAGACAGAATGGATTGAAGAGATCTTTTACCGGACTAGAGAATTAAATAGAAGATGGCCCAATTACATTGTGTGTCTAACCCTGGATACCCAACAAGACAGAACCGCTCTTAATACTGGATGTTACCTGTATAAGCTTCCTGTCCAGAACATACACATTTTTTGATTATAAGTGAGCTTTTTATTTCCCCCTTTGTTTTTAATAGCACAAACTGGCTTAAATCATTGTCTTGTTTTTTTTGGCTCGGACTCCTTGTAAATAGAGTTAGATCATGTCACATAGTACAGATTTAACTTCATTATTTTCAAATTCTGTATATTTAGTAATACGAAGAGTCTGATCTATAACTTAACAAAAGAGAGAACTGCTTGGAAAATGTAAACGTCTTCCTGCCTGACCTTGTCATGTAAATAGTGTTTCAATGGGACAGATGAGGTGGATCTCTGTAAGCGGTGGTGGGGTGAATCTAGGGTAGTTCAAAGGTTCACGTGGCAGTGGCATGTGCCCCTCCATTGGGACTCCTGAGCCCCTTTCAGAAGCCTTCGGAACCACCCAACAAGCCATTCCCCCACTGCAGGACAACCTCAGCAGCACCTCTGACACAGCACAGGAAGCTGCAATCTGAAAAAATTGAGGGGGGGGGGCGGCACACACACACCAAAACAGGAAAACTCGTGTGTGCATATTTGGGGGTGGGGGCTTTATCTGGTACATTCTGAATACCCCTTTCTTGCACAATTCCAAAATTGTGCATTTCTGGGAGAATATTTTTTTAAAATAAAGTGTTCCCCTGGGTACACCTGATCACTTTGTGTGTTGCTGTCTTTCAAACTTTAGTTTGCAGCCATGATTTGTTCACTGAAATTTCTAGAAGAGGAAAGAAAAAACTGCCGTCACCTGATTCCAACATCACCGAACGTACCAATCGTTGTTTGGATACTTAATTCTCAAATTTGGAATTGGGAGCCGTGTACAACAGGCATGTCTTGAATCAAGATCAGGAGAGTCAACTATCTCCTGATCAACTATCACTGATCAACTATCAAGATCAACTATCACTGGTGGAGCCCCTTAAAAAAGACTTTGGGCATCACTGTGCTAATATGCACAGGCCAGACTTCTTTTCCTAGCTTGATTGTGCCCATATAGACACAAATGTTGCAGTAAATAGGGATCTCTGACTGCCATGGCCAGGAACCAGCTGCAGGATTAAGGACTTTGATGCGTGTGTGGGTGTGATGGTTAACATTTTTCACATAACCCCTAAATTTACTACCTGTGAATTAAGTAATTTTAACATGAGGCAGAAAAACCAAAAATGACAATGTGTTTGACTATACGTACACACAACTTTTATTTACAAAACAAGAAGCAGAAAACCAACATAAGTTTTTATTTGCAACAACTCGAAATGAACTAAAAGTCGACTGTCTCCATCATGGTGATTTTGCTTTCAATTACATCTTTGAGCCACTTTTCCTTAAATCGAGACTCTCCTGGCCTATAAAGAGAAACAATGGAGGAGATATGAGTGGGTATTTAATGCAATCCAAAAATGTAGTTAAGAGGTATATTGTGTTAAATATGACCTGTTTTATATGTCCAAAAACACTGTGTGCAATATTTGGGGCTTTCAACATTTGTCAAAGGCTAAACTTTCTATGCCGATGTTTCCCTTACTTTCTTGGCTTGTTCTTGCACACAGTATGCATTGATTTAATTTCTCTGCCAGAGTCCCCATTTCTGTAACCAAAATCTGGAAGCATACAGAAAAACCCAACGTTAATGTTGGATTTCCAGACTTAATAAAAGTGTCAAACAGGCTTGGGAATCTTTTCAAATTTTGTCAGCATATGGACACAGCTGGAGTATGCCACCATTCCTTTGTCAAAAGTGCAATGCTAGAAATGTTTACTCAGAAGTAAGTCCCAATGTTTTTAATGGGACTACAGCCTAAGGCCCTAAGCAATGAATTCCAATGGATTATTTATATAGCTGCAAATAGCACAGCCGATTTTCATAACTTCAGTCTCCATGCACAGAAAAAAAAATATTTTTGCTGATTTCTGCACAGTTAAAGGCACAGGTCTGGCTTGTTCTTTTCTGACCAACTGCCTATCCTAGTTGCAAATCAATGGGGCACATAATAGGTGAATGGACTGGGCTCCTAGATAAGTCTGCCAGGATAAGCAGATTTTCTCCATAGCGATTTGGCCCTTAAGTAATAAATACCGGTACCTGTGAATGAGCTTATTTGTCTCCACCACAAAGTAGACTTCAATAGGTAATGTCTGTTAAATGGAAAAATCAGACATCGTTAAAACTGACAACACCGAACTGCTATTTTGTTTTTAAAACGCCCACAGAGAAAATCTCAGGGAAGTAGTAGCATCATGTTCCCAGGAAGAAGAGTATTGGGCTCTGGGTGCCTCTAGGGAGGGAGTTCCATAGAATTGGAACATTGTATACTGCATAGATGGAGATGCTTCTGTGGGGCTTTCCCACTGCTTCGGCTCCTGCCAAGTACCTGTCTAAATCAGGTGCAAAACTTTCAGACAGGGCTGAAATCCATTTTGGAGAAGCTCTTGGGCTGGAATCCAATAGTGGATCGGGCCAAAGGGAAAACGGGCAGTAAACTGCCAGTAACTTAGGAGAGGCGTTTCAACCTTTTGTAATGGGGGGGGGGGGGGGACCTGCACAAAAGCTGGAGAAACATCCAACCATCAGTGGCTGTTGGGAGAGGAACGGGGCACGGGCGCATGGCCATCTGGGAAAGGCCGGATTTGGAGCCTGGACCTGAGATGCTCTACCCCTTGTCCAAAAGCCTCTTCCATATGAACTGCCTCGTCCTTCAGATCTTGCCTTCTCCAGGCATCCCCACCTCCTGAGGGGTAGGCAAGCAGTTACTGGACAGAGGGTTATTTCTATGGTGGTCCCCAAATCCTGGCACATTTCCCATCCTTACACATGTTCATCCAGCACCATCTCTGTTGCCTTTTAGGTGACAATTGAAGTCTGCATACACAAGATCCGTGTTTCAGTCCCTGGCATCTCCAGGTAGCAGTTGAGGTGAAAGACCTCTGCCTGAAACCCTGACGAGCTGCTAGTCCGAGCAGACAACATTGGGCTCCATGGACAAATAATCTGGCCATGTTTTAAGGCAGCTTCCTCTGTTCCACTTCTCCTGTTTTAGTGGGATTTGGGATCCTTTTAGCAGTTTTTAGCTAATGTTTTATCCGCTGGCTCTGCTGTTTTGATCCTTGTCATTTTACTGCTGTCTGATTATTGTATTTTGTTGTTTTTACTATTGGTTGTAAGCTGCCTTGAAGCTAGTTGTGGCTTCAAGGCAGGGTATAAGTTCTACACATAAATAAACTGCTGAATTCATACCCATGTTCCTAACGTGTAGGATCGCACTGGGAAATGTCTCCCCCCACCCTGCCACTGGGTAGATGTGAAGGGACCTAATATTCAAGCACAAAAGTAATTTGTCAGAATCTCCTTGCTTTTTTACTCTTACGGATGCAAGTGTTACTGGGAGAGTTCAGACAATCCTATTTTGGCTTAATAAACCGAGATAAGAATGACCCTTTGGCCATCTACAGAGCCAGCCCATTTGCTCCTTCCTTTGCAGCAGGAGTGGACAAATCAGGAAGTCTTCTGTTAACTATACTTTCCCACTTTGTTTGAGCTGGGAAACTATGGTTAACAGCTTTGGAAAAAAAAGCCAGGAAAGTAAATCAGTTTCAGACGTTTAATACCCTGGCTTGCTCCAAAGCTGTTAAATATAGTTTCCCAGTTTGGACAAAATGGGAAACTATAGTTAACTGAAGACTTCCTGGTTGGTTGGTTGACTTGCTTGTGCAAAAGGAGGAGCGAAGAAGCCAAAAGGCTCATTCATATCTTGGCTTATTAAGCCATGATACTATCAAACGTGGTCAATAGCTTCTTTTCCCTTGTTTACAAAACAAATAGAATCAAGGGAGTGTAATCTGACTCTTGCAAATGATCAAGTTTATGGATCTCAGAAGTTGAAATCGATCCTAATAAGAGCCCTCTAAGAATGCTTAGCTATACTCTGTGCTTATTTGTGTCCAGAGGAAATGTCACTGGGAGAGACAAAATACTTACTGATGGTTTGATTTTGGAAATCTCTAGGATGAAATAGACACACGCTGTTGCTCGTGGGATAGGCTTCCTACATGTTGGGATGCTCCAGCGTACCCGGTAATGGTACCTTGTACTGTATTGTAGTTCTTCATCGCTGAGATAGTTTGTCCAGTGTAGCCAGCTCTCGTGAAGCTCCCATGTCTGCGGAACAAATGTAAGCCACGCTGTGGTCCCATGTACAAGCTCCTCCATGTGCTTACCTTGATCTATGCCATAGACTCTGTGGTAGCATAATGGGTGCAGCTGAGGGGAAGTCAGCCACATCTAATCCTCATTTTAGTTGGAACTGCAGTGTAGTGGCTAGAGCAGCCTTTCCCAACCTGATACCCTCCAAATGTTTTGAAGTCCAACTCCTATTATCCCCAGCCAGCATGACTAATAGTAAGGGTTTGAGGAAGTTGTAGTCCAAAACCTCTGAAGGGCACCAGATTGGGGAAGGCTAGATTAGAGTGTTGGACTTGGACTGGGAAGACCTGGGCTTGGATCTCCGCTTGGGTTGCAGAGTTCATGGGATCAGTAAAGCACATGGTTATTGGTTTGTATGCAGAAGGTCCCCGGTTCGATCCCTGGCATCTCCAGGTAAGGCTAGGAAAGAATCCTGTCTGAAACTCTGGAGAGCCACTGCCAGTCAGTGTTGGCAATACTGGGCTAAACCAACCAATGGCCTGACTCAGTACAAGGCAGCTTCCTATGTACCAAACCAACATGTTTAAGTACGGGCTTGAAGCTGTACATTGTGGAGGAACCCAGCAGAACCTCCTCTTGTGAGGCATGGATGGACCTCCTCTTAATGACCATTGTCATGCATCTGGCTTAGCGGCAGGTGCAATGCACCCACGAGAGCAGGGGTAGGTAACCTCCTTGGTTCCTGGGCACATTTGGCAATTTGAGAAACTGTCCTGGGCACCAGCACAAAATGGATGCCATGGGAGGCATGACAAAGGACAAATAATCTGCCCATAAGACCGAGTACAAGGCTAAACAACTCCTTTGAACCCACAGTTTTCAGCGTCAACAGAAACCTATTTTGTAGCATTCGCAGTTGCCGGTAAGAAAATGGGTTAATTTTCAAAAACAAGTGGGAGAGGTACAGCAACTTAGCTGGGGCCAAAAGAGGGGGTCCAGGGCACACTGGTGCCTTTGACAGCCAGCGTGGCATAGTGGTTAGAGTGTTGGACTGGGACTCAGGAGGTCCGGGTTCTAGTCCCCACTCCGCCATGAAGCTCACTAGGTGACTTTGGGCCAGTCACTGACTCTCAGCCTAATCTACCTCACAGGGTTGTTGTGGGGATAAAATGGAGAGGAGGAGGACTATGTAATCCGCCTTGGGTTCCTTGCAGGAAAAAAAGGTGGGATATAAATATAATAAATAAATTAAATAAATAAATTTGGGCACCACATTGCCTACCCCTGCACCAGAGGATTGGGAGCATGGAAAACTGTAATGCAACCTTCCCCAAAGTGATGCCCTCCAGATGTTTTGGGCTACAACTCCCAGTATTCCTGACCACTAGCCATGCTGGCTGGGGTTGATGGGAGCTGGTGTCCAAATCAACTGGAGGGGCACCACCTTGGGGAAAGCTGACCTTCACAGAATACCTAAGGAGGACATTCCTATGGTGACAGTTCATACCATAAGGCCCACAAAACAGAGGAAGCTGTGGTGGTCCATTAAACAAAATGTCAACATCCAGAGAAGGGCAGCCACTTACACATGTGGCAAAAAAGAGGGGAAATGCATCACCAAAAGAGATGACATTTCGAAGAGTACATATATGAAGCGCTATCCAGACCAAGTCCAGTTTAAAGATCAAGAACCATAATAAGGGAGAGCCCGGGGTCTGCCCATCAATAGATAATATCTGGACAGGAAACTGAACAGGCACCCAGGTCACCTGGTCACAATCTTCCCCACTAGGGTGAGATGCGTTGTACCCTATTTATAGTCATTATTTCTGAATTTGCATCTGTACATATCTGCGCAGATGCAAATTTGAGGCAAATCTCTCCTCTTTGGGGGGTGATGCATTTCCTCTTTTGTGGCAACGTGTAAGTGGGCAATCTAACTATTGAACAAGTTACAGCGTATTTAAATACAAGTTTATCGAAAAGTACAATAATTTCCTTAAACAATCAATTTCCCCCTTCTTCCCTCCCCATTCCTTTTTCCTTCTGTGTCGTGTCTTTTTAGATTGTAAGCCTGTGGGCAGGGACTGTCTTGTTAATTGTTGTAAACCGCCCAGAGAGCTTCGGCTATTGGGCGGTATAAAAATGAAATAAATAAATAAAGAAATAAATCATCATCATCATCAGTAATGACAACAGCATAAATAATTGAATACAATAAGGCAATGCTGCAATCCCAAATGCATTTACCATCAAGTAAGCCCCATTGAACACATTGCGACTTACTTCCGAGTTAAAGATGCATAGGATTGCACTGTAAGCTCATTATATGGGATGACTTGTATATATACGGCCCAAGTATCTGGTGACAGGACTATTTCCGGCTGAACTCCAACAGCCAAGTCCAATCCATGCATCCAGACAGACATGTGTTTGGCCTTAAGCCAAAGATGTAAATGACTATCTGCTCTCTGGGCCGGCATCAAGGGTAGCCATGGTCAGGCACCTGCTGGGGCCCCACATCCTAGCAGGGGCCCACTGACAAGAGCCCCCTGGAGTTGCTCCTCCTCTTCACCATTGCAACCTGCTTCTCCACCTGCCTCTCGCTCTGGCCCAGACTATGGTGGTGGTGGGAAGGAGGAGCAGTAGATGCCACTGCCTACTCACTCGCTCCCTGCCTGTCAAGCGAGCGATAGCAATGAGGAGATAGGATGAGGAACAACAGCAGCTGGTGACAATGGCGGTGAGAAGGTCAACTCACTGAGGGAGGGGGCCCATTGATGGTGTCTTGCCCAAGGGCCCACAAAATCCTGGAGCTGGCGCTGTCCGCTCTTAAACTTACTCTCATATAGGCCTCGATCTGCAGCACCCCCTTTCCTGCTGTGAAGTCTTTACACTTCATCCACATAATATTTGGTACTTCATATTTGGCTCCTGCAACTGAAGGGGGACATAGATTAATCCCCTGGTGCTGCTGGATTGCATACCCTCTGAAAGGCTTCACAAGCACTATAAGCTTACGTTGCAATTCTGCCTGTTTCTTCCGCAGTTCTCTGAAACTCTCCCTTGCCCCTTTGATCACATCATCAACGATCACGATCGCTTTGTCCTTGATGGCTTTCAGAGCTGCATCTTCCTCCCCCTCCAGGGCCGCATCATCATCTTCCAAGTCTACTGCCAACTCCTCCATCGTCCTCAACCCTTGAGAGAAAATGATTGCACAAGTTTAGAAAGATCAGTACCAGGGGGGAAAGGTGACTGCTTGGTTGTAGGCAGAATTCTGCTATACAGTTTGACCTGTAGGCACGTTACAAAAATTTAGCATCATTCATTCCACTACTGCTAATCGTGGGAAGGAGAAAAGACCTCTGCAGGGCACGAAGGCACCTCTGCTGCAGATAAGAGCCACCAAAATTATCAGGGGCTGGAGCAACTCCCCTACAAGAAAAGGTGACATAGTGGTGCAGTGGAGCCAGGGCCTGCAGGACGCCTTGTTGTGAACTATCCCCTGTTTTAATTCACAGCATTTCGGGGTAGCTTGGTCTTGAATGGGCAATTAAGACTCGGTACATAAGAAGGGCCCTGCTGGATTAGAGCAAGGGTCCATCTAGTCCAGCATTCTGTTCACACAGCGGCCAAGCAGCTGTCCACGGGATCCCACAAGCAGGACAGGAGTGCAACAGCACCCTCCCGCCCAGGTTCCCCAGCAACTGATGTACATAGGCACACTGCCTCTGATACTCGAGGTAGCATATACCTCCAGTGTAAAGCCAGTAGCTTTACACTGCCCTCTGCCAGCTCACTATTCTATGACTGTGTCAGCTTATCCTAATAAATATTATGCTATGTACTGCTACTATTTGGTCTGTGTGCATAGCGGTACATTGCATAATGTGTACACATTAATTTAGGGGAGGGAGCAAGTCAGCGGGGGGGGGGGGGATCCTGGTGTGGAGAAAGTGGATAGAAAGAAGTTTTTCCTCCCTCTCCCATAATACTAGAATCTGGGGGTCATTCAATGAAGCTGAATGTTGATCTCCCACCATTTCAGCTTCATTGAAAGGAAGCACACAGGAATTTGCATCCAAAAGATGTCGTGTGGACCACCAATTTAGATGGCTTTAGAAGAGGATTAGACAAATCAATGCAGGATAAAGCTATCAATGGCTCCTAGTCATTGGTGGTGGTTACGTATATACTATCTCCAGCATCAGAGGCCTCTGAATTCCAGTTGCTGGGGGAAAACAGCAGGAAAAGGCTATAGCCCTCAGGGCCGGCCCTACCATTAGGAAGAGGGAGGCTGTTGCCTCAGGCAGCAGATGCTGAGGGGAGCAGACAGAGCTGTGTGTGCCACGTGACCTGCCCTCCAGCCAGGGTTTGGCTTTGTGCAGTTTCCCCCCCCCCCCCATTCTGAAAGGCTGAAATGCCTCTCCTAAGACTTAGTTACTGGCAGTGAGAGCTTTAGGCTAAAATAGACTGGTATTTTGGGCCCACCCCTTTTGTCTTTGGCCCCGCCCACCACGGGAATGCAGCCCTTGAGAATTTCTCCGTAATGGATATCAGCCCTTGGGCTGCAAGAGGTTCAACATCTCTGGCCTACAGCGACTGGAAGTGGTTTTCCTGTCTTTCCCAGCAGGCTCACCTGGGGATGCCAGGGATTTAAGCTGGCACCTTTGGCATGCATCGCCGGCCTTCGCTACCACTGAGCTACATCCCTGTATGATATTTGTGCTTGCAAATACCTCTCTGCCACATGGACACACCGAGGCAATGTTAGAGGGCAGCCCACTAGGGCTAGACCCCCGAATCTTTCATTTGGAGCCCTGAATCTCTGGGAGGCCATCTGCCCCACCACCTTGCTGTCCAGGGGCACTTGCTGAAATAACAGTACAGGGGCCCTGATGAGCTCTGTTGCATCGGATCCCCCTGGATTAGCTTTTGGCCCACATAATCATCATCATCATCATCATCATCATCATCATCATCATCAATATTGTATACCGCTCCACATCAAGCAGATTCTGGAGTGGAGAACAATAAAAAGATTTTTTTAAAACAGATAAAAGAAACAAAAACAATACATTGAAAACAAAGTAACATTACAATGGTGGTTGGACAGCAGGGAAGGCTTCCCGGAACAAGGAGGTCTTCAGCAGACGCCAAAGCAGCACAATGTCGGAGCCTGCCTGACCTCCAGAGGCAGGGAGTTCCACAGAAATGGAGCCACCACACTGAAGGCTCTTCTCCTGGTGGACTCCAATCGGACCAAAGGTCCATGAGGAACCACCAGGAGCATGCCATCTGATGACCTCAGTGACTGGGCAGGTTGGTATGGGAGGAGGTGCTCTCTCAGAGAACCTGGTCCAAAGTTGTTTCTGGCTTTGTACACAAATACCAGAACCTTAAACATGACCTGGTAGCGAATAGGTAGCCGGTGCAGTTCCTTCCTTCAGCAAAGGAGTTGTATGCTGAAAAGGGGCAGCTCCTGACAATAGCCAACCTGCTGCATTCTGTACTAGCTCCAGCTTCCGGAGCAGCCTGAAGGGCAGCCCCACATAGAGTGCATTGCAGTAATCCAGTCCTGAGGTCACTAGCACCTGTATCACTGTGGCCAAGCTATCCCTGTCCAGGAGAGGCCGTGGCTGGCGAGCCAATCAAAGATGGTAAAAGGCACTCCAAGCTGCCACAGTCACTTGGGACTCCAGCAACAATGATGGGAGATAGAGCTGTGTGTCATCAGCGTACTGATGGCACTTGGCTCCAAACCCCCTAAAGACAGCTTCATATAGATGTTAAACAACATTGATACCCTGCGGAACCCCAAGGGTTGCCAAGGGTCAGAGGAATATGTGCTTCATCTCCTGCTGCCCCCACCCTTGAATCTTTCTGCCTGAGGTTTTTTTCTAAAATCAAATGCCCTCCTCTCCCCTGTCCGTACATCCCTTTTTACAAACAGGGTCCTTTAAACACACACAGAGAGAGAGAGAGACTTCAGAGCATATGTAAATTAGCACATGCAAATTTGTGCATGTTTTTTGTCCTGTGGGCCTGAGCCCCAGATCTTTTCAGTACCTAGCACCGCCCCTGTGTACACATCGCAATTTTGCAATGCGCCTTAAAAAAAAAAAAAAAAAAAGGTCTAAGGTGTACCATGCGTGTGTGAAACAAGAATGAAATGCACGAACGAACCCATTCCTTTGCATTCTCTCAGTCCCCCATTTCCTGAACACTCTACCACCACAATTGCAAATAACAAAACATGCAGCCGGCCCCTGGCACAAGAAAGCAGGTGCCCGTTGCTCTTAGAAATAATAATCTAGGTATTAATGCTTTAATCTCAATACTTCCTCTGCTCTTACAAACAGAGGCTTGGGAATGTCACTACCTGCTGCTTCCAACTTCTTTTCCCTTCCTCTGAGGTGCAGGTTCCCAGGGCTCATTAAGCAGCTGGTTCTCAGGCTTCTGTGACAAGTGTTTGGTCACAATCATCACCCGGGCAACAGCCAATAGAATTCCAGCTTTGATGAACAGGCATTCCATCACGCTTAAAGGACTGCTGGCAGAGAGACTGGCTCTTTGTGGTGCATCATGCGCACTGCTAATGTGATCAATCAGCCAGGAGGGACCAGGAGGAGAGCATTGCCAAGTGGTTTATCCTGTTTCCACAATAGGCAGCAGGACAGGGGCTTCTTGAGCACCCACCCATCTGTACATATAGCATGATGTCTGGAAAAGGGAAAGCCATTTCGATTGGCCAAAGCATGTAGATACATTTGGTTGGGGATAGGAACTTCCTTGGATGTTTGTTTCCAATCCAACCAAGAGAAACATACTTGGTTGTTTCCATGCAAGCACACAGGTCGGTAATTAGTTAAGCATGGTAACTCATTAATGGCTCTCATGAGCCCAAAGTACCCAAACACATCATGGAGTGTGCCCACTGCATCTCTGTGTGGTTAATTGTGCTGGCCTTGCCTCCTCCTGTACAGACTCTGCTGGATGTGTTCTAGTCAGGCATAGCAAATTCGCTGTGCATTGTTCCCTGAAGCACAACCCAGACTCCCCCCCACCCCGCTCTCCATTCCCATGACCATAAGAGGAATCCTGCTGCAGGCCTGTGTTAAGAGCCCTGTCAGGGAGTTGTATATAACTGTGTATCTTACCAACACCAGTGTGGAAACTGAATTCACGTTGAGTGTTCAACACTACACACGAACAGCAAGGAATTCTGTTACATCTTTACATGGATGCAGTAGAATTATTTGCCTTTGGAAAAGTCTACATCTCGTCACTCTGCATGCATTTCTGCTCTCCAATCAGGAAGTATGCCCAGAGCAGTGACTCATGTAGAAGGACTACCTTTGCCCACATGAACCTACCCAGACTCTGTATTTGTCACTGGAGGCTTTGCTCCACAACCCCTTACCTTAGAGGCATGTCTGGTTGGGCCATGTGACAGGGCCTTTCCAGTCGTGGTGCCCAGTTTATGAAACTCCCTCCTCTGGGAGTCCCAATTGTCCCCTTCTTAATGGGCTTTGGATGAGCTACACTGACCTGGTCTGCATATAATGCTAACCCATGGTTTATTTAACCAATGGGTTGTTGAATTCTGGGTTGTCATGATGTACAAACCTAGCTGCATTAACAAACCATGATTTGTTAACCACAAACAACCCAGAAAGAGAACCCATGGTTTGTTGTTGGGTTGTGAACTCTGGATTGTTTAAACCATGGGTTGTTGTTATGCATGAACCCAGAACCATGGGTTGTTCATGGGTTGTTTCATCAGACTACAGAGGCAGCTGGCAAGAGTGGTAAAAACAACAACCCAACCCAAACCCAGCCACTCCTACATGCCAGTACTACAGCACTGCAAAGGCATGTGGGATACAGGGAGGGAGCGGGCAAGGAGGAGGCAAACAACCCAGGGATTGAGCAAACAAACCACAGTTTGTTCAGTTGTCTGCCAGACAAACCTGGGTAGGGTAACAAACCATGGATTAAACCATGAATTCGTGTTACATGCGAACCAGGTTGTTGTGTAGTCAGACCTTCAGTCTGGGTTGAATTTTTGTTCCCCTGCTGTGAAGTTTTTTTAGTGGTTATCATTTTACGCTCTTGTTTTTATTTTTGATCAGTTGTTGTATTTTGGATTGGATTGTTTGCTTTTAATTAAGATAAGCTGCATTTGGGGGCCATCTCTACCAAAACCTTTCTGGGTGCATGAATTATTATTATTTATATTTATATTTATATTTATATTTATATTTATATTTATTTATCGCCCAGCTGGCCGGCAACCCTGGGCGATGTACACAGATAAAAATACAAGATAAAAACAGAATAAAATACAGTTAAGCAATATAAAATTTTAAGATAATTCGCCCACCCCATATTCCCGCCTGAATAGCCAAGTTTTTAATGAGCGGAGGAAGCTCAGCAGAGAGGGGGCATGGCGGAGGTCACTCAGGAATGCACGCCACTGTGTTCCAATTTTTACTAAGTTAAAAATTCCAATTTTAACTTAGAGAAACTACAACAACGTATTTCAGAAGTATGAGAAACAATTGTCAGAAAGCATCATCTGGTCTTTGCTTTCCTGGCTTTTAATAGGCTATTTCACCCCCTGGTTGGTTATCTTTCTCTTTTCTTCCACTGCTTGTGACAGGAAATCTAGGTTTCGGTTTTAATCGATTTCCAGGCTCAAACCAGTTCCTTCGCAATGGCATTCTGGATTTTCCCTGAGTTAGGAGGGTAGGCTTTTTGAAAGAAAAAGATTATGACCTTAATTCCCTGGCAAAGGCAGACTTGAACAGGAAGCATGATGCGTTCGTCATGGATTAAAGGGTCCAGTCCTGTCAAGCTTTGTAAATTACTGTCTGAAGTGGCTGTCTGAGGTGGCTGGGGATCAGAGAGCAGCGGCAAGCCAGCAAAGTGCTGGAGCCAGACAGAGCTAGGTGCGCCACATGGCCTGTTGCACACTCCTTAAGCTGCCCTGCTGCCCTCAGGTGTGGTGGAGGACACTGACTGGGTTCAGACAACACAATAACCCACACTCAAGGGTTGAGTATAGGTTGAGTGTGGGTTGCCGTTGAACTGTGAGTTGTTGCTGAAACATGGATTATCGTGCTGTCTGAACCCAGCTGAGATAACAAACAATGGTGAACAACCCACAACCCAACAACAAACCATGAGTTTTCATGGGTTGTTCATGGTTAACAAGCCATGGCTTGTTAGCGCAGCTAGGTTCAGACAACACAAAAACCCATGATTCAACAACAATCCACGGTTCAACAACAACCCACACTCAACCGATACCTTGAGCGTGGGTTATCTTGTTGTCTGAACCCAGTCAACGTCTTGCGCCAGTGTTGAAGTAAGAAGAGTCAACTGCAACTCCAGCTAGCTTCTGGTTGTGAAATGGAGGACAGAGACATCTTGTCCTTGTCTCAGGCAGCAAAACATCTTGAGCCAGCCCTGGTTATTAAAGCAATCCCTCATGCTAGAAATGTAGGGCTTTTTTCCTTCTAATTAACTCCACTCTCAGTGATTACTAAAAATGAGATAATACTAGTATGAAGATGGAATATCTCCATGGGTTTCAAAGGGGAGAATATACTGGAACCTCATCACTGAAACATGTATTCTCCCTTGTAGGAATAAATAATAATGATGATGATCATGTTATTTGATAATAATACAAAAACTTAATAAATCAATCTATTTTGCCAGAAACTGAGGACACTCCTATTTTGGCAGGCCTTTAATGTGCGATTTTTAATTGCTTTCAGTTTTGAGTGTGAATGCCTCTGACATTTTAATATGCTGCTTTTAGTTACTTTTATTTATTTGCATTGTGGTTTAATGATGTTTGT
Organism: Shinisaurus crocodilurus; assembly: GCA_021292165.1. Lineage (NCBI taxonomy): Eukaryota > Metazoa > Chordata > Lepidosauria > Squamata > Shinisauridae > Shinisaurus > Shinisaurus crocodilurus. The sequence goes on along the minus strand of CM037883.1, from coordinate 11,405,470 downwards.
GTCCATTTTGTTTGGTGCGCTCGTTGTAATCCTCTCTTAAGTATGAAAGTAGAAGATTGGGGTAGAGTTTTTAAATGTTTATTATGTTCAGGGCCAGTGAAAAAACATTTTGCCACCTGAGACAGGGCAGCAAATGGCATCCCCCCCGCCCCCAAGTCAAGGGTACTCAAGGCAGAAAATCCCACAAGTGCCTGTCCCCCTTCCTGGCATTAAAAATACGATACCAAATTAAATAACTCTTTGTCACCCTTTCGGCACACCCAATAACAGCTGCCTGAGATGGGCTCCTCACTGAGCCTAATGGTAGGGCCAGCCCCAATTATGATTATCCAAAGGGATTGCATTCTCTTGCTTGCTGGAAATGCCTTTATGAGACAGAGAACAAACACTTCTTTCTCCTCTCTGGCTACAGAGCGAGCACAGGTGGAGAGATGTTTGGGAGACAAGCTGATGACTCGGGGACCTGGTTGATAAGAATCTGTTTCATCTTCTCAAAGTAAATGTCTCACAAATCCGCATATGTGGGGCCACCCCCACCCTGGCAAGCACCACTCGCTGATGCCCATTCTCTTCAATTCAGCATCCACATATTTCTCATACCAATAAGACCGCTTTCGCTCGAAAACAATTTGGGGTGTGTTTTAGAGAGTGGGAAGGGAGTTTCAGAACATCAGAACAATGTACTTTGGGGAACTATGTCATATATAAAATATAAGAGAACTGTTGTGGGGTGGTAGCTACCAGGACCAGCCCAAGGGATTTGGTTGCCCGAGGCAGCAGAATAGAAAAATAGCACATATCCCACTCCACAAAAATTCAAGGTGCACGGTAGCCAAGGATGGCCAAATTATTTTCCTACCTGAGGCAGAAAGTCCCACAAGTGCCTCTCCCTGGGAGCAGGGATGGTGCTAGGTACCAAAAAGATCTGGGGCTCAGGCCCACAGGCAAAAAAATGCACAAGTTGTATATGGTAACCTACATATGCTCTAAAGTGTGTGTGTGTGTGTGTGTGTGTGTGTGTGTGTGTGTGTGTGTGTCTTTAAAGGACCCTGTCTCCTAAGGACACCCCTATCTGTAAAAAGGGATGTATGGACAGGGGAGAGGAGGGCATTTGATTTCAGAAAGAAAAAAAAACCTCAGGCAGAAAGATTCAAGGGTTGGGGGCAGCAGGAAGTGAAGCACATGTGGGCAAAAAGCCAGCTAACCCAGGGGGATCTGATGCAACACAGATCATCAGGGCCCCCCGTACCTTTATTTCAGCAAGTGCCCATGGACAGCAGGTGTGGGGTCTTGCTTCAGCACCAGCTCTGACACAGAAGATGAGCTGGTACAGGGTGAAGGGCTCACCTTGGACAGTCCCCCCTTCCCTAGGGAACAGGGGAGCAGGGAGAACAGATTGAGGATTCTCAGCTGCAGGCGCTGGCCTTGGGCTGTCATCATGATGGCTCAGGGGAGGAGGGCTCTTCGGGGTTGCCGCCATCCCAAAAGACGCCAGGAGAAATGCCTGGCTGAAAGGCACGTGAGCAGAAGGAGGCGTAGCAGGCATCCCCTGGCTCGGTACCTGTGCCAAGATCCAGAATCGAACTCAGACTGATATCGAGGCTGGATCAGGGTTTACATTGTAGCTGCTGACCCACGCTCAGTGTAGAAAGCAACAACGCTGTTACCTGGCAAAGTTTCTATGCTCCTTGATTCCCTCGATCTGATCGCCTGGCTGCTAATGATTCTGGACTTCGACTTTGGACTCTTGAACCTTTATCTCCTACCCTCTGAACCTTGCATTGTCTTGACTTCGGCTTGTTTCGTGGACTGGTGTTTTGGTGTATGAACTTTTCGTTATTGCTTGTAGCAATAAAGAACATGTTTGCAGTGATCAAGAGAGCTAAAAACATATGATAAAGATGATGAAAGCAGAAATGCCTTACAAATGCCCTAAAGTGGGGGTGCACCGCCCTAAAGTGGGGGTGCACCGCCCTAAAGTGGGGGTGCACCACCCAATGCCCCCAAGGCTTTAACTGTGCCCCCCATGGGTACCCTGACCCCCCACTACTACTGAATCCCCCCAACCAATTTCTCACTGCTCTCCACTCCCTCCTCCAGAAATCCTTACATGAATCACTTTTCCCACTGCCGCATGTGCAGCCTCCGAGCCACTATCACATGCAGCCCTCGGGGTCAAAAAGCTTGTACACCCCTGTCCTAAAGAACAGCTTTTCTCTAATGAGTGTTGAAAAAGGCTCCTATTCTCAGTGCTGAGCAGGAAAAAGCTCTTATCTCTGATCGGATAAGAGCTATATATATAGCTCTTATCTCCTTATCTTATAAGGAGATAAGAGCTTTTCCTTGCCGGGGAGCAGGGGTGAGGTCTAGGGAGAAAGCAGCTGAGTGATTCAGTCCTGATTACTTCTGAAGCTTGTCCTGTTTACTTCTGAGCAGACAGGCAGCTCATGCATATGTCTGAGTAGACGTGCAGAGGCTTGTTATTTGGGATGCTATTTGAAAGTGCTGCTGAGTGATTCATTCCTGCTTACTTACTGATTTTCTTGAATGAAACAGAGTGTTCGAGGATCGGGATATTTGTAAGAAGACCAAAACACTGGTTTATGAAGCCATTGTATTACCAACTTTATTGTATGCCTGCGAAACATGGACTATCTATAAACATCACTTCCACCTCCTTGAAAGATTTCACCAACGTTGCCTCCGGAAAATCCTGCGAATTACTTGGGAAGATAGGCGAACAAATGTCAGTGTACTGGAAGAAGCAAAGACTACTAGCATTGGAAAAAATGATCCTTCAACGCCAACTTCAGTGGACCGGTCATGTTGTTCGAATGCCTGACTGCCGTCTCCCAAAGCAGTTACTTTATTCCCAACTCAAGGATGGAAAGCGGAATGTCGGTGGTCAATATAAGAGGTTTAAAGATGTTCATAAGGCTAATCTAAAAAAAATGCAATATAAACATCGAAAACTGGGAAGCTCTGGCCCATGAACGATCTAAATGGAGGTTGGCCTTTCACAAAGGTTCCATGGACTTTGAAGAAGCCCGAGTGCAAGGTGAAAGGGAGAAACGTGCTAAGCGAAAAGCACATCAAACGAATCCTTTAGAGGACCATCTTCCATCTGGTAACCTGTGTCCTCACTGTGGGAAGCTGTGTGGATCTAGAATTGGCCTCCACAGTCACTTACGAACCCATCGCTAGAGTCTACACAATCTTCTTTAGAATAGAATTTCCTCCTTTTATCCTGGAAGACAATCTTACTCGGTCATGAGTGATCGCCTGATGATGATAGAGGCTTGCTTGTCCTGCTTACTTCTGAGTAGACATGCAGAAGCTTGATGTTTGGGATGCTATTTGAAAGTGCAGCCAAGTGATTCAGTTCTGCTTCTGAGTAGACATGCAGAGGCCTGTCCTGCTTGCTTCTAAGTAGGCTTGAAATTGGTAAGAATCACATTTGGCCCTGTCCAACTCTGCCTTTGCCATATCCTCTTCTGCCATACACAGATGGAACGTGGCCGCTGGAGACATTTCCCACATTGGAATTCAACCCTTGGACTGAAAAAGAAACCCCATCCTTGCCCTAAACAGGATGTGTTTCAACATAGGGAAACTTGCATCGAAATCTTCACATGCAATGATTGTGCACTTTTCTGTTTCACAGCATGTGCATGCGGTTTATGCACACACTAGGAAGCAGCGGCCAACTGCAGTTTGCCAACCAGTACATCTCCCAAAACGGACACATGAAATGCCAGTTTCATCTTTTGGACCCAGAAGCGCACAGTGTTGGGAATCAGGCAAAGCCCTGTGAAGTATCTCCCATGCAAATTCCTAATTAAAATTAAAAAGTTAAATAAAAGACATGTGAACAAGAGGTTGTTGTTGTTTTTTGCTTTGCATCTAAAATAGGTAGAAAATGAATCCGTTATGGGTCAATGACTCAGCAGAGCCCACCCTCCCACTTTTAAGATTTCTCAAAGCCTCAGTGAATGCATTACTGCTTTCAAGTGGAGAGGGAGAACAAGCAGTTCCTTCTCTCGTGGTCATGACTCAGTGGATTCGCTCCCTCCGCTTTGGCTTCACAGTCCTTTGGACCATGCTCCGTTCATACAATGCCTTTCCAAATGGCGCTCCTGCATCAGCCTGTGAGAATATGTTGCCCATGCACAGTGGGATCCAGCCCCAACCAGCGCCGGCCCCCTATGAATTCCTGGTTAGTACACCCTCCTTCCTAAATGGACAGCCAATTAATGGTAAGTTCCTATTTTACTGTTATTATTTTACTTGGCTTGAGAATGAAGATATCTTTGACACTAGGTATCATAGTCATTAGCTGAACAGGTGACCTTTCCCCACCAACCCCTTGGCTTTTGCTTAACCAACAGCTAAATATGTTGCCTTAATGGGTACTAATGGCTAAAAAGGCTTCTTGAATGACTTTTATGGCTGGTGGCTACTAGCTAGGACACACCTAGCCTGCCAGGGTGAGAGCTGGAAACATTTTGGAAATTAGGACATAGTTCTACCAGGGGCATGTAGCAGAAAATAGAGATTGGCTGGGTTCACACAACACAATGACCCAGACTCAAGGTTGAGTGCGGGTTGTAGTTGTACCATTGGTTGTTATTTTGTGTGAACCCAGCCACGCTAACAAACCATGGTTTGTTAACCACAAACAACTCATGAAGAGAAACCATGGTTTGTTGTTGGGTTGTGAACCGTGGGTTGTTCATGGTTAAAAAAAACATGGTTTTGTTAGCATGGCTGGTTCACACAATACAACAACCCATGGATCAACGACAACCTACACTCAACCCATTTTTGTCTTGGGTAAATAGGGACAGTTGGAGGGCATGTTCTCACTGAGGATCCCTCTGATAAACCTCCAAGATACTTGAGAGTTCCTGAAACGTAGTTTGAAAACCAATGCAGATATGCTAAATCAACAGTGCTGTCCCAAGATGCTTTTGCCGGCTCAAGCAGAGCCCAAATGGCAACCCCCTCTGCTAACACACAGACTTGAAAAGCCTTGTTGCACCATTCGAGCAGCAATTCCTGCCTTTCTTCATTTTTATTTATGCCACTCCTCAGCTAAAAAGGATCCCAGAGCGGCTTACATGTAATCAATTAAACAAGACAGTCCCTGCCTGCTGGTTTACAATCTAAAAAAGACAAGACGCACAAGGGAAAAGGAATAGGGAGGGAAGAAGGGGGGGGGATTAATTAATTCTTCTGGCAGGGCTGGTGGAATCACCCTGCTCTCCCACCTGCCGCTGCCACCATGGTGCCACCTGAAGGAGTGCGCTTTACCTTTCTGCATGGCAACGCTGGCCCTGCCAATCAAACACCTGAATCTGCTTTATACCATGTCAGCCCGTTGGCCTGCCTAGCCCAAGAGCGGTTCTTCCTGTGAGCTCCGTAACCAGCGATGCCAAGGATCGAACCTGGGACCTTCTGCATACAAAGCATGTGCTTGGCCACTGAACTACAGCAACTCCTATTTCCCCCTTCCTAAAACTGTGACCCCTCTTTTCCCGCAGCGCATGGGGCTTATCTGAACTTGGGAACCTTTCATTTTATTTATTTATTACATTTCTATACCGAAGCTATTTATTACATTTCAATAGCCAAAGCTTTCTGGGCGGTTCAGAACAATTAAAACCATAAAATACAACATAAAATACATTATAAAGGTTTAAAATGACATTATAAAATAGAAGTAAAGACTAAAATTCCTGGGGAAATAGGAACGTCTTCACCTGGCACTGGAAGAGCACAATGTAGGTGCCAGGCGAGCCTCTCTGGGAAGTTCATTCCACAACCAGGGTGCCACAGCAGAAAAAGCCCTCTTCTTAGTAGCCACCCACCTTTTACACCCAAGTGAGAATTGTGCCTATAGACCAGGGACTCACAACTATCAGCACCCTAGGGACTTAAATACAGCCCCCCATGGGTGCCCTGACCACCCACCACCACCAAATTCCCCCACTAATCAGTGGAGGCTGATAGCTCCAATGTCAGTGGGGCGGCATATCCACTCCAGGTTTCGGTCTGAACTTTTAAGGAGCTATCCATGGTGCTGGACCCTAGGGGGCCCCCCAGAATTTTTGGTTCAGCACCATGGATAGCTCCCTTAAAGTTCATACTGAAACCTGAAGTGGATAACCACCCCACTGACATTGGACCCACCAGACTCCGCTGCCACGCCTTCACTCCACCCACTACCCCAGTGATCCTGATAGAGACCACTCTTTCCTCGTTGCTAAAAGCAGTGAGGAAACAACCATCTGACACAGCATCACTGGGATATGTGTGCGCACGCGTGTGCGTGCAGTTCCCAAGCCCCAAAACAGCATCACATACAGCCCTTGGGGTCAAAAACGGCGTGCAACTCTGCTGCAGACTATCGGCCTTCAACTGTTGAGTTGGGATTCTCTAAAAGGTCACAGACCGAGCTACTATGGGTTGTTGTCATAATTGCCATTACCATACAAATATATGGCAACAAATTAAGAAGTGGATTCTCAGAAGCATGTTAGCTAGTGGTGCGGTTCTCACATCTGAAAAGGTAAACCAACTAGCCTGACCCAAATCAAGCCAGAAAACCATGTATTTTCCCTGCTTGGAAAAGTGATAAACTGCTTTATAGCTTCACAGTCACAGAAAACAAGTCTCAGAGAGGGGATTTAACAAAACCAGGCTTACTTGCCACTTGAACCGGTCCTTTTATTGCAGTTCAGATCCTTGGATCCGATTACAAAGGGTTGTTGCTGGAGGCTCGTTCGTTTGGTTCTCCTACCGCACTGGGCGTCTGGCAAACTCCCCCCAACAATACTAGATTCTTACAGGTAAGCGGCATCGAACATGCCCCTGTATGCCTTTTTCTTCAGCAGCCTGACTGCTGCCTGAGCCAACCGCTTGCAAGGTGTTAGGTCCCAAAAAGATCCAGGGCAGAAAGATTCAAAGGGGGGCAGCGAGAGGTGAAGCACATGTGGGCCAAAAGCCAGCCCACAGGACAAAAAAAGCATAAATGTGCACATGGTAATTTACATATGCTCTAAAGTATCTCTGTGTGTGTGTCTGTAAGGGACCCTGTCTCCTAAGGACACCCCTATAATTGTAAAAAGGGATGTATGAACAGGAGAGAGGAGGGCATCTGATTTCAGAAAGAAAATTCAGGCAGAAAGATTCAAAGGGGGGCAGCGAGAGGTGAAGCACATGTGGGCCAAAAGCCAGTTAATCCAGGGGGATCTGATGCAACAGAGATCCTCAGGGCCCCTGTACCTTTATTTCAGCAAGTGCCCCTGGACCGCAGGGTGGTGGGGCAGATGGCCTTCCAGAGATTCGGGGCTCCAAATGAAAGATTCCGGGCTCCAGCCCTAGTGGGCTGCCCCCTAACGCCACCTCTGGCCAACCTCCACCCCATATTAGAGCAGAAGGGTCATGGCTTAAACTGTGCAACTCATAAAAATCATTTATTTTGTTCGGTAGCCATTTGTTCTGTTGCCTAACGAAGAGGGACTAGGTGAGTGGGAGTGAGACAGACGCTAGAACAGAGGTGTTGGACCTCTTTCACCCCGAGGGCTGAATTCCATTTTGGAGAAGCTGGGGGGGGGCACATTCCAGTGGCAGGTGGGGTTGAAGCAAAAGGGGTGGGACCAAATACCAAAAATACCATCATATTTTAGCCTAAAGCTCTACCTGCCATTAAAGAAGCCTTCAGAGAGGCATTCATTCAGCCTTTTAGCAGGGTTGAGGGAGAACTGCTTAAAAGCAGGGAAAACCAATCGGCAAGTGGGGGGGGGGGTTTGAGCCAAGGGAAGGGGGCATAGCCAGAAAAGCCCCCAGTACTTTGCATGTCTTTTAACAATGTCATTGGGGATCACATCACTGATGTCTCCTGGACAACAGGAGTGACCAGGAGCTCTAGAACTGCTCATTCCAAGCATGCAAAATGTGCCATGAACCAGACCTCTCCAAAATAACGACATCGAGGCAAATACCATGAAATGTTTAACTCAACTGGTATTTGAACGATGCACCTTGCCAGCATTTTTTTTAAAGCGCAGTAGCTTCTAAAGCAGTGGTTCCCAACCTTGGGTCCCCAGATGTTGCTGGCCTACAGCTCCCAGCATACCCAGCCAGCATGGCTAATGGCAAGGGATTCTGGGAGCTGTAGGCCAGCAACATCTGGGGACCCAAGGTTGGGAACCACTGTTCTTTCTAAAGACTTCTCCCTCCAGATGTGTTAGATGACAATACCCATAATCCCTAGCCAGGAATTATGGGTGTTGTCATCTAACACATCTGGAGGGCACCAGGTTGGGCACAGCTGCTCTAAAGTAATGAGTACTAGAAACTTGTACCTGGCTCCAGGTTTTTTTAGTGCCCTTGGGTAAGACACCCTCAACGGGCCTTCTCTCTCAGTGAGTCCATCTTCTCACCAGTGTCGTCACTGGCTGCTGTTTCTCCTCACCCTCTCTCTCATCATGGCTACCACTTGCTGCTTGCTTGACAGGCAAAGCCAGTGAGCAAGCCGGCAGTGGCATCTCCTGCTCCTCCTCTGTCTGGGCCAGAGTGAGAGGCAGGTAAACAAACAGATTGCAACAGTGAAGAGAAACTCCAGGGGGCTCTTGTCCATGGCCCCCTACTGGGATGTGTGTCCTTGACTTTAGTTTTAAGGAAATTGGCAATGATCAATAGAGTTGGAAGGAGCCTACAAGGCTATCGAGTCCAACCCCCTGCTCAATGCAGGAAACTAGAGGAGGGGTCCTCCCATCCAAGTAATAACCAGGCCTGACCCTGCTTAGCTTTCCACGCTCAGACAAGCTGAGCCAGCGTGAGCCTGACAGGCATGTATTTTGAGAGATTTGTACTGAAAGCAGGGGCTCTAGGACAGACAAACTGTGGAGAAAGCCCAACACAAGTCTGCACACACACACACACACAGTCTTCGCCCAAGGGAGGGGGCAAGGAAGGGGGGATGAGGTCATAGGAGAAGTAGCAGACAGACCGTCATCCCCAACAAAGAAGAGCCTCAGGTGGAGATCCACAAAACCAAGGAAGGACCATCAAGAACCATCAAACTATCAGGGCAGTCTCAAAGAGCTGCAAAGTACTAGTACGTCACCTTCTTCCGGGCAGGAATAAGCCCACCTGAAACGAAGGGGCAGGCATAAGCCCCCACCTGACCTGGAGGGCGGGGAGAGCGGGAACTCAGGGGTAGAAAACCCCTCTCCCTTCCGGTAAAGGGTTGTTGGGAACCAAGGGTACTTCGGGGCCAGATTCGTCCTCCAAGCGGCAGCCCGAGTAAGCCATTCTCATCCCCGGATCGGCCGACCCGGAGCCAGGCTGAAACTGACTAAGCGTAGAGTCTCTGATCTGAGGTAATTGACCAGATTCAATCTGCTAGCCTAGGAGCCTGTTTCATTGAGAAACGCAGGGGTCAACTAAGGTTGTGTTGACGTTGTAGTATTCCTGGAAAGCTGTTAGTTCCGCTCTGTCTTTTGTGTAAACAAATAAAAGCCTTATTTGGTCATTTAAAGGGCTTCGGTTTCCTCTTGTGCGCGAAAGCCTCGTGGGTGATCGCCAGCGCTCGTACGGGCTGTAACTCAGTGCCGGTTAACCCGTTAAGTGCCGAACTCACGCAAAGGATCCTGTTAGTGATCCTTCACACAAACAAACCCAAAAAGTGCTGTATTGGTAGCCAGTGAGCTAAATGTGTTATTTACCCATATTTCTACCCCACTTTACAACTCTAAAATTGCCACAGGGTCTCAATCCTGCTTTAAAATATGTGAGATTTTTATTTTATTAATATATATATATATATTTCCCTTTTGCAGTGCTCTGGAAACCCACAAGGCGCAGTCACTCATTCTAACACCAATTTAAAAACAAGGCAGACGACTTATACGTGGCTCCCTCCTACTTCTGGATGCCCCACGGTAGTTACATTTGTGTAAGTTTCATATACACGTACTCTTCCATTCCTTAAACAGATGGGTAAGCTCTATACATCAGGGAAGCAGATACCTCTTTAGTTGGGCACAAAAGTTATCAGCCCGTTAGCGTAAAACTCTTGCTCAATGTGCCCTTTACTATGATTTCAAACTGAAGAGGGTTTTTTAAAAAAATATATATCATAGATTGTAAAAGTAGAGAGACATCTGTCTCATATATATATTGTAAACATGGCGTCCCTTTTCCTGTTGAACCAGGGCAACAGTCGCCAAATCTCGCGAGATCTACTGGACCAACGTCAAATCCAAAGTGATCTGGAGAAGTGAGTACGGTAACTCATGAATTCATGGTTTGAAATTAAGGCCCAATTCTTAAGGTAGCTGCATATCTCTGTCCTGACATACCACAGGTCACAAGCATAGATGGCATTCTGACAGGGATAAACTTGTATCCCAATAACATATCCAGGCCTGATACCAGGGGTGGACTGGGGGGGCTGCCCCCCTAAATTTTCTCTGCCCTCCATTTTTTTAAACAAATAATTTTAAAAAACAGTTTGTTTTAATAGTTATCTTAATCTGTTATTTTACTTGTTTTCCTGCCCGTCTATGACCGTAATAAACTGACTTTTGAGTTTACAATTTTGTCTTTAAAAGGCCTGCAAACCAGATGAAGTACACCCCTACTTTTTTGGCACCTCCCCCCCAAACTTTTAGGTTGGCTACGGGCCTGCATGTAAATAGAAGCAATAGTGTTTTATTTCTCAGTGCCAGTGGCATAGTAGTTACTTTTGAAGCGTAGGAGCTCATCACAACAGCCCCCATAGCCATGCCTGCAAGGAGACAAAAAACAAACATTGGCTGCTGTTTTGATCCCCTCTCTCTTTCTCTTTCTCTCTGTGTTCCCCAACCTGTTGGCCTCCAGATGTTATGGACTTCAACTCTTATCAGCCCCAGGCAACATGGCCACTGGCCAGGAATGCTTGGCAGTTGTAGTCAGAAATATCTAGAGGGCACCAGGTTGGAGAAAACTTGTGTACAGACACATGTAGAGCAGCAGTACATAGCATAATTATTAGCATCAGTTGATAGCAGCTATAGAATAGTGAGCTGGGAAAGGAAGGTGTATTGCTTAGCATGTTGGACTTCGGTTGGGGAGACCGAAGTTCACATCTGAGATCAGCCCTAAAGTTTACTTGGTGTCTTTGGGCCACTGACCGTCTTGAGCTTAGCCCAATTTAACAAAGGGATCATAGGCCAGGCCAATCCTGTCCTCCAACCCAAGCTTACAACACTGAAAGTACCAGAGCTGTCCACCTCCCCATTCCTGTTCCACTACATTGCTGCTTCTCACCCCAGGTCCGGTCTCCCTAGCTGGGACTGGGAGAAAGGTTCCGTTTTATCCAGATGCTATAAGAATTTTTTGCCTTCTGCTGTGGCATGTCGTTTGGTACACTCAAGACTGTAAGAACTGCCTTGGTTGAAACCAAGATCCATCCCTAAGTCCGTGTTTCTAGTAGCAGCCAGCCAGAAACTTCTGGAATGAACAGGTGGCTATGGTCATCTCCCATCAATTGTCCCATAGAATCTGGTATTTAGGTGTGTTGCTACTTCCGGACATAGAAACCCCATTTAGAGATATAGTTTGATATTTTTATTGCGGTTTCATAGATTCCTGTGTTGTGTTGCATTGCACTTTATTCCTTTAAATATTTGTATTTTATATTTTTGACTGTTTCTATGGCATTTTAGTCTTTTGGCTGCTAGTCCTGATGGCTATATGCTACCTCCAGTATCAGAGTAAGTCTATGTGCACCAGTTGCTGGGGAACATGGGCAGGAGGGTGCTGTTGCACTCAGGTCCTGCCCGTGGGATCCTGTGGGCAGCTGGTTGGCCACTGTGTGAACAGAATGCTGGATTAGATGGGCCCTTGGATGAGTCCAGCAGGGCTCAAAGAACTTTGGCTATTGGGCAGATTAGAAATGTTAAATGAAATTAGTTTTGTAGCCTTTGGCCTTCCAGGGGTCCAATCCAGCCTTGCCCTCTTTCCCCAAATCACCAATCATTTGGTGGCTTTCCTGGCTTTTGTGCAGCTTCCCCCCCCCGCCCTTCCTAAAAGATTGAAATGCCTCTCCTTACTGGCAGTAAGAGCTTAATGCTAAAATATGCTGGGATTTTTGTTCATGCCCCTTCTGCCTTCAGCCCACCACTGGAATGCAGCTCCCAAGTACTTTTCCAACATGGAATACGGTCCACAGACTGAAAATGCTGCTGCACCACTGGCTTAGATGACTTAAGAGTGTGATGTAGTGGTGAGAGTGTTGGGCTGGGACTCGGGAAATGCGGGTTCTAGTCCCCACTCAGCCATGAAGCTCACTGGGTGACTTTGGGCCAATCGCTGACTCTCAGCCTAACCTACCTCACAGGGTTGTTGTGAGGATAAAATGGAGAGGAGGAAGAGAATGTAAGCCGCCTTGGGTTCCCTACAGGAAAAAAGGCAGGATACAAATGTAATGAATAAAAAGAGGAATTTGTGGGAGGTAGATCAACACCTGTTAACCTCCTAACACAGAGGTAGTTAACCCCTGTGTAACAGAGGCTGTTGGCAACCAGCAGGGGAAAGCTATTATTTTCACATGCACTACTTATGAACCCCGATGCATTTGGCTGGTCTTTCTTGGACTAGATGATTGGTCTGAGCCACCAAGATAGTTTCTAATGTCCTTGTGTAATGTGGAGCAGGCCAAACCTGAAACTCTACCTGCTGAACCAATTTTAATTTAGTTCCAGATGAGATCTGAATAATAACTTTTTCTTTCCAACGTTACAGATCCCAAAGCTACATGTGGGGCAGAACCATTTTTTACAAGGACCCGATTGGCTGCAGTAATTTCCTGCCTGCTACCGATTTTACTCGGACACATTTAAATACCAACAGGAGGAGCTCTACTTAGTTAATGAATCAAACAGATGCTTTTGTCATTTTTTTTAAATACCAAAAAAAAATTAAAAAATTGCTGCCCCAGATCATCGCAATTAAGATTATTCCTAAATTGTGCTGGTTGTTTCCACTAGCATCTATCTAGTTTTAGTGCTCCCTGTAGTACAATCTTTATAACCACTGGGATGGGAAACAAGAGGGGAATTATGTGTACTTAAACTACAGTGCAGGAAATATGACACAATTCACTACTAGGACAGCCATTAAACTTGAAGAGTATGGATGAATCACATTATACAGCTTTTTATAATGCTGTATAATGTCATTAAGTGCAAGTTATGGATTTCCCCCCAAACGATTTATTGTACCCATGTTTTGAAACTAAATAAACGTCACTCACATACAATCTTACCCAGTTCTTTGTGCTGTTAGCTTAAACTAATGGAATATTTATGATCGTCTATAGTTCAGCCTCCCCCTTACAGGAAAGATGGCTTGTGCCTGTAACGAAGTAGAAAGAAGCTGAAATAGGACTTTTGAGGTTCCTTGGGCAAGACTAATTCTGGCCCTGATGACTATCAATGGGCCTCTTTATCTAGCAGTGCAGCATACCCAAGAATCCCCAAGTAGCTAACTCGCACAAGCAAGGCAAACCACATTATTTTTTTTAAATGTTCACCATCTGCTCCTCGGGGTTCAACTAGAGATGGCTTCACCACACCTTGTTCTCCAACCTTGTTCTCCAACCTTGGGTCCCCAGAGGTTTTTGGCCTACAACTCCCAGCATGCCCCAGCCAGCTACGACGCTGCTCTAGCCCTTTAGGTCACAATCCTATGCATGTTTAGGCAGAAAAAAGGGCTACAACTCCCAGCATGCATGCTGAGAGTTGTAGCCCTTTTTTTCTGCATAGGATTGTGCCTTTAGTTACTCTGTGGCAGGTAAGACTAAGTGAAGACCAAGTGATGTTTTTGCTTGAAGATTGCTCTGAACCACCCATTATATTTATTCCATGTTATAGACTGCTTTTCTACACATGTGTATTCCATACTGAACTGCCACATTTGTGCAGATTAGCATTAACTAATGCACTCTAGTTAATGTGCACATGCGCATTAGTTAATGCGAATGTTCACAAATCTACCCAAAGGTGGAAAAAAGGTTAAAAAAGCACAAATGTGTGCAAATCTGCATTTTCACGCTTTAGCTTATGGAGGGAATGCATATTTTTGGTCTCTGGGATATTCCCACCCCCCACCCCCAACTAAATGTGCATACAATTCTGGAAAGTTTAAAAAATGGTACACAAATTGAGAAATTTGCGCAAACTTCACAGTTGGTCGGTGCTCAATTTGCACAATTCTCCCATTCACACTGAGTGAGCAGTGATGGCAAACACAAATGGGAATTGGGCACACAGGTGTCGCCAGTCTGACATACGACTAGCGGGACTGCAAGCGGAGGGTCGGGTTTTCTGCCGCTCTTGCCAAGCAACTCTGTAGCTTTTTGGCATAAGTGATGCACAAAGCAAGCATGTCAGGTTTGCACATCATGACAAGCCCCTCTGAAAAAAGCCACTCTGAATAATCCAACAACAAGCCATGGATTCTCAGTGTGACTTGTCAGGGTTAATAAACCACACTGAAGCCACCATGCTGGGTTCGGACATCACACTATTCTGAAACATCAAGGGTGACAACACACCATGGGTGGTTGTGTTGTGTGAACCAGGTCATTAGCACCATCAGCACTTCCTTCTTGCCTGGATTAAGTTTCAACTTGTTCACCCGCATTCAAGCCAAAAGCCAACTCCAAACACCAATTCAAAGTATCCACCACTGCCTCCTTACAATCAGATGATAAAAACAAGAGGTGGAACTGTAGTCATCAGGAGACTGATGACAATTCAGCCCAAATATTCAGATGATCTCTCCCAGCAGTTTCGTGTAAGTATCAAAGAGAATAGAAGACAAAATGGCATCTTACAGCACCACACAATCCAATATGGTTTTCTATACATCCCTGTCCCCCTTTTTTTTTACAATATCAACAAGCAATATAGTATTATAATTTTCTTTATTATTAACATCCTGCATGCTTTTTGTGATATCCATGTTTATTAGTAGTAGGGTGGTATCAAGGGATAATAGAACTCATCGCTCTTGTTGTTTTAGTTAATATTCTCCAAGCCCTGAAAAATACAAAGAGAGACAAAAGAGTTCAAGGTGTCTGTCACACATAACATTCTATTATCAATTTCTTCTCCATAATCCCACTGGCAGAATAATGTCCTGATCTTAAGAACACAAAGCAAGTTGTCCAGCTTTTATACACCAAAGCGCACAGTTAGGGCCGGTTCATACGACCCGGGCGGCGAGCGGGGGAGGCACCACGGGGCCATCCGAGGGGTCCGGCAGGGCGCTGAGGACGACCTGCGCCCCACATACGTGGGCGGACCTTGGTGGAGCCGGCAATCCCCGCACCGTGGCGCGGGTCTCCCGGCGCTAGGGGGCAGCAGCTCAGGAGGCCCAGCGGGGCCATTTGCCCCTACAGGCCAGAGCGGCTACAGCTCCAGCCACTCTGGGCTGCCGCCTCTGTGTGGCCACGGGAGGCCCCCGCGGGATGGCCGCCCGCTGTCTGCACGGCATGGTGGCCACACGCGGTAGGAGCATACCCCTCTACTGCCCATGGTGACTTTCCGTGCTTCCTGCGCATGGCTGTCCCACGGGGGCGCCCCCGGTCGGCATTCACATGACACAGGAACCGTGGGGGGCTTCCGCTCCCTCGCGGTTCCCGTGTCGTGTGAACCGGCCCTTAGGCTTGTGTGCCCCTTTGTGACATCAGAGAAATGGAGGCTGCCATTGGTCCAACTGTTTTGATGTCGGGGGAGGGGCTGCAAGTCTATGACCAGGCAAATGACTCCTTAGAGCAGGAATGCACAACCCTTTTGGCTGCTACTAGAGATGGAAAGAGAGGAGGAATTTGGGGGAAATTGGTGGCAGTGGGTCAGAGCACTCATGGGAAGCCGTAGTTAAGGATGTGGGGGGCACCTGCAGGTTATGGGTTGTGCATATGTCCCCCTGGGCTATGGGTTGTGCACCCGTGCCTTAGAGGAAAATGGGGAAATCTTAGAATCTGAATTATGAGGTCTGTGAGGAACATTTATCAAACTAAATAGCACAAGCATTGCGCTGATGCCATTGAAGGGCGCCTTGCAAATGCAGATAGGTTAAGTGGACAGTGAGACACTGCTTGCTGCTTAAATGTGTGGAAGACAGAGTCTTAGTAGCATTACTTAGGGCGCAATCCTATGCAAGTTTCAAAAGAAAAAAAAGTCCTACAACTCCCAGCATGCTCCAGCCAGCATAGCTGGCTGGGGCATGCTGGGAGTTGTTGGCCTTTTTTCCCCTGTCGAAACTTGCATAGGATTACGCCTTTAATTTACTAGGCAAGAAAGCCGATTCTAGTTCCACTTGCTGATGCCCTAGAACCACCAACTGTTCCAAGTAGCAGCTGCTCCCAGTTGCCTCAACCGCCCTTCCTTTGACCCATAAGGTTGCTGCCAAGCTTGTTTAGATACAGTGGTTCTTTGACACACTGACTGGGTTCAGCCAACATGATAACCCACACTCAAGGGTTAAGTATGGGTTGTCGCTGAACCATGGGTTATCTTATTGTCTGAACCCAGCTGCGCTAACAAACCATGGTTTGTTAACCACAGACAACCTGCAGTTCTCAACCGAACAACAAACCGTGGCTTCTCTTCATGGGCTGTTCATGGTTAACAAACCACGGTTTGTTAGCACGGCTGGGTTCAGACAACACGATGACCCGCAGTTCAACGGCAACCCATACTCAACCCTTGGGTGTGGGTTATCGTGTTGGCTGAACCCAGTCCCTGAGTATATCTGCCGACATGCACTATCATAAGAAAATGGGGCACTCAGAACCTGGGCTCCAGCTGCCCCATGGAGCTGCAAAGTGGCAGTGCAAAGAACAGGAGAGGCAGGAAGAGGTAATTGTTTACGAGGTTGGATATAGCCTCAGATTGCCTAATGAGGAACAGATGCCTATAAGCTACATGATCAGGCAACTCACATAGCAAGACTCCACCAAAAAAGAGGGGAGCATAATACAAGAACAGAAAAGTGATCTCAAAGGTTGTTAAAAAAAAGAAAAGAAAAGGTAATCCTCTCCCCAAACTCTAACGAACAGCAGTAAAAATCAGCTGTCAGGATTTCTGGGATGATACTTTCACTATTCAATAACACTTCTTATTTATTTGTTTATGTATTTATTTATTATATTTATACCCCGCCTTTTTTCCTGCAAGGATCCCAAGGTGGCTTACATAATCCTCCTCTCCATTTTTTCTTCTGCCACCCAGCACCACTTATTATATCAATAATTTATTTTCAGCTCCAGAAATCTCAAGCCAAATTCTGCAATGGATTCTGCTCACATCTGGTGAACACCCAGAATTCATTCAAGGGACCAAGGCAGATGTGAACTGCTGCGGCATTTAACTCGATTTTTAAAAAATGAAACACTGTCATGATTTTGCAGCTGGACTAGTTTGTACAGAAAAGTTTAAACCAACCCTGGATTCATAGTAGCGATTGGTTCCAGAGACGCGCCTGTCTCTTTCCATCAGGTGCCACTGATAAGTGTCCCGAGCAATCCTCTTCTCCTGTGCACACAGAAATGAGGTGGATAGAGTGTGGGCAAGAGTGAAGGGTTGGGGAGAGGAAGAGAGAAGTGATAAAAGTATCGATAAAAAGACCAGATGCAAAGCAAAGTTGATATGCAGAGAAAAAGTTGAATAAATGCAACGGATACATCCCTTTCTCAAGGTGAGAAACACCCGGCTCAGCCCTGCCTCACAGCAATGGGGCTCAGATATACACAGCTAAGATAAATTCAACCAAGGAAAAAAGATCTTGTGAGCAACCCAGAAGACAGGGTTCACAGCATGTGGCCTAGTTTTCTTGATTTATTTTTGACATGTGTATGCTGGCTCATAACTCAAAATTTGGGGGACGACGACGACACACAATTAAAAAAAAAGAACCAATTTAAAAACAAAACAGAACATAAAACTATAAAATCAAAAGCAAGATAGAACAAAACTCATAGCAACATTAAAAACACTGGTTTTAAAACTGATAGGCCTAGATTACAGGAGTTATTTAAAAGTCTGGGAAAACAGAAAGGTGAGGTAGAAGTAAGCCTGTGGCTGGACTATGCTAAGTATCGCTGAATATTCCCCAATAGCACCCTCCCCCTTGCAAACATTCTTACATAAAGCAAACTACTGAGCCTCCCCCCCCCCCGCTCTTATTTTAATTGGTCTATGCATTTCTATTCTTTATTTTCCTCTAGGCTGCAATCCTATACACGCTTACCTGGAAGTAAGTCCCATTGAAGTCAGCGGAAAGCAGATACGTATAGGAACTTCTGAGCAGAGAGGTATAGGATTGTCCCTGTTAGGGTTGCACCCTCATGAGATGGAAGCTGTGTATCTAATGCCCTGCCAGGCTGAAGCCAGCAAGGCGGGAGGAGTGGTGAAGGTGATCTTTGCCTCCCTCCCCATCCTCCAATTGTTCCATTTTTTGCTAGATTAGCTTTTTTGCACTTCAGAGAGGGAGGAAATGAGGCTGGAAGAGGCTCAGGATAGTTTCTCTCTTGGCCCCTCTGGTCTCATCCCCCCCTCCCCCGAACATCCCCTTTTTCATGGATAAAGCCCATGAAAGCTTATGCCAGAATAAATTTGTTAAGGTGCAATCCTATGCAAGTTTAGACAGGAAAAAAGGCCTACAACTCCCAGCATGCCCAGCATGCCGGGAGTTGTAGGCCTTTTTTCTGTCTAAACTTGCATAGGATTGTGTCCTTTGTTTTTTTTAGGTGCCATAAGATTCTTTGTTATATTTATACAGTATACATATTTATGTACTTTATTCAAACGTTTCTATATCTTACTACTCCTCATTTTATTAGATATATACATACACAGAGACTCACACACACATTGCATATAATTTTGTACTTTCTACACTTTGGGGAGAAATTTTTTAAAAGGCATCAAAAGAGAGGGGAGCTACTTGTAGGCAGTCCAGATGTGTTGGCCTACAACTCCCATCATGCCTCACCATCGGCTATGCTGGCTAGGGCTGATGGGAGTTGTAGGCCAAAACCTCTGGAGGACCGCCAGTGGCCCACCCTAAATGGTACTTGCAACAAGGGACCCTGCGATACTCACCTTGCCACCATTTGTGTATCTGTGGATGTAGATGGTGGAGAGACCAGGGATGGTCAAGCACGCGTACATGATACCCAACCCAGGTAGGATTTCGTACCACATCTCGGCGGCAGCACCGTTCTCCGCCCGCGTGCAAAGACACCAAAGCGCGTTCTCCCGGGGAGCACCACTGCGCATGCGCCGCTTAGTCTCTCCTACGTTAAGCCTCTTTAGCACCTTTCCGGTAACCCGACCCAGGATGCACCGCGCCGGCTCCACGACAGTCTGCTACCGCTGTTGCTATAGTGACCAAAGAACTCGAACTCTAAGGGCGCAATCGTATGCCAGTTTAGACAGGAAAAAAAGGCCTACAACTCCCAGCATGACCCAGCATAGCTGGCTGGGTCATGCTGGGAGTTGTAGGCCTTTTTTTCCTGTCTAAACTGGCATACGATTGCACCGAGTGTCAAAAAGGAGAAAAGGGCAGATTTTACACTTTTTTTTTTTACTCTGCTTCTTTTCGTTTTAATTCGAAAAAGATTTTAAAATATAAATATTTAATATATTTATAAATTTAAATAAATATATATTAAATACATACATTTAAATAAATAAGTAAATAAATATTAAATTTAAAACGAGCCGCTCAGGTTTCTAAAAGACCCGGAGCATGCCGGGAATTAAAGAGCCTCTAAGATGGAGTGAGGGGGTTCCCTCTAGAGCATGCTGGGAGTTGTAGTCCCAGAGCAGGCCTCGAACGCTAATTTCTATGGCAACCGCGAGGCCTGGATGAGCCGGGACGTCCACCCCATGCCTGTGAGGAGGGCGCTGTGGCGTCGCTTTTGCAGCGGGCCCGTCTTTTCCGGCCCTCCTCCATTCCCGCGAGAGGAGCGATGGCCAATGGGCGAGCGGGGGTAAGCCGAGGCGGACGAAGGAGGGCCTGTTGTTGCCTCTGCGCCCTACGATGAAGGAGGATAAGGAGAACGCGAGGCCGAAAGAGAAGCGAGGCGGGCCCCTCACCCCGACCGGACTGGGAGCGGCGATGGCCGGGGTGGACGCCAAAGCGGGGGGCGAGCCTGACAGGCTCGAACGGCCTAAGGACAAAAAGGAGACGCTCAGCAAGGTGCGCTCAGGAGATCTTCCCCCCAGAGGGGCCCAGGGCAGGCTTATACTGTCTGGTGGTAGCTCTTCCCCTGAACTGTACCACTGCAGGCAGTCTGCACCACTCCAGGGAAGGGGTGTGTGTTCCATGTTCGACTGAAACTCGTTTCCATTAGAAAATTTTAGCATGTGAAGAAGAAGGATAGGCTGAACTCACGATCTTGACATGCTAGTCTTCTATATGCAGGGATCCCCCCCCCCTTTTGAGGTGGTGGTGGACGTGGAGCATTCACACGCGTAAACTCTCTCCACCTGCAGCCTCAACTGCCTTCTTACTGGTTGTATCAACTGGCACCTGGGGTCCCAGGAATGTGCCTTATTTGCCTGAAACAAAATAGCAGATGAAAAACTAGCACGCTGAGAGCAGACTAATTTCTTCTTCCTGATATGCTAGTTTCCTATCTGCAGGGGAATAATTTGTTTTTAATCTTGTGGGGCGGTGAGAAAGCCTTCAACACATGAACTCGCCCTACCACCACCACCTGTAACCTGAATGGTACAGTCCAGAAAAGGCTTCACCACTCATTTCTGCTGATCATATAAAGTGGTGTCAGGTTGCACTCTTTGGAGTGGTGAATTGAGATTCCTCTGCCAAGGGTTGCCTCCACATCAGCCTCTGTACCTGTGCAACTGGAGCACTTGCTTTGCATGCAAAAGGCGCTCTGTGCAGCCCCTGGTGTATCCAGGTATTGCTGGGAAAGACCCTTCTCTGAAACCCTGGAAAGCCACTGCCAGTCAGTCTAGACCATACTGAGCTAGATGGACCACTGGTCTGCTTCCTGTCTCTTTATGAAGAGGCCAGGTTATCTGTGGCAGCAAAAAAAAAAGGGGGGGGGATGACACCTTTGTAGCATATTTGTGTAGAACCTCCTTGATAAAGAAGCCACATGGCACAATCTGTATTTTTGAAGTGTGTAGTTCCAGATCACTGTGTGAAGAAGTGGTTCTGGAAAGCAGAAATGGGCAGTGTTTCAAAACTATGCCCCTAATGGTATCAAAATCCCACCTGTGGTATGCCTTTCATAGATCATAGAGTTGGAAGGAGCCTACAAGGCTATCGAGTCCAATTCCCTGCTCAATGCAGGCAACTAGAGGAGGGGTCTCCCATCCAAGTAATAACCAGGCCTGACCCTGCTTAGCTTTCCATGCTCAGACAAGCTGAAGCAGCGTAAGCCACAGGCCTGTATTTGTTTACTAGAAAGTTGTAGATTGCCAGAGAATCCAGAAGTTCTCTTATTACGGAATGCTTAACAAGGAGAACTAAGTATTACTTTATTCAGTGCCTATCGGTGGTAAGAAAAATATGTCCTACTAAACTTTGGAGTGATGGTCCAACCCCCTGCTCAATGCAGGAATCTAGGTCAAAGGATCTCTGACAGATGTCTGTCCAGCTGCACCTTGAATGCCTCCAGAGTGGGAGAGCCCACAACCTCCCTAGGTAGTTGATTCCATTGTCTTATTGCTCTGACAGTCAGGAAATTTTTCCTGATGTTTAGGTGGAATCTAGGTTCCTGTAACTTGAGCCCATTATTCCGTGTCCTGCAAACTGGGATGACCGAGAAGAGATCTTTGCCCTCCTCTGTGTGACATCCCTTCAAATACTGGAAGAGTGCGATCATATCTCCCCTCAGTCTACATCTGGTAATGAACCAGATGTAGCAAACTGTTTGAAAGATGACATAGGAAGCAGCCTTATATTGAGTCAGACCATTGGTCGTTAGTTCAATATTGTCTACACTGAATGGCAATGACTCCCCAGGGTTTCAGACAGGTGTCTTTCCCAGCCCTGCCTAGAGTTGCCAGCAATTGAATTTGGGTCCTTTTGCATGCAAAGCATGCATTCTAGTGGATTTTGCCAAAATCAGAGGGAAATTGCTCATCTAATAAAACTTGGATCTGAAAAAAACACAGACTTGAGACTTTTAGGACCAGTTGGCACTTTATTATTTTTTCTGGAAAGAACTTGGGCATACATAAATAAAGATTTAGACATTGGGATTTTGGCACCTGGGAAGTTAGTTTTTGTCATGAAATGGGGAGGCGAGGTGTGACTATAACTGTAAGGCGTGGTTTCCTTAAAATATCTCTGCAACCATTATTTTGGAATATGAAAAAATAGTCATTTGAAAAGCCATTATTTAGGTTGTACAGTACATCTGGCAAGACGAGATGTTTGTAAAAAGTAAAACTTTTTCTTTAAGGTAGTGATTCGACGCCTACCTCCCAGCTTGACGAAGGAACAGCTTGAAGAACATCTCCAGCCTTTGCCTGAACATGACTATTTTGAATTCTTTGCTAATGATTCTAGGTAAGAGGAATTTTAGGCATTTGGTTGTGTTGCATGTAACAGTGGCATGTCATATATGTCTTTCAGTTATACACCCGTCTGTGTTGTGTATATTTACAATCATCACTCAGCAACGTTTCCTTATACATTGCCATTTTCTGTCCTTCTGCAGTTTGTACCCTCACATGTTTTCCAGAGCATACATCAACTTTAAAAACCAAGAAGACATAGTTCTGTTCAGGGATCGCTTTGATGGTTATGTTTTTGTTGATCACAAAGGCAAGTAAGCCTAAAACTTGGTTATGTATATCATATCTCTGTTTTTAAATATATATTTTGGCATACATTTGTACAGTGATTAAACTGTAATAATGGAGAAATCCATGCATTTATTTACTATCTTTGAATCAAGATTTCAACAGACAGCTTTTAAGGCCAATTCTTTCCATGATTGGTTGGCAATGTCCCTTGATTTCAGTGGGATTTATTTGGAGGTAAGTTTGCTTAGGATTGCTGTGTAATAACCCAATCCTAAACACACTTTCTTGAAAGTATGTTGCATTAGTATCAGTCGGACTGCCAAATAACCATTTTTGCAATTGCAGTGTAAGTCTGACAGTCTGATCCATTGCTGTGCTGGGGCAGTGCCATCTGAGAACCAACCCTAAAAAATTCCAGCACTGCTAATCCAGGATAATTTGCTCCACATGAGCCATACAAAGGGCTTTGGGTGTGGGGAAAACACACAGCTAGTACCAGCTTCTTACAGAGCATCCAGACAGGCCCCAAATCCCTTGTGTGGGGACACAAGATCTCTGGTAATAGGCAATTAATTGCAGTGGCAGCTAAGACAGAATTGAATGACTGTGCCCCAGTTGCCGGGTATGGGATGCTACTTCGGCATCCTCTATTTGAACAGCTTCTACTGAAGTGGCACTATAGGATCATGCTGCTTATATTCATTTGCTTCTTTATCATTCTACATGTAGCCAAATTTACTTTCTGAACCATTTATACTAGGTTAGTCTTTGTTCAAAAAGCATTTACTCACCAAGCCTCAACAGATACCCATATGTAAGTGTATGCATTTGTATGGCCAAAACAGTAGCCTTCAGTTCATTATAAAACCATCATCTAATTTGCCTGTTCATAAAACAACTCAAACTATATTGTGGTTTTAGGGCCAGTTCACATGATATACTTCCTGCCTGCGTGACTGCTGTTCCGCATTATGGTACTCAAGCAGCCCAATATAATGTGTGAACCAGACAATCTTGGCCATGGGTAGCAATGCTTCCTGTGATCATGATGGTACCGTTTTTCCAGCTGCTGCTCATGGAGACCTGGACAGACAGCTCATGTGGGCAAGAACTGTGTTGTGTAAAACTGGCTCCTGAAAACACTGTCTTGGTTTGGGCTTGTTTGGGTTGCTTTTGAGACATATTCAGTACAACAAATGTAGCCCTTGCTTCTCTTTTTAACATAGTTGTTGTTTTAAAAAATATTTTTACATACAAACAGGTCTAGAATATCCTGCCATAGTGGAATTTGCACCATTTCAAAAATCTGCCAAAAAGAAGAATAAGAAAAAGGATGCCAAAGCTGGGACCATTGAAGATGGTTAGTAGCAATAGTTGCTTGTTGTGTCATCTGATGAAACTAGCTTTGGTATAGGAACTAAGAGACTGCAATGCTGTGCACACTTCCTTGGATGTAAGCCCCATTGAACACAGTTGGTCTAACTTCAAGTGAACATTCATGGGGTTGCAGTACTAGAATTATGTTTTCAAATAATGTTGGCTGCACTTACAGCGCAATTCTAAGAATGTTTGCTTAGAAGTTAAGTGTTGCTGTGTTCAGTGAAGTGTACTTCCTGGTAAGTGCAAAGGATTGCAGCCTTAAGTAATTCACTTAGTGAAGAAGAATCAGGGTCCAGTGGAGGACTTTGTAAAAAGTTCAAGGCAGTCCATAATATATAAGCTGATACAGAAAATTATACCCGGTATTTAGTACAGTACTTCAACTGGCAAAACCTTCATAGATAATTTAAATTTGTGCAGTATTACCATAACTGTAGCACACAAACTTTGGCATGTGATAATGTCACTCTGGATCAGAAGATTTTAAATCCAAAAACAGCAGATAGGCCAGAGATGCACAACATGCACACACACACACACATGGCAGTTGCAGCTCCCAATGGTGCTCTGACCCTCTACCACCACTGCTCCCAAATTTCCTCACTGGTAAGAACAATCTGTATCAGGATCACTGGGAGAGGGGGTGGAGAGAAGGCTCTCCACTCCCTCAGCAATCACCATACAGATTGCTCTTTCCCTACTGCTGTTAGCAGTGAGGAAAGAGTGATCTACATCAGGATCATTGGTGCGTGCGTGCGTGTATGCATGGAGCCCCTGACCCCTGCACTAGCATCACATGTGGCCTCAGAGCCAAAAAACACTGTACACCCATGAGATATGAGTGTACACCCATGAGCTTCTTAAGACTATGCTAACTCTTTAATAACACTGATTATTTTGTTTCGTTATTAGTGAAAACCAGGGATGTTGAAGAGTCCTTGGCCTCGAGTCACGAGTCTTTGGACCCGAGTCTCGAGTCGAGTCTCGAGTCCAAGGTCCAAAATGGTGACCCGAGTCACTCCCAAAGCGGCGGCCCATGGAGGGAGCGGGAGGGTCTCCGCGAGAGCAAGAAGAGCTGCCCTTCCTCCCGCGGAGACCCTCCCGCTCCCTCCATGGGCCGCCGCCGCCACCGCCCCCACTTACTATGGGTGGGTCCTTCCCTCGTCCCTGCTCCTGCTGCCGCCACACCAGGGATGCATTAGGAGCCCTCCCTGGGTTCGTAGTTCTCCGCGGCGGCGGCGCAGCCGGATCTCGCTCTTCTGAGCGGCGCGGAGAGTGTTCTCTGTGCCGCTCGAGTCGCCGCCGCCTCGCTGCCGTTCACGTCACCGCCGTCGCCATTTCACCTCGCCGCCACCTGCTCGCAATCACCGCCATTGCACGCCACGCCGCTGCCATCACACGCCGCCGCCCGTGCCAGTCCCGTCATCACTTCCGACACGCCGGAAGTGATGACGGGACCGGCACGGGTGGCGCCGTGCGATGGCGGCGGCGTGGTGTGCGATGGCAGCGGCGTGGCATGCGATGGTGGCGACTGCGTGCGGGTGGCGGCAAGGGAGACGGTGGTGACGGGCGGCGGTGGCGGAGTCCTTGGGCTCGAGTCCCGAGTCAAGTCTCGAGTCCCATTGAAAAAATTGGGACTCGAGTGGGACTTGAGTCAGAGGGGGGACTCAGTCGGACTCGCGAGTCGAGTTGTCGTGTCCGAGTCCCCATCCCTGGTGAAAACATGTGACAGTGTGATGCACATGACTTGCTTCTTTCTAATCTGATGTACTTCTAAAGATAGTTTTAGGCCTCTGAGGGCACAATCCTAAGCATGTTTAGACAGAAAAAAAAATCCTACAACTCCCAGCAGGCTGGCTGGGGCATACTGGGAGTTGTAGGACTTTTTTTTATTTTATTTATTTATTATATTTATACCCCACCTTTTTTCCTGCAAGGAACCCAAGGCGGCTTACATAATCTTCTTCCTCTCCATTTTTATCCTCACAACAACCCTGTGAGGTAGGTTAGGCTGAGAGTCAGTGACTGGCCCAAAGTCACCCAGTGAGTTTCATGGCCGAGTGGGGACTGTCTAAACATGCATAGGCTTGTGCCCCGAGTTGCTCAAGTTAAACATTTGCATTTTTATGGGTAGCTAGAAACACAAGAAATAATATGTTCTACTCAAGAATGGAACATATATTTAACATGACTACTGGGTGGCTATTCCTGCAGGCTTTACATTTTTCTATATTATTTTTAAGCATGTATATTTTTGTGTATACTTCTTGGTTTTCATCAGATCCAGAGTATAAGAAATTTTTGGAAAGCTACAGTGCTGATGATGAGAAATTGACATCCACTCCTGAGACGTTACTAGAGGAAATAGAGGCAAGAAACAAAGAATTAATAGGTATGAAAATAATTGTGTTACAGTGGATATGAGCTTATTTCTCCGAGAACAAATAGCATACTGTATTGTTCATCTCTATCTTTGAGAGATAATGTATTTTTCTTAATTCTTAAACTATTGTAACTTTCATATTTTCTGAATGATTAGCCTTTTTAAGGTTAATATAGTCTTCCCCAACCTGGTGCCCTCCAGATGTTTTGGACTACAACTCCCATTATCCCTGAACATTGGTCATGTTGGCTTGGGCTCATGGGACTTTTAAGCCCATAACATCTGGCGGGCACCAGATTGGGAAGGTTGGTTTAAGAGACAAAGAGGGAGGATACTTTAAATTGTTCAGAACTGCACCTGGAGATCCTACATTCCTTACTGTGGTTCTGCTTTAGACTGAGCCCTGTGCTGCTTAATGTGGAATTGAGCTAACTAAACCTCTAGCTATGCACCATGCCGGATTGGAAATACAGAGGAGGGCAAGCAGCTGGGACATACCTCTTATACAGCTCAGCCTGCCTCTTATACAGAGAGCAAACTGGCACTTACATGCATTCAGCAGGAAATTTCAGCAGGTGGTGGAATGTTTAGGCTGTACATGTTTTCTATATGGGATATAAAATTTAAGATGTGTCCTCTTAAATATCGCCATCTAAACAGGGAAGATTTTATAGCTGAGGCAGCATTTCCTAAAAGTGAGGTCTAATTGGGAACTTTATTAAAAACTGTGGCAGTGAGTCCCATAGACCCAAGCCTCATGTTCTTCTTTTGAATGTGGTGGCAGTGGCAGGATAACATACACATGTGGGTTTTAGAACTACATTCATTGACTTCTATAATATCTAACCAGAACAATCCCAGAAACACAGGACTCTAGAACAAAACCTAAAGGATCAAGAATGGACCTTTTCTTCAACAATTATGATAAAGTAACTCTACTCACATGCTTGGAAACTAAGCATGATGTGGAGCATCCCTAAATATCAGTAAATAATAGATTAGATAAATAATTTTAATAAGGACTGGAAGAAATAACTATGCTGGGAATCTTGCAGAGAAGATTAAAAAAACCTCTTCCTGGTGACTTCCTGTAGTTTTTAGAAATCATTTTGGGGGAGTAAAGGCCAGGTAGCAATATATGAACACCTTGTCTTAAAATATTTTATTCATCATTCTAAAAGAAAACATTCCATAATACCAAATTGCTCATTTTGTGGGGACGGGGATGGCAAAAATGGTTCTTGGAAAAACCCAGAAAAAAACCTACACATCTCTACAGGAGATTGCACATGAGCTCAAGACTTGCTGCGGCTCAACCTCTTAAAAAGTCATTATCTGAAAATTGATACAACAAAAGATAGATTAGCCTGTAACAAGATATCATAATGGGCTGCCACTGAGCAAAGCTCAGCATATTCATTATTAGTAGGCCTTATTTGATAAAGGTACACTGGTTCTCACACCATAACAGTTGGCTCTCCTGTGGAAGAGCCTTTTCCTAATGCTGTGCATGTTTTACTTGGATTAGTTCCTCTTGAGTCCAATGAAGATTCATTCCCATGTAAGTGTGATTTGAACTGCAGCCAGAAAGAATAGTTTTCTTGCCTGCAGTGGTGGGAATTTTTTAATTAAATATGGCGTGGGGAGTAGGTGAGCAGTTTTATCTCCTGTCTAGAAACACCTGAATGAAGTTCTCTTTGGTGTAATTCTGCTAGCACAAATGACATATCAGACCAAATTCTGAACTCGGGGAAAATCCAGCTAAAGTTCTACCCGTGCAACTGCTTGCAGAACTTTGGTTTACAAAGTGGTTTGCTAGCGCAACTGGAAAAAGCAGCAGAGCTTCACTAGCACAGCAATTCCTTCAGCTAGCGATATGTTGGATTTAGGCCTATGAATGTATCTCTCTTTGTATTAAATGTTGGTGTTTTGGTCATATATATTTTTGGTCTTGTTTAATATTTATTTTTATTTTTTCTTGTAATATTTTCAATGTTTTAAAAATAAAGATGAAAATGTTCTTTTTCAATCTTTAGCAAAAAAGACAACTCCTCTGCTGAACTTCTTGAAGAACAAACAGGTAACAATTCTTCCAGAGTTACATAGAGGCTGCATTGCCTGCACTTTTATTGAAGGTGTTGTGTTTAGTAAGACTTTCCTCATAACAGTAATGAGATGTAATACTGGGCTTTCTGATCTTGTTATGGGCACTTTGATGTTTTCAGTTTTCTTTGGAAAAGGGGGATCGTGTATAAATGCATCCGTTTTAAAATGATTATTATTCCCATCCATGTCCTAGGTTAACAGTGCTGAATTTCCCCATTTTCAGTACATATGTTTTGAGATAAAGGCAATTATTATGACAGTGCTTAAATAAATCTTGTTAAATATATTTGTAGTCTAATAACTAAATGTATCAGAATATTTTGTAGTGCTATATTCAGTTAAAGTCAGAGCAGGTTATGGTGCCAAACCTCTAAGTGGAAGTCTTTCCTAACAGAACCTGGAAGAAAAAGTTCTCTCTCAGTATATTTTTCTTCTACAGAGGATTAGAGAAGAAAAACGAGAGGAGAGGAGGAGGCGAGAACTAGAGAGAAAAAGACAAAGGGAAGAAGAAAGGAGGAAATGGAAAGAGGAAGAAAGAAGGAAAAGAAAAGAAGCTGAAAAAACAAAGAAAGTGGAGAGGTGTCCAGAGAAAGAAAGGGACAAATCAAAGGATGAACCAAAGATTAAGGTATCGCTTCATTCCTGTAGGATGCATTGGCCATATATGTTGTGCTGTAATGCATGCTTGTGATATCCTACAGCAAGGCAAACAATACGTATTTTGCATATGGCTTACAATCCTATGCATACTTGGGAGTAAGTTCCACTGAGCTCAATGGGGCTTACTTCCGAGTGAAAATGCATAGGATAGTTCTATATGCTACACAGCATAAGAACCTCCTAGTATGTAGGCCAGGGGTTGGCAACTGCGGGGGGTTTGGGTGCCATTTCTTCCCCTCCCCTTGTGGGCTGCCCCTCCCCATGCCACATACACTGGATTTGCTTGTTTTTTTAAAGAAAGGTGTCCGTAGCAGCTATGGATCACCAAAATGTGTCCCTTTTTGCAATCTGTAGCGGCTATGAATGCATTTCCGCCCCAAAAATTCAAGCTGATGGGGGGGTTGTATGTGGATGCTGGAATGTAGGCCTCTTGATAGACAGCTCTTGTTCAAAGGCTGGTTGTGAAATGACTACAACCCTTTTTGTCCTCATGCCCATCTGAACCAGAGCTTTTAAGTCTGTGTGAGCATTTTTGGTCATGTCATCCCTTCTTTGGCCGTTACTTTTCTGCAGTTCCCTTCCTTCCCTATGTTTTCGCCAGTGTCAAAATCTAGATTGTAAGTTCCTCCAGGCAGGGACCTTTCCTTTTTTGTATGTGTTTATTTATTGCTCTGCAAAAAGCCACAAATTTGGATGGCATTGTAATAAACAGTAATACAGCAGACAAGGCAGTATAAGCAGGAGTGACAAGATCATCTTTATTGCACTAGCCATTGGCTATGGCAATCTGTTGAGAATTAAAAAAAAAAAAAAAAAAGTCAAAAACAACAGGGCTGCAATCCTATACCCACTTGCCTGGGAAGAAGGGCCACTGAACTCAGTGGGATTTGCTTCTGCGCATATATTTCTGTGATTGCATTGTAACTCACTTAAAGCCAATTTCAGGTGATAACTAGCAATGAATGATGAAAATAACTAGTTGTGCTAATATCCCTACTTTTGCAGTACATACCAGTCCACCTTTCTTCCAGTGATAATCCAGCTTCTTAGCACAGTTTAGCATTAGAATTAACTTAGTAAGGAAAACTAAATTTGTTCTCTTCCTAGCTACTTAAGAAGCCAGAAAAAGATGAAAGAGACTTTGAAAAAAAGGAAAAGGCCAAGAAAATGGAGAAAGAAAGTCTGAGGGAGGAAAAGGCTGCCAGCGCAATCAGCAGTGCGCCAGCCAAGCGCTCAGATGGGGAGGCTAAAGAGGAGAAGGCCAAAAAGTTAGTGTTCTCTTTGCAGTATGTATTCCTGTTTGTCAGCATATGCCGGTTAATTAGGATGCCTTATCCCAAATCGATTTTTAATTTCAATTGGCTAGTGTTCCCAATTAGGACTGTGGAAGATGATTAAACTTAAACTTTATGAAGAAAAGTCATAGGAAGTTTCATGTTTTCGTCTTTGTGGCAATTTTGAAATGGGTCTGAACTTAATGGCCAACTACACAATTAAATTAGGACCTATTTAGGTATTACAAATTTCCTTGAACTGTGCACTTCAAAATGAAAACTGTGAATGCGACAAACAAGTGTTTAAAAGCACGTATATCACATTGCCAGGAAGCAGAGATTAGCCGCAACTCCCTGTTGGATTTACAGTCATTTGCAAACCTGGGTTTGTTGCTGTGTAATGTGTAAAACAGCCTTTTGAAATCCTGATTTCCAAGACCTTTTTGTAGTCATTCCATATAAATGGAAAAGGGCCTTGTGGCTTTCCAGAGATACATGTTAGTTTGTATTTAGTCAGAACTCTATCTGAACCTTGTGTAAAGTTGCCATGATGCTCAGTTATCAGGGCTAGTGTTGGCAAGACACAGTGCTGTTGATTCTCTTTCATTTCATTGTCGTATCCTCAAGTTGAATCTCCAAGTCTCTTCTACACAGATTGGAAGATGACTGTGGAAAAGACTACAGGGAAAGAGAATATGACCGAGACAGAGAGTATGAGAGAATCCAGCGAGAGAGAGACAAATTTCGACGCCAAGAAGAAGAGCGCCGGAGGCAGAAAGAGCGCTTTGACAAAGAGAAGGTTTTCAGGAAGAAAAGATGATGATTTCAAAAAGGAGAGAGATTCGTTGCGAGAGAAAGGAAAGAGAGCTGAAATGGCAGACTACATGGGCAATACAGAGAAACTTGAGAAAGGAAACAAAGATGACAAAAAAGAGGACATGGCAAAGAGGGATCGCATTAGAAACAAGGTGCTGGTTATGTAATATGTTGTCACTTCTTGTTAGGCTGAGGACATGTAGCTCTTACAGTCAGTTGTCTACTGTAAACAAAAACGTGTATAAACCATGATGAATCCATCTAAACTTAGAAGGTTGATTTTATAATTTATATTTTTAAAATGTTTTTGTTATAGCTTACTTCCAGGTGAGGATGCAGAGGATTGCTGTTAGCTGTAGAAATTCTTGGATTGCTTATTTAATAATGACACTTACATTCTGCTCTCTAAGGAAGGTTGGGGTGGCACCCATGGGGGTGATCCTATTTTCCCTTCCTTAAAGAAATGCTGTCAGGTAGCCTAGGTTGAGAGAGAGACACTGGCCTAATGTCACCTAGTGAGCTTCATGGCTGGGTCAGGCTTCTTGAACTCATGTCTCTCTGGTCTGTGTCTGACAATAACCCACAGTTTCAGAATCTCTTTCAGCCCAAGGGCCAAATTCCACTTTGGAGACATTCTCGGGGCCACATTCCAAACGCAAAAGGAGCAGTGCCAAAATACAAAATAAAAATACTAGCATATTTTAACTTAAAGCTCTTCCTACCAATAACTAAGCCGTAGGAGAAGGCTTCAATGAGTGAAAAACTGCACAAAAGCTAGAAACCACCAAGTGATTGCTGTTTGGAGGATGGGGCTGGTGAAGCTAAGGGAAGGGGGTGTGCCCTTTGGGGAACCTTGGAGAGCCATACTGGGGACCCCAGAAGGCCGGATTTGGCCCCCAGAAGGCCGGATTTGGCCCCCAGAAGGCCGGATTTGGCCCCCAGAAGGCCGGATTTGGCCCCCAGGCCTGAGGTTCTGCACCCCTGCCCTAACCACTACACTACACTCAACGGGAAGCAGAGCGTCACAACTGAATGTATTCTTTTTTGTTTCAGGATCGCCCGGCCATGCAGCTCTACCAGCCAGGGGCACGGAGTCGAAGTCGTTTGTCTGCATATGACGAAAGTTCTCCAAAGTCACCTGATCAAGGAGCAGATAAAAAGCAGGAGTGTGAAACCAGTAACACAAAAGAAGAGGAGTGATGAGCCATGTATGTCCTCACCGACGTAGCAGCCAAAGAGCATGAACTGCGCAGTCCAGAAGTGCCTTGGAGGAGGAGGAGGAGGAAGAGGAGGAGGAAGAGGAAGAGGGGAGAACAGTACTTTTGGATGTATCTGGTTTCAGAGCCTCAATGCAGAGTCAGGACTCAAACTTGTATTTTCTCAATGCATTTTCAGTTGGAGGGGGCGGTAGCAGCAAACTGCAAGGGGAGGAAAACTTCCTGGTTCTGAAAGAGTACAAAGGCTTTGCCACCTTAAAATAAGTCAAGTGGCTACGTAGCCCCAAACAAGTGCTGTTTCATATAAAAGCCACGAGCCAGTATTTGCACTTAAAATACAGCCAGGTTGGAGCCTCATGATTGCTCAAGTGTTAACGCCTTTATCGTTGTGCTGTGTGGTCCTGTGGCCTGCATTACTAACTGGACAGGAGGGGGAAAGCCCAACATATTTTTACCACTGGGAGAGTCTTTTTGTCTCCTGTGCTGCTTTAGCTGGTTGCTAAATTAATTTTGAGAAGGTGGGGAGGGACTTAAGTTTTTTTCTTCTTTCACTGAAGATTTGGATAGCCTGACTAGCTGAGCTTAGGCTATGGGAAAGGATTTTTTATTTACACATCTCATGTAATATCCATGTATTGATACATTTTTTATTTTAAAAGTAGCTGTATAGTCCATACTTCTCCCAGCTTTTCTCTTAACATTTTTTTTCCTAGTGGCCTATCAAGAAAATGTTCTATTTCAGTTGTGCAGTGTCTTCCCCTGATGCACTAGAGCATCTGGCAGCGCAGAAAGAAGTTTTACTAAGAGTTGTGGCTCCTCCTTATGCTAACACAACACAGCTTTTTTATATGTAATAAAACTGTGAGATACCATTTCAAACTTCTTGTTATTTTGTATCTGGGAAAGCTGGTGATCTGATCTTCACTTGATGGTTATCATGTCCAAGGTGATTGAGGGTGGATGTGCCAGAACTGTTTCCCAGAACTGGTGGTGCATACAAATCCATGGGTTGAGTCCAATAGTGGCGTTCTGCTGATGGAAGCAGTTCCATCAGCAGAATTGGGAGTGTGCGATTCCCTCTTCCCTTGCGCTTCAGAGGGCTGGGAAATCCTCCAGAGCAGACTTTCGGGCAGCATGGAGTGCTGCAGGGGGAAGGAGAGAAGGAGAAAGTCCTGTTGTGCCAGCATGTTATCTGTGATAAAGTGCATTATTCAAGTCACTTCTTCGCATTGCGTTGCATTCCATCTCCCCAGCACACCAAAGATCAATGTTATAGCCCTATATCTTTGTTTTACATAGGAAAGTGCAATATAAATGTAGTTAAATAAATAAAACTGGAAGCTGCCTTGTATCTGGCCAGACTATTTGTCCATCTAGCATGCTATTTTCTACTCTGACTGGCAGCAACTGGGGCCGCTCAGGCACAAGTCTGAGAAGCCCCATCACCTGCAACATGACCCTTGTAACTGGAGATGCAAGGAATTAAACCTGGGACCTTCTGCATGTAAAGCCTGCTCTCTGCCACTGAGCTATGTTTCCCCCATTACAGAATGGAGTGCAATTCAAGATCAGGTATAAACATAGATGAAAGTATAAATCCACTGATGATTTGCTACGCTCTCATGGTACCCAAATTCTGATAAGAATATATTTTTAATTTATTATATTTATACCCCGCCTTTTTTCCTTCAAGGAACCCAAGGCGGCTTACATAATCCTCCTCCTCTCCATTTTATCCTCACAACAACCCTGTGAGGTAGGTTAGGCTGAGACTGTGACTGGCCCAAAGTCACCAAGTGAGTTTCATGGCTGAGCGGGGACCAGAACCCGGATCTCCTGAGTCCCAGTCCAACACTCTCACCACTACGCCACAACCTAACACTGAAAACAAAAAGGAAGTAGTTAGTGCCAATGGGGGATTCTCCCCGCCTCAGCAAATACCGTTTTCAGAAGAGGTATTTTCCTCAGGACTGCAGCAGGAGAAGAAAGGGTTAAATCCTTCCAGCCCCTCCCCCTCCATTCCTGCCTCTGATCCTTTTAATTATGCTTCCCACTAGCTGATGTAATTTGCATTTTTAAAACCTGCAAGTGAGATGGAAAGATGCATTTAGCCACATGTGTGGTTTGGCCCAAAATATTTGCTTGTGGCATGATCAGAGTTCTCAAAAACTCCTGTGAGGAGAGTGTGGGAAGTGGAAAAAACTGCATATGCTCAGAGGCAGAAATCGGGCCCTGCTCCCATGCAGTTCTACAAAATTTTAATTGCATTTCTAAAATGTTTTTTTCGGAGTATGTTTTAAAACATTTGCTGGGACTGTATTTTTGTTTGTGTCTTATTTTGGAGGGTGGTAGGAAAATTAGCGTATTTGCGCTTATTCACAACGCTCCCACCCAGCCGAATCTGCTCTTTAATTGTTAACGTGTCCTGTTTGGGTTCTATTTAAATGCGCATGCGCTTGGTGGTAACTCTGCAATGGCCCTCAGGAGACGCTGCGGGACGCTGTGCCCATAGACGTCTTTCTATGTCTGGCCGCAGCTGAGGAAATTCTAGCCCCTATACTTCCTGTCTCTACTCTCTCCCATCATCCTCTGCGCCGCCTTCTCTTTCTCTCGCCTGCCGCCGCTGTGCTAACGGCTGTAGTGTCCGACCATGGTAAGTGAATCCGTTGCAATCCTCTGTTGGGGCTGTTTCTCGGGACCCCGTTCTTCAGTCTTTACCGTGTTGGGGCTTCCTGCGAATGAACCCGAGTAAAATTAGGGAGCTGGAACGGGTCTTAGAAGGGTCGGGAGCCCCATTGTTGGCGTCTTCCCTCCGGCATGGGAATAGTTTGTGGGCCTGCGCGAAAGAATCATCCTAGTGGATTTCTAACCCGGACTTAACCTATTTTATTGATTTACTACATTCTTATGACAAGGAGTCAGTGCAACGTACGTGCCCTCTGCCTCCCCATTTTTTTTAATCTTCACAATAACCCTACGAGGTAGTTTAGGCTGAGATTGAAAGTAGTTGGCCCAATGGGCTTCGCGGGCTGAGTGGGGATTTGAACCAAGCTCTCTGTGATCTTAATACTGTACAGTAATACCTTGGATTGCAAGTAACTTGGTTTGAGAGCGTTTTGCAAGACAAGCAAATTTTTAAATATTTATTTAATTTTTTTTGACTTGATATACAAGCGACGTCTTGCAATACAAGTACTGTAGTACAGCTTAAATTAAAAATCTCTGTACAAATTTTTTTGGGGGGATTTCGTTTTGATATAAGAGTGTTTTGGATTACAAGCACGTTTCCGGAACGAATTATGCTCTCAATCCAAGGCATAATTGTAGTTGCTCCATCACGCTGACCCTTTGTGGTGGTGGTGGTGGTGGTGGGGGTTTAATGCATGCTCCCAACGCGATAATTGAACAAAGAATGCCGTTTCACTCATTGGGTTGGCTCCAGATTTACCGTACACTGGATCAACTGCGCCGATGGAAGTGGACTTCCCTGCACCCTCCTTCCCACGGCTGCCCCTCCAGCTCCCTGAAAATGCTGCGCACAGTTAGTAGGCCCTGCTGAACTTTGGTGTGAGGGGAAAGGGGGGGTGTCCCAAAAGTTGAGCGGAGGGATCTCCCACAGAGGAGGAGTGGAGTCCTTCCTCTCACGGAAGGCAGATCCTGGGTTCCACCCTTTATATTTTCCCCTGCAAGGGGTTGAAAAATATTTCCCTCTTCCCCATGCTATGCCAGGAGCAGAGCCTTCAGCCCTCGATTAGTCAAGCTGCTTTCCTACTTTTTGTGTAAGACCCTTGATTTGTATTAAATGTATTGATTCTTCTGGCTTACCAACACTTTTGTTGAACTCCCTGTAGCCTCACTGTTCCTGCACTTAGACAACTATCTAAGTTTCCCTCGATATTCTAATGCCCTGTTACTTAGGGAACCTGAGCTCAGTAGAAGACCTTGTGCTTTTCATGCAGATGGCCCCAGGTCCAATCCTTGGTATCTCCAGGTAGGGCTTGGAAAGACTCCTTTCTGAAACCCTAGAGCAGGGCAGCATACCCAACTAGCATGGCTAATGGCAAGGGATTCTGGGAGCTGTAGTCCAGCAACATCTGGGGACCCAAGGTTGGAGAACACTGATTTCTAGCCAGTGTTTC
Source organism: Shinisaurus crocodilurus (assembly GCA_021292165.1). Taxonomy (NCBI): domain Eukaryota; kingdom Metazoa; phylum Chordata; class Lepidosauria; order Squamata; family Shinisauridae; genus Shinisaurus; species Shinisaurus crocodilurus. The sequence goes on along the minus strand of CM037883.1, from coordinate 11,368,645 downwards.
TCTGCTCTTTGGAAGACCAGCCGTCTCAAACCTGTTACCTGATCCTTTAAACTGGAGATGTCAGGAATTGAACCTGGAATGTGTGTGTGTGTTTTTTAAAAAAAATAAATAAATAAAAATTCATCAAACAATACAACATGAAAGCATAACTGACACCAAGCATGAAATAACCTATCAACAATGACCAGGATATAGCAATGCAGATACATAAAACTATAGGGCTAAACTTCCTCTGGAGGGTCTACCAGTCCAGCTAGGGAGTATTAATTGGGTCTTTCCAGAGGGTTGCATGTGATTGAGGAGGTTTCAACCCCCCATCGCTCCAATGGGCTAAAGAAATCCGAACCTGGGACCTTTTGTGTGCCGAGTATGTGCTCTGCCACTGAGCTCCCATCTGCCTTGGGATTGTGAAAACTAGGAGTGGCTGAACCTCATCCTATGCATGGTTACCCTGATTGAGCTAATTGAGTTCAACAGAGGTTACTCTCAAGGAAGGGAGGCATAGGACTGAAGCTGTATCATTTAAGTCACCTTCTCCAACCTGGTTCCCTCCAGATATGTTGGACTACAACTTCCAGCACCCCCTAGCCCACATAGCTGGCTGGGGAATGCTGTGAGGTTGGGGATGGCTGATTTAGGTGGTAACCTTGTACCTGGGCTGTACCACTTCAGCCTGCAGGTGAGGACTTCCATGGCTGGCTGCTCCTCCATAAAAATAAAATAAATGTCTTGTGCTTGCATTGTAAACTGATGTGTGAGGGAGGCTATAGGGCCAGCCTTTCCCAACCTTGAGTCCCATGATGATGATGATGAATTATAGCTCCCATCATTCCCTGCCAATATGGCCAGTGGTCATGGATGATGGGAGTTGTAGCTCAACATCTGGAGACCCAAGGTTGGGAAACGCTGCTTATAGGTGGATTGACACAGGCTGAAAGATTGATAGAGGGCAATTCTCTCCAAAGTTCCAGACATGGAGGCCTTAGATTCCTGGCAATTGTGAACTCAGCGTAACACACTAAAGGCACAATCCTATACAAGTTTTGACAGAAAAAGGCTTACAACTTCCAGCTGGCTGGGGTATGCTGAGAGTTGTAGGCCTTATTTTTGTCTAAACTTATAGGATTGCGCTAACTTTAAGTCATTTCCTTTACCCTCACAAGGTCTTGGCCAAACATCCCACAGCCTGAGCTGGGAGTGTGACCGAGAGATGAATGTAATCCTGGTTTTGGCACTTCAGTGTGTGTGTGTTGCAGTGGGGAGTGGATTTGCAGGTTTGAATGCTTGTCCATAAAAAATCCTTCTCCTTCTCCCCCACCCCCTTTGTAGAAACTATGTGGGGGGGGGGAGAGTTCTAGCCAAGCCATGATCATTCCAGTCATACTGAGTCCCCACCAGCAGCCTGAAAGTGGTACAGCCTATGCCCAGTTTTATCACCTCAGGATGTGCTCTGCTTAAGTCTGAAACAGCACCTTAGAGACTTCTTCAAAATGCAGGTGTGGGGTCTCTGTTTCTGAATAATTCAAATTATGAATTAAATAAACAAATTCCTGATATTCCTGTGTCAAATGCCTTTTATATAAAAAAAATAAAATAGGCCACTGGGGTAGAGGAAGACAATAATTAGCACAGACCCACATAAAAGTCCTGACAGGTTTGGTTTTTCGCCTTCAAAACACGGTCCAGTAAATCTGGAGTGAAACTGCCTTGTCTGTGCTCTGTGGCAGCAATGCTATTTTTTCAGATGCGGGCCAAGTTGTTTTCCCCTGCTTCTCTTCTTTCCCCGCCCCTTTGGAAATCCACTAAACCAGCTGCCATGTACTCCTGAAACTGCTCCAGAAGCTTTCTAGCCACATTCCGATATGACACATGGGCCTGGCCAAAAGGTCACGTCTTGTCCAATGGCACACAGTTGATCGGTCACCAACCATGCTGGAAGACACAGTGACATTTTTTGGGTGACCCAGCCTGGTCACTTTCTCTGTCGTGTTGTTTTGACTGTCACCGGGTGTGGTTTTAAAATGCCTTCCTTCTCTCCCTTTCCAACCTACCAGTCCTCCCACAAGACATTCAAGATCAAGCGATTCCTAGCTAAGAAGCAGAAACAGAACCGGCCCATTCCACAATGGATCCGCATGAAAACTGGCAATAAGATCAGGTAAAAGCATTGCCTGCTGCTCAAGGCTTAGCACGAACACAGAGGCCGCTGTGTGAGGGATATTCATCCTGAGTGTTCTCTACAGGGAGATTTGGATCGCTGGGATGGGTGTTATGGCAGAGATGCTTCACCATTGAAGTCTGGCTGCTTCCGAGGTCAGGGAAAGCATTTTCAGACAACTCCCAGAATTCCTGACCATTAGTCATGCTGGCCGGGGCTGATGGGAGTTGGTCCAAAACATCTGGAGGGCACAGAGTTGGGGAAGGCTGTCCCAAAATCTTTGCCTTAAAAAGGATCCATTCTTACTCTGTTTTCCCCAGATCTCCCCATAGTATTCAAAGCGATCTCGATAGGCTGGAGAGCTGGGCCAAAAACAGAATGAAATTTAATAGGGATAAATGTCAAGTGCTGCAACTAGGGAGAGGAAACCAAATGTAGAGTTACAGAGTGGGGGACACTTGGCTCAACAATACTACAAGTGAGAAGGATTTTGGAATTGTTGTAGATCACACACTGAATATGAGCCAGCAATGCGATGTGGCTGCAAAGAAGGCAAATGCTATTTTGGGCTGCATTAATAGAAGTATAGCTTTCAAATCGCGGGAAATGATAATTCCCCTTTACTCAGCACTAGTTAGGCCTCATCTTGAATACTGCGTCCTGTTCTGGGCACCACACTTTAAGAAGGATGTAGACAAACTGGAGAGGGTTCAGAGGAGGGCAACAAAGATGATTAAGGGACTGGAAACAAGGCCCTATGAGGAGAGACTGAAAGAACTGGGCATGTTTAGCCTTCAGAAGAGGAGACTGAGGAGAGATATGATCGCACTCTTCCAGTACTTGAAGGGTTGTCACACAGAGGAGGGCCAGGATCTCTTCTTGATCATCCCAGTTTGCAGGACACAGAATAATGGGTTCAAGTTACAGGAACCCAGATTCCACCTGAACATCAGGAAAAATTTCCTGACTGTTAGAGCAATAAGACAATGGAACCAATTACCTAAGGAGGTAGTGAGCTCTCCCACTTTGGAGGCATTCAAGGTGAAGCTGGACGGCCATCTGTCAGGGATGCTTTGACCTGGATTCCTGCATTGAGCAGGGGGTTGGACTCGATGGCCTTGTAGGCCCCTTCCAACTCTACTTTTCTATGATTCTATGTGTGTGTTTTGCTTGCCACTCCGCTTTCTCTTTTTTCTTTCTTCTGTCTCTATTCGCGCCACCTGTCCAGAGGCCTGTGAGGATATTGTCTTCCCCATATTTAGCCACTAGTGAAGGGCCATTATTTGGCAGTAGTTTTGAGAGCGTTGTCTCCAGGATCAGGTATGCAAAGGCGACTTTCCCAGGCAGTGAAAACATTTCCCAAAGCAGGCTGCAATTACAGTGCTTCATTCTGTGGGAGCACTGCCATGTCCCTGCTGAGAGCAACACTGTTAACTGAGAACTTGATCTCTCCTCTGTGCTGATGAAATCATTTCCCTTTAACAGTGACAAGTGTTGCGAGGAAACTCAGAAGAGCATGAAGACTCTGAGTTGATGGAATTTTCCTGGGGAAAAGACATGAATGTGTGTTTGACTGGGGAATAGCAGGATACATTTTATTAGGCCAAATTCTGCCCATAAAAGGTTTCCAAAATTTTAGCTTCCCAGCTCACTTGGGGAATTAAAAGCAGAATTTAGCTTGTGCAATGATTTAAGGGAAGTTTTCTGCCCAAACACAAGCCATGGGGACTCTTCAGTGGCCACCTCTGCTGAGTGATATTTCCATCAGCAGCACTCTGTCCACTTTGGTGACAGTGCAGCATAGACAAAAGTATGCAGAGATGCAGAGTGTGTGAGTAATAACAAGGTTGAGAGTTACGAACTTCCTTGTGGGGCAGAGGATATTTTTGTTGCTGAGATGAGGAATGAAAACATAAGATTATCTGACAATAAGTAATAGCTTTTGGTTATTTAAGTTGTAAGTCCACATGTTCCTTCAGTATCTCAACAAGGCTCCTAGGCTGAGACTTTCGTGATATGCAAGTATATTCAGACTTGATTAAATCAGCAGTGTCAGTCAGATGATGAATCAGTTGACAAGCCTGTTTTTCCCCATAATGTAGAATGATTCTTGCACTTAATAAATTGTTGTTTCGTTAAAGCAGTAAATGAACATTAGTTAGTGCACAGCATTTTGTTTTTTCTCTTGGGCCAGAATTCTTGGGAATGTTGTGTCTCATTAATATACGATACAGTGTTGATGTGTGTTCAAGTGAGGGAGAAGGGGGTGTGAATGGATGCGGGAAAACCACACTTCTCCAAGCAGCTGTGGAACCCTTTGTGAAGAGTGCCATGCATGAATTACAAGTGGGGTAGCTAGTTCACTTGCTCGCTGTGTTTGTCTGTTGGAGACACAGGACTGTGTCTTGCTTACTAATCGCCTCCCTTTTGTTCTAGGTACAACTCCAAAAGGAGGCACTGGAGGAGGACCAAGCTGGGCCTGTAAAGGGAAGCCACTACAATCCTGCGTCAAGCTTTCAAGCTAGAATGGCCCCTTCCGATCAACCTGTCACAGCTCTATTTTCAGGGCTGAATCCTGTCATGTGCTATGAAGTTTTTTCTTTGCTAAAACCTTCAGTTTTGCATGGAGTTTCTGAAAGAATTAAAACTGAATAATGGAGACCTTTGTGTTCATGTTTAGCGTCCTTTACTTCTGAGTCCATTAATATTGGCTGAATTCTGGTTGCCAGCGGGGAGAGGCTCATTAATAAATATGAGATTGAACACAGTCTAGCGAATTAGCGGCTTCTTGTTGGATCACTATTTACACTTGCTATACCAGTATGGGGCGAGTCGGCAACAGCATAAAAGACTTAACAGCTATGAAATTGGCATCTATTCCATGGAAGGCTGAAAACTTCCAACTGTGTCTTCGTGGGTTAAAACAAGTAGGCAAAAAAGCACAGTGCCAATCAGGTAGTAAAAAAAAACATGGTTCTCCAAGGGTGGAAAGGTGCTGTTGGGCTTGGCTAAGGAAGGTCCAAACAGAATACAGGAAGAAAAAGATAGAGGGAAATGGGGTAGAGAACCTAAAAAGTGAGCAATAAAGGACCATGGTAGAAAGAAGGAAGAGTTTGGAGAAGTCATGGAAGAGTAGATTGGAGATTGCTGGGTACTCACACAGGCGTATATTGTAAAAGGATAAATGGTCAATATTCAGTTCACCTCCCCTTTTATATACAGTAGGCTTAAATTTTCTATATATATATATATATATATATATTGGTGATGCTTGCTGTGACTGCTTGAAGAAGGAAAATGTGTAACCCCTTTTTTAAAAAACAGTGTGAACTTGCCCTTAACAGAAGCAGCTGCCTTCTGCCAGGTCAGATTGTTTGTCCATGTAGCTGCCCAGTGTTGTACTGTGATGGGCAGTGGCTCTCTGGGATCTCGGGCAGAGCTTCCTTTCCCCCATCACCTGCTAGCTCCAGTTAAGAGACGGAATGGATTGAACCTGGGACCTTTTACATGCCAGGTGTGCGCTCTTCCACTGAGTAAAGCCCCTCCCTCAAAAGCCTTGCTGGGAGAATCAAAGAAGAAGAATATTGCTAGTAGTGGCTGAGGAGGGGGGTAATTTCTAGTGCTGATTGAAGAGATTCTGCATTTGCAGGCTTCTCCATTCACTTCAACGGAGGGGGGAATACAGGCCTGTGGCTTATGCTGGCTCAGCTTGTCTGAGCGTGGAAAGCTAAGCAGGGTCAAGCCTGGTTATTACTTGGATGGGAGACCCCTCTAGTTTCCTGCATTGAGCAGGGGGTTGGACTTGAGAGCCTTGTAGGCTCCTTCCAACTCTTAACGATCTATGAAATGCTTTCTCAGACTTGCCCTATCCACACAAGTTGAGATTACTTTATTTATTATATTTATACCCCACCTTTTTTCCTGCAAGGAACCCAAGGCGGCTTACATAATCATCCTACATTTTATTCTCACAACAACCCTGTGAGGTAGGTTAGGCTGAGGCAGTGACCTGCCCAAAGTCACCCAGTGAGTTTCATGGCTGAGCGGGGACTAGAACCCGGATCTCCCGAGTCCCATTCCAACACTAACCACTACGCCACACTGGCTCACATCTTTGTGTACACTGGATCTTCTGTATTCTATAAGGTCTCTGGAATAAACATTTGTAAACCATGATACTCCTAGCTGGTATTTCCAATGCTAACGTAAGATGCAAATTCAAATCCCTTTTAACAAAGTCTGCAGGAGGACTTGACAGTATTGCATATGGCGTAAATCAGCTGTCCACAACCTGGTGTCCACAACGCCCAGGATTCCTAACCATTGGTCATGCTGGCTGGGGTAATGGCTGTTGGAAGTCCCAAATATCTGAAGAGCACTAGTTGGGGAAGGCCGGCATAAAGTGTTTGCTTGGGTCTTCTGTGTATAGCTTGAGTTACCAATCTCCCTTTCCATTCTACCTGGATTGAGAAATCACCGGGTTTATTTTGTCTCAGACTGCATTTGTGGGAGGAAAGACCAATTAAAGTGTGGCTGAAATTGAGAGGATAATAGATGCACCTCTTGGAGGGTAATTGAGACATCTCTTGCCATATCATTGTACAGACAAAACAGTGGAGATCATACTGTTATACAATGAAACAAAGTGTTGTATTTTGTTTCTATGGAACTTGTAAAGGTGTATTGACAATGCCAGGGGATTAACTATATCAAGAAAGCAGTAACAGTAACGAAACAGCACAAAACAAAGGAGCTTGGAGAAGGCAGCATGGAACAGCCCCAGCAGTCCAACCAGATGGACCAGAAATTGTTTTGTAAAATTCTGCCGCCTACATAGTAGGTGCTAATATATCTGTGAAGTCATGAGAGAATGTGAGGCAGGCTAGTGAAAACAAAGACTGAAAAGCATGCTTGAAACTGATCCATTTGTGAAATAAATATCCTGTTCCTTCAAGAGAGAAGGTGCACGCATACATGAAACCACAAATTTAAACCAGTTTGAAGCTTATGTAGATGTCATGGCTCTCAGCTGGGAAGTAGCTACGGGTCTCAAAAAAATTGTCTGCACCTTCCGAAACTGCTTTGCCCAGACTTTTGGAGGAGAAGCTGTGGGTTCAGCCAGTTCCTTGTAAAGCTGTGTTCCAAATTTTTCCATTGAACTGGTTTTGATGCAGAGGGAGGTACCCTGGTGCCCTCCAGATGTTTTGGACTACAACTCCCATCAGCCTCAGCCAGCATGGCCAGTGGTAAGGGATTATGGGAATTGTAGACCAAAACATTGGAGGCCATTGGGTTGCTTATCCCCGGAGGACCAAAACAACAGCAAACCTAGGAGTGCTTTCATGCATGGCCCTGTGGGCTTTCCTTGACATTTGGTGCACCCCCAGAAAAATGTGTTTCTTACACTAGAAAAAAGGCACTTGTGATGCCAGTGTTTTGCTTGATCCAGATGGCCCCTGCCCCACATATTGGCACATCCCATTTGGGAAACATTTTCAAAGCTCTCAACAAAACTGTACACCTGAGTAGCATTTACATGCCTATTAGTGCCATTTGGATTCCAAGTACAGCTATGTTACTAGCACTGATTGGCTAGTACCCATAGCATCACTTTTTAGGAGGGACATTTCCCCACCCCATAAGAACATATGCCCTGCTGGATCAGACAAAAGGCTTTTATATTACAACAGTCTGTTCCCACAGTGGCCAACCAGATGCCTACAGGAAGCCCACAAGCAGGGCATAAGTACAATAGCACTCCCCCGGTTCTGTCCCCAGCAACTGGTGTTCACTGGAAGTAGTATGCAGCCATCAGGACTAGTAGCCATTGGTAGCCTTATCCTCCCTGAATTTATCTAATTCCCTTTTAAAGCCATCCAAGCTGGTGAACATCTTGCGGTAGTGAATTCCATAGTTCAACTATGTGCTGTGTGGTGAAGAAGTCCCTCCTTTTATCTTCTTGAATCTCCAACTATTTAGCTTCATTAGTTCTAGTATTATGAGAGAGGGAGAAAAAGTTCTCCCTGTTCATTAACCCCACACCATGCATTATGCACCTCTATCAGGGCCCTCTAACTTGCCTTCTTTCGAAAGACCCCAAATGCTGTAACCTTTCCTCAGAAGGGAGTTGCTCCAGCCCCCTGATCATTAGGATTGCCCTTTTCTGCATAATCTCAGGCTCTACAACAGTGTTCTCGAACCTTGGGTCCCCAGATGTTTTTGGCCTACAACTCCCAGCATGCCCCAGCCAGCGTAGCAGTGACCAGAACTGTACATGGTATTTGGAGTGGGGTAGTGTAGCATCATAGATATATATTTTTATAAAGACATATTGGTAGTTCTATTTTCAATTCCTTTCCTAATGATCCCTAATACAGAATTCACCTTTTTCACAACAGCGGCATACTGGGTCGAGATTTTCATCGAGCTGTCCTCCATAACTTCATGTTCTCTTTCCTGGTCAGTCACTACCAGCTCAGAACCCCTCAGTGTATATGTTAAAATAGGATATATATTTTTTGCCCCAGCATGCATCACTTCACATTTGCCTACATTGAACCACATTTGCCATTTTAATGCTTATTCTCTCCCCCCACCCCCACATGCAGAGATCCTTCTGGAGCTCCTCGCAATCCCTTTTTGTTTTAACCACCCTAATATAATTTGGTGTCATCAGCAAACTTGGCCACCTCACTGCTCACTCCTAATTCCATATCATTTGTGAACAAGGTGAAAAGCACTGGTTCCTGTGACGAAACTGAGGTAAAAGTTTAACTGATAAGTTTGGTTTCAGTGAAGGAAGAGGTTAACAGTACAAGAGAACCAGGCATGTCTTTTACTTGAGGCTTAAGCTTAAGGAGAGAGACATTATAAATATGATGTGCTAACAGAGTGGCACTTAGTGTCAAGAGGGGAATGAGGCCAGGTTGGCCTTTATATATGGGAAGGTAGGATCAAAATTGGTACCACCTGATTGGAGAATAACTGAACATTCTTAAGAAGCCCATTGGTCCTGAGTCTGAACAGAGGGGGCAGGGATGGAAAGCTGATTGGCTGGAGGGCTTCTGGCTGGAGCAAATATAAGGAGCTGTTGAGAGACCTCTCAGAGAGTTTGCCTGGAGAGTTTCTGCTTAAAGGAGTGTTGTCAGGAGGTATCTTCATGAGAGGCTGGGGAACTGAGGAAGATGTTGGCCAGGAAGAAGAGCAGCTGTAAGACTGGAAAGCTTAGCTGAGAGCATATGAGGCAGAAGAAGGTTTACAAGTATGGAGGAAAGAGTTGAAGCCAGCTTCTGGACCAAACTGAAGACTTCAGGGGAAGCCTGCTGAACAGCATTAAAGGTTCCAGGTGGAAGTCAAACCCTACCAGAGAGAAGACTGTCTTTCATACTCTCATTGCTAGGCCTGTGTGTTAATTGGGGTGGAGCCTGATAAGGGAATTGGCTTAAGTTTGGTTAGGGTTAGGAACTGGTGCTTCTAACACCTACTTGGCGGCAATATAGAAGCCCTGTCTTTAAAGTAACAGTATAGAAAGCTTGTTTATAAAGCAACAGCAATCTTAAATCATCTTTGTTTTATTTCTTAATAAAATACTATATTTTTACTTTCCTTGTACCTCTGATCTGTTTTGTCTCATGCATAATGACCAGCTACCTCAGGGAAAGGCATATACTACGGTAATCAAGCAGTGTAGTTTTATGGTGGCAGCAGAAGGGAGGGATTGTCCAGTGGTGAGGGGTGACCCTTCACAAGTGGTGGCTGTAGCAATAGGAATGCCCCAGTAAGAAGAGGTGTTCCTCCACATTTGGTGTAAGTGGTGGGATTGCCCTAGAGTAGAGGCTCCCACCTAGGTTAGGTTCTCCACAGTCCCAATACAGGTCCTTGTGGGACTGCACTGTTTGTATCGCTCCATTGTGAGAACTGACCATTTATTCCTATTCTCTGCTTCCTCTTTAACCAGAGTTACCAATCCATAAGAGAACCTCTTTTAATGGATGATTGCCAAGTTTGCTCCTGGGGCTTTGGTGAGGGACTTTATCAAATGTTTTTTGAAAGTCCAAGTGAACACTGTCCACCCGTTAATTCCATTTTGAATTTTTTAGTTCTTTCAGTGTGGTGTGGGCTGCTGTTTTTTCTATGATTTGAGGAAAAGCCCTTGCAACTGGCCAGCCTCTCTCCCCACAGCAGACACCTGCCATATTGCAATGTGTTTCTTTTTTTCTCCCCCACTCCCTTAGTTAAGCTGTGCACCTCCCCTTTGAGGTCTGAAATCCATAGGGTCTCTTTAACACACACACGCCAAATCAGAAAGCTCTGAGAGCAAATCTTTATGCTTTCCTCCCCCCCACCCCTGGTAGCAGATGGAATCTTGGGAGGCAAACAACTTTACTTCCATATAGTCATTTTAAAAAGGTTTTTTTAATTTTATTTGAAATTGCAGGTGCTCCTATAGTTCTGAGGGTCCTACATCTTTCCTTCTCAACAAGTATTACTGAAATTATTTTCACTTGCAGTTAGCCTAGCCAAAACTAGTTGATCTTTTCACAATTCCATCCAGATAAAGGAGTGTAGATTCTTAGTAAGGAATACCTATTTATATGTCAACCACAGCTTAAAGCACCTCTTTTGCTGCTATTGGTAAACAAACATATTCTGAAGTTCTCCCTGGCAGAGGGTTTATCCCCATCACTTGCCACCTGATCTTTCTAATGAGAGGCGGCTTCTGCATGAAAAGAATCTGCTCTGCCAGATGGAGTCTGATAGGCTGTAATATACGGTCTATAGGGGGATGGGCCATGGCTCAGTGGTAGACCCCCTGCTTTGCATGCAGTCGAGGTTCAATCGAGGTCCCAGGTTCAATCGAGGGCATCTTCAGGCAGGGCTAAAAAGAATCCTACCTGAAACCCTGGAGAGCAGCTTCCAGTCAGTGTTGACAATACAGTCATGCCTTGGATTGAGAGCATAATTCATTCCGGAAACGTGCTTGTAATCCAAAACACTTAAATCAAAACGAAATCCCCCCAAAAAAAATTTGTACAGAGATTTTTAATTTAAGCCGTACTACAGTACTTGTATTGCAAGACGTCGCTTGTATATCAAGTAAAAAAATAAATATTTTAAAATTTGCTTGTCTTGCAAAATGCTCTCAAACCAAGTTACTTGCAATCCAAGGTATTACTGTACTGGGCTAGATGGACCAATGGTCAGGCTCAGCATAAGGCAGCTTCCCATGATCCTAGTATAGCAGTAGGACCACTGGCCAATTTCTGGTAGACTTGTTGCTGAGACTTGCAAATAATGCTTTAACTCAGGGGTGGGCACCATTGGCAGTGCTGGCTTGGGCTGATGGTAGTTGTGGACCAAAACACCTTGAAAGCCCTGCTTTAACAGGTAGACTTTGGTCTGATCCTACAAGGCACTTATGTTCTCAAGGCAAGCAAAATGGCATAGGGGTCACTCAGAACTGAATAGTTATGCCTTCTCTAAGTAGCCCCAGTCTGCACTCTTGCTTCGTCGTTAATTTGGAGGTGGGGGGAATTGTGGACCACAGAGCTTCTAGTAAAAAATAAAGTCAGTTGTGCAAGATTGCAATCAGCTCAACTCTGAATTAAATTGTGGTTATGGTTGTGCAAGGAAATACTGCTCCCACCACACCCCAGCCTAAAGAAAGTGATATTGGGCACAGAATTCTACTCTCACAAGAATTGCAGCTTTGCAGTATCAGATTTCTAGCCCTTATGGCTCTAAATATATGTTTCAAAGTGTGTGCAGGTCGTACCTGCTGGATTCTCAGAAACTGGGCAGATGTCTGAACAAATTTTAGGGTTGGGGCTTCAGTGCTCAGCACAGCTCTTTGTCACTCCCTAGCCAAATCAGAATAAATTATGCAAAACAAGAGAAGGATATGCAAAAGTTCCTGTGTGTGCGTAATTTACACAGGTTTCAGGGTAGATTTTTGTTTTCTTGGTGCAGAGTTTCAATTTCTTTTGGCACCCTGTATACTCCTTTTTGGGGACCAAGGAAATCTGGAAGAGTTTTCCCAGTTCACAGTCTTAGCCACTAGAACATGCCAGCTCCATTTGTGTGTTCCCCTCCCCACACACATGCACGCACACACACCCTTTTCTTGGAAGTGAAGGCCTCAGAGTTCTCATACCTGGAGCCGAAAGGCAGGGCTGGGCGGTTTGCAATCTCATTGTCCACCTCTGGGGCTTCCTCCCGCTTGTTCCCACCCTCTCATGATGGCTGCTGTTACAATCCACTCACAGGTAACAGGTGAAATAGCCTCAACCACCAAGCTGACATGACATTTACCACTGTTGGAAGAAGCCAAAGACTTGTCTGAGCTTGCTCCTGAAATAAGACATTCCGAGGATAGCTGCACTCTGACTTGGTCTTTCATCCCTGGATTCCGCTTTGAATCTGGATGAAGCACTGTTGTTGTTGTTGTTGTTGTTACAGGCTCCTATCAGGGCCAGGTCTTCTTCACAAGCCCCCGAGAGCTCCTTCAACTTCCTGGAAGCATCAGCCCGGAGGTACTGCCATGCTTTGCGGCCGTTGTGGTCCCGGATGCTTGTGTTGGCCCCGTAGGCTCCCACCAGCACTTTGATGACCATCTCATGGCCCTGCAGGGCCGCCAGGTGCAAAGGTGTCAGCCTGCCGCTGGCCGTGAGCACAGTTGACATCCACCGGGTAGCAATTGTCCTCCGCAAAAGTGATCACCTGGATCAGGTCTTCGTGGCGGCCATGTTTGGCCAGCCAGTGGAGAACAGTGAAGCCGGTCACAAAGTCTCTCCTGGAGAGTAGGCTGGGGTCCTTGGCAAGCAAGCGGAGGATGCTCTCGGCAGTCTCCTTGGGCCACAGTCAGCATCCACTCGTGCTCCAGTGGGTCCAGAGCCAAGGACAGGTCGTCGGAGTTTACGTCCATGAGATTTTCCTGATCTTGAACATCAGCAGAGGTGTTGTCCCTTTGGGAAGCCGTCAGCCACGAAGGTCTGAGTTGGCTGCTCTGCCGGAGGATCTCCTTGATTCCTTTCCTCCTCGTGCTGCTCACGGAGAGCCGTGCTGGGTCCATTCCTGCCGCCCAGTTGCCCGAACGCCTGCTGGACCTGCTCAGGCTCCTGTTGAAGTTGGACAACTGTCCTCGGCGGAGAATGAAGCTCCCGGCCCGGATACTGGGGCTGGGGGACTGGCTGCCAACAGCAGTCAGAGCCTGGAAGGTGCCTTCCTGTACACATGGCTTCGAGTCTTGGCACTCCTGCTGTCCCTCTTTCAAGCTCCCTTCCATTTGCCACTCTGCCATGTTGCCTCCTCCAGGCTCCAGCGTTCCCCCAAAGGTCCCCACTACATCTCTCATGAAGCTGTGGTCCGTTTCTCGCAGAGCCACATGTTCCATCTGTTGCTTTCCTGCTAGATAAGGAAGGAGTTCCCCCTGAGCTCTCGGAACTGCAGTGCTTCCTGGTTCTGTGGGCACGCAAAGGGGAACAAACACTTTCTTTCGTTACTCGGAAGGAAGAAAACACCCTAGTTGTGGAATATGCTACAGGCAACAAGAGTCTGGCCAGAAAGTTAAAAGACTCCACTGCAGGACTACGGTGCTTTTGTCGAACAGTGGTTGTCGGTTTTAATTAAAAGTGCCACAAGATTTGTTTTTTTTTTGCTGCAACAGAATAAGACGGTTGCCCCTCTGGGCCTTATTTTAAAATATTTTCAAAAGGACGTCTGATGTTTTTATCTCCCCCCCCCACCCTCCTAAGTTTTAAATAAGCTTCTGAAGGTGCATACAGGTTGCTTCTCCTTCATACCCACCCCCACCCCATAAAAGAAAAGGCTTGATTTGTGAAGTCCTTCCTTTCCCAACATAGCAGCTTACAGTTTTTAGAAGGAAATAAAATTTAAAAAGATTCTGGAGCTGACGTTTTTCCTGGAAGTGTCTAGGGTGGGCAGATGCAAAGAGGACAGGCCTCCTGCACCTTTAATAGTTGTGTCCAGGAGGGGATTTTAGCCAGAATAGTTTGCACGACAAGTTACACCTGCTGAAATGCCCCCTTCTACTAAACCAGTGTTCTCCAACCTGGGGTCCCCAGGTGTTTTTGGCCTACAACTCCCAGCATGCCCCAGCCAGCGTAGCTGACTGGGGCATGCTGGAAGTTGTAGGCCAAAAACACCTGGGGACCCCAGGTTGGAGAACACTGTACTAAACTATAGAGGTGCAGCAGTCCTGTCCTCTTTTTGCCTCCGGCTACCCGAGAAATGTCACCCTCTGATAGGGTAGCTCTTCTTCCTGTTTCCTGACATGTGAAGATGTTATTTCTGTCATCCTTAAAACAGCCCTGTAAGGTAGGCTGGTCTTGTTTCCCCATTACAGATAGTAACTTGAGAGAGAGAGAGGTCTGTCAGAGGCTACTCATGAGTACACAGCCAAAGCGGGGACTTCCCAGATGGCTTGCTCGGCCCTTTCTGCCAGGGATGGGGACTCGGACTCGAGGACTCGACTCGTGAGTCGGACTGAGTCCCCCTCTGACTCGAGTCAGACTCGAGTCCCAATATTTTTAATGGGACTCGAGACCAAGGACTCGTGTTCCAAAATCGTGTTCCTCAAATGCCACATGGATAGGTTTTAGGAAGTACAGCAAGTTTATTTTTTAAAATCATTTTCCTAAAATGCAACCTTTCAGACATTTTGAGTTTGTCTGCCCAGTCTGTTCTTGCCAAAATCAGTTGCAGAGTTTTGAAATAAAAAGGCACACTTGTGCCTAGAATTTATTTAAGCCACACATCTGAAATAGCCTTATTTTGTTGGGGGAAAAACGCATTGATTTTAATAGGGACTCGTGGAGTCAGCTTTGGGAGGGACTCGTGACTCGTGAGTCACCATTTTGGACCAAGGACTCGGACTCGAGTCCAAAGACTCATGACTCGAGACCAAGGACTCTTCAACATCCCTGCTTTCTGCTACACCACTGCTTAGCTTTAGGGGGTGTATCAACACTCCAAACAGAAACTCTAGCTGTTCATTTGTGAAAGAAATGAACTCTGCACCTACTCGAAGGCACTGTGTCATCCATGCTTGCCGGCGCCCTAGCACACAAATCAAGCCCCCCATTTTCAGAAAATGTTTTTTGATCCTCTCTCGTGTTCTCGCTACACATTATTATTACATTACATTTCTATCCTGCCTTTTTTTCCTCTTGCGAGGAGCCGCTGAAGACAGCTTGCATGGTCCTCCTCCTCTCCATATTGTCCTCACAACAACCCTGCAAGGTAGATTAGGCTAAGAATCAGTGACTGGACCCAAGTCACCCAGGGTGCTTCATGGCCGAGTAGGGACTGGAACCCGGATTTCCCGAGTCCTAATGCAACACTCTAACCACCATGCCACACTGGCTGTGTCTGAATGTTGCAACGGCAGGATAGAAGGTGGCAAAAAAACCCCTATGTTTTAAACAGAATTGGCCTGTGACATAGGAATTACATGTGCATTAATAATATGT
Source organism: Shinisaurus crocodilurus (assembly GCA_021292165.1). Classification (NCBI taxonomy): domain Eukaryota; kingdom Metazoa; phylum Chordata; class Lepidosauria; order Squamata; family Shinisauridae; genus Shinisaurus; species Shinisaurus crocodilurus. The sequence goes on along the minus strand of CM037883.1, from coordinate 11,352,997 downwards.
AGCACGCACTTTGGACTTTTCTGAGTGTTCAAAATGTGTGGTGAGCATTATAACAGCCTTCCCCAATCTGGCGCCTTTCAGATGTGTTGGACTACAACTTCTACCCACCCCAGCCAGGATGGCCAATGGGGTGATGGGAGTTGTAGCCTGACAGATTTGGAGGGCACCAGATTGGGGAAGGTTGTACTGTAGAATCGTACGGTTGGAAGGGGACACTGGAGGTCATCTGGTCCAGCCCCCTACTCAGTGGGGAATAGAGTTGCAATGCAGGAGGCAGCAACTGCACCCCTGACAGATGGCTGTCTGGCCTCTGCTTAAATACCTCCAGAGAAGAAATGCCCACTACCTCCCGAGGAGTCTGTTCCATTGTCGAACAGCTCGACCCATTACCTTATCCTATCCTCACACTTACCCTGTAAGGTAGATCAGAATTAAGAATCCCCCTTATTGCGAGACTGAGAGAGGGTGCTTTGCTCGAGGCTCCCCTGGCAAATTCATGGCTGAGCCTTGGAGACTTTCTTTATCACCGCTCATTTTCTGAGCCACTGTGAAACCCCAAGCTCTGAGAAGATGGAAATGCAATCACTGATTTAATTGTAACATGTGTACAAAGAAAAACAACACACAAACCCACAGCCCTCCAACCCCGATCTGTCTTGCCTGAAACTTCTTAACCCACATCTCGGGTCGATTCCTATTTTACTTTGTGCTAAAACAATCTTCCATTGTGCTGACCCTTTTTGCCTCCCAGGCTGCCCTTCCTGCTGGAATTTGCCCTTCCTGCTGGGATTTCACACATAAAAGCAGACTCTGAAGAAGAAGCCAAAAAGGCTCGAATTGTTCCAAGTTAAGAATGAGCAAGCACCCCAAAGGCACCCAGACATTTTTATCTTTTACCTTTTCAAACGCACCTATCGGGTGACACATGCCGATCTGACCCAGTGCCCTCGACTTTCCCAATCTAGAATCCACGGGGGCACCTTGCAGATTTCCAGCCGTCCTTGGAGCTCCTCCTTCCCTTCTGCAGCAGTGTGCCTTCCGCGTCTCAGTGCAGCCTCCAGCCTGCCCTGCCAGTTCCTTTGTGCAAAGTTTGCCATCAGTGAGCTTCCAAGCGCAGCAGAAAAGCGCTAGTGTGACCTTTGCTCTCTCTCTCTCCCTCCCTCTTGACTAGGACAGATTAAGCCACTGCGTGTGAGGTTTCATTTCTGCCCAACGTACAGTGGCGAACCCCTCGGCACGCAGCCGGGGGTCTTAGAAGTGCCAGGTCAAGCCACGCTGTGGTGGTCACAGCTACGAACCATCCTTTTGGCCCCAAAAGGAGGAACACCAGAAAAACCAGTTAGGCTAGGCACTTTGCAAGGCACCAGCTGCCTATAGACTTTATCTTTACATCAGGTGGAGGAGCAGCATGGGTAGTAGAGGTGTTAAAGAGAGCTGCACTGTGGAGGAAGGGGGGGGCTGGCTGGCCCGCCACACCCCCACCCTTTCCTACTCCAAAGGAACCAAGACCCCCAGAGATCTCAAGGTACCAGATTGCCAGCCTCAGCTGTCTGCAATCCTACTTGGATCTCTGTTGAGGGACTCGCCTTTAATTCTGTAACCTGGATTTAGTTACTGAAGCCACAGAGCAACCCACAAACACCATGTGGGGTAAAACCAGGACAAGGTTTATTCTGGTAGCATTTTACAACAAGATTAGGGAAATGAGAGAAGCACACAAAATAGAGAGACACTTTAGTACACAGTAAAGCTGCAAAACAATAAAACCTGATTCCTCAATATCTCTCAGGCACACACCTGTTACCTGAGGGTGTTCTCTTCAAGGGTTAAATCCAGCACAGCCTCGCTGCCCGAGGGAGATTACCACACCTACCCGAAGGTCTGAGATGGGTAAAACTCCCACAAGGCTTGCCTTTACTAGAGCCCTCAATCCAGCTAATTTCACTAGGAGCTGCCTGGGGTCCTTGGCTTACCACCATTACCACAGCCGGGTAGAACAAAGACAAACCAAAAACCACGCTTTGGGAAATATACCTTTCCCCCCCCTCCCCTCCTCTGCTGCCTCTTAGCCAATCACCATGCACCTCACCTGGCCAGGCAGGGGGAAGGGAACTCATGACTTGAACTATTTACATATGAAAGCCCTAGGCTAACTTCTCTAGTTTCCTCCCAGCCCCCTCAACTGGCCCCACTTGGTTTACACATGAGGAGGCGTGTGTGTGTGTGTGTGTGTGTGTGTGTGTGTGTATGTGCATGCATGCAGGAACCCCCAAAGGCCCCTTTCTCCACACGCTAACTATGCACACCCCACCCCAGCCGGTTCACACATGAGGTGTGTGTGTGTACCCCCAAAGGCTCGTTTCTCCACATGCACCAAGAACAGTAACAACGCTTATCATTCTGTTTATTATTAACAATATAATGGTGATTATTAATCCTTAGTGTTCAAAGCATTTCACACACTTTGTCTCAATTCTCTTCACAACAACCCGATAAGGTAGGTCAGTATTGTCACCCCTATTGTGGGTTGGGAAGCTGAGGCTCAGAGAGAGCGGCCTGCCTAAGGCCAAATTTGCAAGGGAGGTGAGATTCCTGTTTCTGGATTCGTGGCTCAGTCTCTTAGCTGCTACTGAATGAAGATGATTCTTCAGAAGCAAAAAGGAGTTCGGGAACCCTGCTCTCTTCTCCCACTCCTTCTTGTTCCTTCTTGCATGGGAGAAGGCAGAAGAGAAAGAACAGGGTGTGGGTAGAGGCAGGCAGCTCCCCAGCAAGATCAAAACTGCTGAAGACAGGATGAGGGCTTTCTTGCAGATAATTGGTTGCACTTCCTCAAAACTGAAACTGCCAGGCTCCTGCCAGGGCCGGTGCAAGGCAGTTTGGTGCAGTTTGGTGCCCTACGCAAGATCAGATATTTAGCGCCCCCCCTTCCCAGTTGAACCCTCCCTCCCTATTTCTGGCGCCCCCTTTAGCCCTGCGCCCTAGGCAGCTGCCTAGTTGGCCTAATGGTAGCACCGGCCCTGGCTCCTGCTAGGAACAGATGCCTTTAAAAAGTTTTTCTTTGGAGCCTAGCCGTGCACTCTCCTTGGACACTGAATTAATTCACGCTTAAAATTTAGGAAGCCATCAAGAGCTTGATTTGGGCCAGGACTCAAGCCCGAAACAGTTATTTATTTATTTATTATTATTATTTATTTATTATTTATATCCCGCCTTTTTTTCTGCAAGGAGCCCAAGGCGGCTTACGTAATTCTCCTCCTCCTCGCCATTTTATCCTCGCAACAACCCTGTGAGGTGGGTTAGGCTGAGAGTCAGTGACTGGCCCAAAGTCACCCAGTGAGCTTCATGGCTGAGCGGGGACTAGAACCCGGATCTCCCGAGTCCCAGTCCAACATTCTAACTGTCATGTCACACTGCCTATGAGCCAAGTATATGAACATATGAACCAAGTATAGATGACTGTGTCCCTGAGCATGTGCAGAGTGTAGGCCAAAAACCAGCTGCCCACGGGATCCCACGAGCAGGACATGAGTGCAACGGCACCCTCCCGCCCATGTTCCCCAGCAACTGGTGTACATAGGCAGGCTGCCTCTAATCCTGGAGGTAGCATGCAGACATTAGGACTAAGAGCCATTGATAGCCTTCTCCTCTAATCCCCTTTTAAAGTCCTCCAAATTGGTGGCCATCACTACATCTTGTGGGAGTGCATTCCATAGTTTAACTATGTGCTGTGTGAAGAAGTTTCTTGTGTTGCGGTGAAGCTGAGCCTTTCCAGGTGATTTCAGGGAAATTTCGTCAGGGAAGAATAACTGGTTAATCATTACCCACAGCGTCTGTTCTTTGCAGGAGGAAGATAACCACAAAGGTGAGGGCTAGGAGGAGAGTCCAAAGGGTGCCTGTATTGAAGAATACACAGAATAAAGGTAAAGGTATTTTACTTGGCCAGCTCCAACCAAGTGCATTGTCTTTGTCAGCTTTGCAGCTACAGTGCTCTCTAGTGGCCAAGAGTTGCTGACAGATCCGGAAGAACGGGCAACACGAATGAGAAAAGATGAAGGGCGTATTGCAAACGTGAAAAAGGCTGTTGGAGCAGCTGAGCATTTACACTCAGATCAGGATAATGAATTCTTTATCCCACTCTAAAGACTCAGTTACATTCAAACGCCCTCACTCTAGCACAGAGTGGTGACCATGTATTATCTGCACCAGTGGTGGGAGACCTCTGGCCTATGGGCCTAATCCGGCCCGCAGAAATTCCCCATTTGGCCCACGGAGGCTTGGGCTCCTTCTGCAGGCCCCGCCCACTCTGCTCCCCAAGCTCCACCCCCTGGCCTGGAAACTACCAGGGGCTTTGGGGGGAGTGGGGGAAGAGGGATCCCCTTATCCCGGCCGATGCGCAGGTGGGTCATCCACCTGGACCATCAGCTGGGCGGCTTCTCTGCACGTGGGCCTCCCCCAGTGCTGGAAGTCCATGTGCAGCGAAACAGGGTCCTGGTCAACACACTGGGTGCATCATCTACCTAGCACGTTGGAGGTGAACCGAATGATATTGGGGCATGCCTCCCCCATATCATTTGGTCCATAGAGGCCTGGGTAGGTGGGTGGGTCACCCACCCAGCAGGAAACAGTTTCCCACCCCTGATCTGCACTTCTTCAACACGAGCCCGCCTGTACAGTGAGATCATCTTGTTGTGATATGAATCACATTGACCAGCTGTAGCACAGTGTTTACACATGGAGAGGAACAGAACGGCGGTAAACAAGTATGTTGTGTCTTTCTACTTTCCCGTGTTCTTTCTCATGGGAAAGCTAGATCCTGGAATCATTATGAGCTAGTCACATGGTTTGTATGTTCTGATGACGTACTAACTTGTTTTTCTGTCTGAAGCCATTTTAGAGAAGAGCAGGACTGCTTTCTCTATTCTTTCTCTCTTCTGGCTATTGCTTGCTGGACTTTGCAACAATGTAACGTCTTTGCTGAAGTGGAGTGAAGCTCAACCTACTCCACTGGAATTAATGCTTGCTATGCATTGTACTCTGCACATGGACTGTAACTAGGAAATGTATACTCTGTAGAACTTTACTTGCTAAGTGAATAAACAGGTAGAAATAGACCTGTGGTGTTACAGAGTGTTTCCTTGCTACTTGCTACTTGGATTAGTCTGCAGACCGGGGAAGCTAGAAGCTGGTGTCGGATTACAGGCAAGCTGGCTGGCAGCTTCAAACCGACACGCAGAGGGGGGTGAGATCTGGAAGATCTGTGTGTGGAATAATGGGCCTCTATGCACAGACAGGATTTTAAATCTCCCATCCAGCACACGCGGGGCTCTGCTGTCACTCACGCGCCTTCACATCTTTGGAGACCCCCCACCAGTTGCTCCCACCATCTTGTGAGGTGAGGCGGATGCTGAAGGGAGAAACAGGCTGCTCTGTGGTGGCACCCTGCCTGCAGAATGCTCTCCTCAGAGTGGCTGGCCTGGTGCTTGCTCTGATGCCTTTTCTAGGCCAGACAAAGGCCTTCTCTCCCCCCCCCCCCGTGACTTTCAGGTCTCAATATTATCCCTGCTGTTGTTCATCATTGCCGTTTTGCTGTGCATTTTATTCTGAATTGCATTGTTTGATTTGTAAGCTGCACTGAAAATATTTTTAGCAAAGGGTAGTGTGAAGGATCACTAGCAGGATCCTTTGCGTGAGTTCGGTGCTTAACGGGTTAACCGGCACTGAGTTACAGCCCGTACGAGTGCTGGCTACCACCTGAGAGGCTTTCGCACATAAGAGGAAACCGAAGCCCTTTAAATGACCAAATAAGGCTTTTATTTGTTTACACAAAACACAGAGCGGAACTAACAGCTCTCCAGGAATACTACAATGTCAACACAACCTTAGTTGACCCCTGCGTTACTCAATGAACAGGCTCCTAGGCTAGCGGATTGAATCTGGTCAATTACCTCAGATCAGAGACTCTACGCTTAGGTCAGTTTCAGCCTGGCTCTGGGTCGGCCGATCCGGGGATGAGACTGGCTTACTCGGGCTGCCTGCTTGAAGGACGAATCTGGCCCCGACGTACCCTGGTTCCCAACAACCCTCTACCGGAAGGTTTTCTACCCCTGAGTTCCCGCTCTCCCCACCCTCCAGGTCAGGTGGGGCTTATGCCTGCCCCTTCGTGTCAGGTGGGCTTATTCCTGCCCGGGGAGAAGGTGACGTACTGGTACTTCACAGCTCTTTGAGACTGCCCTGATAGTTTGATGGTCCTTGATGGTCCTTCCTGGGTTTTTGTGGATCTCCACCGAGACTCTTCCTTGTTGGGGATGACGACCTGTCTGGCTGCTTCTCCTGTGACTTCATCCCTCCTCCTTCGCCCCCTCCCTTAGGGGAAGACTGTGTGTGTGTGTGCAGACTTGTGTTGGGCTTTCTCCACAGGTAGCATATGCATTCTTAAAATAGATGTCCATGCATGAATACGCAAAGAAATGAGCCAGGAGCCATTGGCACCATCTGTCCAGGTGAGAAGTCTTCTTTCCTCTTTGGATGCTAATGTTTTCTGTTACCCAGGCTTAGTGTTTGGTAACACACTTTCAGAGGGGAGGGGGCCTTTACTCTGTGGCCAATGTGAGTTTAGTGTGGCAGAGAGGGCCTTCTAAAACATCAGTTTCCCCAGCAGAGGCGGTGTTAGGGGGCGGCCCACTCGGGCTGGAGCCCTGAATCTTTTGTTTGGATCTCCGAATCTCTGCCCCACCACCCTGCTGTCTATGGATATTTGCTGAAAGAAAGGTACTGGGCCCTGATAATCTCTGTTGCATCTGATCCAACTAGATGAGCTGGCTTTTTGCCCATCTGTGCCCCCCCCCCGAATCTTTCTGCCTGAGTTTCCCCCCCCTAAATCAAATAGTCTCCTCTCCCCTGTCCATACATCCCTTTTTACAAGCAGGGGTGTCCTTAGCAGATAGGGTCCTTTACACACACACACACACACACACTTTAGAGCACATGTAAATTAGCATCTGCAAATTTGTGCATTTTTAAAAAATTATTTTTTGTCCTGTGGGCCTGAGCCCTGGATCTTTTCGGTACCTAGCACTGCCCCTGTTCCCCAGCATCTCCAACAGCCTCCTTCACTCCATGGAGGTTGTGATCCTGTACCCACGTACCTGGGAGTAAGCCCTATTGGACTCAGTGGGGCTTATTTCTGAGCAGACATATATAGTATTGAGCTGTGAGTCCCAAAAGCCAGGAACCACAAATGCCATCTACCTGATGAGGCCTGCGAGACTCAAGAAATATCCTGTTAAAGACTAATGGAAAGTAAAGTGAAAACTTTTATTTATTTATTTTAATTATATTTATACCCCGCCTTTTTTCCTGCAAGGAACTCAAGGCGGCTTACATAATCCTCCTCCTCCTCTCCTTTTTATCCTCACAACAATCCTGTGAGGTAGGTTAGGCTGAGAGTGAGTGACTGGCCCAAAGTCACTAAGTGAGTTTCATGGCCGAGCGGGGACTAGAACCTGGATCTCCCGAGTCCCAGTCCAACACTAAAAACAAATGCTGTTTTAGATCAGGATGTTGTCACCGTATTTGTGTAAACTGCTTTGAGAAGTTTATGTTGAGACCTAAATTTAGGTAAGAATCCTAAATTTAATTTCTGGATTTGGTTTTAAATCTGCTATATAGTGTTGTGTTTTATTTACCTTCAGTTTCATTTATTATTTATTATTAATCATTATTTTTAATAGTGGAAGACCGACAACCTGGTCTTCTGCGCGGGTTCAATGCTAAGGGGGTAGCGAGTCCTGGGGCGGGCCTTCTCCGAGGTCCCCAGCGACTATCACCCTTAGCCCAGAACAAAGGGATAACTTATAGCCACAAAAGTATCTTTTATAAAACAAGTTTATTTACAAAATTACCTTCACAAACCCAGACACACGCTAGCAATACAGCTTATCAATACGGTACAAAGTAGCAAGCAAGAAGTCTCAAGGACACCGTGATTTCAGGGCTCTCAGCTAGTTAGTTCAGCTCGGGCTCCAGCAGAGGCCCGGTCAACCGCACGCTGCTAGCTGGGTTCCCGGCGGAGGTCCGGTCTACCCAAGCGGCTAGCTGGGTTCCCGGCGGAGGTCCGGTCTACCCAAGCGGCTTGTGAGTGATTTCAGCTTGGTTTCCCGGGGGTCTGGTCAACCCAAGCGGCCAGTGATTTCAGCTAGCTGGAGCGCGCTGGGTGCTGCTACCCGGGGTTGCCGATCCTTCGTTCCCTTACCCCAAGCATGGGGCAAGATTGCTGATCAGGTCCAACAACTCAGTTCCCTTGCGCAGGGTGTTTTATACCTTGGTGTTTCAGGTAGCCCCTCCCTCCGTAATCAGGTGGGTTGCCAATCAGGTGGGTTGCCACCCTCCCTGAGGGGCGGCCTTTTGGGTCAGGTGGGGTCCCTTTGAAGCCACTTGCTTAATGGTCCCATCCTGTGGTGTTGAGTGGTCCTTTCTTATGGGTGCCGAAGTGTCTGCTCTGGCGAGGTATTCAAGTCTTATGTAGATGGGGCTGATATACGAGAGCATTGACAAACCTGGCAATGCTTCCTGTCTTCCTCCCTGGGGTGTTTCTATTCAGATGTTGTTTGTCCCCTTTGGCCTCTGTGGAGACTGGCTGTCTCCCCCCCCCCCCCCGGGTCTCCTTCCCCCCACCTTGGTGAGTGTGTGTGTGTCAGAAAGGGGGCTTAGGTTGGCTTTCTCCACATTAATGATTTGTTATTGTGCTGCCTTTGAATTCTATTTATGGCAGAGAAGTGGCATGTAACAGTATGAGAGCCAGTGTGGTATAGTGGTTGCACAGGGACTGGGGAGATCTGGGTTCTAGTCCCCACTCGGTCATGAAGCTCACTGGGTGACTTTGGGCCAGTCGCTGGCTCTCAGCCTATTCTACCTCACAGGGTTGTTATAAGGATACAGTGGAGAGGAGGGGGATCGGGTATGCTGCTTGGGCTCCTTATAGAATCATAGAATCGTAGAGTTGGAAGGGGCCTATAAGGCCATCTAGTCCAACCCCCTGCTCAATGCAGGAGAACAGATGTGGGCAGCCCAGGCAGTCACCCATCCAAGCACTGACCTGGCTCATACCTGCTTAGCTTCAGCATGTGGCCGGCATTATCCGCTCTCAACGCCACCTGCAGGTACCTTGCAAAAGGAAAACAGGTGGGATATAAATGTAATACTAAATTAAGAGAGGAATCCTATGGTCCCTAGGCGAGCATCTCGGGGACCACAATATTGTTCAGATTCCCCCTTCCGAGGTCGCAGACAGCGATCTGACCTCAGAATGGGGAGTCAGACATCTGATCTGTCACTGTCTCGCAGCCAGTGTGGGGAAAAAACGCGCTGGCTGTCCTCCAAAGTCGGAAAAGCAACCTAAGAGGAAGAGGAAAGGGGGTGTTCCGGTGGGCAGGGAGGGGAGGAGACTGGAGAGGCCAGGATATGAGTTATCCTGACCTCCTCTCCAGCCTCTTTCTCTCCCCCTCCAAAGTGCCCTTGCTAAACAGCTAAAAAGCCCATCTAGGGAAATCTGCAGGGTGGGAGGGTAGGGAGGCGAAGATCAAGCAGTTGGATGATCAGATGCCTCCGAGTTTGGGGGCCTCTGATCACCAAGGGTGCAATTGATAGGATTGTGCTCTAAAATATATAAACACTGTGTGGGCGCTCACATGCCTGCACGCTGCTGCTCCATCACGCAGATGAGATTTCAAGCAGGAAATCAATTATCTACATTGGTCCTAGATTTTAAAATATCAACCAGAATGAAATTATTAAGAGTTAAACGGATGCAGAAAGACAGAGGTTGGAAATAGCTCAATATGTTGGATAACAATAGTAACAATAGCAACAACAAAGAGTCTTTTTAAAAACTGTTTTTATTCAAATGTGTGTAATACGCAAGAATGACACTGTGAAACGAAACAGCAGCACAGGTTGCATGCAATCTAAAATCAACAATGAGGTACACGTTTGCAATTTTGTAATGTTTTCATACTTGATGGGTATTAATTAGTAAGGAGTCTTGTGGCACCTTAAAGACTAACAGATTTTGGCCTCAATCCTCTACCCATTTACCAGGGAGTAAACTGCATTGAACTACTAACTTCTGAGTAAACATGTGAATTGCACTGTTGCAATGCAATCCTGTACATGTCTGCTCAAAAGTAAGCCCCATTGAGCTCAATGGGGCTTAATCCCAGATAAGTGGGTATAGGGTTACAGCCTTATATCCTCTTTAATGTGCCACAAGACCCTTTTGGTTTTTCTGCAACCAATTTAAGATGGCTATATCCCTCTCTAGCAGCAACAATAACATGGTATTTTAAAAACAACACCTGTTACAGCATTGGTTCTAGCAAATGAGAGATACAATGTTATATTAAAGTAACAACTTGTATTAGACCGGTTTAGACTGACCAAACAGAATACTGCTGCTTCCCCATGCCCTCTCCCACTTGGAAGGAAGATGTGATCCAGGAAAATCTGTTTCCTGTTAATAGCAAAGATGCATGCGAAGTTGCATTGTCATCTCCTAGGTCTAGGGGCATTTCTAGGTATATCCACTAGGGGCAGTGTGGCCTTAGGTTCTTCCTAAATATACAAACTTACTGCTGTAACCCTAAAGGTGCAATCCTATCAAGTTTAGACAGAAAAAAAGGCCTACAACTCCCAGCATGCCCCAGCCAGCATAGGGCATGCTGGGAGTCATAGGCCTTTTTTCTCTCTAAACTTGCAAAGCATCGCACCCTAATTTAGAAATGTGTTTTTGTTTGCATTTCATGGGAATGTGTCCTATTTGCAAACATGAATGCAAGCAGGAGCACTTTTAATTGAGAAATGTTTCCCAAATTTGTGATCGTGTTTGAAAAATGCTTTTTTTTTTTTTTTAATGTGCACTTTGAAATGTGCATTAAAAAAAAAAGTTTTCACGCCTTAATGGATGGGGAAACATGCACCCTTTTGAAAAAATACACACAGGAATGTGCACTTTCCCCAAACGAGCTGGAAAACAAGCCAAAAATGGGAGCAAACCGAAATGAACTTTGAAGTGATTTTTCAGAGAATTTAGTGGAGCTCGAAAATTGCTGGTTCTCCCATCCTTACCCTACGCATACTTACCCAGAAGTCCCATCAAACTTAGTGGGACTTACTTCTGAGTAAACACGCAGAAGTAAGGGTAGCTTCCCATGCTGCTTTTAGTACTTGGGTATGGAACAAGACCCTCAGTGGAATGTTAAAAGAGCAGGCCCCACCCCACAATCCCTCATACATACCCTAACACACCCAGAGACATCTACACATATATTCTCATGCATGACACACACCCCTCCCATTCAGCAATTAGGCTTTTTTAAAAAAACCCTCCCTTTGGAGCCACAGTGATCCCCAATTGCTGTGGGTGTGGCAATTTCCAGAGGGGTCACAGTGCATGTGGAGGAAATGATTCACCCTTCCTTTGCCTCCAATGGGAGGCTTTTTCCAAGCCTATTTGCACCGTGAGGGGGAGGGATTTTCAGATGGGTCACAGCATGCAGGGTGAAGAAAGCTAAGCCTTCTCTCCAGGGGTGGTGCTAGGTACCAAAAAGATCTGGGGCTCAGGCCCACAGGACAAAAAACACACACCCATGAATATGCATGTGCTCTAAAGTCTGTGAGTGAGTGAGTGAGTGTGTGTGTCTTTAAAGGAACTTGTATCCTAAGGACACCCATATTTGAAGGGATATATGGACAGGGGAGAGGAGGGCATTTGATTTCGGGGGGGGGGACACTCAGGCAGAAAGATTCGGGGTGGGGGGCAGCAGGAGGTGAAGCACGTGTGGGCAAAAAGCCAGCTCATCCAGTTGGATCAGATGCAACAGAGATCCTCAGGGCCCGGTACCTTTCTTTCAGCAAATATCCATAGACGGCAGGGTGGTGGGGCAGATGGCCTCCCGGAGATCCGGGGCTCCGAATGAAAGATCCGGGGCTCCAGCCCTAGTGGGCCGCCCCCTAACACCGCCTCTGCTTCTCTCCGCGATACTGATCTCCCCCTTGCAATTAGGATTGACAGAAGCTTCCATTGGATTGGCCCCAGCTGCTGCATGGGGAGGAGCGGGGCTTCAGGCCAGTCGGGGAGGCCCCGCAGGCTGCACCTGGGCCACAGGACACAGGTTTGCCATCCACGTTTTAACTGGAGATGGCAGGTTTTGGACCTTAGGCCTTCTGTATGCCAAGCATGTGCTCTACCACCGGGCTGTGGTCCCTTTCCATACATTTCTCAGGGTGACTATTTATAAGATTACAGATGGCATATATAAAGTATACACAGAAGTGTAACTCTTTTGTATATTTAACAACCAGCAAACAGACCTGGCTTCGCACGGGTTGGAACTGGCCCTTAATTTGGTACAGCGAAGCCTTCCAGCAAACCCGCACAGCTGCCCAGGTTGGACGCATTGTGGCCACCCCTTCTGAGCAAAGACACGGCCGCTAGCACCCCTAGGCACAGCCCCTGCCACGGTGCATCCCTGTAGCCCCCTGAGGGAGGGATCTGTCCACTCCATTCCCCTGAGGGCTGCCCCACAGCAGGGGCGAGGGGGCAGGCGTGTAACTGCGTCCCTCGACCGACTAATCTTCCCGCGCTTCAAACTGCATGGACTGCAGGGGCAGAGCTCTCTGCTGGTTAGGGAAGTCTGCCCCGAGTGGCTGAAGGTGTTACTGCAGACTTCAGCCACATGGATACAATTTAAATTTATGGGTGCATTTTAAAAGGAAATAACCGAGGTGCACACCCTGAGGGTCCCTTGAGCATGCATGCCAATTTTCAGGCGTCTAGGTTTCATGGTCTCTGCACCATGGTGCCGACAGACGGACAGACACACATCCTCTTTTATTATTCTATTACAGCAAGTTTGGCACTATTACTAAATATGCGGAACGGTATGCAAAAGCGCACTGTATAGATGTATATGTATGGGTGTAGGTGTGCAAATCCTTTAAGCCTGAAGTTCACCGAACAATGATGCAGAGTTAACAACAGACAGGGTGTTTGAAGAATCACTGAAAAGAAATTCACAGTGAACTGAAGTCTGGGATGAATGAGGGTAAGAAGGAATCTCCTGAACCCACCCAGCTGATCCCCTCTACCATCCAGCCTGGAGCATGAATGTTAGGGTATCTTCTCCGCTCCCTTCTCAACACGAATTCCAATACAGTCATGCCTTGGATTGAGAGCATAATTCGTTCCGGAAACGTGCTTGTGTAATCCAAAACACTCTTACATCAAAACGAAATCCCCCCCCAAAAAAATTTGTACAGAGATTTTTAATTTAAGCCGTACTACAGTACTTGTATTGCAAGACATCGCTTGTATATCAAGTCAATAATAATAATAAATATTTAAAAATTTGCTTGTCTTGCAAAACGCTCTCAAACCAAGTTACTTGCAATCCAAGGCATTACTGTAGTTAACTCCAGCTTATTTAGGGCGCAGTCCAATCCGGATGCCCGTAACCCTCTGAACTCAAGGTTACAAGCATCTTATGCAGGGTGGAAGGGGCATAGAGGCGAAGGATGCCTCCACCCTCCTCAGGCCCTGCAAAACACTTAGATGTGTCTAAGTCAGTGTTCTCCAACCTTGGGTTCCCCAGCTGTTTTTGGCCTACAACTCCCAGCATGCCCCAGCCAGCTATGCTGGCTGGGGCATGCTGGGAGTTGTAGGCCAAAAACAGCTGGGGACCCAAGGTTGGAGAACACTGGTCTAAGTGTCAGGAGGGGAGGAGGCTGAGGCACTGCCAGGATGCTTCTTACGCAGAAGCTACAAAATGGAATTTGGCCCTCGGGCTGAAAAGAGGTTCAACTCTCCTGGTCTACAGATATCAAAGTGGGAAGTGTTCCACATTATACACCCTCCACCATCTTTGATGATGATGATGATGATGAATCCCTGCTACTGGAGATTCACAAGTCTCCCTCCTTTACTGTCTTTCAGTGGAAGAAAAAGCCTTCACCCCTGCCACCCCCTTAAATCTGGTTTTTAAAGAGTGATCTACTGTTTTATGGAGATTTGTGTTGCTGTTTTGTTCTGCTGCTGCTCTTTCTTTCCTGTTATGGCTTATCCTGGTGTGTGAACCCAGTCACCGTTCGCCTTCTCCTCCATGAATTTATCCAATCGCCATTTAAAGCCATCCAAATTGGTGGCTGTGGAGGAAGGGGGGGGGCATCACTACATCTTGTGGAAGTGACTTCCATAGTTTAAGTATGTGCTGTGTGGAGAAGTCCTTCATTTTTTCTGTCCAGGTTCGATCCCCGGTATTGCCAGGTAGGCCTGGAAAAGCTCCTGCTGGAGAGCCATTGCTGCCAGTCAGTGCCGACAATGCTGGCCTAGATGGGCCAAAGGTCTGACTCGGTATAAGGCAGCTCCCGTGTCCTCAGTGCCTATGCCTACTGTTGGCCCCGATCCTGCCCCATTGCTCAGCAGAGCCCCCACGCATGGATGGAAGGGTCCTTGCAAGAAGCAACAGGGCCCCCCAACATCACCTTTGCTTCTCCCCACCCCACTGCAAGTCCTGTCGGCGGCCTTGATAGGATCGCCCCAATTAGTCACCGGGGAGTAAGCACCCTTGAAAAACAACGGGGCTTACTCGTGAGTAAAAAAAAAAGTGGCTAGGATCTGGCCAAGACTTCCATCCTAGGCGGGGCTTGTTATTCGCCGGCGGTCAAATCCCCTTGAATTCCGCGGGACGTTCTCTCGAGGAAACCTGCGCGGGATCCAGCTGTGCGCTTAGGAGGAGAAAGAAAGGAGGGGGCTCCAGCGGAGGAAGCCGGCCTGCGGGTGGGTGCGTGGGTGTTGCACGGCCGTCGTAGTAAGGCTGGAGTTCCTTCTCCCTCTCTCCCTCTCTCCCTCTCTCGCGTGCGCCCTTCCTCCGCCGCCGCCGCCGCCGCCGCCTTACTGAAGAGCCACCCAAGCAAGCGCGCAGTCACATTGTCGCCGTGCGGACTCTTGCCTCTCGCGCCTCGGCCTGCACCATTTCGGCCCGACGAAGAGGGGTGGGGGAGACAGAGAGAGAAAGCTGTGCCGCCGCCCCCGAAAGGGAACGGGAGGAGCAGGCTGACTGGGCAGGAGGAGGAAGAGGAAGAAGGACCCCGCCAGCGCCCTTCTCTTCCGCGCCCTAGCCGGCTCCAAGCGAGTGGCCGAGCGCGGGGTCGCATCCACGCCCCATTCTCTCTCTCTCTCTCTCTCTCCCCTCACACACACACACCTCCCCCCCGCGCCGGTGCCGCAGTGGCCGGGTCCTTCCTCCCCGCTCAGTCAGTCAGTCGGTCGGTCGGTCGGTGTAGCAGCGTCTCCTGGGCTGAAGGAGAGTTTTGCAGCGCGCTCGGCTTCTGGAGGCGAGGGCGAGGGGGCCATGGCGGCCACCGAGATAGCGCGCCAGGTGGTGAGTCGTGTAGGGCGGCGGGGCTGGCGAGGAGGAGGAAGGCGCGCCGCGGACCGGACCAGGGTAGGGTGGGGTGGGTCTCCCGGGGAAGCGCGGCCCACCTCCCTCCCCTGCGAAAAAATAAAACCCAAAGCTGCCGGGGCCGGGCGAGCATTTGTTTGTTTGTTTTTTGGTGGGCGCTCGCACTCTCTCTCCATGGGCGAGGGGGAAACCGCGGGCGTCGGGCGGTGCTTTCGGCCGCCGATGTGCAAGCGGGCGAGGAAGAAAAGAGGCGGCTGGCTTGGTCTTGGATGGGGAGGATGAATAGATGCTGCTGGGCGGATGCCCGGATGGCTCCGTTAGGAGAGCGGGCGAGGGATGCGTTTTTCTCCTCTCTCGGATCCTCATGGCCGTCCGAATGAAGATCTGGGCATTTACGCGGCTAGAGAGGGGGCTTGGGGGGGGGGGGATTCCGAAGCATATGGGAAGGTCCTCTCCAGAGGATGAGTTCTAGTGTGGTGATTGGAAGCAGGGGTGATGGTCAAATATATGGATTTTGATATGATGATGATGAAGATTATTGTAAAGAAATGAGGGCTAGGAAGAAAGGCTGTTGGGGTGATGCCTTGGAGGTGACTTTTCTGTTGCAGGTTCTGGAGCGATAGGGGAGAGGTTGGTTCCTTTTTTCAGGCTGGATTATTGGGGGGAGGGAGGAAGGTAAGAGGTTGTGCTCCCCCCCCCCCCGTGATGCGTTTGTGGAGTGCATAAAAAGGGGAAATAGATGGTTTGCGTGATTTGGGGCTGTCTGGCTCACTGTGATGGGCTGAAAGTGGCGTTTTCCAGCAGGGGATGACTATCGGGTAAGATGTTGCGTCTGATGAAGGAAGGAGCTCATCTCAGGAGCCCGTCCTAAAAGATTTATGCCGGGCCTAAGCTTGGGGAGGGGGAATGTCGAACATCACATTGGTTTCCTCTTGCGGACGTGTGTGGAGGTTGGGAGTGAAGGACGATTTGGCCAAATCTTAGGACTGAGGTGGTCAGTTTGGAGTCTGGGTTAACTTGATAAGATAAGCTGGGATTCTGGCTTCTGTGGAGTTTTTCCGGGGTGTGTGTGTTATTTTTGCAGGCTTCCAATTGCCAGGGCCACAGCAGGCACCTCCATAAAGTGCTTTTAGGTTCGATTGTAAATTCTGTAATTCCCCGGGCAGATTCATCTCCATTGTGCTAAATGTTCTCTTTCTCTCTGTGTGTATGTAGCCCTGTCTAGAATATGCTTACATATATTGGCCAGTTCTTCTGTGTGACATCACAGTGCCGTGACATTCCCCCAACATGACAAAGAGAATAATTTTTCAAAATTGGAGGGGTGGGTGGGAGCTTTTTGTCTCCGCACAAGCTCTATAAGGTCCAGAGCTCACCTGCTCTGTTGTCACGTGTGGCTTTCTCCGCTACAATGAAGGGGAGCTTACACAGGCGCTCCAGAGACAAGGGACCGGGCTTCTTCTTTGTACTCCGAATGAATTGAAAACCTGGTTCACAGATGGGTTCAGTTCATCTGCAGTTTGCCATTCCTTCTAACAAGGAAAATGACTCCAGGAATTCCTGGATCTCTAACCAACATTAGAACAGGGAGCGTGTAGTATAGTATAGTAAGCGTGCATGTTTCAAATGGATAGTCACTCTGCATTAAATCAGTGGGTTGTGCTGGGTGACTCTCTAGGGCTGGAACAAAGCTGATTTCTCCCAGTTCAAGTATTTGGAGATATTATTTGGACCATATTTGGACCATAAGTCAGCGGTAGAGCACATTCAGAAGGTTCCGTGTCCAGTCCCTAGCAGCTCCAGTTAAAAAGGATCTCGGGTAGTAGTTGATGTAAAAGACCTCTCTCTGGCTGGGTTCAGACAACACGATAACCCACACTCAAGGGTTGAGTACGGGTTGAGTGTGGGTTGTTGTTGAACCGTGGGTTGTTGTTCAACCGTGGGTTATCGTGTTGTCTGAACCCAGCCACACTAACAAACCATGGCTTGTTAACCACGAACAACCCATGAAGAGAACCCATGGTTTGTTATTGGGTTGTGAACTGTGGGTTGCTCACCATGGTTTGTCATTTCGGCTGGGTTCAGACAGCATGATAACCCACTTTTCAACAACAACCCACGGTTCAATGACAAAGCGATAACCCATGTTATCGTGTTGTCTGAACCCAGTCTCTTTCTCTCTCTGCCTCATACCCTGGAGAGCTGCTGCCAGTCAGTGCAGGCAATACTGAGCCAGATGGACCAATAGTCTTAACACGGTATGAGGTAGCTACTTATGTTCCCAGGTTTCATGAATACAACCTTCTAGGTGCAGATAGTTCAGTTTGTTCAGGTTCCAAACATATATCTGAGTACATTTTTCAACCAATGACATGTATTGATATATGCTGCCCTGGAATCCATTTTTTGGGTTGAAGGAACGGTGTAGAAAGATAAATAAATAAGGGCATAATCCTATGCATGTTTAGACAGAAAAAAGTCCTACAACTCCCAGCATTCCCCAGTGGAATGCTGTGAGTTGTAGGACTTTTTTCTGTTTAAACATGCATAGAATTGTACCCCAACTCCCAGCATGGCTGGCTGGGACATGCTGGGAGTTGTAGTCTGTTGGGACTTGAAAAATATGCTAGGAGAGAGGATATATTGTGGAGTAATATCCTTCCTATCTCACGTTAGTGAGATCAGCAGAGTAGAGTTCCTTTCCAGCTTAAAAGAAGCTTAGATTTGGCTAGTGTTAGCCAGTTAGCATTTGGTAATCCAGGATGCTTTAAGGCAGACTGGATTTCCCTGGTTTTGCCCCCTTTTCTCTCCCTCAGCACAATAATCAGTCTTGTAAAAGTTAAAAGTAACATTTACTCACTCAGATTATGCAGTTTCATTCAGGCAGGCTTAAAAGACGTTTCTTACAGTTCGTTACAGTACATTTGTAGTTTACTTGGGGTCTGAACTTGCGGAGTTCAGACCAGCAACTCTGGTTACATGCTGCTGCTAGAACCACGTGGAGACAACAACTACCGTGCAACCACACTCACTCAGAGTCCCAGCAGAAAGAGAGAAGAGCTGATAGCTACGCCCACTTCCTGTTCAGGCTCTGCTAATTATTCAATGAGTACCTTCTAGGGAATCCACCCTAGAAGGTATCAGTGATCTTAACCATTTCACCCAACTACCTGGTGAAACATGAGCCATAGATTTTGACTGCAATTTAATTATCCAACATAGTCCAACACAGGTGGAGAGTAGCAGGTTGGAGAAGGCTGCTGTAGGCTATCCCACCTCACAGTTATAAAGACAAAACGTGGTGACCTCATTTATGCTATCCTAACCATCTTGGCTGAAGGCAGGGATGCTGATGTAAAAGGTTAAGATGAATACACTTGACAGCCAATCAGCTGCATGATGGGCGCTGTGGGCGGGAAGGCATATCACGGTGGTATAGCACATGCTTTGCATGGCACAAGGCCTTTTGATAGGTTCCACTTGCAGTTAAAGGATTTTAAGCAGAATAACGCAATGAGAACTCTTCCAGGGACTGCAGAACACCAGTCACCATAAGTACTGCTTAGTGTAAAGCAGCTTCTTATCTACTGCCATCTCCTTTCCAAACTATTACGGGTGCCAGTCCTATGCATGTTTAGACAGAAAAAGATGGCCTGGTACGATGATGCTACAGCTAGGGCAATGTGCGGGGTGCAAAATAGTAGCTAGGCTGCCAGTTCAGGTGCGGGTGCTGTCATTCGCAAGTGGCAGCAAAACACAAAAACAAACAACCAGAAACTCCTTAGGGGGAAAAGGAGGAAGCCATGCCACAGCCACTGCTAGCGGTGATGAGCCCCATTGCTGAGAAACTGTTGGAGAATTTCTCCTCCCATCACCTGTGGCTCATGCTGGCTCAGCTTCTCTGAGCGTGGAATTTATTTATTTATTTATTTATTTATTATATTCATACCCCACCTTTTTTTTCCTGCAAGGAACCCAAGGCGGCTTACATAATCCTCCTCCTCCTCCTCTCCATTTTATCCTCACAACAACACAGGCCTGTGGCTTACGCTGGCTCAGCTTGTCTGAGCGTGGAAAGCTAAGCAGGGTCAGGCCTGGTTATTACTTAGATGGGAGACCCCTCCTCTAGTCTCCTTCCAACTATGATCTATGAAATCTATGAAACCCTGTGAGGTAAGTTAGGCTGAGAGTCCGTGACTGGCCCAAAGTCACCCAGTGAGTTTCACGGCCGAGCGGAGACTAGAACCCGGATCTCCCAAGTCCCAGTCCAGCACTCTCACCACTACGCCACACTGGCTCTCAGCTAAGCAGGGTCAGGCCTGGTTATTCCTTGGATGGGAGACCCCTCCTCCTAGTTTCCTGCATTGAGCAGGGGGTTGGACTTGATAGCCTTGTAGACCCTTCTAACTCTATAATCTATGAAATCTATGAAATTTGGTGAAAAGGTCCACCCAGTTTCTCTGCCCACAGATAGGGTGGATGATTTTGAGAGGCCATTTGTGCACAACTCCAGAAGATACAGGACCCACAGATCTCCTTCACAACTGTAAACTCATCCAGCTAAGAAATCCAACTCAGTGTGCAATCCTATGCATGTTTAGACAGAAAAAAAGGCCTACAACTCCCAGCATGCCCCAGTCAGCTATTGGCTGGGGAATGCTGGGAGTTATAGGCCTTTGTTCTCTCTAAACATGCATAGGATTGTGCCCTAAGGGCACAATGTTGAGAGTTCCCCATGCTGGCTGAGGAATGCTGGGAGTTGTAGGACTTTTTTCTATCTAAACATGCATAGGATTGCACTCTAAATCATCTATTTCTTTAAATGCATTTTTTTAAAATCAGCAATTAATTTGCAAAGCCAATTTGAATTTAAAAAGAAAGCTTTAAAAATATATTTAGTCTAGTCGTATCAAGTTTTGGGAGAGCAGTAGCATCCTTGCAGTTTTTGTGCTGCATCCTTAACATGCCCTTCTGTGACTTGACGCTTGCATTTGGTAGTATTTGTCTGTTTAGCCAGCTGGGGGTTGCTGGGAGTTGTAGTGTCCAACACATCCGGAGGGCATCATGTTGGGAGAGACTGGCTTAGTACATCTTTCTTCCATCATGGAAATCAAGGTGGAGTACATGTCTCCCATCCAAGTCCTGACCAGACTAAGACCTGCTTTGTTTCAACAAGCTGGCTGCATCATATGCCCTCAAGACCATTTCCTGCAGGTTGTGGACTCAAAAGGCCATGCAAGAAGAGCTCATGTTCCGAAACCCAACAAAAAATGCTCCAAAATGTAATTCTGGGTGGCTTGGGCAATCCTATACCCACTTTACCTGAGCATAAGACTCATTGAACTCAATGGGATTTGCTTTGAGTAGACGTGAATAGGATTGCACTGTTAAGACAGGATGGCTTGCTTTCTTAGAGGAAGATACATGAAGCACTTGTGGTTGTTGGTCGCTTGTAGCCTGTGGTGTGTCCTTCCACAAATATCCTACATTTGGCCACCGCTCCTGCTCCCAGGATGGAGCAGCTCCACTGAAGCCTTGTAGGTCTTCCCTTGACCTTTTCCCCTCCATGTGTACACGTGCTGGTGTGCTGCCTGATATCACTGCACCAGGGCCCAGAATTTCACTTCCTTGTAGTGTTCAGCCACCCGTTCTTTACCAGGCACTGTTCTTGCTTCTGTTGAGAATGGGCATTGCGGGAGGAGGTCTGGGTTACTGAGTGTTTCAAGATACTACTACTACTACTACTACTACTAATAATAATAATAATAATAATTTATTTCTTACCCGCCTCTCCACTCAGATCGAGGCAGGGGAACAACCATAAATATAAAATACATAACTAGTTAAAAACATAGTAAATATTATTAAGATATTGTTAAAAACCTTTAAAAGTATCCTAAAAACTCTTAAAATTCCACTGGGTAGGCCTGTCGGAAGAGGTCAGTCTTTATGGCCTTTTTAAAAGCCAAGAGACTATCTAGTTGACGAGTCCCCTCCGACAGGCCATTCCACAGTCTGGGAGCAGCAGAAGAGAAGGTCCTCTGGGTAGTACCCGCCAGCCTAGTCTTGGCTGACTGGAGTAAATTCCTCCTAGGGGACCTAAGTGTGCGGGGCGGAGTGTACGGGAGAAGGTGATCCTGTAGGTAACCCGGACCCAAACCATGTAGAGCTTTAAAGGTAATAACCAACACTTTATACTTCACCCGGAAACTGATTGTCAGCCAGTGTAATGCTTTGAAAGCTGGTGTAATATGGGCACCTCTAGATGTACCGGTGACCAATCTGGCTGCCATATTTTGCACCATTTGAAGTTTCCGAACTAGGTACAAAGGTAGCCTTACGTACAGTGCATTGCAGAACTCAAGCCTCGAAGTTACCAGCGCGTGCACTACCGTCTTTAGGTCTTCCAACTCTAGGAAGGGGCGCAGCTGGTGTATCTGCCGGAGCTGATAGTAGGCACTCCCAGCCGTCGCATCTATCTGAGCTGTCATTTGAAGCGATGGGTCCAGAAGCACCCCCAAGCTGCGAACACAGTCTTTCAAGGGGAGTGTAACCCCATCCAGAACTGGTTGACACACCTCCAAACCCTGGTTGTGGCCTTTTGGGTAGGTAGCATGCTGTGCCCAGGATGCTACCTACCCAAAAGTTCACCATTCCTGGGGCAGCATAGAAGAGGAGGAGAGGATAGCATACGATGCTATCTCTTGAGAATATTGGCCTTGAAGAAGTCTCTTATTATGAGCACTCCCTGGCCCCCCAGCAAGAGCCATTAGGCTAGTGCAGGGCTCTCCAATCTTGGGTCCCCAGATGTTGCTGGACTACAGCTCCCAGAATCCCTTGCCATTAGCCATGCTTCCTGGGTATGCTGGGAGCTGTAGGCCAGCAACATCTGGGGACCCAAGGTTGGAGAGCCCTGGGATGGTGGGTCCAAGGGACAGGGCTTTCTCAGTGGTGGCTCAATACGTTTGGAACTCTCTCCCCGGAGAAATACATTTTGCCTCATCAGGCCTGTGGCTCACGCTGGCTCAGCTTGTCTGAGTGTGGAAAGCTAAGCAGGGTCAGGTCTGGTTGTTACTTGGATGAGAGACCCCTCCTCTAGTTTCCTGCATTGAGCAGGGGGTTGGACTCGATAGCCTTGTAGGCTCCTTCCAACTCTATGATCTATGAATCTATGAATCTACTGCTTAAAAAACAACAACACTGGAGTTACATTTATTCCAGTCTGCAGTTGGTGCTTAAAAATCATTAGTTACTCTGTATGGTGTGTGTGTGTGTGTGTGTGTTTAATTGTAATTTGTATTTTCATGTTTTTGTAATATTGTAAGCCACCTTGTGAGGGCAATGCACCCTAAAAGGCTGGTTTAAATAATGTTGATGATGATGATGATATCGGTGAATTAATTAATTAATTAATTGAAATGCCTTGGACGCTAATATATTGTTCTTAGTGCACCTTTAGGGCCTCCTCGCTCCTTCAGCATAGTGCCTGGTAGAGCATTCATGCTGTGATATGGCAGTGTGGTAGGGGAGAGACAATCTGTGCGGGTCTCCAATGGAACAGTTCCATTCTTTGCAAGTGAAATGAGCAGAATTGTGATCCCCGTGTTTGTTAGCAGCCTATATAATTTAGGCTAAATTATATTTAGCCTATTTTTTTTAAAAAAAAAAATCTTTTTTTTTTTTAAAGAATGTTTTTAAAGATATCTGCAGTTAAAATCATTCTTGTATTTTCTCTGTTGCGTATGCATTGCAAGGGCCTTTTTAGCATGTATGAGCAACCTGCTATGGGTGGAAATAAGGCTTGGGTGCTGCTTGCAGGCGAATGAGGCTTTGCTGGCTGTCTTTACGTGTGTGGCTTTTGACAGGCAAGAAATGAATTTACCACAAACAGAGGATGTTTTCGTTTTAGCGCATGAGTCATGTTGTCTGCCGTGAGCCTGGGCTAGCGATGCTTTCTCCACAGTGAACGTAACTAGCCAGAGTAAGACTTGGAGCACACATTTATGTTTGCTGTGGCAAAACCACCCAAAATGGCTTCCCATAGGCAAATCATCCCTGCTTCATCCATAACATAGAAGACTCTGCGCCTTGGGAATTGGGGCCATCATCACATTGAATATGCACATACTCCTGTAGCCTGTGGTTGCTAGGCATGGGAACTTGAATTGCAATGACCCAGATATGTGTGGTAAGGGATAATTTGTCCGAAGGAGCCATTTTGGGTAGTATCCATGTGGTGGCCATAATATATACTCTGGTGTGGAGTTATATGGTAAAATCCAGTGGAAATCCTACTTAGAGTACGGTAGACCCATGGACATGAATGGGCCAAGATCATAGAGTTGGAATGGGCCTACAAGACCATCGAGTCCGAACCCCCTGCTCAATGCAGGAAACTAGAGGAGGGGTCTCCCATCCAAGTAATAACCAGGCTTGACCCTGCTTAGCTTTCCTGCGCTCAGCCAGGCTGAGCTAGCGTGAGCCACATAGTCATGACTAACTTAAATCCCATTCATTTCAATGGGTCTACTCCAAGTAGGACTTAAGTTGGATTTTACCCATAATTAAGAGCCAGGGGTAAGGTCTTAAGTAGTGCATTATAATTATGGGTACCATTAAAGTCAGCAAGGTGAGGGAGAACACTGATATATGCATTTTAAAAGGCGAAGTGCTGCCTGAGTCAAGTGATGGTATGTAGATGATGTGCAATAGAAGTGCAATACCTTTGGTTTGCAGACTCGTAGGATGCACAAAACCTATTGCACACGCCTGCACATTTGGCACGTATCAAAGATTCTTCTAATTTCTCTTGATCCCTGTCCAAAGGAGATGACTGCCACTTGACCTCCAAGCAGTGTTTATAGATCTTCTGTAGGCAACTTAGTTGCAAGTGTTCCTTAACACTTCCTACTTTTTGACATTCGGTTCCCTGACAGTTCTAAAAAAAAAAGAAGCAAAAATATATGTAAATTTAATGGCTGGGAAGTAAATAGAGAAGAAATTTGCACACCTGCAGTAACTGCTTTGAAAAGGAGCTGTGAAAAGGAGGGGGAGTTGATATCTCCCCTTTTTGGAGTAGCTGGAGACTCAGGGAAGTGTTGAAAAGGTGGAGGGTACCAAGAACTGCCAGTTCACCACTTAAAATAGAGAGGATTACATTGCTAAGGGGGAGATATTGTCCCTCTTTGGTACACCTTCTTTTGCAGCGTATCCCCCATTACCAGTGCTTTTCAATTGACAATGTGTTAATTTATCTCTGGCAAAATTAGCCTATATGTAGTCTTGCCTTGTCCATTGCCTTGTATGGTGCCTACTCCATTGACAGCTGAAACAAACATAGAAATTGACCAGGAAAGACTACAAACATTGGACTGCCATAAGAGTGCACTTGCGGAAGAAGAAGAAGAAGAAGAAGAAGAAGAGTGGGCTCTCCCACTCTGGAGGCATTCAAGGTGCAGCTGGACAGACATCTGTCAGAGATGCTTTGACCTAGATTCCTGCATTGAGCAGGGGGTTGGACTCGATGGCCTTGTAGGCCCCTTCCAACTCTACTTTTCTATGATTCTATGATTCTAAGAAGAAGAAGAAGAAGAAGAAGAAGAAAAAATTACGAACACAGTTGTGCAACTTTCTGGGATGGGGGGGAGGTGGGGAACCAATGAGGGTCGCTCCAAAGCACTGCTTGGGCATTGGTGGAGGGGCAGTCACTGGCAGTGGCATGTGCAAGATCCCGAAGAGCAGCAGAGGTTTTTGCTGCTCTTGCTGGGAGGTTCACTAGCTGATCCCTGCAACCCATGATGAAATTGTTCCCCTGGCTCGGACGGCACAACAACCCATCGTGGTACGAACAACACCTAGAGCAAGCCATGGGTTGTCATGGTGAATTGTTGCAACAACAACAAAAAAGCCACCCTGCAGGAAGCAGTCTCAGTTCAGATGACACTACAACCCACTGTGACTAGTTACCCACGATGGGTTGTCACATTGTGCAAACCAGGTCTCTGTGTTATGGGAAAGGATGACATCGAGCTAGCTCTCCCTACTTTCGGATCACAGTTTCAGGATGTTTATGGCATGATGGGCTTGTGCCAATCAGACCATCAGTAGCTGAAATAGCCTCCCGCCCATTCAGCAAGAAGCCCACACAGTCATACAGTGACTTACAACCAGCCCCTTCTGCTGTGGTCTCTGTACATTCAATCGCTAACCTCTGCATGCTTCCCTGCCCTTCCCATGAACTCCAGTTCTTTCTTGGAAGACCCAGGAAAAGGTGCCTTTTCCATGCTCATGATTCCTTGTAGACTATTCCCTGTAATGCCAGGGTAGTGACTGGGCATCCTTTTATCCCTATCTTCCGGAATGGCTTAAGGGGGAAATCTTAACTAGGAAAATATCCAGGTAGCTTGTCATCTCTGTGCCCTTTGTCAAGGGCTTCAAAGAGAGTTAGTGAAGAGCTGTCAGAAGCCATGAATCCAGATGGCGTTGACTGATCTTGAATTCCAAATGGGTGCATCCTGGAAAATAGCGAGAGTGCTGGCTTATGCATCTTGCTGCTGATGGCGTAGGAGAGCCACCCCCAACCTGGTGCCTTCCAGATGTGTTGGATTACAACTCCCAGAATCCTGGGAATCTTAGAGGTAGTAAGTAGTCCAACACATCTGGAGGGCACCAGGTTGGGGAAGGCTGATGTAGAAACCATGTATCAAGTCCTCCTCCCCCTAAACGAGTGTTCTCCAACCTTGGGTCCCCAGATGTTTTTGGCCTACAACTCCCAGCATGCCCCAGCCAAAAACATCCCAAGTTTGAGGACAGGAAAAATTTCCTGACTGTCAGAGCAATAAGACAATGGAATCAACTACCTAGGGAGGCTCTCCCAGTCTGGAGGCATTCAAGGTGCGGCTGGACGGCCATCTGTCGGGGATGCTTTGACCTGGATTCCTGCATTGAGCGGGCCGTTGGACTCGATGGCCTGGTAGGCCCCTTCCAACTCTACTTTTCTATGATTCTACTGGCACTGCAGTCACACCACCAAAACAGAGGAAAAAATCCAGAGGCCATTTGCTTTTCACAACTTGTATGCAGCAATAGCAAAGCAGAATATGGGGTGGGGGCATGCATAATCCAACAGAGGGGGCCTGCCATTAAACAGCATTTCCCCTTCGATCAAGTCGAGAGGGAGCCAAGAAATAGGCCCCTTTCTTCTGATGAAGACTGTCTGCATTTAAACTGAGAGAGGAACTGCATGTATGCACGCACATGAGTTGCTTACCTCACAGGAAGTGAGTGTTATGCTTGCTGAACTAGGCTATCTGAGGGACTGCCTGTCTTGTTATGAACCTGCCCAGGTATTAAGATCAATAGGAGAGGCCTTTTTGAGGGCGCCGTTACCCGCAGGCCCATTTATTGGCCACGTACGTGTGAAAAGGGCTTTCTCCTGTATTGCTCCCAATCTGTAGAAGGCACTCACTGAAGAACTGCAGTTGGCCCCCACTCACTTGCCTTTTAGAAAGGCTGTGAAGATGCATCTTTCAATGTAGCCTTTTAAATTATATGTAGTTTAAACAGTTTAATAATTCACTGTTCTTGTTTCTGTTTTATTGTGTTAAGGTTTTATTGTTTTAAATCACTGTACACTGCCTTGACAGCTTTTTAGCAAATAAGGTAGTATATAAATGTTAATAAATAAATGAAATTGTAGGCTCCTGCCACTTCATAGCTCTAAAACATAAGCTATCTGATGGGTTGTCATTATGTGCAAACAGCCCCTAATAAAATGACTGCATAATTTAAAAGTCTATTTATTTATTTATTATATTTATACTCCACCTTTTTTCCTGCAAGGAACTCAAGGCGTCTTACACAATCCTCCTCTCCATTTTATCCTCACAACAACCCTGTGAGGTAGGTTAGGCTGAGAGTCAGTGACTGGCCCAAAGTCACCCAGTGAGTTTCATGGCCAAGCGGGGACTAGAACCTGGATCTCCCGAGTCCCAATCCAACACTCACTAAATTGAAAACCAGGAGTGTGGGGGGCCAAACTTAGTTTTTGAGAGGTAGCCTTGCAAATAGACCCACAAAGGTTACTGGCCTGCATTTAAAAAAAAATTTTTTTTTACTAGCCTGCTAAGAGACTAGTAGCTGGTGTTTCCATGCCAGCTGCTGAGGAGGGATGGAGAGATCCATCCCTCCTCTGGCAGCCTGCTCACTTGGATGCATGGGATTCTTGGTCGCCTATGGTGACCAGGCAAGTTGTTAAACAAAGTTGAACACAATATTATATACAAGGAATGTCATGCTGATGGGGGAACTGCTCTGCTCCCTCCCGCTGGGGGGTATCTCTATGGTGCTCTGCTTTCCTGGCACTGGTGCCATTCAGTTTATGGCTGGGGGGGGGCCATGGGGCAGTCCCTATTTCTCAGCCTAACCTACCTCACAGGATTGCTGTGTGGATAAAATTTGTGAGTGTGGGAAAGAACCATGTACACTGCTCTGAGCTCCTTGGATATAAATGGAATAAATACAATTGTTGCATTTCCCTATTTTCTTATGCAAATTAGTAAAAGGTACATTTTTTGCTGGTCTTGTCATGGGGACAGAAGGGGGTGTAAAGAGCTATGTAGGGACCTAGAATCTCACACTCTGACTAATGGGAATCTTATTCAGCCTTTCCTCTGGGCTGCTTAGATTTCAGCAGGCGTTGTCCACAAGTTTTCGGGCATATCTTTGCAACCATGAGGGCCAGGAACCTGTGTAAACGTGAAGGCCAGCTTTTTTCAGAAGCAGCATTCCGCAATCAACACCACATCCCCTGGTTTTTTTGCCACCCTAGTTGTGGCCACTCACTGGGGAAGGAAAGGTGCCTCAATGAGGGAGCAAACTTTTGACGCTGGGTTACGTTGCTTCAGCTTTGTGATGGTGTGCAAAGCCAATTATGGGTACAACCTGTTTTTTGCTATCTTTTTTTCCTCTTGTTACAGCTGCATAACTGTGTACACCGTTGCAGGGAAATATTCAGTATTGCAAGCTAGACTTGAGAGCTGTGATTTTAAAACTGCCTACCTTCAAAGAATCCTTTTCAAGGTGTCTGCCCAGAAACCGTTGGATGTTTGCCACAGGAGTCCTGTGTGTTGCAGTAGAGGATGCTTGGGCATGTTTTTAGGTGCATACTCAGTTCTGGCCATGTCTTTTGGGACTCCTTGTTGCCCTTCCTGCAAAGCAAGGGAATGAAGGGAAGAAATTTGAATATTTGGTCTCCAGGCTCAGCCAAGTCAGTCAAGCGTGCAGAACAAAGACTCAAGTTTGTTGTTCAATACATTTCAAGCATGAATTCTTCTTCTGGCACACTCTTGGGGCCAAGCTACCTGTGATGCCATCCATGCAGTTTGCAGGTGCATGGATGGCTTTTTAAAAATAAATTGTCATTGCTGGAGGCCTGATCCAGATCAGGACCAAAGCAGAGAGCAAAGAGTTAAAGCCTGCCTGCCCCCATGCCAGGAATCCTGATCCAGATTCTCCCCCACTTCAGTGACTTCCATTTACTTTTAAGAAGTTATTAATGCAATTGCTAATTGCAGTTGAATGGAATTACGTCAGGTTTGGCCCCAAGAGTGTGCCTGAAGAAGCATGAATGCTAGAAGTGCATTGAGCTCAATAAACATATTTTTGTGCCTCTGGAAGTTACTTCCCTTTTCCCCTTGCATTTGGTGCATTCCCACTTTTCCGCTCCTCTCCCATCCCCATGCAAACCAAGAACACACCCAGTGTGTTCTCCTGCAGCTGTGCATCCTGGAGAATAATCGATCATGGTAGGCAAGCTTTCTTTCAAGGAGGTTTGCGTCCACCATTCTTGAACCTCTGTTGAGCTGCCAAGGACCCCAGCACTTGCTGGAACACAATTTGAAAAGCACGAAAGAAATGCAAGGAGGTGACCAGGGCTGGTGCTGTACTGTCTAAAACCCAGTGACACATGATACAGGCCTGTGGCTCACGCTGGCTCAGCTTGTCTGAGCATGGAAAGCTAAGCAGGGTCAGGCCTGGTTATTACTTGGATGGGAGGACCCCTCCTCTAGTTTCCTGCATTGAGCAGGGGGTTGGACTCGATGGCCTTGTAGGCCCCTTCCAACTCTGTGATCTATGAAATCTCTTGTGCTTAGAACTGGTGCACTTTGAATGTGCTGCATTTCTGTACGATGGGGCAAAGCCAAAGACTGGCCTGTCGGTGGTGCTCCAAAGATCGAAAACACAGCAAGGAATTAACTTCCTCAGCGGGAGCATCTATAATTGGACTGCTGTAATTGGATGTATTTTTCAGTAAGTGCACCTTGCAACGCACCCCCTGGTAAAGAACAGAAGCAGCATGGACTCATTCTCCTTATCTTTTTCACTCACTTAAGATGCTAAGCATCCCGTTCCTGTTTCCAGAGGGTTAATAACAACACTCTTCACGCAAGGAAAAAGTATGGGAAGGGCCTATAGTGTGGGAGTGCTGCTCGGCTCGCTCCCTAAAACAGCCTTCCCCAACCTGGTGCCCTCCAGATGTGTTGGACTACAACTCCCATCACCCCCAGCCTGCAATGCTCCCCTCCTTAATTACCGCTGCGCCTGCCCTAGGGTGCAACAGTTTGCAGCTGTGTCTTGCCACAGGTGTCTACTGCCTTTCAGCACCTCCAAAGTCACCTGTGATTTGAAAACAGATAGAAAACAGGAAGCAGATGAAATGTCTACATGGACCAAAAAGCACATCCTCTTGATAGATGGCTCCAGCAAACTTTTTTTTTTTAACGTGTCGCACAGCCTGCATTGCATTTGTGTTTTATGGATGCAGGGATAGTCAACAGGAGAATTCAACACCTGCCTCTTCTTTTGCAACAAGTGGCTTGCCCTGTATGCATCTCTGAAACGCAGCTTTGACCTGATATTTAAACATGTAATTGATGTGGCTCCCTTTGGGTTCTTATTTTTGTTGCTTTGGTTTGAGCTTTTGTATAAACAGGAGACTAGGTCTCAAGACTGCGGATTCTTCTCTTTTTTGTTTTTCTTAGTTCAGTTTATGTTTGTAAAAACAAATCACACACACACACTGTCTTGTGATTGCATTCTTTGGCTATTTGCTTTATGTACAGCGGGCGGGCTGTAGCTCTCCTCGAAATATTGCAACTCTAGAGCAATAGCATCGCAAGGCCTTAGAAGGAGGATGAGTTCTTTGGGTGTATAGAACTGCATTCCTCTCCCAAATATGTGACTACATGGCACTGTGTTTTGGAATGTGTAAAGATCCCATACTTGGTGAAGATGTTGGCGGGAGAGAAGCTAATGAAATGTACAACATTGTGGCAGTTGAGAAAACAAACACGCATAGCATCTGGGACTTGGTTGGTGACAATTGGCAGAACCTGTATCTGGACTGTACCTCTCTGCACTGCAGGTGGGGGGTCTTGACTCATGGAATGTTCCTTCATTAAAAAACATGTAGAAAGCTAGTGCATCAGGGAGAAAGCTAGGTTTGAATCCTTCTCCCTGATATGACAGGCAGACATTCTAACCTTGGTAGAAATTGTCTGAATACACATTTGCCCTGAAGAGAAATGCTGTGGGATGCAGTAAATGTGTTCAAAGCACGCTTAGGTTGCAATCCGATGTGCACTTACCTGGGAGTAAGCCCCATTGAACACAGTGGGACTTATTTCTGTGTAAACATGCATGGGATTGTGCTGTTAGAATGTTGTCCAGCCAAAGCATAGATTTACTGTGGGCTATGGTCTAAGTCAGGGCTCTCCAACCTTGGGTCCCCAGATGTTGCTGGCCTACAGCTCCCAGCATACCCAGCCAGCATGGCTAATGGCAAGGGATTCTGGGAGCTGTAGGCCAGCACCATCTGGGAACCCAAGGTTGGAGAGCCCTGGTCTAAGTGGTCCAGCCAAAGCATAGATTTACTGACTTTACTGATTTGCTGTTCAAGAGAATTAGGTCCTGATCTAAATTTATAGAGGAAAACGACTGCTGGGGGGAAAAGGCACAACAAAACATACTTTCTTTCATGGTAACTCTTACTATGGAGTGGAAGAAGGAAAAAAATTATGTGCACAGAATTGAGGGACACTGGAAGATAAGCAACCCAAAAATGTGAACGTGATAAACCTGGATACAGATGTGCAGATATACATGAGGGATCAGCAACTGGAAGCCCAAGGGCCAAATATGGCCTCTAGCCTAGAGGGATGTCATCAGGCTCCTCGGTTATGCAACCAGAGACAAAACAAGGGTGTGACAAAGTGGCGTTCTTTTGTTAACAAGATCTGGCCATAGGGATTTGGTGCCTTGGCCTGACATTCCCCCCCCCCCCCCGATTCCCTTCTCAAAATGGCCCCCTGACTAAATTAATTGTTAAGCAGACGCACACATGCACTTTTGTAGTGATATGTAAGATGAGAGGTTGGCTGACGCACATTGCTTGCAAAGTACAATGTCTCGCAGCTTGGAAACCTTTCAGGATAGTCTCTGCAAACTCAATCACTTCCAGCCTTTTTTCTTTTTCTTTTTCTTTTTCTTTTAATGATACTTCAGGGGCCTCAGGTTCATTTATACCTTTGTAAAAGTAGGTGTGCTCCATGTGTGGAGAGGCAGTTGGCCCTATGCTCATGGGCCTGTTTGTGCTCTGCACAGCTGGGGTGCAGAACTGCAGGCCTGGGGTCCCAATTTGGCCTGCCAGGGGTCCCCACCCCCTTTCCCCTGACCGCCAATCATTTGGTGGTTTTCCAGCTTTTGTGCAGTTTCCCCTCCATTCTAAAAGGTTGAAATGCCGCTCTTAAGGCTTAGTTTATTTTATTTATTTTTATTTATTACATTTTTGAATCGCCCATCTGGCCAGCCACCCGGCCACCCTGGGCGATGTACAGTCAATAAAATACAATAATAAACAATAGTTACTGGCAGGAAGAGCTTCAAGCTACAGTACGCTGGGATTTTTGGTGCTTTGGCTCTGCCCCTTTTGCTGCAGAAGGTTCCACACCCCCGTGCTACAAACTGAATGTCTGTTTAGCTGGTGCAGATGTGCATAAGAGAACCCATTGTGCTTCATCCCCTGCGATTTTGGAGCGGTAAGGATCGTGTCTTGTTAGGCCCACACGCGTTGGGCTGTCCATGCCAGTTAGATGTCGCATCCAACACCTGGAAGTGGAACTGTGCTCTCGCCGCAGCAGGCAAAATTCTGCCGCCCCACTTCCCATTAAGAATGTCCGCATTTCTGCCAAGATGCGAATAGGTCCGTCTTTCCCCGCTACATGCTGTCATGCGAACACACCTATTGCTGAATTTTTATACCACTCTTAAGATCTCCGGGCAACATAACTCCTCCATATTATTCTTCAGCAACCCTGTCGTGTAGGTTAGGCTGGGAGTTAGTGACAGGGACGTGGTTATCCAGCAAGTGATCTGAACCCAGCTCTTCTAGGTCTAAGCACAACACGCAGCCCATCCTGCAGAGCCGCTGCCATTCAGAGTAGACAATATTGGGCTAGATGGACCAATGGTCTGGCCCTGTATAAGGCATGTTCATATGTGTAGGTGAGGAGGCAGCTTTTGTGCTAGGCATTGACCCTGGACTTGCAAAAATAAAAATAAAAATGCTCGGCACTGTCTTCCGGCTTGTTTAATTTTACTTTGTTAGTCTGCAACCCTGCATTTAGGTACAGTTTCAGAGTCAGAATGCCTCTCCATGTCAATTCCTTGGGAGCAACAACGACAGAGGGGCTATTGGCTTGTGTCGGGCTCATGGGCTTCTCATAGGCATCTGATTGGCCACAGGTGGAAAATAGGATGCTGGACTAGGTGGACCCTTGGTCTGGTCCAGCACAGCTTTTCTGATGTTCCTGTGTAGAGCTCCCACTTAACCAGTTCCAGATGTATTTATTTCTTTTAAATGTCTGTTCTGCGCCTTTCCTGAGTTCGAGGTAGTACATCAGAAAAATGCCCATCATTGTCAGCCCATCTCCAGCTTCTCAGCAAGCCCTGCATGGTTGGCTGAGCTATGAAGTCGGTACCAGGTCCAGGTTTCTGAAGGCACTTGAGCAAGGAACCCTCAGTGGGGTGCCTCCTTCAGGGATTCAAGCTTCTCACCGCCATTGTCACCAGCTGCTATTGTTCCTCCTCCTCTTTCTCAGCATTGCTACCACTTGCTTGCTTGGCAGGCAGGGAGCCAGAGAGCGAGTAGGCCGTGGCATTTGCTGCTCCTCCTCCTCACCACCTCTGTTGTCTGGGCCAGAGCAAGAGGCAGGTGAACGAGGAGGTTGCAGTGGTGAAGAGGAGGAGCAACTCCGGGGGGGGGTTCTGGTCCGTGGGCCCCTGCTGGAGAGTAGGCTCTCGGCACATGCCCGACCATGCCTACCCTTGATGCTGGCCCTGACTAAAGGAAATCCTGCTGCACAGTGTTTTATGTTGTGGAGCTTATATTGTATAAGCTGATCAAATAACTGTACAGGCAGCGCTTCCAGATGTTGCTCGATTTTAGTTAGCTTTTAAATTGTGCCACAAAAACAATTACAACTTTCCTTTTTAACTGTCACTTCTGCTTCTGGCCCTAAGGCAACTTTTAAAAATCCTTTCTACTGCACTCTTTTTCCAATATAGGGAGAGAAGCCCTCGGGTGTGTCTCTTCTCTCCAAATGCCTTGCGTCAAAAGTGCTAATGGTTATAAACTGTGTATGCCTTGCTGCTGCTGCTGTAAACATAGTTGTGAGAGTTTAGAACAGCCCTGTGGTATGTGAATGCCACACCACGTTTGTGTTTGGTTTATATTCAGGGAATTGGCTGTAAAACAAACAAGATTTAGAAAGTATGCAAAGACCTGTTCGGGTGTTTAGATGGCAAAATAAATGATGTATTTCCTTTGGAAGGGAGAGTTTCCCAAGTGCTCCCAGAATAGAGTGTTGTGTCCTTTAGGAACTGACAGCGGAACATGTTTTATTGAAATGTCGTTTTTATAATGATATTAGAGCCTATTTAATAGATTTCATAGATCATAGAGTTGGAAGGAGCCTACAAGGCCAACCCCCTGCTCAATGCAGGAAACTAGAGGAGGGATCTCCCATCCAAGTAATAACCAGGCCTGACCCTGCTTAGCTTTCCACACTCAGACAAGCTGAGCCAGCTTAAGCCACAGGCCAACTCCCTTACTTATTTCACTGTCTGGAAGTTGGATTTTATGTTTTGTATTTGTTGGCTGGCATAAATAAGGTAGAAACAGAAACAAACAGAAACCAAATATTTTGCTGGGGCTATAAAGATCAGATCACAATTAATTAATGGCTAACAGTAATGGTTATTGGGTGATAAATTGTATGGACGCTGTTTATAATGTAAAATTGGCTGCTGATTTTATGCTACAGGTCTATGTTTATTCTTTAATAAATCTCTTCATTATTAGTTATATCATTCTGTTCGATTTATTTTATAAGTCTTAATTTATCCTTGTTTTACTGTTTTGCTCTAATAACTGTTTTCATGTACTAATATGTGGAAAGGTCTGTGGACTCAATCAGGGGTTGGAAACATGCAGCCCCCAATAGCCTAAATGTGGCCCTCACCCATCCGTGCTGCAGCCCACAAACTACAGTCATGCCTTGGATTGAGAGCATAATTCGTTCCGGAAACGTGCTTGTAATCCAAAACACTCTTATATCAAAACGAAATTCCCCCCAAAAAATGTGTACAGAGATTTTTAATTTAAGCCGTACTACAGTACTTGTGTTGGAAGACGTCACTTGTATATCAAGTCAAATTTTTTAAAATAAATATTTAAAAATTTGCTTGTCTTGCAAAATGCTCTCAAACCAAGTTACTTGCAATCCAAGGTATTACTGTATTGAAATTTGGCAGTGCAGCAGCAAAGTGCCAAATTTGGTGTCAAGGGAAATCGGCTGCCAGACTGCCCAAAGGTGCAATCCCCTGGACTAAATAAACGTGTTTCAAGGTAATTTTAACATGTATTTCTTTAAAAACCATTGTAGGGCGAAGGCTGCCGTACCGTTCCTCTTTCTGGCCACGTAGGATTCGATAGCCTGCCTGATCAGCTGGTTAATAAGTCAGTTGGCCATGGTTTCTGTTTCAACATCCTGTGTGTGGGTAAGTACTGCGCTTTTTCTTCCGTTTTTTCTTCCTTCCTTTTGTTTGTCTTTCCATTTTTGGAAAATTCTCTTGCTGAATGGGGGCTCTTTATGCCGCCCAACATCCCACTGTAGGTAAACAGGGCTAACAAAGTAATCCTTTGACTTAACTGGAATACACATTCTGTGTTTGTCCTCTGATCCAGTTTTAAGGCAGAAAAATAAGATCCGCTGCTTCTTTGGGTGGTCTGAAGAGGGTGGGGTGGGATGAGCTCTTCGTAGTATTCTGCTGGGCCGAATGAGCAGTAGAAGCCTAGAGGTTGAGAGCAAGGGCCTGTGGGATTCTCCGACTTGTGCCGTGATGTCCGGGCCAAGGTCTTTGATGGAAAATAAGCTGGGTGACTTGCTTGCTGGAAAGAAAATAAATCCAGAGGCTCTGTCAGGTGGGCCGCTATTTCTGTGAGTTTGCCCGCTCAATGTGTGTCCAACTGAACCTCAGACCTGTGGGCCAACTGTGGCCCACCTGTGGTCCCAGTCTGGCCCTCTGAGGTTCCCAGAAGGCCATGCCCCACCCCCTTTTCCCCAACCCCTGATTGTTTGGTGGTTTCCTGACTTTTTCACATTATTTTTCCATTCTAAAAGGTATACTGGCTCCCATCTCCTTTGTCTTCAGCCCTGGTCACCGCTGGATTGCAGCCTCTGAGAGCGTCTCCAAAATGGAATGTGTCCCTTGGGCTGAAAAGGGTTCTGCACCCCTGCTCTAGACCTTGTGGTTGCCTGCCTAGCTTCATGAGGCAGGGGATCTGAAGTAGTGCCTCCGATGATGGCTGGAGCACATGAGAGCCAGTGTGGCGTAGTGGTTAGAGTGTTGGACTGGGACTCAGGCGATCCAGGTTCTAGTCCCCACTCGGCCATGAAGCTCACTGGGTGACTTTGGGCCAGTCACTGACTCTCAGCCTAACCTACCTCACAGGGTCGTTGTGAGGATAAAATAGAGAGGAGGAGGACCACGGAAGCCGCCTTGGGTTCCTTGCAAGAGGGGAAAAGGCGGGATATAAATGTAATAATAAATATAAATGGGGAGGAACATATAGAAGAAGGCAGTGAACTACCCAGAGAGCTTCAGCTATTGGGCAATACGGAAAGGGAATAAATACATAAATTAAGGTACCCAGGTCCCAAGCTGTTTAGGCCTTTAAAATTTAGACCACCACCTTGAACTGAGCCAAAAACAAAATGGCAGCCAGTGGAACACAATTTAAATAGGCATGACATGGTCAAAACACCTATCTCCAACCAGCAACCGAACCGCTATGTTTTGCAGCAATTGCAGTTTCTGGAAATAGGCCTTTAATAGCACTCAAATTTGTACCATCCATCCCTTTCGCCTTTGCTCCTCCCCCTTTTGCCTTTGACCCCGCCCCCCAGTGGAATCCCCCCCCCCCCAGCTTCTCTGATGTTGAATTTGGCCCTCAGGCTGAAGGATAGTCAACACTCCTGTTTTATGTATTCCTATAAGAATTCACAAATGAATTAAGATGACCAGGTTTGTTTATAAATAATAACAAGAATGTAAGGAAGAGGTCAGTGCCGTTTGGGAGGCAGAGAAAGGAGTTGAAAATGTTGTCATCTTTGTGCCCAATCAGATACTGACACCAGAGTTCTGTGACTGGATTTCTATCATCATTATCATCATCATCAGTATTGTTGTTGTTGTTGTTGTTCTTATTATTGAGCCACAGAAGACTCCAAATTTTAATCGAAGAGAAATATTGCGGAAGTAGGTACTTAATTATTCCCCTCCCATGCTATTTTCCTGATAGCTCACACACAAAAGCTGCTATTGGCTCTGCTGGGGATAATAATAGACAAACATGCCTTATTTTTTCTTTATTTTTGACCAGAGGGGCTAATAACAGTTGCAGGGGATTTAGATGTGGGGGGAAGGTGTGGGGGGAATGGTTGAATCTCCCTTTACCCAGTGCCTCTGCTCTGATAAAAATTGGAGCTGCTTTGAAATAAAACAAGTTCGGAGATCTTCTGTCATATCTATTTTGACCCTGTGTGTGTGTGTGTCTGGAAGCTGAAAGGTGGTCTTGTCCTGTGTGTGAACCTGCTGTGTTGCTAAATGTAGGTTGCTAGTATGCTATCAGACACTGATTTAGTTTCAAGGTAACACTAATAGGCAATGGCAGGTATGCTGGAAAGAAAACTCTAGTTTAGGAAGAGACAAAAGCTCACTCTCCCTTCCCTCTGTGAATAGATCTATTGTTGATATTCATGAAATTGAATGGTGAAAGCATTGCCAAAATACAATTTGTTTTAAGGTTTTTCTCTTTCTTTTAAGAGAATACCTTCATTAGGGTTATCACCTGATCAAAGAGACCAAAGACTGAGGCTTCACATGCAGCCGGGTGAGGTGATGGAGTCTTGATGTGGTAGCATGTACTTTACCATTTCAGCCTGCAGATTTAAAATCTGCAGTAAGTTCAGTTAGAAAGGAGGAGGATAGTGATATGATCCAGGGTTAGGGACTGCAGTAGAAAAGCCAAACCAATAAAAGCATCCCCCCCCCAAAGGATGGCATCGTTACAGCTTCCTAAAGAACAGACTTGAGCTGAGGCCAGTGCTCTGTAGGTAACATGTCCTGCAATGTTGAGGGCCACAACTGGGAAGGCCCTGCTTCATTTGCTGATCCAGCCTCTTAAAATTCTACCTATGCAAGCAAGGCCTCTTCCAATGAGATTAGCAAACATAAGGGCTGATACTGAGAGAGGTGCTTCCTACCCCCAAGATATGCTGGAACTTGATGATGTAAGGCTTTCCAAGTAGGAACCAGCACCATCGAGCTGGGCCCACAAGCCGAGGGGCAGCCAGCATAGCTGCTCGTGTAAGTGTTTTCTGTGTCCCCTGCTCTGTCAGGAAGCAGGCTGCTTCTTCTGCATCGGTTGTAAGCTCAAGGAAACATTGCATTTCCTTGAGCTTACAAAGGCCTGGGTGATGCTTACAAGCCCAGAGCCCTTTGATCTAGGAGAGGCTGCACATCAAATGAAGCGGACGCAAAGTGCTTCTTGCTGCAGCTGCTGCCCGAGCTTCTAAATGCAGCCACTGGGGCCCCCGATTAATGAAGGGCCTGTGTGACATCAGTAATGTCTAACTTTTCCCACTCTTGATTGCCGGAGAGCTGTACAAGCCGGCTTCTCTCAAGGAAGCTGCCTTATACTGAATCGGACCATTGGGCCATCAGCTCCTTATTATCTATACCACCCTTCCCTGACTTGGGTCTTCCCACACGCTGTGAACTATAACTCCCATACGCCCCACTCATCAGTGGTCAGGGATGATGGGTGTTCTAGTCCAAAACATCTGGAAGGACCCAGGTTAGGAAAGGCTCGTCTACACCATCTGGCAACAGCTCTCCAGGGTTTCAGAGAGGGTTCTTTCACAGGCCTACCTGGAGATGCCAGGATTGAACCTGGGACCTTTTGCGTGCCAAATATGGACACTATCGCCAAGCTGGGGCCCTTGGAAGGCCAAGACAAGGCACAGTCGCTGATCCGTGGCTCTCAGCAGTACTGTAGAAAAGACTTCTTGTTGCTCAGGCCAGTGAGCAAGCCAAATGTCAAAGGTTTTCATAGGGGTTAGGCCAGGAGTGGGCAGCCTCAAGCCAGGAAGCCAAATCTGGCTTTCCTGGGGTCCCAATCTACCCCTCCAGGGTTCCCCAGATGGCCACACACCCTTCCCCTGGCCCCCACCCCCTTTACCCCAAGCACCAATAGTTTGGTGGTTTCCTGTCTTTTGTGCCGTCCCCCCCCCCCCCACAATTCTAAAAGGTTGAGATGCCACTCCTAAGGCTTAGGTACTGGCAGGAAGAGCTTTAAGCTACAATTTGCTGGCATTTTTGGCCCCGTCCCTCTTTTTCTTTGGCCACGTCCACCACTAGAATGTGGCCCCTGAGGGCTTCTCGAAATTGAACTCGGCCCTCAGGCTGAACGAGGTTCAACACCCCTGGGTTAGGCAGCATTACATAACCCGCTCTGCCCAATTGTCGTTGAGGCTTCATTGTTACGCTGGCCGGTTTTTCCCTGTAATTCCCTCCTTGGGCCATGGCTGCGTGCTGATACAGAGACTGATTCTCTACCGCTACGGGCTTGTTTCCAGGTAGGCCTGTGAAAGAATCCTCTCTGAAACCCTGGAGAGCTGTTGCCAGATGGTGTAGACGAGCCTTTCCTAACCTGGGTCCCTCCAGATGTTTTGGACTAGAACACCCATTCCAAACACCATCCCTTACTTTTTTTTCACTTCAGGCTGCTGGTGTAATAATTCATTTCAGTTTATTATGGATGGCCTCCACTACTAAAACAAACATTGTACAGTGAAGTTATTGAATGTGCTGCAAAAAGCATTTTAACAGTTTTATTTCTTAAAGTTATCATTTAGAAAAATATAGATGATCTCTCTCCTGCATCCTGTCCCCTGTCAATATTCACTGGATGCAAGCCTGCTCAGAATGTGTTTTAATGACATTCTGCCAACAAAAGACTTAGAGAAAATATCAAAGAACTTAAAGTAGCAGCTTTTTAGAGTGGAAAAAGTTCTCCCTTCTTGACATGTTAAAGCAAAAATGGGGAGCTGGCTAACTTGCGGAAAGCTTGGATGTTCTCTGAGGCCCAGTGCAGACATAACACCTAACCATGGTTAAGGAACAAACCAAGGTTAAGCATTATGTCTGAATATCTCAACTGTATTTAAATATTGGCTGCAAACCAGGGTATTATACCATGCCTTGCAGTGGCTTTGCAAATCATGGTTCCGTGTTAAGTATTCCATTTGCATCGGGCATACCCTGGTTAAGTCAGTTTCCCTGTCAGTTCGGTCCTGTTTGCTTACCAGGTGACCCATCTTGCTGGTACATGCCTCCAGGGCTGGACCTAGTTTAGTAAACTTGACCGTGGTTGTAATGTCCATTTGGGATCTTAATCAGGGATAAGGCAACAAACCATGGTTGCAGTAACCAAGGTTGAGCATTCTTTCTGTGCTGGGTCGCATTCGTTCCTTGAATACAGTTTTGATAAATGACTAGCTTCCTTCCAGTTCAGCGAATCATTTAGAATAGATCAACATTTTACTGCCTCGCACATTTTCCACTGTGCTGCCTGCCTTGCTTAGTGCATTTTGAGCAAGAAAGAAAGCTGAAGGGAGTTGACAGCTGAGCTTCAGCTATCACCTTTGGTGGATGCCAGAGCAAATCGCTGTTGCACTAGCCTGGAATTTTGCTATAGGTTAAAGGCAATGCCCCGAAGGCGATTTAAGAAATATGAGGCTGCCGCTGCCCATTCTGATACTGCTGTATTAAGGAGAATGAGGACCTGCCATGGCCCTCAAAGCAATAACTTGATCTTAAGAGTCATCTATTAAGGGGTGGGGGAGAAGTCTCAGCACTTTCATTGACATACGGTATATGCATAATGCTTAGCATTTATTTAGCACTTGGGTGTTCAAAGCATTTTGCATAGGTGGTCTTTATAATCCGTATTGCAATCTTGAATTGTAGGGCAGTATTTATGATATCCACATTGCAGGTGGGAGGCTGAGGCTGAGCGGGGGTGAGGTGAGCTTGCCTAAGGCCATTTAAGGGGCAATCCTATGCAAGTTTAGACAGAAAAAAAGACCTACAACTCCCAGCATGCCCCAGCCAGCTATGCTATACACCAATGTGGTGTAGTATTAGGGTTGGACTAAGGACTGAAGAGACCCAGTTTCAAATTCCTGAACAGCCATGAAGTTCAAAAGGTGCCCTTGGGCTAATCACTCTGCCTCAGCCTAACCTACCTCGCAGGCTTGTTGTGAGGATAAAATGGGAGGAGGAGATAACCAAATACACCATCGTAAACCCCTTGGATAAAAGCAATGTAATAAATCAATAAATGGCTGAGGTC
This sequence comes from Shinisaurus crocodilurus, assembly GCA_021292165.1. NCBI lineage: Eukaryota > Metazoa > Chordata > Lepidosauria > Squamata > Shinisauridae > Shinisaurus > Shinisaurus crocodilurus. Next base: position 11,311,504 of record CM037883.1, on the reverse strand, counting down.
AGATTTAAACCCAGGGTACTCTCTCTCTCTCTCTCTCTCTCTCTCTCTCTCTCTCTCTCTCTCTCTCTCACGATGACTGCATAAGCTTTAATTATTTTTAAAAACTGCCTTTTTGGTACATCTTCAGGTCTCTTTACCCAATTGCCTTTATTTCAAAGAGATGAAAAGGTGTGACCTCAATTCTGGATGTGTTCAGTTATCAGCTACTCCAGATTGTGTCAATGGGGTGCTTCAGTGCTGTTTTTCCGTACTGAAGTGTTTGAAATTTAAGAATTAGATGCTTTCTGCTTGCTCATCAGATCTCAGAATCTGCTATACACAAAGCTCTTGTTTCCTCCCCCCCCCCTTTTTAAATTTGGGTCTGGCAACGACTTCCTAGCCTTGGCAAGCTGTGAAAGATCGCATGTTGAAAACTCGGTGACCTCTCTGTCAGGAAGCGTTGCCTGGGCACAGAGCCAGGATGGAGCTCCAGTGAGAACTGGGATTGGTCTGAAATGTTCAATTCCAGGAAACTCTTAAATTTGAAAGCAATAAATCCATTTACTTTCCTCTCAGACAGCTGATACAGTCTGCATCTCCTCCTTTTGAGGACCCAACTTCTCGGTTTTGTTCCAGGAAATCCGTAGCTCATAACTGTTGACGTTTCCTGGTAATAATCCAGACAGAGCGGTGACACCCAATATCTTTATTAGAGCTAGATGCAAATGACAAAAGCGCTGAACTCATTTTTCAGTCTCACAGAACTCTTTCTCAGGTTCAGTGTTAACGGATAAAAAAAACGGGAAGGCAGAGGGGCTGAAAAAGAAAATGCAGGTGGTGCAGGTCGAGATGGAAGCCATTTGCAATATATTACAATCCTAAAACAGCATTTCTGGAAGCTCTTTGCATGCAAACTGATTACCGTAGCTTAGATTGTGCCCAGTGTATCAGATCACAGGTTGCACCAAGCTGTATTGGGACAAAGAAGCAATAGCCCCTTGCCCTTTGAAAATGCAAAAGCTGGCAGGTATTCTGTATCTGTCTCTAGCACTGATTAGCACTCATGAATCCCTTGTGAGGCAGAGAGCAGCAGTATTTTTTTTTTTTTAAAGTGGTAGTCCATATAATAAAGTTGGATATTAATCTAAGATGGTGCAAAAGGTACAGAATCAACGCAAGCTAAATTCAGATGTATTACATACAGTTCGGAGCAGAGGTGATTTCCCATTAAGGGCAGGGGGGCAGTGCTTTGGCAGAGCTCTCCCATCCCCCAGGCACCCGCTAGCAAGCGTGCCACTCTGATTTGGTAGCCTGACTACCGTCCGCCCCTCATCCCATCCCTGATTCTTCTGCCTGTCGCGTGCTGCCGATCTGCAGCCATTCTTAATTCTGAGCCAGTGTGTGTGCACGCGTGGTGACATGCATGCTCAGGGCAACCCTCACTTCCCCCGCAGGCAGGCTGAGTGAGCAGGCAGTGAGGCAGAGCCTCCAGGGTGGACCACTGGATTGACATACGGTATATGATAACGCCCCCTGCCCTCTGTTTTTGCCTTCATGATCTTAAACTTAACTTTCATGCCTCAGTTTCCCATTTCCAGACAATGTTGGGGTTGCCGCTGTAGATTCAAAATGCTGCTTTTGTGTGTGGCGGTGTGGATATCCCCTCCAACCCCTTCTGCTTTGCAGGCGTGATCTCAAAGTTAGTTTGCCTCAGTTTCCCTTTTCTGTGCAATGGGTTCCCGCTGTGGATAACTGCAATTCCTTGGTGCCTCCTACTGTGACCCCTTGGCTCCACCTACCTTTAACTGCCCTGCCCTCTGCCCCATCAACCCCAGTGGGCACCAGCCGACCCAGGTTTGGAGGGTACATTTCCTCCTCTTTAGTACATGACCAAGACTAGATGATAACACTACCTTCCCCAACCTGATGCCGTCCAGATGCACTGGACTACAATGCAGCTTGAGATCACCAGGTTGGGGAAAGCTGTGATAACATTTGCCATGTGCTTGTCTGTCCTGGACTTCTTTTACTTTTAGTGGTGGTGAGAGGTGGGTGGGATCTGTACTGCAGCATGCAGGAAGTGGGGGACTGACCCTTTCCCCCATGCTAATTTTCCCACTGAAAATGGTCCCCAAGCTTTTATTTACCCCTCTTGGTACCATTTGCTGCCATTGTACCTTTAAGCAGCGAATAGAGTTGGGGGGTGGGGGTGGCGAGGCGGATTTTCAGCAGGAAAATGACACAGGAGGAGGGTGTTTCATGTACTGTATGTTGTGGTCTCAATCTCCTTACCCCCCTGCTATTTCGAAAAGAAAAACAAACCTCGGAAAGATGATCACATGGCTAATATATAATCTAGTCCAAGTCACACTGAATGGTAGAAGATTGTCTCCTTCCATTTCTTGGATGTGATATTTAAAGAGATGTACTGGTGAATTTCGACCTCTTTTTGAAGTTTGAAACAGCAAGCTCAAGAAACCTTCCCCGAAGAAAAATCTACCTACAAGTAGGTGTCGCAGCCTACTACTTTGAAGAAACACATCTGTCCTTCATAAAATAAATATATAACTTGTGGCTGTGTTCACTTTTCGTAGTTCCTTTAGCATCATGCAATGCATTTATTGTAGCCATCTGTTTTGCTTCTCACTTCTCAATGCTGTGATCTTCTAAATTTCAGGCACTGTACTGTGTGTCATTTCCCTCCCACCCACCCCTTCCTGAAATGTTTCAAGTATTATGTAGAGCTACACTTTTGGTTTCTATGCTCTTGAAAGTTAAACGTTTGTGGTTTGGTGCACATTTTGCAAACTAGCATGATGCCAGCTCTAAACAAAACATCGTTGTGAATGGGCTTTAATAAGGACAGTTTATTAGCACAACTTAGGGTTTTAAAAGAGCCCTTTCTTAAAAAAAATTAAAACCTAAAATGTTTGTTTGTGGGTAGTAGTTATTCCTGAATTAAATCTGTCCCTTAAGAGACAAGGTTCACTGTAGTTGGTGGGAAAGTATTTCTGGATCAGCTGATGCTTTCCTTAAAAAGCAGGAAGAAATTCTTATTTAGGATTAGTATATGGAGGCATATGGTATCTTTGCTTAAAACTTTCTTCTCCTGAGCCCAGGGCAGGCATGTATGCATGCCATCTAGGCAGCTCTTGGGTTTTCCCAGCATTGAGAAGAGGACCAAGATGAGGATTAATTCTAAGTCAAGGCTTTAACCCTGAATCATATGTAGTCATAGGGGAAATGTTTTTGACCATGTGCAGAGTGCTCAGTGGTGAGGGAATGGGAAAATGCAGCCAGCCCCCAGACATCTGAGATTAGGAAGAAGGATTTCCAGATCGATGAAAGGCTGGGCCACACATGCATTTCCAACACTTAGGGTGCAATCCTATGCACGTTTAGACAGAAAACAGTCCTACAACTCCCAGCATTCCCCAGCCAGCACCCTTAATCTACTGTATTTTGATGACTTGCAGTTGAATGTGAACTGATGCCATTGAAAAGCGCTGTGTCTGGGACAGGGATGGACAAACCTGTCATGTTCACCTTCTTCCACATTCAACATTGTTTAATGTCAAGGTATTTCCGTCCCATTTAGGAAGACCTTTGCAAATTTTGGTAAGCTCTTACCAGACAACAGACTGAGTGAAATTCTTACCCATCCCTACCAAGGTGATGTAAGGCAAAATGAAAGTTTACATGCATCACACAAGTGTTCATACAAAGGGCCTGGTTTTGGTCAGTTACAATGGAGGGACCCGCTCAGCCAAATGTGTGAAACTGCCTTATCTGTGGCATTAGATACATCATGCTTCATTCACACATGCAAGTTATCACAATGTGAAAACCGTCACACACGAACCTGCACGTGTGAACCAGCCTGAAACTTTGCAGAACAAGTCCAGAAAAATCAGTACTTCCCCCCCCCCCCATCCCACACAAATTGATCATGCCGTGTCTACTTTACAATAGCTTCCTCCTGCTGGTTTTCTTTGAGGTGATTCTGACTAGGTGATGATAATATCGTTAACCTTTAAATATGCTTACTTTTGTGTGGTGCTGTTAGAGAATGCTTCATATACATTACCTCAGTAATCCTTACAACAGCCTTGTAAGGTATATTATCCTCATACTGCAGATGGGGTGGGGTGGGGACCGGATGACTGAGGATGAAAGGAAATGCCTTGTGAGTCAATGGCAGAGGTTAAATTTGAAGTGGGGACTTCTTGGGTCAAAGCTCAGTCTCTTGGACGCTGTGCTACGTAGGTGATCGAGCAGCTGGTTATTTACAAGCCTGGGTCAGTGGCTGGAGCCCTGGCATATATTTTATAAATTAAGCCCAACTTCCCTCCAGTCTCCCCCATGTAGCAGTGCTCAGCTGACCCTCAAAGGCTTAGGGCTTTGCTGCCTGGATCGTGCATGCCAACCTTTGCCAACCTGGGTGCTCTCCAGATGCTTTGGACTACAACTTTCATGAGCCTCAGGCAGCACGGCCTGTAGTAGAGAAGGATGAGAGTATTCATCCAAAACAACTAGAAGGTACCATTGTTGGGGAAGGCTGATGTACTGTATGCTGTGGCTTCAGTTAAATCCCTTCTGTCTGTGTTTTGCGGATTGTCAGGCGTCTTTTGATCTGTTGTCTGCTCGTTGAATCAGATTTTTTTATTTATTACTAGAATCTCATTCTACTTACACTAATTCACATTAGTGCAAGTGCACATTACTGCAAATGCGCTCAAATCCTGCCCCAGAAGGGAAAAACTGATCTGCAGGTCTGTGGAATCCGCGTGACTCAGAAAAAGCTGGTCCGCTGCAGCAATCCTCAGGTCAGATTCACAGAGATCCAGACACATTTGAATCCTTTACAGATTTCTCCGGCATCCCTAGCTGTGGCCCAGGGAATGGCAGAGAGCTACATCCAAAAGTAGGGGGGGAAAAGAAGCTTTGATGAGGCTTGTGGGAGCAGGATTTCTCTGTCAGTGACCTTAAGGTGAACAAAGGAATTTCAAGGACAGATATCCACTTGAAATGGCTGAAGTACAATTCATCATGAGATTGAACTCTATTTCATAGATTTCATAGATCATAGAGTTGGAAGGAGCCTACGAGGCTATCGAGTCCAACCCCCTGCTCAGTGCAGGAAACTAGAGGAGGGGTCTCCCATCCAAGGAATAACCAGGCCTGACCCTGCTTAGCTTTCCACGCTCAGACAAGCTGAGCCAGTGTGAGCCACAGGCCTGTTGTTTGATTAAGGACAAAGGGTTTGTTGTTGTTTGTTTGTTAAATCACACTACATATGCTGATCGGCCCACCACTGCAATGGTGTCTGTGTTGTTCTCCAGCAACTTTGTGAATGGCTACTTTTAAGGTTATCATCACTGTCTGTACCGTTTGCATGTCAATTCCCTCTGACAACACAGTTTACATCTCCCCCTTCCCCCAAGCATGTGTATATAAATCTGCCAATTTGAGGTTAATATTTCATGAATCTGATGAAGTGGACAATGTCCACGAAGGCTTATGCCAGAATAGATTTGTTAGCCTTTATTTTATTTTTTGTTTGTTTATTATATTTATACCCCGCCTTTTTTCCTGCAAGGAACCCAAGGCAGCTTACAAATCCTCATCCTCCTCTCCACTTTATCCTCACAACAACTCTGTGAGGTAGGTTAGGCTGAGAGTCAGTGACTGGCGAGGACTAGAACCTGAATCTCCTGAGTCCCAGTCCAACACTCTCACCACTACACCACACTGACTCTCTTTAAGGTACTTTAAGGTTAGTCCTCTTTGAAGTTTTTGCTGCAACAGACCAACACCACAGCTACCCCTTTGGAAACAGGATTGCAAAGTTTCCCTTGACCAGTGCCTTCTAGAAGCTCTGGTATCACCCCTTTGCTTTTCCTCCATCCTTGATATCCCTGTGTCAAGACTCCTTCAGCCATGTCTTCAATCGGGTTGCAGGCAGATAATTATGGCTCCAGTTATTACCATAATTGGCAGGCCATGGTCCTTTAATGCAAGGTGCTTTTACAGAAAGACAAACTTGGAAGGGAAGCAGGAAACCCATTTACAGTAATACCTTGGATTGCAAGTAACTTGGACCTGAGAACGTTTTGCAAGACAAGCAAAACATTTTAAAAATTTTGACTTGATAAACGAGCAAGGTCTTGCAAGACAAGTCAGTAGGGGATGTAACCACTTGCCTCGAGCGGGCGTAGCGGGCCGAAATCGGCCCCACTCACGCCTGCCAGAGACTCACTTTGATATAAGAGTGTTTTGGATTACAAGCATGTTTCCGGAATGAATTATGCTCTCAATCCAAGGTATTACTGTATATTGTCCGGCCAATGTTGCATCTCGCCTGGTATTGTCAGCTCCAGCTGGAGAGTACAGCTCTAATGTGTTTGGACAGAAATCTTTCCCAGCTATGCTAGCAGAGGAAGACATGCTAGCATGTATATCTGGTGTGTATTTCAATCGTCATACAGGCAGGGTGTGTGTTTTGCCACGGACCTGTGCCCTTCCTGTCTGAAATGAAGGATGGGAGAGGAAAAAAATAATAAAGGAAAAGGGCGCTGTCCATGCAGATTGCTGAGACACATTTGACTGTGTTAGAAAAAAGCAAATGCCACCGTGATCAAACTTACTCAGAATCACTCACAAAAAACTGTTATTTTCACCCTTTAGAAATTTTTACATACACATTTAAATTCTCAACAATAAGCATGCTACAATTTCAAATATAATTCAAATCAACTGAGTATACATTTCCTCTTTAGTAACCGCCTTCCGCCCCTTATCTTTCTGGGGTCTGGATTCACTCAGCGGATGAAAAACCTGCTCTAATACTCTTTTGAGTATTAAGTTTGTTTTCACCCACTGTCATAATCTAAATGTCAGTCATGCCTGAAGTTGCTCGGAGTGTGTGTTTGATGGATTGTAAACAGGTCCCTTGAAAACCTGTGTGGTACAAGCTCTGCTCACCACACCTGCACTAAACCTAATTCCGTGGCATAACTAAAACTGGGAGGGACCTCAGTGGCAGAGCGCATGCTTTGAATGCGGAAGATCCCAGGTTCAATCCGTGGCATCTCCAAGTTAAAAGGTATCAGGCAGCAGGTGATGGGAAAGATGACCTGAGACCCTGGAAAGCAGCTGCCAGTCAGAGTAGGCAGTACTGGGCAAGATAGGCCAGAGGTCTAACCTGATATAAGGCAACTACCTACATTTATAAATCATCATCGGAGGCCCTCTTCCAGGTTGCCTTCAGTGGTTAGGCGGATGGCAAGCAGAGACAGGGCCTTCACTGTGGTAGCACCCTGTCTCTGTTACACCCTCCCTAGTAAATGTTTGCTTGGCACCAACACTTTTATCGGTTAGATGCTTGGTAGTACCACTTTGTTTTCCCAGTCTTTTGCTGAAAAGATTTTCTAATATAATTGCCCTTTTTTAAATAAATAAATAACAATTTAAAACAGTTTTGAAAAGGGGTGATCACATTTTAAATAAGTGAATACATTTTTAACAGGTGATTGGGCAGGAAACATTTCTACCACAGTCTTAAAATCCTTCTGAAATCCATTTGCCACCCCATGTAACCAACCATTCCTTTTCACAAACTGGCTTGATTCCCCCCCCCCCCCCAGTGGAATAGAGGCTTCCTGTCCTTGAATGGCTTGGGTTTCCCTGCCTTCCCCCATACGCTCAGGGGCAAATGCTTTCCTAATCTGTGATGCAGGAAATGTGTGTCAGTGCCTTAATGTACTTACAAAAAAAAGAGAAAGAGAGAGAAGACAAGGGACGAATCAGCAGTGAGTTGTAACCCTGCCCTTGGTTGATGTTGCTCAGTTTTGATGGCCCCCCTGGCCACACAAACAGTGTGTGAGTTTAGGCTGCTTCTATGAGTGATGCTAAGCCTGCACTCTTGTATCCAAACATCCTTTTTAAAGTTTCAGAAAGTGGAAGTGTGGCTAGAATTTCCCCCTCCTATTCCCTAAGCATCAGTATCAATTTTCGAAGTGCTTAACTGGATTATTCTCCTGTCCCAGGCCCTGATTTTATTTTATTTATCTATCTATCATCTATCATACCCCACCTTTTTTCCAGCAAGGAACCCAAGGCAGCTTACATAATCCTCCTCCTCTCCATTTTATCCTCACAACAACCCTGTGAGGTAGGTTAAGCAGAGAGTCAGTGACTGGCCCAAAGTCACCCAGTGAGTTTCATGGCTGAGTGGGGACCTAGAACCCAGATCTCCCGAGTCCCAGTCCAGCACTCTCACCACTACGCCACACTGGCTGATCACAGCTAACATACCTTTTTGCCAAAGTCACTAGTCCACGCACATTAGCCAGTTGATATTTTATATTATAAGCCACGCTGGGCCCCTTTTTAGGATTGGAAGGTGGGGTATATATTACTTTATGAATAAATTTTAAATTGAATTAAATTTATCTGTATGGTGGTTCATTTTTATTTTTGACAGCTTCCAGAAACAGTGAGCCAACTATTCTATTCTTGCATGCCTTAAGTTTGAATTCTGCTTAAGAACTTGATTATTGCATCAGCTTGCTCTGAGTCTGCTGCTGTTTATGGTTGTTGTTGTTTTTTTCCTGCTGCTTTGGGGTGGGTTTTATGATATTTTGAATTTGTTTCTTGACTGGTTTTTAATTGTTGTTTGAAATTTGCTTTGAACACTGGCAATGGGGAAGCAGGGTATAAAATACCTAACATAAAAATAAAGGAATAATTTCCATCTCCCATATGGCTGACCTTGGGTCAGCTCCTGTTTGTTGTATTTTCACCCTAGTGACTAACTACAGACACAAAATGAAACACTGCATATTTTCAACGTCTTTCAAAATATTTTGCTTTTTTCCTTCCCTGAAAGGGGAAACCGGGCTTGGGAAATCAACGCTGATGGATACCCTTTTCAACACCAAGTTCGAAGGGGAGCCGGCCTCTCATTCACAGCCAGGGGTTCAGCTGAAATCCAGTACTTACGACCTCCAGGAAAGCAACGTCCATCTGAAACTTACCATTGTTAGCTCCATGGGCTTTGGGGACCAGATTAACAAAGAGGACAGGTAAGCAAGCAGCTGTTCCTGATGGAGTGGAAATCGGGATTGCCCCCATCTCTAGACAGGTTCAGCCTCTTGAGAGTCTATTCTAACAATACAGTGGTGGCCAACTTTAGGAAAGCATAGAAGCTGCCTTTATATCAGGTCAGGGAATTGCTCCATCTAGTCCATAGTCCAGTATGGCTTCCTCTGGCAGCGACGCTCCAGAGCAGCCTTCCCCAACCAGTTGCCCGCCAGAAGTGTTGTTCTAAAAATCCCATCACCCCCAGTGGCTGGATATGATGGGAGTTGTATTCCAACACATCTGGAGGGCACCCAGTCGGGGAATGCCGCTCCGGGGTCCTTACCATCACGTGTTGCCTGATCCCTTTAACTGGAGATTCAGGGATTGAGCCTGAGGTTTCCATCATGCAAAACATGTGCCCTGCCACTGCATTATGATCCCTCCTAAGACAACTTGAGGTGGGGCTACATATATTTATACCTGTATATAGGTAGAGCACATTCTTTGCATGCAGAAGATGCCATGTTCAGTCCCTGGCATCTCCAGCTGGGAAAGGTCTTTGCTGAGATCTTGGAACGCCGCTGCTATACAACATTGGCTAGATGAAGTATTGGCTAGATGAACCAATGTTGGAAAGGCTCTTTTGAAGACAGCCTTGCTTGCAGAGGCCTGCTTATGGGGGATGCGGGAAAGGGCTTTCTCCTGTGTTGTTCCCATATTCTGGAACAAGGTGTTTGGAGTTGCAACTGGTCCCCGCTCTGCATTCAGGAAGGAGGTCGGGACACAATTGTTGTTATGGATTTTTAAGGTTGTTTTGAATGTTTTACTATGTTCTTATTTGATTATGGTTTTTATTTTCTGAAATCTTTGTAAGCTGCCTTAGTTGGCTTCAGAAAGGCAGCATAGAAATACAGGAATGAATGAATGAATATGCCATGAATTAACCAATGAATGAACGAACGAACCAATCATCTAGCTTTGCATAAAACAACTGCATGTGTTCCAACTGGTCATGCAAGTGGTCTGCTTCTGTGAAGCAGTCCAAAGGTGGAGCCGTGAATTTGTACAAGGTCGCAGCGTCTCTTCTGGCAGCTTGGAACTTGCCAGTTCTTTTCAGCCCACAAAGGTGGAGCTGTGATCTTGCACGGGTCCATTCTCGGGTGTCACACTGCTCCCATGAGCAGGCCACTTGCATGAGCAGCAGTATTTTTGCTCAAGTGGGCCACCAACTCAGCAGTATTTTTACTCAAGTCCTGGTGTATTGCCAGAGCTGACTCATTTGCTAGGAATGGAGATACGTTTGCTCTTTGGATGGCTCTGGTTGACATTATATACAGGCTCTGTTCATTTGACGCAAATATGTAAGGAAATTATGGATTGGAGGGGGAGGCATTGCTGGCTGTTCATGAAAAGCTTTATGTAATCCGTGTGATTTCATGAACTCAGGCAGAGACTTGGCTCCTTTTGTGAATGAAGTGTTGGAAAAAGAACGTTCCACATTTTATAATGTGTTCCATGTCTCTCCGCCCCTGCTCCCTTTTTTTTAATGAAGCTATAAGCCCATTGTGGAGTTCATCGATGCCCAGTTCGAATCTTATCTACAAGAGGAACTGAAAATCAAGCGGGTGTTGCATAACTACCACGATTCCCGGATCCACGCCTGCTTGTATTTCATCGCCCCCACAGGCCACTCTTTGAAATCCCTGGATTTGGTAACAATGAAGAAGCTCGACAGTAAGGTAGGAAGGAGTTGTGTGTTGTCATCCAATGGGGAAGTAGCACTTGGCTACTGTTCTTGGCTCTGTCATTCAGTGCGTGAAGAGATCAGTGATGAATTGTTTCACACTGCTCTCTCTTCTACCATGTTGTTTCCTATTGAGGATGGGCTGTTACTCAGTGGTAGACCAAATGCTTTGCATGCTGAAGGTTCCAGGTTCAATCCCTGTCATCTCCAGTTAAAAAAAAGATCAGGTAGCATGACTGGGAAATCCCTTTCTCTGCTGGAGTCCCTGGAAAACTACTACCAGTCAGAGTAGACAACACTGGATTAAATGGACCATGTTGTTAGTCAGCATAAGGTAGTTTCATTTGTTCAGTGGGAAACTTACTGCAACCTTGAATATCCACACCCTTTCCCTTTCTTCTTTCTTGATTTTCCTACAGGTAAATATCATCCCTATAATCGCCAAATCGGATGCCATCTCCAAGAGTGAGCTGACGAAATTCAAAATTAAGATCACAAGCGAACTTGTCAGCAACGGAGTGCAAATCTATCAGTTTCCTACAGATGATGAATCCGTGGCAGAGATAAACGGGACTATGAATGTAAGCAAAAAAAACCCCAAAACAAACCTGCATTGGGAGCACATTGGGGAGCCTTGATGAGCTATTGTAGTGAGGCACTGCCCCTTGTCCATTGCAAGGCCTACCCAAAAGCCGCTTTGGCACACTTTCAGCCATGAGGACCAGAAGCTTGCCTTCTTAAAAAAATATGTGTGTACAACCCATTCTGTAGAGATTGTGTAGGGTTGGGGTTGCTAGTGTAGTGCCCATGGACACATCCCTTGGTGTCCACCTGGCTCCCTGCCCCTCCTGATTTTTATTTTGTTTCTTAAGATTTTTAAAATGAAAATAATTGGGAGGCTGGCATGCTACAAAGCGAAGTGCTATCCTCCAGCACCGTCTCTTTTGGGGGTTCAGAAGAGTGGTTTTGAGTTTTGGGAGGTCAGACATCAAAACTGCCTTGTACTTAGGTTCTTGGGTAAGTTACTTTTCTTTGAGTCTCTTCAGTTTGCCTTCTGGGAAATAAGTGCCTTGGTGGCCATTTTATGAATAGGCAAGCCCTCCATGGCAGCCATCTTGTGACAGCACCCACGACACTCTCAAAATTCCAAATGAGAGCCAGTGTGGCGTAGTGGTGAGAGTGTTGGACTGGGACTCGGGAGATCCGGGTTCAAGTCCCCGCTCGGCCATGAAACTCACTGGGTGACTTTGGGCCAGTCACTGCCTCTCAGCCTAACCTACCTCACAGGGTTGTTGTGAGGATAAAATGGAGAGGAGGAGGAGGATTATGTAAGCCGCCTTGAGTTCCTTGTAGGAAAAAAGGCGGGGTATAAATGTAATAAATAAATAAATAAATAAATGTGCCAGTTAACCCAAACAGAGTGGGGTGAGCGGGCTGGAGTAGGACACTGTAGAGTGCCTTAAAGCTCAATCCTATGCATGTTTAGACAGAAAAAAAGGCCTACAACTCCCAGCATGCCCCAGCCAGCCATGTAGGCCCTTTTTCTGTCTAAACATGCATAGGATTGCGTCCTTAATCAGTATAATCTAGTGAATAGTGTGTTGGATTCACACTTCAGCCATGAAACCTGTTGAGTAGCAAGTCAGTGACTCTGTAAAACTGGAATAACAAGTAGGAACTTGTGAAGCTTCACATGGGATTGGGATTACTGTGCGATTTATTCATTTATTTATATCTATTTATTTAACTTCTACACTGCCCAATAGCTGCAGCTGTCTGGGCGGTTTACAACAGTTCCTAAGCAGGACCATGATACAATGAAAACAGGAACGGTGCAGGGCTGTTTGGCGCCCTAGGCCAAATTATATTTAGCGCCCCCCCTCTCGTGCCGTGGGGGGGCTCCGGAGCAAAGCAGCCCTGCTCTGCAAACCCCCCCCCTGCGCCGCCGCCGCCGCCACCGCCACCACCTACCTTCCCCCCGCCCCCGCTGCTAGCTGCTGGCTGCTGCTGCCGCCGCCTCCTCCGACACGACGGGACCCCCGCGCTTTTTTTTTTTTTGCCGGGGAAACCAGGGCAACAGGGCTGTTTAAGCCCTGTTGCCCTGGTTCCTCCCGCCAAAACAACGCCGGCGGGGCTCCGGAAACGACAGGAAGGTAGGTAGGTGGCGGGCGGGCGGGCGCGCGCGCGGGGGGGGGAGGTGCGGTGGCGGCGGCAGCGACCGGCGGGCGGGCGGGGAGGCGCGGCGGAGGCGGCAGGCGGGCAGGAGCGCGGCGGAGGCGAGGAAGGGGCGCAGAAACGCTGCGCCCTCTTCCTCCACGCGCCCTAGGCAGCCGCCTGGGTCTGCCTAGCGGTAGCGCCGGCCCTGAATGAAAACAACCATAAACATTTTCCATAATACAGAATTTAAAAGCAGTTTAAACATGTTAAAACCATTTAGCAGCTAAAACAGGATTTAGTGCAAAATAGACCTGTTAAAAACACCAGACACGGATACCACCATCAAGCCATTGAATAACCCTAGATATCTTTAAATGCCTCCGCACATAGGGCTGGTCTTAACCTGGCGCCGAAAGGATGACAAAGTTGGTGCCAGGCGGGCTTCAGTGGGGAGAATTAAAAGTGGAAACGTTCCCTCCTCCTGTCGTCCTTCAGAGGAGCCCAGTTTCTCCTCCTCTCTCAATCCTTTATGTTGGCCAAGTGGCAGCTCAGCTTTGCTGGTGGCATCACTATGGGGTCCGGGTGGCACCGCGCTCCGAGTGCTCACGTTCTTTGAGCGCTGCCTCCACTTCTCTCTCCTGCATTGCCTTTCCCGGTCCTGTGGGCAAGGACTGGTGCCTGCCAACCACTCTGCTACCATGGATCAAACACCAAACATCAAAAACTGGGAAGCTCTGGCCCATGAACGATCTAAGTGGAGGTTGGCCTTTCACAAAGGTTCTATGGACTTTGAAGAAGCTCGAGTGCAAGGTGAAAGGGAGAAACGTGCTAAGCGAAAAGCATGTCAAATGAATCCTTTACAGGACCATCTTCTATCTGGTAACCTGTGTCCTCACTGTGGGAAGCTGTGTGGATCTAGAATTGGCCTCCACAGTCACTTACGGACCCATCGCTAGAGCCTACACAATTTTCTTTAGAATTTTCCTCCTTTTAAAATCTCCTTTTTGTAAATTTTCTTTTCTTTTTTTTTTTTATCCTGGAAGACAATCTTACTCGGTCACGAGTGATCGCCTGACTGACTGACTGACTGGATCAAACACCATTTGGTGTGGGGACGTTAGAGGGTCCATTCCTATCTCTGGCTATTTTTCACCAGTTATATAGAAGGAGCCCTTCTCTTAACGCATCTGATTCCGTCGCGCACACACACACCCGTGCACCCTTTCAGCACACTCCTACTCCCCGTGCGGCCCGCCTTCTTTCAATTTATAATTGAAATGTGAAGGGTAGGCTGAGAGGAATATAGCATTAAGGATTATAAAGTGCTCTGCAGTCCTGCCCACACGTTCTGTGCTGCTAAGTCTTGCTGAAAAGGCACAGAAACGGTTTAATTATAACAGCTATGTATATCTGCAATATTATTGTCATAATGCTGTCTGTGGCAGCTGTGTAGCCACACACAAAATTCAGCCTTGTAGATAATCTTTCTAAAAGGTACTCTTTCCCGCACCCCCACCCATTATTAACATACCCTCTCCTCTTTTCTCAACACTGCTTTTTGAAATGAGTGGTTTTCTGGCAGCCATCCTTGGTTCTTACTGTGGAGTGCTGTAAGAAATACATCTCCCATACATTTCCTGTAGGGTGGAGTCATGTGCCATTTCTCATGGCTGGGGAGCCATGATATTTCTGTGCCTGGCCCTTTTCTTTTCCCAAATCTAGAATGGGATCCACAGGGGAATTGTGTGTGTGTGTGTGTGTGTGTGTGTGTGTGTGTAAAAATATTTTAAAATGGAAGAGCAAAAGGTCATCTATAAAACATTCAGGCTTGTTTTTGTTTGACATAAATAAATACACATTTTGCCATACATGGAAGGATCCATTGTTCCTTTGTGGCTGACGTTGTTTGCATGACCACATCAAAACCTCCAGCCAAAGTGCGCACATCAAAAGATTTTTTGTGCTTACTGGTTAGGCACTTCAGTGCATAAGGTGTGGCACTGCTTTTTACTTGACAGGTACTCCTCTAATTTTCTAATCCAGTGGTGTTGCATCTTAGGTGTGGGGACCAAATCTATCCCTCCTGGGTTCCCGATCTTCCCCTTTCACAGATGCCCACACCTCCTTCCCCACGCTTTTCTCTCTCCCACCCATTCTTTGTTTCCCCCCCAACTTTTGTGTGTTTTCCCCCCACTCTAAAAGATTGAAATGTCTCTCCTAAGGCTTATTTACTGATAGTAAGAGCTTTCAGCTAGCATATGCTCATGGAGAACCAGTGTGGCGTAATGGTTAGAGTCTTGGACTGGGACTGGGGAGATCTGGGTTCTAGTCCCCGCTCGGCCATGAAGTTCACTGGATGACATTGGGCCAGTCATTGAGTCTCAACCTAACCTACCTGACTGGGTTGTTGTGAGGATAAAATGGAGAGGAGGAGGAAGATTATGTAAGCCACCTTGGGTTCCTTGCAGGAAAAAAGGTGGGATATAAATGTAACAAATAATAATAAAACAACAACAACAGCAACAACAACAATAATAGCAGCAGCATATGAAGTGCTTTGAAAAACTCTAAAATTCACGATATAAAGGGCCCATTCGTAGAGCATATGGGCTCCATCCAGTCTTCATTTTGATATTTCTTGGCTCCTGCCACCTCTCTCCATGATAGATTTGGAGTGAAATATGATCCTGAGGTCTTTTTATGAGTGTAAACTTTATTTTAAGTGAAAGGACAACGGGTAATCCGAAAACCCATCTTTTCTGCAAAGCCTTTGGCACAACATTTACTCTCCACATCCTGCTGTAACTAAACCGAAGTACATTCACCTGAAAAAATAAATTCCAAATTCTTCCCATTTACGCTTGCCTCCATTTCCGTACCCTTCCTCTGTTTTCTCCCCCTGTGTCAAATCTTACTTTATATGCCCCGCAGACAGCAACATACTCTCTAGTGCAGGGGTGTTGAACCTCTTTCAGCCCAAGGGCCAAATTCCATTACGGAGAAGCTCTCGGGGGCCGCATTCCAGTGGTGGGCGGAGCCAAAGGCAAAAGCCCCCCCCCCCCCAATGCCAGCATATTTTAGCTTACAGGTATTACTGCCAGAAACTAAGCCTTAGGAGAGGCATTTCAGCCTTTTAAAATTGGGGGGGGGGACCTGCACAAAAGTTGGGAAACTGCCAAACAATTGGTAGAAAGGGCTGCAGGTTCTGCACCCCTGTTCGAGTCCTCTGTAAGCCACAACACACAATCCAAAATGAACGCAGGTGTGTTTGTCGTTGCCACCTCTTAATTATTATTACACACGGCGGTAGAACAAAAAAATAAACCTATATTTGGCAGAGTGTAACAAACT
Source organism: Shinisaurus crocodilurus (assembly GCA_021292165.1). Taxonomy (NCBI): domain Eukaryota; kingdom Metazoa; phylum Chordata; class Lepidosauria; order Squamata; family Shinisauridae; genus Shinisaurus; species Shinisaurus crocodilurus. Next base: position 11,295,189 of record CM037883.1, on the reverse strand, counting down.
ACCAAAAGAAAGCCGAGTTCAGCCACAAACAGCAAGCGAAAGTTTCCAGACTAAATGCACTCCCACACGGCTGAGTGCTCCCACTGTTAACCAATAGGACCGATAAGACTGCGAGACTGCAAGCGCAATGCCTTAGAAAACAAAAACAAAAAACCGTTAAAACACGCACAAGGCTGACGTCTAAAACCAGCCTGAGGTATGCAATCTGAGGTATTCAGCAGATAGTTTGAAAGCAATATAATCTTTAAAATAAGGGAAAGCAGAAACAAACACAGAGCTCCCGCAAAGCAGGCTCTTCCGCCGCCATCTTCCATCTGAATAATTTCTTTTCTGGGGGCAACCACCACACACACGGATGTCGCTATATAATATAATCTATAAAACTGTGGGCCGTGTATTTTAATTGACTTTGTTGTTGTTGTTCCAAATCCAACACAGTGAGTGGGTGCTGTGAAGGATCGCGATGGGGTGCCTGTTGGCCATTTTTGCCTTCCAAGGTTATGGTAAAATGCTTTAAACATTTGGGGAAAGTGCTACACAAACGCCGCTTATGATTATTATTTAAAGGTGCTCTCTCTGCGTCTCTCTTTTGTTGTGTCCTAGGCCCACTTACCCTTTGCTGTCATTGGCAGCACAGAGGAAGTCAAGATCGGAAACAAAATGATGAAGGCTCGCCAATATCCTGGGGGACAGTGCAGGGTAAGTGACGGTGCTGGCTATGGTATGACCTCCTAGGTGAGAGCAGGCCCTTGTCCCCGGCCGTATTAGCTAGGCCTCACCCTGCAGAGCAGCCCTCCGCAAATGTGATGGACTACAACTCCCATGATTCCCAGCCAGCATGGCCATTGCAATCCTTGAGTCCTTTGTCACCTTGAGTCCCAGTATTGGGGAAAAGGCGGGATATAAATAATAATAATAATAATAATAATAATAATAATAATAATAATAATAAATAAATATAAATATAATAAATATAATAATCATAATCATAATCCTTTTATTTTCCTTAACTGAGGGGAACTCAGTGATCTGGTTTGCACGACATGGTAAGCCGCTGTGGGTTAATTCACCAGTGGGGGGGCCGTGCTTTGCACCGGCTGCCATTTTACATAAGCAAGCGGCGGTGGAGGGGGGGGCACACTGCAGCTTGTCGTGTCATGCGAACCCAGCAAGGGTGGGTTGTTGGCGTGGTTAACAGACCACCCACAACCCATGGGCTGTTTTTTGTCATGATGTGAGAAAAGGCCCCAGTATAACATTGTTTAGAGCCGTCTGCATTCAAGTGGGCCTTGGTTGTCTCCCTCTTTTTTGCCGTATGAACCCTGACAGTGGAAAATGAAGCACACTGTGACTTTGTAAAGCTCAGAGAAATGTTGATCCGGGTCAACATGGAGGATCTCCGCGAACAGACGCACACGCGCCATTACGAGCTGTACCGGCGATGTAAACTGGAGGAAATGGGATTTAAGGACACCGATCCAGATAGCAAGCCGTTCAGGTATTAACAATATGGGTTGGAAAGACATGGCTGGGAAGGAACACACCTTGATGTAGAACAGGGCCTAAGGGCCAAGCTCCATTTTGGAGAAACTCTTGGGGGCTGCATCCCATTGGTGGTGGGATTAAAGGGTTAAAGGGTACAGAGGGCACATTGGTGGGTGGGGCCAAAAGTACCAGCCTATCTTAGCTTACGGCTCTTGCGGCCAGTAACTAAGCCTTAGGAAAGGCATTTTAACTTTTTAGGTTGGGGAAAATACTGCGCAAAAGCCAGGAAAACAGCACAAGATCAGTGGTCGGGAAAAGGGGGTGGGAGCATGGGAAGCAATCTGAGGAACTCCAGAGGGCAGTATTGGGCCCCCAGGAAAGCTGGAGTTGGCCTGAGCCTGAGGTTCTGCACCTGCAATATAGAAAGTAATAAACAAACAACACCAGCACTTAGTTAAATGGCCATGAAACACAGTGTATTCCCCCGAATTTTGAACCTCTCCCACTCTGTCACCCTAGTTTACAAGAAACATATGAGGCCAAACGGAATGAATTCCTGGGAGAGCTGCAGAAAAAGGAGGAGGAGATGCGGCAGATGTTTGTCCAGAGAGTCAAGGAGAAAGAAGCAGAGCTGAAAGAGGCTGAAAAAGAGGTGAATTTGATGGCTGTTTATCTGTTGTGTTCTAAGATTTTGACTTATTTATTTATTTTTATTTTATTCATTATATTTATATACCCGCCTTTTTTCCTGCAAGGAACCCAAGGCGGCTTACATAATCTTCTTCCTCTTCTCCGTTTTATCCTCACAACAACCCTGTGAGGTAGGTTAAACTGAGAGTCAGTGATTGGCCCAAAGTCACCCAGTGAGTTTCATGGCCGAGCGGGGACTAGAACCCGGATCTCCCGAGTCCCAGTCCAACACTCTCACCACTACGCCACACTGGCTTAAACTGTCTTTGAATAGTTCAGGTTAAAGGGTACAGAGAACTGTATGTTTACATACATACATACATATATATATAATATATATACACACACACACACACACAAGGCTAACTAGTGCTGAATCTCTCTTAGCATTTCCATTAGCGAGTTCACTTCTTCAGCACGGCAAGCTTTCTTTTGTTTAAAACTAACATCTGAAAGTTCTTCAACGTAATGAGCATCGGGTATTTTGGAAATCTCTCCAAGCAAGGGACGCAGGGGCAGTCTCCTAAAAGACTGTCACCTTGTTCACTGCAACAAACAACCCAGGGTTTGTTAACTGGATTGTTCTCTGTGATGTGCAAACCCAGAACTCTGGATCGTTGAGGGAGAAACAACCCAGAATTTGAACCCATGGTTTGTTCTTGGGTTAAAAGTGGGTTGTTTCTTCCTCAACAACCCAGAGTTTCAGGTCCACACATCACAGAGAACAACCCAGGGTGGTGAGCGATTGGGAGCCAGCTTATTCCCACACACCTGCAAACAAACCATGGTTTGTTAACCATGAGTTGTTTGTTGCATGTGAACCAAGTCTATCCATCATGGTCAATATGAGGTGTTTTCAGTGGTCTCTAACTTGCTTTGCACAGAAACAAGTAAGCAAAGGAAGAATCAAGTAGCAGCACTAGTTTATTTATTTATATTTATTATTTATTATTTATTTATTGCATTTATACCCCGCTCTTCAGCCAGAAAAGGCTCCCAGAGTGGCTTAAAAAGATTAATAATAAGACAGTCCCTGCCCTCAAGCTTACAATCTAAAAGACATGACACAAAAGGAAAAGGGATTGGGAAGGAGGAGGAAGAATGCAAAACTCAGGCACCTGTTCTTAGTTCAAAAGGTTCTTATAGGTCTTTCTTTCTTTCTTTCTTTCTTTTCTGGCAGGGAAGGGCAAAACAAGCTCCCTGCAGCTGTTCCTTCCTTGGCTGATGTATGGGGCCAGGTTGGTCTCCCCCTTGCTGTGATGTTTCTCCTGGGAGGCAGGGGGTGCAGCCTCCCAGTGGCCTTTGGTTCTCTGGCCAATGGACGAGGCCAGAGTCTGCCGCCCCAGGGAACTGTCAGTTGGAGCTGTGTGTTCCTTCCGGCAGGGACTCTATCTCCCTTGCATCAGGCTTTAGGAAAATGGTGCTTTAGAAGGAAGGGGATGTTTGTCCACTCCTGCATTCTCATAATGCACATGCAGTGTCTCCTCCTTTCCATACGCCAGAGATTTTTAAATCTCCTTTATGCAGTGAGCCATTTCCACATGGCTTTGTCTCCGAGAACACCTGCCCATACTGCGGAGGATTTGGTGGAATATTCCTGGGTGTGCCGTTGCTTCACGAAGAGTGCCGATTGCAAGATTATTGGGCCTCACTGTCACCTTGGGCAAACTTTAGAGTGTATCCTAGATGCTCTGCTGTGGTTGCACACTCCAGTCTTTGATAGTGGTGGACAAGCTGTCTTTCAGGGAGACTTCTCTGCCATCGGTGGCCTGCTCATTAAGGAACCCCAAGGTTCCCCGAAACACAATCTTGAAAATTGCTGCCTTATGCCAAGCATATGCCCCTAACACTTTGTTCCACTTGTGCCTCTTTTTGCTCCTGTTCCAGTTGCATGAGAAATTTGATCGCCTGAAGAAACTGCATCAGGAGGAAAAGAAGAAAGTGGAGGACAAGAAGAAATCCCTGGATGATGAAGTCAATGCGTTTAAGCAGAGGAAGACGGCAGCTGAATTGCTCCAGTCTCAGGCTCAGCAGGCAGGAGGATCGCAAACCCTGAAAAGGGACAAGGAGAGAAAAAAGTAAGTTGGCTTCACTGGGTGGCATTTTGAGTCATGGTTTTCTCCACCACTGCTGTCCCTCTATTACACTCTGGATGCAAAAGCAGGTTTGTCTTGGACGCCTGAAGTCCTCTGCTGCGGCTATTTCTTGAGTATGGGCAATGGCTCAAAACAGCTGAGTGAGAGACCCCTGTGTTCTCCCTCGAAGGGTTGTTGCAGGTTTGCCAGAAGTCCATTGATCTTCCCTTCCCATGTTAGCAGCCTTTGGCCCCGCCAGAATCCACGCTGGCAAAAGCTAGACAAAACCGCCTGGGACGAATCCTGGAATCAGTTTTAAAGTGAGCTGCCCTCAGTGCAGTCCTTTATTTTCACTTCTGTGATCAAACTGAACAGGATACCACTCTGAACTGCCAATGTCAGGCATATATAGCTGTCACCATAGCAATGAAGGGATAGAACAGACACGCAGGAACAGAGAAATGCCTCTGTCTGCATCCCTGAAGAGTTGTGGTCAATGGTAGCCTTCAACTTAATATTGGAGGTTTAGGCTTAGTAATGTCACTTCAATCCAGAGCTTGAATTATGGGACAAAGGTCGGAGACCCTTAATGAAAACCACCAGGCCCTCCCCCAACTCCCCCTAATTTTGGCCAAATCAAGACCCTCTATAGCAGGGCTCTCCAGCATGGGTCCCCAGATGTTGCTGGACTACAGCTCCCAGAATCCCTTGCCACTAGCCATGCTGGCTGGGTATGCTGGGAGCTGTAGGCCAGCAACATCTGGGGACCTAAGGTTGGAGAGCCCTGTTCTATAGTCTTCTAAAATGGTAACTAAGGGGGCCATCACAAAAGATAAAGGGGTTGCATCTCCTCCCCACCACCATAATTTTAATATTCCTGAAGGCTTCATATCCTCTGTTTAAAGCAACTTCCTCATGCTGTCCATTAATTGGCCCTCCATAAGGTTTGGGGTTTTTTAATTCAAGTTTTTTAAGAAAAAAATTAAAATCAAGATTTTTATTTCCTTATCTCTCCCCCCCTCCCCCTTCACCCTTGTTTTTGGTACACTAAAAGTGCCTTCATCTTCCTGAGTTTTCATTTGTATGCTGTTTTTACAGTTAACCCTGCTCTTTGCTGCATGGTGCATGAGGGAACATTGTGCTGGTAAGCTTTGACTAAGTGAAATAGCCATTGCAGTGGGAATCCCAAAGGTCCCTTTGTGCAACCCCCCCCCCCCAAAACCACCCTGCCCCAGCTTCTCTGAACCTGCAATCTGGCCCTCGTGCATATCCAGCAATCCAGCTCGCACACCCTCCAGTTACACAGCTATGCTGCTTTCTCCCCATGTATGGCTCTCTAACCCCTTCCTCTAGCACAGGGCTCTGCAGCCTGGGGTCCCCAGATGTTGCTGGCCTACAGCTCCCAGCATGCCCCAGCCAGCATGGCTAATGGCAAGGGATTCTGGGAGCTGTAGTCCAGCAACATCTGGGGACCCAAGGTTGGAGAGCCCTGCTCTAGCATGAGCAGCCAGAAAGATTTTCTTTAAAGTTCTTCTGATACGTGCCCAGCAACTTACTCACTCTTTGCCTGGGTTTGGCTTAGACAGGGGAGTAATTCGCTGAGGCACGTGACAGGCTTCCTCTTCAAACTGGGGGGGGGGAGGATTAAAGAGCCTTTTGCCCCATGTGGTATGGAGTGGAGCCAATGGTGCTGGCCCTTGCTCCAGGGACGGCATCAAGGGTAGGCATGGTTGGGCACCTGCTGAGGAACCATACCCCAGAAGGGGATCACTGACAAGAGTCCCCAGGACTTGCTCTTCCTCCTTACCATTGCAACCTCCTTGTTCACCTGCCTTTTGCTCTGACCCAAACAACAGTGGTGGTGAGAAAGAGGAGCACTAGATGCCCCTGCCTACTTGCCCCCTGGCTTTCTGCCTGTCAAGCAAGTGGTAGCCATGATGAGAAAGAGAAGGAGGAGCAATAGCAGCTGGGGACAATGTTGGTGAGAAAGGCAGACGCACGGAGGGAGAGACCCTCAGTGAGCAACTTGCTCAAGGGCCCTCAGAAACCTGGATCTGGCACTGCCTCCGCTCCCCCCGCCGGTTTAAAAAATGGGTTGTTGACTCATGGTAACCTAACCTGCCACCAGCCAGTCCAGAGGCAAGAAAAGGTGCCTTCTGGTGGTGTTCAAGGTGGCATCTTGTTCCAATACAAGCTACCTTCATGCTCATGCTTTCCCCTGTATGGGCCCGATATAGAATTGAAATAGGAGATCTTCTGGGTTGCGGAACAATAAGTCTGCAGAACGAAAGAGAGGGATGAGAGAGTGAGGAGAGAAAAACAATGGTTTGCTCTTCAAGGCCTGAATTGTGAAAAATAAGCTCAGACAATGGCAGTGTTTATACGAGGCCTGAGAACGTATCCAGGGACTGGAGAGGAGCTGCAGTAAACATTGTGGGCCCTTGTCAGCACTGGATTGCTTTTGGCCGGCCGCCATATGCAACACTGTGGCATGCTGGTCCATGGCTCCAATGAGCCCTCTTTTTTGTTCCTAAGACAATTTGCAAACATGGCCTTTCTGAATGGGGCATCTGTCCCGGCTCTGGCCAAGCACAGTAACCAAATAAGTTGTTCAACGATTCACAAACACTCCCAGTACTGATTTGGTCTGAGAAGCCTTGCGTGGCTTGCCTATTTTTCCGGGTCACAAACAAGTTGCATCTAAGTGAACAACCCTGCTGCAATCTGCTGAAAACTGAAAGGCTGTATTCCTAGCACTATGTGATCAAGCATGTTTAAGTAAAATTAAAAGCTAAACTAACATTATTTTTCTCCCTCCTGTAAATTAGTGACCGGGGTAGGCAACACATAATCCACAGACTACCTGGGAACACCAGGATTCTTTGCTGTTGCTCAATATTTTTATTTTTATTTTGGTAGCATCTTAGGAATCTCAGTTTAAAAATTTTCTTTTTAAAGTTTCTAGTCCCTTTGACAACATGAGGTTTATACATATGAGTTTAATGTCTCCGGCACCAAAAAGGCAGATAAATATTGATTCAAATTCATTGCTGTTGGTTTTTGCTTTAAGCTATTCCCCCCCTCTTAAGACCATTATTGGACATGTAAGGAATCCGGTATCACAGATGCCCACCTTCAGTGGTTTGCATCAACCATGTTTATGTAAATCATATGCTAATTGTACATAACATCCATACAAATGACCTTTGTATCTCATAATGTGTTTCCATTGTGGCTCTTGAAATGTGTTGCCCACCCTTGTTACAAGCCATATTTATTTTATTATTATTAATCCGGAGAAACATTAATCCTTTTTTTTTTTTTTCATTTTCATTTTCAGTTCAGGTTTCCTGTAGATCCTATCCTTTTGCTCCAGAAACGACCACCCCACATTTTGAGTTAACATGCAGCCCACCCCTCCACCTGTTTGTCCATCTCCTTCCCAATGCACCCTCTTGCTCTGTTTTGTCATATTTCCTAAACACAGAAAGAGTCTGTACTCACTTGACTATTTTGGTGAAGAACTCTGCAGCCTTTTTCTGTGGCGCTGATGAGAGAGGCTGCGAGTATTTGTTTGTCTATCTTAGTCTATTGACCAGAAGTTAACAGGTCTAATGCCCTTAAAATGTTCTGTGTCAGCATCTCATGAATGCATCGGTGGGTGGGTGGGTGCATGCATAGTAAAACTGCATGTTTGCTTACTGATTGCACCGTGATGCCTGAGCCCTGTCATGAATTCTCTAGTGCAAGCAAAAATGTTTGTGCTTAAAAGATTCCTCCCCCCCCCCCCCTTGCTTGTTGAAAGAGATGAATAGGATTCTTCTTGCTGGGACTTTTTTTGTTCACTCCATTTATGTTTTTAGTTGCACTTTGACTGTTACGAAATGCACCCTAAAGGCCTAAGGCAGCCATCCCCAACCCGGCGCCCTCCAGATGTGTTGAACTACAACTCCCATCATTCCCAGCCAGCCAGCACTGTGCTGGCTGGGAATGATGGGTGTTGCATTCCAACATGTCTGGAGGGCGCCGGGTTGCGGGAAGGCTATCCTGATGCAAATACAAGGCTGTGAAAGGAGCAGTTGGCAGGGTGGAACATCAGAACGACGTAGGATATCTGCCTTATACCAGGTCAAACTATTTGTCCATCTAGGCCAGTATTGCCTCCTCTAACTGGTAGCAGCTCTCTAGGTCTCAGGCAGAGAAGGGCCTTCCCCACCGCCCGGTTCTTTTTTTTAGGTGGAGATTCCCGGCATTGACTCTAGGATTTTCCGCATGTGAAGTATGTGCTCTGCTACTGAGCCATAGTGCCTTCCCAAGGGATGGTCTCTTCCGAAGAGTCCTCCGATTCATGACTTTTGGATGGCTGTCACTCTTTTGTTCCAACTGGTGTGGAGTGCAGATAGAGATGCTCCTGTTCCCGTTGAATACTTGCTCTGATTCAATGGAGCTCTTGCAGGCATAGGGCCTCCAGTGTGCACCTACACGAACTCCCCGGATCACTTCGCTGGAGCGGTGAGGTCCGTATTTGCAAACGGATGCATGCTCCTCCTTCCATCCTGGTGAAAGGAGGAGCCTGTGCAGGAGATCCGTGCACATGTTGGAGCACGTATGGGATTTTTTAAAGGGATGAGCATGCAGCCACGTAAGCCCCCACCAGGCACTCTGAAGTAGTGCAGACACAGCTTATCGGGCCTAGCAGTGAGAGCTAGGCCCGATAAGCAGCCCAGTCTTAAACATGTTTACTAAGAAGTAAATCCCACTGAGTTCAGTGGAATTTAACTTCCTAAATTCCATGTTTAAGATCGCACAATTCCTTTACGTCAGTGGTTCTCAACCTTTTTTGCCCCATGCACCCTTTTCACCATATGTCAGAATGTCATTCCCCCCTTTCCAAGATTGTCTGACTTAATCTGTGCCATACAATAAGGTGTAGTGTCCTGTAGATTATGTACAATCTGTAGAATTGTAATTCGTAGAAAGATCAACAGTTTGAGTCTGTGGCCCCAATTCCCCCCCACCCTAAAATTCCCCCCCCCGGGGGGAAATTCCCCCCTGGTTGAGAATCCCTGCTTTACTTGAACAAAATTTCCCGAAATTTTCTTTCATTGGGACATAAGAAGCTGCCTTATCCCAAGTCAGACCGTTGATCCATCTAGGCCAGTATTGTTGACACTGACTGGCTTCAATGGCTTTCCGGGGTTTCAGGCAGAGGTCTTTCCTAGCCCTACCTGGAGATGCCAGGGATTAAACCTGAGACTTTTGGCATGTCAAGCATGTGCTGTACCACTGAGCTGAGTGTGGTTACGATCCACAGCTAGGCAGACATATCCTAAACGTATTCAGTGGCAGATATGCCCTTTTGATTTCAGTGGCGCTTGCTTCAAAGTTGTGGCTGGGGCATGCTGGGAGTTGTAGGCCAAAAACATCTGGGGACCCAAGGTTGGAGAACGCTGCTGGGCTGTCGTTACATGCAAACAGGATCAATGTGTTCCCACTTTAGTTTTTCATCAGTCTTTTGGATTTTGTGTGTAATACCCCTGGCTGTGCCTGAGCCCATGAGCTCCACGGTTGAGAAGCCTTTTCTACTCAGTGGCACCAATTTTTAACAACCACTCGCGAGACAGGCCGAGTTTCTTCTGCAGCAAAATCCCCTTCTGTCCTGTGGCCTACACTCTGGAGCATAAAATCCCCTCCCCCACCCATTCCCAGATGAAGAAGTCGGTTCTCTCTGAGTCAAACTGTTAAAGCAACAGGTGTCTTGGGGTATATCTCCTCACTCCATACATACATGCCACGACCCCATTATCCTTAATAGGATTCTAGACAAACAAGAACAAGAGCATTAGTCTTGGATTACAAAGTACTTTTAAGAAGTGGAATCATTGCACTGAAATTGTTCTGAACTGCTACCCCCCCCCTCCCCATGTATTGGCATGTACATCTCTGTGTTGCCTTGTTATAGTCGATATTTTTGATGGGAAAGCTTTTTTAAAAAATAAACTTCTTTCAGACAATAATTCTGGTTAATCCTTTGTTTCTGTTTTTTTTTTTTTTTTTTTGCCCTTCTTTTACAGTAACCCATGGCTGTGTACTGAGTAATTCCCCTTGAGTACACTGGGCTGGAATTGGACCTTCACTTATTTAATATGCTTCCGTTCAGCCATGGTCTTCTCATGATGCTTCCACCAATGATAATTCTATTCCTCATAATCAGTATCTGATTTTTTTCCTTTAATTATTTTTTGGCTGTATACTGGTGTGTGCCTTGTAAACCATGTAAAAGAACAGTATTGGAGGGGGGGGTTTGCACACTGTGGAATGTCTTTAGGATACCATCCTTGGCCAGCCTTGTTGTAAATACGTCCTAAAAAGTTCCTAGCTTGCAAAACCTTGTACTAGCCTGTTGGAACTTGGCAGAGGAATAGGGACAGGGAACTCCAGCCCTTCCTCCAATAGCTCACTGTTGGAACGAGGGGGGGATCTTTCCTCCTCTAGCAGCCTGCTTAATTTCTATGCTGGGTGCAGAGGAGGGACCGAAGCTGCGAAGCACTCTGTCCCTTCTCCATCAGCCCACTCAACTCACCTGCCTGTAATTCCTTGTCGCCCGTGGCTACCAGGGGAGTACTTAAAATACAAGGCTGTCCTAGGCTCAGTCGTGCAGCAGTGGTGAATTCCCTACAAACAATTGCCTCCTGGTAAAAGAAGGGTGGAACTAGTAAACAGGGCAGTTTTCCCAACCTGGCCCCTTCGTGATGTGTTGGACTGCAACTCCCATAATTCCCAGCCAGCATGGCTGAAGTAGAGTCTACCTGCTGCCACATGAACCTTCTGAGGCCATTCTCCACGGGACCCCACCATCAGAGATTAGGCAGGTGACAACCAAGGAAAGGGCCTTTTTGGTTGTGGCACCTTCTCCCCCCGGGGATATATTTGGAATGCTCTGCACAGGGAAGTTTGCCAGGTGCTTAATGGTGTTTCACTGCCAGGTAAAGACCCTTTTATTTGCCCAGGTGTGTTACATCCTTTAAGCTCTGTTTTTAGTGCTATTGGAAGTTTTACCTATTGTGTATTAATTTGTATTTTCTTTTGGTTTTCTTTTAATTTTTGATTTGTAAGCTATCCTAGATTGGTTTTTTAATGGAAGGGCAGGGTATGTATATATATATATATATATATATATATATATTAAGCTAAACTAAACTAAATAATGCACTATGATAAATGCAGGACTGCTCTCAAAAAGGGCAGCCCTGGGCAGAGTTCTCTTCTGTAGTGTGTAGTAAACCCCTGCACAACATAGGAAGCTGCCCTATATCAAGTCAAGAGTATTTGTCTCTCTGGCCCAGTACAGGCAATCCCCGAGTTAAGAGCATCCGACTTACAGACAACCCATACTTAAGAGCAGACTTCTGGGTTCCCCAGCGCTACGTCGATTACGTAGAGTACATAGCGTAGTATACTACGCAATTTGCAAAATTTATGCAATTTACATAAATGCTGATTTTAACATATAGAACGCTATGCTGTTCTGACTTACATACAAATTCGACTTAAAGACATTCTTAAGAATGGAACTCGTTCGTAACCTGGGGACTGCCTGTATTGCCTACTCTGACTGACAGCAGCTTTCCAGGGTTCCAGGTAGAGGTCCCTCCCATCACCTACCTGAGAGCATTCTACCTGGAGATGCTTGACATTGAACCTTTGGCATGCAAAGTATGTGCTTGACCACCAAGCCAGAAATCTCTTCCTGATGTCACTCCGCTGTGTATTTTCACGCCAGTGATGCAGGGCAAGAAAACCTCTGGCAGGATGATGTCAGAACATGGGAGGAGCTTTGTTAGAGTGAGAAGAAAAGTCCATCCGTGTTCTTGCGGGTAGTTCCTTGTTTCTAATAAACTGTAGCTCCATCAGAGCCTACACTGGGATTGAAGGAAGGGCTATGATCATACTGGCTCCAAGAATTGCCACCAGTATTGTAGGATGGGTGGGCAGATGTCAGGCCTGTAGGATCTACTTTGTTTTTTACGAGAACCCTGAGATCCACCGGAGCCGGGTGCAAGAGACACAATTAGAATTAAAGAGATCTGAGCCCAGGAATTTGTTTTGAGAACCAGAACTGAGTGGAGGCCACAGTCCTTCTGCACAAAATCCATCCTTCCTGGTTACTAACCCCTCCCCAAGCTTGCTTCATTTCAGCAGTATAATTTAATGCAGGATGAGAGCAATTTTGTTCTTGCTGTTGTTAAACTATTGGGGGTCAGAAATTCTTGCCGATCTATGGCAAATCACTCAGTAGATCCTGATACACCATAGGCCAAGGTAGGCATGGCCGTGCACCTGCTGAGGACCCACACCAAAGCATGGACCCACTGACAAGAGCCCCCTGGAGTTGCTCCTTCTCTTCACCATTGCAACCCGCTAGTTCACGTGCCGTTGGCTCTGCTGGTGAGGAGGAGCAGGAGATGCCAGTGCCACGGCCTGCTTGCTCCCTGGCTCTCTGCCTGCCAAGCAAGCAAGTGGTAGCCGTGATGAGAAAGCGGGTGAGGAGCAACGGCAGCTGCGACAATGGCGGTGAGAAGGTGGACTCACTGAGGGAGGGGCCCCATTGAAGGTGTCTTGTCCAAGGGCAAGCACTGTGTGTGAGTGGGATTGGGGGCATGCCAAGTGGCTCCACCCCGTGATGTCACGTACGCTATCTAGCCCCCCCCCCTGCAGTTGTTTGTGCCGTACGCGCAGATGCCAGGGAGGAGGTCTATGTGACGTATGCAGTGTTGGGGGTGGAGCTGCATGGCACGGCACGGTCACACCTGCAGGTCAGGTAAGTACTTTGCAGCATGCCTGATCCATTATTGTATGGAGGGAATTCAGCACTGCTCGTTCCACTGCGGTTCGAACTTAGCTGGTTATGGTCGCTGGAGTTGGGATTTCTCCAAGCTTTCCCACACATGAGCCCTGGAACTCCCTCGCACAAATATTTGTGTATTGGACTCTGTGTGTGTGTGTGTGTGTGTGTGTGTGTTTCTTGACTGAAGATGGCAGAGAGCTGTCTTGGGTGACCAGTATCCCCCGGAGTGTGTTTTGTGGTACTTCCACAAGGTGAAGGAACCAACAGCAGCGGGTGGCGGGGCCCAAGGTGGCTCAGAGCATTGTGGGAATTGTAGTCTGTAGAGGGAAGAACAAAACTGTACAGTCATGCCTTGGATTGAGAGCATAATTCGTTCCGGAAATGTGCTTGTAATCCAAAACACTCTTATATCAAAACGAAATCCCCCCAAAAAAATTTGTACAGAGATTTTTAATTTAAGCCATACTACAGTACTTGTATTGCAAGACGTCACTTGTATATCAAGTAATAAATAAATAAATAAATATTTAAAAATTTGCTTGTCTTGCAAAACACTCTCAAACCAAGTTACTTGCAATCCAAGGTATTACTGTACATCCTTCAGAAGAAGTAGAAAATGCTGTTTGTTTAAAGACAGCTGCTGTGTATCAAACCCAGGTGCCTTGGTATCCTGGAATCATCCAAACTGCCCCACTGAAGCAGTTAGGCATGGCTCATCCCTAAAAGCTACCATGCAGCTTAGATCATCCTTGCTTTTGTATGTATATATTAAGGCCCTTAGCAAGCCAAATAATGTTTATTTAACCCTACCACAATCTACACTTTAGCCAGACTTGGGTCAGGACATTACAGGGACTCTGTCTACTCCTACGCCCAGGTATCTATCCAGTCCTTGGGACGAGGCAGTGTGCCCAAACGCCATACCCTCCCTAGCTGTGGGGCTTGAGTCTCAATTCATACATTTGCCAGGTGGCGGCATCGAATGGCGCAGTGAGTGTCTGACACCAGAGCTTCACCACTACCACCACCACCACACTGTTAACCTCCCATGCAAGCCAGAGCCAGTCACACGGGGATCTGTTTGCGCAGTCCCCCCTCTGCCGCCCCACTACCTTTTTTAGTGGAGGGTACATGACAAAAACAGACAGGTGTCTCCAACCTTTTTGGGTCGGAGGGCACATTTGGAATTTTGAGAGTGTGTTGTGGGCACTCACAAAATGGCTGCCATGGGGGGGGTGCCTTGTCCATTCATAAAATGGCTGCCCCGGTGCACCTGACTGGTCACAGAACACTCATTTCCCAGAAGCCAAACTGGTGAGACTAAAAGAATATTACCGTAACTTGCCCAAGAACCTAAATACAAGACACTTGTCGGTTCTGAGCTCCAAAACTGCTTTTCAACCCACTGGAGGGAACACTTTGCAGCAAGACAGCCTCCTAGTTTTTTTTGTTTTTTTTTAAGTTAATTAAATAATTAAGTTAATCTTAAGAAATAAAATAAAAATCTGGAGGGGCAAGGAAGCCTGGCAGGCACCAGCAGAGATGTCCATGGGCACACCGGTGCCCAGAGGCACTACGTTGGAGACCCCTGCTCTGTGAGCATGTGAAGGTCCTGGTTTACAGGGGGAATCTTCTAAACCATGGATGATTCGTTCCACCTCTCCAGTCTGCTATTTCATTGCCTGCTTCTGGTGAATGTGGGAACAGAGGTTTAAGGGAGAAGAGGGAAGAGGCAGACAAGACTTGGTCCTGGGTGGATCCCCTTAAAATTATTATTTTTGAAACTTCCCTCCAATGAATATAATGTCAGTTCTTAGTTGCCAGTTTCCCCCGTTTACTTTTTTATGGCAAAAAGACCATGCTGATTGTGACTGATGGGGATTGGTTTTGTTCTGTTTTAAAAGACAACACCACTACCTTGGTTAAATTTTGGAGTGGGGAGAGTAGTTACGTAACTAATGAAACGTCACTCGTACGTTGGATTCCATTTTTATATACGATAATGAATAATTGTTATATACTTTTTTTCCTTGATTCTTTGCTGATCACACCACCTGGAAAATCAGGTATTGTGGGACATCAGGTGGTTAGCTCACTCTGGTGTTTTCCTCACCAGATCGATATTCATAAAAATACAAGTGTTGTTCACAAACAACTATATTTAGTAGTAGTAGTAGTAGTAGTAGTAGGCGATCACTCGTGACTAAGATTGTCTTCCAGGATAAAATTACAAAAAGAAAATTATAAAAGGAGGAAATTCTAAAAAATTGCATAGACTCTAGCGATGGGTCCATAAGTGACTGTGGAGGCCAATTCTAGATCCACACAGCTTCCCACAGTGAGGACACAGGTTACCAGATGGAAGATGGTCCTGTAAAGGATTCGTTTGACGTGCTTTTCACTTAGCACGTTTCTCCCTTTCACCTTGCACTCGGGCTTCTTCAAAGTCCATGGAACCTTTGTGAAAGGCCAACCTCCATTTAGATCGTTCATGGGCCAGAGCTTCCCAGTATTTATATTTATTGGACTACTGAAGAGGCAGGAGCCCCACAAGTTCAGTTTAGGCCAGGTTTTTAACAAGTACCGTAAGCGTTCTAGCGCATTTTTTAATAGATTTTGACTTCTTAGAATGTATTTTTAAAAACAGTTCCTATCTCGATTGGTCATTCATAGGAGTTGCAGAAGGATCTTCATCCCTAAAGTTGTGGATTCAAAATCTCTTTGGGGGGAAAATATGTCCCAAGATTCACCAAATGTTTAATGAGATTTTATAGGCAGCAAGAAGAAGGGGTATAATTCTGACATAAGTTCCAAAAGAATGTGTTGATGCCTCTTACTGGTGGTTCAGCTAGATCAGTGTTCTCCAACCTTGGGTCCCCAGATGTTTTTGGCCTACAACATGCTGGGAGTTATAGGCCAAAAACATCTGGGGACCCAAGGTTGGAGAACACTGAGCTAGATGGATAGAAGGCCCAAAATCTAGAGCACTTTTAATAGTACCAACTGGCCCTCTGAGTTGTTACCAAAAAATGTCACCTTTAGCCAAAGGTGGCTCTGTGAGGCAGACGCCTCTGGCAGTGGATGTTGGCAAGCAGATCTGATCCATGGGTCACAACCCACTAGGAAATTCTCCCCTGCTAGTCCCATTGAAATGAACAAGAGCTGCATCCGTGTATGTTGTTTCATTTTTTATTCTTTCCTCCCAAAAGATCAAGACACGCATACATGATTGTGTGTATGTGTCGTCCCCCCTTTATATGTTCACAACAACCCTGTAAGGTAGGTTAGACAATAACCAAAGCCAGCTGTAGTGTGTCTTTAAAAAAGGAGAGGAAGGAAATATTTCTTAGATTCCTTCTACCGTGGAACTTCCAGCTTCAGGAGCAGTATGCCTCTGAATTACAGGTGCTGGGAGGCGGGGGGGAGGGTCTGATCCAACAATGTTAAATCTTATGTTCCTTCTTACCATCCTCTGAATGTTTGCACTGATCTGAAAAAAAGAACTGTAATTTTTTTTTATGTGCTTGCTTGGATTTTGTTACAGTGTGTTTGCAGCCTTAATTCTACAATAATTGTGTTGCATTCAAGTAGTTAATGTGTTTGGCCTTTCCTGATGCATCAGTGCTGCTCAGTTTGAGGCCCTAATGGCAGCTCAAGCATTGATCGATTCGTGTCTCCTCTCACTCAGTTTATTGTGTCCTGTGATCTGTTTTCTGCTTTTTCCTTGAATGCCCCCCCCCAGCTTTTTAATTGACGATCTGTGTTTTTTCTCTTTCTCTCTCTCTCTCTTTCTCTCCCTCTCTCTTTCTCTCCCTAGTTTTTTCTAATCTGTCTCCACCTGCTGCATTATGTCTGAGGGAGAAGAGTTCCACTTGAGGAAATGTATTAGGGATTCCCACCCTGCTCGGGAGAGGGAGAGGGAGGAATGAGTATGTCTTCAGATATTTGGAAAGACTTGGTTTTGTTTATTTTCCCATTTTTTCTGACGTGCATGGGGTGTGTTTTGAAGCTGAGGCATCTTGTGGCTTATGCAACAAGGCGGGGAAAATATCGGAACGACGAACATCTGCGTATGGGTTAAAAGATTCAAGGAGCAACCAAAAGATCGAGGACAAATTATTGACATAGCCAAACGACATTGAGACAGGTGTTTTGGGTTTGTTTTTGTTTTTTTAAAAAATTATGTTCTTCCTCTTTTGCCTCAATATAAATATGATGGGTGTTTTTAAAGTATCTGTGGAAAAATTGTGCTAATTCATTGGTTTGCGTGTGGATTAAGAAACATGTTTTATGCAATGAACAGCAAACAGAGAAACAAGTGACTTTGCTACCTCTGAGGAATATTTAATTTTAACACTGAAGTAAAGGGCAGTGGTGAAAGGGTATGGGGAGGAAGTATATTTTTCATTGGGATCATAGATAAACTCTGCCATTTCAGTAAAAAGTAATCAGCTTGATCGAGTAATATTTCTAATGTAACTGGTAAAAAAAAACACCCAACCCACTAAATTTACTGCAGACCAGTGAACCCTGGCAGCTGAGAATGAGCTGTGATCCAGAAAGCATAATACTCTTCTCTCAGCTTCAGTTGCCTGCCCTCTCCCAGTCTAGTAGGAATAATCATACTGGCCCATTTTACAGGGATGTTCTAAGGATTACTACAATAAAATATATGAAGTGCTTTGAGCACTTGGGGTGGGGGTGGGGACATTGTGTAAAGACTTAAGTATTATTACTGTAGTAAGTTTAATCTCAGAATTTCAACCCTCCTCAAAATCATTCTGGGTTGCAAAAATGACTTTTCTATTATCAATATCAAGGTTGCGGAGAAACTTGTCAGTAATTGGTCATTTTGTTTTCGAAGTTATCACGCAAGTCACGTGTTACTGCCCTTAAAAATGCATTTTCCTACCACTTTTGGAACCTTTTTGGAACGTTCACTGCATGGGGGTCTGTTTCCCAGAACTTTGTTCTCCTGTCTCCCCTCTCTCGCTCTCCCCCACCCTGTATTTTTTTTAATCCTTTTTTTTGTTTCTTTACAAACAAGAATTGTGATTTGACAGCTGCACTCAGTATCTATTTACATGACCCACATGAAAGAACCAGCACTGTTGAGCTTGATACCTTTCTAATGTTGTCAATTTTCAATAAAAAGTGACCCTCCCAAAAGTTGGTGTTCCCTGGTGATTATTTGTTTCTGCAATCTCTTGAATAAATTGGCCACACTAACTTGCCTTGTCATTCTTTCCTTTTATATCATTGCATGGTACTTCTGCAACATGCATACAGTCATCAACATACTATCAATTCGCACTGAATGTCAAACAATAGTTGGGCTGTAATATTTCATCAATTGGCCAAATTAGTTGATTAGTGCCTTTTTTTTATTTTTATTGACTAAAATGGCATCCCAGTGGATCTGGCAACATACAGATATTAATTGGTTGTAATATACAATGTAATATAAAAACTGCAGGTTGCAGGAACCATCTTAGAGAAGCATTCTTTCCCTGTACTCATGCAGGAGGAACTTCTAAGCCTATGATTACTGAAACGTATACATTTAAAATAAAGTTATTTTTCCCCTTCAAAACTCTTTATTTTAGTAATTGCAAATATATGCAGATTTAATTGATCTCACAGTTTAAAACATGTTGGTCGTTTTGCAATGAAATGCTAAGTACACATTAGCGATTAAGACCCATTGAGCTTACTGGGGCTTATTTATTAGTAAAAATGCTTAAGATTGCACTGTAAGACCTAATCAGATGACAGCGTTCAACATCACAATAAACCATTTGTCTTTTCTACACTAATTACAGCATTCTGAAACTTTAAGATTGAGCATGGGTTCTGCAAAAAAACTACCTTTTAATTTTTATAGAGAATTTAAGAGCCCTGCTGGATCAGAGCAAGGGTCCATCTTGTCCAGAATTCTGTTCACACAGTAGCCATCCAGCTGCCCATGGGATCCCACAAGCAGGACATGAGTGTAATAGTACCCTCCCGTCCAAGTTCCCCAGCAACTGGTGTGCCTAGGCATACTGCCTTTGATACTGGAGGTAGCATAGAGCCATCAGGACTAGTAGTCCTTGATAGCCTTCTCCTCCATGAACTTGTCCAATCCCCTTTTAAAGCCCTCCAAATTGGTGGCCATCACTGCATCTTGTGGAAGTGAATTCCATAGTTTAACTATGCGCTGTGAGAAGTAATAGTAGTTCCTTTTATCTATCCTGAATCTCCCACCAATCAGTTTCATGGGATAACCCTGGGTTCTAGTATGATGAGAGAGGGAGAAAAATGTCTCCCTCTCCACTTTCTCCACACCAGGCATAATTGTGTACACCTCTACCATGTCTTCCATTACACGCCTTTTTTCTAAGCTAAGCAATCCTAGCTGTTGTAACCTTTTCTCATGGGGAGTTGCTCCAGCCCCTTGATTATTTTAGTTGCCCTTTTCTGCACTTTTTCCAACTCTACAATATCCTTTTTTAGGTGTGGTGACCAGAACTGTACACAGTATTCTAAGTGTGGTCACACCATAGATTTGTATAAGGGGAGTATGATCTTGGCAGTTTTATTTTCAGTTCCTTTCCTAATTATGCCTAACTTGGAATTTTTCTTTTTTTACACCAGCTGCACACTGGGTCGACATTTTCACTGAGCTGTCCACCACAATCCCAAGATCTCTTTCTTGGCCAGTCACCACTAGCTCAGATCATAGAATCATAGAAAAGTAGAGTTAGAAGGGGCCTACAAGGCCATTGAGTCCAACCCCCTGCTCAATGCAGGAATCCAGGTCAAAGCATCCCTGACAGATGGCTGTCCAACTGCACCTTGAATGCCTCCAGTGTGGGAGAGCCCACCACTTCCCTAGGTAGTTGATTCCACTGTCTTATTGCTCTGACAGTCAGGAAATTTTTTCCTGATGTTTAGGTGGAATCTAGGTTCCTGTAACTTGAGCCCATTATTCCGTGTCCTGCAAACTGGGATGATCGAGAAGAGATCCTGGCCCTCCTCTGTGTGACATCCCTTCAAATACTGGAAGAGTGCGATCATATCTCCCCTCAGTCTCCTCTTCTGAAGGCTAAACATGCCCAGTTCTTTCAGTCTCTCCTCATAGGGCCTTGTTTCCAGTCCCTTTATCATCCTTGTTGCCCTCCTCTGAACCCTCTCCAGTTTGTCTACGTCCTTAAAGTGTGGTGCCCAGAACTGGACGCAGTACGCAGATCCCATCAGCTTATACCTGAAGTTGGGATTTTTTGCCCCAGCGTGCATCACTTTACTTTTCCTTACATTGAACTGCATTTGCCATTTTGATGCCCGTTCTTCCAGTTTGGAGAGATCCCTTTGGAGCTCATTGCAATCCCTTTTTGTCTTAACCACCCTAAATAATTCCATGTCATCAGCAAACATGGTCACTTCACTGCTTACTCCTCACTTCTAGAGAAACACCACCTGTTTCATATCCCTCAAACATTGACAGCAGTAAGAGTAACTTGGGGCCAAGCTACCTTGGAGACAAGTGCCTCCATTGTGATCCGAGATCCCCGAGGGCCTCCTATTAACTCATCATCATCATCATCAGGCGATCACTCGTGACCGAGTAAGATTGTCTTCTGGGATAAAAGGAGGAAATTCTAAAGAAGATTGTGTAGACTCTAGCGATGGGTCCATAAGTGACTGTGGAGGCCAATTCTAGATCCACACAGCTTCCCACAGTGAGGACACAGGGTTACCAGATAGAAGATGGTCCTGTAAAGGATTCATTTGACGTGCTTTTCGCTTAGCACGTTTCTCCCTTTCACCTTGCACTCGGGCTTCTTCAAAGTCCATGGAACCTTTGTGAAAGGCCAACCTCCATTTAGATCGTTCATGGGCCAGAGCTTCCCAGTTTTCGATGTTTATATTGCATTTTTTTAGATTAGCCTTATGAACATCTTTAAACCTCTTATATTGACCACCGATATTCCGCTTTCCGTCCTTGAGTTGGGAGTAAAGTAACTGCTTTGGGAGACGGCAGTCAGGCATTCGAACAACATGACCGGTCCACTGAAGTTGGCGTTGAAGGATCATTTTTTCAATGCTAGTAGTCTTTGCTTCTTCCAGTACACTGACATTTGTTCGTCTATCTTCCCAAGTAATTCGCAGGATTTTCCGGAGGCAACGTTGATGAAACCTTTCAAGGAGGTGGAAGTGACGTTTATAGATAGTCCATGTTTCGCAGGCATACAATAAAGTTGGGAATACAATGGCTTCATAAACCAGTGTTTTGGTCTTCTTACAAATATCCCGATCCTCGAACACTCTATGTTTCATTCGAGAAAATGCGGCACTTGCGGAGCTCAAACGATGCTGGATTTCACTGTCGATGTTAGCTGTAACAGAAAGATAGCTGCCAAGATAGAGAAAATGATTGACATTTTCCAGTATTGTCCCGCCAAGCTGGATAGATGGCATCACCAAAGGGTTAGCTTGCACTTGCTGATGAAGCACTTTGGGTTTTTTGATGTTAAGTGAGAGACCAAGTTTTTCGTATGCTTCTGCAAAAGCATTTAGGATAGTTTGGAGATCATCCTCTGAATGTGCGGAGACCACATTATCATCAGCATACTGAAGTATGCTGAAGTATACCATCCCTGAATCATGTTCAGACATCAAAGGTGCAAAATGCTGTCCTCAGTAGCTACAGCCATACCACCAAAGTCCAAACCACAGCATCTTTCATCTATTCAGCCATGTTGACAGACAGACACACACACACACACACACACACACAGCACCTTTCAGAAGTAACGTAAGACAAGCCTTTGGGGTTCAGGATTAAGTTGGGATAGGAAATGGGACATTGCAGTGGCATTTCACAGAACAGTATTCTGTTCTGTCAAATGTCGGATTGGCATGGAATCGTGGACTTTTAACACAGACTACCATAAAAAAGATAGCACCATTTGAAATGCGGATTTATCGCAGATTATTACAAATTTCATGGACCAAGAGGGTGACCAACGAAGAAGTATTAAAGATAATGTATTTTGGTATAATGAGAAATGAAAAATATATAGACTGTTGCAGCTGATTATACAAGGGAAAATAAATGGGGAAAGAAGTGTAGGAAGAACAAGATCTTGTTGGAAAACCTTGAAGAATGGGTTGGGGGCTATACAACATCATTGTTTAGAGCGGCCATATCTAAAGACTGTTTAGCCATGACGATGTCCAACCTCCGGTAGGAGAGGAACAAGGAGAAGAAGAAATGTTCTGTTCAGCTTCAGCAGTGGCAGGTTTGCTTTATATTATTATTATTATTATATTTATTTATATCCCACCTTTTTCCCAATACTGGGATTCAAGGTCACTTTGGTTACGCTGGCTCAGCTTGTCTGAGTGTGGAAAGCTAAGCAGGGTCAAGCCTGGTTATTACCTGGATGGGAGACCCCTCCTCTAGTTTCCTGCATTGAGCAGGGGGTTGGACTCGATAGCCTTGTAGGCTCCTTCCAACTCTATGATCTATGAAATCTATGAAATCCTCAACTTGGCTATATATCTAAAATCGTTTGAAGCCCATCCGTAAGAGACAATGCACGCGGACTTAACTATATCCTGTCCAGAGGGGCTTCCGACAGGACCCCAATGTATTTCCCACCTGGGCACCATCTATGCCCGTCCATCCTGATGCTATAGCACCATACTCTTCCCAGGTGTTGAACAGGGGCCCTCGTTCCAGAGCTATCCGGCTCACCACACTTCAGAGAAACCACTATGGATGGTGGAAGCTACATGCTGCAATAGGGGTCCCCAACACGCAGCCCACGGGCACCTCCAACAGCATCCACAAAGTTCTCCACTCCCAGCCCCTTCAAAAAACATGTTTTAATAAAAAAAAATACCCAGAAAATGTGAGAGGACAACCTCCTCCTTACTTTCTAGCCACACTGCTTCTACCCTAATGGGCCACCCCCTAACACCACCTCTGGTGGCCACACCCACTGCCAGTGTGGGGTCCCACACGTTACCCCCAAAGGGAATAAGGCCTTCAACAGAAAAAAGCTGCTCCACCCCTTGCTTAAATTGTTGCAGTAGGAATGGAGAGACCCTAGGTTCCAATCCCCATTCAGCCACGGTGGGTAACCTTGGGCCAGTGCCTCCCACTTGCTTTCTCTCGGCCTTAACCTACCTCACAGGGTTGTTGTGAGGATAAACGTGTGTGCGTGCGTGCGCAGAGGGCAGGGGAGAGAACTTACAGACACCTCCCTGAGCATCTTGATGGAAGGGCGGGATGCTTGGGTTTTTTTACATTTGTTATATTTCGTATATTCTTGTTATAATTGTTATATATTTTATATATAACAGTTTTATATTTTATACATAACAGTTTTATATTTTATATACAGTATAAGTTTTATATTTTAAAACTTCTATTTTTGTACGTTTGTTTTATATTATGTATCTTTGTAGCTCGGTTTTATATTATGTATTTTGAGGGTTTTAAACCCTGTAAACCGCCCAGAGAGCTTTGGCTACTGGGCGCTCTAGAAATGTAACGAATGAACGAATGAAAAATGCAGTTAAGAGGCATCCCTCTGATGCGAACCCAAGTGGTACAGTCCATTCTGTACCTCTCCTACCCACCCCCTTCTCTTCCTTGGACTCTTCCATCCGGAGCCCTTCTTGAAACGAACAGAAGGCGGGCGCGTGGGGCTCCGGCAGCGCCGCTCATGGGTCCTCTCCGTCGCCAGGTGGCGCTGCGCTGCGCCGCCTCTCTTCTCGGTCGCCGCCGCCACCGACACCACCACATGCGCCGGCCTTTCGGGAGATCTCGCGCGTCTTGGACGTTCCATTCCACCCACGTGAGCCGAATGTAACAAGGAAAAAAGAAAGAGGAAAAAAAGAGAGAGAGAAAAGGTTACATTGTAGCAAGGAAGAAGCGGCGCGCGCGCGCGCGCGAGCGCGAAAGGGGCACGACGACGACGACGACGACGACTACACGGCCCGCCTGCACGTGTGAACAGCGCGGGGAGGATCCGTGCGCAGCTGCTCCTGTTCCCACCACCACCACCACCACCTTTCTTTCTGGATCCGGATCAAGCGGATCCGGATCCGGCCGCCGCGCAAGCCCAATCCTGTGTGCCACCCTCCGCTAGCTTGGCACGCCGGGTCCGGTTGGCCCTCTCCGACCAGGCCGGCCGAGCCCAGCCCAGCCCATGGCCGGCGGAGGGTGGACGTTGCCCGGCGGGGATTTCTTGTCCCCGCAGCAGCCGCCGCCGCCTTCCCAGCCGGAGCCGCCGCCGCCGCCGCCTCCCCCCGCTGTCCCCGCGGCGGAGCCCGACCTGGAGCCCTGGCGCGAGAAGCAGGAGAGCGACCGGCACTGGGCGCTGCGCAAGCAGTTCCTGCTCCGCAACCTGCCGGGCTACTCGGGCCACGGCGCCGCCTTCCAGAAGCTCCTCGCGCTCTCCCACGCCTGGACCAACCATGTCTTCATGGGATGCAGGTGAGAGGAGGGGCGCTTCTCTTATCCACCCCCCCCGTAAACCCCATTCGCAAGTAAGATCGGGGGCTCACTTCTCCCCCCCCCCCCCAAACGCGCACACACACCGCATTCACTCATAAGATGTGTGAATCCTGGTCTCGTGGCTGCCTTCGGTTTGGGTATGTCAGAGTTAACAAGGAGAGGGCTTGGAATGGAAAGAGAGGACCCCCCCCATCCGCCCCCATCTTTGATCTAGCCATTCATTCATTCACTTATCGCCTTTTCTCTGTTTGTTTCTCTCTTACACACACGCACACGCACACACTTATCTGTCAGTTTCCTTCCCGCTCTGTGACTGGTAGTAGTATTCTTAGTAGTATTTAAATACTTATATTTATATACTCAATAAACAATTGTGTGTGGCATGCAAAACCACCCATTTAAAGCAAGCCATTAGGCTTGCTTTGTTTCTTAAAGTGTAAATAGCAAATAAAAATCATTTGGAAAAACAGCAGCAGAAGTAAACCTGCAAAGCCTTTTAGGATAAAAATGCTTTCACTTTCTGATTTAGAAGATGATAGAAAAGCTCTGAGTGCATCTCTGCACGGTGGGCGTTCCAAAGCCTCTACTTGTGCGAGGCAGTTTGCGTATATGGGGTGGTTTATAACCCCCATCCACCCCCAATATATTGTCAGTATATAAGGACTTATCCCAAGGAATAGGGCCTTTCTTCCCTTGAGCATCTCGTTGGCATCTGACTGACCATGCTGTTGTAAAGAGCCATAAAAGAGGTGGATAGCAGTGCCCATGAAAAGCAGAGTATTAACTTTTCTGTGCAGCTTTACTGAACCCCAAAAGTATTCTACGTTCCCAACTCCTTTGGGGCCGTACGGCTCTTCTTCAGGGGGACGTTACTTACTGGCTCGCCCTCAACTTGGCATCGCTGTTGTAGATCAAAGCTGGTCCTTGACTTCTCTTGTAGTTCCATTGGTAACATCTCCCTGAACATATTGGGATCTTGAATATTTCCTGTGGTCTGGTCAGTCTTCTAGGCCTAATCTGCCTTGACCATTCTTGTGGATGAGGCTGTGGCCCTAGCTCCAGATGTTTTGTCCTACAACTCCCATCAGCCCTATCCAGCATAGCCCATAGTGAGGGATCATGGGAGTTGTAGGTCAAAACATCTGGAGGGCCACATGTTGCCCACCCTTGTCTTAGATGGGTGTTTGGTCTGCTCCAGCAGGCAGCCTCTGTTAACTTAACATTCCGCAGCAATTTGTGTTTCCGTCTCCCC
Organism: Shinisaurus crocodilurus; assembly: GCA_021292165.1. Lineage (NCBI taxonomy): Eukaryota > Metazoa > Chordata > Lepidosauria > Squamata > Shinisauridae > Shinisaurus > Shinisaurus crocodilurus. The sequence continues at coordinate 11,269,327 of CM037883.1, read as the reverse complement.
AGAATAATTGTGTCCCGTTCTTCCCTAGCCAATGATGTTAGAGGTAAGTGCTTCTAGTTTAGAACGTATGACGTGCAGACAGCCTTGGGACTGAGCCCTGCAGTGCTGGTTCCAGGTTTTGAGGGGCACTAAATAGGTCCCCATCCTCTCCAAGGCACCTCTGCCCACTTGCTTGCCCTCTCCTTCCTCTGGGCCCAATTTACACAACTGCCCAGAGGGAGAACACAAGGGAAATGGATGTGTTTGCTCCACCTGCTCGCCGTTGTCATTGCTTGTGTGATTGGAGAGAGCAGGTGAACAGGCGGTGGCAGCGAGGAGGAGGAGAGCTGGAAGAGCAGGAGGCTCCAGAGAACGGCAGTGGACCCCTTGCATGGGTTTGGGCCTTGGCAGGTGCCCGACCATGGCTACCCTTGGCGCCGGCCTGGCATTTCTCGGGTACTTCCGCATGTCCAGGCACCACAGTTTGAGACCCATCAAACGCAACCCACCAGCTGTGTTCGGCCGGGTCACAAGGTTTCCAGGCTGAGGAACGCAGGAAACAGCCTTATGCCAAGCCAGTCTATTGTTCATCCATCCCATTGTTGTCTGCTCTTGAGTGGCTCCCTCAGGATCTCAGGCAGAGAAGGGTCTCTTTTGTTATACCGCGCCAAATCTAGACAGATTCCGGAGCGGTGAACAATAAAAAGATAAAACAGATAAAAAGAATAAAAACAATACGCTAAAAACAGGATAACATTTAAAACCGTGGCTGGTCAGCAAGAAAGGCTTCCTGAAACAAAGATGTCTTCAGGAGGCACTGAAAACAACAGTGTCTGACCTCCAGAGGTCAGTGCCTGACCTCCAGACCTGATCTCCAGAGGTACAGAGTTCCATAGAAGTGGAGCTGCCACACTGAAGGCTCTTCTCCTGGTGGACTCCAATCGGGCTGTAGGTCCATGTGGGACCACCGGGAGAATGTCCTACGATGACCTCAGTGACCAGGCAGGTTGGTATGGGCAGAGGCGCTCTCTCAGGTAACCTGGTCCCAAGTTGTTTAGGGCTTTGTACACTAGTACCAGAACCGTAAACCTGGCCTGGTAGCGAATTGAGGCAGCCAGTGCAGTTCCCTCACTAAAGGAATTGTATGCTGAAAAGGGACTTCCCATCTCCTGAGACACTTCTAAAATGAAGGCTTGGCAGAAGATAATTGTTGAAAGGCATTTTGTACACACACATGCAGTTTCCCCCCTGTTGCTCTGCATGCATTTAAGGGCTTATCCTGCCTGTTCAGGATAGGTTACTTCCTCATGGAAATAATGCAAACGGGCAAAACTCTGTCCAAGTACACTGGGACTTAACTGCAGGTAAGGTAGGAATACTTAATGGATTTAAAATGGGGAAGAAACAAACAGGCATCTTGTTTATCTGTTGAGGCAGGCAAATCGGTTGGCTCAAATTGGTGCTAGTCCATCATGAAATGACAGTTGCCAAAGTATTTGTAAATGACAGTTGTATTTGTAAATGACAGTTGTATTTGTAAATGACAGTTGCCAAAGTATGTAGATTACATGGGAGGCTGACTTAACCACATCAGACTACAGATTAGTGTGGGTAGTGTGTGGGCAAGTAACTTGGTGCTCTCCAAACGTTTTGGGCTAAAGCTCCCATAGGCCCTAGCCAGGATGGCCGATAGGCAGGGGTTCTGGGAGTTGTTGTCCAAAGTATCTGTTGGCCACCAAGTTGCCTGCCCCTGGGTTTAGTGGCCCTCTGGGGCCTCGGATGGAGAAAGGTCTTATTTATTTATTTATTTATTTATTATATTTATACCCCGCCTTTTTTCCTGCAAGGAACCCAAGGCGGCTTACATAATCCTCTTCATTTTATCCTCACAACAACCCTGTGAGGTGGGTTAGGCTGAGAGTCAGTGAGTGGCCCAAAGTCACCCAGTGACTTTGGCTTCGTGGCCAAGCAGGGACTAGAACCCGGATCTCCCGAGTCCCCGTCCAACACTCTCACCTTCAGGCTTATGGCCTTCCAGATGTTTTGGCCTGCAACTCCCATCAACCCTAGCCAGCATAGTCCCAAGGTGAGGGATCAGGGTAGTTTCAGGCCAAAACATCTGGAGGGACACAAGTTGCTCACCCATTTTAAAGGGAAATGCCAAGGATTGAACCTGGGACCTCCCGCATGCAAAGTAGGCAGGGGCTCTGCTTCTGAGCCTTGAGCCCCCTGCCCGAAGTAAGTCTGGCAGATATATTTATTTGTTTTTCAATGGGTTGATTCATGGCTGGCCTTGGCAATGAGTTGTTGTCCACTGTGGCCATGGTGGCTAACACTGATCTCCACGCCAGCTTGCTAGCAAGTCTGAGAGCCTGGAGTTCGAATCTGGCCGCTGCCACCCCACTGCCCTAGTTGGCAAGGGAACAGCATTTTATACGTGAACCACTTAGGGATATTGTTATATTAAGTGCTATAGAAGTATCACGAATAAATAAATAAATTTTCGAGTGGAGCATTGTTTCTGCCCACAGACGCACTTGCCTGTGTGAGCTGAGACACGTGGGTAAGAATTCTTTAACCCTGTCTTTTCCAGCATGCCCCAAAACAGAGGTTGCTTCTTGCCTGTGTAGGAGAAAGCAATGTTGATATAATGAAGGGGTGTCCTTGAGATCAGGAGCTATGCTGAGGGCTACATAGGGAGCCTGTGGAGGCTAAACTGGGCTTCCAGGTGCCAATTTCTAGCCCCATTGCCCTTGAACATCTGTCATAGCTTCTGGCCTCAGTTACTGGACTGTGAAGTGGAGATGCATCAGTTTAAAACAAAAACACAACACCCCTAGGAGAAAGCCAGTGACCGTTTATTGCTCCTCATACTGGTCATTGACTGTAATAAACAGAATTGAATTGAATATTGCTCCTCATGCAGTGGACGAAATTCACCCCTTTTTCTCCCCTAGTAGGACTGCAATCTTGGATCGGTAGATGAATCAACTAGAGTTTTTGTTGATTAATTTTGGCAAGAGCTTATTTTGAACCTTTAATGCTGTGAGTTAAAGGCACAATTATTTTTTGGAGGGGCTATTCTGATTTTGGTGTGTACAATAGGGAGCAGGGAAAAAATTAAAATATTAAGGGGACCCTTACCTTCTAACAATAGATGGTGTTTTTTTGTTCTCATGTCTCAAAAAGGTGACTATACTGAAGCTTTAATACTTAGCAGATTTATTTTTTATTCAAAAATTTATATGCCACCTTTCTAAAGAAATGTTTTCTCAAGGCAATTTTTACTGTAATCATGACAAAACATTTTAAATCAATATATAAAAAATATTTAACTAAAAAGAGCAGCAGTATAATTTTTTGATTAGACCAATAAAAAGCACATTGCTATTAAAAGCAGAGAGAAATGTTAAAAATCGAGCTCATCATTTCAGTAAAAAGCGGATTGATTGAAATAAAAATATCTTTAAAGTCAACTTAAAAGCAATGGGGAAAGAGCCAAAGGTACCTCCTTCAGGAGGGACCACCACTGAAAAGGTCCCGTCCCTTGTGCCCGCTAACCTAACTGATCTGAATGGCAGACCTATGAGCAGGGCCTCTATGGCCGGTCTTCAGGCCTAGACAGGTTTAAATTTAATCTATTAAGGCCAATGATTAATCAACTAATTCTTTAAACCAGTTGCTAGCTATAGATGTCAACTGTTATTTCATGGTTGAGTACATCTTAAGTCTTACCATCTTTGGATAGAATTTTGCCTTTTTGAATGATTTTTCCCTCTTTTTTGTGGCGGTGGGGAGGTAAATATGAAAGAAAACTATCACACTTTATTATAGTCTTTTTGCCCCAGAAGCGTTGGCTTTTCAGGTTGCTGAAACAATGGATGCATTTTCATGGTACAACAACATTCTAAAAGGCAAAAAAATAAACGTTGATTTCTTTGCTCATTTAGAACTTCTAATGTCTTGAGTGGTGCTTATGCAGAGTTCTTTTCCTGTGGAAACCAGGCCTCCCCTGGAATGAGGTGTTGCTAATCAGACGATGGAACGACTAATGCTGGTATTTAAATTGTTAGTTGGTGATGCATTGAAAAATGCAGCTTTAATGCCAAAGCTGCCGAGAGCTTTTCAAACCCGTTCGTTTATTTTTAAAAAATTATTATTATTAATTGCATTGATGTCCCATCCAAGGATATCAGGGCGGAGAGACACAGAGTTAATCCTCTCTATCCTTACAACAACCTGGCAAGGTGGGAACTTGGAGAGAGTGACTTGTCCATGCCTCACCCATAGAGCTTCTTGTGACCAAGTAGGAAGTAAACTCAAGTCTCCCCGATCCCTACACTCTTCTCTATTATTTCACTGGATGATATGTTGTCAACTAACCATCTCCAGACTTAACAGACCAACTAATAGGAGGCAAGCAGTCGCTCAGTTGTAGAACACCTGCTTTGCATGCAGAAGGTCCCAGGTTCAATCCCTGGCATCTCCAGGTAGGGCTAGAAAAGAATCCTGCCTGAAACCCTGGAGAGCTGCTGCCAGTCAGTGCCAACAATATTGGGCTGGATGGATCCATGGTCTGGTCCGGTATAAGGCGGCTTCCAATGTTCCTACGTTGTGGGCCAGGATCCAAGGTGAAAGGTCCCAGAGCCCAACAGGGGAGATTTTAACGTGTGTTTTCTTTGAACAGCAGACAGAGACTCCAATTGAATGGCAAATTGCTTTGGAAAAGGAGGGTTCAGTTGCCCCCTCCCCTAAACACGTAGAAAGAACACGTGGGGGTTGCAGGACTATGCAAGCTAGCCCTGCCAACTACACCCCCCCAAACTGCCATCCACAGAATTGTGAAGGGGCTTTATGTACATAGAGCTCACCTGCACAAAGCGGGTGGCCCCTGGCAAGGCCCTGCAGCCCCCTCACATGTTCTTTCAGTATGTCTGAACACACACACACAACTGATGGAAGTTTCAAAGGTAGTTGACATACATAAGAACAGTGATGGCAACCAACTTGAATGGCTTTAAATTAGACAAATTCATGGAGAAGGCTATCAATGGCTTCTCATCCTGATGGCTATATGCTACCTCCAGTATCAGAGGCAGTATGCTTGTGTACACCAGTTGCTGGGAAACATGGGCAGGAGGGTGCTGTGCTTGTGGGATCCTGTGGGCAGCTGGTTGGCCACTGTGTGAACAGAATGCTGGACGAGATGGACCCTTGGTCTGATCCAGCATGGCTCTTACGTTCTCATGTTAAGAGCCATGTTGGGTCAGACCAAAGGTCCATCTAGTCCAGCATTCTGTTCACATAGTGGCCAACCAGCTGCTTCTGGGAAACCCCACAAGCAGGATATGAGGGCACTACCCTTCCTTCTGCCACTGTTCCTCAGTGACTGGTATTCAATGGAATGCCATCTCTGATCCTGGAGGTAGCGTATGGCCATCCTGACTAGTAGCCATTAATAGCCTTGTTCTCCGTGAGCTGGCCTAATCCCCTTTCTAAGGTATCTAAGCCAGTGGCCATCGCTACATCTTGTAGCAAAGGAATGATGACTTCTGTGAGAAATTACTTCTTTTTGTCCGCCCTAAATCTCCTACCAGTCAAGTATCATGGCAAGACTCTGAGTTATGGTGTAACATTAGAGAGGGTGTGGGAAGGTCTTTCTCCGGTTTCTCCACACCGTGCATAATTTTATAAACTTCTGTCACCTCCCTTGGTGGTCTATTTTAATTTTTTTTTAAACCAGAAAGCCTGTAAATGATGCAGCCTTTACTTATAGCAAAGATTCCCCCCCCCCCCGATCACTCTGCTTGCCCAGTTCTATCTTTTTTTCCACTCTACCATATCCTTATGGCTTGTCTGGGGGTGGAGGGTAGTCAAATGTTTAAAGGGGGTGGTGGGAATCCGTGGCTTAATGCAAGCCCCTTGCACGAGCCTGAGAAATGTTTTGGATCATGGAAGGGATCTTCGAGATCATCTGGTCCTTCAAATCTCCCCCCCCCCCCCGCTAGGGTTCTTTCTGTGTGATACGGTGTTGAGCTTTGGGGCTCTGGCAGATCATTAGCTCAGGAGCTGGAAAAGATCCAAAATTCTTTTCCGAACCACTGGCTCTTACCTATTGGCACCCCTGCTGCTTGTGTTCGTGCAGAAGTGGGTCGGCCCTCTGGGCTAGAATGCACATCCGGCTTCCAAATTTTCACAATAGGAGGTTAACTTGGCCATCTTCACATTTGGTCTGTAAAACTTACGGTTCTCCCTTAAATTCTCGGAAGAATGTACCGTAACTGCGTTACAGACACTCGCTGGAGTTCTTGATTGTCTAAGATTCAGCAGATGCAAGTCTCAGTTAAGACTTTACATGCTTGGACCAGATTTTCTGACTGATACTGTTAATCATCCATTCTTCCAGATTTTCTTCATGGTATCCATGCATCAAGTCAGATAATCAGAAAGCCGGTTATCTGGATTTTTATTATTTATTTATTTATATTTTTCAATCGCCCATCTGGCCGGTCACCCTTATTGCTTCAGCTCTATGTAGGAATGTTTCCACGGAATTAAGATCTAACGTGATGCCCTCTGCTTTCTTGGGCAACTGTTGTGAGAAATTACCATTGGAAGAGTGATCTTATTTATTTATTATTTATTATTTATTTATTTTATACCCCGCCTTTTTTCCTGCAAGGAACCCAAGGCAGCTTACATAATCCTCATCCTCCTCTCCTTTTTATCCTCACAACAACCCTGTGAGGTAGGTTAGGCTGAGAGTCAGTGACTGGCTTTTTGTTGGCACACTGGATCTTCTGTGTTATGTGAAACTGTTACTGAGGATATTGCCCATTACGTTATCCAGTGCCCTCTTTATAAAGATCCACATGAAAAATATTTGTCAGGAAGAATTTTGTTGTACCTAGTGAATTTGTATGTTTTCTATTGTCTAGTAATGAAAATTACGTTACTTTGCATGCTTCCTTATTTGCACTGGCAGCCGAGAGATTGAAAGCTAAATTTGTTGCTCAGCTCTGAATGTTCCTTCTGTTTTTGATACGCCTTATAGCTAAAAAAAAACCCCCACCATTACTACTAGAAATCATCTAGTCCAACCCCCTGCTTATTGCAGGCTCTGTCATGCAACCCTGACAGATGGCCTCAGCTTAAATACCTCCAGTGAAGATATTGCACTGCTTCCTGAGGCAGCCTGTTCCACTGCTGAACAGCTCTCTCTCTTCCTGGCCTTTGTTTGCATTTAAACGGGAAGCAGCTGCCCACTGTAGAGCTGCGTCATGTGTGATTCGAACCCACAACCTTCTGAAATGCAGTTGGGAGCTCCCAGCTGGCTCCCATTCTTTGCTGAAAAGCTCCCCGCATGGTTGTGGTGAAAGGAAGTATGCCTGTGTACACCAGTTGCCGGGGAACATGGGCAAGAGGGTGCTGTTGCACTCATGTCCTGCTTGTGGGTTTCCTGTGGGCAGCTGGTTGGCTGCTGGACTAGATGGACCCTTGGCCTGATCCAGCGTGGCTCAGTGCCAGATGCATCCTTTTTTGTGTAATACAGGCGAATGCTCCTTTCTAGTCCTCCTCGATCTCTCAGCGGCTTTTGATACCATTGACCATGGTATCCTCCTGGACCGCCTGGAGGGGTTGGGCGTGGGAGGCACTGTATTGCAGTGGTTCTGGTCCTTCCTCTCTGGAAGGTACCAGAGGGTAGTTCTTGGGGAGGAGGCTTCGGACCCTCGGCCGCTCACTTGTGGGGTGCCGCAGGGTTCCATCCTCTCCCCAATGTTATTCAACATCTACCTAAAGCCGCTGGGAGCTATCATCAGGAGGTTTGGGGTGCAGTGTCATCGGTATGCAGATGACACGCAGCTCTACCTCTCTTTCAAATCAAGTCCTCACCGAGGTTGGCCGTTGAGACCCTGTCCAAGTGCCTGGAGTCAGTGGGTGGCTGGATGGGAAGGAACATGCTGAAGCTGAACCCCGACAAGACCGAGGTACTTCTGGTGGGGGACAAGGGGAGGTTAGGGGATGTTGACCTGGTGCTGAATGGGGTACATCTACCCATGAAGGACCAGGTCCGCAGCTTGGGGGTCATTCTAGACTCCCAGCTGTCCATGGAGGCTCAGGTGTCAGCTGTGAGCCGGGCGGCGCTGTATCAGCTCCATCTGATACGGCAGTTGCGCCCCTACCTTCCTAATCATCTGCTCCATCAGTGGTTCATGCCTTGGTCTCCTCTCACCTAAACTACTGTAATGCGCTCTACGTGGGGTTACCCAGGAAGACGGTTCGGACGTTGCAGCTGGTACAGAATGCAGCAGCTCGCCTGGTTAAAGGCTGCCGCTGGCGGGATCACATCACTCCGGTGCTCAAAGAGTTGCACTGGCTACCAGTTGTTTGCTGAGCCGAATTCAAGGTGTTGGCGTTGACCTTTAAAACCCTGTACGGCTCCAATCCAGTATATCAAGGAGCGCCTCCAGCAACATCAAGTAGGCCGCTCAACAAGATCTGCCACGGACGGCCTTCTCTCTTTCCCATCAGCCAGAGAAACCAGGCTGGTGGGGACTAGGAGGAGGGCCTTTTCTGTGGCAGCCCCCAATTTATGGAACTCTCTCCCCAGTGATCTCTGCCATGCCCCTTCCTTGATTAGCTTCCGCCAGGCATTACAAACGTGGCTTTTCAGGCGGGAATATGGGGTGGGTTAGGATTTTTAAGTTTTGTACTGTTTTTAATTGTGTTTTATACTGTGTGTGTGTGTGTGTTTTCCCTCCCTCTTATGTTTTATTGGACTGTACATCGCTCAGAGTGGCTGGATGTTTGGCCAGATGGGCGATTCATAAATATAATAAATAAATAAATAAATGGTCCCAGATTCAATCCCTGGCGTCTCCCTAGAATGCTGGGAAAGAACCCTCACTGGAACCGCAGAGAGCCGCTGCCCCTCACTGTACGCCAGCCTTCCCCAACTTCGTGCCCTTCAGATGTTTTGGATTACAGCTCCCAGGATTCCTGGCCATTGGCCATGCCGGCTGGGGATGATGGGAGTTGCAGCCCAGCCCATCTGTAGAGCAGCAGGTTGGGGAAGTCTGGTGTTGATCATACGGAGCTAGATGGGTCACTGGTGTGACTTGGTATAATGTAACTTCCTGTGCTCCTATTCCAATCAGCCCTTTATTCAGAACCATGAGGACTGGCATCTTACTTGTTAGGGAAAGGACCATAGCTCAGTGATAGAGCACATGATTTTGGCAGGCAGAAGGTCCCCGGCATCTCCAGGCAGGGCTAGAAAAAGACCTGTGTGAAACCCTGGGAAGTTGCTGCCTATCAGTGTGGCCACACTGAACTGGATGGACCAGTGGTCTGATTCAGTATATGTCAGCTTTTAACATTCCTGTATCTCAGCCTTCCCCAACCTGGTGCCCTCCAGATGGACTTTAACTTCCATCAGCCCCAGCCAGCATGGCCAGTGGTCAGGAATGCTGGGAGTTGTAGTCCAAAACATTTGGATGGCACCAGATGTGGAAGATGTGTTTGGACATCAATTCCCATAATCCCCTAGCCAGCGGAGCACATCTGGAGGGCAACAGGTTGGGGAAGGCTGGGTGGGCCGGATCCATACTCTTAAGTCTGGATTCAACCCAAGGTAGGAGCGAAATGGAAAAAAGAGGGCTTCGTAATGGTGGGCTGCGATTTGAAGCTCCCTTCACTTAAACGCAGGTATGGCTCTCAAGTTATGGAGAAAGTCCTGCAGATGGCTGAAGGGATCGATGTTGGTGAGATGCCATCATTTGAGTTGGTGCCCGGTGCCAAGGCGACGAAAAGGCCGCGTTCCCCGTTGGACGGCTCTTCTTCTCGCAGTGAGTATCCCCGTTTTCCCATTTGCGGCAGAGGCGTCCTTTTGGATGTTAACTCCCATCTGTTGCCGTATATGTGAACAGCTGGTCAGTGTCAGGCCCCGGGGGGTGTGGGGGCACATCCGCCACCGGGGAAACTCGCCTGTGCTGCGGGATCGGCAGGGTCAGGCAGCGGAGGGGCTGTTCTGAGCCCCCAGACACCTTGGCACTTGCCCAACCGTGCCCACCGCATCTTGCATGCTAGTTGTAGACGGGAAGGGAGGGAAAGACTGGTTCTTCGAGGCCAGGACAAAACGGTGAGCTGCAAGAGAACCTTTATATCCAGTTTGGGCCAGATTGATTTTCCCGGCTGGCGGCATGTTTGGACAAGCCAAGCTGCTCGGCTCCGCTCCACGTCAGCTGCCCACCATCTTAGATGACCCCAAATGCAGAGCCAGATCTGACATCGACGGCAGAACGGGCCTTGCATTGGGGATAACCCCAGGTGGCTGGCAGCTGATGCGGGAGCAGGGACGTCGGGTGCTGGCTTGGCTCCCATTCAGAAGTGCCACAGCAGCTCGCCACTCGCCTCACCAGCCCTCCCCTGACAAGATTGCCCGGCGGCATTTCTGAATGGACGCCAGCCCAACACACGGCTCCGCTCCCGTTCAAAAGGACTGTCAGCACCCAGCCGGGAAAGCATGATTGGATGGGGCTGTCCCGGTCGGGGAGTGACGCAGCAGCAGGTGAGGGCAGATGCTTGGTGTTGTGGGGGGGTGGGGGCGGCGGCGGGGGCCCGTCGGGCAGTGCCATTCTCATGGACACACTGAAGTTTGGTGCTAGCCCTGCCAAACCCCCTCCCCCAGTATCACAAGTCCTTGTGGCTGCAGAGGAAAGCTATATTTGACCCACGCCTTTTTTAAAAGAAAGGGGGAAAGCTTTAACGCTGTAACCCATCTTGCATTCTGCAGGTCTTGAAGCTCCAAGGAAACAGCCTCCCAAATTCCGTGTCAGACCTCGTTTTGAACCCATACACTTTGTAGCCAGCAATGCGCCAGCGGGAGCAAAGGAACAGCCTTCAGAAAACCAAGCGCAGGATGCCAGCGAGAACATCACAGCCCAGCAGATCCAAAACTACGCCGACCGAGTTTTCAGCAGCTTCAGCACACAAGATGGGGACCCTCAGTTTTCCAGCTCCGTGGGCTTAGGCTATGGAAGCAGCCAGAGCAACCAGACGGACGCCAAGGCGGTTTCCAAAAACAAAGACACTTCTGCCAGCGGTGCTGCAGCCGTTTCGGGGGGGTCTTCTCTTCTCCAAACCGCCTCCGAAACATTTCCCAAGTCGGTTATAACAGCCAAGCAGTGTTTCATTAACAAACTTGTAGTGGCCGTCCGCAAGAATCTTGCTAACCCAGATGCTAGCGGCGGGCCCGACAAAATCAACTACACTTACCTTTTGACGCGATCCATCCAGGCTTGCAAGACAAACCCCGAGTATATTTATTCTCCCTTGAAAGAGATTTCCCCGGGCGACCTTCCCAAGAACAAGAAGCTCCTCAAGGAAGGCTTTGCTTGCGAGGTGAGGTGTCAGAACGTGTATTTGACCACAGGGTATGCTGGCAGCAAAAACGGGTCCCGGGACCGAGCAACGGAGTTGGCAGTGACGCTGCTGCAGAAGCCCGTGGAGGTGAAAGTAGCTCAGCGGAAGTTCAAGAACACCACTCGGGAGGATTTAGTGCTGTGCGAGAGCGGCACGTCCCCTGCCGAATTCCCGCCGGCACTCAAGCAGCTGGACGACTTTATCGCTGCCATGAAAGAATGCGTACCCGGGCAGCCGAACGCCGACCCATTGCAAGGCCCCAGTTCGGCGAAGCACTGGACTAACTTTGTCCTGACAGAAAACGCCAGCGACGCTATCGGGATTCTGAACAACTCGGCGTCCTTCAACAAAATGACGGTCGAATACAAATACATCCTGATGCCGAACCGCTTGTGGCGCTGCAGCGTCTATCTACAGGACCACTTCTTAGCCGAAGGCTACGGCACCAAGAAAACCAGCAAGCACGCCGCAGCGGATGAGGCGCTGAAAATTCTGCAGAAGACCCAGTCCAACACTGGGACTACCAAAGCGGCCCAGGTTCAGAAAGTGGGCGGCCCGGCCCGAGATCCCGCCAAGAAGAAGGACTTGAAGGACCTTGTCGTGTACGAGAACTCCATGAACCCCGTGTGCACCCTGAACGACACCGCTCAGTTCAACAAGATGACGGTGGAGTATGTCTTCGAACGGATGACGGGGATGCGGTGGAAGTGTAAGGTGATGCTGGAGAACGAACTGATTGCCGAAGCCATTGGGGTAAAGAAGACCGTCAAGCATGTGGCGGCCGAGGAGGCCGTCAAAGTCCTGAAGAAGACCCAGCCAACGGTCGTCAACAACCTGAAGAAAGGCACCATCGAAGATGTCATCTCGAGGAACGAGATCTGTGGGCGCTCGGCCGAAGAGGCACTGAAGCAGCAGATCAAGGAAGACAACATCGGGAACCAGATTTTAAGGAAAATGGGCTGGACGGGCGGCGGCTTGGGGAAAAGTGGGGAAGGGATCCGGGAGCCAATTGCAGTGAAGGAGCAGTTCAAAAGGGAAGGCCTTGGGCTTGACGTCGAGCGGGGGTCAAAAATCACGAAGAAAGACATCGAGCAGATCATCCAGAACTACGCCTTCTCGGACAGTAAAATTGACCTGACTTTCTCCACAGAACTCACCAACGATGAGCGCAAACAGATACATCAGATTGCCCAGAAATATGGGCTTAAGAGCAAATCCCATGGCCAGGGCCGTGATAGATATCTGGTGGTTAGCCGAAAGAGGCGCAAAGAGGACTTGTTAGACCAGCTAAAGCAAGATGGCCAGGTTGGCCATTATGAACTCATTATGCCCCAGGAGAAATAAGTCTTGGGTGCTGCTAAAGTTCTCCTGGGTGTGCCCAGACTGAGGCTGAATTCCTCGTTAAACAGAGCAAAGGCTGCATATTGTGGTGGGAAAGAATGATTAAAAAAAAAAAGTTTTCCTTGCTCATTTAATTTCTAAAACTTTGTTAGAAAAAAAGTTAAGAACTTTTAAAACCAGAGTTCTGTCCAAACATATGTAGTGCAGTCTGGATAACATTAGTGCAGTTACCTGTTTTATTAAATCTCTTGGAAATGGCTCATTTCCTTCACATTTTAATAGTTTTGTAATAGCAGAAAACACATCCACCCAGGGAGAAATTCCACACCATTTTAAAAATAAGGATGATTCCCTTGTCCTTTTATTTTGCCTTTTTAAAGTTGGGGTGGGGGGAATGAAAGGAGATGGCAGTATGAAGAAACCTATATGTAAAGTTGGTATTAATAATAAATAGATTTTTATTTCTGGACATGCAAAGAATGGCATGTTTTGTATTTAAAATGTGGGCAGAGGGGTAAAAATGTTTTCAGCATATTCAAAATGCAACATTGTTACAGTGACTAGTGTTTGGTGATTTGGTTTATCTGAGGCTGTGTGTTTTGCAGTTGCACGATGCAAGCCTTGAGGTTGGAAAGGGTATACAGAATTCACAAACACCGAGAATCAGTTTTTATCTTTCTTTTTCTAATATCCAAAGGCAATGCCCAGCCACAGTTAGTCACTTTTTTCCCCCTTAAGTGTGCTCCCTCCTAATGATGGTTAAAATTGTAGTCTTGGTCCCGTTGATTTCAGTGGGGTAAGAGTTGTAACAGGGGCATAATGCTCCCACTGAAACCAGCGGGCCTTAAGCATGTTCACCTGGGGCTGGGTTGCATCTCATGTTTCTAGCCCTGAAGAATGTAAGACTTGAAGTTTGCAGGAAGTACTTTGTGATGCCATGTTTTCTGCCAGGGTGTGTGTGTGTAAGGGGGCGGGGGGCGGTCTGTTCCACCTTTGTATGATGAGAGTTCCGCAAAATTCTGGCATGGAATTTCATTTTTGTGTATGTGTGTTGCAGAACATGCACGACTCTGGGTTTCACCTTGACCAGTCAGGCATCTGCTTTTCAAAACAGGAGAATAAATGAATGCACTTCTATCATCTCGACAGTAAGATTAACTCTGGAAGAGTGTGTTTCCTCGTACCCTGTTGAGCAGTGAAGTATTTAAGAAACACACTTCGGGGTGGGTGGTTACATTTGCTTATTTCTATACGTAGTAGCCTCCGAATACTCGTTTTCTTATGCTGCTTCTTTTGTGTACATGTGCTTGTATATCTCATAGGGAGATCAACAAGTAAAGGTTCTCTCGCTACTGTAGCATGTGTATGGTTTGCGTGTGGAGTATTCTCTAATTTTCCTTTTTCTTGTTCCAAGGCTCGTAGGCTTGTAGTAGGTTCCTTCCCATCTGGCTAGAAGGGCCTTTAAAGAAAATTGAGGCTTGTTAAAAGATGCAGAAAGCCATCAGCCCCTCCATCCTTTCCATTGTTCGCTGCAGAGTCCCACTGGGAGGTCTTGTGTAACCAGGAAGAATAAGCAGAGTCACCTGATTAAAGAATTCTTAGTTGATTTACTGACTAATAAGCCTGCAGAATTGCATAAAAATAGTTCTGGAGCAAAAAAAAAAATATATACATAAAAATGTTTGATTATGCATGTATGTAATTGCAGGTTCCATTCCTGGAGAGGCTGTCTGCATCCCCTCCCCCCACCCTTTTGTAGGTGAAGGTATGTGAAATTTATCTTAAGGGTGCCAGTGGGCCACATTTTTTAAGGACTTGTACTACTAAGAACTTAAATCTGTTGCCCAATTAATTAGCACCATTTCATCATTTGGAAAGGTTTTCAAAATTAATTAGCTGGTCCACTAAATGCTACAGCCCTAGCTGCAACTAATTTGTCCTCTAGCAGCTCCTCTTTGTTTGACCTTCACAGGAAAGCTACTGAAGGGGTTACAGGCTGTACGAGGGTAGGCACCAGTCCGTCCGTCCCCAACACCTTTCTTGGGTGTCCACCAAGGTGCCCCCCCCACCTTTTTGTGTGCTTGTATGTCAATGGATGGGGGCTACATGTATGTGAGAGAAAGGGGTTTAGGGGGGAATTCTGGAGGGATCCTGAAAAAGTGGATTTTCATATGCTTGCAGTGAGGTGGCGAAGGGAGGGATGTCTGTATGATGGAGCCTGTGGAGCCTGTGGAGGGGTGAGCTGAGGTGATAGCATGCATGGGTGATCAAGACTGAGAGAAGGGGGGAGGAGTTGGCTTGCTGAGGGCAGGAAATAAATAAAAAAATGCCTTCTGTGAAATAGGTTTCTGTTGGTGCTGTAAACTGGGTGGAAAGGGGTTGTTTGGTGTGTTGAGGCTCACACCCTACCTCTCCCTTGTATTCCATCTTTTGGGCAAGTTACTCCTTTGCGATTAGCCATGCCTCCCATGGCAGCCATTTTGCGATGGTGCCCAGGAGTTTCTCAAATTGCCATGTGTGCCCCAAATGACTGCCTACTAGAGCAACCCCTATTTAAGTGACAAAGCTGAATTGGGAAGTGATATGCATCATAGGGGACTATGGGCTCCATAGAATTGCTTTGGGATATTTTACCAGTTTATCCTGATCTCTCCCCCACCCAACACACATTCTGTTGTGCTTATTGGTTGCTATTATAACCTGTAGTATTTACAAAGCGGTAGCTAGAAGAGAGTTGTAAGCGGCTGCCGAAGGTGGTTCTGAATGCTTTCAAAGTCCGAGACCAAGAAATACACGATAGACTGGGGGGGGGGGGGGGGCAGCTAGCATGAACATAGCAAGAGCAGGCAACTAGCCTGTGCTTAACCTGCTATAGGGAAGGGCAGGGGACCACTTTCCACAAATACATGATTAAGAGCTGTGCTGCAAAGGAGTAGTTAGTCCAGCATGCCGATTCCACAGTAGCCAACCAGATGCCTACAAAATAACTCACAAGCAGGACATCAACCCAGCACCCTTCCACTTGTGGTCCCCAACAACTAGTAGTTAAGAGGCATATGATCTCCGTTACTGGAGGTAATATATAGCAATTGACCCCTTTCTAAGGGCTGTTTTAGTTCATTATTTCTACTGTTTTACTTTATTCTGTATCTTGTGGGATACTTTAGAGACTAACCTGTAGCAGGAATGCCACACAAACTCCTTTGCTAAAGAGATACAGTTTAAGGGATGCCTTGCTGCTAGAGCAAATGATGAGTTTTCACTCCATAGATATCATGTAGGGAAGATACAGCCAGTTATTCTTAACTTTGTTCCTCCAAGGGGGTCCACAGCTACTAGGTGAAGACATCCTGACTTAGAAAACAATTCTGGTGTTAACTTGATCTTCTATGTCATTTGTTAGAATAAGCAGTTCTATATGTCTTGCTTCTTTCAACAATAAGCACTTAAGGTTACACATTTATTTACAAGTAATTGAAAAATGTACAGTTTCTTACATGGGTTACTTGTACAAAGTTGTACTCAACAGATCAATGTATACACAGAAGACACTGGAAGAGCAGACAAACACACTGATCAGTCTCCTCCCACACTGCTGCTTAAGGTATCCAAAATGTACAAACTGAGCTTTACAAAAATGCTTTTGCAAAGGTGGAACAACTTTGTAGAACTGGGGGGGGGGGGGGGGGGGAGAAGAATGAGGCATGCAGCAGTAGCACTTGTGATCTTCCTACTTTTTTTCCAACAGAAAGCAAAGCAGTAGCATCTGGTTATCTTCTCCAGTGATAGAGGTAGAGATTAAAATCATAGAAGGAAAAAGATTTTTCAGCATTTTTGTTTTTTACTTATATCCTTTTACCGTTAGCCAAGTAATTGTCAACTCCTGTCCCTTGCCCACCATAGTTATACCTAGAGGTTGAGAGAGCTACTAAGCAATTCTGATGATCCTTAAGAGTCCTTTATGAAGGATACACAGCATTTAACCTTGAATGTGTCATCACATTACACTGACAGATCACTTCAAACACAACCCATAGAAGCAGGCAGCAGCCCCCTTTCCCTCCCATTCTCTTAATGAGCTTGACATGGAATCTGTTTTGCAATTCCAAATGCTTTCACCACACTGCTTAACAGAACCCACCCCCAGGAAGAATGGGAAATAGCAGGGAAAGTTAAGTTCTTCACACAATACTTACAGATGCGGTGAAGTCGATGCCAGCAATTAAATGACCAGCCTGGACAGATCAGTACTTGAGTCATAGTTAAAAATGTATATTGTATATAAACATCCCTTTTTTTTTTTTTAAATCAAGCTACACATAAGCATCACTGTGTATAACACAATTACAATTAAAAGCTTAGTGTACACTACAGAAATGCACGATACTGCCCTAAGACTGGAGATGGTAGACCACAGAGAGTGGGATTCAGCCTCAGCAATTCTTTTACAAGTAACCCAAGTACAGTACATTTTGACCTCAAGGGGAAAGGGAAGGGGTGCTTTCTGATGTCCAAGGAGAAAAAAGCTTCAGCGAGGGTGGGTGGCAACAGCACAACAGCTATTTTGCTTTCAAAGTAAATGCAGTGATGCTAGGAGGAGGAGGAGGACGACTCAGACACTTCATACATATATTTTCCTCATCAGAGTGTTCATTTGCATCATCCAGGGTCAACAGTCACGCCAGCTCTGTTCTACTATTGCAGAAACCCGTTTTTCGTATTCCCGCTTATTCTCTTGGTATAGTTGAGCTGCCTGGCTGTTTGCCGGACTGTTTGGATTAGGCTCATCCAGTAAAGACTGTTTTAGAAGAGAAAGATGGGTCGGGTCAGGTCAGGAATCATGATGACATTTCACACAAGCAGTGTGGTTGATTCAACAAATTCATACAGCAACTGATACAGACCTGTGCACATTAGGAATCTTTCTTGGCTATTTCTGGCCCTATTCTTAGCCTGCACCTAGCTGGTTGTTTTAACACTAGCAATGATATGCGCTCTCCACCGCATGCACACAGGTTCAAGCTACATGCTTAATAATTAAAACTGTTCAAAGATAATGTGTGCGATGGACCCCCCCCCCCTCCTTTAAGCCCATTACACGGCTGTGCTCGGAACCCATTTTCATGGAAGAACAATTCGTTAGAGAACAGGCCCAAGGCCTATACTCTTGAGAGGAACACCGGGCAAGCTGACATCCATCCAAGCCACAGGGCTTTCAGACAAGACTTTGACAGTGAAGGACTAATGAATGTTTTCAGAAGTGCAAAGAAAAGAAAGCATACTCCCCAATAGTGTAGCACAGTGGTTCTCAACCTTTTTTGCCCCATGCACCCTTTTCACCATATGTCAGAATGTCGTTCCCCCTTTCCAAGATTGTCTGACTTAATCTGTGCCGTACAATAAGGTGTGGTGTCCTGTGGATTATGTACAATCTGTAGAATTGTAATTTGTAGAAAGATCAGTATTCCAACAGTTTGAGTCTGTGGTCCCAATTCCCCCCCCCCAAACTCTGAAATTCCCCCCTGGTTGAGAACCCCTGGTGTAGCAGAAGGGTATTCATACACAAAATCCAAGATGGTTTAAGTAAATGAACTGGTTCATAAACAATCTTCAAGTATAAAAATGCATAGAAAAAAATCAATTATCAGAAAAAAATAACGATGCAATGCCTCTTAACCTCCAGACAACTTTAGGGATGTTGGAGAAATCCACAACAGATTCAAATGAGCTTGGATTTCTATGAATCCAACCTGCAGATTCCGCAATGGGCTGGCTTTTTCCAAGTCACGCAGATTCTGGGGACTCGTGGACAGGTTTTTCATGTTTGGGGAAGATTTGCACTAATGTGCACTAGCACTTGTGCACATGAGCCCTAATGCAAATTAGCACAAGTAGAATGAAATTGTGGTTTAAAAAATCCCAATTCAAGACTTGACTGGCAAGGGACACGAACGTGTATTTCTATACTTGGGGAGATTTGGGAACCAGTATACCAGTTACACTGGCTGGGGCATGCTGGGAGTTGTAGGCCAAAAACATTTGGGGACCCAAGGTTGGAGAACACTGCAGTATACCAACAGCTGGAAGACTGATTAGAAATGTATCATGCTACTCTACTGGAGCGGGGTTTTTTTCTTCTATGAATGCTTTTAACACTTTGGGCACGTTCCTCTTGTTCAGTCTTATCCTAAAAAAAAAAATCAAGATGTTTCCAATATTATTTTGAATTTGCTTGATTCCAACCACTGATATGGTCGGTGTGGGCATACATATTCCTGCCTCTTTCTGTTAACTATCTCAAATGATAAAAGGGTGGGTAAGATATAATGATGGGATCATTAACTCCCCTGGCAGGCAGTTAACTAGATTGTAGTCTCTACTGTCAGGGTTAGAATACAAATGGGAGCACCCTTTCTAACTGTGCCAGCAAGATTAGCTGGTAGCCCTGATGTTACCTGTATGGATGTTAAGATGGACGATACATCATAGGTAGGACTCCAACGATTTTGAAGAATATCCAGACATATACTACCATCTGCATAGACTACAAAAGGAAATCAATGGGTTTCATAACACAATGCAGTGCCTGCAAGTTTCTCTATTGCCAGGTTGCCACGCCCAGGTCATCGTCTACGTTTGCTGCATAACCATCTTAAAGTCACCCACACAACCAGTGTCCACGAGCTTGTGCCTCAAATACTTGATTTCCATGCAAGTTATGGAACAGGTCCCTGGCTAACAGAATCCTTCAAGTTCACCTTGTTACACTGTTACTTCCTCCTTTATGATCTCACAATTATGGTCATGAAGATGTTCACAGCATGATATTTCAAACAAGGTTTAAGCATCAGGAACACATTTTTTGCAAGTTGTCCTAGTAACAACATATGCACAGTTGTCTAATGTGAACTTTGCAAGATATGCTTTAGAATTCATTATGAACAGCTGTGGAGAACATACATGCAAGATGAGAATATCAGTTAAGAGTAAAGCTATTAAAACTCATTTACACAATGTAACTACAGAAGTGTCACAAGCTTAATTTGTTGTATTTTGCTAATGATTAGAAGAACAGTTTATTTAGTGTAGGAACCCCAAAACCGAGCTAATATTGCAATTAAGTAGACTCTTTATTCAGATACCATCAAATTTTAGAATTAGAATGGGCCTTGGAAGTCATCTAGGCCAACCCCACCCACCCCACTCAATGAAGGAATCTTGCAACTGCAGCATCCCTGACAAACTGCATAAATAAATGTTTCCCTTGCCTTTACGCTGAGGGAATTCTACACCTCAGAGATTAGGGGAGTCACTGGGGAAAATAATCCGCTTTCATTAGGAACTTAGCAGCCAAGTAGGATGGGATTCTCAGGAACGTGCGTTACATTTGGTGACCAAGATTCCCTTGAACTATCAGTTTGTGCTCCATTTTCGTCCACCACCATTGCTGCACAAATCACTGCATGTTTAGATGGGTACATACCATTTGGATGAAACATTTTAGACACAAATCTAACAGTAGGTGGCTTGTTTGGATATTCTTCTGTGAATTCTATGGTAAGCTTGAAAGTTCCTGCAATTGAGAGAGGCGGGTTCTAAGTATTGCTGATTGATTGAACTTTCCCTGCACCCACCAATGGTCCCAAATGCAGAAGCCCCAACCGTTTCACAGAATTCCCTTGCGAGAAGAGTTTCAAGGACTAGCCTGGCATTCTGCCTCCATCAGTGGCTAGCCAGGCCAGACGCCTCTAGGAAGCTCACAGGCAGAGTGTTACTATTTAAGGAGCTCCGTTAGTGGGTATGGTGCTTTACAGAGCACAAGAGGACCAGCTCCTGCCCAGAGGGCTTGCAATCTATAATCTGATGGAGACAACAGAGGAAAGGTAAGGAAGCGGAGGTCGGGCTAAATGGGGAAAGCATGTGTGTTGTTTGTTACATAGGCCTAATTACAGTAGGACAAGGGATTGTGCCAAAGGCTTGAAAAAAAATGGGATTTTTGAGGGATTTGAAAGAAGAGAGGTGGCACCACACAGGAGTTCCAAGAGGCAGCTCCAAGCATAAGAGGCAGCAAGGGTGGAGTCGTCTGAGGGAGGAGACCTTTGGAGAACTGAGGGTGGGAGAACTGGAGTAGCAGAGGTCATGGGGTAGAGATGTGCTGGGATCTAAGACAAGGCAAGGCCATAGAGGGCTTGGAAGATAAGGTTGAGCAATCTGTGCTGGATCCAGGAGCAGACAGGAACCCAGTGCAGGGATTTAAGGAGGGCCACGATATGATCAGAGCAACTGGAGAGGTGAACAATTTTGGCTGGAGAGGTGAAGGGATCAAGGAGAAGGTTGCAGTGGTCAAGGCCAAAGGGGGACCAGGGAATGAACCCGTCTTTGCCCAACAGGCAGCGGGCCACATTTGTGTAATGTAGGGGAGAAGCAACATCCCAACTAAGGAGACAGTCACCTCCTGTGTGTCCCAGTATCTGGTGATCAGAGATGTATCGCCTCTGTTGTGAAGGGTACGCCTATTTACCACTTCAAGGCAAAGTGATTAACTGCAGCAGGCTACATTTCAGCCAAGATCCTCCCTCCCCCCCAAACCCCCCCTTCTAAAAATGGATCTAAAGCCTTAACATGAAGGAAAAAAAGGAGTGGGCATCCTCTTTCTCCGACATTGGGACAGAAGAGTTGGATCTCTGCTTTTATGCTACCCTGCATGAAATTCTGATGTGGAATCCCAGGAGTGGTTAACATGGATCACGTCAAATGTATGGTCACTGGAGAATGAGTTTGTTTAAATACTTACCATCTTCAAATGGGGTTCCCTCAGGGCTGAAAGAGGAGAGAGCATATCAGCATTTCACATGTAGTTTGCCACAGTTAGTTTATTTTTGAATTGGTGGTCAGCTTTTGCAAAATGACATGTAGTTGAATTTTTTCCATCCCCAGCCCAGAAACGGTACAGAGTGAGGAAGGTTTATGGGCTTCAGGAGAACAAACCTGCGCAGGTTCATCATTTCCCACACGTGGGTAGTTTTACTATTGTAAATACCGTAACTGCTTTGGGGCAATCACCCAATCTTATGCTGCTGCAGATGGAAACTGCCAACATGGGTGACTGGACAAATATTCAACTAAAAAATGGGTATTTAAGCTTCCTCCTCTGAATAAAACCACATAATGCTCACTGGAGTCAGAGTGTGTCAGATATAGACAAACTGGAAGTTTTCTAGTTAATGCCGAGGTGAGTAGCATGCTGCAGAGCTACACAGAGCAGAAGGCCCCTGCCCTGAGGAATATACCGTAGTATAAAAGCTGATAGAAGGGAGGAAGGCACAGACAAGGGGAACACGGGGACAAAATGCACAAATGCAGTTACATGTACTTGAGCTTGGTTACAGTTAAGATGCATGAATGACACTAACCACCCCAACGTAATGTTTCTCCTAGCCTTTAAGAAAGGGCAAGCTGGGGCTCACGTACAGACAAGGGGAGATATAGGAGGAAGTGGATCACCCAGGTTCACTGAGAGGACACTTCTTTTTAAAAAATCTGCATCCCACTGTATAGATGAAGTTCTCTAAGCAGATTACACAGACCGTAAATAAAGCCTACTAAAGTTTAGAAATATAAAAACGATGAACTAAAATCATTTGCAGGCAAAACCTTAAGTAGGAAATGCCTGCCTGAAAATACCAGCTGCCTGGAGCTCAAGAGAATAAGCCGGGCAGGCCTCTCTGGCAAGCAGCTTCCACTCACAAGGAGGCTTGTCCCTCGCTGTCACCCACATTGCTTCAGAAGGTGGAGATGCTCTAAGCAGCGCCTCCTTTGACAACACAACAGCATGCGGAGGTATACATGATAAAGGGGTGTGTGGGAGGAAAGGAATACAGGCCTGTGGCTTACGCTGGCTCAGCTTGTCTGAGTGTGGAAAGCTAAGCAGGGCCAAGCCTGGTTATTACTTGGATGGGAGACCCCTCCTCTAGTTTCCGGCATTGAGCAGGGGGTTGGACTCGATAGCCTTGTAGGCGCCTTTCCAACTCTATGAGCTATGAAATCTATGAATACATGCTGGCGATTCAGGGCAGGAGCCTTTTCCCCCCTACTCCCCCACTCCTGTCCCAGATCTAAATGAGGTGAAGAAGGGGAGAATGGCGCTACAGCTTAGGAAACCTGCATGGCACAATGGGATCTGGTAAGGCACCAGTTTTTAATCTGGTCCAGGAAACAATTCTTCAGAAGCGTTAGGATAGGGAAAGGGAATGTGTAGCCTTCGAGATACTGTTGGACTGCAACTCCCATCATCCATCACCATTGGCTAGGGCTGATGGGAGTTGCAGCCCAACAACATTTGGAGGGCCACACATTCTCTACCACTGCTTTAGGGCATTCCTCAATTAGATGATCAGTAATGACAGGGGAGCTTCCCTCAAAGACAGCTTGCCCAGCATGACTAGCCCAGGGTAGCCAAACAAGAGCAAGGTGGTTACATTCTTTGGTGCACTCTCAGTACATGCAAGCAACCGTGAAAACTGGCCCTTGCCCTATGCAAACACCTAGGGTATAATCCCAAATCCTATACAATGTACAGAAGTTCCTTGATGTAAGAGTCATTATGGCAAGAGCTCCCTCAAAATATGAGAGCTACTGAGTTAGGGCTTTGGACAAGGAGATATGGGTTCAAATCCTTGCTCAACCACAAAGCCCACAGGGGACCTTATGCTGAGAGAGAGAGAGAGAGAGAGAGAGAGAGAGAGAGAGAGAGAGAGAGAGAGAATGCCTCAGCTTGCAAAGGTTCACAAATGTTGGGAGGGCTTAGCAGTCTATGGTTGTCTCAAATAGCCTGGCTTTCTTACGCCACAGAGGCAAAGTGCATCTTTTTCATATCCCCAGCACAGGGGAGGAGCAATGGCCATTGTGTATGCTTTTAACACCCCTTCCTTTCTAGACCAAGACACTGGCACTGTCTTTCAACACAAATACGGCCTGGAGCCATGTGTCCCTACACTGCCAGCAACTTTGCAAATAGTCTGTTACTCCTACAGCAGAGTATACTGGAGGTTTTTCTTCGCTGCTCACAATTAAAATTTATGGCAACAGTATTTGCACAGAATACTGTTGCTAGAAGCTTCCCCTGCTAGTCTACTTATAGGGCTGTCCCAAGGATAAAATGAGAGGGGGATAGAACAGCCATGGGTACCATCCTGACCTCCTTAAAGGAAGAGCAGGAGAAACTTTGGCTGGTATGCCAACTGCACCCATTCCTGAACAGAGATAGCTTAACCACTGTGATCCGTGCATTGGTAACCTCGAGACTGGACTTCTGTAATGCTCTCTGTAGAGCTGCACTTGAGACTGGTTCAGAAGATGCAGTTAGTGCAGAATGCTGCAGACAAAGATGTTGAATGGAGTGCCTCGCCACGTACATGTAACACCTGTGCTGAAAAAGCAGCACTGGCTGGCAGTTTACTACCAAGCCAGGTTCAAGGTATTATTATTGACATAAAGCCCTAAACAACTTCAGACCAGATTACCTAAGAGATCACCTCAGACTATAGACCCATTAAACCACTATGATCTGCAGAGGAGGCTTTGCTGTCTGTGCCACACCTTGCAGAGTCCCATCTGGCAATAACATGGCAATGGGCCTTCTCTGTGGTGGCACCCTCCCTCTGGAATGACTTCCCCTCTGCAATAGGCACTGATGATCATGTGCTTTCGATGATTACTAAAAACTAACTTGTTTACCCTTTCCCAATCATTAACTTATCTAAATGCTGTTATGCTTTTAATGATGCATTGTTTTGTAATACATTGTGAACCACTTCCAGATTTTTAAAATGAGAAGTGGTCAATAATAGTAGTAGTAGTAGTAGTAGTAGTAGTAGGTAGCACACCTTGGAGGCTTCCAGAATAAAAAGCCTTCTAACCACCACTGGACACAATGTTTGCACACACCCTGCTAACCTACCTTACAGGACTGTTGTGCAGATTAACACACAAAACTAGGGCAATCCAGGAGCAAGGTAGAAAATGCAACAACAGTAGTTGCTAAGTTAGCAGTGTAGAACTATGCCACTCTGGCAGTGTGACTTGGAGCTGCCTTTTAGCATCTATTTCTTTAAAGTTACCATTGATTATAACCCACTTGGAATACCACACTTACTTCCCTGGGCTTCTAGATCCACAAATGAGGAAGCCTTTCGATGCATCCAGTCTGCCAGAGACAGGGAAAGCCATCTCCTCTTAATTGATAGTCCATCTCCTAGCCCATAGGGCAGTGATGGCGAACCTATGGCACGTGTGCCACAGCTGGCACACAGGGACCACTCTGTGGGCACGCGAGCCATAGGTCGCCAGTCCTCGAGCTGCTTTGGGGGCACAGGGGGGCGAAACCACCGAAGGACGGAGGCAGGCGGAGCAGCCGCTCCTGCCTGCCGTGTGTTGCCCGGCATCCCACAGGCCACTGCCTCTGCCAGGGAACGGCCAAGAATGTCCTCCTGGGGTTGGGCGGGCAGGCCTGGAGAGCCGCTGTTGCCCCGGCAACCGCCCAGGCGGAGAGGCCGGCTGGGAGTGCCTCTCGCTGCAGCGTCACTGGGCAGCGCCAACGCTCCCCGCCAGCGGCGCGAGGCGGTGTCACGCCCCACGTGCGGGCTCAGGCAATGACGCAGCGGGCGGGGCCAACGGGAGTGCCCGCTCTGGACCGCCCGCTCTTCGCAGGGCGTGCGGGCTGCCTCCCCGCAGCTGGTGCCGCCTCCGCAGCCCGTCCGCAGCCCAAGGTGCGTCCCCTCAGGAAGCGAGCTTGCGGGTGCCACAGGGCTCGTCTTTGGCCCGGCGCTGCGGAAGGTGGCCCGGGCATGCCGGCAGCGAAGAGGCCGGAGCGGCCAGAGGGCTGCTGGTCCATCCAAGTCCCGCCTCAGGAGGCTCTGCGGGCGGCGGCGTGGCAGGCCAGGAGGCTGACAGGGTCCCTGGAGGAGGGCAGCGGCGAGAAAAGGCAGCCCCCCCCTCTCTCTCTCACACACACGTTTAATTGCTGTGTTTAAAAACAGGTTTAATTCAGGTTTAATTGCAGTGTTGGCACTTTGAAATAAATACGTTGGTTTTGTATTGCAGTTTGGGCACTCGGGCTCAAAAAGGTTCGCCATCACTGCCATAGGGTGAGAAGAGGATCTTCCTGTTTATGCACCATTCCCTGGGGGTCACCCCTGCCCATTCCCCATCCCACCAAACATAATAAACATGGAATATGGTTCTTTATTATTTGATCACTCTGGCCCCTCCGGCCACCCCACAAAAACCTGTGCATATTTCAACGCTCTAGGTGATCCTTATGTTGCATGCATTTAACCTTAAGGAGTTTAGCATACATTAGTAAGCTTTTTCTTTGTTTATTTTGGAGTACCTACTCTGCTTCTCCTTTGTATTGCTTATTATATTATTTTCATTAAAATGTCTACTTTCAGTTTGCAGCTGAGGTTTGAGCACAAGTTTCCAGTGATTTGAACAGCAGCTTCTCTCCTCACCTGCCTAGCCCACTCAGGCCCATCTACCTGTATTTACCTCTTTGCATTTAAGGTAAAGTAAGGGGAAAGCAAGCCACCTGCCTGTGATGACAGGATGTCTTGGCTGGTTACTACCTCCCCGCAGACAAATAAATAACTCCTCACTGTGGTGTCCACCTACCAAGGGTTAGACAGGAAAGGGTGAGTGTATGACAGCATCCTATTGATCAGACAGAAGTGTGCACATCTGGTCCGCCTCAGAAGGCAGTTGTGGTACAGTGAATCATTACAACAAAAGTCATTATAGCAATTATTATATGATAAACACAACACAACCTGAGCACTTTTGAAGAGCAAAATACAAATGTGATGTAATAATAATAATAGGATTTAATAGGGTGATTACATTTGTATCTTAATCAAGGAATGCAACATGCATGTTCTACTATAATAACTATTACTGCTGCAACTACTACTGAAGGCTTATCACCCTGCATTCCACGAAGGAAGGGCGAGTGGCAAATAAAAACTATCGTTATGGAAAAAGAGGTCTGGCCGATGAAATGGGCATTTTCATCCCGCACCCCTTAAAGGAAGAGCAAGATACAAATGTCAGGTCAAAAGTAATTATTAGCTACTGTTATAGCAGAATACAGACCACCCTGCATTCCTTGAAGAAAGAACAAGATACAAGCATGATCATCATCGTGATGACCATTAGAGAAAGGACGATTAAGTGCAACATTCTGCAACGTGGCCTCCCCTAGAAGTGTTGGGACTGCAACTCCCACAATTCCCAGCCAGCATGGCCAATTAGCCATGCTGGCTGGGAATTATGGGAAGTTGCAGCCCCAACACCCATCCGCCAGCTGGGAATTATGGGAAGTTGCAGTTCCAACACGTTGGGGAAGGCACCGGGTCGGGAAGGCCGATTCAGGGCAGCTTCCCCCAACCTGGGTCCCTCCAGATGTTTTGGACAACTCCCAGCATTCCTGACCATGGGGGCCGATGGGAGTTGTACTCCAAAACATCTGGAGGAGCCCAGGTTGGGGAAAGCAGATTTAGGGCATAAAATGAGTCAACTCTTTTTTCCAAAACAAAACGGGGTGGGGTGGGGCGTAGGGCCCCGCCCGGCCTACTCACCCGAAGATGACCGCGTTCCACACCATGATGTTGTTCTCCGAGGGGGCCCCGCTGACGCCAGCCGGGGGGTCCTCCTGTAGCCTGTCGGGAGGTAGAGAAACGACAGCCAGTTCAAGGGCCGGAGAGCGAGAGAGGCTTTCCACCCCATCCGCGCAAACGACGTAACTCCCCGCTCCCCTTCCATGGACTCGGCCGCCCGCCCTGCGCAAACAGCGCGGCCCCGACGCTACGCTAGCGGCGTAGCGCACCCTCTGCCGCCGCCATGTTGAATCACCTCACCTTTTCCTCTCGCTCCCCCCCCCCCGCTCCGCGGGTGCCCCCTCGGCGCTTTACCTCTTGAAGTCCCGCATGAGGCGCCTCCGGGCGGGCGTGGACATCGCGGGCTCGCAGTTATAAATCACTCATACACCGGCCCAAGGAAGACGAGGCGAGAACGGGGAACACGAGAAGGCGGTGGCGGCGGCTGGTTCCGAGCGATAGCGGCCTCTACCACTTTAGCTTCAACAATGGGGGGGTGCGCGCGAGACAAACACCGTGGCCTTAACTACGGCGGTGGTAGCAGCGGCGGAGGCTGCTGGGCAATGCCGGACCGCACCACTGCCTGTGAGAGGCGGGGAGAGTGTGTGCTGCGAGAATAGACAAGAGGCGGCGCTAGATCCAGCCAAATCACATCGGACTGTACTACTACAAGCGGGGGTGGGAGGGAGAAGAAGGGAGGCGGTGTCTTGAGGTAGGGGGCGATACCACTAGATTCTAGAAAGAGAGGCCGGAAGCGAGCACTGCGAAGTGTGGGCGGCGACGCCAACTAAAGGATTCTGGATGATACCAATGGGGGAGGGGGAGAAAGGAGGGAGAAACCATCCCGAGGAGAAGCTTCTCTAAGAAGTCTCCACGGTACCTGTAGGTTTCTTCTGGGCCCTTCTGCTCCTTATTGGTCGGCAAGAGATGGGTAGCCGCGCCTCTGGGCGGGGCCCTTTGCTTTCGATTATATGAACCATCCTGATCCTGTGCATGCTTACTGAGAGAAGTCAATCGGGCCTAGTCTGTAACTTTCAAGTGAGTGTGCATATGAACTAGAGTCTTAGAGTTGCCATATGTTAGTTTGGTTTATTTGTTTTTTTATTTTATTGATTTATACCCTGCCTTTTTTCCAGCAAGGAACCCAAGGCGGCTTACATAATCCTCCTCTCCATTTTATCCTCACAACAACCCTGTGAGGTAGGTTAGGCTGAGAGTCAGTGACTGGCCCAAAGTCACCCAGTGAGTTTCATGGCCAAGCAGGGACTAGAACCTGGATCTCCCAAGTCCCAGTCCAACACTCTCACCACTACGCCACACTGGCTCTCAGTCTTCTGTTACTACTACCATCCTTCTAATTATTAAGCACCATCATTTATTACAGTCACCATTAGTGTACATCGGGGTGTTGAACCCTTCCGTTGGAGGGCTGAATTCCTTTTTACAGAAGCTCTCGGGGGCACATTTCAGTGATGGGAGGGACCAAAGGCAAAGGGGGTGGGGCCCAAATCCAAAAATACCAGCATATTGTCACCAAGCTCTGATTACCAGTAACTAACCCCCCCCTGCAAAATCTGAGAAGCCACCAAATGATGGGGGCGGGCTGAGGGAAGAGGTGCCCGTACAGCATCCCTCCCCAGCGTGGTACCTCCAGTGGTGTTGGGCTGGAGACCCCATCATCCCCAGCCAGCATGATGGGGACTGTAGTCCACTGGAGGGCACCACATTAGAGAAGGCTACCCTACAGAGTTCTGAAGGCCAGGGTTTTGGAAGTCAAGAATATTTGCACTTGGCCCTGCACTTACTTTATGTTTGTCTGATGATGGAGATCAAGCCTGTTTAGAATAGACCAGGCCTGGATTATAGAACTGGCCCATGATTTTCGTAATCTGCTGCTGGAGCAGTCTACTAATTTTCCCCTAAAAAACTGCCAGTTAACTAAGCCTTTCTCAGCAGCCTGATCTTGGGCCTGTGGTTTTCATAATATACCACTGGACTAAAAAAAAATGTTATTCAGATATGAGTTATATATGTCAGGGATAATCAGACTTGGATTTTTGTGTTGAAGTATTGTGAGCTCTGTTTGGTTTAGTACTTGTTTAAGAGTGCAATCCTATGCATGTTTAGACGGGGGGGGGGGGGGAGTCCTACAGCTCCCAGCATGCTTCAGCCAGCCACACTAATTCTAAACACACATATGATTGCATCCTAAATTGTAAGTAGGCAGGTGCAGCAACAGCTACTCAAGAGAAATCCCGGGGCTCAGAATTCTTTTAATTCCAAATGTGTGTGTTTTGCATCATGCTTCGGCGGGTGGATCTCAGGGTTCTAAAAACAAACAAACAAAGTAGACCCTGAAGTCTGCCCAACCCTGATGTACGTGTGTTGATTTGTGGGGGAGAGGGAGGGTTTATTAAGGTTGCAATCCTATACATGCTTCCCTGAGAGTAAATCTCATTGAATTTATATGTAATCTCCTTGTGGGCTGGGACCTGTCTAATCTTGCCTAGTGGCCTAGTTTCTAACAAAGGGTTGGTCAACTAATGACCCTCCAGGTGTTTTGCTCTACAACTATCAGCCAGAGGTAGCGTTAGGGGGCAGCCCACTAGAGCTGGAGCCCTGAATCTCTGGGCAGGCCATCTGCCCCAGCCACCCTGCTGTCCATGGGCACTTGCTGTAATAAAGGTACAGGGGGCCTGAGGAGCTCTGTTGCATCTGATCCCCCTGGATTAGCTGGCTTTTTGCCCACATGTGCTTCACCTCCTGCTGCCACCCCCCCCCCCAAATCATTCTGCCTGAGGTTTTTTTCTGAAGTCAAATGCCCCTTTCTCCTGTCCATAGGAGACAGGGTCCTTTAAAGACACAGAGAGAGAGAGAGAGAGATTAGAGCAGGGCTCTCCAATCTTGGGTCCCCAGATGTTGCTGAACTACAGCTCCCAGAATCCTTTGCCATTAGCCATGCTGGCTGGGTATGCTGGGAGCTGTAGGCCAGCAACATCTGGGGACCCAACGGTTGGAGAGCCCTGCATTAGAGCAAAGGTAAATTAGCATATGCAATTTTTGTGCCTGTGGGCCTGAGCCCCAGATCCTTTCAGTACCTAGTACCACCCCTGCCATAGTCAATGGTGAGGGATGCTGGGAGTTGTAGGCCAAAACATCTGCAGGACCACTAGTTGGCCTAAGTTTCTAGCACAGGGTTGGACACTAGGCAAGATTAGACAGGTCCGAGCCCACAAGGAGATTACTATCTAAAATAGGCAATGCGGAAAGGGAAGGAATGAGCACGGGGGCAAGTATAAGTACAGTAATACCTTGGATTGCAAGTAACTTGGTTTGAGAGCGTTTTGCAAGAAAAGCAAATTTTAAAATATTTATTTAAATTTTTTTGACTTGATATACAAGCGACGTCTTGCAATACAAGTACTGTAGTACGGCTTAAATTAAAAATCTCTGTACAAATTTATTTTGGGGGATTTCGTTTTGATATAAGAGTGTTTTGGATTACAAGCATGTTTCCGGAACGAATTATGCTCTCAATCCAAGGCATGACTGTACGTGTATCTACAGCTTGATTACAGGATTAAGGAGTAAGCGGGTAAGATTCTATGGATATTGTACCCCCATTGTTATTTATTATTTTAAATCTTATTCAACCCCTTCTCACCTTTTACTAGTGCAGTATATGAATGCTAGTCAACAGAAAGGAGCACTGGGTGAAACCCCAGAAATCCCCCACACATTCAGGGACACGTAGGGAGCTGGCGTGATGCAGTGCCTGAGTCGTGCGTTGGGTTTGGATGTGGGAGAGATCAATGCAAGTCCTTCCTTAGTTAATAAGCTCCTTGGATAGGGCCTTGATTGTATTGCCGCATCTCCTGACATTGCAAGAGTCAAACGGCAAGGGTATATTTTCACCTGTCCAGCAGAAAAAGAGAAAGAAATCTTGGGAAATGAGGACCAAATGATTGTATTCCGAGCCACAATGTATAATGGAGTAACTCAGGAGGGGAGCCAATCACTGATTGTACCTAGGAGCCATTCTGTGCACACAGAAGCTCTTGGCAGCACCAAAAGTAGCTGTTTGGATCTTAGTTGTTAGTATATTTTGCTTTAAAAGCTCACCCTGCATTATTGAGAAAAGAGCACTGTGGTAGACAACCCACATTCTTAGCAAATACAGAAAATATGGAACATGTACAATGCTAAGAATGTACTTGGAAGTAAGACTTTCTGATTTTAGTGGAGCTCAGTCCCATGTAAGTGTGGGTAGCAGTGCAGCCTAGAAGGGATAGTTGTGTTTTGGTTTGTCCTGTAACCTGGAATAAGATATCTGAAAGACCACCGACTTCCATATGAACATGCCCGTATCTGGCGATCTTCATCTGGGGCCCTGCTCTATATCCCTCCACAAAGTAAAGCAAGGTTGGTGGGAACATAGGGCAGGGCCTTTTCTGTAGCAGCACCCCATTTGTGAAACCTCCTCCCTAAGAGATTTGCTCCTTCATTGTTCGCCTCTTGGAGAGCAATAGAAATGTTTTTGGTTTGTTCAGCATTTAATGCAGGGGTGCAGAAACTCTTTCAGGCCGAGAGACAAATTCCATTTTGGAGAACCTCTTGTGGCCATATTCCAGTGATGGGCATGGTCAAAGGCAAAAGGGGCAGGTCCAAAAATACCAGCATATTTTAGCTTAATGCTCTTGCTGCCAGTAACTAAGCCTTAGGAGAGGCATTGCAACCTTTTAGAATGGGGGGGGGACGGGAACTGCACAAAAGCTGGGAAAGCACCAAACAATTGGTGCTTGGTGGGAAAGGGCGTGGACTGGGGGGGGGGGGCTGGATTGCAACCCTGGGCCTAAAGTTCTGCATCCCTGATTTAATTATTGTTAATGAGGAGCCGTTTGTTGGTTCCAGTCTCATGTATTTGTTGCTCTGCTTTCAAGTTTGTTTAAAATGTATTGTGCACCACCTCGAAGTTCTATTGGCCGAAAGGCAGTCTAAAAATATTTGAATAAGAGTGCAATCCTATGCATGTTTAGGCAGGGGGAAAAAGTCCTACAACTCCCAGCATGCCCCAGCCTGGAAGTTGTAGGCCTTTTTTCTGTCTAAGCATGCATAGCATTGTGTCATGTTTAGACAGGGGGAAAAAGTCCTACAACTCCCACTCTGTGGCATGCTGGGAGTTGTAGGCCTTTTTCTGTCTAAACATGCATATGATTGTGGCCTTAAAAGCATCAATAAATGAATGAACTAAACTAGACCATACTAAAAAGCTTGGATGATGGGGCATTCAGGGATAACTACTCTGCAATAAGAGAACCTGAATGTGACCCTAATCACACTTGTGGGCGTTTGGGCTTCCTTAATTTCAAATGCATAAGCAACATAATATGATTGCGGTTTTGAACTCTGGATGAATGAATCTGAAATCATCATCATCATCATCATCATCATCATCATCATCATCACTCTAATAAGCACACATTGAAATGTGGAGGCCATACTCTAATGGACATAGTGTGGGGGTAAAGAAAAAAAGGTTCAGCACGGTTTCAGTGACCTTTCTTGATTTTTAGAGTTTATACTACAGACAGACCACGCAAAACAGGGCGCAACCCTATAGCATGTTTAGCCAGAAAAAAAGTCCTACTACTCCCAGCATCCCCCGCTGGCTGGGGAAATGCTGGGAGTTGTAGGACTGTTTTCTGTGTAAGACCGCGGCGGCATGTTTAGACGGGGGGGGGGGGGGAGTCCTACAACTCCCAGCATCCCCCGCTGGCTGGGGAGTGCTGGGAGTTGTAGGACTTGCTGTCTGCCTGCACGCGCGCAGGATTGCGCCCTTAGTTAGCGGCTTCTGAGCCGGCGCCGGCCCCGGCCCAGCTGCCCCTGCAGGGCTCCCTCTGCCCCGGGCGCGCGCGAGGACTGCGCCAGGGAGCGCGCCGTGGGGGGCGGGCGCAGCCGCAGCCGCGCAGCCGCGCCTCGCTCCAGCCCTCGAGGAGGCGGCGCTGACCCCGCAGCAGGAGGAAGCCGCCGACGCGCTCGCCGATCCGCTCGCCGATCCGGCACTGGCCGCTCGGTCCCGGCGCCGCCATCATGCCGAAGGTGGTGTCCCGCTCCGTGGTTTGCTCGGACACGCGCGACCGCGAGGAGTACGATGATGGCGAGAAGCCGCTCCACGTCTACTACTGCCTGTGCGGGCAGATGGTGCTGGTCCTGGGTGAGCGAGGGGGGCCGCGGTGGGGAGAAGACCCCGGGCCCCGTTCTCCTGGGGTGGGTGGGGGGCATCGCCACACGCCCGCCCCCTTATGCCGCGATGAACAGCGCAGTTCCCTCCGTGCTTACTCCGAGGTAAGCCCTTCAGTGGCGCTTAGGGCCGAACCACACGCCGCTTTAGCGGAGTGGCTACGTTTGCGGTTAATTTTTACTCTAGAGTAGGCGCAGGGCCGCCCCCCCCCCCATCTAGATCTTAAAAGCCTTTCCCCACACACTGCCACTTACGCTAGGGGCCCGGGTCGGGGTCTGCGCTTACTCTAAAGTAAAAAATGGAGGGGGGAGGAACCGTGGCTGCTCGACACGGATTTAAAGTAAATCTGTTTTGGCCGTTACTCCCAGGTAAGTGTGCGTAGGATTGAAGCCTAGCCCCAGAAGCAGCGAAGAGGCTTGTGGCACCTTTAAGGTTCCATAATAACATTTTAGTAGCAGCTTTAAACCTGTTCTTTGAAGCTGCCACAGGATTCTTACTTTGGTTTTGTCAAAGCGAACTACGACCGCTACAGTACCGTCCCTGTTTTGCCTGCAAGTAATTGAATTCAATTATGTGCTTGGAGCTGCAGCCTAAGGTTGCAATCCTGTGCATGTTTAGACAGAAAAAAGGCCCACAACTCCCAGCATCTCTCCAGCTAGCCACCCACAAGCTAGGGTCCCAATCCGGATTGGGGGACCTGCACATACTCTAGACTAGAGTAAAAGAAAAGGAAAGATATAGCTGCTAGATATTTATTTTATTTCCAATTAATACAAAACAAAGTGGTGGGGAACAGCGTCTTTAAAGTAACTTGTGCTTCACCATTCAAAAATTCAAAAATCACCACGGTGTATGTGAGTACAGCAGTCTCCTCCCTTCAGACTTTCCCCCAACATGTAGTCAGGGTGAGTGGGGAGAAGGATCGCACCTGAATAGGGCTCACCTGAATAGGGTGAGGAGCTGTTCCAATATTCCTCAATGTGGGGGAGAAATTATGGGTGTTGTTGCACTTTTAACATGCTTGTTGTGGAGGAAGGGGGGGCTGGCTGACCCGCCACAACCCACCCTTTCCTACCCCAAAGGACCCAAGACCCCCAGAGATCTCAAGGTACCAGACTGCCAGCCTCAGCTGTCTGCAATCCTACTTGAATCTCTGTTCAGGGACTTGACTTTGTCAGTAACCTGGATTTAGTTGCTGGAACCACAGAGCAATCCATAAACACCATGTGAGGTAAAAAACCAAAGAAGGTTTATTCTGGTAGCATATTACAACAAAAATAGGGAAATGAGAGAAGCACACAAAAATGAGAGAGACGCTTTGGTACACAGAGTAAAGCTACAAAATAACAAAACCTACTGATTCCTTATATCTCCCAGGCACACAACTAGTTACCTGGGGGTCAGTTCTCTTCAGGGTTGGGTCCAGCACAGCCTTGCTGCCCCGGGGAGACTACACACCTACCCGAAGGTCCGAGATGGGTAGCGCTCCACAAGGCTTGCCTTTACCAAAGCCCTCATTCAGCTAATTTCACCAGGAGCTACCTGGGGTCGGATCCTGAGGCCGCCCGAAGGCTTGGACCTCTGCGTGGCTTGCCGCCATTGCTCCACAGCCAGACGACAAAGAACAAAACCCACACTTTGGGAAATATACCTTCCCCCCCCTCCCCTCCCCTCCTCTCCCCTCCCCTCCTCT
Source organism: Shinisaurus crocodilurus (assembly GCA_021292165.1). Classification (NCBI taxonomy): domain Eukaryota; kingdom Metazoa; phylum Chordata; class Lepidosauria; order Squamata; family Shinisauridae; genus Shinisaurus; species Shinisaurus crocodilurus. The sequence continues at coordinate 11,233,998 of CM037883.1, read as the reverse complement.
CCTCTCCTCTCCTCCTTTCTGCAGCTCCACCGCTTCCAGCCAATCAGGATGCACTTCACCTGGCCAGGCAGGGGAGGGGGACCCATGACTCATGGCATTTGCATTTGAAAGCCGGGTCTCCCCGGCTTTTCAGGACTTTCAGGCACCATCCAGAGGAACTATGCACACTTCGCCCGCCCCCCCAGCCTTTAGCTGGTTCACACATGAGGACGTGTGTGTGTGTGTGTGTGTGTGTGTGTGTGTGCGCGCATGTAGGAACCCCCAAAGGCTCTTTTCTTCACACTTGTTTTCACCTTTGTGACTACTCTAAGAGGCAGGTCTCCATTTTATTGTTCCCATTTAACAGACAACCAAGACCGGCGGCGAGTCACTTGCGGTCCCCCTCCATTCATGAAAAGAAATAGTCAAGATCTACTTTACAAGATGCTGTTAGGATAGAAGTGGTTTTTTTTATATGCATGGAAAATTGTATTTTGCCTCCAGTTGATTTGCGAAAATGACCGGATGACCCAGGGCCCTTTGGCTGGCCAGAATTTTGCTCCTGTGCAGTGGAACAGTGTCTACCCATTCAATCCTGCTTCACCATCCTTTGCCTTTTTCTGTTTCCCTGCAGACTGTCAGCTCGAGAAGCTGCCCATGAGACCTCGAGACCGGGCCCGAGTGATTGATGCTGCCAAACACGCGCACAAGTTCTGTAACACTGAAGAAGAGGAAAATGTTTATCTCCGCAGGTAGGAATAATAATAATAATAATAATAATAATAATATAATATTTTATTTATTACCCGCCTCTCCATCTAGATCGAGGCGGGGAACAACGAAAATATAAATACCTACTAAAACCAACACATATATACTAAAACATCTTAAAACATCCTAAAAACATCTTAAAACATCTTTAAAACATCTTTAAAACATCCTAAGGAAGATCCAAATCCCCCCACATTGCCAGCCTTGTCAACAGGGCCGGTGCTACCATTAGGCCAACTAGGCAGCTGCCTAGGGCGCAGGGCTAAAGGGGGCACCAGAAATAGGGAGGGAGGGCTCAAGTGGGAAGGGGGGGCGCTAAATAAACAGGGCTGATCCAAGTTGTTTTCGCCACCTGCGGCAAAGGAAAAGATACCCCCTCCCCCAATTCCACATACAGGATCTTATTTCAGCACTGGCAATGGGGCCCCATCCTGCACCATACCTGAGGGCAGCAGGCTAGCTTATGGGGCACAGGGCAGACTTCAACAACCCATGGGTTAAATAAACCCATGGGTAAGTGTTATGTGCAAACTTGGGCTGATGAGCCAAACGAGACTTGAGTGTGCAAACAGAAGCCACTTGAATTAGCAAAAAATGTGATATTTTGGTTCACCTATTAAAGGTATTACACTAATATGGATTTTAGAATATTTCTTACAGTCAACACGGCTACCTTTCCTTTTTGTGTGTGTGTCGCTTGAAATCAGCCCTTAATAACAAACCGTTAGTTAATCATTAATCAGCAAATAACTAATATGCAGTGCTTCGCGTGCACTATTTAGTTGCAAGCCTTGCTGTAAAGCAGACTTCCCCACCCTGCTGCCCTTCAGATGCGTTGGACGACAGTTTCCATCATCCCCAGTCAGTGTGCCTATGCTGGGTGGAGATGATGGGAGCTGTAGTCCTGCCCGTGATGTGCAAGCCCCAGCCACACTAACAAACCATGGTTTTGTTAACCACAAACAACCCAGAAAGAGAGCCCATGGGTGGTTGTGAACTCTGGGTTGTTGTTACGTGTGAACCCAGATACTGTGGGTTGTTCATGGGTTATTTCGCCAGGCTACAGAGGCAGCAGGCAAGAGTGGTTAAAAACAAACAAACCAGCAGGCTCTACATGCCAGTACTACAGCACCGCAAAGTCATTTGGGTGCAGGGAGGGAGTGGGCAAAGGAGGAGGGTGAGAAACAACCCGGGAACTGAGAAAACAAACCGTTTGTTCGATCATCTGCCAGACAAACCCTGGGTAGAGCAACAAACCATGGGTTTAAAAAAAAAATATGGGTAAGCGTTATGTGCAAACCAGGTCTCTGTGTGGTTGGTGTCTTTCTTTCATACAGTCAATGCTGTGTTTTTTCCCTTCCGCAGGCCAGATGGCATCGAACGGCAATACAGGAAAAAGTGTGGGAAGTGAGTATCTTCTGGGGGATGCATTGCAAGGACATTGTAGGAAGAGCTGTGTATTCAGGATGCCGAGTTTTGCATGCCTGGTACCAATCTCCATGTGTGAGATTGTGGAATACACAATCTACCGGAACCGGCGCAGTGTGGTGATTAGTGTGTCGGTTCAAATCTCTATAGGGCCATAAAGCTCAGTGGGTGATCTTGGGCTGGTCACTACTTATGGGTATAAATGCTCCAAATAACTTAAAACAAATAAATAATATCCACAGTAGGGCAATACCTTTATAAAGAGTTGCCTGTTTTCTTCTGAGCCTAATTCAAGATGCTGGTGTCTAACTTTAAAGCCCTAAACCAGCCTTCCCTAACCTGGGGCCTTCCAGATATTTTGGACTTCAACTCCCATCAGCCTCAGCCAGCATGGCAAATGGTCAGAAAGGCTGGGAGTTGCAGTCCAAAATATCTGGAAGGCACCAGGTTGCAGAAGACTGCCCTTAAGTGGCTTAGGACCCAAATACCTTAAGAAGCGTCTCTCCCCATACCAACCTGCCCATGTCTTAAGATCTTCAGAGGCGGCTCTTGTCTCTGGAATGCCCTCCCCCATTGAAGCTTGGCTGGCACTGACACTGCTTTCATTTCAGTGCCTCGTTAAAACTCACTTATTTGCCCAGACGTTTTAAATGTTATGCTGGGTTATGGTGAGTTTGCTCTCCTGTTGGTTTGCTCTTGATTTGTTTTGGGGTTTTTTTATTGCGATGTTGTTTTTATGGTTTTATTGTATTATATTACGGTATAGTTGGGTTTTTTTAATGCTGCTTGTGTACCATCCTGATATCCTAAGATGAAGGGTGGGTTAAAAATACTTTAAGGGCACAGTCCTCTGCAAGTTTAGACAGAAAAAGAGGCCTACAACTCCCAGCATGCAGGCATGCTGGGAGTTATAGGACTTTTTCTCTCTAAACTTTGGTAAATAAAGACCCAACTAAAACATCACAAAGTCATAAACAAGCTTTCGAGTTCTCCAGAACTCTTGATCAGATAGGGTGTTAAATTAAGGGGCTGAAAGGCAATAATAGATGGGGGTGGGTTTGGTTGCAACCCCCAGTTGTTCCAAAGCAAAAAATAAATAAAAGTATATGGCAATTGTCTAATTAAAAAAATATTAAAGAGTCATAATACGTGGCATCTAATATTTGAAGAGCTTCACCTATGTTGTTTTGAGGTTGCAGCGTTGTTGAAGCTAAGTAGGTGTGGACCTGATCAGTTCCTTAGATCAGGAGTTTCGAACCTCTATCAGCCCAGGACCAAATTTAATTTTGGAGAGCCTCTCCGGGGCTGCATTCTAGTGGAGGGCAAGTCCAAAGACAAAAGTGGCAGGCCCAAAACGGCCTTAGGAGAGGCATTTCAACCTTTTAGAATGGGGGGGGGGACAGTGCTAAAGCCCGGGAAACCACCACATGACTGGCAGTTGAGGGAAGGGGGTGGGGCCAGGGGAAGGGGGTGGGGCCTTCGGGGAAACCCCAGAGGGCCAGATTGGGATCTCAGGCAGGCCAAATTTGGCCCGTAGGCCTGAGGTTGCACACCCCTGTCGTAGATAGATGAGAATTCGCAGGGAGCTTCATTTAACCACAGAATAGAATAGAATATATTTTAAAATCTTCTCTTCATACAAAGCATATCACTTTTTCGCAGCTTTGACAATGCACGGACGGACCTGACCAGTCTCTTTGATTCTTCTGGAATGTCGAATTCAAGCGAACTATTAGTTCTTTTTCTATGTGGGGGAAGATATATAACATGATATTTTCCTCCCTAGGTGTGGACTGCTTCTTTTTTACCAACATCAGCAAAAGAATGCCCCTGTTACGTTCATTGTTGACGGTGCCGTGGTCAAATTTGGACAGGGCTTTGGAAAAACCAACATCTACACCCAGAAGCAAGAGCCGCCCAAGAAGGTAGAGAGAGATGGATTCCACAATCGCGGCTCCTTGCATTGTGGGGGGAGGCTTTTAGTGCTAGCTGTTGGGGAGCGACTGTAGGCGAGGCCTCTGATCTGCACACCCTGGGCTTGCTAGTGGCATCTGATGGGAAGCCGGATGCTGGACTGTTGGTCTGATCTAGCAGGCCTCTTGTTCTGGCAGGAGAAGCTGACTCTTCGGGCCTAAGTGTTAGAGCCGTCTTCCCCAGCCTATGCCCTGCACATATTTTGGACTTTATCTCCTATCAGTCCCCAGCCAGCATGGCCAGTGGTCAGGGAATATGGAAGTTGTCATTCAAAACATCTGCAGGACACCAGGGGTTGGATCCGGATGTAGGCGTGTGCAGCTGGGCTGGCAGAAGTGGACTTCCCCACTCCCTCCTCCTCCTCACGGCAGACTCTCCCTGCAAGTGCTACCCAGAGAGTCAAGGGGCCCTGCTGAATGGGTTGATCTGTGGTGCTGGGGGAAAGGGGGGGATCTCCCCAAATCTGGCAGAGGCACCTTCTGTGAGTGGAGCGCTTACATGCAAGGAAGGCATGTCTTGAATCCAGCCCCGGGTTACCCACCCCTATTCTAGGGTAGTCCCACCAAAGGACAGTTCCTTTGTTCTCTCAATATTAGACCCCAGAGCTGTGAAGCAGAGGACAGGGGCTTCGGTATTCTCCAAGGGGGCTTCGGTATTCTCTAAGCTAAAGCACACAGTTAAAAACACAGACCCTCTTTGCTTCCAAGGTGATGATGACCAAACGGACCAAGGACATGGGCAAGTTCAGCTCCGTCACCGTCTCCACCATTGATGAAGAGGAGGAGGAGATTGAAGCGGTGAGTTTTCTCTGCCCTTTTCTGCTGGCAGCAGGTGAAATCTAGGTTGCCTAGAGTGCCGCCACCAACGATTTGGCCACTTAGTTCAGATCAATATGTGATCCTTCACCTCTGCAGCTTCTGTCCCTGTACATTTTCTCTCTCCACCTTCAGAACAAGCGCCAGTGTGGTTAGAATGTGGTCAAAATCCCAGATTTAGACCAGGGAGGCCTGTGTTCCAATTCCCACTCAACCACAAAGCTTACTAGGTGACCATGGGCCAGTCACTATCTGCAAGGGTAGGATAAGTGGGGGACATCACGCATACCATCTGTATCATGCCCCCCTCCTACAAACACACACACACACACACACACACACCAAGCCACATCACCTGGCAGGGGTGAGAATGCTGCTATCTGTGAATCGTAACCATTAAAGCCCCCTTGGTGCATGGAACTAGTCAGATGGTTGGCTCCTTTTCTTTCTTTTAAAAAAATACTTTATTGGGGAAAACATAAGACAGACATAATAAAAACGGACAAAATGAAAACAAAAGAATCTGCTCAGAGCTGAGCTATGTACATATTTAAAAGTAAATATTTTGAAACATGCCAAACAATACAGTAACGGTATTGTTATTACAACCTGGAGATTTCTAAGGGGGTTAATTTTTTGTAAACCAACCAATATCATAAAAGGGCTCCATACTGAATAGAAATGATCTGTTATCCAACTATTTTTGCCTTATTTTTATCCAACCAACTAGCTGGGTGGTTCTTTGGATGCTGGCCTTAGATTGTGCCCTTAAAGGTTAAAATGTGGCCCTTGACTTTAAAAAGGTTTCCAACTCCTTTATACACACTTACCTGGGAGGAAGCCCCATTGAACTCATTGGGGCATACGTCTGAGTATACATGAATATGATTGCACTGCAAATACCTTCCCAAAAGAGGTTGAAAGAGAGAGACAGGTACTACTTTTTATCTCTCAGGGTTTTTTCAATGAGTTTCTTTGTGGCAGGGCATAACTAGTACCTTGCCATGTGATAACCCACCCCTTCCACTGTCTTGTGTGTTTTCCAGCGAGAAATTGCCGATTCATATGCACAGAACGCCAAGGTGATTGAGAAGCAGCTGGAGCGCAAGGGCATGAGCAAAAGGAGGCTGCAGGAGCTGGTGAGTTTGCTTACCTATCTTATTTTATCTCTCTTGGCCATTTTGTGGATGGGTTTGATTTCATGATTTCTCTTTAAATAGCTTTCTCTTTAAATAGCACATCTTGAAAGTACATATAGCAGCGTTCCTCAACATGTTGCCTTCCAGATGTTTTGGAGTTCAACACCTATCAGCCCCAACCAGCATGGTCAGTGGTCAGGAATGCTTGGGATTGTGATCCAAAACATCTGGGGGGAACCAAGTTGGAAAAGGCTGACATATAGACTGGGTTCAGACAACAGAGACGCTGAACTGTGAGTTGTTGAAATGTGGGTTATCGTGTTGTCTGAACCCAGCCGTGCTAACAAACCATGTTTGTTAACCATGAGCAACCCACAGTTCACAACCCAACAACAAACCATGGGTTCTCTTCATGGGCTGTTCGTGGTTGATAAACCATGGTTTGTTAGCACAACTGGGTTCAGACAACACAGTTCAACAACAACCCAGACTGAACCCATACTCAACCCTTGAGTGTGGGTTATCGTGTTGTCTGAACCCAGCCGTAGGCATGGTGGACTCTGCAGGTATTTTCATGCCAGCAATGTGCTGTGAAAAGTTTGTTCAATAAAGCAACCGCTCATCAGAAAGGCAAAGCCGCCGGCAGGCAAAACCATTTGTATTCAGTTAGGCCTTTGGCATGTACACTGGTCTGCTGCTGAAGGGGGTTTGAATTGGTTGGGTGCTGTTTATTTCAGTGTTGTGATTTCAATAGTGTTTTTTTTTTTTTAAATTATTTTTATGTCCTGTTTTAATCAAGATTTTGTTGTTAAACTGTATTTTAACATTAGCCGATTTAAGCCCCGTTGTTTTTTTTTGGGTGGGGGAGGATATAAATAAATAAAGGGGCTGAAATATTACTGGCTGTGTGGGCTGGATAGTTTTTAAGGCGATACATGCACCTTTCCCCAGCCTGGTGCATGTGGGATACTGGGAATCCCTACTCCCAGCTGGGGCATGCTGGGAGTTGTAGGCCAAAAACATCTGGGGACCCAAGGTTGGAAAACACTGTGCCTACTCCAACATCTGGAGAGCAGCAGGTTGGGAAAGACTGCGATATTGAAAGAGGTGCCGTTGCTTGTAGCTGTTTGGGCTGTGATGTGTCACATCATGAAGAAATGTGGATAGCAGTGATGTGGGTTTTCTGGAGAACTTTTAAGTCAGACACTTGCCCTCAATTACTGATCTAAGGAACTCTTGGTAAGCTCTTGAGCAACTCCGTCATTCCCTGGAATACAGTTTTGATGCCTCCTGTGCTAGAAGGTAACATTTATTTACAGAGCATTCATGTGGCGCCTGGACAGCGTCTGGAGGGCCATAGGATTTTTTTTTTTTTTGATTCCCAGATCTGAGGCTGGAAAAGAGCTCCGACCTCGGATCTGGGGATCCACACTCAGATTCCCCCTCCCTCCATCTCGCAGCCGGCATGGAAAGAACCGCGCCGGCTGCTGCTTCGTGGTCGTAACAGCAGCTTCGGAGAAGGGGTTTAGGGTGCGGGGGGGGGAGGAGACTGGCACCACCAAGTAGCGACATATCCTGGCGGTGCCTCAGCCTCCTTCCCTCCCCCGCTGAAACACTGCAGTTAGACTGGCTGCTTTACAGAGCGGGACCTTGGCCTCCACGCTCCTCCCACTCTGCAAAGGATTCCCATAATCCTCTGAGTTCTGAGGGGTTATGGGCATCCCCATTGGACTGCACCCTTAGTCTTGTGCCTCTCTAGCACCAGCATAGTCAGCAACACTTGCCCGGGGTTATGATTGTGCAACAACATTTTAATTTGTATCTTCCCTGATGATGATGATGATGATGATTGTTATTATTTATCAGGCTGAGCTGGAAGCTAAGAAAGCCAAAATGAAAGGAACTCTCATCGACAACCAGTTTAAATAAGAAGCACCAGAACAGAGGAACAGCTGAGAAGTGTCTTTTCTGAAAAAGGAAAACAGCGACGCTGCGTCTCTTGTCATTTTCCATGCGTCTGTGAAATCTGGACTCCTCTACTAAAAGACACATCGTTGGTGCCCGCTTGGTAGATGGAACTGTTCCACTACTGTTATGGACTTTATATTTTATTCTGTGGTGTGTGTGCCGGGTGCGTAACCTCTTCTGGAGCCTTTTGGAGTTATACGCCTGAGAAGCATCTCGCCTTTAATTTCCTGGCAAGCAAAGCAGCTGTCCGGCGAGTACGTGCACAGGGCCCTTCACATGGCTCTGTTCTGCCCTGTTTGTTTTTATTTGTATATGTTCATATGTACATAGAATGCCAACACATCTGAAGTTTGTACTGACAAGGCAGAAGCAAAATGTACAGAAAAATAAATCCTTGGTAACGTATGTTTATGTGGTTTATCATTCCCACCCCTCAATGTCCCCTGTCACACTGGTACATTTATTTATTTATTATATTTATAATATGTCCTCAATGTCCCCTGTCACACTGGTACATTTATTTATTTATTATATTTATATCCTGCCTTTATTCCTGCAAGGAACCCATGGCGGCTTACATAATCCTCCTCCTCCTCCATTTTATGCTCACAACAACAGCCCTGTGAGGTAGGTTAGGCTGAGAGTCAGTGACTGGCCCAAAGTCACCCAGTGAGCTTCATGGCCAAGTGGGGACTAGAACTCTGATCTCCCGAGTCCCAGCCCAGCACTCTCACCACTACGCCACACTGGCTTTCAAAAGTATCTTGGCAGCGGTGGGATTCCACTTGCATTCCACCCTTACTGGGGGACGAAGGTGGAGATTCTTTTCAGTCGAGGGTTCGGGGGCTCATCTGTCGGGACCCATGACAGAACTGAGCCAAAGGTGAACGGGGCTACCCCTTTCCCTTATCACCTCTTTCTCTCTCCCTCTTCCTTCCCACCCAGGAGGCTGCCAGGGGAGAGACGTTGTTCTTGCCAGAGGCCTGAACTGATGGTCTGTGGATGGCTTTCCAGCCCCACACATTGCTCTGTTTTGGACCCCCTCTCCTTTTCCCCCCTTCTCTCCCACTGGGCTCCCCCCACCTGCATGAAATTAGGACTTAGGAACATAAGAAGAGCTCTGCTGGATCAGAGCAAGGTCCATCTAGTCCAGCATTCCATTCACACAGTGGCCAGACAGCTGCCCACTGGGATCCCACAAGCAGGACATGAGTGCAACGGCACCCTCCCAGTCATGTTCCCCAGCAACTGGTGTACATAGGCATACTGCCTCTGATACTGGAGATTGCATATAGGCGCCAGGACTAGTAGCCAGTGAGCCTTCTCCAGGAATTTTTCCAATCCCCTTTTAAAGCCCTCCAAATTAGGGTGGCCATCACTACATCTTGTGGAAGTTAATTCCATAGTTTAACTCTGTGCTGTGTGAAGAAGTGCTTTGATCTGTCCTGAACCTCCCACCAATCAGCTTCATGGGATGACTCCCTTGGGTTCTAGTATGAGGAGAGAGGGAGGAAAATGTCTCCCTGTCCACTTGCAGGCCACTCCTGCTTTTGGGAGACCGGAAAGGTTTATTTGGGGCTCCCAGGCAGTCTTTGATCCAGGCACCAATCACATTAAGGGCTAAACTACATGTGACTTAAATGCTCTTTGCCTCTAATATGCAGTGTTGTTTTATTTTTAATGCAAATTACATTAGCTGAGGGAGTGATCAACAATGGGATTGGAACAGGTTTAGTGGAATTTAACCCTTTCCCCCATACTGTAGTCCTGAAGAAAATCCTGCCGCTCACATTTGATTTTGGCGGTGTGGGTGTGGAAATACCCCACTGGCGCCAAGATGCATTTAACATCATGTCTAGTTTGGCCCTGAAACCACCTTAACTTGAACAAGTGGAAACACTATGGAGCCCCAAATAATCTAGTTTAATTTATTAGGGACAAACTACACCTTCACACGGTAGACCACCAGTTGCTCTTCTTTTTGTATTTAAAAGCTGTAATGGAGGACTCCAAAGTGGATCAGAGCAGCAGCGCAGAAGGGGAGTAACTTCTCTTCTGTACCATTTCCCTGATCTAAATTGCCCCCTTCGACCTGCTGTTTAGCAGCAGTGGGGTGGGGATTTTGATTTGGGAAAGAGTTTCCCAACGCTTTGGGAACGTTCTCTCCTTTAGAGAAGAAAAGATGCACAGAGAGGGCAAAAAAAGAGGGGAAACTATTTCTATAAGAGGGTGGAACAATACCCATCAGCAGAGATAAGCAGAAGTTACTGGGATGTTCAGTTTGATTTGGGAAAGAGTTTCCCAACGCTTTGGGAACGTTCTCTCCTTTAGAGAAGAAAAGATGCACAGAGAGGGCAAAAAAAGAGGGGAAACTATTTCTATAAGAGGGTGGAACAATACCCATCAGCAGAGATAAGCAGAAGTTACTGGGATGTTCAGTTTGATATGCTGTGCTATAAAGCAAAGTGGCTCAGTTAACCTAAGCCAGAGAGATCCCTGAGGTCAAATGTTTCGATAGTTGCACAGAACTAGTTTCATAGCTCTTGTTAAGGGATGGTGAAAGTAATAGATTGAAACTTGCAGTCTTCGTAAAAAAAAAACAAGTTGTCTTTAATTTCTCACTCAACAAAAAAGCACCATTGCAGTTGCAGTGTTTGGCCAGACGGGGGCTTCAAACGACAAGTGGCCAGATCCAAGTGGAACAGTCAAGGTCTCTAGCCAGGGACATTGCTAGGTGGGGCGGGGGGGGGGGGGGAATGGTGCCTAAGCCCCAAATCTATTTATCAGGGCCCTGGATCTATTCCACAGAGCCCTGATTGTCCATTGACGCCAATGGAAGGTTGTTGTGTCTCCCCCGCCCCCAGCTTAATTGCCAAGCAAGGTGGTAATTTTCAAGGGGAATTGCAACTGGGAAGGGAAGGGTTAATGCTCCCCTTCCCACGTGTTGCAGCCCCCCCAAAAAAATCTCCCTGCATTACAATTAAGCTTAGCGGGGCAAGGGGGAAACCATTTTCCATTAGTTTGGGGTGATCTGGCTCAGGGTGCAAATGAATGGAAGAATTTATTACATTTGAGATTATTTGGATGAGGAATTAATTGGCTGGTTTTGTCCCCTGTGAAAGTTAAATAGCAGTAGTTATTTCTAAATTTGCACAGATAGGTATATTAACATATGCAGTTTTGTATTAGACCGCAGACCTTTTGAGTGCCCAGCAATGCCCCTATCTAGTGCTGGTATAAAGGCAGCATCTTTTCTTGACTTTTAGCAGAAGTTATTGGATCCCACTGTGATATTTGTGTGGTTCCAACTATGTTAACTATTGTTTGGATCCAAAGTTTTCAACCCGTCAACGGAAGGAAAGTTTCACCCAAGGGCAGGAGTCCTTCCGCCAAGTGTACTACTACTACTACCATTCATGGTTATAAAACTTTGGATCCAATGCCGTCTCTCTAGTTTTGTATGTATGTACAGGTCCTGAAATCGGGTCCCTGGAGGCTGGAGCAGTTGCAGGAACAAATCTCCATCTGTAAGGAAATGAGCTACATCCACTTTTATGCAGTGGCTCATATGAAAATTAACGCTTTTTCCGCTCAGAAAAAAATGTGAATAAGTGGCGGAGGGCATGATAGAGGTGTATAAAATTAGGCACGGAGTGGAGAAAGCGGAGAGGGAGAAAAAGCTTCTCCCTCTCATAATAGTAGAACCCAAAAGGGGTCTTCCAATGAAGCTGAATGGTGGGAGGTTCAAAACCAATAAAACCGATACCACTTCTCACAACACATAGTGAAACTATGGAACTGGCTACCACAACATGTAGTGACGGCCCACCAACTTCCACAGCTTTAAAAGGGAGTTAGACAATTTCGTGGAGGAGAAGGCTATCAAAGGCTACTAGTCAGGCATGCTTTATTTATTTATTTAATTTCCAGCTTTTTTTAACCCTTGAAAAAAGGCTCCCTGAGCAGCTTACAAAGAGTAATGCTTACAATCTAAAAGACAGACACAGAAGGAAAAGAGACTGGGAGGGAAGGCGGGTCGGGGGGGGGGGGAGAGAGAAGCAAAACTCAGGCATCAATTCTTTGTTTCTGTGGAAGACCAACAACCGGGTCTTTGGCGCGAGTTCAGCACTTAACGGGTTAACCGGCATGGAGATATTGCCCTCCGAAGGGATATCAAGCGATTTAAACCCAACCACGACCTAAATATCACACGTAACCGTATTTAGACTAAAGAATAGACTTTTATTTACTATAAGGTTAATGGAGCGGAACTAATAGACTTCCAGGAATGTTACACCATAAACAAAACCAGGTCGTGACCTGAATAGACGGAAAACTTCAATCTAGAGGCATAGAGTATTGCAGTAAGAGAGTCACCTCGCATCAAAGACTCTACACTTACGGACTTTGTTTTAGCGGTCTGCATAGCCTGACTCCGAGCCCGTCCGCGCTCGGGGGAAAGAAGCTGCCTGGTCTAGCCGGAGCTAGGGTTGGTAGCTGACAGCCTGACCCGTGTTCCCAACAACTTCGTGGGGGCTGGCAGAGGGGTTTTCTACCCCATACGCCCCCCTCCCCGCCCCTTGGTGATCAGGTGGGCTTATTCCTGCCCGGGGGGGGGGGGAAAGGTGGCACCTTGAGTTTATCGGTGCCCTTTGGGGATACTTGGCAGCTCTTTGAGACTGCCTCTCACCTCGGGATGGTCCATGCTTCTTCGTGTGGATTGAGGCAGATGTGCCCCATTGATGGTATGCAGATGCAGTCACGTATTACCTGTACTGGTATCTCCTGTGTGTCGGTCCCCCCCCCCCGTGGGAATTATGCAAAAAGGGGTTTGCCAAGGTACAAGGGAAAACTATGTCTGGGTTCATGTCACTGTGTGTGTGTGCTCAGGCTTTCTCCACAGTTTCAAAGTTCTTATAGGTGTCCCTTCCGGTAGGAAAAGATGATGGCTGTATGCTGACTCCGGTATTAGGAACAGTATGCTTCTGTATATCAATGGCTAGGGAACATGAGCAGGAGCGTGCTGTTGCATCCATGTCCTGTGGTGGACTTCACATAGACATCTGGTTGGCTACTGTGGGAACAGAACGCTGGACTAGTCTAGATGGACCCTTGTTTTGATCCAGCAGGGCTCTTCTTATGTTCTTCAAAGGTCTGTATTGCATGAAGAGTTCTGATGTCTTAAGCTGGGACCTATGATTTCCAGGAAAAGTTATTACAGATGAGTTCAAAATTCTGCGGAGGTCTGCCTTTAAAAAAAGAAGACTTGTTTCTGATGTTATGATAATCTTTTGGCTCTTAGAACTGTGCCTAAGTGTGTTGATGCTTGTGTGTGTGTTTCTCCCATCTCGTCCATTTTATCCTCCCCACAACCCCGTGAGGGAGGATAGAGAGAGGGAAAGAGAGAGAGAGAGAGAAAATGAGTGTGAGTGACTGACTTGAAGTCAGATTGTCATGGCTGCGGATTTGAACTCTGATCTTTACCCCCAAAGTAAAACACTGCACCAGCTCTCTACATGTGTGGGCCAGATGGACAGTCTAAACAGCATCTGATGCTTCGGTACTGCTGAAGCTGATCAAGCATGGATTAGAGCAGTCCCTTAGATAGGAAAACCACTGGGAACCCCATATAAGAGCAAGCTATAATACAAAAATATTACAGATAGGCATGCATGGGCTGCCTGTTATGTACAGTAATACCTTGGATTGCAAGTAACTTGGTTTGAGAGCAGTTTTGCAAGACAAGCAAATTTTTAAATATTTATTTATTTATTTTTTAACTTGATATACAAGCGACGTCCTTGCAATACAAGTACTGTAGTACGGCTTACACTAAAAATCTCTGTACAAATTTTTTTGGGGGGGGATTTCGTTTTGATATAAGAGTGTTTTGGATTACAAGCACGTTTCCGGAACGAATTATGCTCTCAATCCAAGGCATGCCTGTATTGTCTTCCATTGGCAAAGCTTTAAAAAAAGGGGTGGTGGAGAATGCTAGTTGATCCTATTCTGTTTGCACACATGTTGCAGTGCTGTCCTGTTTGGGTGTATGAATTTGGATGCCCATCTTCAGAGTCTGGGCACTTGATCTTCTTTGGAAGTTGTCCCTGGTGCCTTCCCTCGCCACTGTGCCACTGGCCTGCTCAAGGAGTTTCCCAGGGACTGGGATGATGACACAGGCAGGCGCAAGCAAAGGTGGAGCTTTCGCCAAGCAAGTCAAGAACACTTCCTGGCTTCTCATATCTCCTTAAAAGGAAATCCACCAGCTGGGGAGGGAGGCTGCCCTGGCCCGTGAATGACCTTCAGTCAGGTGACAATTAAAGGGCGAGAGAGAGAGAAACGTATGCACTTTTCTGTCCTTGAAGGTCATTCTCACAACGTGGAAGTAAAATAATGTCTTCATTCAGCTGTTCCAGAAAGGGTCAGGCTGCTTTCTCTGAAGGTGCTTAGCACCTGTGTTGCAGTTCACGCTAGTAACAGGGAGGTGGAGTTGTTTGCCTGTGTCTCCGGCCAATCATATGTTCAGCAGGTTCAAATGGTATAGCTTTTCCTGGACTGTACCGCTTTGTGGGTGTGGGGGGGGGGGAAGAGGAGGAGGTTTCATGTTCCAATGTCTACTCCCCCCACCCAAAAAAACAATGAAATACTTCCATGCACATATAAAAACTATACATTATGGAGAAGGCTAAACACCTTCCTGAGCAGGGCCGGTGCTACCATTAGGCCAACTAGGCAGCCGCCTAGGGCACAGGGCTAAAGGGGGCGCCAGAAACGCCTTGAAAAAAAATACAGTGCTCTCAAGTGGGAAGGGGGGCGCTAAATATCTGATCTTGCCTAGGGCACCAAACTGCCTTGCACCGGTCCTGTTCCTGAGATGCTAGTGTTATATATGCAGGGTGTGTTTTTTACCACTTGCATATATGGTACAGTCCAGGAAAGGCTTTACTACAACGTCGTTCTGATTATGTCCTAGCCTAGGTCTTTGGGTGGAACCGACACTGCTGGGCCGGCTTTTCAGGCATCGCTCAACTCAGAACAGGAGCCTTGTTAGTTGCTAGTTGGGTAAGCCAAGGAATGGATGGCGCCACCATCAGAAAGAACGGAGCTAGGGTAGAGTTGATTTTAGAGTATTGGACTCGCATCATGGGCCAGTTGCTGTTTCTCAACCTCACAGTCACTGGGCCAGTCACTGGCTCTCAGCCTAACCTACCTCACAGGGTTGCTGTGAGGATAAAATGGAGAGGAGGGCGAGGATTATGTAGGCCGCCTTGGATTCCTTGCAAGGGGAAGAAAGGTAAGATATAAATGTAATAATAAAAATGAAAGACCCCAGCTGAAACCCTGGAGAACCACTGCCAGTTAGACCGAGCTAGCAGACCAGCAGTCTGACTGGGCAAGAGGCAGCTTCCTATGACTCATGGAAGCAAGTATGGACATTAATAAATAAATATGACACAACTCTAAACAAACAAACAAAAAATCTCAAACAGATCTGTGCCCCAAAGAGCTTAAAGCAGCCTTTCCCAACCTGGTTCCCGCCCAATATTTTGAACTTCAACTCCCATCAGTCTCAGTCAGCATAGCCAATGGACAGGGATGCTGGGAGTTGTAGTCCAAAGCAACTGGAGGACACTGGGTTGGGGGAAGTCTGATTCACAGTGTTTTAGAATGCTGAGATTCTGAATGTAAGCATGTATTTATTTTAAATATATATATTTTCATAAATTATGCACTCAGATTAACAGAGCTGAAGATCTGAGCTAAAAGATCCCTGTGGCGCTGCGGTGTTCTCAAATAAGGGAGAGCCCCATGCATTGCAGGGCGTCCTCCGTCGTGTCTACAAACATGCACGCAGCAGGGAGGAGATGGAGATGCACTTTCTGAAGGACACAGTCACAGTACAGCTCACCTGCTGGCCCGGACCTGCTGAGCAACTCGTTCCACAGGTAAGCGGCTTTAGCGCTGTAGGTAAGAGGTACTGTATCTGGTTTGGTTTGGTTTGGTCTAAACCAAACAGTGCAGTTGACACCAGCAGCCAAAAGAGACATTACTTTAAATGTGTGTCAAGGAGCTGTGTCTTCATATATTTTTTTTATAACTCTAGAGTAGGCACAGGGGGCCTGATCCAGATCCTAAAAGACCCTGATGGTGCCAGGTACCAAAAAGATCTGGGGCTCAGACCCACAGGACACACACACACACACACACACTTGCATATGCTAATTTACATATGCTCTAAAGTCTGTGTGTGTGTGTGTGTGTATGTCTTTAGAGGACCTTGTCTCCTAAGGACATCCCTAAAAAAGGATGTATGGACAGGGGAGAGGAGGGCAGTTGATTTCAGGAAAAAACCTCAGGCAGAAAGATTCGGGGGCGGGGGGCAGCAGGAGTTAAACCACATGTGGGCCAAAAGCCAGCTCATCCAGGGGGATCCGATGCAACAGAGATAATCAGGGCCCCTGGACCTTTATTTCAGCAAGTGCCCCTGGACAGCAGGGTGGTGGGGCAGATGGCCTCCCAGAGATTCGGGGCTCCAAATGAAAGATTTGTGGCTCCAGCCCTAGTGGGCCGGCCCTTAACACAGCCTCTGCCCCCTACCCCCCCTACTAGGTCCCAAGTCTGGATCAGGGGCCTTGCACCTACTGTAGAGTAAAAATGGGGCGGGGGAGATGTAGCTGCTAGAAACACGTTTAAAGTAATGTGTTGTTTGGCCCTAACTAACACTCTAACAAGACATTTTTGATTTTGATAGTATAAATCAGAACAGATGGACTTTACTGTGTGTTGAGGCATTTACATGTGATGTGCAGATGTGGCATTATCTGTCGTAGGGCATGCTGACAACTATTTAAACAACCTGTCTTTCCATGCTGACATCCATTTAATCAATGTGTCTTTTCCTAGTAGTGCTGGGTTTTTGCCACAAGCTGAGGATTGTTCAGCCACATGCTCCTCTCTTACTTGCCAAGTTCTACGGTCAAAGTGCTTTCCATGCAACTACTTTTCAGTTGCCTGCTCACTTGGCCTGAGAACAGGGTGTTGCATTCTTCACATTGTGTGAAATTCCTGCTCCGCATGACTATTGCTGAAGCAATCAGTAGAGGTTTCATGTATGGAACAGCACACAAACCAGTTCATTGGACTTAGGCTCCCGTTATGGCCAAACTACAAATGACAGTAAATGAATGTTTGCATCTAACATGCTTTTAAAAAAGGAAAAGGGGAAAAAAAATACAAATTGCAAAAGCTGGAGAGTGATAATAGGATCAGAACAGGCATGGAGGGGGAATTTAAACCTTTCCTCTCCTGCTGTGGTCCTGAGGAAAGCCTCTCTTCTAAATCTAGGATTTGGTTTGGGGGTAGGGCAATCCCTTTTTGGCACCCATGGGGGATTTCCTCCCAATACAAATAGCTAGATTACAGCAATGAAAACTGCGTGGGACTGCCCTTGAAGGTGGTTTGGTCATTTGGAAACTGCAATTAGTACATGTGGAAGACCAGCAACTGGGTCTTCGGCGCGAGTTCGGTACGTAACAGGTTAACCGGCACTGAGCTATAGCCCGGTTAAGCAAGTGGAACTGACCAGGACTCCTACCCAGCAAGAAGAAAGCACTATGAGCCTTTCGTTGCCCAAATAAGGCTTTATTTACTAGTAGTTAAATGGAGCGGAACTAATAGACCTTCTAGGAATACTATACATCAACAAGACCTGAGCGTGACCTCAGACTTTATGAATGTAACTGGCTCCCAGGCTAGCGTATTGCGGAAAGCAGTTACCTTAGCTCAAAAACTCTACACTGGTTGGTTTCCCGCCTGGCTCCGAGTCCACCTGACCCGGGAAAGAGAACTGCTTGACCCAGCCACAGCTGGACGACGTTGCTGTCAGTGTACCCGTGTTCCCAACCAACCACCAGGGGTGGGGAGAGGGTTTTTCTACCCCGGTTTCCCGCTCTCCCGCCCCTTCTTGGTCAGGTGGGCTTATGCCTGCCCCTTCGTGTCAGGAGGGCTTATTCCTGCCCAGGGAAAAGGTGAGTGTCATGGTTCCTGGGGTACTTTACAGCTCTTTGAGACTGCCCTGCCTTCTTGATGGTCCATACTTCTTTGTGGATTCCAGCCTAGGTGTCCGTCTGGCTGATCCCGTATCTCAGGTGCCTCTCCCGCCCCCCAGGGAGAGATTATGCAGACAGAGGTTGTCAGGGAAAGTTGCCCGTGTGTGTGTGTGTGTGTGTGTGTGTGTGTGTGTGCAGGTGTAGGTGTGTGTTCAGGCTTTCTCCACAGTACAGAATGCAGCAGCTAGAATGCTTGTAGGATCACATTACAGCAGTTCTGAACCGTTTCCATGGCCTACCTATTCATTTCCAGGCCCAACGTGAAGTGCTGGTTTTGGCTTTTAAAGGCTAGGCTAAATAGTTTAAACCCAGGGCCTCCTTCATCTGTATGAGCCTGCCTGAGCAGCAAGATCAGCATCTGAGGCCCTGCACTGGTCTGCCAATGAGCTGTAAGATTAGCAGGCACCAGGGAGAGGCCTTTTCAGTGGTGGCCCCACATCTTCGGAACTCACTGCCCCAGGAAAGCATTATGGCTTTCACTGCTGCTTTTTTTTTAAAAGGGCTCTAGTCCTGCCCAGTTATTTGGTGCCTATGGGTATCAAATGCATGCAGGGGCATCCAAGCATATAGCCAGCTAGCCAGACCCCACAGACACATGTGCTGGCCATGCCCCTGTTCAACATACAATTGGGGTCAGACTGAAGGAGGCCTATATGCATACAGATGGATGTACGTAGGGCTCCCTCCATGGGGGTCCAAACCCTGATGCTACAACTGAACAGAGCTTCAGAAGACATCGCACATAGCTTGTGATGATCTGAAGGCCAAACGAGACATTACATTACTTGTGTGAATATTTATGTACTCCCGGGTGAGTTCATACTATTTATGAGCTCCCGGATGAGTTTGTAACTGTCTGGCTGTCCTGGCATAGATTCCTCATTTGCTCTGTATCTTCATGCATGATCTACTCCTGTCCATGGTTCTCTTGCCATATGTCTGAATGGTTGCCTGTGTTCTGATCTTGCTCCACCGTGTTAATTGAGAGGGCGGTCTAGAGCATCCCGTTGTTTTTTCTGGTTCGGTTGCTACTTTGTCCTCCAACATCAGTGTTTGTGTCTCTGCCTTCCGTTTCACAATTCCTTGGAGAGCTCTCCTGTACAAACCCAGCCAAAAGGAACAGGAATTCCCTGGCACATTTCTCAGCCATGTCAATGGTGCTACTGCAGAAGACCTTTCCCTACATATCTAACAGTTCTTGTCAAAGAAAGACTGCAAATAACTTTCCCAACTACCATGTTCTGTAAATGATAGGTAACACTTAAAAAAAAAACACAACACCTCACTTGTGGATCATAAATTGACCATCAAGGATATTTTGGCTGTTTTGAGAATTAAAAAAAATAAAATTGCACAATGATTGTCAATAGATGAAGAAGGGAAGGATGTGAGAATAAGGGCAGGGAGTTCTCCTTCTGTTGCTGCTGGAGGGCTGTTACTCATCCAGGTTGTCTTGGGGAAGTAAAATACCATAGATGATTCACCTAACTGTTTTCACTACCCAAAGTTGTGTAATGTGGAAATGCTCCATATTTCATCACCACTCTTCCCCCCATTTTTTTTTTAACCTGTAGAAAAAAGTATTGCGTAATGAAATTTGCAAGAGAGAAATTGGTCTGGAGAGGGAGGGAAGAAGGAGGACATGGAGGGAGGGAAAGTCTGCTTTGACATTCAGCTGATTTCAACATACCTGAATCACTGAGGATATATCAGTACTATTTATTTACTAGTAATCCACAGCCTAAATAGAAACACATTCATAGATTTCATAGATCATAGAGTTGGAAGGAGCCTACAAGGCCATCGAGTCCAACCCCCTGCTCAATGCAGGAATCTAGAGGAGGGGTCTCCCATCCAAGTAATAACCAGGCCTGACCCTGCTTAGCTTTCCACGCTCAGACAAGCTGAGCCACCGTAAGCCACAAAGTGCTACCTTTTCTTTCTTTTTTTTAATATTTGTGTCCAGTCTTTCTTTGTACTGTGTATGGAATGGAATATCTTTCAATCAAGGGCTGGTTTACACATGCATATGCGTGCATCTCTTGACAACTTGCCACTCTATCAGTGAATCCCAGGCCTGGCGCCATTACGTGGCATCCTTGGGCAACTGCCCGGAGGGGGGCATGCTGCTGTATGAACTGATTCCATGGTAAATCACTGTGGACCAAGTGACCTTTTCAGTCAATGGAATTCTTAAAAAAGCTAACCGGTTTATTGATTAAACGTTGCAGCCCTAGCACTGACTTGTAGCCAGTATGACACATCACTTGATGATTGCAACATCAAGTTGACACGTGGGTGCCAAGAGAGCCATAGTTAAAATTTCACTGCTGCTGTGACATCACTGCATAGCCGTAGGCAGGCCACGCTCTCCCAGCCTCCCCATCTGCAATATGACCTATTTTATAGGCAGGGGCGGTGCTAGGTCCACAGGACAAAAAATAATAATAATGGACACCTTTGCATATGCTAATTTACATATGCGCTAAAGTCTCTCTGTGTGTGTGTGTCTCCTAAGGACACTCCTATTTGTAAAAAGGGATGTATTGACACAGGAGAGGAGGGCATTTGATTTCAGGAAAAAAACTGAGGCAGAAAGATTTGGATAGTGGGCAGTAGGAGGAGGAGCACATGTGGGCAAAAAGCCAGCTCATCCAGGGGGATCAGAGGCAACAGGCATCATCAGGGCCCCCGTACCTTTATTTCAGCAAGTGCCCATGGACAGCAGGTGTGGGGTCTTGCTTCAGCACCAGCTCTGACACAGAAGATTGAGCTGGTACAGGGTGAAGGGCTCACCTTGGACAGTCCCCCCTTCCCTAGGGAACAGGGGAGCAGGGAGAACAGATTGAGGATTCTCAGCTGCAGGCGCTGGCCTTGGGCTGTCATCATGATGGCTCAGGGGAGGAGGGCTCTTCGGGGTTGCCGCCATCCCAAAAGACGCCAGGAGAAATGCCTGGCTGAAAGGCACGTGAGCAGAAGGAGGCGTAGCAGGCATCCCCTGGCTCAGTACCCGTGCCAAGATCCAGAATCGAACTCAGACTGATATCTAGGCTGGATCAGGGTTTATATTGTAGCTGCTGACCCACGCTCAGCGTAGAAAGCAACAACGCTGTTACCTGGCAAAGTTTCTATGCTCCTTGATTCCCTCGATCTGATCGCCTGGCTGCTAACGATTCTGGACTTTGACTTTGGACTCTTGAACCAAAGGTGGTGGGGCAGATGGCCTCTGAGATTTGGGGCTCCAAATGAAAGATTCAGGGGTCCAGCCCTAGTGGGCCGCCCCCTAACGTGACCTCTGTCTTAATAGGGCTGTTGTAAGGATAATCAAGATTATATGCATAAAGCACTTTGAACAATGAGATAACCTCATACCAATATCAAGCCTCCACACATTTAAGTCTCTGTTGACTTCAACGGGAGCCAAGCATGGATTGGATCCAAAAGGCTTTAAAGCAGCCTTCCTGCACCTGGTGCCTTTCAGATGTTTTGGACTCCAACTCCCATCAGCCCCAGCCATCATGGCCAATGGTCAGGAATGCCTGGAACTGTCAGCCAAAGCATCTGGTGGGCTGCTTGAAGGTTGGATTGTTGAGTCTTTCATTCTGAGGGCTGAATTCCATTTTGGAGAAGCTTTTGAAGGGCCGCCCTGGATGGGGCCAAAGAAAAAAGGGGTCGGGGCCCAAAATGCCAGTGTATTGTAGCTTCAAGCTCTTACTGCCAGGAACTAAGCCTTAGGAGAGGCATTTCAGCCTTTTAGAATGGGGTAGTGGTGGGGAATTGCACAGAAGTGGGGAAACCACCAAATGATTGGTGTTTGGGGGAAAGGGGGTGGGGCCAGGGGAAAAAGATGTGGCCACCTGGGAAACACCAGAGGGCTGGATTTGGCCCCTAGGCCTGAAGTTCTGCTTCCTTGCTTTAAGGCAGGGGTCTCCAACCTTGGGTCCCCAGGTGTTGCTGGACTACAGAATCCCTTGCCATTAGCCATGCTGGCTGGGTATGCTGGGAGCTGTAGGCCAGCAACATCTGGGGACCCAAGGGTTGGAGAGCCCTGCTTTAAGGGGACCTTCCTGGATTTTCCCGTTAACAAGAGAGGCTTCCTGTTACAAATGTATTTCCCATTCCCAGAAGGAAGATGGGAGAACTTATGCAGCTGGGAATTCCAATCTTAACACCTTCCTTTCCTAGCTGCAGTAGCAACACATGACCGCAAAAGAAGCTCGAGCCTCTTTGGAGGCATCTTTGGGAGGCCAAGAGCATTGCGGCTGCAGAGGGAGGAGAGAGTTATACAACTGAGGGAGCTGCAGTCTTGCTGCTCATTCCAGGTCAACGCTCTTGCTCAGCCGGCCCCGTGGAACTGAACTCCCCGCTCCAGTTAGTGCCTTTTAATAATAGCGGCCTCCATTTGTAGCTGAGCCCTACACGACTGCGAAACGTTCCATCATTCAGCCCTTGAAAGCAGGAAGGATAATGGGAACGGGCGAGGCAAGATTGTGGGATCTGCTTTGGTTTTTAGATCTACCAGCTGGAGCCAGGTGCAAAAGACACCGTAATTCTCAGGCCAGGAATTTGTTTGGAGTAGCGGAACTGAAGAGAGTTTGCAACGCTTCCATACAAAAATCCACTCCTGGTTACCTTGAACTTGCAATATTTCTTTGTGGCGGCGGGGGAGGTGTGATTCTTTTTTTCTTTTGCTATTGTTCAACAATCAGGGGTCATAAATGATTGATCTACTGCCAATCTCCCAGAGATCTACCTCCTGCCCACCCCTGACTGATAGCATGGTGAGAGTACCCCCTTCTGCTTCCTGGGGGGGGGGGATGTATAGCAGCCCAGTAAGTTCTCACCCACCCAGGTCTCCAACCAGTTCTGCAACCTAACCCCTGATTCTGCAAACCTTTTAGCAGCCCTAAAAATATTTTCATTTAAAAAAAAACACATTATTTCATTGCAGTTTGTCAGTACCAAGGTCTTTGGACAGGTAACCTGGCTTACACTAATGATTTTCTCCTCTCCCTGGTCACTTGGAAGCCAAGAATCACGTCTTAGAATCACATCCCAGGGTATGGTCTGAAGGAACCAGCTAAGCAGGTCTGGGTCTGGTCAATGCTTGGAGGGAAGACCACCTGGAACCATCTTGAGCTCCATGATGGAAGAAAGGTGGGATATAGATGTAATAAATACCAGTTCAAGACAAGAGATAAGCACCAGCTCCCGTGAAGGACCGATGCAAGAATACCAGTCTGCTTGGGCCCAGGTGTACTTGAGACTTCCTCTACCTTACCGTAACTGAAGTTTAAAACACTCACCGGGAATGCTTTTCAGGTATGTTGGCCCCATAACTGTTGAGCCACTCTCACACTGTTCATGCCACATGTGTATATTTATTAGTACAGGACAGGGCGGGTTGAACATCGGGCTTGTGGATCTGGCCCATCTGGGGTCTTGATTGGGCCCCCTGAGATTCCCCAGATGGCCACTCCCCCTTCCCATGCTCCCGCCCCCTTTCTCCTGGATCTCCTTTGGCAGTTTCCCAGCTTCTGTGCCACCCCCCCCCCCATTCTAAATGCCCCTCCTAAGGCTTCGTTACTGGCTGTAAGAGCTTAACAGTTAAAACTTGCTGGTATTTTGGCCCCTATCCTTTTGGCCCTGCCCACTGCTGGAATGCACCCCCCCCCCTTTCTCCAAAATTGATTTCAGCCCTCAGGCTGAAAGAAGTTACCGGTAAATACCCCTTGCATAAGACAAGTGGGACCTGCAACAAAATGTTGCAGCGTGGAGTGTTGCTGTTCATGGGGCCAACCATGCCCTATTCCAAGATACTCCATTCCATTTCCCCTCAGCATTTTGTGACCAGTGAGCATGCTCTGTCTTCTTTGGGTTGTTTTTGACCTCTTGGGGGGGGGGGGAGCCTTTTTGTTTTCATATTTCTGCAAACCTTCATTTCCCCTGCCACTTTTGCAATTAAGTTCTTACAAGGATAGGTAAAAGCAATCTCATCTGGTGTAGAATAGTACTATTAGAGCAGAAGAACCCTGCTGGCTCAGACCAAAGGTCTGTCAAGTTCCCATTTCTGGTTTCCCACAGTGGCCACCCAGATTCCTCTGGGAAACCCACAAACAGAAGTGCAAGAGCAGCCTCCTCCTCGTGTCCCCAGCACCTGGTCCATCAGGGCATACGGCCTCCGCTACTAGTGGTAATATATACCCAACATGACTAGCGGCCATAGATGGCCTTCTCCATTTGCCCAGCCGAGCCAAGGAACAACCACAAACCTGGATATAGGATCTCGAGCTTCATTAAGCAGATGACAAGGGTTTACTGGGTCAGCCACCCTAGACAAAGCTTCTGACCAAGTATTTGCAGGAAAATGCCGATCGATCATACCAAAAAGATTTAAGAAATAACCCCCTTTGCTGAAGCCAGAGTGGGCCAGCGCCAAGGCCCAGCATTGCTGGGCACTTGCCAAGGCCCACATCGCTACAGGGGGCCCAACTGCCATGCCTCCAGGGCCTGCTTGCTTGCTCACTCACCCTCTCTGAACATGCAAGCAGTGACAAGAACCGAAGAGGCAGCAGCCTCCACTTGCCTTACGCTCTCTCTTGGTTATGCCAACTGGGACCCAAGGAAGAAGGCAAGTGAATGGGCACTGGGGGCCAGGACAAGGAGGTGGTGGTCCTACAGGGGGTGGAGGCAAATGGAGGGCATCTTGCCCCAGGTCCACTCAAAACCTGTAGCCAGCACCGAGACGACATATATACACTGTACCCTGAAAAAGACAGAATGCTGCAGCTTGCCTTCCAGATGGCAGCTCCAGCCAGCATCTACAATGGTTGGGGATGATGGGATGTGTAGTCCTAAACATCTGGAAGGTGCCAGGGTTGTGGGGAGGCTGACTATTAATTTTCCCAGATGAAATTCACATCCTTTTAGCACTAGTGGCAGAATTGCCTATTGGTTTAACAATAAAATTCAAAGCGGGGCCGAGTGCACACAACTCTTTTAAGGCCAACTTAGCAAAAGAAGTGGCAGGTTTCCTATTAGATCAAAGTTCAAGCAGAAGACAAGTTATTCAAGATTAGGGAGAAGCGGCACACTTTTGTTACAGGGTTTTTTAAATTTTATTTTTTCCTCTCTCAAACTTAATTTTAACAGGAGTGACTGAATAAAAATGAAGTTTGAGTCCCATTGCACGGGGAATGACTCGATAAACAGGTCAGGCAAGCAGAACTGTGGCCCCTCTGCCAACCAATAGAAACCTCAGTGGGAACTGATAAATAGTTTTGACGCAGTCCATGAATATTACATAGCTGAGTGCCATCCTCGGGTGGGAAGGAGCTTATGTGTACTTCTTGATTTCATCATACAAGACTAGGACAAAGGCACCCCCCATCCCTCGGAGGACGTTGGACCATGCACCCTTGAAGAATGCCTTGCCACCCTCGTCGCGGGCAATCTTCCGCCAGCAGTCAATTGTGCCAGAGTACATGATGTCAGCTGGAAAAGGAGAAAGAAAATTAGCGAGTCATTATCTTGTTGCCTGTGGCAATTTCCTGCTGTTGTGTTCTGCTTCCAGATCAATTATAAATTATATAGCTCTAGTGTGGATAGCGCTTTACAGAGTGTAACACAGGAGTGCAAACCCGCAAGGCGAAATCTGGCCTGTGACTAGGGTTCCCTCCCCAACCTTTCCGTAGTTTTCCATCTTTTGTGCCGCTTCCCCATCGCCGCCGCCACCCTGCTTCTAAAAGGTTGAAATGCCTCGCCTAAGGGCTTAATTATTGGCAGCATGAGGTTTAAGTGAAAGTAGGCTGGCATTTTTGGTATTTTGGCCCTCCCACCACTAGAATACGCCCCTTCCCAGAGCTTTTTGGAAATTTAATTCAGCTGTTGGGCTGAAAGAAGTTCAGTCAGCACACACACACACCCCCGGTCTAACAGGACGGATCCTGCCTCGAGGTGCTTACAATCTAAAATTCAACATAGGAGAAACAGAGGAAAAGGAAGTAGAATAGGCTTAGTTATAGAGTAGGTTACAGCAGGGCAAGTGAACTCAGATGTTAAGCCAAACACAAAGTGGTTCTAGCATCTCTGCATGCCACCATGTTTACTTAATATTCAGGATGTACATACCCAGCACACCAAGTTCTAGGAAGTTAATCTGAAGCAGTAAACTAAATGGGGAAAAGAGGGGCGCTATAGTCCTTCTGATAGGGTGAAAGTGCTAGCCATTCAGAGCTTCCCATCACCATGTACAGCCAATCAGAAATACAGATCCGATGCTGCAGTACATCTTTATAAATTGAGGAGAGAATAATGGCTGTCTTCATAAATCAGATTATAGATTTAATCATAAATGGTATTCTATCATGAACGGTAAAGCGATAAACAAGTTGAGGTTATCCGTTTATTAATGGGTTCAGAATTTTTTTGTCTGAGAGTGTTAAGATTGAAATGTACTCTTTCCCTTTTGACTTGGGCTAAATTGTTGGGGTTGGGGAAAGGTCTGTACATGCTGGAGGGCTCTTCTCAATGAAGAATGACAAGTAAATACATTGCATAAACAATTTTACTGTAAAGAGATTTCACGATTAAACTATTCAAACTTCCAATTAATCTGGAAGACCAGATACAAGCTGTTTGCACAACACCTTTTAACCAAGGTGCATGAATGAACTAGACAAGTTTGTACGGGTGGGGGGGGGGGACTAGATGACATCTGGGTACTTTCCAGTTCTATAATTCTACCACATGTATTTAACGTTCACTTCTTAAAACCCAAATAGAACGGTAGGACTGGAAGGATCATAGAACTAAGATGTACGTAAAGGTAATTTTGCCCACCTATTCCTGTATGACAGATGAGTACATAATCCTACAGTTTATTTTCTGAGATGAGGATAAAGGTGGAAAAGGCAAACCAAAAGGGCAGCTTTGTTCTGACTCCCTGAAGTCCAGTTTATTCCTAAAGTTTCCAAGTTATTTTTCACTTCTACTTGCAAGGATTCCCACTAAATTTCCTATTTCTACACTGTCTTAGAATCATAACCCTTGGTGTTAATTACTATAGGATGGCTTGATCAGCCAATAATTAGTCCAGTTTATGCACATGTGCAAACTCCACGAAGGACAATTTATAGAAGTTCGCCTCCAGTTCATTTTCCCTTTAAAAAGTTTCTCCATCCTTTAGGAAAGAGGCTTTCCTACACAGGCCTCAGCTTACCTGTTGATGTTTCAGAGCACAGGCCAGGTGTGGGGAACCTGTGGTCCTCCAGATGCTGTTGGGACAACTCCCATCATCCTTGGCCATTGGCTGTGCTGCTTGGGGCTGATGGGAGTTGAGAGTCCAAAACTGGGAGGGCCACACCTAGCATAGGTCTTTGCTCAGCTGCACTGTTATCAGCTTTGGGTGCAAGAAATTCCAGGTACCATCTCCACTCAGAGGAACCATGTAACAGATCCAAGCTTGAACTCAGCTCAAGATCTTTTTGCCGGTTTGAACAGACCATACAGAGCTAGACGGACAGTTGGGCCAATTCAATACATAATGCCTTCTGCACCCGAGACATGCCTATGCTACACAGGGACAGAACCCACACAGGTGGAACTGCACAGGTATAATCTAGTACAACCTTCCCTAAACTGGGGGCCTCCCAATGCGTTGGGAGGGCAATTCTCAGAATTCCCAGTCCAGCACAGCTGGAGGAGACCAGGTGAGGCTGAAGGATGATCGATCATCTCCACTGGCTGTGCTTTCGGTGTCCTTTGCAAGTTAAGATACATACCCCCTTTGCGACCAGACTGCATCATCATGCGTCGCCGGACTGTATCAAAGGGATAAGAGGTCAAGCCAGCAACAGCAGTAACTGTCTGAGCAATCATCCAACTGATCAAGATGTGGGTGTTCTTTGGATCAGGAAGCATTCCTGTTAAGCAAGGAAAAGTAGGGAAAAAGAAAGAGTCAAAAAGCTGTCCTTGGGCACCATCACTTCCAGCATTGGTGGAGGAAGCTGAAAGAACCAGAAACATACTATAGAAAACACACACAATAAACTTACCTTTTGCAGTATCGTAGATGCCAAAATAAGCCGCTCTGTAGATAATGATGCCCTGGACAGACACGTTGAAGCCTTGGTAGAGCCCTCGGAGGCCGTCCGACCTGAAGATCTTGACCAGGCAATCGCCGAGTCCATTGAACTCACGCTCGGCTCCGGCTTTGCCTACGTCCGCTGCCAGACGTGTTCGGGCGAAATCGAGAGGGTAGACGAAGCACAGAGAGGTGGCTCCAGCGGCCCCCCCGGACGCCAAGTTGCCGGCAAAGTAACGCCAGAACTGGGTTCTTTTGTCGACGCCGCCCAGGAAGATCTGCTTGTATTTGTCTTTGAAAGCAAAATTGAGGGCCTGCGTGGGGAAGTATCGGATCACGTTGGCCAAGTTGCCGCGCCAGAAAGACAGGAAGCCTTGCTCTTTGGGGATCCGGACCACGCAATCCATGATGCCCTTATACTGCTTGTCTGCCGTGATCTGCATGCTTGCATGTTGCACCTGTCAAAGACGGAAAGAGGCAACATTAAATTTGGCTCAATATTCAGTGTGGCATGTAATATAAGTTAGGTGATCACATTATGCAAAACTTGCAGCGAACCTCTAACCGGCTAAATAAAGGGATCCTTGGGAAAATCAAGCAGAACAGCAATATATACAAGATATAAATGTGAAATCACAGCAAGGCCTATAAACTGTGCTTTAGATGACAATCAGCTGATCAAGCACTGCAGCTTGTCTCCATCATCAGGACCGCCCACTTGAAATAGAGGATTAAGTTTCAGTTTCTTCCTTCTGGCCCTGTTGAACAGGAAGGAGACCTTGCCCGCTCCGACACAGGCCTATGAAAGAACAGCCATTTTCATACCTACTTTTAAACACAAGCCATTCATTGCCTTTGATGCAGGAAAGCAAGGAGTGGTGACCACGAACTGGCTTCGCAAGGCAATGCCAGGATTTAAAAAGGCGGAACAGAAAGGTAGATTTTTAAAGGGCCTCGGGCAAGATAGCGAGGCAATGCTTGTAAGCCACCTAGTGATAACACCTTCATTGCAAGGTGACCTTCCATACAAGGAATTGGCTCCAGATAATTAGGGTCTTCACTCCCATGAGGGTCTCAAGGTGTCCAAAGCTACCCACAGGCGGAGCTGCAAGGCAAAAAGGTCCCATGCCCCATAGGAGACTGTGAATGCGTCTCCTTCCCCCATGCACCCCTCTCACTTCCGGACTGCCCCACTACTCTCACTATCGGGCTGGATTTGGCCCTAGTGCTTCCAGCTACTGAGTCCTTCTATTGCTTCTCATCACTTTCAGGACACCATGTGACCTTGACAGGCCTCCTCTTGCTACCCAGGTGCTGCATTTGGTTTAATTGCATTTCGTTGTTTTAGCCAGTTGGTTACTGAACCTCTCGGATCTTGTGCCCACCACACAGCCCATTCGACACAGCAAGACGCCTTCACCTTGGTATCCCACCCATTTCTTGATCAGCTGCCATTCACCGTCAAGGTCACTCTCTCACCTCTTTTTTTTTTTTTTTTGGTCATCTGCTTTAAAAAAACAAAACAAAGAAAACCCTCGCACCGAAGTTCGGAAGATGCCACGCACAAGGATTTTTTAAGCACGGGGCCGCGCCGTGTGCCAGACGCCTCCACTCCATATGCAAGACAAGTTAAGTCCCCCAGGAGCTCGAGGTTGGTTCGAGAGCGATTTCAGTCCGGGGAATTAAAAAAATAATCCTCTGCGAGCGTGGCGAGGAGATGCTCCTTCGAGGCGACTGTTGCCAAGTGGCAAGCTGCCTGCAGCGGAGTACGCAGGAGGCAACCCGGGCCTTGCTCTGCGGGGAAAGGCCGCCGTTCACTCGCGTCGCCCGCCCGCCTCTCCTTCCCCCGCAACATAATCCAGAGCCAGGCGGGGATTTGCATAAGCGGAACTAGTTCTCCCCAGCACCAGTGGCTCCGGCACGATCGCCCGCCGCCGACCGGCGACTTTTGGGTGCGGGGAGATCCAAGGCCAGCCGCATGCCCGGGAAGCCGGAGCATCAGCGAGGCTTGGGCCACGGGGAAAGAAAAGACCACCCCGATCTCAAGCCTCAGCCTAAAATGGGAGGCCCGATCCTGGACGCTAGGGGAAGGCCTCGATCCACCCATGCAACCTACGCCTCAAGGAGACGGTCTCCTTGAGCAAGAAACAGTCAGGCTAAGATGGAAAGCTAACGCCATCTCTTTTTATCCAAGCCGAGAGTGAGGGAGAAGAAAGAAAAACGGATGGCCGGGCCTGCATCTCCTTGGGGCGACCTTGGAAGGGGGAGGGCGACTTTTAAAAAAACCCAGACAGGTTTTTGGTGCCGGGATGCGCCACGAGGCCGCATCTCTCCAGAGCGGACAAAGGCGAGGAGCCGGATCGGCGCGGCGCGCCTTGACGCACACAGGACACCCGAAGCGCACGCTTTGCGCCCAGGACAAAAGCAGCCAGACGACCCTTCCCCGCCTTTCCCCGCTCCGAGCGCCGCTTTCAGGATCCGATCCTTTCTCCCCCCCCCCCCCATCTCACAACTCCCATGACGTCCCGCCCTCCAACAACAGCTCCGCTTTCCGCCGCCCTCCGTCGAAAGGGCGCCGATCGGCCCTTACCTGGAGAAGCAGCTTGACTCTCTCGATGGGGGCCACCGCCGTCTTGGAGATCGCGGCAGCCACGCCGCCCGCCAAGAAATCTTTCATGAAAGAAATCGCCGCGTCAGTCATGATGCCGGGGAAGAGGAGCAGCCGGAGCGCGCGCGTGCGGAAAAGCGGCGAGAAGGAAAAAGGCGGAAAAAAAGGCCAACGTGGATCCGATAGGAAAAGAGAGCGGGGAGACTGCCGGCTCACTGAGACAGAGCAAATGAAATGGCCGGCTTTTATAGAGCCTCGCAGGCTTTAACGTGAGAACGGAGGGAGGGAGGGACGGACGGCGGGCAAACGTGAGCATCGACGTACAGCCGCTTCCCATAGCCCTGATAGGCTCCAAGCAGGAGGGAGGGACCGGAGAGAGAACTGCAGTGGGGAAAGTGGGGGCGGAGGAGTGGGGGCAAGAGGGAGTCTCGGCTTGTCTGCCTCCTGGCAGCTGGGAATTGAGGGTTTTTGTTTAAATTTTTTGAATTGGGCAGCCCAGGATCGCGCAAGGAAACCTCCGATCCGAAGTCGCCAAGGCCTGCTGCGGCGCATGGATGGAAGGATGGATGGGGCGCATTAGGCGACGCATGTGAAGGAGAACGGCTGTAACCTTGGGCGAAGGGGCAGGGCTTCGCACAGGGAAGGGATGGGGTGTGCGCTTCCACCTGGATGACGCTCAATGACACAGGCAGGGTGTTCCTAAGGCAACCTCTGGAAGGAACATTCTGTGTCCTTAAATGTACCTTCTGGGATCGGCTCCTTTCTCTCCCCCACTGATAGTATTTGGGAGATGATTTGCGCCCCCGCTGATAAGAGTCCTATCTCTATTCCCCTGGGCCTTTTTTTGTGTGTGTTTTGTTTTTGTGGTGCTTAAGGCAGCAGAATACCCGAGCCCCAGCCCAGTCTACCCAGACACTACTGTCAACATCTGAGGCCTTCCTCCAAATGCCACCTTCGAGGGAGGCTTGGAGGGTGGCAACATGAGAGAGGGCCTTCTCAGTGTCAGCCCCCCATTTCATGGAATGATCACCCCACTGAAGCCCGCCTGGTGCCAACTCGCCCATCTTTTCAGCAACAGGTTAAGACTGCCCTTTTCTCCCAGGCATTTAATGGCATGATGGGGCATTTATGTCAGCTGCTGTTAAAAGGTCCTCTCAGACACAACTCGGTGGCTCCCCATCACTGTTAGTTACTCTGTGACTGGATTCAGACAACATAACCCACACTCATGAGTATGGGTTGTTGTTGAACTGTAGGTTATCATGTTGTCTGAACCCAGCTGCGCTGACAAGCCACGGCTTGTTAACCACGAACAACCCATGAAGAGAACCCATGGTTTGTTGTTGGGTTGTGAACTGTGGGTTGTTCACCACGGTTTGTTATCTCGGCAGGGTTCAGACACGATAACCCACGTTTCAACAACCATATTTCAACGACAACCCACATTCAACCCTTGAGTGTGGGTTATCGTGTTGTCGGAACCCAGTCCTTGTAAAGTGGAAATGGCAGCAGTGTTAGGGCAGTGGGCCCTCTGTTGGCCTTGGGCCCCTGACAAATGCCTAACCTTGCCACCCTCTGGAGTCGGCTAGTGGTGCTGCCAGGGTGGGGCTTTGGGGCAGAGGTCCTGGGCCCCACTCAGCAAGAATGAGCAGGAGGGCCCCCAAATGCAGCAGATACTTTACCTCCTGAGGCAAGTGAGACAATACACTTTAACGTCTAAAGAGGGATGCCCTGTAAGACCATTAAGGACGCAATCCTCTGCATGTTTAGACAGGGAAAAAGGCCGACAGCTCCCAGCATGCCCCAGACTCTGCCTTAAGTCCAGAGTCTAAAATGACCAAGCTGCACCACTGGAAATGGCCCTGACTGGGAGAGTCCATCTCAGTGAGACTTCCAAGGGGGTTGGTTATTGTGGCCTACTAAATTGGGAAAAAAGACGAAGAGAGGACTCCTGTACCACTTGACAATAATTATGTTGAAGAGAGGACTTCAGAAGCTTGTCTCACCCTTGCACAGGGAAGGGGAATGTTGTTGGATTTCAACTCCCGTCATCCCTCACCATTGGCCTTGCTGGCTAGGGCTGATGGGAGTTGTAATCCGGCAACATCTGGAGGGCCACACATTCCCCGCCCTTGCATGACAAAGTTCCCTCTTCTACATACACACACACACACACACACACACACACACACATATGAGGGAGAGAGAGAGAGAGCGTGAACCATGAGAAATGGTGGTGTAACTTTTAATCAATGCATCATTTGTTTCCTGGAAAAGCGAAGTTTAATATCAAG
Source organism: Shinisaurus crocodilurus (assembly GCA_021292165.1). Classification (NCBI taxonomy): domain Eukaryota; kingdom Metazoa; phylum Chordata; class Lepidosauria; order Squamata; family Shinisauridae; genus Shinisaurus; species Shinisaurus crocodilurus. The sequence continues at coordinate 11,200,829 of CM037883.1, read as the reverse complement.
TACACTTGGACAAAATAAATCAAAACCAATTATTGCCAGGTTTTTAAGACAACTAAAGACGCAATCCTATGCATGTTTAGACAGAAAAAAGTCCTACAACTCCCAGCATGCCCCAGCCAGCTGGCTGGGGCATGCTGGGGGTTGTAGGATTTTTTCTGTCCAAACATGCATAGGATTGTGCCTTAAAACGACAACAGAATGTACAGTCACAATTTTCCCCACAGACTCACTCCTCTATGTACACCACTAACATTCCATGCGCTGGAGAGACAGGGAACTTGTTTATCATACACTTCGGTTTGCTATTTAAAGTGCACTGCTGTTCAGTTTGCACGGCTCTAGGCCCCAAAAGGAGATGATGGACACCGCAGTGGGTTTTCCTTTTCTCTGCAATGCATTTCAGGCACAATCCACTGGAAAATTCTCCAGCATCATGTAGTACAGCTGTCTTTGGGCTATACCCCTTCGGAGTGCAAATGGAGTGGATTTTTTTTTGGGGGGGGAATTAAAAACGTAATTAAAGGTTAACCCACCCTAATAAACCTTCTAGCATGTCAGGGAGATTCTTAACCTAACCTCCCTCTGTTAGTTTTCTCTGTGTAGGGAGTTTTGATGCGGGAAAGCATTCCATTATGTAATGTGCACACCCATTTTATTTATTTATTATATTTATACCCCGCCTTTTTTCCTGCAAGGAACCCAAGGTAGCTTACATAATCCTCCTCCTCCTCTCCATTCTATCCTCACAACAACCCTGTGAGGTAGGTTAGGCTGAGAGGCAGTGACTGGCCCAAAGTCACCCAGTGAGTTTCATGGCCGAGCGGGGACTAGAACCTGGATCTCCCGAGTCCCAGTCCAACACTCTCACCACTACACCACACTGGCTCTTAATGGTGCAATTGCGCAGCAAGTCCCAATATGCTCAGCGGGACGTATTTCCAGGTAAATGTGTACAGGACTGCAGCATAATAGTTCAATGCTATGCATGTCTACTCAGACATCCTACTCAGTAGAATGGGACTTGCTCCCAGGTAAAAGGTTACAGCCCAAGACAACTTTCCCCAATTTGATGCCCTCCACATGTTTTGGACTTCAACACCCATCTGCCCCAGCCAGCAATGGCCAGGAATGATAGGGGTTGTAGTCCAAAACATCCGGAAAGCACCAGGTTGAGGAAGGCTGGTCTATGAGGCCAAGTCTAGGCAGGGGGCATGTAATTCTCTTGCTTACGCAAATCAGATCTAAGGGCAGAATCCATCCAGAGATTCCCCAGCCTGCACATTCTCCCCTTATCTCCCCACCCATTGCTCCTAGAAAAGCTCCCCAGCTGTGGCTTCCATCTCCCCACACCTTTTAAAGCCCGTTTTTTAAAAATCGGTCATTTATGTTCTCAGGGATGCGCAGCATCAAACAAGTCCTCTTCGGTTTTCATGTGATTTTTGATTATCCTTCGCATGTGCTTCTTTACTTTTAAATAACAGTTCAGTATTTCAGTGCACGCAAGTGAATCAACCTGATTTCAGCGTTATCCCCCCCCCCCCGCCCCCTGAATGGCATTAATGTTTGGCTTTTTCCTCCTCCAAGAAGATCTTGCATCCATTCTATGGTGACACAGACTCATCGTCAGTTTATGGCAGACCTGTACGCCCTTGCGGTTCAATGCGCTGGATGCTGCCAGATCATCTTCCGTAGACCAGGGTGGTCTGCTTGAGGCTCAAGAAACCTATTTTTCCTGCCTCTTTGGGACCTGGGCTACACCTGCAGCAGAATGGGGGTGGCAGAACAGGCTGCAGCATTTCAGACTGCACAGTCAAAAGCTCCCCTAAATCGAACAGCTCTCTGCAGGCAGAAACACAGCACAGCAGGAAGTGGGCTGCAGCAATCTTTCTCCCCAATGTGCTGGATCAGGAGTGGGGAGTGTGTGGGCCCTCCAGATGTTGTTGGGACTGAAATTGGCTAGGGCTGATGGGCAGAGGCGGTGTTAGGGGGTGGCTCACTAGGGCTGGAGTCCCGAATCTTTCATTTGGAGCCCTGAATCTCTGGGAGGCTGTCTTCCCCACCATGCGCATTTGCTGAAAAAAGCTATAGGGGCCCTGAGGATCTCTGTTGCATCTGATTCCCCTGGATGAGCTGGCTTTTTGCCCACACATGCTTCACCTCCTGCCCCCCTCTTGAATCCTTCTGCCTGGTTTTTTTTTTCTTTCTGAAATCAAGTGCCCTAATCCTCTCCCCTGTCCATACATCCCTTTTTACAAATAGGGGTGTCCTTAGGAGACAGGCTCCTTTAAAGACGCACAGAGAGAGAAGGGCTGGGTCCACAGGCTCTGAAGCTTCCGTGGGCTTAAATTTGCGGGGGGGGGGGAACGAGGGACGTGATAGGGCACGGCAGGGTTCCCTGGCCATCTCCACCGCCCTCTTCCCTCATCGGTCCTCCTGCAGGTATCCCAGGGTACACTGCAGGAGCATCGACTCCCCGTCCCCCCACAAAGCTGTCATTTGCACTAATTTGGGACCCCCCTGCCTTCATTCTGAAGTGGTATAATGCACCCTACCAACTCATTCTGCCACAGGTATAGAGGCCGGGATTGTTGGTTTGCTTACCCATAGCAAGCCACAACTGATAGCTGGTGAGCCTCATTGGCTTTGTGGGCCATCCAATTGCGCATGCCAGATTTTATTTTTAAGCGAGAAGCTACATGCCATTAACTCTAGTTAATGTCTTCGTTTCAACTTGCCTGATACAGACAGCTGGCAGGAAGCCACAATATCCATTTTGCAGTGTGAATTGTCCCAGTATTGCTTTGCAGAAAATGCTTCCTGGGGGCTTAAAAGTTTCTTCTTCCAAGGAGCTTTAATTCTTGCAGTTCTTGGGGTTGTAAACTCTGGTCCACACCTGGAGTTAGCTTGTAGCTTAGAGGGGAATCAATGTAACCATTCTGATACAGGCAGACACGCTTGCAGAATTCAAAAGTGCTGAACATGACCCCAAAATAAGGTACAATCTGTTTAAAAAAACAAACACAAAACACACCTGAAATTATTCACGGAGTGGTGAGAAGTTCATGGATAGGGAAAAGTAGGGTTGCAACCTTTAATTGCTAGAACAAACAACTAGAGCTTTAGTTGATTAATTGCTTCCACCGCTCATTAAAAACCTGGCTGTTCAGGCGTGAATATGGGGTGGGTTAAGATTTAAAATTTTTTAAATACTGTTTTAAATTTATTTTATCTTGTTTTTATCCTATGTACATCGGATGGGAAACGCACAAGCAGGACATGAGTGCAACAGCACCCTCCCGTCCATGTGCCCCAGCAACTGGTGAAAGGCATACTACCTCTGATACTGGGGGTGGTACACAGCCATCAGGAACAATAGCCATTGATAGCCTTCTCCTCCAGGAATTTGTCCAATCCCCTTTTAAAGCCCTCCAAATTGGTGGCCATCGCTACATCTTGCAGAAGTGAATTCCATAGTTTAACCCTGTGCTGTGTGAAGAAGTCCTTCCTTTTATCTGTCCTGAATCTCCCATCAGCTTCACGGGATGACCCCTTTGGGTTCTAGTATGATGAGAGAGGAAGAAAAATGTCTCCCCCCCCCACTTTCTCCACACCATGCATAATTTTGTACACCTCTATCATGTCTCCCTTTACTTGCCTTTTCCCCCCTATGCTAAACAATCCCAGATTGTTGTAACCTTTTCTTATAGGGGAGTTGCTTCAGCCCCTGGATCATTTTAAGGCACAATCCTATGCATATTTAGACAGGAAAAAAAAGTCCTACAATTCCCAGCCTGCTGGGAGTTGTAGGACTTTTTTTTCTGTCTAAACATGCATAGGATTCCGCCCTTAGTTGCCTTTAGCTGCAGTGGTATTGGACAACAGGTGCTGAGGTACATACCCTGAGTAAGTTGGCAGTGAGTCCGTTCCAAAGGGCAAGCCATCCCTTCGTCTTCACGGTCTGCTTAAAACAGTCTATCATGCCAGAAAAATGGATGTTGACCCCTCCGTAGTGGGGGAGGCAGGGACTCTGAGCCTACTCCAGAGAGAACACAGACATGTTTTAACTCAATGGAATCAATTCCATTTTAAAATAAAGAGAATCTGTTTTCTGCAACCTTTTAAGTCGCTCGTGACGCAAACTGATGCAAGTTTATCAGAAGAACACATCGTGCTGTGTTCAATGGGGCAAGCTCCTAGGTAAAGTGTGCAGAGGATTACAGCCTGACAGCGTGATCCTGTACATATCTACTCAGAAGTAAGTCCCATTGAACTCGATGGGGCTTTCTGCCAGAGGAATGTACCCTTAGTATTGCCGCTGTTACACTTTATGGCAGGGGTAGGGAACATGGAGCAGGGCAGATGTAGATGGGCTGCAACTCCTATCAGCCCCAGTCAGCACAGCCAATGGTGGGGAATGATGGGATTTGTAGTCCAACAACATCTGGTGGGCCACACGTTCCCCATCCCTGGTGTAAGAGCTGCCTACCTCAAGATGTGAGACCACCTGCCGCAATTCTGTGTGAGGCTGCAATCCTATACACACACATACCTGGGAGTAAGTCCCACTGAATTCAGCGGGACTTACTTCTGAGTGCTGATAGGCGTGCACTCCGAGTTCTTGTTCTGGGCATTTCTCCTCTGAAGTAAAATCATTAAAAAAAAAATAAATTCATTGATTCAAAGCGTTTTTTATCCTGCGCGTCAGCCCAAAACAGGTCCCAGAGAGGCCTTCAAGGATCAATAATTAGGCAGTGTCTACTCTCAGGCTTACAATCTAAACCAGTGTTCTCCAACCTTGGGTCCCTAGATGTTTTTGGCCTACAACTCCCAGCATGCCCCAGCCAGCTACGCTGGCTGGGGCGTGCTGGGAGTTGTAGGCCAAAAACATCTGGGGACCCAAGGTTGGAGAACACTGATCTAAACAGACTTGAGACACAAGGAAAGGGATTGGGGACGGGAGGAGGAAAATCCCAAAGCACACAAGGCAGGTGGGGGAGAATGACCCTCACACAGCAGAGACTGATGGGCTGGAATAGCAGGTCATTCAGAGGTCATTCAACCGGGAGTCTCTTTGAACTTACAAGACCCCTGAGTTATCAAGTTCACCCATTTCTTTTCATAGCGTGCTAGCCATACTCTTGTGGCACAGGGCTGTGCCAGGGCTAGGGAGGGAGCAAATCTGTAATTTTCGGTCCCGCTCAGTTTCTCATTTTTCTGAACTTAGTTTTGTTTTGGCCCGATTTTGCATCACTATACCATTTCTTTTAACGTCACTGTGAACATTTCTACACATGTTCATGTGCACATCTCCTATTTGGTGCATACGTTTTGCTAACACAAGCTTTTCTGCGAGCTGCTTCTCCTATAAGAATGCATTTCTGTGCACTATTGTGTGCCTTGTCCTCGAGCGTATGGATTTTTGAACTGTATCACAAAATGCAGAAAAGTGTAAATTTCATTGCACAGTCGTGTTACAGTTTTCTCATTGGTTCGGGAAGTGCAAATTTGGTAAACCTGCGAAAACATTTCGATAGAACGAATTTCTCACCCATCTCTAGTCCTGACTCAACAGTTTGGAAATTACTGCTCTGACCACGGTGAAGGAAAACAACAACAACTTCAGCAGTTCTAGTGGGAGAACTCTGAATCTCCCTCTCTTTCTGGCCAAGTTCCTAAACAAATGTTATGAGATGTTTGCAAGGCCCGCTACAAAATGTTCGCCAAGACCTACAAGTTAAGCCGTTAAGGACAGATCTCATTTCCTCCACTCATTCTTCAGTTTTACGGAGCAGTTGCATGACCCTTTGAAGAGGCAAAAGACATACACTGCAGGTTCAAAACAGAAACTGTCTTTCATGCTTGGAGGAGAAAGAAACTCCTTTTTCTACAGTGAATTAGGCCTGCTTTACAGCCAGGGAGCAGAGTGGGGCGACGACATGTACTGTGCCACTTCAGACTGAAGGCGAGGAATCACATTTTTTAAAATGTTCCCCTACATTAAAAACTCCTCGCAAACAGAAAACCAGCACAGCAGACAAAATGATCTGATGTGCTACTGTTCTATTTGCAGGGGCGGTGATGGTTTGTTTTTACACAGGAGAGCATTCCAAAGTGGTATCTCCCACCTGCAATCTGACGCAGGGCCACCATTTGAATACCCGCCTAATTTCCACATCCTTCTGTTGTGCCTAGGCAGACTTGGCCCCGATTTTTACAGGCCACGTGCCACGTGGAAAACCTTTACCTGCGTAAGCTTTCCATCTACCTGTGAGTCCTGCAAGACCTGGTCCCTGCTTCCCTGGCTCATTGCACCTGGCCAGGGAGGGTGGGGCCTGACTGACTCCAGCTCCAAAGCTGCTGCTGCTGCTCTTGCCTTCCCCCCCTCTTTTTTAAATTATTGAATTGTTTATGGTTATCTGTAATTATTTCTATTGTATTTTTGAATATTATATTTAGGTGTTTTTTTTTATATTTGTAACTTGTATTTGCTATTCTTATATTCTGTAAATTATTATTTTTTAATATTATATTCAGTGTTCCTTGATGTTTTGTATATTATATTTTGTGTTATTTGTTGTTGTGTTGTGAGCCGCTTTGGGCACATTTTTTGTGGAAAAGCGGCATACAAATAAAAGGTGAAATGAAATGAAAAATGCACCCCGTCATGTGTAAATGCACTTGCACCATTCACGTGTAACTCTAGCACCAGCATCATGCCTCCCCAGCATCTAAACTTGACTATGGCCCATGTCCTGAATAAATCAGTCCTTAAGCTGCTTCCTAGAGGTGATAAGCCTAAAGTGATCCTCTCTGTCAGATGGGTGCATGGTGATGATATGTGAGATGCTTCCACTGTAATATGTCAAACTCTTGGCAACTCATTTGTTTGCTGAAAGTTGAAACTCAAGGCCTCACAGCTAGACGGAAGCATTTTTCAAGAGAGCTGTCAACTGAGCAGAAGACTTTTGAGGGCTCAATCCTATGCAAATTTAGACAGAAAAAAAGTCCTACAACTCCCAGCATGCCCCAGCCAGCATGGCTGCTAATGTGGCTTGCTTACCTCCACGTAAACGCTCGCCGCCCTGATTAGGATCGGGACCATGGCAATTCATGGCTCGGAGGGTGGCCTTCTCAGTGAGAGTCAGTGTGGCGTAGTGGTGAGAGTGTTGGACTGGGGCTCGGGAGATCCGGGTTCTAGTCCCCGCTCGGCCATGAAACTCACTGGGTGACTTTGGGCCAGTCACTGACTCTCAGCCTCACCTACCTCACAGGGTTGTTGTGAGGATAAGATGGAGCGGAGGAGGAGGATTATGCAAGCCGCCTTGGGTTCCTTGCAGGAAAAAAGGCGGTGTATAAATATAATAAATAAAGTGGTGGCCCCGACTACAGGAATGATCTCCCCACTGAGGCCCGCCTGGCGACAACTCTGCCATCTTTTCGTCGCCGGGTTAAGACTGCCCTCTTCTCCCAGGCATTTAATGGCATTTAGCAGGTCTAGTTTTGTATTTAAAAAAATAGTTTTAGTTGTTACATTGTTTTTAAATTTTGTATATTAGAAAAACTTTTGTCGTTTTATTGTAGTGTGCTTTGTGTTTTTATGAACTGTTGTGAACCGCCCAGAGAGCTTTGGCCATTGGGCAGTATAGAAATGTAATTACCGGTAATTATTATTATTCTTCAGGAGGAGGGGGATTTAAGCTTCCCCACTTCTGTTTTCATGCCGAAATTACACCCCTCCCAGGGTGGGGGAAGCAATTAATAAAGGAAAAGCATCTCCATTGGCATCCATGGAGACCTCTTTTCTTTTTTTAACCCCCCACCCCCAGCTGTCTCTCTGTGTGTAATTTCAGCATGAAACTGGGAGGGGGGAAGCTTAAATTCCCCCCTTCCGAATCACCACAGCTCCGCTTTGAATCAGGACCGTGCGTGCCTACACGGAGGTAAGTAAGCCAATAACGCATAGGTTTGCCAGGCGTGATTTAAAGAACGTCTAGTTTGGCCCTCATATTCTCGACTTGCCTGACTGTACAGCTGCTGAGGGTGCTTTCCAAATACCTGCCCACTTTTCTCCACCAGTTACCCGGGCTCTCTGTTGACCTCTTTCTGCTTCTGCCTAGATACCCTTCCCATCAGCCCCCTGCCTGAGCTCCAGTTCATTCTGCAGGGACATGTATCTCTCGCCTCCCTGCGGTCCAGAATGAGCGAATGCTGAGTGCTGACACGGCCCTTCACTTATATCCCATTCCTTTCCGTGGGAGAGTTCTGAGCACACATGTAACTCTCCCAGTGAATCCAGTGGGATTGGGGGGGGACGACGACACACACACACACACACACACACACACACACACACTTCATTTCGGCTGAATCGTGTCCCAAATTATTTTTATCCATCTCTGCAAAACCACTTAAGCTGCTGTGTTTCGCATGTTCCTAGAGACCCTACCTGCTCGCCTACATGTTTAATCCCTAACAGCATCATCCTTATGCATGACTACTCAGAAGTAAGTCCCATTGTGTTCAGCAGTGCTTCTCCTTCTCCTTCCTCTCCTACAGGACATCATCAAGGCTAGACTGCCTTTAGGTATGGCCCCTCTAAACAATGATATTGTATCTCCCCATACCCATTCTCTAAGGTTTTTCAGCCAAGAAGTTCTTCTTCCTATGCTTCTTTTCCCATTTATTTTACCTTGAATAACCAGCTGCACCAATCTATATTTTTCATTTCTCATTATATGACTGAAATATTCTATACTCAGCAGTGTTTACTCCCAAGAAAGTGTGCATAGGATTGCAGCCTAGGACTCTTACAACACAATCCGATATATATATATACTTGGAGCTACGTCTCGCCATGTTCCATGGGTCTTACACTCTACTAAGTGTACTTAGGATTATCACTGCCTTGTTGTTGTTAAGGCACACAATTCCACTAAAAAAAAAAAAAAGCACACCCCATCCCGCCCCCTGCAAGCTCTTCTGTGTTTGCTTGCACCCAGAGTGACATTTTCACTCTGAGAAAAGTGATCTCGAAATACTTTACATAAATACACAATAACTTAAGACAGAGATTGTAGAGGATCTTTCCCGGGTAAAAGTAGTCACCCTGTTGGAGTGAGCATTCTTGGAAACAAAGAGCTGAAAGTAGAAGTCCCAGCCTTGCTAATAAGGGATTAGGAAAAGAAGAAGTAACACGGACGGGTCGAACCCGTGGAGTTTATTTCACTTAATCTGAAATCTAAAATAAGAACAGAGAATCCTTTTGAGGGCTAGGTGAACAAGAACACTAAGTCTTCCCAGGTCGAAGGAAATCAGACATCAAATCCTCCGGCCCCCGGTTGAAGCTTCAACGAAACATTGGGAATTCTGTTTGTTTGGAGACGTGCAGTTACTATTAAGCAAAGGAAGGGCCTGGGAAACGGACACAGTTACTGTCTCCAGAGAAAAGTTTTAGAATCAGGCACAGATTATGCAAAGGGATGGGCTGATACAAAGGGACTCTCTGCTCTGGCACAGCACTGAACACTTCATCAGGGCTTAAGAGTACATAAAAAGTTGGTGGTACCCAAGAATTCCTTTGCTGGTTGAGACTGAGGTTGTCAGACCTCGGGAGCTAACTTAAGTTCCAGGATTTCTTTAAAAATATGATTAGTTTTCCAAATACAAAAACAAACAAACAAAGGAAAAAAAGTACATTGAATTTAAATCTAATTATGGACAAAGGGTAGTACATTTAACATATTCCGCCCCACCCTTTACTTTACGGTCAAAAATATAGTTGGAATAAACTGGCTGCTTGGATTTTTTTGTTTATGGTTCGTCATAATAGCAGATTATATTTGCAGTGCAATCCTATGCATGCCTATTCAAATGTAAGCCCCATTACATATAATGGGGGTTTACTCCCAGGCAAATGTGGATAGGATTGCATCTTTAGGGCACAATCCTATGCACGTTTAGGCAGAAAAAAAGTCCTACAACTCCCAGCATTCCCCAGCCAGCCATGCATAGGATTGTGCCGTGTCTCTTTTCCATAATCTGAGGAAAGGCTCTGACAAATATTACTGCATATTGTCGCTGAATTGTATATGAAATAAAATCATGCGATTTGATGAAAACAAGATATTTTGACTTTGCCTTTAGCTAATTTTAGTTGGTAAGTCAGTAAGTTTCAGGATTCTGATCTTATGTTTTCAGTCTCCTCCTTTGGATATCAATTTTTAGTCATTGCGACTAAAAGAAACACTGGTAGATCTACTCTCCCCAAGAATCTGTCCTAGTCCTTTGTTTGAAAGGCACTTAGGGGTAAATTCTATGGGTTGCGCCCTCGATGATTGTAAACCCCTGATCTCAGAGGCTCACGAGCATCCTATGCAGGGTGGAAGGACCAGAGGAGGCGATCTTCACCTCCCTGTCCTCCCACCCTGCATTTTTCAATAGACGGGCTTTTTTGGTGCCAGAGGGGAGCTTTGTGGGACAACTCATGCTGGCTCAGCTTGTCTGACCGTGGAAAGCTAAGCAGGGTCAGGCCTGGTTATTACTTGGATGGGAGACCCCTCCTCTAGTTTCCTGCATTGAGCAGGCGGTTGGACTCGATGGCCTTGTAGGCGCCTTTCAACTCTATGATCTATGAAATCTATGAAACTGTTTCGACCCACTACACTTGTGTCACTGGGTTCTACAAGGTTCTATCTTGTCCCCCATCCTATTTAGCAACTATATCAGAACCTCTTTCAGCCCACGGGCCAAATTCAATTTCGGAGAAGCTTTGGAGGCCTGCATTTCTATAGCAGGTGGGGCTGAAGCAGGCCTGCAGTCAGCCTAAAAGTTCGGGGGGGGGGGCAGTTCGTCTGGTTTGCAGGCCTTTTAAAGACAAAATACTGCACAAAAGCTGTGAAAAGCTGTAGCTGAAGGGGCTTTTAATTGGTTGGGTACACTTTATTTCTTTTGTAGTTGTGCTTCTAATTGGGTTTTTAATTTATTTGTTTTTAACGTTACGTTTTAATTCAGTTTTTGTTTTTAATAAACTAACAAACAAATTCAAGGTGTTGGTTTTAAACTTTAAAGTCCTCCCTGATTTGGGAGGGACCCAGGTACACTGAGGGACGCCTTCTCCCATATCAATCTTCCCAGGTGTTAAGATATTCCACTGGCGCCCTCCTCAGAGTGCCGGCCCACGTGGGACCTACCGGGTGGCCAGAAGGGTAACGGGCGTGGGGAAGAAACTTGTATACCGAGGTCTTTTGAGCCAGGGTGGGATCAAAATGCAATAAATAAATGAGGAAGAGTATTGTGGCACCTGAAAGGCTAAGGGTGCAATCCTATATGGCTGCTAGACAGAATCCAGGCGGCCATAGGAAGTCACAGCTCCAACTTCGGAAATGCACTCCAAGGTCAGAGCTGGGGCTCCGAATCTAGAGCAGCTGGCGTGGAAAGAACCGCTCCGGCTACAGCTCTGAGGTTGGACGACGGACCTCGGAGCCGGCGTGTGGTGGACGTTCTGGGAGGAGGGGAAGGAAGGGGACAGGCTCCACCAGCGTACAATGCATCCTGGCAGCACCTCAGCCTGTCCTCCTTGCGAGCAGAGGCAAAAGACTTAGATGGCGGCCGTCCTAAGTCTTTTGCAGGGCAGGAGGAGCACAGAGGCGACCTTCGCCTCCAAGCTCCTCCCACCCTCGATAGGATGCCCATAATCCTCTGAATTCAGAGTGCTACGGGCGGCCACACTGGGTGGCACTTTAACAAATCTATTCCAGCATAAGCTTTCGTGAACTAGAGCCCACTTCATCAGACGCATGAAGGTTTATCCTAAATGGGCAGGTATATATTATACACGTGGTTCAGGTGTGCTTTTGCACGTGTGTGTGTGTGTGTGTGTGTGTGGGAATTGGAAGCAGTGAGATTAGAGGGAAATGAAATGTAAGAAGCACAGACTTTGACAATTCCATTAAGGCTTAAATGTGTGTAAAATCACAGCGGCCATTCACAAAACAGAGCGTTCATGTTTGTGCTATCGTCTGATGAAGTGGTCCACAAAGAAAAAGCTTATGCTGCAATGAATGTTAGTCTTCACGCCGTCACCAAACTCTCTGTCGCTTTTGGTGCAATGGCCTACAGACAGCTACCCTCTGGAAATAAATAAAGAAGTGGACCTTGAGCAGAAATGCAAGGCATTTCACGTCTGTTAAAATCTGAAGGCATCGCGTGTGCTGATGAAACGTCACCTCTGCCTTATATTTTAACACTCGCAGTAGCTTGTGCGTTTTCTTCTAGAGCTGGGCAACACGCTGGCAATACGAAAGGCACAGCACGCTGCAACTCTTTACTCTAAGCCATGAGGCTTCATGCCCAAACGTGCATACTGTACCTTTTAATTCTCTTAACATGTCAATCAGGAGCAAAGGGAAAGAGGGAGACAAAGGGATAAAATTAGGGTGAACAACAAGGACGTCTCAGTAAACTAACATTTTTTGGAGGTGTTTGTTTGTTTGTTTTTTAAAAAAAGAACAAGCAATTTGACATACATCCCAATTCTATGCAACTTACCCTCAAGTAAATGTGCATAGGATTGCAACCTTAGTATTAAAAAGCCTCACTTTAAAAAGTTTGAAGAGGAAATCGGTCAATCCACGTAGGAAGCCCAGAGAAGAATGTTGGGAGTGACAGAGGTTGCAAGAGTATGTTTCACATAGATAGGTTTGGAAGCATTAAACTTTGCTGCTGTTAATTTAAAATAAATTGCTTCACAAAGTCCAGGGTTGAGCCTCACTGGCACCGATATCCTTTAAGGAAACTCTGGTAAAAAAAAGATTTGGAATATTCCTCAATGTTCTAAAGCAGTGTTCTCCAACCTTGGGTCCCCAGATGCTTTTGGCCTACAACTCCCAGCATGCCCCAGGGGCATGCTGGGAGTTGTAGGCCAAAAACATCTGGGGACCCAAGATTGGAGAACACTGTTCTAAAGAGACGGAAGGATCGATTCTGAGTTGGAAATACATTTAGCTGATGAAACAGCACAGCCTAGTGGCTCAAAAGAACTTCACATTTCTCTTCCACCAGCCCTGCAGCTCAAGGCAGAAACTATACAGTAGGAGGCAAATACATAACAGGGGCTTTCGAATCCATAAGCAAAATGCCTCCTCCCCCAATTCTTCTTCTCTGCGAACACCCCCCTGCAAACACTACCTCCTGTGTAGTTCCATCTTAAGGACCCAAGATTTTATATGAAATGGTCCCTTCAACAGACCTTGGAGTTTGTTGATTGATGTGCAAATTTGTTAAGGATCTGCAAACTACCTATCATCAGCTCTTCCCATTGACCAAAACCAGCAGATATTTGTAGAACCCAAGCAACCACGAAATTGCAAATTGATTTTTTATGATGTTACTCACAAAATGTCCATCATTATGGCAGTGTCCGTGTCCGTGTCCGTGTGTGTGTCCCCAGGGATGTGCAAGGTGTGAAGGAGGAACTTCTCCCCTGCCTATGACACACACACACATCCTGCTCTCAAAGATACGCGCAAAGGCAGCCCTAAACTGCGTACCTGCATTTTCCTCTTGACCGTTTCAAAAGGGAAGGAGAGTGTCTGTGCAACGCCGGCTGCCAGGCAGCCGTTGATGAAGTTCTGCACTGGAGTGAAGCGGAGGCTGGGCTCCCTCCAGATTTTATCCAGATGGGTGTAAACAAGGAAAGAGCCAACGGAAAACGGAATAGCACCTGTCATGAAAAGCAAGCAAAAAAAAGAATTGTCCCTGAATGCTGGTGTAGATACCTGTTGATACTAGCTGCTATCATGGGCCAGGCCAACAATGGCCAGTCAGATGCCCCAGGGGGACGGGCAATCAGAAGCACTAGAGATGTTTACAAGCAAAGCATGATGGGAATATCTATCCCCTGTAGTTCTCTCTGCCTCTAGAATAGAAGTAAGTGTAGCTGCTGAGGGACCTATCCTGTGTGTGTTCAGCATGGACTTTACTACGCTTGAAGTTTCACTAACTCCTAAGTCTGACTGAATTTTTGCTCGTGGTACAACGCTAAGCATTTTACTGCAAAACTCAGCACATTTTGTGATACAGCTTCGGCCCAACATTAAATATGGGCCGGCAGACTTGGGGATATAATTTCCTTTACTGAAACGTTTGGAATGTATGGGTCAAGCTACATGTGAACCAAAACACATCACTTTGCAACTTTTGTAAACTATAATTAGTTGGACCCAATCAGGATCTGGATTACAGCGTGAGGGGAGGGGGTTAACACTTTTCTCCTGTGCTGTGGGCTTCACAAAATCCCTCTCCCACAAAACACAACAATGCTATTTTCTGTGAAAGGGAAGCAGCCATTGATGCCAACTGAAGCTTTCCTCCCAAGGCTAACAACATTTTCAGGGGAGTGTTTATTTATTTGTTTTTTATTTGTTTTTTTATATTTATATCCCACCTTTTTTCCTGCAAGGAACCCGAGGCGGCTTACATAACCTACCTCCTCCTCTCCATTTTATCTTCACAACAACCCAGTCAGGTAGGTTAGGCTGAGGGTGACCCCAGGGACACCAGCAGCTGCTATTTACACTTTTGAAAAGAATCACACAACTGCAACGTGCAGGGGTGCTGAACCTCAGGAACCTGCCTGAGGTCCCAATCTGGCCCTCTGAGGCTCCCCAGATGGCCACACCTCCTTCTCTTGGCCCACCTCCTTTCCCCTGGCCACCAATTGTTTGGTAGTTTCCCAGGTTTTGCATGGTCATCGTCCCCATTCTAAAAGATTGAAATGCCTCTCTTGCGGCTTAGTATTAAGCTCAAATATCCTGGTGTTTTTGGCCATGCCACTTTGCCTTTGGCTCCACCCACTTTGCCTTTGGCTCCACCCACTTTGCCTTCAGCCTGCCCACCATTGAAATGCGGCCCCTAAAAGCTTCTCTGAAACTGATCCTCGGGCTGTAAGAGGTTCAGCACTCCTGACTGAGTGTGTAGTTTCATCCTAAGTCAGTCCACCTGCCCCTTACAATTATCGCTAACCAGGCCTGTGGCTTACGCTGGCTCAGCTTGTCTGAGCGTGGAAAGCTAAGCAGGGTCAGGCCTGGTTATGACTTGGATGGGAGACCCCCTCCTCTAGTTTCCTGCATTGAGCAGGGGGTTGGACTCGATAGCCTTGTAGGCTCCTTCCAACTCTATGATCTATGAAATCTATGAAACTACCATACTGATACAGAGTACGATCCTGAGAACAGTATAGTCCGGGAAACAGAATACAGGACTCTGAACAGGAAAACCCGGCTACATGTTCTTACTCAATTATGAACTTGTCAGATGAGGCCATGGGAAAATTTCTCTCTCTCTCTCTCAGCCCCATAGTTCCCCTTCTGTGAACTCAGAAGAATGATGACTTCCTTACATTAGTTCTTTGGAGGATGAATGACTCCAAAAGCAGCTGCTAGCGGGTTGCTAATATGCCCATTTTACAGATAATAAACTGAGGCTGAGCTCTGACGTAGGCAATTAAAAAAAAAAAGTTGCTTTACAGCACAGCAAAACCTCATTGTTTTCCTCCCAGTAGTCACTACGCCAACCCTTGCGTTGTAAAAAAAGAAAAGGGGGGGGGGAAGGATCTAGTCACCGATACCTAATATTGACAATGAAACACCACGATAAAGTGCAGCGACTCCTTCTTGATGATAGATCATGTACAAAGCGTGAACAATTCCTTTGTAGGGAGGCTCCAGCCGGTTCTGTACAATGAGTCGCGTCCTGACGACCTCAGTTGGGTACGTTGCCACGGCGGCCACCATCCCAGCCAGGCTCCCTGCCATGATGGAGCTCCATTGGGAAATGTGACCCAAATCATCCACAAACAGCACGATAAACCTAATACAAGATGGGGGTGGGTGGGTGGGGAATCACCAATAATTACAGGGGCATTTCTAATAATAATAATAATAATAATAATAATAAATTTATTTCTTACCCGCCTCTCCGTCTAGATCGAGGCGGGGAACAGCAAAAAATATAAAATACATAGACTAAACAAAACACAATACATACTATTAAAACATCTTAAAAACATCATTAAAAACATAATTAGAACATCATTAAAACATCTTAAAATATCTTAAAAATATCTAAAAGGCATCGTAAAATTCCGCCCTGCCGGAAGAGATCAGTCTTTATGGCTTTTTTAAATTCCAAGAGACTGGTGAGTTGACGAATCTCCTCCGGCAGGCCATTTCATAATCTGGGAGCAGCAGAAGAAAAGGTCCTCTGGGTAATACCTGTCAGCCTAGTTTCGGCTGACTGAAGTAAATTCTTCCCAGAGGACCTGAGTGTGCGGGGTGGATTGTATGGGAGAAGGCGATCCCGTAGGTAGCCTGGACCCAAACCATGTAGGGCTTTAAAGGTAATAACCAACACTTTATACTTCGCCCGGAAACTGAGTGGCAGCCAGTGGAGTGCTTTTAAAACTGGTGTGATGTGAGCACCCCTAGGTGTACCAGTAACCAGTCTGGCTGCCATATTTTGCACTAGTTGAAGTTTCCGGACTAGGTACAAAGGTAGCCCTATGTACAGCGCATTGCAGAAGTCGAGCCTCGAAGTTACCAGCGCGTGCACTACTGTCTTTAGGTCCTCCAACTCTAGGAAGGGGCGCAGCTGGCGTATCAGCCGAAGCTGATAATAGGCACTCCTAGCCGTTGCATCTATCTGAGATGTCATTTGGAGCGACGGATCTAGAAGCACCCCCAAGCTGCAAACACAGTCTTTCAGGGGGAGTGTAACCCCACCCAGAACTGGTTGACATACCTCCAAACCCAGATTGTGGCCTTTGACAGCAAGCACCTCCGTCTTGTCTGGATTCAGTTTCAGTTTATTTTTCCTCATCCAGCCCATTATTGCCTCCAGGCATTCATTCAGAGGAGACACACTGTCCTTAGCTGACGCTGTTGCCGAAGGCATAGAGAAATATATTTGGGTGTCATCAGCATACCGATAGCACCCCGCCCCATGCCCCCGGATGATCTCTCCCAGCGGTTTCATGTAGATATTAAATAGCATTGGGGAAAGAATAGCTCCTTGTGGCATGCCACATAGCAGCTCCTTTTTGGAGGAGCAGTTATCCCCAAGCATCACCAGCTGGAACCTACCCGAGAGGTAGGACCGGAACCACTGAAGCACAGTGCCCCCGATTCCCAGTCCCCTCAGGCGTTCCAGAAGGATACCATGGTCGATGGTATCGAAAGCCGCTGATATTGCTAGGCACTTAAAGGCACAATTGTATGCATGTTTAGACAGAGAAAATGCCTACAACTCCCAGCATGCCCCAATTGGGCATGCTGGAAGTTGTAGGCCTTTTCTCTGTCTAAACATGCATAGGATTGCACTTTAAGAGATTCGGTGCTCAGGCCCATAGGCCACCAATCTGCCTAAAGTGTACATAAGCTAATTGATATCTATATATGCACATTTAGAAATAATTACTGTACTTATTTAAATTTTGCAGAAGACAAATCCAGCCAATTAATTTCCCATTCAAATCACGCCACCGCCAGATTATCCCAAAACCAATAGTTCCTCTTCAATTACAATTAATTTGCAATGGCTGTGAACAGGTGTGGGAAAAGCACAAAAAGAAGTGGCTGATAAGTTTTTTTCATGAGCCCTTTCAACACTCCCCCATGCAATTAAGCTTGGGGGGGAAGTATTTAAACTAGATAGAGATACAAAAACAAAGGCAGCCCCGTTGGCCATAATAAAAATTCCAAAATTCATATAGTTTAATACAAAGATCACAAAAAATGTGCAAGCTTTCGGGATCTCCAGATCTGTTCATCTGATGAAGAGATCCAGAGGTTTCAAAAGCTTGTACATTTTTTTGTGATCAGTGGGAGACGAATCCCTGCTTAGTTTGAGCCTGAAATAAAGAAGACGGCCAAAGTCCAGCTGAGGTAGAAAACCCAGAACCTGTAGATCACCCAAACAGGGTCTAATAATTTTAAATCAGGCTTCATTTCAGCTCTTGCATGCGCACGCGCACACACGGAGGTATACTCGGTTCCCACCACTGGGGGGCGAAAGCAATATTTTCAACAAACTCACTGATTCAAAATCAGATCAACAATAACAACAGAAGTTTGCACTTCTGTATTTTGGCACCGAATGCAGTTCATAATTATGCCGTGTGTGTTGCAAAATGCAGGAAAACATTGTCTGTCTAACTACTCCACACTCCCATAGAAAAAAGAAGTTCTGCTTAACCCACTCACCCCTTTCAGACTCTTACTCTGCATGGAAAAATCTGAATCTTTACATTTTGTGAACAGTGGATTATTCCTAATTTGGTCCTGTTTAGGAACTGTTGTAAACCGCCCAGAGGGCTTAGGCTATTGGGCGGTATAGAAGTTAAATAAATAATTTTTTTAAACTTCCGACGGAGATTTTTTTAAACTTCTCTGTGTGTGTCCCCCAACCCCCTCCCCAATTACATAACAAAGGCAGCTTTCTTTGTTTTTGTTTTAATTTTTGAAAACCTCCTTGCAGGGCAAACTTAGGCATGTTTAATGAAGAAGTAAGTCCAACTGCATTCCGTGCGAGTAAAAGCGTATAAATTAGATGGCAAAAGGCTAGACAGCTCAATGAAATCACAACGAATGGCAACAGATCGGAGCCGCCTTGGCATCACCAAAAACCACTCGTGCCCAACGTTGCCCCGAGGGGGTGCCCCGCCGGTATCCCGGCTTACCTGCGGTAGGAGGCAAGCTGGAAGACGCTGTAGGGAAAGAGGCGCAAGCAGGCGGTGAGGTTGCCCTTCCAGAGGGCCCCGAGGCCCTCGGCCTGGCACAAGCTGCGCCCCGTCGCCCAGAGCCGCCCTCGTCGGGCGTGAGGAGTGCCCACTTGCGCCAGGACCGTAAGCACCTCCAGCGGCGCCGTCAGGCTGTGGCTCGTCGCCCCGGCCAGCCCGGCGCAGCCGAGCCGCTGCAGCGCCGTGAGCCGGCTGTCTCGCTTCCAGGTCGCCATGCCGCCCCCGACGTCGGCTGCACCATGCCCGCTGCGGGCCGGCGAAGTCGCGCAGAGGAGCGAGGAGGAAGAAGCGGACGGCGCGTTGTAGCGCACCGTCTGCCGGCTCCTGTGCGCGTCGCGCTGGGCTGCGCAAGGCCGGCGGGGGCGGGGGCGGGGGCGGGGGCGGTGCCAGCGGCCTGGAGACGGGAAGGGGAAGCGCGCACGGAGGAGGAGGATCCTTGGAGGCCGGAGAAGGGTAATCGAAGGAGGCGGCCGGTCGGCGGGGGCCCGGTTGCCCGTGCGCAAGAGCCAGGCTGCGCGTCGGGAAGGAGAGACAGAGCAAGGCTGCGGGCTGAAAAAGGGTCGTGGTGGCAGCACGGTTGCCAGAGGGGATTGGATTGGCAGCAGCTAAAGAAGATGGTGGTTCACCAGGGCTGCTACTGCCTCCTTCCCCCGCTCCCAGAGCAGGGCAGGGTCCTGTGCTGTGCCTTTAGGACAGGGCTGCACAACATTTTCTGCCCGAGGGCCGCATGTGATGGGTCGGGGCGCATACAGGGCCAGCCCTACGATTAGGCAAGCTGAAGCACTTCTGGGGCGGAGTGGTGTTCCTCCTGAGTCCCCTGGCCATTCCCCTCTGTTGGAGGACAGACAGAGCTGTATAGCCCTCTTAAATTAGCCTGCTGCCAGTCAGGGGTAATGAAGGATCCTATGCCGTCACCAGTGCTGAAGTAAGATTCAGTGCCAGTCAGCTTCTGTACATGGAATGGGCGCGATCTTGTCTGTCTCAAGCAGCAAAATGCCTTGGGCTGACCCTGCATACATACATATACCACAGATGTGCACACACAACATATATATGCACACACAAGATCTCTATGAGGATCTCTGGGGGAGGGAGTGCAGAGTACAGGCAGTGGGGAATTTAATCAGGGCACACTTGGGGCCCCGCAGGGTTTGCACCCCTGCTCTACTAGCTTGCATGATAGGCAGATTAAGGGGAGACACGACAGCAGTGACAGCAGAGAGCCAGTGTGGCGTAGTGGTTAGCGTGTTGGACTGGGACTCGGGAGATCCGGGTTCCAGTCCCCTCTCGGCCATGAAACTCACTGGGTGACTTTGGGTCAGTCACTGCCTCTCAGCCTAACCTACCTCACAGGGTTGTTGTGAGGATAAAATGGAGACGAGGAGGAGGATTATGTAAGCCGCCTTGGGGTCCTTGCAGGAAAAAAGGTGGGGTATAAATATAATAAATAAATAAATAAATAAAAATAATAATAATAATAATAGCAGTCTTCAAATATCTGAAAGGCTGTCCATGCAAGAGAGGGAGCAGATTCGTTTTCTGTTGCTCCCGAGGGCAGGACTAGAACCAACGGGTGGAAATTGCAATGAAACAGATTTTAGCTAAACATTAAAGGAAATTCCCTGAGAGCTGTTCAGCACTGGAACAGATGGCCTCTGGAGGTGGTGGGTTCTCCTTCGCTGGAGGTATTTAAGCAGAGGCTGGATGGCAGTCTGCCAGGGATGTGGTAGCTGCACCCTGCAATGCAGAGGCTGCATTGGCCTAGATCAGGGCTCTCCAACCTTGGGTCCCCAGATGTTGGATTACAGCTCCCAGAATCCCTTGCCATTAGCCATGCTGGTTGGGTATGCTGGGAGCTGTAGGCCAGCAACATCTGGGGACCCAAGGTTGGAGAGCCCTGGCCTAGATGATCTCCAAGGTCCCTTCCTACTCTGTGATTCTATGAAATGAATCAAATAAGGCATTTTTCGGTATAGAGGTACAGAGATGGGCAAAGTTTAGCCTGATGATGATAATTCCTGTTAACTAATATTTATTACTATTATTATGCCTTTGCCAAGTTTGGTTGCAGGGCAGTTTACAAAGTTTAAAAATACATTGTTTAAAGTATTTACATCACTTCACATACATTAGCTCAGGCTGGAGACAAACAGGAGACCAGCTTTCCTCAACCTGGTGCTCTCCAGATGTTTTGGACTACAACTCCCAGGATTCCTGACCATGAGCCATGTTGGCTGGGGCTGATGGGAGGTGAAGTCCAAACCATCTGGAGAGCACGTTTGGGGGGGGCTACAGTACACTAGAAGAAAGGTGAAAAAGTGATTTCAGGGAGGCCGCAGTTCACCAAGATGAAATACCGGTACTTTATAAAGCTGATGTTACTGCTGGAGTACATGACTGCAGTCTGAGGGTAGTTGCAAATGCATCTGGAGTATCACAAAGGGGTGAGTGAAGCACCTATTTATAGAAGGGGCAAGGCCAAACTTGGGAATGGCCCTAGTTTAGAACTTGGTTCTGCAGCATTTCTAAAATGATAGGGCCATGTACAGTTGCACTGGTGTAAGTAATCTGACTTTCCATGAGTGGCAATAGGTACGTGGCAGGTTGGCATACCACTTATGAAGAGCAGGGAAGCTCATGGTTAGATTTTCACTCCATAGATGGGCAAGGTTCATGTCTGTTTAAAAAAAAAAAAAAGCTGCCCCAGGGAAATCATGCCCAACAGCTTGACTATAAAACCTGCCCCAGTTCCCAAATCCTTTGCTATATTCAGGGAGAGATTATGTCCAAATCAGAAGAGAATTGCTCCAAAATCCATGGCTTGGAACGGAGGACACCTGCTTCCAGAGGTGTGGATATTAATACTCAATAACATCCAAGGCAGTCCAGCTGTAATCTGCTGCTCGTTAGGTCATTATGTAATATGGATGCATTTGGACTTGGTTTTTTAAAATTCAAACACACTCCATTTTTTTGTTTGTTTATCTGCTGCGTCTTTGAGCATGTCATATTCTTTCTAGTAAGGTGATATTATATGGAGAAAGCTTGTGTGGTACATAGTTAACCAGTATAAACTAGCAAGACACAGGCTGTATTTCTTTTCAACAGTGAGCTTACTAGATAGCTGTGGGTAAGCTACTATTTCTCAGCTCAACTGAAAACTGTGGGTAAGAATACTGGCCTACCTTATAGGATGGCTGCAAGGATTGTTCAGCTCATGTATGTGATATGCTTTGAACACTCTGCAACCCTCTGAATTTCTTCTCTGGCTTGCTGAGATGAGAGAAACTGAGACCTCTGGTTTTACTACATGTTATATTTCTCTTTTATGTAAAAGGAAAACACACCCTTAACTTGAAAAATTAAGGGCACAATTCTACGCACTGAAAGAAAGAAAGAAGTCTGGGCTGGCTGGGGGCATGCTGGGAGTTATAGGACTTCTTTTCTGTCTAATCATGCATAGGATTGTGCCTATGGGGTTTAAGAGCATCATCAAATCACACTAACTCATGGTACTATAGTGCAGAAGTATTTGGGATTTCCAATAACTGCTTTATAGCCAGAAATATTTTCAACCACAACTTTTTTGATGTTTTTGTTTTATTGGCTTTTCAGTAAAGGGTATTACAAAACCAATTCATCACTAAACACTGAACATTCCTTCAACAATTCTGGATTGTTTAAATGCTCCATCCTTTTTTTTTTTAAAGGAATAAAAATAAAGTTAGTACACTGGTACAGAACAATAACATCTGGAAGAAAGATTCTCTGGCTCTAGCTCCTACCACATTCTAGATTCCATTCCCTCTAGACTTTTGTTACCACAAGAAAGAAAGTATGAGGAAAATCTAATAAAGGAGCAGTGGAAGAGAGGAATTAAGGATGCACTTAAGAGAGAACAGATCCCATTGTGCTCAGTGGGACTACTGAGTAAATATATACTTAGGATCACACTGCACAGTTGAAATCCAACGCACTACCTTGGACTAAGTCCTTTGGAACATAAGATCCGGCTGCAAAAAAAAAAATCCCATCTCCAACTGCAAACCTGTCACCATTTACTTGAAAGTCTCATTGAAATCAGTGGAACCTTCCAAGTAAATATGCTAATATGCACCGCTTACATAAAGAGAAGAGCCAGAGGGAACCCAGCACAAGAAATGATAGAGGGCTGAGGAGAGATGCAGAGAGAATTTGATGGAGAAAAGGAGAGGGAAGGAAAACGAGAGGAACCGACTGCAATCAACATGCAAGTGAGCCCCATCGAGTTCGGTAGAATTTACTCACAAATCAACAGGGCTGCGATCCTATCCGCGTTTACTTGTAAGCAACCCACCGCAGTAAAATCACTGGCATCTGCTGCTTCCCGACAAACGTGCATCAAACCGGCCTGCACGGCTGCAAATCAATCCCACGCACATTTACTTGCGAGTAAGCCCCACCGAGCTTAAATAAGCCGGCCTCCACTTCCGAAGAAACGCGCCTCTTAGGAGTAGTCTGTGCAATCCTGTGTGTGCATTTTCACTTACGGTGAATTTACAATTTCCAGTGCGGTGGGCGACCCTCGTGTTGGTCTGTTGCAGCAAAAGCAACAAGGAGTCTTGAGGCACCTTAAAGGCGAACAAATTTATTTATTCCGGCATAAGCTTTCGTGGACACTGACCACTTCACTAGATATTATAACTCTTCTTATTAATCTTTGCAAGCTCCCCTGGGAGCCTATTTCGGCTGAAGAGCGGGGTAAAGATAATCAATAATAATAATAATAATAATAATAATCACCACCGCCGCCGCCACCACCACCATTTGGGCGTAAGCCACGCCACTGAACTCAGGGGGACTTACTCCCGCGTCAACAGGCTCAGGATCGGGCCTGCAAGCCGCGCTCCCCCTGCACGTTTCTTTACCTAGGAGTAAATTCCCCTTGAAATCTCTGGGGATCCACCTTCGCCTCCCTTCTTCCTCTCCTCCTTCGAGCACCTTTGCGAGTCTCCTGATGAGAGAGGCGAGAGAAGAGGGAAGGGAAGCGAAGCCCAAAGGCTCCAGCAGCAGCAGCGGCGGCGGCGGCGGCGGCGGAGTCTCCCCTTTCGGGGGCGGCGGGCTGGCGGGGTCCGGCGTGCTCCGCCCCGGGGAGGCCGGACCAGGAAGGGTGTGCGGCTGTTCGGGGGGCTGCTGAAGCGGCGGCAGGCCTAAGCGGTAAGAGAGAGTGCGGAGGAGAGCGAGCGGGCCGGGCAGGGCTGGCGTGCTCGAGTCCGCCGCCTGCAAGGCCCGGCTAGGCCCGCGCGCCCGCCGTAGGGTAGGCGAGGATGGCGTGTGGAGAAAGAGGAGACGGCGGGAGGCAGAGCAGCCGCAGGCTCGCCGCTTATGGGCGGGCGAGGGAACAGAGAAAGACCTCCATGTTATGGGGTGGGGGGGGGAATTGCGCGTCGAGTTACTGGGTGTGGGGAGAGAAGGGTAGCTGAGAGGCCCGTCTTCTGTGGGCTGAGGGGCGGGCCCGCATGCGAGGACGAGGGGAGGTGGGTTGTGAGGAAGGTTGGGTGAAGCGGAGGCCTGCTTCTGTGGGGTGGGCTGGCTTGGGCTGTGGGGGAAGGAGATGGGGTGGTGGTGGTGGTCCTGCATGGGTTCGGGGAGCCCCGAGGTGGGTATAAAGGGCGGCTGCGGAGCACCCCGTGGGAGGGGCAGGCGAGCTGTGGGGTCGGGTCGCGGGGAGCTCAGGCCTGCCCGTGAGGAGTGGGCTGTGTGTGTGTGTGTGTGTGAGAGAGTGAGAGGGGGGGGGGGAAGGGTGTATTTTTGCATGGCCTAAGGGAGCCCTGTGGGTTGTGTGGAAGAGGGCAGGGCAGAGGCATATGGGGTGGGTCAGAAAGCTGGGAGGGGAGCTCTGTGTGGGGCTGTGGAAGCAGGGGGGCTTGTCCCTATGGGGTGAGGTGGGCAGGTTAGTGAGGGGCTTCATAGATTTCATAGATCTGAATAGAGTTGGAAGGGGCCTACAAGGCCATCGAGTCCAACCCCCTGCTCAATGCAGGAAACTAGAGGAGGGGTCTCCCATCCAAGTCATAACCAGGCCTGACCCTGCTTAGCTTTCCACACTCAGACAAGCTGAGCTGAGCCAGCGTGAGCCACAGGCCTGTATGAAGGGGGTGTTTATGGGCTAAGAGAGCCCTGAGTCATCTTTGGGTGGGTGGGTGGGGGAGGTCTATGTGGGGTTGTTGGAAGTGGAGGCCTGTCTCTACGGGCTGGGCTGGGCTGTGGTGATGGTATCGATCTAATGTGGTTGTGTGAAGAAGGGGCGTGATGGGTGGCTGGTGAAGGAGGTTCTGTTTGCTGTTAGGCTCAGGGAAGAGTCAGCAGACACCTACCTATGGTTTGGGGCAGACTTCTCCAACCAAGTGCTCATCCAGATATCTTGGGCTACAGTTCCCATCACCTACCAGCTGGGGTGATGGGATTTGTAGTCCAACACATCTTGGGGTCACCGTATTGAGGGAAAACTGATTTGCGGTATCTGCCTGGAATGATGGAACTGTGTAGGGGGGGGGGTAGGAAAAATTGGGTTCATGAAGGGTACCATGGCCAGTAGTGTTTATTTATTTATATTTGATTTGTAAGCCTGCCTTTCTAGCAAAAATGCACTCAGTGGAAAGCATGGGGATGGGGGTGTATTGAGGAAAGTAGAGGCCCACCTATGTGGTCTGGGGAAATGTGGGTCAGGCCTCTGTATAGAATTAGGAAATGTGGTGGGGTGGAATGGAGGGAGGCGAGACATCACAAAGGTCAGGTGTGTGTGTGTGTATAAAAAAGTACAGGGGGGGCTTTATTTTAGTCTGGGCTCTGGGAAGCAGCAACCTACCTTTGAGGCCCATCTGTGCTGGTGAGGGGTGTGTTAGGATTATGATCTGGGGAGACAGGAGGTGCTTCTCTATGGGGTGTGCAATAGGGGGAGCTATGCCCCCTATTGAGCTGAGGGAAGTGGAAGCGTATGGAGAGCATATATAGATTGACAGGAGGGTTGACTGCATATGGGGGGAGCAGGTAGTTCCAGGGATGATGGGGGGGGGGAAAGGGGGACCAAGCAAATGTATGTTGAACTGGTTTGAGGGAAGTAGAGATTTATTTGTCCAGTCACCATTCAGCATGATGCTACTAGGGTAGGTCTTCTGCCAAAAGTATAAAGGGCTGTTGCATCACACTGCAAAGTGAGTGGGTTTGCAGTTGGACCAGTATGGGACAACTTGCCCTTCGCTTTCACTACCTACCTCTGTTCCTTACCCACATCCCCCATGAATCTGTCTCCAGTCTTCATCATGAGTGGCTTATACTACTGTAGATAGAAGCAAATTTTCTTTACAGTATATTTGATAAAAAGTCTACTGCTGTGATTAATCATCTTCCATTTCTGTTCTTGGTATCAAGGCCTCATCAAGCTGTGACCTGGTTCGCATGTCACGATGACCCAGAGTACAGGTTGAGTATGGATTGTCATTGAAGCATGGTTTGTTGAATCATGGGTTGTTGTTACGTGTGAATCCTGCACTATGGTTTAACTATGGTTGTTAATCCCAAACAACCCAGAAAGAGAACCTGTGGTTTGTTTTTGGTTTAGTTAAACCATAGTGAAGGGTTCGCACGTAATGACAACCCATACTCAACCCATACTCTGGGTTGTTATGTGCAAACCAGGCCATTGTTTACCTGGGGAAATGAATACACAGATGAGCTCTGACTGGTATGATGGTTGAGTGTTCTCAAGCATCATGGGGCACTACCTAGCTTTTTGAGAAGTCGGTTGTGTAGATGTGCCCCACCATGGTGCTCTTCTGCATAATTTTAATGTGAAAGATAGAGTGCTTTTTCTTTTATTTATTTAAAACTTTTATGTACCACATTTCATTATGTCAATTTCAGGGTGGTGTTGAACTTCAATGGGTGTATTTGTTTAATTGGGGTATTTATTAAGAAAAAAATAAGTAGTTCTCCATCAGCATCACGTTTGGTAGATGTATATTGGTGATCCAGGTGTTTGTAAAGGATGGGAACAGGTGATGACTTTGCCTGCGGCTGAATTTTATTATTTACTTCACTCTCCCTGGAGTTCTGCAATTTGGATCCTGAGGTCTCAGAAGGGAGCTTACTAGAATTTACCAGTAACCTTTCCCTGTACATTCATACAGCAAAAACACTGTGTGGAGGAGCATTTTGTTACCCTTTGCTTGAATACAAAAAATACATTTGAGAAACATGACATTTAGGGGGCATTGCTAAATTTACAAATGAGAATATCGTAATTTCCAGTACAGAGGTTGAAGACAAAATTGGAAGACCAGGGGAGAAGGGAAACATGTATTCAGAAGAGCAAGAAAATCTCAAGATCGAAACAGTAGCTGGAATTTCCACCAACTATTAAATTGCCTTTCAAAGTGTACTGTATTCCAAGGTGTGTAACTATAATTATTGCATGGACTTTGAGGAATAGATGTTGTTAAGCTATGTTAAACTAAAGGTAGAGCATATACCGGTACCTGTTTTTCATCTAGTCTTTTTAAATGGAGAAATGAATACAAATGTGTTTCTGAACTTCTTATAGCTGTGGGTGAATTGTAGAAGTATTTCTATGCCATATTAATAAAAATTGAGTGTGTCCATGTAACACAGAAAATGCATTGCTTGGTTCTGTGCTGTCTGGGAATAAGAAGACAGAATGGATTTTTAAAAAATTATGATATTAAGTATTTCTCTTTAACTAATGGTAACAAGCTTTTCAGAAATAAGGATATTTGTCTTGTGCCATTTATATCTTCTCTTGTTTCCAATAAGCTCAGTTATATGCGCAGGCTTTTTGCCAAATACCCAGTTAGAATTATTAAGCTATTTTGATATTTCCAGTTGCAGAGGGCTAAATGTTTGGAAAATAGATTTTTGTTATACAAGTTGCACTTTCTTGGGAGTAAGACATAGTAAGCATGTTTAAGACTGCACCCTTAAGGCTGCAATCCTGTATCCACTTACCTGGGAGTAAGCCTCATTTAACCTGAGTAGAACTGACTTCTGAGTTAACATGCCTAGGACTGTGCTGTAAGTTTTATTTTTAAATCTTACTCTGTTTAAAGTCGTTCAAATCCAGTGGTAGCTGGCACTCTGTGACATGTATGGTAATTTATCTACCTGTGATGTATTTTTCAGCTACAAATGCATTTTTTGTTTTTATTATTTATAGGCATATTTTTTTTTGCTGAGGGTTTGGATTTAATTTCAGGCCCTTATTACAGTACACACTATGAGGAGGGTTAAGCAATCTCTTCCCCACCTTTACTTTAGGATAATTGTATATCATTATAAGGGGAAAAAATTAGGGATTAGAATGAAGGTAATATTTAAAACAACAACATTTGCAGTCTTATGCACTGTCCATTGAAATGACAGGAACTTCTGAATAAACATTCATACGGTCAAGCTATAAAAGCAAACCTGCTCAGGTTAAAAGGTTTCACCGAAAAGGTTTAAAAACTTACTTTAATTCAGAAAAAAAAAATGTGTTCCTGCTTTCAAAAGTTTGGAAAACACTGGTCTCATCTGAAAGATGGATTGCATAAATGGCAGCTGTGCTTAATGTCACCTGTTAGAACTGAATACATGTTTGTATGGTGTTCCATACAAACACCTGTTCCTGGTAACCATGTAAGATATAAGGAGTGTGCTGTATTTGCTCTTCAGCATAACCCCCCCTTTTAATTGTTTTTCTAAAGGGCATTTGGACACCATGACAGTTACTCTAGTATGCGATCCCTCGGAAGCTATGGAGCTCTGTGCTTCTCAGCAACTCTATCTTAAGCCAGTAGCGAAATTGACAATCAGTGTGGTGCTTCCAGAACACACCGGATCTACCCGGGCATTCTCTAAGTGGGAAGTGATGGACAAGCTGAAGAATATGATTTGTCCAGACCAGTTCACCAGTGTTAAGGTTTCAAAGAGCACTAAGGGTTTCATTCGGTTTGAGGGAGAGGCAGAAACCAAGCGTTTGGTCTGTAGCCTTAAGGAAAAGCTCCATGGCAAGATGATAAAACTGAATGGTTTTAAAGATGACTTGCAAGTGGTTGCTACAGAGGTGCAGCCTGATTTCCCAACTCCTCCGGAGTTGGAGCCCAATTTGAACGATAGAGAATTACCGGAGGAAGACTTTGCTGAGCAAAGCAAGGATATTCCGGACTGCATCCATTTGGAAGGATTGCCATGCAAATGGTTTGCACTAAAAGGCTCAGATAGTGAAACACCAAGTGAAGAAGTCTTGAGAGCAGTATTTGAAAGTTTTGGGAAGATCAAGAACGTAGATATCCCTATGCTTGATCCATATAGGGAAGAAATGGTGGGAGGAAGCATGAATAATTTCACTTTTCGTGGCCTGCGGACATTTGAAGCTTTTGTCCAGTACCAAGAGTCCACATCTTTTTCAAAAGCTATGGAGACACTTAAGGGAATGAAGCTTATGTTTAAAGGGGATGATGGAAAAGCTCTTGCGTGTAACATCAAGGTAAGAAGTATCACACAGGGCTAGCCATTGTTAGTCTATTGCTGCAAAAATAACCAGGACTTGTGGCATCTGAGACCGATAGATTTATTCTGGCATAAGCGTTTGTGGACTTAAGTATGCTTCATCAGTCTCATTTCCATCTGATGGCGAGCTCTAGTTCACAAAAGCTTATGCCACAATAAGGGTGCTTCCAGATGGAGGATTCCTAGCATTAACAATAAAAAAAAATTGTGTAGCTCTCCTGCCTTTTCCTCCTTATTTTTTTCTTTTTGTGTCTGTGGAAAGAAAAAAGGCGGAAGTGGTGGGGAAACATGGGAGGGTTATATCATCTGGGTCTCCCATAATATTCCATGAATAAGGCAGGGTGATTGCATACAGATTGTTTTTAATCTGTGGTTCTATATTTTATATTTTATATTGTATTTTATGATTTTAACTGTTGTAAACCGCCCAGAGAGCTTCGGCTATTGGGCGGTATTAAAATGTATTAAATAAATAAATAATTAAATGACAGAAGCCTCATCTAGAAGCACCCTGTCTCTCTCAGCCTTGCTAGTGGCACCAGCTTTTGCTGTTATCACATTGGGTGTCTCTCTTACGCTGCCGCATGGTTTTGGCTGCATTTGGTCTTCCTTATATAGGGTATCTGTTTGTATTATGCAACTTCCTGTAGAATATGCTTTTAATTGGTTCACCGAACTGGTATGTCTTTTCAATATTTCCATGTTTTGTCTTTAATGTATGACTATCTTGTCTTTGAGTAATAAGCAAACTCTTCCATAATTCGGAATTATTTTTCTGCTTCTTTTTTTGGACATAACATTGCATTATTATTGGCTATAAAATACATTTTAAAAGTTTATGAGTTGTTCTACAGGAATTCTTAAGAATGCAATCCAATACATGTCTACAGAGGAACTAAGTCCCACTGAGTTCAATGGGGCTTACTCTCAGGTTAGTTGGTATAAGATTGCAGCCTTAAGTGAGTTTTACTTTTTTCTCTTGTATACCATCTGGGTTACCTGGATTTTAAAATTTATTTTAATGTATGTGGCTTAGTGACATGGACAGCTTTTGAGTAAGGATTTCAGTCCTTTCATGTGACTAACCTGGAAGACATGTTTTTGGTTAAGTTTTATTTAATAGAATTTCAACAGTGCAGTTCTGAAAGCTCAAGAGCGAATACAGGAGAATACTTAAAGATTCCTAATTCTCATTTTAACAGCAAGGGGAAATAACAGCTGTTTTTCAAAGCTTTGGCTGTAACTCACGGGTACCTTCACATCACACCTTCATCCTTTTTAGCCACTATCCCAGCTGAACCTTTAAATCACCTTGTAAACTCCCTTGCCCCAAAAGTAGAAGGTTGCAGTTTGGCATAGGGAGTAGCTGGAATGGGAGCATGCTATTGCTTGTGATCATGCTGGATCATGATCGCTACCAGTTATTTCTCAGTGGTGCAATATAATCCTTATTTTGTTGCAGGGGGCTGGATGTGAGTGTGTTTGAGTGGAACCATGTAGAAGAAATATGAATCTCCCTGCCATCAACATTCATACTACCTGTATTGGACTGCATAGCAGGGGCTTACTCCTGTATGGAGGTAGTTGAGCCAAAGTGGCTTGGAGAATCTCCTGGTGCTATAAGGCTCTCTTTGTGTGACTTTGAGGTTGGCTCTGCAGGCTTTGGGGGTTTTATCTGCTTGAGTGAGCAATTCTACATTTTTATTCTCTTTATTTTGAAACAGGTGACGCCTGATACTACCAGTCATTTCAGTGAGAGTGCTATAAAACAGAGAAACCTGGAAAGATTAACACTGCAAGGGCTAGAGCAAGAAAGAAAGAGGGAGGAAAGCAGAGGGAAAAAAGGGACGGAAAGGTGAGGAACTTAATTTTACAAAGATCGACCATGCTCTATTAGTGAGAGAAATCGAGAGGAGTGTGTTCACTGCTGCTGTGTCCAGGCAATTCAAATTGTGCACCAAGAACAGCTGAATCATCTGACCTGTATAAATGTATGCAGACTGAGCATATTTCCTACACTGCCATTTTTGTTACTTTTGCATATTTCATTCTGGTTTTGCTAATCATGGGGAGGGTCAATAAATTCTGAAAACTTGCCCCAACTACTGGAAATTTTACTCAGACACTTTTCTGTCTCCTGAGATTTTGGCTGGTATTGTCTATACATTCAACCATATCTTCACTACCAGGAGGACTAGAACTCTTTAAAAAATAGTAAATGAAAGCTGAGAGACTCCAGAAGGTGAATTTTGAACCCAGTACCAAATTCTGTGCCCCCATAGCATACACACAGCCCCAAATACTGCAATATACTTCAGGCAAGATAGCAACTGACAAAGCTGAGGGTCTTCAAACTGAAGGTTGCAATCTCTAACCAAAGCTTGATCTCTTATGCACACACTCAACGTCCAGAGCTGTTTATATTTACAGTATAGGTGTAAGGAAGGGTATCTAGATTATGGGAGGAAATAGTAGAGAGATTTGAACAATACTGTACTGAGGGTGATTTGGGGCCACTTTTGACTGGTCATAAGAACATAGGAAGCTGCCTTATACTGAGTTGGTCCAGCTCAGTATTGTCGGCACGGACTGGCAGTGGCTCTCCGGGGTTTCAGACAGGAGTTTTTCCCACCCTGCCAGGGATTGAATCTGGGACCTTCTGCATGCAAAGCATATGCCCTACCACTGAGCTATGGCCCCTCCCTGGTCTAGCATTCAAAACATGTTTTTATCAGGTAGCCAGCAAACTCTAAATTGCATCCTGTTAACTGTTCCTGGCCTTCTTGATTCTACCTTGGCTCTTCCCAGGAGACTCTAAAAGGTGTGAAAAAGAGGCCATGTTAATAGTTGGACATATGGCTGCAGAAATGATTAAAAATTACTACAGGAGCTTAGCTCTGCTGTATTATTCAGAGTGGCTTCTGCTTGGAAGTTAACAAACAGGCCCTTGCCTTCAGTGAAAGAGCAATATATCTCTTGCCTTCTCTGTTAAAAGTTAATGATAATCACTGGTTGGTTTGGAAATAGGCTGAGGATGAACTGCAGGAGCGTACTTGTTGAAGATCTTGTTTGCATTTCACTTTGTTTCTCAATTGCTGCAATTCTGTAAGGTGGTAGTATGTCTACCCTGAAGTAAAATTAATTTTCAAGAAAGATCATGATGCAGCTCGGGCTCCAGGGTTAGCTGTTGAGTCGAAACGTAAGTTCGTGTCACTACTTGTTTTCTCAGCCATCTTTAGCTCTCCAGAGGGCTTCTTCGGTGCCAAAGTACACCTGAGTACCGAGTACACCTGAGCACATATGTTTTAATTCTGTGGGGAGTCCTGGGCTCCACCCACTCCATTGTGTTTGGAACAAAAGTTGTTATGTCAAAGACAGAAATTGTAACATTAGATCTGTGAACCTCTCAACAAATTCAGCACTCATAGGATTTTATTTTCTCACCCTTCTTCAAACCATTTAACCTTTGTACATAAAATGCAGATCCTTTAGCCCTGGGATTTCCTAGTGACCACACAAGGTTGTGTTGGTTGCATACCATTATTGCTTCCTAGGAAATCAAAACAGATTTGCAAAATCATTCCTTCCCACAAATAGGAGCACAGTTTATATTCCTCGTGTCAGTAATGGTTCTGGTCCTTTCAAAATCCTAATTGCAGTATTTTCCATACTTCTGAGAACTGTAACACACAGTCTCTGAATTACAACTGGAGGCACACTTAATTCTTGCTCCCCAAAAGCTTTTAGAGTTTTTACTTTTAGAGTTACACATAAAACAAGGTAGCCTGTTTTGTAACATCTTGACTGTTGAAGAGATCTGGAGGTCTCAAAATCTTGCCTGCAGGTTTGTGCATTTGTTGTTGGGCCTAATAAAGTTATTACCTGGCTAGATTTTGGTACTTATAGAGCATGGGTGCGCAACCTTTTAGGCCCCAAGGGTTGCATTGGGTGTCTGCTGGGGTGACGGGCCACACATGCATGTACATTCACATACAACACACACACACACACACCTACCTTATTCATACTGTGCTTATCTTGTATACATTCTAATATTTTAAAAACCCTTCAGTTTAAGATGGGAGTGGGCAACTTGTGCTGCATTCTCTTGGGGGTAATATGTCAAGGGCCGGGGTTCCCCTATGCCCCCCCTCACGCACACAAACTACCCCCACTTACATTCACATCCACTCACTTCTTCCTCCACTTACTCACACATACATGTACCTACTCACACAGCTTTAACCCCTCCTGTCGCTGCTGGCGTGAGTGTAGCTCTCTAGGAATGGGATCTTTGTTTTTTGCCCTAGAAGCCTGATTCCTACAGCTACTTAGAAAGTAGGTAGGGACCTTCAATCATTGCTTCTTTGAGTGCTCTATGAATGAGGCCTCTATGGCAGAAACCGTGGAAGTCCATTCTTAGAGCATGTTCTTTTCCCCACCCACCGCAGTGGTGGCAAATACTGTGGGTTGCAGGGGCCACCAGATAGTGCTTGGGGGACCAACTGCAGGCTGCATTTTTTGCACCCTTGTTCTAGAGTGTGGGAGTTAGAATTACCTGCCTTTAGAGGAACCCACACTCTGTATTGCTTCATGAACCTCTTGTTTGGGTGTACCTCCTGAAGAGGGCACATCCAGAGCAGTGATTCATTCAGACACAACAGACAGCCTCCTCTGAGAGCAAGTAATTCTGTGCCAGGTGATGGAATACATAGATGTGACAGCATTACTTGTCCATATGAGTGGCTGATTAGGAAGAGGTAAGACCAGATGTGTACATTGTACACAGATGCTGCAGGCAACCTTCTCTGTAGGTATGTAGTTCTGAACTCAGAGGGGCTCTTTGTTATTTCATTTATCATAGCATACTAGCAGTTCTCATGCAGCAGGCAGTTTGGGAATTACCGTCCTGTTGAATCTGAAGCAACCATTTAATTCACTTCTGCCCTGTCTTCCTTTGTAGGGCTCAGCAGCTTTCAAGGCTAGGACTGCATCCTCTGCCTGCAGCCCATTTTTCTGGGCTAGAGAGTAACTTGGAACATAGGAGCCAAGTTGGTTGCAGCTTAGGGCTTAAGATTTTAACGAAAAGCAAAGGGAGGCGATTGGGTCTCTAGCTCTCACTGGAAAAAGAAGAACCTACAGGAATGTGTTCAAGTCCTATTGAAACAAATAGGGTTTAATGTGCAAGTAACTGCGTTAAATTGCAGCCACTGTGTGTGCAATAGATGTAATATCAGGACATTTTAGTAGTGTAAGATGTTTCAAGAGAGATGCTCATGTTACCTTAAAACGTAGTGCATCTCCTTGGAAACATGTGAGGTGCTATATAATCAATATATATATATTTCTAGGAGATGTTGCCTCT
Source organism: Shinisaurus crocodilurus (assembly GCA_021292165.1). Lineage (NCBI taxonomy): Eukaryota > Metazoa > Chordata > Lepidosauria > Squamata > Shinisauridae > Shinisaurus > Shinisaurus crocodilurus. Next base: position 11,166,126 of record CM037883.1, on the reverse strand, counting down.
TGTTTGTAATAGCAACTAGATCCCAAGAGTGGACATCCTTCCTATTAGCACCTACCCTCCAAGGGTTAAAAATGTGAAATGATTTTTTTTCATCTTAATTGTCCCGTATTAATAATTGCCTAGAAAAAGACGTGATGATGAAAAAAAAGTTGGAGAAGGAAAGAGGAAGTCTAAGATCAAGAGACGGGAAAAAAGACAGATAGATCGGGATGAAAAACGCCCAAGAAAGCAACAGAAGGTAGCAGCTGGAGAAGAGCTGTGGCCAGAGAATATGCCTGAATGGGAAGAGAGGAAATACCTTCTAGCTCAGAGAAGAGTGGAGTCTATCAGGCTGCTTACAGTGCTGTTAAGCCAAATAAAAGTAAGGATATTTTATAAAAAATATTCTAAAGGTGTGGGGTTTTTTAAAAAATAAAAATAAAAATGTAGTAGGGTGTGGACAACTCTCTGTAGGCATAAGTAAGGAGACACTTTGCCACAAGTGGGCAGCATGTCTCAATTTCCATATCCAAGTTGCACTGGATTTTGATGGGCTGGACTATGCCTGCTGTGTGAGGAGGGAGAGTTACATGTTCAGCTGAAGTGAGTTGAAAGGCCCAGTAACTCCTTGCCAAGTTCTGGAGCCTTTGGGTCATCTCTCCTTTTCACCCTGTGATAAATGATCATACAAACACCTGTGGATGGAGTGTCTGCTTCCATAGCATAGGGCAGCCTTTCCCAACCTTGTGTCCTCCTGATGTGTTGGATGCGACTCCCATCGCTGCCAGCCAGGAGGGCATCAGGTTGGGGAACCTATTCCCCTGTGAAGGTAGTGCGGCTAAAACTCCCTAGTAAGATCAAGATGCAGGTCATCTTGGCTATTGCTCTCAGGCAAGTGATGCACATTTATAATCTGTGTACTGGAAACAGCAAAATTGCAGCCTTTAAGATACAAGCCCACTTGCTTTCTGTGATTCCATGAACTTTTCAAAATGTTCTTTAAAGCGAGTTAGTAACAAAAAGTTTGTTTACTTTATGGACAGACTGAAAAAGACAGCTCCACCATGAGGGAAGCTTGCGTGTGTTTCCTCAGGCACTATAATTTGAGTCCTGTTAAGGGTTTCAGGGAGGTGGACAGATCTGACCCAAGGGTTACAATCCACAGGGAAGTTCTCCTGCATGAGCCACTTTGGGGTGAGGTGGGGTGGGTGGGGAGGGGAAATAGGAGTTGCGGAAAAGCACAATAGTGCTTTTATGCAGCTTCTGTTCATTTCGATATGTTGGATCCAGACTTTGTCATACTTCGAATAGACCCATTGAAACTAATTGATTTAAGTGGGTCTGCTCTAAGTATGACTGAATCTAGATCCCCAACACATTGACTCTTGCGCAGGAGAATCTTTAAATGGATTCTTCTCCAGGTGGATTGGGGAGTGGGTACCATTTAGCTTTCCTGGCTCAGGCACCAAAAGGTTTTGGACAAATCCAAATTGCACACAAGATAATTTATACGTAGGCTTTGCTGAATTGTATTTAGTTTCTGCTGGGGTTGTTTGTTCTATTGTACTGTAATTCTGTATTCCCTATTTTGTTTTTTTGCAAAGAATTTTGTGCTATCATCTGGGCAAATAGGGGAGCCTCTGCTGGATCTTGAAAAAGAAAGTGAGGATTGCTTCACTGCACCTAATCTACAGAATGTACTAAAGGAGAAGACAGATGCTCATTATCTTGAGCTGAAGGATGAAGGAGAGCCCGAGTGTCAGTCAGCCCAATTTGATGACACCCATATTTGGGATGGGGAGGAGGAGCAGTATGTTGTGACTGACTTTCCTGCATCACCTAGTCCCCTTTCGAGAACTGTTTTGAATGAGCCAGTTGCTAGAGCAATCACCAGTCACTTAACAGAGAAGGATACAGACTGTTATCATGCCTGTGGCTTGTTACAGGTCACGGTCACTCAAGACTGCAATGTTGTAAAGTCGCCTAACAGAGGAGATTATCCAGGACTGCACTCAGGATGCTTCTCAAAAGCATCTAATGCAGGCAACTGCAAGAAGCAAAAAGTTTATGAAACTGAGGAATTCATACATTATTTACTCAACTACTACCAAACCCCAAGATATGCACGAATCTGTCCAGGGGCACAGAACCCAGAGGAAAAGTCTTGGTGGCAGAGGGTAGTGTCCCGTAATGGGAATGGCTTCCAGGTCAGTCTAAAGAATAAAAACGGACAGTGCTTGACAGAAGTGAGTTTAGTACCAAACCTCCACGAGAGGGACAGTGATAATTATGAGTGGGAAGTAATAGATGGGGAACCTGAGCCTACGGAAGTCATGCCAAAGAGCCAGGTATGTACCAGAGAGTTTACAAAAAACTACCAGGTACAGTGGGGTGATTCAGTGGACAAGGCCAGTGATAGAATACTGCACGATGAACTGGATAGCCCTGTTCCAGTAAGCACTGGTACTACTTGCGATAAAAGATCCCAAGAAGAGAATACTGGAATGACAGTTGTGCCATCACATAAGCCATTTGGCCATGTGTATAAATTGAAGGATCTATTGGAAGAAATCAGCAGCGACTCAGAATACTTTAGTGAGGCGCTCAATGAGTCACGAAGCAAAACGGAGAGGAGAAATGGTGGTTGCAGAAGTAGCTGCCAGGCATGGCCCCCCAGCCAGCAAAGGGCCAGAGAATTGCTGATTTGTGTCCAAAATGTTGCCTGTGGGGATGAAGATGGAGAATGCAGCAAACGCAGCTTCTGCTCAAATTCTGAGTGCAGGGACTCAACGAAGCACCCCAGGCAAAGGCTTAAGACAGCATTTAAAAGATCCAGTAGTAAAGTAAAACAGGAAGGACAAAAAATCAAATGGCCATCCAGTGAAGAGGAGAGAGAAGCCAGCAGGAAGAAGAAGAAAAAGAAGAAAAGGTCCTCTGGAAACTCTTTGCTTGATGACGAACCTCACTTCCTTAAAACAAACCATTGTGGAGAGCTCAGCAAGATGCAGAGAAAATGTAGCAAGATGTTCCACCACCACAAAATGAAATGTAAAACGCTTCATGCCATGGGAGGAGCAGTAAAAGCTAAAGATGTCATCCATTTGAGTGCCTCTCAGCTTCAAGAAGCTCACCAAGAGGCAGGTAAGGGGAGTGTGGACATTAATGTGACTGGCAAGAGAGGCTGTGAAGTGGAGGGAAGGCAAAGGATAGAAAGATGATGGTTAGGGCAGCTCGGAGAGGTGGTTGAAATGGCGGGATGTACAGGTGCTGGATGGTGACACAAGGAACTGGGTGTACAGGGATGGGGCAAATGTTATGGTGTTATGAGCAGCTCCTGCCACCTGAGCATTCTTAACTCTTGAGGTTCTGCTGCAACTCTCTCCTGGTTTGCAGGGGGCTTGCTATTAAGAAGAGAGGTGGAAGCAGCTTCCGAAGGATGGCCTTTGTTTCCTGTTGAAATAATTCAGGCAAGTCCATACCCAGAGTCAGTCTGTGGAGCAGAACTTGGAAGAGGATGCTAATTTCATTGGTACTGGAGGAGGATGGGGATCTTGAGATTACTATTCAAGGAGGAAGCTCAAAATAGGTCCTTTTATACAACTCTTTTAAGAACTTAACTGTAAAACTAGACCTTCGGTGATACAGGCGTTTTTTGTTTTTGTTTTTGCTTAGGTTCCTCTGCATGCTGGGTGAGAAAGGGCACCGTGCTAAACTATCTAGCTTGGTAAAAATAGGTGGCAAAAATCAGTTGGTGGAGTTGACGTCTGTACAAGTGAGGACCCCCACCCCCAGGTTAAAATGTTACCAAAATGCATGATTTAAGCCAGGTTGAATGGACTATTCAAAGTTTGAGCCAAGTAAACAGAATAGTCCCTGCTGAGCTACAGAATGTGAGTTCTGCTCTCTAGTAACTGTACAGTTAGAGGAGTTATGCCTAAACTGCTCATATCCCAGTTAAACAAATTTTTAATTTGTAAGATTCAAAAAGGAAGTGCCTCCTCAGTGTTGTTATACAGGGGATGGTGTGGGAGATACAATGTGATACTTACGTGAGGCCGAAAAGGAACATGTTTATAATTTACTGCAGACTTTGCAGTTTGAAAAACCAAGTATCCATCAACATAACTTAATCCACGATTGGGCAGTGTGTGGCATATGTCAGATGCTGTTTTCCTGTCCAGACCTTTTTTGGGCAGACTCCATTTCGCTTCTTGAAGTGTGTGTGTAGATGAGCTTTCCCACCACCGGGTGCCTCCTGACGTGTTGGACTGTAACTCCCATCATTCCCAGCCAGCATGACCTGGCTGGGAATTATGGGAGTTGCAGTCTAACATGCCTGGAGGGCACAAGGTTGGGGAAGGCTGGTATAAACCAACAGGTACCATATTTCCAGACCTCTGTTCTCCTTTAATTCTATCCATGGCTGCTGCCCCTTCTTATCCAACGGAGAGCAAAACTACACGTGATGCAAGAGATCCATTATCAGATTTTCTGACATTAAAAAAATGAATTAAAGCCGTCACAGGGACTCAGATTGTCATCAGAGCAGTGGTGCATGTGTTTAGCCCTTCTCCCCTCCCATGTCACTTTCCAAATCTAAATAATCCCCCAGTGCTGCGATTTGCCCCATGGCAGAAAAATGCCAGCATTTTCTTTTCTGCTGTGGGGTTAATAGCAGCTTTGGGAGAGGGGGTTTAGATCAGGGGAAAACAGCACAGGGAGAAAAGGCATAAATACTGCCCTCCCAGTGCCTTGCATCACCATTCCAGTCAAATCAGAACCCCCTCTGGGTGCTTTAAAGTGTTCTAGTTTTTTTTGTTTTTTTTTTAAAGTGTCTGCAGATCTCCTGCATCACATATAGTTTGACCTTGCAAAGTAGGTGGGGTTTGCTGCTAAAATGTGCAGAGCGAAGCTATAATCACAGTGACATACTTTCCAGCTCTTACATTGTGTGAGAACCAGCTGAAAGCTACCTGGTCCTTTAAAAAATTGCACTTCCCTTGCTTCATTAGTGTTCACAGACATCATAGAACTGATTACTTCTCTGTTCTCCCCCCCTCCCCCTTTTTTTTTTTTTTAAAGAGAAAGTTGTAGGAAAGAACTCTAGAGTTTCACAAGTTCCTTGCAGGCTAGTGATGCTTTGCTTCCCATGAATGGGTCTGAACAGGGGGTGATTTGAACAATGAAAGGGGGTATGAAATCTCCTTCGTGCTGGTTGTTCATTTGTTCTTTGAATTAAGTGGCCTTCTGAAGTATAGTTTTGTAGTTGGAGCCCACAGAAGTTATCTTACTCAGTTATTGTTTAAAGTTGTATGAAACATGGAACCCAACCTGAGACTACATTCTGAAAACACTACACTGACTTCAGTGGGACTACACAAGAGCAAGTACTTCCGAGGTTGTCACTTACTGCACCGGATGGCCACAAGTTTTATGGCATAGTATTCCATATGGAAAGGGAACAGCAACAGATTTTACTTCGATTTTCTGCTTTCACTTTAATATGCTTTATTTATTACATGTCATGGTCATTTTCATGTGATATGCATTCCCTAGCATACCATCCATGTTTGTTAACTTCTGCTCCAATAAAGTAACAAACCAAAGTATGCAGGTATTTGCTGTGTTTAGATTGTGTTTTGCATAAAACTGGTCAATGGTGGTGGTTTCCACAGGCCTCTAAGCCCACTTTTACTTTAAAACTAACCTTTTGTTTTGGAAAAAATGGAATGCATTTCCTAATGTAGCAGACAAAAATTATTTTTATCCAAAATATTTGCACTTGGGTTGCTCCCCTGCCCCCGCTCTGAATCTAATGTTTCTTAGCTGTGAATAAAGCTGTTTTATAGGGAAATTCTTCCAACAATATATCAAATGTTTGCTTTTCATTATGTAGAATTTGCAAGCAAAAAAACAAACCAAAAAAAACACCCCAATCCCCCTTTCCCCATGGCCTTTATTTTGTTTGTCATTGTTTTAAACTATTTTGTGCATGGATGCACACATCTTGAATGTTTGTACACATTTTAAAGTGCATTCTTCCTTCATTGGAAGATCCTTGAAGTCATTTCATATTGGTAAGCATGAGATACAGTGCTGGAGAAAATGCTGCACTCCTGCTTTAAAAAAGAGCCTTTGCCCTCTAGAAAACATGGTCAGACTTGATGGGCTTCCTAGTCAAAGGGCTCGTCATAGCATCATCATACTACTGCAACCTGTGCTACCTGTCACAGGATAAATTGAGTTTTCCTTTTCCTATACTGAAGGGAGAAAAGTGGCAGGAAAATACACTCAAAAGAAACTCCTTTGGAAGAACCACCGCCAAATCTCCACAGAACTATTACCTTATTTGCAGTTGAGTTTTATTTCCTTAAGATCCTGTAAACGGAATGCTGTGATCTCTTCTACATTTCACATAGAATTTGTTAATGCTCCAAGCAAATAATTAGCCTTTGTATACCTTAAAATGAGAAGCCAACATGAATTTTTCATGGCCTATAACACTATATAAAACCATTGGCCATTTGGATACTTCACCCTTGGATTGAAACTGGGAATTGGACTTGGGTTTCTGTGCTCCTTCCTGTAGGGAAAAAGGAACAAATGAACCAGGGAAATCTCACTTTTCTGTGAATATGGAAGCTCCCCGGGTCATTCATTCACTTCTGTGAAGAGCAAAGAAGGGAGCATACCAACCAGAAGCCTGCTGCAAATTCCCCTCCAAGTACACTCCCAGGGGCAAGAGTTTTGTCCAAATTGGTCACATGGCATTGAAGGAGATAATCTGAGCTAACTAGGCTCTTCTTTTATGGCTTTGGACTATCAATTTCTACATTTAACTGTCTTGAACTGTTCCCCCTGCTTTCTCTCTTTTAAGTACTGGCAACATAACTTTAAAAATTCATTGCTCAGTTCACCATAAAATAGATTTGTGAAAGTAACTTTATGTTCCTAGAAAGCTTTCTCAAACTTTTTAAAAAGCAAGTTTGTAGACATGTTCTGGTTCAACTTGTACTGCTTGGAAAAATGTGGTGTCTTAATTATGAAAAAGAATAAAATGTATTTATTTTATGTAAAATGGTTTAAATGCTAATTCATGATGGATTAAATTGACAAGTAGTATCCAACAATTAATTTAGGAATTAATCTTGTCCTAATTGCCATGGCAATTAAGAACTAGGGTGCGCGGTAGGGAGTGATTAGAAAATGTTTGCAAAGTGGGATAGACTTAATTTTGATATTCAACCACACCTTGTAATTTTGTGCTCTACAGAACTCCTTTCCCCCATATCTGTCTCATTTGGAGTTGCCCAGTCTTCCGCATAAGGTTAGACTGCTGGGCTCCATTGTGTTTCCCACCCTGGAATTGAGACTTGGCCAGGAGATTCAACATCCCTAGATGAGACTTTTGAGCAGTTGGATGGGATACAGAAAGGAATGAAAGGGGCTGTTCCAGTGAAAGTGAGACTGGTATTACAATTCAATGCCTGGTCTTCGTTCCCATCATATAGGCCTTGGGGTCAGATTCCTGATTTGCTTACAGAACAGGTTGGGGTCTGATGCAGTGGGAGGATTTAGCTTTCAAGTACACATCTGCATTCAGCTTTCAATTCTCAAGCTGTCAAAACTTAAAAGTGTTGAATTTCCAAGAAGTGCCTAGGTTCAAAAGTTCCTGGAATCTGTATGCCTAACCCCAGATGTGTGGGGCTTGCTGCAGTTGTGTGGGAATGGGAAGCTGCTGCAAATGTTCAGAAACTTTCCTCGTCTCACCTGATGTAGAACTAGGCGAAAGAACATTGCTCAGGAGAAACCCTGGAGAGCTGGTACCAGTCATGGGTAGACAGGGAGCAGGCAACTTGTAAACAGTAAACTATGGACCGATGGTCTGACTCAGTAGAAGGCAGGTTCCCAATTAAGCCTTGGCTTTGAAATCAGTTGGGTTGGGTTGACCTTCCAAATTACGCTCTGAACAGTGTGTGCGCATGCACACCTTCCAACTAGGTTTCATGCAGCTTTGCCAAATGCTTGCAAAATACCTTGACAGCTTTCCCAGTGCCTTAACCTTATGCAACTACTCCCTCACTATCAGCTGCTTCTGCCTGGGGATTTTCAGCTCTTCAGTTTGCCAGTGCTTATATAAATGTGCTAGAATCCCTGCTTTTGATAGAGACTGGTTATGTAATACCTGGTTACATACAATTAATAAAAGGTGGATTTGAGCCCCTAGACTAGAGATTTATGAACTGTTCTGAGTTGGAAAGAAGTTGCTGGGAGATGTGAGGGGAATTGGGTAGTTTACTTTCTGTTGCAATTCCATGAGACATTACAGAATCTGACTAGGGAAATCCACAAGTTGCTTGGTGTGTACTGCCTCATTTCCATAAGTATGACAGTTTTAAAAATAGTTTAAATGACTAAAGGTACAGATCTAAAAGAATGAATAGTTTTTGCCTCCTGTTGTGTCTCTGAGCAGAGGAACTCATGTTCATAACCTTGGTAGTTCAACTCAAAACCTGCTACAGGGGTGGGCAATTTGTGGCCTTCCAGATGTTTTGAACTACAGCTTCCATCAGCCCTAGCTAGCATAGCCAATGGTGAGGGGAGTTGTAGGCCAAAGGTTCTGAAGGGCCACAAGTTGCCTACCCCTGGCCTGCTAGCTAATCTTCAAACCCTGCTTGAAAGTTATATATTGGAGAGAAATTACCGTAGGTACAATGGAAATGTTGCTGTGGATATTTAAGTTAACTAGTTGCTGTCTTCACACTAGTACAAAAACCCTTCTCCAGGCCAGCCCAAGCTGACACATGAGGTCACCCTCCACCCCCGAGTAAAAATATTTTATTAAAAGATGCTTTGCCAGTCCTTAATGGCGCTCAAAATCTGCTCCCTGAAGTGGCTGCCTTCATTCCTGTCAAGGGAATAAGAACTCCTTAGCCTTGCAGGACAATAATATGTAAGAGAGAATTTCAAGGGGGGGGGGGGGAGAGAAGGCTTGTGTTTTATATCTTCTTCCAGATAGTTATGTACCTTCCTCTTCCGCAGGTCTGTTTATCCAATTTCTTACTTTGGGCTGACAACCTGTGAACTCGATTCAACCTTCTGTTTGCTAGATTCCTTCACTGAATGTGTAAAAATTGAAATGAGCAACAGGTTCCTAATCATATAAGGGTTGGAAGGAACACACATGAGATTCCATCTCTTCATTTCGTTTTAGGTCAAGCAAAGAGTTGCCACATTTCTAGGAAGATTTTATTTTTTTGCCTTTAAAAACCAAACCAAATACAAGCTTCTCGTCCTTTATTTGAAACATCACCCGAAGCCAGTTTTGCAAGGATGAATGGTTTTTTTTTTTAAAGGAAAGATACTGCATCACTAAGAACATTTAGTTTACCCATCAATTAGCCTAAAACTCCCAGAGGTAAGTTAGAACACTTCAGCCAACTATCTGTCTTTAAGGCCTAGTGTTACCGATAGGTAAAAATCTGTACAACGAAATCTGACATTTAAGGTGGGGTAGTGATGGTAGCTAACAGATTCTGAACTCTGCTTTGTGTTTGAGTAATAACATTTCAAGGATGCAACACTTATTGCTTTGTGAAGAATGTAAAGGCAGGGGGCGGGGAGAGAACACCCAACAAGATGCACACACACCCGTATCGGTAAAGCAAACTTAATCCAACCACCTCCACTGCTAAGATTCCCTAAACAGATGTGTGTTTTTTCAAGCTACATACTACCTTTGGTGGAACCTTTTCCAAGTTCATTTGCCTGCTGAGGACCTCCTGCAAATTGCAAAGGTTTCTGGGGTGCACAGTTCATGTGCTATCACTGGCCATGCCAGATAATGGGCCTCACTGTTGTCTCAAGTAAGCCAACAGAGTGCCCTGCAGTTATACAGTAACGGTGAATACACTCTCTTGCAGTGAAGCTCATCTCCATTACCATTCCTTGTAACTGAGGAATACTGGTGAGCTTCTGATGAACCTTACAGTTCCTAAGAACACAGTTTAGGCTCCACTGCCCTGGAGTTAAAACCATACATAAACAGGTTATCCAGGCTCCAGCATAGTAGGTTCCACTGCCCAACTAGATCCTCATACATTCTCCTCTCTAACCTAAACTAGCTCTGCTGCAAGTTTGGAATCTACTGCTTCACTGGCCCACAGTTTGTTAGAGGCTGCACTGGTAAGTTTCTGCTGGTCCATGGTGCATTGATCTTGCTTGAGCCAGACAATTCTGATACAACCTTTGTTTCATCTAGCATAGGCAATTATTATGCTTCTGGTTCTCCTCAGATATGTGCTTCATACCGCTACCAAGCAAAAGCAGCCAAGAACCCTCCAGCCTGTTCTACTCTCAAATGGCACCTCAAAGTGGAGCAAGCGGCTTATGAATAGGAGAGACCAGCTTTCCCTAACATAGCGCCCTCCAGATGTGTTGGGACTATAGCTCCCATTGTCTGCAGCCAGCATGGGCATGTTGGCTGCTGCTGATGGGAGCTGTAGCCCAGCACATCTGGAAGGCACCAGGTTCGGGAAGGGTAGGAGAGACCATTTTCAAGGGAGGGTTGACCTTTGCAGGTTGGCTGCAAACCTATGCATTTACCCAACTGTAAGTCCAATGAACTCAGTGGGACTTCCAAGGACACATGGATAGGATGCTTTAGCTGTTTTAACTCACGACTGATCATACATCAGATAATCGGTACTGAAGATGTATGTTAAAAGTAAGGGATTCAACCTCTTTAAGCAGAAGGTTATTTTGAAACCAACCCAGTCTGTTGTAGACATGGCTGCAAATATCTATATAAAAAGAGCTTTTAAAAAAAAAACTCAATATTTGTGTAGTCCATTATTAATAAATCATATAGGTCCCTACACCAAAATATTTACAATGATCTAGATTCTGCATAAACTATACAGACACCCCCCCCCCCAAAGCAACTTGCAACAGCCATAATTCATTTGAGTAGTGTGTAAGTACGGGGTTATGATGGAACAGTGGTTGGTAATGCTGCAGGGAAGCATTTTGTTTGCCATCAATTCATACCAAAGAGGAAGGGGGCAATGCGGAAATACACCTTAGTACAAACTTGTGTTCACTGGATACCACAGCTGTGCAATGTCCTTTCAAGAGGACTTCCACGGATACCCTTTGTGAAGCACCATTAGATAAATGGAAATTGCACAGCATTGGGGTGTTGCTGTACCCTTTATTTACCATAAAACAGGGGTTCTGTTGCTGCAATGCCAATTGGATCACACAGCTTTGATTTAAGAAGCTCAGCATTGACTGGCAAGGTTACTTGGGAATATAGATTAAAATGTGTTTAATTATAGCTAGTTCAATGCAAGTTGTACTATTTCTAAAAACGGCTGATGTTCAAACTGCTAAAACAGAACTGGAATGCGACAAAAGGTCCCTTAAAAATAAAACAAACTCCCCAACAATCTCCAGATTGTTCTTTGCCGTGCGTCTGCTAATCATTCTTGCGATCTTTAGCATCTTTTGTTCCTTCTTCATCTGAATATACAGTGGGTTCTTCTCCATCCTTCAACAGTTTGCCTACATAGTGGTATTTAACTGAACAAGAAGGGGGGGGGCATTGTTTTACTAAACATCCACAAACTTCGGGCACCAACTTTTTTGAGGGTGTGTGTAAAGCTTGAAGACAGGGTGTTGAACCTCAGGCCAGTCGCCCACCTGGGGTCCCAATCCAGCCTTCTGGTTTCCCCAGAAGTCCTCTCCCCTTCCCCCCAGCTGTTTGGTGGTTTCCTGGCTTTTGCACTCTCCCCCCCCCCCCCCATTCTAAAAGGTTGAAACACCTCTCCTCTAAGGCCTAGTTACTGGCAGTAAGAGCTTTAAGGGAAAATATGCTGGTATTTTTCCATATTCTGGCCTCACCCCCTTTAGCCTTTGACCCTGCCCACCACTGAAATGTGGCCCCCGAGAGCTTCTCTGAAATTGAATTTGGCCCTTGGGCTGAAAGAGGTTCAACACCCTTGCTTTAAGGGTAAAATAAGAGCACGCTTGACACCCAACACTGCAGCCAAGAGAAACTAGTTCTGCTTAGATTTCGCAATGAGAAAATCTGGATTGTCTGCCAAAAGGAGTTTATATACGAACACTTAAAGTCAGATTCCCCACATATAAGAGAAGCTCCTATGGCTTTGTGGTTACAATCCTAGGCACACTTACTTAAGAATATGTCCCATTGAACGTCGAGGGGTTTACTTCTGAGTAAACATGCCTGGAATTGTGCTTTGTGTCTATTAGTAGTGCTGTTTTATCAGCACAAATAGAAGCCAATTTCAGCTCATTACAGGGCCAATTAAAGAAAAGAAAGACAGTATGAGGCAAGTTTGGTGTCTGATACGTAGTTCTTGAATACAACCGCGTGTTCTTATGGATGTGGAAGGGTACAAAGGGTGAAAGTCTTGGGCAACACGAGATCTGAACCACTTACATGTGAACTGCTGTTCCCAGTCGCTCAAGGTCTCTCTCTGTGTGGCATCAAGATCAGAAAGGTCATCATGTTCGTCCTTCAGTGCTTCTTTATCCAGACAGAAGGTAGCAAGGCCTCTGGACGCATCCCTTCCAGCAAAAATCCCATAAGGACCCTCTTCATAGAAGAATAGTTAGATATTAGAACGCTGCCATCTCCCTGCTCATGAGGACTTGATAACAAGGCCAAGCACACACAACGTTTTGGAGCAGCCCCTCCCAATCTGGTGCCGTCCAGATGTTTTAGATGACAACTCCCCAGCGTTCATGAACATTGGCCATGCTGGCTGGGGCTGATGGGAGGTGAAGTCCAAAACATCAGAAGGACACCAGATCAGGGAAGGCTGTCTTAGAGGAAATGTTCCTCTCGAGGAAAAATGTATATGCTCCCCCACCCTCCACAACACCCATACACAGAAAGTCTCTTCTAAATGATGCTACCTCTTGAGCTGCTTACTTTGAGGTAGGCAGCCTGGTATATCCCTCCAGATGTTTTGGACTATAACTCCCATAGGTCCCATGGCTAATGGTTGGGGATTATGGGAGTTGTAGTCTTAACACATCTGGGGGGCACCAGGTCGCCTGCCCCCGTTTCCAGCCATGGAGATTTTCAGAACAGGTTGAATTGCTCAAGGAAAAGAAGGGAGAGGGAAGCTTAGAAGATACAAGGGAATAGGAAGAGTAAATAGGAGCCTAATATAGTGGACAGGAAGCTATGCTGGCAGAGTTAGAAATAAGTGACTTGTGCTATAAAAAAAAATAACACGCACTTAAAAAAAGAGGGGGGGCAGTGGAGATCAACGCCCACCTCCTGTGATGAAACTGCCGACCTCCTGCTGAAAATCCCCCCACATACCTTTAATCAAGACTGGGTCTGTGCAGTATGGGGACCGCATGGGGCTCCTCTATACTCCAGCCTTAACTTAGGGAGCAGCAGGATAGACTCCTCCCAGATGGTCCTGGATTTCTCACGTTTACACTGGTGGCACAGGAAGGAGTAGCGCTACTGTGGCTCTCGTGACAGTGGGAACCCAGCCTTTGAGAATCATCAATTTCATAGATTTCATAGAGTTGGAAGGAGCCTACAAGGCTATCGAGTCCAACCCGCTGCTCAATGCAGGAAACTAGAGGAGGGGGTCTCCCATCCAAGTCATAACCAGGCCTGACCCTGCTTAGCTTTCCACACTCAGACAAGCTGAGCCAGCGTGAAGCCACAGGCCTGTCAATCCATTCACAACACACAAGCTCAGCGTCCCTCCTGTTTTATGCTTTATGTACAACATGGTGCGGTGTCTGTCTGTGGGAAGACTGGAACCCAGTCGTGGTGTAGCAGCAGCAGTTACTTCTTTGAGCAGCCCCAAACATTTCTACATGCGGGTGACGACCACAGGGAATGCATGCGGCCACTCGAAGAAGCAACAGCTTATTTATTGACTACCTTTTTAAAATCTTACCCTCCCCCCCCTCTAAAGAAGCCAGGTCAGCACACACGGTTCTGCCCCACCCATTTTTAACCTCACAACAACCCTGTGAGGTTGGTTAGGCTGACCGAGAGACTGGCTCATGGTCACCCAAGATTTGTACCAGGGTTTTCCCAGTCCTAGTTTTGACATCTTCACTACACCACACTGGCTCCCAATTGCACGGTTAGACCTGGTGCAGTCACGAACGGCAGCCGGGGGCGGCTAAGTGATGGGAAAACAGCCACTCTTCCTCCCCCACTCTCACATGTGAATCCTCCCCACTCCCTTCAACTATGGTTTGGTGTCACATCCGGCTTTTTCTATCTACAGCTAAGGTATTGCTAACCATGGTTATGGATGCTCCTAAATTCCAAGGCAAAGCCCTGGTTTAGAACAGAGTTAGCCCTGGTCAGACATATTTCTATGCTTGATGGGGGGCAGAGGGAGTTTTCTTGTGAGAAGGGAGGGGCAGACCATGGTCCCCACCCTATTCCTAAACCAAAGTTAGTGTTAGTTTCCATATCGGCCTTCCCCAGTCCTTCAGATGTGTTGGACTAGAACTCCCGCCAGCCCCGCCCAGCTGGCCCATGCCAGGTGTAGTTCAGCATCAGCACATCTGAAGGGTTGGTTTGGGGAAGGTTGGTCTATACTGACCACCAGAGTTAAATACAACTCCCTGCCCGCATCTTTTCTATGCAGTCCTTTCTGGGGAACTCTTCAGCAAGCACAGTTATTTTGAGCAACCATCCCTGCATATGCAATTCTGGCAGGTTTCTCTAAGGACTTTAGACAGTAAAAGAATAAAGTAAATCAGTAACTTATCTCAGCTCATCACTCACCCACTCCTACAAATAGTTTGCTGGGGCCCAGGAATTTTAAGTATTTTAAAATCCCTATAGCAATCAAAGCTTCTTCCCCCACAAACAGAATTCCTGCCCAATCACATTTTGGAACTTTCCCCCTGACATGGATTCATTCACTTGCATCATGAGGGCTAGAAACATCTCCCCCCCCCCACCCCTCTCTTTCAAAGTATGAAAAGATTGGATTTTCAGGATGATAAACTCCAGATTCTGAGTTTGGTGCTCAAGCCGGACATACAGTTTATTTAGGTGAGAATGATCACGTAATTTTCAAGAAAAATGGGAACTGTAGCAGGACATTGCAAAGAAGAAATGAGGAATGTAAGGAGATGAGGCGTGGGCTGCACATCAAATGGCTGCCAAACAGTATTTCCACTCCCCCCCCCCCGCCCCCACGAAATGACCCTGGACCAGTCACGTGCTCCCTCGCTCTCAGCCTACCTCACAGGCTTCTTCTTGCGGGGATAAAACAGGGGGAACAGCCAACTATGCCCCTGTGAGACTTATACATAAAGGTGTGTGGGAAAACACCCATGGTTGCTTCTTCACTGTACAGCAGCGTTGGACTAGAACTCCCACCAGCCCCATCTGCAGTTAAGGAGTTAAGTTAAGGAGTGCTTAAACCTCCCCCTCTTCTTTTTTTGCAAAAGCAACAACCTATTGCTTTTCCCTCTCCACTTCTGCCTCTAAGCTGCTTCTCCAGGATCATGTTTCTCACACACATATTCAGGCACACACATCCAGAACCTACAGGCCTGTGGCTCACGCTGGCTCAGCTTGTCTTGAGCGTGGAAAGCTAAGCAGGGTCAGGCCTGGTTATTACTTGGGCGGGAGATCCCCCCTCCTCTAGTTTCCTGCATTGAGCAGGGGGTTGGACTCGATGGCCTTGTACTAGGCCCCTTCCAACTCTATCAGATCTATGAAATCTATGAATGTGGTAGGAAAAGGACAAAGCCCCCCATCCCTGCAGATGACCCCCCCCCCTCTCTCTCACACACACACACCCCTATGCAATAAAGAAGTGGCCACTGGCATTTCATCACATGCATTTGTGTAGTTTGGCCCTGGGTCTCTGGAGAAAAATTAGCATGTAGATACTAAATACGAGAGCTGTGCAAGAGAAACGGTTTGTTTGGCTAGCTCCACACACAGCAGGGCCTCTCTGGATCCTGTGACTGCGCACAAGCTCATCTTCGAGCTTGCCCAATATTCAAGGGGAGGAGGAGGAAGGAGAAAGCTTGGAGGAGAAGCCGCTTCTGGGCCTTGTGTACTGTGTGACCTCCCTCCTCCCACACAGACTGCATACAAGGCAAGGTTCAGGGCAATCTGGCTAGGAGAGGCAGCAGACAAAGGCCTGCTCCGCCCCCCCCCCCCCCACACCCTCCCTCCCTCCCTCCCTCTTCCGTGCCTGGGGTAGAATTCCCTTTACAGAACAAGCCTGACTGGTTCAACAGGGAATCAAGGTGGAAGGGGGCAGAGCAGTGCATCCGAGACATTTCACACCCATACACACCCACTGCAGGGGTAGGCAGAAAGCAGATCTGCAGATGTTTTGGTCTTCATCTCCCAGCATTCCTGCCATGCTGGCAGGGGCTTCTGGGAGTTGAAGGCCAAAATGGCTGGAGATCTACCTTCTGCCCATCTCTGCACTAGACCACTGCTTGCCCGGCAGAGGAGGGCAACAAAGATGATAAAGGGACTGGAAACAAGGCCCTATGAGGAGAGACTGAAAGAACTGGGCATGTTTAGCCTTCAGAAGAGGAGACTGAGGGGAGATATGATTTAGCACTCTTCAAGGACTTGAAGGGTTGTCACACAGAGGAGGGCCAGGATCTCTTCTCGATCATCCCAGTTTGCAGGACACGGAATAATGGGCTCAAGTTACAGGAACCCAGATTCCACCTGAACATCAGGAAAAATTTCCTGACTGTCAGAGCAATAAGACAATGGAACCAACTACCTAGGGAGGTGGTGGGCTCTCCCACTCTGGAGGCATTCAAGGTGCAGCTGGACAGCCATCTGTCAGGGATGCTTTGACCTGGATTCCTGCATTGAGCAGGGGGTTGGACTCGATGGCCTTGTAGGCCCCTTCCAACTCTACTTTTCTATGATTCTATGACGATCATGCAAAAAGCTTGGTTGTGTGAAACGGCTGTGGTGCATCGGTTAGCAGAGACAGACACTGCATGCTTTATTGTGCAAACCAAGGCACAATAGGAACACAGGAAGATGCCTTATACCAGGGAGCCAGTGTGGTGGTGTGGTCAGAGTTTCAGACTGGGACTCTGGAGATCTGGGTTCTAGTCCCCACTCAGCCATGAAACTCACTGGGTGACTTTGGGCCAGCCACTGACTCCCAGCCTAACCTACCTCACAGGGTTGTTGTGAGGATAAAATGGAGAGGACGACATGTAAACCGCCTTCGGTTCCTTGCAAGAGGAAAAAAGGCGGGATATAAATGTAATAAATGAATAAAAATAAATAAATATTGTGTCAGGCCACCGGTTCATCTAGCCCAGTATTGTCAACACTGACTTGGTAGGGGCTCTTCAGAGTTTCAGGTGGGAGTGCCCTACCTGGAGATGCCGGGGATTGAACCTGGGACCTTCTGCGTGCAAAGCAGGTGTTCTACCACTGAGCAAGTTCGCTGGGGTAAGTGTCGCCTCCGTGACTATAAGCTTAATAGCTAAGAGCAGCTCTAACATAGTGGCTCAAGAATGGTGAGCAAGTTCCTGGTTCAAACCTCCTCTTAGTCAAGAGGTGGCCTTAGGCAAGCCAGTTTTACCTCTCAGGGAACCCCTGCAATGGGGGGGGGGGTTTAATACAGGCCTACCACGCAGGGCTCTTGTACGGATTGCCGAGCCACTACAGAGTCTAAAGCGTGTTGAATGCTAAAACAAAAAGAAAAAGAAGTGGCTATATATGCATGTGTATCCCAATTAACTGGGCAAACTTGTATTCACCCATCAAAAGCATTCTGGGGTGGGTTTTCACAACTGCTCCTACCTCACCCCTTCCGGTTCCCAGCCTCACAATGCATTGAGAAAATGGAGGTTCTGCATCCTTCTGCTTAAGGTCCAGTTCTGGCCTGGGCCCCAAACTGTGCTGGTTAATCAGAACAAATCCAGTACTATGCTATTCCTATTTCCAACTGCTTGCATCCAGAAGGCTCCAGTTTAATCCCTGGCATCACCAACTGAAAGGATCAGACCTTTGCTGAAGACCCTGGAAGGCCACTGAGAGACAAGAATAGACAACACTGGACAAGAATGGACAAACAAGCCTGACCTCCCTGTTATTATGTACACACGCACCATCAGCATACGTGGCGCTTCACAGAGTACATGAAGCCAGGTCTCTGTTGGAAGGAGCTTGCAATCTATCATTCTCATGTTCTCAGGTATACAGAGTCCCTGGCATCAGCCCAGCCCTGCATGGTTTCATAGATTTCATATTATAGAGTTGGAAGGAGCCAACAAGGCTATCGAGTCTAACCCCCTGCTCAATGCAGGAATCTAGAGGAGGGGGGTCTCCCATCCAAGTAATAACCAGGCCTGACTCTGCTTAGCTTTCCACGCTCAGACAAGCTGAGCCTTTGTTTGAAAGATAATGAAAACTTGAATTGTAAGCTGTTCGGGGCAGGGAGCTGTATCATTTCTTTATGACATGTGACTCTGAAGTGCCACTCACTTTAATGGCAGAGTATTAGAGTGCAATCCTATGCATGTTTAGACAGAAAAAAAGTCCTACAACTCCCAGCATTCTGGCTGGGGAATACTGGGAGTTGTAGGACTTCCCCCCCCCCCCCGCCCCCATGACATTTTCTTTCAAAATAAAGTTAACAAAATTAAGGCAACAAAAAGAACCTATGTAATAATAAATCAAGATCGCTAAAGAAACAAAGGAATTCACTAATTATAATTCTTTGTCTACAACCCATATGCTTATGGAACATCTACAGTAAAACAGCCTAAGTGGGAGGTCAATACCTAATGAGTGAGTAAAAATACAATGTACACAGCAAAAGGAGCATGTGCATGTGCTATTTTGTGTGTATTAGTAGGCCTTTTTTTTCTGTCTAAACATTTATCACCTCCATCTATGTCGCAACCCCGTAACACGATTTCACGCCCTCCTGGCTCCAACACACCACACCTTTTCGCACACACAAACCAGGATGATTGAGGGGCTTGAAAATGGATTCCATTCAATATTACGTATATTCATGTTTACAACCCGTGGCCAAAGTGAGAAAGAGGGCAAGGCACACACATGTCCTTAGGAGGCAGGGTCCTTTAGAGACACACAGAAAGAGAGACTTAAAAGCATATGCAAATTACCATACGCAAATCCGTGCATCATCAATCATCATGATCATCATCATTATTATTATTATTATTTGGTCCCATGGGCCTGAGCCCCGGAACTTAGCACTGCTCCTGCTTCTGCCTGCCTGCGTGCCTGCGTGTGCGTGTGCGTGTGGTGTGCACGCAGGAGTCTCTCTCACCCGGCCCGTAGAACTTTCTGCCGCGGCTGACGTCGAAGACTTTCCCGTTGATGGCCATGAGGATGCGGGGGTTCTGCACGCCGTCGAAGGGGCGCAGCTCGGCCATCGTGAAGTCGCGGCGCTTGAGCTTGGGCAGCGGCGGCGGCTCCTCCTCGCCGTCGGGCCCAGCGCGGGGCCGGTCTCCCCGGACGATCTGGTAGAGGAGGAACAGGCAGAGGCCCAGCAGGCTCAGGTTGAGCGGGGAGCTCACGATCTCCAGCAGCAGCCCCGGGCTGCTCGCCTCCGCGCCCTCGCCGCCTGCGGCCCCGCCGGCGGCCGCTGCGTCCTCTTGAGCCATCGCCGTCTTTGCGCTCGCCCTTGCCGCTGGTGGTGGTGGGGGGAAGGGATGCCCGCGGGGCTCCTCGCTCGGGAAGATCAGAGGCAAAAGTCCACCAGGCCAGCCAGCCAAGCAAGCGGAGGAGGAGGAGCCGGGGCGGGGCGGGCCAGGCCGGCAGCTGGAATCGAATCAACAGACGGGGAGGTGCGTCTGGACGCGACGAGGACGGGAACGCGGGCGCCGCCGCCACCACTCGCGGAACTGCTGCTGCTTGCTGCTGCTGCTGCTGCAGATCCCTTGGTCGCCAGCGGGGCGGGGAAAACAATCCCTGCGCCTTGCGGGAGAGATTTGCCCGGGGCCCGATCCAAAACGCACGCTTACTTGGGAGTAAGGCTCGTGGAACGCATCGTCCTGGAAGGCTTAGAGGGCACACGCCGGCCAGGCAAGCCAGCTGGAGAAGAGCTTCATGGCCGCTTTCCATCCGACGATATACACACACAGGCATCCTAATCCTTCTCCAGCCTGGCTGCTCTCCAGATGTGTTGCACTACAACCCCCATCACCCCCGGCCAGGCTGTCGGGGAAGATGGGAGCTGTAGTGCAACAGATCTGGAGGGCGCCCGGTTGGGGAAGGCTGATTTCCGGAAGATCCAATAAAGGCCAGTGCCACCTAGCGACTCGACTATGTATTTTCCAGAGGGGTTAGCCGTGTTAGCAAAACCAACCAAGCGTGCCGTGCGTCACCTTAAAGACGAACACGTTTATTCCAGCATAAGCTTTCGTGGACTATGGCCCACTTCATCAGATGCATGGAGTATTTCGGAGAGTTTCAGGTTTATATACCATGTGGTGCTGGTGAAGAATTCTAAACACTGTCTGAGGTCTGAAGGAAATGAAATGCATAAGGACATAAGAAGAGCCCTGCTGGATCAGAACAAGAGTCCATCTACTCCAGCATTCCGTTCACACAGAGCCAACCAGCTGCCCACGGGATCCCACGAGCAAGACATGTGTGCAACAGCACCCTCCTCCCCGTCCCATGTTCCACAGCAACTGGTGTACATAGGCATACTGCCTCCCATACTATCCTTATGAAAATTGGATGCCCCAATAAATTTGTGAATATCTTGCGACTTCTCCATGACAACATGATGGCAACAGTTTTGGACAACAACGGCTCTCATGGTGCTCCATTTAAAGTGGGATCAGGTGTTAAACAGGGATGTGTTATCGCCCCAACATTATTTGCTATTTTCATCGCCATGATCTTACATCTTGTCGAGGGGAAACTTCCCACTGGTATGGGAATTATATACCGAACAGATGGAAAGCTTTTTAATTCAGCAGGCTGAAAGCAAAAAGTAAGGTAATTACAACCTCCGTTGTGGAACTTCAGTATGCTGATGATAATGTGGTCTCCGCACATTCAGAGGATGATCTCCAAACTATCCTAAATGCTTTTGCAGAAGCATATGGAAAACTTGGTCTCTCACTTAACATCAAAAAAACCAAAGTGCTTCATCAGCAAGTGCAAGCTAACCCTTTGGTGATGCCATCTATCCAGCTTGGCGGGACAATACTGGAAAATGTTGATCATTTTCTCTATCTTGGCAGCTATCTTTCTGTTACAGCTAACATTGACAGTGAAATCCAGCATCGTCTGAGCTCCGCCAGTGCCACGTTTTCTCGAATGAAACATAGTGTTCGAGGATCGGGATATTTGTAAGAAGACCAAAACACTGGTTTATGAAGCCATTGTATTACCAACTTTATTGTATGCCTGCGAAACATGGACTATCTATAAACGTCACCTCCAACTCCTTGAAAGATTTCATCAACGTTGCCTCCGGAAAATCCTGCAAATTACTTGGGAAGATAGGCGAACAAATGTCAGTGTACTGGAAGAAGCAAAGACTACTAGCATTGAAAAAATGATCCTTCAACGCCAACTTCAGTGGACCGGTCATGTTGTTTGAATGCCTGACTGCCGTCTCCCAAAGCAGTTACTTTATTCCCAACTCAAGGATGGAAAGCGGAATATCGGTGGTCAATATAAGAGGTTTAAAGATGTTCTTAAGGCTAATCTAAAAAAATGCAATATAAACATCAAAAACTGGGAAGCTCTGGCCCATGAACGATCTAACTGGAGGTTGGCCTTTCACAAAGGTTCTATGGACTTTGAAGAAGCTCGAGTGCAAGGTGAAAGGGAGAAACGTGCTAAGCGAAAAGCACGTCAAATGAATCCTTTACAAGACCATCTTCCATCTGGTAACCTGTGTCCTCACTGTGGGAAGCTGTGTGGATCTAGAATTGGCCTCCACAGTCACCTACGGACCCATCGCTAGAGTCTACACAATTTGCTTTAGAATTTTCCTCCTTTTAAAATCTCCTTTTTGTAAATTTTCTTTTTTTTATCCTGGAAGACAATCTTACTCGGTCACGAGTGATCGCCTGACTGACTGACTGACTGCCTCCCATACTGGAGGTAGCATATAGCCATCAGGACTAGTAGCCATTTATTTATTTATTATATTTATACCCTGCCTTTTTTCCTTCAAGGAACCCAAGGCGGCGGCTTACATAATCCTCCTCTCCATTTTATCCTCACAACAACCCTGTGAGGTAGGTGAGGCTGAGAGTCAGTGACTGGCCCAAAGTCACCCAGTGAGTTTCATGGCTGAGCAGGGAATAGAACCCGGATCTCCCGAGTCCCAGTCCAACACTCTCACCACTACGCTACACTGGCTACATTGATAGCCTTCTCCATGAATTTATCCAAAGCCCGCCAAATTGGTGGCCATCACATGACTTCTATAGTTTAACTCTGGGCTGTGTGAAGAAGGACTTCCTGTTACCTGTCCTGAATCTCCCACCAGATCTTCATGGGATGACCCCATTGGGTTCTAGTATGATGAGAGGGGGAGAAAAATGTCTCCCTATCCACATTCTCAGCATGCATAATTCTGTACACCTCTATGACATGTCTCCCCTCACTTGCCTTTTTTCTAGGCTAAACAATCCCAGCTGCTGTAACCTTTCCTCATAGTGGAGTTGCTCCAGCCCCTTGATCATTTTAGTTGCCCTTTTCTGCACTTTTTCCAACTCTACAATATCCTTCTTTAGGTGCAGTGACCAGAACTGTACTCAGTATTCTAAGTGTGGTCACACACACTATAGAGTTGTATAAGAGTGGTATGATATTACCCTTATGCAAAAAGTGGCATCCCATGTTAGTCTTTAAGGTGCCACACAAGACTCTTGGTTGTTTCTGCTATATAATGTCACTAGCCACTCAGACTCAGTGGGGCTTACTTCTGAGTGTGCTGTAAAAAAAAATTGCAGGTGCGAAAAGTAGGGCAGTAATATTTAATTGTTTAGAACCTAACCATTAGTTTTAAAAACTGTTAAATCAACTAAAAATATGACCCGATTAACTGCAGGTGTGTTTGTTTGTTTGTTTGTTTAAATACAAGTGCTGATAAAAGCAGCAGATGACAAATAGTGCTGTACGCACGCACTAACCTGGGAGTAGAGATGTGAATGCCTGGAAAAAAACAGAAAAATTCAGGGAAGAAATAGTTTCCCTCTTTTTTCCTGAGGACCTCTTTTCCGCTTTTTTCTACTGAAAATTGGGATTTTGGGAAAATGCTGAAAAAACAACTCTTTTATGAAATAGTTTCGCTTTTGGAACAAGCGAAATGCTTTTTAAGACAAGGTTTTACTTACTCAAAATGTGCAGTATGATTTTTTTTGGTAAGTCAATCTACCCAGCCTTAGAAAATGTTAATTCCTGTGCATACACATACACAACACTTGTCTGTTTTCAATGTAGTTATAAAGTTTAACTCTAGATCCATATATGCTGCTAGTCCTTAATATTTTCTGTATGTATGAGACTGTCTCTGTCCAAACGATACTACTTTCTTTTGTCTACTGCAAAATTTGTGGTTTTTATTTTCAATGTTTATTTTTTCCGTCTTCTCAGATGGAGAAAACTTAAGATACATGTGCTTAGGTAGGATAGGGTGAAGCAGTTTTCCTTTTGTCTTGTACAGTAATACCTTGGATTGCAAGTAACTTGGTTTGAGAGCGTTTTGCAAGACAAGCAAATTTTAAAATATTTATTTAATTTTTTTTGACTTGATATACAAGTGACATCTTGCAATACAAGTACTGTAGAACAGCTTAATTTAAAAATCTCTGTACAAATTATTTTTGGGGGATTTCGTTTTGATATAAGAGTGTTTTGGATTACAAGCACATTTCTGGAACGAATTATGCTCTCAATCCAAGGCATGACTGTATTGGGTATATTCACAATTTTGCTTGTATAAAACTAAGAGCACAATCCTATGCATGTTTAGACAGAAAAATGTCTTGCAACTTCCAGCATTCCCCGAATCCCCAGCCAGCCATGCTATATAGGATTGTGCCCTAAGGCTTTTATACCTGGCAGTAAGCTCCATTATACAGAATAGTGTTGTTGTTTTTCCATGAGTAAACATGTGTAGGATTGCCCTTATGTGTACATTTCATAAATATGCCAAATAGTACAACTTTATATGCTAAGTTATAAATCCGGGATGGGCAGAAGGTAGATTGGGATCTCCCAGTGATTTGCAGGAGATCAGCAAGCGTTTCCAGCTCCCCCCACCCCCCAAAAGCCCCCCCTTTCCGCAGCAACCTAATTTAGGAGGAAATCAAAAGGGCTTGGGGACAAACAGAAATGGACAGACGTTTTGTTTATAACAAGTGAGACCTGCATCAAAATGCTGTAATGTAGAGAGCGCCCCTGTTCACTCTTCGTCAGTCAGCCATACCCTCCTCCACAATGTTCCATTCCATTCTCCTTCCCTCCCAAATTTTCCATCTCTGTCCCCAACGCCATGGCCACTGAGCATGCTCAGTCCTCATTGGGCTGTTTAGGGGATTTCCCCACTCCCCCAGAGTCCCCCCACCCTAAAGGTTTTTTTTAGAAGAGCTGCAGAGTCAAATTTTTTGGAGCTCTCCTCTGGAGGTAGATGGATTTCCCGCTTCCCGGTGCAGCAACACCAGCAGTTAACGGTGACCATTGGGGAAAAAGTGTGGGCCAGTGGCAGGTGCAGGTTCATAAGGGCCCTTGGGAAAGACATCCTCAAGGGACTCCTTCCATCAGTCAGTCTACCTTCTCACACTGCCATTGTCTCCAGCTGTTGTTGCTCCTCATGCTCTTTCGCATCCTTGCTACCGTTTGCTTGCTTGCTTGCTTGACAGACAGAAGGCCAGTGAGCGAGTAGGCTGTGGCATCTGCTCCTCCTCCTCATCACCACCGTTGTCTGGGCCAGAGCGAGAGGGAGATGAACAAGCAGGTTGCAATGTGTGGAGGACTGCCAACCGGTCCTATGTCTTCAAGACCAGAGATCAAAGGTGCAAAACTGCCAGCCTTGGCTCTGCCGTCCTGACACTGATTCTCTCAGGGCCTTGCCCTGGGTCTATATACACTGGATTTGAGCACTGAACCGCAGAGGAACCACACACACCGTGTGGGGTAGAACCAGGAAAGTTTATTTAAGGTAAACGGGTTACAATAAAAGGTGGGGAATGAGGGAAGGGGGAAAAGGTGGGGAGACACTTTGGTATACACAAGTAGAGCTACAAAATAACAAAACTAGTTCCTTTACTATATAAACACCCAGGCACTTACTCTTGGCCTGGGGGGTTGGTCTTCTTAGGGCTTGCCTCAGCAAAAAGCCCTACTCCGCGCTCCTTCGTGTCCAGACAACAACAACTCAAACCAGAAGCCACAGCTGGCAGTATAGATGCCTCCCCCCACCCCTCCTTTCGGTAGCTTGGCTGTCCTTGGCCAATCAGGATGAACTTCATCTGGGCTAGGCAGAAGAGGGGTAGCTCCTTGATCATGACTAGAGTGCTTGGGCCATATTTGCATGCGAATACCTGTGGCACAGGGACATCAAAGAGACATGGGAGACTCTGAGGCGAGGACGGACCATCAGAGGAAGCGATGTACATTTGCATGGGTTGTGCTTTTCTTCACACAATGTGAGGAGGAGGAGGAGCCATTCCTTGTCAGTGGGCCCCTGATGGGCTGTGGGACCTCGGCAGGGGCCCAGCTATGCCTACCCTTGGCACCGGCTGTGGCACAGTGGGATGGGATGGGATAGGTTGGGAGCAGAGCTTAGTCCCAAGTGGGATGGTGATGAGGTCCTTTGGAGCTTAGTCCGGTGATGACAAGCTGCTTCTGCTGAAGGTGCCTGGAGACCATCTAGCTGTGAGTCCTGCAAGACCTGGTCCCTGCTTCCCTGGCTCATTCCACCTGGCCGGGGAAGGTGGGGCCTGACTGACTCCAGCTACAAAAGCTGCTGCTGCTCTTGCCTTTCCCCCCCTCTTTTTTAAATTATTGAATTGTTTATGGTTGTCTGTAATTATTTCTATTGTATTTTTGAATATTATATTTAGTGTTTTTTTATATATATTTGTAACTTGTATTTGCTATTCTTATATTCTGTAAATTATTATTTTTTAATATTATATTCAATCTTCCTTGATGTTTTGTATATTATATTTGGTGTTATTTGTTGTTATGTTGTGAGCCGCTTTGGGCACATTTTTTGTGGAAAAGCGGCATATAAATAAAAGGTGAAATGAAATTAAATGAAACCACTCTGTGGATCAATCCAACGCAGCCTTTCTGTGGCAGCCACCTTGTGCACCGATAGTGAAGGATGAGAATATAAAGCCAAAGCCGCCTGTTTCCCAAGGCGTTTGAAAATAAAGTTGTGGAGGAAGGGGGGGCTGGCTAACCCGCCACACCCCCACCCTTTCCTACCCCAAAGGAACCAAGACCCCCTGAGATCTCAAGATACCAGATTGCCAGCCTCAGCTGTCTGCCTTCCTACTTGAATCTCTGTTCAGGGACTTGCCTTTGTCTATAACCTGGATTTAGTTACTGAACCAAGCAGAGCGACTACAAAACCCATGTGGGGTAAAACCAAAACAAGGGTTTATTCTGGTAGCATTTTACAACAAGATTAGGGGAAATGAGGGAAGCACACAAAATAGAGAGAGACACTTTGGTACACAGTAAAGCTGCAAAATAACAAAACCTGATTCTTAATATCTCTCAGGCACACACTCTATTACCTGAGGGTCAGTCTTCTTCCAGGGTTAGATCCAGCACAGCCCTGCCGCCCGGGAGGAACTATTCCATCTACCCGAAGGTCCGAGATGGGTAGCCCTCCACAGGGCTTGCCTTTACCAGAGCCCTGATTCAGCTAATTTCACCAGGAGCTACCTGGGGTCCTTGGCTTACCGCCATTGCTCCAACAGCCAGGCAGCCACGCGATCCAAAGACAGACAAAGAAACAAAACTCCCACCTTGGAATATAGCTCTTTCCCCCTCCCCCTTTCTGTAGCTTTCCTGCCTCCAGCCAATTAGAATGAACTTCACCTGGCCAGGCAAGGGAGGGGGACTCATGACATTTACATCTAAAAGCCGGGTCACTGACTAGACCGGCTTTTCCGGACTTCCAGGCGCCATCCATAGGAACTATGTACACACACACCCCCAGCCTTCAGCCGGTTCACACATGAGTGTGTGTGTGTGTGTGTGTGTGTGTGTGTAGGAACCCACAGAGGCTCTTTTTCTCCACAAAAGTGCTTTTAGTTTGCTGCGGTGAGAACAGGTACAACAAGATGCTTCCTTAAATTAGGACTGGGGGGGTGAATGAGAGTCTTTACAAGCACCATCCTGTGTCCTGTGATTTCTGGCTTTGTATGCCAGAAACTCCTCCTTCAGTTTCTCACAGACATCCAGTGTTTCTAGTTACATTAAACAGGTTTGTCTAGTACGGGCAACAACCTCAGACGTTCAAGAATAAGGAAAGAGTGGGGAGCCAGCCTCCTGTCCCCAAACAAAGCAAAATCACTTGGTTGGCACAAGATAATTAAATTGGATGTTTCTTTAGCTTTCTAGCTCTGAGTTCACAGTCACCGGAGGGCCCACAGTACAGCTGTGAATTGACAAAGAAGCGGTATCCTACATTTATTTATTCATTCATGGTGCAATCCTATTCGCAATCCTATTCATACTTACTCAAAATGAGTTCCATGGGGCTTACTCTCGGATAAGTGGGTATAGGGCCGAAGCTTTAGGGTGCAATGCTATCCATGTTTAGACAGAAAAAAGTCCTACAACTCCCAGCATTCCTCAGCCAGCCGTTGCTGGCTGGGGAATGCTGGGAGTTGTAGGACTCCCCCCCCCCCCGGTCTAAACATGCATAGGATTGTGCTCTTAGTGTTTTCAGGCTGTGAATACATACACCAGGGGTGGCCAACTCATTTATTTATTTATTTATTTATTTATTAGTAATACTTGTATACTGCTTAATATAATAAAATCCCTAACTTGTGTCCCTCCAGATGTTTTTGGACTACAACTCCTAGCATCCCTCAGCATTGGCCATGCTGGCTCTGGCTGACGGGAGTTGTGGCCCAAAACATCTGGAGGGCAGGGCAGGACCGGTGCAAGGCAGTTTGGTGCCCTAGTCAAGATCAGATATTTAGCACGCCCCCTTCCCACTTGAGAGCGCTGTATTTTTCCCCCCAAGGCGTTTCTGGTGCCCCCTTTAGCCCTGCGCCCTAGGCAGCTGCCTAGTTGGCCTAATGGTAGCACCGGCCCTGCTGGAGGGGAACACATCCCCCACCCGCTATTCACTCTCCCTTAGGTTTAAGCTCCTTTGGAAACAACAGTGTTTACTTCTGAGTAAACATGCATAGAATTGGGCTGTCAGACTGGCCTATCGGAAGTTTTATTAAGGAACGGCCGATTGCATTTTGAGATGTCATCCATTCATTGTTGCTAATGAATTTGTGAAATGGAAATTTTTCTGCAGGATTTCCCCCCACCCCCCCACCCCCCGTGTCACTGTAATGGTGTCTGGATAGCATCCTCCGTTGCACCTGGGGGCAGCAGGCTAGTTTATGGGATGCAAGACAGACCACGTGGCACACAGAACCCTGCCCTCCAACAGAAGGGAATGGTTGGGGGGCTCAGGAGGAACAACCAGGGGTTGCCACTGCTTCCCCACAACATGGGTCGCCGGAGGCAGTCACCTCACTCTGCTTAATGATAGGACCGGCCCTGGCGGCCTGGCCACTGGTGTTCGTGTAAATGCCCTTCACATGTTTTATGGCTCAAATCCTAGTTCCACCTTTCACCACATGGGGGAGTGCTGACACAAACATTAACCATGGAAGAACGAAAGGTTTTTTTAAACTCGGTGGTTCGAAATCTGTCAAAATGCACACACCAGTTTGCCGTAGTGTTTTGGGATTCTAAAGGAAATAATTGTAAAAAGTCCTACAGTTTTCATGAAATCACCCATATTTCAACTCTTTTAATTAATCAGCAGAAATTGTATTTTTCCCCCCATAACACCAAAATTTCAGTAAGGGTGTCTTCTTCCTTTCTTTTTGGATAAGGCAAAGAAGTTACAAAAGAACTTACAATTTCATTAATAAAAGCTACACATTGCTTGAAGGGAAGGACATTTTTGTAACATGTCCTTTTAGTACAGGCTGGTCCCTATGTGGCTGTGCTTTGCACAAAAAAATCTGATACGGAGGAAAAGATGGAATACCAGCACAACACATTTATTTATTTATTTATTTACTACATTTTTATATTGCCCAATAGCCAAAGCTCTCTGGGCGGTTTACAACAGTTAAAACCATAAAATACAATATAATATAAATAAAAAAATTTAAAACCACAGATTAAAAACAAACAGTAGAGCTAGCAGCAGCAGTTACAATAACAGAGTTAAAAACTACAAGATATAAAATGATTAAGGTGATTAAAATGATTTAAATGCCTGGGAGAATAGAAAGGTCTTCACCTGGCGCCGGAAAGAGTACAATGTAGGCACCAGGCGAGCCTCTTTGGGGAGCTCATTCCATAACGGGTGCCACATCAGAAAAGGCCCTACTCCTGGTAGCCACCTGCCTCACTTCCTTTGGCAGGGGATCTCGGAGAAGGACTGCTGACGAAGATCTTAGTGTCCAGGCAGGTACATATGGGAGGAGACGATCCTTCAGATTTTGATTAGTAGCACCAGGAACCCTCTGTCCGGAAGCACCCTGGGTCACCCACAGTACTTCTCAATGGAGTCAGCTCAAGGGACGTAGCTGGGTAGCAGAGCCCCTGCTTTGCATGCCGAAGGTCCCAGGTTCCACCCGGGGGTTCTCCAGGTAGGGCTAGGAAAGACTCCTGCCCGAAACCCTGGAGAGCCGCTGCCAGTCAGTGTTGACAATACTGGGCTAGACGGACCCAGGGTCTGACTCAGCACAAGGCAGCTTCCGATGTTCCTTTTCCACTGCCCCAGTCATTGCATGTGGAGGAATCAAGGACTGTGCATTGATGTGTGAAACAGCCTTTGTGATGATTTAGAGCCGAATATATTAACCCAGGGTGCTTCCAGATGGACAGCTCCTAGCACTACCAGTCAAAAGCCCTTTTGCAGCTATTCCGTCAGCTTTTTGTGGGAAGAAAATATATAAAAGAAGCGGTGGGAAAACATAGGAAGGCTACAAATGGAAGATGGATGACCTATCATAAAATTCTGTGAATGAGGCAGGGTGATTGCACAAGTAAAAGCCTCATCTGGAAACACCCTCAGTCAAACATCACCCTGTGTGATGTGGAGCCACATGACATGGAAATCCTATCTGTAGGATTAGTCCAGGCGTGGCACATTCTCTCTTTCACAGCCACAGACTGCTGTCATTCAGTGACTAACGTGCATGTCTTGAACCAGCTCGAGTGTACAGCATTGGAGAAAAACTGGGTGACCTGCATGCATGTATAAAACCAGGCCTATACGACTGGCAGCTAGATAGGCAAACTGACTCTGTTACAAAACATTTGTGTGTTTGAGGCAACATGGGTGTTTTATCTGTGGTGTCAATGTTGTGATGTTCCATTTCGCGCATGCTAGCCATCAGTTGATGTTGTAGTCACCAAGTGAGAAACATGCTTGTGTGAACCAGCTCCCGTTCATTGCCAATTATAGTGAGACATCAGAATCAACTTGTGCTCTCACATCTCTGATGAGAAGTTCCAAGGTTTCATTTCCTTTGGATCCAAGAGCACTGTAGACTTCAGGTGTCTTTGCAATATTTACTTTACTTATATACGAGAGCCAGTGTGGCGTAGTGGTTAAAGTGCTGGACTGGGACTCAAGAGATCTGGGTTCTAGTCCCCACTCAGCCATGAAGCTACCTCACAGGGTTGTTGTGAGGATAAAACAGGAGGAGGAAGATTATGTAAGATGACCTTGGGTTCCTTGCAGGAAAAAAGGTGGGGTATAAATGAATGAATGAATGAATGAAGCTCACTGGGTGACTTTGAACCAGTCACTGACTCTCAGCCCAACCTACCTCACAGGGTTGTTGTGAGGATAAAATGGAGAGCAGGAGGAGGATTATGTAAGCCGCTTTGGATTCCTTGCAAGAGGAAAAAAGGTGGGATATAGATGTAATAATAAATAAATAAATAAATAAATAAAAGCCAAGCATAAGTGAAGGCAAATAGGCACTCCTACAAGGCCCCCAGAAATCAAATTGGGCAGCCTCTAAGCTGTACCCCTAACTCCATCTAGAAATTCACTCTGTTTCAGTCTCTTCCAAAGCAGCTGCCAATCGCTTTTCTTCTCCTCTATCTTTCACAGAAGGTTAAGAATTGGAAGGGACTTTTGGGGGTCATCTAGTAGTCTAACCCCCCAGCTCAATGCAAGAATCTGAGAGCCAGTGTGGTGTAGTAGTTAGAAGGGTTGGGCACTCTAACCACTGTTAACCAGCAATCTGGCTAACAAAGGACTAGTTGGCTAGCAGGTATAACCACACAAATGATTTCTACAGGGAGCTGTTGGGCCTTGAGTCTGCCTGGAAGGAAGCCCTAGAATCCAGATGGAGACGGGAATAGATTTTTTTCAGGAATAGATTTTTTATTATAAATAAATCATACCACTAAAAACAATATTCTTTACAACCTGCCGTGAAAACGCGTTACAAATTCGCCACCCAAATTTCAAGATTTTCTAAGAAATACAGTTACAGATTTACACTAACTTAAACTAATACGGTGACATAATTCCTAATCTACGTTTGGAGTATCCATCCATTGGAGCCTGTACCTTGGTACTGAAAATAGCATCTGCACCTACAGCACGGAGGAGCCCATGCTCAAAGGAAGACCTGAATTTAAAATGTTAATTCATTTCTCCCTATGACCCCCTAGAAAACAAAAATATTGTCACTTCTTCCACTGGGATTGGGAATTATTTTCACTCGTGTAAGGTTAGCCCCCCCCCCCACTTCAAACTGCAGTGATGGCACAATGATCGGAAACTGTTGGCATGAAGCAGTGATGGCAGGTGACAGGATAGATTATTGGAATAATAGGCCAATACAGTAATACCTTGGATTGCAAGTAACTTGGTTTGAGAGCGTTTTGCAAGACAAGCAAATTTTTAATTATTTATTTAATTTTTTTGACTTGATATACAAGCGACAGTCTTGCAATACAAGTACTGTGGTACGGCTTAAATTAAAAATCTCTGTACAAATTTTTTTGGGGGGGATTTCATTTTGATATAAGAGTGTTTTAGATTACAAGCACATTTCCGGAACGAATTATGCTCTCAATCCAAGGCATGACTGTAATGGATAGGCTATTGGGATACACCAGTGATGGGATAGATTGCTGGCATAGATCAAGGGTGGGAAGAAGGTTAAATTGGGATCTACTGGTAGATCTCTGGGCCATTTGGCAATAGATCACCAAAGATTTCTGGCTACGGGTTAGCAGCAGCAGCAGCAGCAGCAGCAGCTGCAAAAAAGAAGCAGCTTTCCCTACTCTCTGTAAATCTGGCTGCTGAGATGGAAGAAAGCATGGGAGGAAAACCAGGAGTGGAGTCTTGAGCAACTGAACTGGGAGCTTAGCTTGGATACCGAAAACAATTTTACCGAGCTGAGTCTGTGCTCAGAGGTACCCCTTCTTCCTTAATTCTGCAAGCCTGAAGTCTGCCCACCTCTAGCCATAGATCAGTGATGGCCACTGATGGGATACACCACTGGGCGAGAACAGCGATCACCAATGATGGAGTAACAAGACTATTCTTGATTTAATAGTCATGACTTACCTATTTGGCCTAAGGAATTTTTCTCCATGGCTGCTGCAGTCAATTCTCCTCCCATCTTCTCCTGTACCGTGTAATTTATTCCTTGTACACAGGCTTGCGATACGTAATAAACAGAGGTCTGCCTTTCTCTCCTGGTCTCTGTTTGTTAATGCTTGACAAGTGGAATGCCCGTCATTGGGATGGATGGGATGTCTGTGGAAGATATCACTCAGCGAGACAGTGTTCTGTCCACCCTTATGGGGCCCACACAGTAACCACCCATTGTTAGGTATGATTGCTAGCTTTTGCCTTCACCGAAAGGATGTTCTGGTTCCCCTGACCCAGGAAGGAAGTGATTAATGCTCTTCACCCCACTCCCAAGCTGTCAAGCTGCGTTCAGGAAAGATGCAGCCGAAAGCGATGCTGTCGTATTTTAGAGTCCTCCTGCCTTGACCATAGGCGCGGATAATGTTGCTGCTGTAGGATCCTGATGTATAGCTATTCCTGGGCACTTAGGAGAGTGTCATAAGCACACTGTATATAATGTTGTTACGCCTGAAGGTGACAAAGTACAGGAAACGGACCTCGAAAAGTGAGCCTCTTGCAAAACCAATGATCATATTTTTGCTGTGCATAGTCTGGCCAAGGTTCTGACACAGAGCAACTGGTGGCTACAAGTGCACCATCGTGCCGGAAATTATTGGTATTAATCTAGAGGTCTGTCCAAAACTAGCATTGTTATCAATAACGGAGAAAGTTATTTGTGACCAAAATACGGAGGAATTAATTGTAAACTTGTTAACTGCGGCTAGGCTAATGATAGCGAGAAAATGGAAATGACAACATGTCTTTTAAATTACTGATTGGTATAAGGAAGTATGGGATATAGCCCTAAACAATAAATTAACCTGTAATATTAAATACAAAAAGGGACAGTTAAAGAAAAATAACTTTATGGATATTTGGAATCAATTATTAGAGTATGTATTAATGAAGGGGAAGGGGAGTATGCCTTGTCAGGATATGTTATATTTTTGGAATATGGAAGGTAATTGATTAACGAGATGGAAGTATAACAATTGGTCCCTAGGAGGGTGTGCACTTTATGATTTTGTGTATACAGGTTTAGTTGTGTGTTTTTGTTATGTTGTATTTAGTTTACAAAAATTAAATAAAATATATATTAAAAAAACAAGTGCACCATTGATTTTGCTGCTTCTGCACTGGGATGAGTTAATGCAAACCAGAGGCAGTGTTAGGGGGCAGCCTAGCACGGCTGGAGCCCCAAATCGCTGGGAGGCCCTCTGCCCCACCACCCTGCTGTCCATGGGCACTTGCTGAAATAAAGGGACAGGGGCCCTGAGGATCTGTTGCATCTGATCCCACTGGATTCGCTGGCTTGTTGCCCACATGTGCTTCACCTCCTGCTGCCCTGCCCCCTCTGAATCTTTCTGCCTGAGGTCCCCCCCCTCAAATCCAATGCCCTCCTCTCCCCTGTCCATACATCCCTTTTTACAAATAGGGGTGTCCTTAGGAGGCAGGGTCCTTTAAACACACACAGAGAGAAACTTTAGAGCACATGTAAATTAGCATATGCAAATTTGTGCATTTTTTTTTGTCCTGTGGGCCTTAGCCCCCCAATCTTTTCGGTACCTAGCAGCACCCCTGATGCAGACATGGCAGATCAGGACAAGTAGGCCTTTTTAGAAGCCAGCTATTGTCTTTTGCTACTCCTGGGGTGGAGAAGCAGGCAGATGGTGTCTCAGGTTGGAGGTCTCGCCAGGCTGCAGTTCCCAGTTAACCCACGAGACTGGCACAAACATGTTCTATATTAGGGGCGGGCAGACTTCAGGCTTGCAGGATGATCTAGCTTCTTGGTTTTTAAAACCCTGAGGTCCATTAACAGCAGCCAGGCGCAATTTTGGGCCAAAAGAAACATTACTTTAAATCTGTATCTGGCAGCTCTGTCTATTATTATTATTATTATTATTATTATTATTATTATTATTATTATCATTATTATTTTAATACCTTGGATTGCAAGCATAATTCGTTCCGGAAACGTGCTTGTAATCCAAAGCACTTGTATATCAAAGCGAAATTCCCCATAAGAAATTTGTACACATATTTTTAATTTAAGCCGCAATAAAGAATGATGGCGTAAAGTCTTCATTTTTCTTGACCGTACTACAGTACTTGTATTACAAGACGTCGCTTGTTTATCAAGTTAAAATTTATTTTAAAAATTTGCTTGTCTTGCAAAACACTTGCAGACCAAGTTACCGTACTTGCAATCCAAGGTTTTACTGTATTATCTTTAGAGTAAGTGCAGGGCCCCCAATCCAGATTGGGACCCTAGCAAGGGGGTAGCGGGGCTTTTACGATCTGGATCAATCCTGCTGCACCTACTCTAGAATAACAACAACAACAGATGCAGCTGCTAGATAGGTTTTTAAAGTAATACCTGTTTTGACCCACAGCTGTTCAGGATGGCAGGAGGTGGGAAACCTACTTTTAGTATTAAGAAACAAGGTATCCCAGGTATGAGGTCCCAGCAGGTGTCCCAGGTATGAGACCTGAGCACATGCTCAGCCCAGAAATTTGTTTTCTGTAACAGAACTGAGCTCACAATCTATTCACACACAAAAATCCACTTCTGGTTTTCCTCCCAATCTTCCTTCCATCTCTGCCTTAATTTAGAAGGCAGAAGAGGCCTTTTCCTTGTTCCTCTTGTTAAACAATTGGTAGTCAGAAAGCTTTGGAGATCTACTGCAGATCACCCGGAGATCTCCCAGAGGCTTTCTACCGCCAGCCACACACGTGGTTTATAGCATTTCAGAGAGAGGATTACGGTTGTGTGGGCAGTCCCAATGCTATAAGGGGAGGCTTCAAGAATCAAGACAGGGAAAACCCACTCTTCAAAATCCTCCCCCCACCCTGGATATACAGCAATGCAATGCTCTGGTTTGAGACTGGGCTCTTTAGCACTATATAGCTCAGGGCAAAAAAGGTTTGAAGAGGGTGGGAAAGAAAGAGAATGTTCCCTCTACAAACTCCAAACAGTGTTATAAGATTCCTATTTGGGGCTAGCTGGAACCCTGAACAGGAGCACACTTGTTAGGGCAGAAGATCCATGATGTTATAGCTGCTGGCCAACCATACCTTTCCTCGGGCAAATTGCTTGTTGTCAGTGGCCCAAAATAACTGTTTCCACAGGGGTAGCCATGTTACAGCCCAATTCTAGGCACGTCTACTTGAAGCTGCCTCACACTGAGTCAAACCATGGGTCCATCTGGGCCAGTATTGTCGACATTGACTGGCAGCGGCTCTCCAGGGTTTCAGGCAGGATTTTTTTCCCCCAACCCTACCTGGAGATATTGAGGAACGAACCTGAGACCTTCTGCATGCAAAGCAGGTGCTCTATCACACTGAGCTATGGACCCTGGGCCCCTGCCGTAGTCCCATGGAGTTTGTTCTGCTATTCTGATGCTGCACGTTCACATGGCATAGGGCGGCCACTGATGAATCACCAACAAAGAGGAAATGCATCACCCAAAAAAGAGGACATTGGGGTACCTCTACCGCTGAGTTACGGCCTCTTCTAATAGGATTGCAGCTTGCTGCAAGAACGACAAGGGCGTTCTTCAAGACTAACACATGGATTACAACATGTAAGCTTTCTAGTCTACAAAATCTTCTATGCAGTAGCATATTTATTAATCTTTCAGGCGCTGGTGCTTGACTCTTGGTTGTTTTTCCAGAAAAACTGGTAGATCTTTTGATCAATGGGTGTGAATGTTTAGGAAACAACTGGAGCTCTTTTTTGGGGGGCGGGCGGGGAGTGAGGCTACTCGGAAAGCGACACACGCCCTCAAACTTCGCCCCACCCACGCTATAGGGAGGGGGTTGCAAAATGTGTGAAGAAACAGCATTTGCGGGGGGGGGGGGCAGAGGAAGAAAAGCAGAGCTGTGGACTAGACGCTGAAAAGCACTTTAGGGTGCCTCTGATTCTAGTGGATGAAACATGAGGTAGTGAATGTAATCTG
Organism: Shinisaurus crocodilurus; assembly: GCA_021292165.1. Lineage (NCBI taxonomy): Eukaryota > Metazoa > Chordata > Lepidosauria > Squamata > Shinisauridae > Shinisaurus > Shinisaurus crocodilurus. The sequence continues at coordinate 11,129,270 of CM037883.1, read as the reverse complement.
ATGTAGCGGATCATATACCGCTAGCCTCCCCCCTATGCTCTGCTGGCATATTTGTAAACAAAACAAACAGCGGTGCTGTGGGTAGGATTTTGGGGCAGAGGCCCAGGGCATCCCTCAGCAGAATGATCAGGAGGGCCACCCGACACAGCAGGGCTGGCTTGCCACATTTCGTTGCAGTAAGTAAGCAAGCCTGCAATCCTATGCATCTTTAGACTGGAAAAAGTGCTACAACTCCCAGCATGCCCCAGCCAGCTTGGCTGGCTGGGGCATGCTGGGAGTTGCAGCACTTTTCCCCATCTAAACATGCATAGGATTGCAGCCTCTTACATATAACCATCTGTGGGCATAAGGGGATTCGGTCCAGAGTCCAAAATTACTCAAGGCGCAATCCTCTGCATGTTTAGACAGAGATTCCTACAACTTCCAGCATTCCTTAGCCAGCAATGCTGGCTGGGGAATGCTGGGAGTTGTAGGAATTTCTGTCTAAACATGCAGAGGGATTGTGTCTGAAGCGCATCACTGGAAAGAAAGCAATACAAAAATGCCTGATGGCCGCAATCCTATCCCCACTTGCCTGGCTGCGAGTAAGCCCCAATGAACTCAGTGGGACTTACTTCTGAGTAAACATGTATAGATGGCACTGCTAGCTAGTCTCTAATGCACTCTCCTGCAAAAGGGACCAAAAATAGCACTCACTCCCCCGGCTCCCCCAACCAAGAGAACTAGTGCGGCATAGTGGTTCGAGGGCTGGACTAGGACTGGGGAGATCCGGGTTCGAGACCCCACTCGTCCGTGAAGCTCACTGGATGACTTTGGACCAGTCACTGACTCTCAGCCTACAGGGTTGTTGTGAGGATAAACTGGAGAGGAGGAGGATTATGTACGCGGTCTTAGGTTCCTTGCAGGAAAAAAGGCGGGATATAAATATAATAAATAAATAAATATACACTTCTGGCAAGCCAAGGATACCGCTTCATGCATCGGATCAAATGGACTCCAGTCCTGAAGGTTTCTCTACAGTAACCAATCTGATAGCAGGGCTCGATTTAAGGAGGGTGGGGCGCTTACGAAATCCGAATGTTCCCCCCTTGACTCCCTACGCCAGTCATTTCCCCCAAATCATAGCTCCCCATAGCATTCGAAGTAAAAAAACAACACAATCGCTACGGGGGTCGTCACAAAAGGTAACGGGGGGGCATCATGCCTCCTCCCCCCCGTAAATCTAGCGCTGTTTGTTAGTCTTCGAGGTTCCCCCTCTAGTGCTCTTTGGGGGGTGGTGTGTTTATCCTTTAACCTGGAAGAAGCCCCTTCCTTCCTGCCGTTTCCGATCGGAAACGCGGGTCTTTAGCCAGCGGCGGGGAAAGGAAGGCACTCTGCACATGCTCGAGGGCCCTCTCGCGCCCCCTTCCACTTCCTCGGGCTGAGCGCTGGCTCCGAGCAAGAGACGCCAAGGCGGTCGCGGAGCGCGCCGTAGGAGGAGCGCGGCCGGGCCGGGCCGGCTCTCGGCGTCTGGCTGCAGCGGCTCCGCCCGCCGGGGCGGCGACTGGCGGGCTTGCAGCGGCGCGGCTGGCCGGCAGCGAGGGCGGAGCTCCCGGGAGCCGCTGGAGGCGTCGAGGAGGAGGGCAGGGCGCGCCTGGAGTCCCGCGGGGCGTAAGTAGCGCCGTCGGGGCACGGGTGGGAGCGGGCGAGTGGGGCGCCGAGACGTCCGGCCGCCCCGGGGTTCGGAGCAACGGCCTCGGTTCGGCTGGGCTGGACGGAGCCTGGGCTTCTCTTTCAGCAGCAGGAGAGGATCGGGTTCTTGCCAGGCTCCGGGGCGCGTGGAGCGGGGGGGGGGCGGGGGGGAAGAGGACCCACTTGTGCCTTGACCCTAGAAAGGAACTGGTGTGTGTGTGTTCTGGGGCTCGGCGCTGCCCCCCAAACTTTCCTCCTCTTCCCGCACGTCGACTCCTTTATATTGCTCAAGATAGGATGCCTTTGGAGACACTGGAAGAAGCGGTGGAGGGGGGCGGGGGGGGGGGAAGAAATGATGCGAAGAATTTCTACACCGGGTGGTCTCGAGGTCCAATCCTGCTTGGAAGCGCCCCCCCCTCCCGATCTAGAAGCCCTCATTCCGCCTCTAACCACAGGAATGTCTGAGGCGGTGTGCTTGTTCAGTTGGAGAGGAAAACGCACTCTGTACATGCCCCCAAGTCCTTTCCTTGCCTCCTTCACAAATTCTAGGGCTCAGCTGTGTTGGCTTGGCCTTCAAAACTGGACCTTGGTGGTGAACCCTTGCACAAATGTTAAATTATGCAGGTGTCTGGATTGTCACATTGATCTTGGCTGTGTGTGTGTGTGTGTGAGAGAGATCCTGTATTTCATATTCTTTGAAGGCTTAAAATGCAGTAGCCCCTGACACAGCCCTTGGGGAAGAGGAGACTGCTTAAATAGATGGCGCTGCTAGTCTCCAGTGCAATGCACTCTCCTGCAAAAGGAGTTGCACTGCACACGTGTTGATTGTGAATGGAATAAAAAAGTATCTGTGCTAAAAGGGTGAGACTGGGAATATTCTGATCAGGCTTGGAGTTTTGGGCGTTCTCAGATAATCCTGAAATTATGTTCACCTGTAGTGTGTGCAGTCATTATATTCTGAAATAAACAGTACTCTCTCCCTTCAAAATGAAGGGCAATCCATTTCCATTAGGATTGGAGTCTGCAACTGGAGGGCGCTGGGCCAAATCTGCCCACTTGGGGGATACCACCAGCTGCCCCTCTCCTAAAAGTTGTCCATTTCAGGGCGGAAGAAAGATGTGGCTGAAGGAAGCAGGACTCCCTGTAGAGGGGTGGTGGTGGAGGTGGGAGGGGATGTTGGCCCACCATCCCTGTTTTTATTCTGGAGCAATGTGGTTGCCGACCAAGTCTTTTAAAAAGACGGTACGCTTTTATCTTTTGCGTCCCCAGCTTAGGCAAGGGCTAGACAATGCAGTGGAGGTAGGAACACAAAGTACTTTCCTTAAGAGCCTGAAATCTCTTGCTTGGCGGATTGGGGGGGGGGGAGGAAACGGATGGATGGACATAAACCCCCTGTCAGCCTTTGGGATTTAATCTTCGAGGCAGGCAGTAGTAGTGATGCATCTCGGGGAATGTCAGTGCTCAAGATGTCAAAAGGCTCCATCTGTCTATTTTAAGGATACAGGGAGGCGGAGGGATTAGTGAGGAAGGCCGGTTATACACCCAAGCGTGCTACCATATGCTTTCTAATTTTCTCTTTTCCCTCCCGCCCCCTCTAATTTTCTCTTCCCCAACCCCCTCTTCCTTTCTCTCTCATGTGAATGGGTTTGATTACCCTTGGGGGAAGGTTGCTCTGCATTTATAAGCACAATTTGAGCCAATGCACAGATTTCGAATCGCAAAGCCCTCTATGTAGTATTCCAGTTGCGCTCAATTCAGTACCGGCTGCCTATATCTTTTACTGCTGCCCTTCACCTTTGTGTGTGATGTTTAAAAGCGATATCGTGGCGGGACTTTGTTCTCTTGTTGCTGCGTATATTTAGGGTGGAGGGCTGCCTTATTATTGGCATTTACCGGTGTGTGTTTTTCCTCGGTTGAAAAGTTATTACACCAATATTAGAAATCCTTTTTCTACACAAGTACGATATATTTCAGAATTTTTACGAAAGTTAATTTACCTGAGTATTTATGCTGCCGCCCCCGCCAGGTGAGTTGAAACTCCGCTTTGCGTGAGGGGGCCGTGCGGTCACAAGATGTGCTGTGGATGGTTGATTTGGAATAACTCGTGTTCTGGTTGGGAAGAACAGCTGAGGAGGGAGCATTGGCCAGGGAAAAACACCCTGAAAGGGCTTCGTTTTTACAGAACTGCCTCCGGAGGTCAGTTTGGGGTGCCACTGAGGCTGGCAGGATGGAAGATGGGCAGATCTCATGGGGCACAATAAAAATACAATTTCATATTTGTACAAAGCTTAATACAGTATTTAGGCCATCGGTGGGAGACCTCTTTTAGCCCGAGAGCCAAATTCCATTTTGGAGAGACTCTCAGTGGGGCAAGTTCCAGCGGTAGGAGGAGCTGAAGGCAAAAAGGGTGGGACAAAAGGCAAAAGGGGTGGGGCCAAATAGCAGACATCCCAGCATATTTTAGCTTAAAGGCTCTTACTGCCAGTAAATAAGGGCTTCTCTACATGAGGCTTTTAATCCACCACTTTTCTGAGGCTTCTGCTCCCGCTTTCTTTGCGGGATTTAAGATCGGCTCTTTTACATGTGTGTGTGTGTGTGTGTGTGTGTCCCCCTGGAGATGGGTTTCTTTCTCTGCCTTTCTATCTGTTGCAGACACTGAATCTTTGGTTTCCTGAAAGTAATGGAAAGTTCCATTACACAGCCACAAGGTGGCGCTGCGGAATTGCGGAAATACATGAGCTTCTCTTAGCGTGATTTCCAGATAATGCCAGACTTTCATCAATCTAAAAAAATATATATCACGGAAATGGTTGCAAAGCACAGGAGAGGCCCTGAGGATGACAACGTCGTGTAAAGCACCCGCAAACTACCGTGAGTGAGGAATCACGAGCGCACAATAAATGCCTCGTGTAGAGAAGCCTTAAGAGAGGCATTTCAGCCTTTTAGAATGGGGGGGGGGGGAAGCATGCAAAATCTGGAAAACAACGAAATAATGATCAGCAGTCAGGGTAAAAGGGGCATGGCCAGGAAAAGGGCGCCTGGCAGTCTGGGGGACCCCAGAAGGTCAGGTTTCGTCCGCAGATCTGAGGTTCCCCACCCTTAGTTTAGGCTGATTCTCTGCCCCCTTTGAAAAATCATAATTATTTACAAATAAAGATAAGGAGATGCCTTTTATTAAGGAAAGCTGGATGGGGTCAGCGCAGGCATTGAGAGACTCACAATCTCACAACATTCTGGAAGTTGGTGGTGACGGATATGGGTGGTTGTTCCTCTCAAGAATTTGATGGCCATTTTACAAAAACAAAGTGAGGGGACTTTTTGGGAGAGCAGTCTAATGATTTTGAACTGGTCGACTTGCTCCCTCCGTTGTCAGAACCTGCTGTCTAGTGGCTAGCTGTGAAAGTCGCTGACAGTGCAAATGAAAAATAATGGAGCCCCAGGGGGAAAATTGGTTTCACCCAATTTATTAAAGGCCTGTACTAAATGCTGGGCACAAGTACAGGCTTTACTCTTTATTTATATTGATGGTACAGGGAAACTTGGAACTGAATGGAAGGAGGCAATACTGGTCCCCATATATAAAAAGAGTGGAAGAGAAAAATCCAGCTAACTATAGTCCTATTAGTTTAATTTATGCTCTTCGGATTGACATATTTATTTATTTATTTATTTATTATATTTATACCCCGCCTTTTTTCCTGCAAGGAACCCAAGGCGGCTTACATAATCCTCCTCCTCCTCTCCATTTTATCCTCACAACAACCCTGTGAGGTAGGTTAGGCTGAGAGTCAGTGACTGGCCCAAAGTCATCCAGTGAGTTTCATGGCCGAGCGGGGACTAGAACCCGGATCTCCCGAGTCCCAGTCCAACACTCTCACCACTATGCCACACTGGCTCCATATGTTATCTTTTCAGTCTTTCCGACAACCTTGTAAGGTAGGCTGGTATCACCCCCTCATTGCAGATGTGGGCCTCAGGCTGAATGAGAGAATGCTCATGCCAGAGGTGATATTAAAACTGCTTCATTGCTTGGTCTCTTAGCCACTGTGCCGCACCAGCTTTTCCGGTGCAAATCCCATTGAAATAAACATCTATTTTACGTGGCTCCTGTTCATTTCAGTACAGTTTGCAAAGGGGAACATCTTGGTGTATTGTGTGCCCCATATGAGTCAGTAGGGAACGGGCAAGGGGATCATGCCATGTGGACACACACACCACTTCATTTAGGAGTCCCAGTGCCCTGTGCCATTACCACATCTAAACATGTACTTTTGTCTTCGATAGTTGCCATCAATGCCATGTGCCTTTTTATTTTGGCTGCAAAGTTTGCAGTGAAATAAAAAGGCACACAGCAACTATCCAAGACAAAAGTCAGTTTCGGATCATAGGGACAGTGTAAACAAACAGGGGAGGGGGAAAAACGGTGAATGTGTTCACACACTTGAGTCATGGTCCGCGGGCTTGGAGGGGAAAAGAGGACAGCCATGTTAACTGGATGGGACCCACCCTAAACAGACCATGGCTTGAGGCCCTCAGCTCTGTAATGACTAGTATTTTTCCATGTATAAGACTATACTTTATTATTATTTTAAATATTTGTATATCGCCTTTGAGGGCCATACAGCCCTTTCCAGGCAGTTCACATACAGTAACATCATAGATAGAAACATACCTTTGTTTGTTTATATTTGCCTAACATTGGAAACTACCAATGTTAATGGAATACAATAATTTTAGAATTTACTTGTTTTCGCCACAGCCAGCCAACTTGGTTTTCTGCATTTAGCACGAGCCTCTGGGCGGTTTCCGTTCTACTCAATCAAAATTTAAACGCTTTACACGGGTCAAATGGGATGGCATACGTATATTCGCCTCTTGATAGGTGGCAGCCTCTGAATATTTTCTGTGGTCCTAGCAAAGAAACATTTTCACATCTCCAATCAATAACTGACAATGACAATGAGATTAAATATATAATTGACCAAAAAAGGAAAGCCTTCCAAATATGGCAAAATGATATTAACTGCGCTGCCAAGAAAAAAACCTACGCTAGCGCAAAGGCTGAGGTCCAAAGAAGAACAAGAGAACTTAAGAACGCTTGGTGGAAAAAGAAAGCTGAAGAAATTCAACAACTTGCAGAATCTCATGATGCACGGGGCTTTTTTAAGGCCACAAGGGCCATTTATGGACCAAAAACCTATGGTACAAACCCTTTACAATCAAAAGATGGCACCAAACTCTTAAAAGACAAAGAGTCTATTGCACTGCGTTGGAAAGAGCATTATTATGACCTTTTAAATCGTAAGTCTAAGGTGGATAATGAGATTTTTTCGCAAATCCCGCAAAAACAAATTAAAGAGGAACTTGCAATACTCCCCACTTTGGATGAAGTAAAAAAAGCCATTAATCAAATGAAGAACAACAAAGCTAGTGGACCAGATGGGATTCCTGCTGAAATCTTTAAAGAAGGGGGGCCCGAACTTGTACAACATCTTCATAAACTCATCGAAAAAATCTGGATAAGAGAAGAGATCCCAGAAGACTTCAGGGATGCCATAATTATCACCCTCTTTAAGAAGGGTGATAGAACAGACTGTGGAAACTATCGGGGCATTTCTGTCTTAGCAACCGCAGGTAAAATATTTGCTAGGATTCTCGCAAACCGTCTTCTATCTATTTCAGAAGAGATCCTCCCTGAAACTCAATATGGTTTCCGCCCCTCTAGAGGGACAGTAGACATGATTTTTACTGCACGTCAGCTCCAAGAAAAATGCCGGGAGCAAAATCAACCCCTTTATATGGCATTTATCGATTTGGCTAAGGCCTTTGATACTGTAGACCGTACAGCTCTCTGGACTATCCTTATGAAAATTGGATGCCCCAATAAATTTGTGAATATCTTGCGACTTCTCCATGACAACATGACGGCAACGGTTTTGGACAACAACGGCTCTCATGGTGCTCCATTTAAAGTGGGATCAGGTGTTAAACAGGGATGTGTTATCGCCCCAACATTATTTGCCATTTTCATCGCCATGGTTTTACATCTTGTCGAGGGGAAACTTCCCACCGGTGTGGGAATTATATATCGAACAGATGGAAAGCTTTTTAATCTCAGCAGGCTGAAAGCAAAAAGTAAGGTAATTACAACCTCCGTTGTGGAACTTCAGTATGCTGATGATAATGTGGTCTCCGCACATTCAGAGGATGATCTCCAAACTATCCTAAATGCTTTTGCAGAAGCATACGAAAAACTTGGTCTCTCACTTAACATCAAAAAAACCAAAGTGCTTCATCAGCAAGTGCAAGCCAATCCTTTGGTGATGCCATCTATCCAGCTTGGCGGGACAATACTGGAAAATGTCGATCATTTTCTCTATCTTGGCAGCTATCTTTCTGTTACAGCTAACATCGACAGTGAAATCCAGCATCGTCTGAGCTCCGCAAGTGCCGCATTTTCTCGAATGAAACATAGAGTGTTCGAGGATCGGGATATTTGTAAGAAGACCAAAACACTGGTTTATGAAGCCATTGTATTACCAACTTTATTGTATGCCTGCGAAACATGGACTATCTATAAACGTCACTTCCACCTCCTTGAAAGGTTTCATCAACGTTGCCTCCGGAAAATCCTGCAAATTACTTGGGAAGATAGGCGAACAAATGTCAGTGTACTGGAAGAAGCAAAGACTACTAGCATTGAAAAAATGATCCTTCAACGCCAACTTCAGTGGACCGGTCATGTTGTTCGAATGCCTGACTGCCGTCTCCCAAAGCAGTTACTTTACTCCCAACTCAAGGATGGAAAGCGGAATATCGGTGGTCAATATAAGAGGTTTAAAGATGTTCATAAGGCTAATCTAAAAAAATGCAATATAAACATCGAAAACTGGGAAGCTCTGGCCCATGAACGATCTAAATGGAGGTTGGCCTTTCACAAAGGTTCCATGGACTTTGAAGAAGCCCGAGTGCAAGGTGAAAGGGAGAAACGTGCTAAGCGAAAAGCACGTCAAATGAATCCTTTACAGGAATCTTTAATAATCCCTCTCTAAAACCTTCGGGTTTGAGCGTGTGCGGAAATGTGTAAAATAATCCAAAATATGTTTTTGATGGAAGAGGTTGCACCAGTAGTTCAATAGGTCTGGCAGTCTGATAATCTACCTCTTTCCCCACCTTCTGCCCTGGGATTCTTGTTAATCTTTGTCTCGCTAGTGCAGCCGCTTTGTCGGCCATGTGGTTAGCTTCCCAGCGGTTATGTAATGTGGGCATCAAAGGATGCTAAGGCAAAAGCCAGCGCAGGGACAGAAGTGAGAGTCACTTCTGGCAAATGCCTGATTTCCACCAAAACCCCACGTACATCTCTTAATTTTTCTTAGTCCTGCATCAAAATATTTATACCTGCCAACATTTTGAGGGCCAAAGATGTGCCTTCAAGGAGAGGCATAAAGTTGTTTGGGAAAGAAAAACACACACACACTACAGTTTGTAACAACTTTGTATGTGTTCTGCACCTGTTTGCAGCCTTGTTCAGCCGCTGCCTTGGATCGCATACTTGGCGGTTCAGTTTTTGCTACAGTGCAGGGGTTGACGGAAGGGAGGTTGACGGATGAGGAAGTTGAAGTAGACTGGCAGCGGTTTCCGGTTCTCGGTTTCCAGAGGGATGGCTGTGTTAGGCTGTTGCTGCAGCAAAAACAGCGAAGAATCTTGTGGCACCTTAAAGACTTAACGTTTATTCTGGCATATGCTTTTGTGGACTGTAGCCCACTTCATCGGGTGCATGGAGTATTACGGAGACTTTCCGTTTTATACACTGTGCATATTGTGTGTGAGTGTGGGGGTGGGATGGCTGGGAGAGGAATTGTAAACGGAAGGAAATTAAATGCGAAAAGGGACAATCGCATTATTAACGGTCGTCATTCACAGCGCAGTTGTTGCTGACAACACCAGCACCCTCAATCACAAATAAGCAAAAATGAATTGTGAATAAAAAACAGGTTAATACAGAAGTACAAGAGTGCTTATTTTCCTCAAATATATAGTAATAAGAATAACTAAAGGTGCAGTCCTCTGTATGTTTAGACAGAAGAAGTCGTACAATTCCCAGCATGCCCCCGCCAGCCATGTTGGCGGGGGCATGCTGGGAGCTGTAGGACTTCCCCCCCCTGTCTAAACATGCATAGGATTGTGTCCTTAATGCTTCCCCCCCCCCCAAATGTGTTTGTTTGGATCTAGATTAGGCTGTAGCACAGGGGTGGACAACGTGTGTCCCTCCAGATGTCTGAGCCTACAACTCTCATCAGCCCCAGCCAGCATAGCAAGGGTTGTGGCTCAGTGGTAGATCCCTTGCTTAGTATGCGGAAGGTCCCAGGTTCGATCCCCGGCATCTCCAGGTAGGTCTGGAAAAGCTCCTGCCTGAATCTGTGGAGAGCCATTGCTGCCAGTCAGTGCCGACGACATTGGGCTAGATGGACCCAGGGTCCGACTCGGTAGAAGGCAGCTTCCGACGTGCCTACGCTTGCTGTTGCGCAAGGGCTGATGGATTGCCACAGTATCTCCAGTGGCCCCATTCCTGCTGCCCCTGCCCAGAAATGGGGCAGGCAGAGATGATGGTGCCGGGGTGATTCAGAGATTGGTGTGGACAGCGGCAGTGCTGCTGGGTACCGAAAAGATCGGGGGGGGGGGGCTCAGGTGCACGGGGGGGAGCACAAATTTGCATATGCTAATCTGCATATGCTCTAAAATCTGCATGTGCATGTGCACCAGTGGCTGACACTGCCGGGGGAGTGACTCACGGTATGACGATGACACATCGTGGAGTTTCGGTAGAGGTCGGAGAGGTTGAGGGATAACCAGACACCGGGACCCCATTTTTAGGGGGAACTCGATCATTTAACGTGAATTAGAGACAGGCACGGGGATGCCATTCTTGGCTGGAGCTCCATGTCTACCATGAGTCTGAGAGAGCGGTGGGGATGCCATTTTCAGCAGGAGCTCCATGTCCATGTCTCCCATCCTTTTCCAGTAAGCTACACTCGTGCATGTGTATTCTGCGTGGGTGCTTGTACTCAACTTCGAAGATGCCAGCAATGCCATCAGTTCTCTACTCGACCTAATGACGCAAGCGACTTCAAACTGTAAAGTGAGAAACAGCTCTGATTGTTTTCTATCTTCCTGCAGTCTAGGTCGGCATTACAAAAAATGCACCTCGCCTTGCGAGAATCCTTGCATGTCGCTAACGCGTACGGATCTGAGTCCAGCTTTCAGCTTAGATATCCTCCTTGCCAACGTTTGTCCTTAACCTCAGTTGATTGATCTGGGCTTTGTCTGAACTTGTCTCACTTTTTCCCTGCGGATTTGTACGATACAGAAGCAAACTCCTTGCAAGGTTTTCTCTTGGTGCAGGTTTTTCCCTTTCTTTCCTGGAGAGCTGTTCCTTGATAGCACTCCTCTGTGCTGTAATTATAAACACCTCCCCACCCGCCCCATCCCCAAAGGAGCTTTGCCTAGGCCGGTTGCCAACTCAGAATTGTCACTCCAGTTCCAGATGCAAAGAGACAATATGCCAATAGTTCTGTGTCTGCAGTGACTGCTTTGCTTCGGTATCTGCACGACACAGTCTTTCCCAGGACAGATGTGGAGAGGCAGTGGTACCCATGAGGCACAGCCATGCCTTTTGTAACGGGAAGAGAAGTAGTATTGTCATGAAAATGTGGCATTACATCAAGTGAAGAGATTATCATCCCTTTTTTGTTTTGTCTGTTTGCTGGATGATGGACAAGGCTGGTCAGCTGATGGTTCTGCCACGAGCTCAGGATACTTGCCCGATGGCTTTTGACGGCTAGGCTAGGAGATGTTTCTTTGCGGAGCGTTGATGGCTGGTGGCTACTGAGCTAGGATGCACCCCACATATTCAAGTGAGATCTGGGGCTTCTCTACACGAGGCTTTTAAGCCACCACTTTTACCTTGGCTCCTGCTTCCAGATTCTTTGCGGGATTAAGATTGGCTCCTTTACACACGTTTTCCCCCCTGGGATTTCTTTTCGCTGCCTTTCTGCATGTTCCATTACACAACCACTAGGTGGCACTGTGGTATAGCAGAATTGTGAAAATACACTACCAGTTTGTAGCGTTTCACAGCGTGATAGCCCTTTAATAGTTCATTTTCTTACTTCTAAAAAAAAAAAGCAGCAGAGATGCTTGGAAAGCCCGGGAGAGGCCCTGAAGGGTGACGACATCATGTAAAGCACCCGCATACTACCGTGGGTGAGGGATCATGAGAGCACAATAAACACCTCATGTAGAGAAGCCCCTGGAGCAGTGTTCTCCAACCTTGGGCCCCCAGATGTTTTTGGTCTACAACTTCCAGCATAGCTGGGGCATGCTGGGAGTTGTAGACCAAAAACATCTGGGGGCCCAAGGTTGGAGAACACTGCCCTGGAGAAACAGCCGGGAGTTGCAGCAAAGCAAAGGAGACGAGGTTTGAGTTTTGCAGGTGGCTGGAAGAAGAAGTCTTGAGAGAGATGGGGAGGGCTCCAAGCAAATGCCCTTTGCTTTGTGGGGGGATGATACTCATTTACAGACCAGAACATGTCTTGCTCCTCCATGTTCAGCGCATTTGTAAAACACTATAAGCAAAAACGCTATTACGCCTTCAGCGCCTTTTCCTCACAAGGAACCCCGTTCACCGAATTTGTACTGCCTGGAGAAGAGAGGAGCAGCGCGTTTGTGAAGGAAGCAGTATATAGTGCCAGACAAATAGGTACAATGTGAAGTCAGCTCGAGAACTGGGTACAAATCCAGCATATGCCAGCAGACCAGTCCATGCGGTGTGAAAACAGGCACGGATGTAGCCATAGCTGTAGGATAGGACCCAGTGCTGGAGACTGTAAAATCAGAGTATGAAAAATGGGGGGAAATGTACCATTTGGGGGACTCGGATATATTTGACAAGAAACAGTATGGATCTCATTAAGCAAATCTTTCATCGCCCCTTCCAAGACCAGCTTATGCCTTGGGGCAAAAAATAAAAATCTCCCTCTGGCTTTAATTTCCACTGAATCAGGCTGTGCAATCAATAATTTTTGTTTTGTCATCAGCTCAGCGGGGAGAATGATTTGGCCACCGTATTTTAAACTGGTTTGTCTTTCTTTTCTTTTTTTTCTTCTCCCACGCCCACTTTTTTTGGTGCATTTCTAAATGTTGGTGTCTCTTTTGTGACGAGGTTTCCCACATTAACCCACTTCAGCATTTGGTTGTATGTTGCAGTTAGCTGCTTCTCCCATTTGAATGCCAGACAGATTTGGGACTCCTCAAGTCCACACTTTTCATACAGTAAGCTAGTAAATCATAATAATCCTTGGGAATCCATTTTTTCATCTCCATTTGATATATCAAATTTTATCATTTCAGTTTCAGCCGTCAGTCTTCTGGACTTACCATGCTGCGTAGGGGTGGTAGTGGTGAAGGAATTTCTATCTTGCCCCCTATAACTGGGTTCTCAACCAGGGGGGAATTCCCCCCCAGGGGGGAAATTTAGGGTTTCGGGGGGGGGAATTGGGACCACAGACTCAAACTATTGGAATACTGATCTTTCTACAAAGTACAATTCTACAGATTGCGCATAATCTACAGGATATCACATTTTATTGTATGGCACAGATTAAATTAAAAATAAAGATAAATATTTCACTTGTTATCTGTGAAAATATTCCATTTATAGTTATTATATATTATATGCATATTATTTGGAATGCAACTTTTGAGTCAGACAATCTTGGAAAGGGGGGAATGACATTCTGACATATGGTGAAAAGGGTGCATGGGGCAAAAAAAGGTTGAGAACCACTGCCCTATAAAGGTGTTCAGAGAAACACCCCAGACATCAGCAGTGTAGAATCTCTCTCAACCCGAGAGCCGAATTCCATTTTAGAGGAGCTTTCGGAGGCCCCATTCTAGTGGTGGGTGGAGCCAAAGGCAAAAGGGGTGGGGCCAAAGGCAAAGGGGCGGGGCCAAAACACCAGCATATTTTAGCTTAAAGCTCTGACTGCCAGTTAAATGAGCCTTGGGCATCTCACCCTTTCAGGATGTGTAAAAAAAAAAAAAATGTACAAAAGCTGGAAAACCACCAAACTGGGGGAAAGGGGGCGGGACCATCTGGGAAACCCTAGAGAGCTGGATTGGGACCCCAGGTGGGCCAGACTTGTTCCCTGGGCCTGAGGTTTTGCACCCTGCCATACATGTTAAGGAGGGGACTGGGGTTATGCGACCAAGTATTTGGCATATGTGAGAAGGCCCTATGCGCGTACCAACATATGCACCTAAAGCTCCTCCATGCAGAGGGGATCCTGAGTCGGTGGAGTGTGTCGTAGTCACCAGCCATCAATGCTCAGTGAAGAAAAATCTAGCCCAGTTCCTACGTACGGTCCTCTCTCTATGCTAGGGCAGTGACGGCGAACCTTTTTGAGCCCGAGTGCCCAAACTGCGACACAAAACCAACTGATTTATTTCAAAGTGCCGACACTGCAATCAAACCTGAATACCGAGGTTTTAGTTTTAGAAAAAACAACTCATATACAGTTGTCCGGACTAATTAACATCTTTTGTCTTAAAAGAAAAACACAATAACAGAGCTTTCAATGATACAAACAGTTTTTTGTTGGGGGGTGGAAATCAACTCAAAAAATTATTATAGTACTACATTGTACACATAGCCTGAAGGGGATTTATACAAACTTTTAAAATAATTAGGCACACGTATTTTTGGATAAGGGATTCTCAACTTGTAATATGATTTCAGACTGTATATGCCAGACTGAAATTGGATCATTCCATGTAAAATCAACCAAAAAAATTTTACCTCACCATCTGCGATTTTTTTTAAAAACTGGCATACTGGTAGACCAGCATGAGAAATGAACATACACCAAATTATAGGTCATTATACTTCACGGTGCAAAAGTACAGTGTGCTCAAAAAATGCCCAAAACACGATTTTTCAGCATTTGTGACTACACAAAAAGTATCATAACTTCCTTCAGAATTGGCCTAGAAAGTAAATCATGGTGTCATATGAAAGCTCTCGAACTACCCTTTTATTTGATATGCAACACGAAGCATGCATGTGAAATAAAATATTCAAGGACATAGTTTCTTTAATTTGACCTTGAATTCCAAAAAATGTTTTTTTTTTGCTGATTTTTTTCCTCAGATAACCCATGTTTACCTTGACTCTATGTACCGATTTCCAGAACGGGGTTCCGAACAGTTCAGAAGATGTGAATGTTCTTATACATGCACAGTACCTCCCTACAATAACTCCACCCCCTTATACACACTTAAAACAGAATTTTTTCGAGGGAAATAAAACTTAAGCACGCCCCCTCCCTTCCGGAGCTTCCGAGGCCTTCAGGCTGAAACCAAACCAGGCATGGGTAGGCCTCAAACCTTCACAGAGATATCTCTTTGGATGTCTACATTAAATCAAGCTTTATTCACAGATTCTGATAAGAAAGAAAAAGGCAGTCCTGAAGCCATGACAAGTGCCTGACCCCACTTCTGCTGCAATGTGTTCATGACTTTTCAAATTGTTGAATTCCTGCACACCATTTCTACAGGTAGCATAACTAAGATCTATTATTTCCCTGATGGTGCAGCAGCACAGTATAAAAACGGTAAAAACTTCAACAACTTAAGCATAAGTCAGATTTTGGTATCGATGCAGAATGGCACTTCTTTGCCACATCGCATGGAAAAGGGCCTTGTGATGGTGTGGGTGGCACTGTGAAAAGGTTAGCTGCTTGAGCAAGTTTGCAGCATCCGTATGAAAAACAAATAATGACCCCTCATCAACTCTTTGATTGGGCAAAGGAGAACATCACACAGGTTGCATTTCAATACACCACAAGTAAAGATTATGAACGGGAAGAAAAGCTTCTGAAATGTCGCTTTGAGAATTCAAGACGATTCCTGGGACACAGAAAATGGGTGTGGGACCCCAATGCCATCTTTTCCCCGGGGGGGGGGGAGATGTGGAGAAAGCCAACCTAAGCCCCCTGCCTGACACACACACACTCACCAAGGAGGGGAGAAGGAGACCCAGGGGGGGGAGACAGCCAGTCTCCACAGATGCCAAAGGGAACAAACAACATCTGCATAGAATCACCCCAGGGGGGAAGGCAGGAAGCATCACCAGGTTTGTCAATGCTCTCGCATATCAGCCCCATCTACATAAGACTTGAATACCTCTCCAGAGCAGACACTTCGGCACCCCTACGAAATGGCCACTCAACACCATAGGATGGGACCATTAAGCAAGGGGCTTCAAAGGGACCCCATCCCACAGGGGGGAGGGCGTCACCCCACCTGACCCAAAAGGCTGCCCCTCAGAGAAGGTGTCAAACCACCTGATCACGGAGGGAAGGGCTACCTGAAACACCAAGGTATAAAACACCCTGCGCAAGGGAACTGGGCTCTGTCAGCAATCTTGCCCATGCCTGGGGTAAGGGAACGAAGGATTGGCAACCCCGGGTAGCAGCACCTGGCGCTCTCCAGCTAGCTGAAATCACTGGCTGCTTGGGTTGACCGGACCCCCGGGAAACCAAGCTGAAATCACTCACAAGCCACTTAGGTAGACCGGGCCCCCGCCTGGGAACCCAACTGGCAGCTTGGGTTGACCAGACCCCCGGGAAACCAAGCTGAAATCACTCACAAGCCGCTTGGGTAGACCCGGCCCCCGCCGGGAACCCAACTGGCCGCTTAGGCAGACCGGGCCTCCGCCGAAAACCCAGCTAGCCGCGTGCGGTTGACCGGGCCTCTGCCGGGGCCCGAGCTGAACTAACTAGCTGAGAGCCCTGAAATCACAGTGTCCTTGAGACTTCTTGCTTGCTACTTTGTACCGTACTGATAAGCTGTATTGCTAGCGTAGGTCTGAGTTTGTAAAGGTAATTTTGTAAATAAACTTGTTTTCTAAAAAATACTTTTGTGGCTATAAGTTATCCCTTAGTTCTAGGCTAAGGGTGAAGTGCTAGAGACCTCAGAGAAGGCCCGCCCCAGGGCTCGCTACCCCCTTAGCATTGAACCCGCGCAAAATACCAGGTTGTCAGTCTTCCACTAAAAGATATTAATTTCAATGCGAATCCAGAAAAGAGACAGTAGTGACTATTAAAGAAGGAGAACTGGAATTGCAAGAAATACGAGGATTTGTTGGTGGTTAGGTTGTGTTTTACAAACAGAGAGCAGAAGTGTTAGTGAGCTTTCGTCATCCAGCTGGACCAGCAAAATCATTTATGTATCCAGATAAACAAGATGTCCTATGGATACCATCTTCAGATGTTTTGACAAAAGCTGATCCTTGTTGCCCAACAGGGCACTTCTATACACTAACAGACAAAGAGTGTCAAGCAGCAACTTCAAGACTAGAAACTACTGTTATGAAAAGCTCCTTAATTTAGGACTTGTTAACAAAATGTTAGCAAGTAATATTTGAACTGCATAAAAACTGATCAGCATATATAAAAGTAAAATGGAAAATCTCGTCTATGCACAATAATGGTTTTTCAAGCCCACATCTAAGTACCGTAAATCAAAATAACTACCGTATGTTAGTAAGAGTCCCATTTTGAAATCAAGTACATGTTTCCAGGGATGTTAAACGTTATTTAAAACAAAAGGAGTTTTTTGTCATTATTCAAGGTCAAACTTCTGTATATTTATTTGAAAAAAATAAAATGAACATGTTTTCCCCAAGCATACTGGTGAGTACCTTTTTTAAAATACATATTTTAAACCTCATTCTTCTGAAAACAATAGGCCCTGCAACTTATTTTTTAATAAGCAGGACAAGTTCACCAAATCTTAAGCAATTTGCTTTCAGTTGGAAATATTATTTGATTGATTTCATACCAGAATGACCACCCAGAGGAAGTATCATTATTCTACACAAAATGTCAGAAGTATGCTATTGTGAAGAATACCTAATTTAGAACTGCACAATTATGACAGGGTAGCTTGTACTTGTGCACAATGTTTTATTCAAAACCTAAGTGATAATGCATATTTTCTTAAGATTCGTACAGTGAGATAGCAATTCATATGAACTATGACGCATACACACAGAGCGCCCCAAAAGATGTAACTCGTTTTCTCTTAAGAACCCCATTTTGAAAATTGGTACATGTATTAAGCACTGTCAGATGAAATACTAAAACAAAAATCATGGAGAGAAAAAAATTAGTTTTTGCAGAATTCAAGGTCACATTTTACTATTTGACCTTGAATATATATTTATTCCAAAAAACCACTTCTGTTACATATCAAATGAAAGAGCATTTCAAAGACTTTCCATCAACACCATGATTAACCTTCTTGGTTCTGTAGAACTGGAATTACTGTAATTTTAATGATGTCCGGCACACAAAAATTAACATTTTTCTTCCTATTTTTGATTGCCATATCTCCAAATGTTTTTGTCCCAGAAGTCTAATTTTTGGAGCAGCTTATTTTCTCAGCAGACCCAACAAGTTCACCAAGTTTTTTCAAAATTGGTGACGGTCAGGTATGTATGGGGCAAGCTTTACCCCGGGACCTTTCCCTGCTTCTACAGGTGTCGGATTAGTAAAAGTAAAAGTCAACCTGTACTAGTATGAGCAAGATAAACAAGAAAACTAAACGTGCTTAACACATTTTAAACACTTTATGTCTTGGACTGCAAACACTGCATTAGGTAAAAGTTTGCATTGGGCATGCTTTTGCACAATTAATGTGATTTTTGCTATTGCATGCATGCTGATAATTTGTCAAACCTTGGCTCATACTCCGTTAGTTTGAGAGCAACACATGCAGCACTCAGGTCAACTGTTAGGGCTTTACATCCAAGCCATGCTCTGTGCATCATTCTTCAAAATCTTTTAAATGTGATAACAATGTAGAAAATAATTCTGTAACAGGAATTCTAGAATGAAATCATTCTGTTCCACACTGTGAGAAAGAACAAGATCACTAGTGTTTTGCAGAAGGGGACGGTCTTTTCGCGATCTGGTGACCAATGGCTCGAGTGCTCACAGAGAGGTCCCTGCGTGCCAGCTGTGGCACCCCGTGCCATAGGTTCGCCATCACTGTGCTAGGGGAATCCTATTTCCCCTGCAATTTAAGCTGCAGTATCGTCACTGAGAGTTTTGAAAAGAAAGTTGAACAGAGAGAAGTGCAAGTGTTCAAAGCACAAAGCACAATATGTCCCCTCTATTTCCGATGTTCAGGTTGTGAGCGCCGTTCCTTTATAGCCAAAACTGCGCCACCCACCCACAAGAGTGGGGTATCAACAGGCTTGGGGGGGAAACATAAGGTTTGCAGAAGCACAAAAACACACACACAACACATTTGGGCAGGGGAACCCCTTGGTGAGCGAGGATTCAGTGTGCTGAGCGGCCGTGCTGACTTGACTATTGGGGGGACAGGGATGGAATAGAGTGTCTGGAACTTGGAACAGCAGCAAAGTACACTGCAAAAGGTCCCGCTTGCGTTATGTATTGATTAGGCCCTCAGTTGCCAAAAGAAGTATCTTCTTCGTTGTTGTTGAGAAACTATTGACACTGGGAGGGTTCGCATGACAAGATACGCCACACTCAGGGCCGGTGCTACCATTAGGCCAACTAGGCAGCTGCCTAGGGCGCAGGGCTAAAGGGGGCACCAGAAACCTTGAAAAAAAAAATACAGCGCTCTCAAGTGGGAAGGGGGGGCGCACGCGCTAAATATCTGATTTTGACTAGGGCACCAAACTGCCTTGCACTGGCCCTGGCCACACGGCGTAGAAAGTAGACGAAGGGGGCCCACGCTCTGCTTAGTCTACTCTAGAGGAGGCTGAGCAGAGCGTGGCTTGCCCTGTGCTGCTGCTGCGGCTGCCAGCCTTTTTGGCTGGCGGCGGCGCAGGGAACCTCTTGACAGCCATCGTGAAGTGCTCCTTGGGCTGTCATCGGCGCTTGGCCAGAATGGCAACCCTTTTTTGCTGCTCTTGCCAAGCAGCTCTCTAGTATTTCGGGCTACCGCTGGGCTTGTCGTGTCATCCGGGTTCAGACGACACGGCAAGGCCAGTGGTGCTTACGAAACCCTAGAACAAGCCATGGCTTTCATAGATTTCATAGATCATAGAGTTGGAAGGAGCCTACAAGGCTATCGAGTCCAACCCCCTGCTCAATGCAGGAAACTAGAGGAGGGGTCTCCCATCCAAGTAACAACCAGGCCTGACCCTGCTTAGCTTTCCACGCTCAGACAAGCTGAGCCAGCGTGAGCCACAGGCCAGCCCGTGGGAAGCCCGCTGGGTTTGCGCAACCCGCTAAGTCACATTGGCTCCGAGGCCACCCCTTGCCACTGATTCCTTGCCACTTCCTTTCTCTGCCGCAGCAATAGTCATTTTTAAATAGTAGCCTTTCTTTCTGCTTGGTGGCGGGCTGGTTACGGCTTTATCCACCCAAAAGCCGGTGCAGTCTCTGCCGGGGGGGGGGGGGGGAAGCCGAGAGACAAACGGATGATATTTTTGGGCTTGAGATATTGTGGTTTTGTAGAGCCAGGGAGAGAGAGAGAGGCAGAGGGGGAGAGAGAAGGGGGGAGTTAATTCATAGCCATGTATGGAACAAGCACAGCCTTTTTTGGATCCAGTTCAGCAGAGTCTGTGGGCCTCAGATCAGGAACTTTATCTGGCTAGTAATCGCATCGGCAGGCTTGCTTTTCTTCCGTGTGAGGCAACTGGCAAGTCGGATTCTAAGTGGATGTCTGTCTGCACCTTTATGCAGCTATGAGGAGCCATTAAATATTTGCTCACTGGCTGTAGATGAGTGATCATGGCAGGCTTCTGCAATTGTCTGAGTAACAAGTGAGTGGCTTTAATTATACTTTGGTCCTTCCCATCCCCATCCCCACCCGGCTTCTTTTCAAAGTCTGCTGACTGTAGCAGATAATCTAGAGTCAACATTTAAATTCCCCCTCCCTTTAAACATTCTACCATGTTGCATGAAGAATAGAAAACACTGCTTCCCATAAATTGTTTTAGATTGGAAGCCTGGAGGCAGAATCTGTTGATATATTTTTTAATTGCTTTGTACAAAATGCCTAGATCTTAGGTGCTTAAGATGATGATGATGATGATGATGATGATGATGATGATGATGATGATGATAGTGATAGTATAACCCACCAAATGAAACATTTATCCTGTTTTTCTAAAAGTGTCATTTTTGTTATGGATAATGATAATTAATGCTGCCGTCATATACAACTTTACATGTGGAGTCCGGGGATAAACCTCGTTGATTTAGTGGGACTTACTTCTGAGTAAGCACATGTAGAATTGCACTGCATGGCTGCTACGCTGTTCGTAGTTACTCAGGACCAAGCCCCATTGAAAAGAGTGGGACTTACTTCTGAGTAAACTTACATAGGATTGCACCATAAGACTGCAGTAGGTTATCATTATGAAAGTGCCTTGTTGCGTTTTGTGTTGTTTCTAGGGTATTTTTTCTCTCTCTGCATGATTAGTTTGAGAGAGAAGATGTTTCAGATGAGTTAAGCTGTTTGCGAAATCATATATGGAATACAGGAAAAGAGAGTTCCAAGTTCTTTTAAATCACATAGGTTTAAAATACTGAATGTTATTGATCATAGAATCATAGAAAAGTAGAGTTGGAAGGGGCCCACAAGGCCATCGAGTCCAACCCCCTGCTCAATGCAGGAATCTAGGTCAAAGCATCTCTGACAGATGTCTGTCCAGCTGCACCTTGAATGCCTCCAGAGTGGGAGAGCCCACCACCTCCCTAGGTAGTTGATTCCATTGTCTTATTGCTCTGACAGTCAGGAAATTTTTCCTGATGTTTAGGTGGAATCTAGGTTCCTGTAACTTGAGCCCATTATTCCGTGTCCTGCAAACTGGGATGACCGAGAAGAGATCTTTGCCCTCCTCTGTGTGACATCCCTTCAAATACTGGAAGAGTGCGATCATATCTCCCCTCAGTCTCCTCTTCTGAAGGCTAAACATGCCCAGTTCTTTCAGTCTCTCCTCATAGGGCCTTGTTTCCAGTCCCTTTATCATCTTTGTTGCCCTCCTCTGAACCCTCTCCAGTTTGTCTATGTCCTTCTTAAAGTGAGGTGCCCAGAACTGGACGCAGTACTCAAGATGAGGCCTAACCAGTGCCGAGTAAAGGGGAATTATCACTTCCCGCGATTTGGAAGCTATACTTCTATTAATACAGCCCAAAATTGCATTTGCCTTCTTTGCAGCCACGTCGCATTGCTGGCTCATATTCAGTTTGTGATCTACCACAATTCCAAGATCCTTCTCACTTGTAGTATTGTTGAGCCAAGTGTCCCCCATTCTGTAACTCTGCATTTGGTTTCCTCTCCCTAGGTGCAGCACTTGGCATTTATCCCTATTAAATTTCATTCTGTTGTTTTCGGCCCAGCGCTCCAGCCTATCGAGGTCACTTTGAATTTTGTTTCTGTCTTCCAGAGTATTAGCTGTTCCACCCAACTTTGTGTCATCTGCAAATTTGATAAGTATTCCCTGTACCTCCTGATCCAAGTCATTAATAAAAATGTTGAAGAGCACCGGGCCCAGGACCGAGCCCTGTGGTACCCCGCTCGTTACCTCTCCCCAGTTTGAGAAGGAACCATTGATAAGCACTCTTTGAGTCCGATTCTTTAGCCAATTGTGGATCCACCTGATAGTTGTTCCATCTAGCCCACTCTTAGCTAGCTTACTAATCAGGATATCATGAGGCACTTTGTCGAAAGCTTTGCTGAAGTCCAGGTATATAATGTCCACAGCATTCCCACAGTCCACAAGGGAGGTTACCCGATCAAAAAATGAGATCAGATTAGTCTGACAGGATTTGTTCTTGACAAATCCATGCTGGCTTCTAGTAATCACTGCATTGTTTTCAAGGTGCTTGCAGACTGACTTCTTTATAATCTGCTCAAAAATCTTCCCGGGGATTGATGTCAGACTGACTGGCCTATAGTTCCCAGGTTCCTCCTTCTTGCCCTTTTTGAAGATGGGAACAACATTTGCCCTCCTCCAGTCGTCTGGCACTTCACCGGTCCTCCATGATTTCTCAAAGATAATAGACAGTGGTTCTGAGAGTTCTTCTGCCAGTTCCTTTATTACTCTAGGATGCAGCTCATCAGGCCCTGGAGATTTAAACTCGTTCAGAGTAATCAGGTGCTCCTTGACCATTTGCCTATTATCTCAAGCAGATAATGTGACTGTTCTGCTTGCAGAAAGAAGGGATTTTGTTTTAACGTGGGCAACATGATAAAACAATCTTTTTTTGGGGGGGGGAGGTTAAAATTCAGTGTTTTTTAAATTTATTTTGGTGGTTGCTTTATATTGATGGAAACAGTGGAGCAAACTGAAAAAGGGGAATGGAATGGAATGGTGCAGGGCTATGTCCTTGCTCCTTTTAAAATTTCATTAACTTTAATAAAAAGTCAATAAAATTAGTTATAAAAATGATCATATGTATAGGTTCATATACCCATTTAATTCCCCAGCCTCCCCTCCCCTCAGTCATAGTTATCTCATCTCTGCACAGTTAAGTGTAAAGGAAGGGCCGTAGCTCAGTGGCAGAGCAGCTGCTTTGCATGCACGCAAAGTCCCAGGTTCAATCCCAGGCATTTCCAGGTAGGGCGAGAAAAGACTCCTGCCTGAAACCCTGGAGAGCAGCTTCCAGTCAGTGTCTGTCGACAATACTGGGCTAGATGGACCAATGGTCTTATATACTATATACTATAAGGCAACTTCAAAATGTTTCTAGGACAAAACATCTAAGAAGATCCCAGATTTTTCCAGCACCTTAATTAAGGGAAAAGGTGGGCAGACAGGCCAACTGGATATAAGGCAGCTTCCTATGTTCATATAACCCGCAGGTTGCGAGAGATGTTTGTTCCTGCATCGAAGAGAAATACAAAAGAAGTACGGTAAGTCTTGAAGACATAAGGAATTAGGTTTTGAATCATAGATTCATAGATCATAGAGTTGGAAGGGGCCTACAAAGCCATTGAGTCCAACCCCCCCATGGGTTAGCAG
Source organism: Shinisaurus crocodilurus (assembly GCA_021292165.1). Lineage (NCBI taxonomy): Eukaryota > Metazoa > Chordata > Lepidosauria > Squamata > Shinisauridae > Shinisaurus > Shinisaurus crocodilurus. Next base: position 11,105,530 of record CM037883.1, on the reverse strand, counting down.
TTCATATTTTGATCATGATCCTGTTGCCAAGCATCTTTGGGTTCCAGGGAGACCAAGCCCTTGGTTTTTTGTAGCTCACCTGGAGCCCTGCAAATTATAGCAGCTGGCAGGGGGAGGATGGCAGAGAAGGGTGTGTGTGTGACAGGACCAGGGGAGAAATGGATAGGAGAAGCTCCATCTCCATTAGGAAATTTGAAACTACACCCACAATTCTCTGGGTTGTGACCTGGCAAGACGAGTTTAAGCCTAGTTTAGGTTTTTTTGAGATCTTCATCAGACTGTCAAAATAGGTAAGGAGAAACTTTTAAATTAGATCAAAGTTACATTGGTGTGTGTGTGTGAGTGTGTGTACAATCTTTGAGGTTGTGCAGTGCTTCTCATTTTACAGATCCCCCTCCTGCCTGTTGGGGAGGTCTGTATATTCCTTCACAGAAAAAAAGTTGCTCTAACACCTCTATGAAGAAAGGTTACACCAGTTGGGATTGTTTCGCTTAGAAAAAAGGCGAGTGAGGGGAGACATGAAAGAGGTGTACAAAATGATGCATGCTGTGGAGAAAGTGGACAGGGAGACATCCCCCCCCCCCTTTTCATCATACTAGAACCCAGTGGGGTCATCCGGTGAAGCTGATGGGTAGGAGCTTCAGGACAGATAAATGGAAGAACTTCTTCACACAGCCTAGAGTTAAACTATGGAATTCACTTCTGCAAGATGTAGTGATGGCCACCAATCTGGAGGGCTTTAAAACGGGAATGGACAAATTCATGGAGGAGAAGGCTGTCCATGGTTACTAGTCCTGATGGCTATATGCTACCTCCAGTATCAGAGGCAGTCTGCCTATGTACACCAGTTGCTGGGGAACATGGGTGGGAGGGTGCTGTTGCACTCACTGTCCTGTTTGTGGGATCCCATGGGCAGCTGGTTGGCCACTCTATGAACAGAATGCTGGACTAGATGAACCCTTGGTCTGATCCAGCAGGGCTCTTCTTATGTTCTTAAATAGTAATAATAATAATTGTACCCATTTTTCTCTCTCTTTTTTCTGGAAGTCCGTGGTAGTTTATGATGACTTTCGTTGCTCCCCTTTCCATATATCCTACCCATCTTGAGCGCCCAGCACCAACTAAATATCTAGTGTGCCATGGTGGAAAAAGAAAGCTCAAGAAATCCAACAACTTGCAGAATCTCATGATGCACGGGGCTTTTTTAATGCCACAAAGGCCATTTATGGACCAAAACCCTATGGTACAAACCCTTTACAATCAAAAGGTGGCACCAGACTCTTAAAAGACATAGAGTCTATTGCACTGCATTGGAAAGAGCATTATTATGATCTTTTAAATCAGTAAATCTAAGGTGGTTAATAAGATTTTTTCACAAATCCCGGAAAAACAAATTAGAGAGGAACTTGCAATACTCTCCACTTTGGGATGAAGTTATAAAAGCCATTAATCAAATGAAGAATAACAAAGCTAGTGGACCAGATGGGATTCCTGCTGAAATCTTTAAAGAGGGCCCCCCCCGAACTTGTACAACATCTTCATAAACTCATCGAAAAAATCTGGATAAGAGAAGAGATCCCAGAAGACTTCAGGGATGCCATAATTATCACCCTCTTTAAGAAGGGTGATAGAACAGACTGTGGAAACTATTGGGGCATTTTTCTCTTAGCTACCGCAGGTAAAATATTTGCTAGGGTTCTCGCAAACCATCTTCTATATATTTCAGAAGAGATCCTCCCTGAATCTCAATATGGTTTCCGCCCCTCTAGAGGGGCAGTAGACATGATTTCTACTGCACGTCAGCTCCAAGAAAAATGCCGGGAGCAAAATCAACCCCTTTATATTGGCATTTATTGATTTGGCTAAGGATCTTTGATTCTGTAGACCGAACGTCTCTCTGGACTATCATGAAAATTGGATGCCCCAATAAATTTGTGAATATCTTGCGACTTCTCCATGACAACATGACTGCAGCAGTTTTGGACAACAACGACTCTCATGGTGCTCCATTTAAAGTGGGATCAGGTGTTAAACAGGGATGTGTTATCGCCCCAATATTATTTGCTATTTTCATCGCCATGATTTTACATCTTGTCGAGGGGAAACTTCCCACTGGTGTGGGAATTATATATCAAACAGATGGAAAGCTTTAATCTCAGCAGGTTGAAAGCAAAAAGTAAGGTAATTACAACCTCCATTGTGGAACTTCAGTATGCTGATGATAATGTGGTCTCCGCACATTCAGAGGATGATCTCCAAACTATCCTAAATGCTTTTGCAGAAGCATATGAAAAACATGGTCTCTCACTTAACTTCAAAAAAACCAAAGTGCTTCATCAGCAAGTGCAAGTTAACCCTTTGGTGATGCCATCTATCCAGCTTGGCGGGGCAATACTGGAAAATGTCGATCATTTTCTCTATCTTGGCAGCTATTTTTCTTTTACAGTCAACATTGACACTGAAATCCAGCATCGTTTGAGCTCCGCAAGTGCCACATTTTCTCGAATGAAACATAGAGTGTTCGAGGATCGGGATATCTGTAAGGAGACCAAAACTCTGGTTTATAAAGCCATTGTACTACCAACTTTATTGTATGCCTGCAAAACATGGACTATCTATAAACATCACTTCCACTTCCTTGAAAGATTTCATCAACGTTGCCTCCGGAAAATCCTGCGAATTACTTGGGAAGATAGGCGAACAAATGTCAGTGTACTGGAAGAAGCAAAGACTACTAGCATTGAAAAACTGATCCTTCAACGCCAACTTCAATGGACCGGTCATGTTGTTCGAATGCCTGACTGCCGTCTCCCAAAGCAGTTACTTTATTCCCAACTCAGGGATGGAAAGCGGAATATCGGTGGCCAGTATAAGAGGTTTAAAGATGTTCTTAAGGCTAATCTAAAAAAATGCAATATAAATATCGAAAACTGGGAAGCTCTGGCCCATGAACGATCTAAATGGAGGTCGGCCTTTCACAAAGGTTCCATGGACTTTGAAGAAGCCCGAGTGCAAGGTGAAAGGGAGAAACGTGCTAAGCGAAAAGCACGTCAAACGAATCCTTTACAGGACCATCTTCCATCTGGTAACCTGTGTCCTCACCGTGGGAAGCTGTGCGGATCTAGAACTGGCCTCCACAGTCGCTTACGCTAGAATCTACACATTTTTTTTTAGAATTTCCTCTTTTTATAATTTTCTTTTTGTAATTTTATCCTGGAAGACAATCTTACTCAGTCACGAGTGATCGCCTACTACTACTACTACAAATAGGGCATAATTTAGCTCCCTCAAGCTTTGCCGATTCTCCTCGCAAAGCTGCCAGTTTTCAAAGACGAATATAGCAGGTCAGAGTTTACACAAAATATTTGGCTTGTCAGCGTTTCAGCTGAACGAGAGAAGACGCTTTTTGAATGTTCCCCTGACTGTATTTAACTCACTCTTCACCCCTAGTTCTTTCCCTCCTGCCTCATGCTAACATTACATAGCCACATTTTTTTCTTTTTGGAGCCGGTCAATTATGGACTGTCCGGTCATTTGCCACATTGTTAGCGCAAGGTGAGTATGACATCAGAGGGCCTCCTTGAATGCCAGTGTGATCATGTCTAGTCACATTGTTTTAGTTGCATTACTTGTTAAATATAGAGTTGGCAGACAACATTAATGCTTAATGGTCATAACCGTCTTTTATTATCCCACACAGCGGTGTTTTCAGAATACGGATGACAAGCCATGCAAGGCTATGCATTATGTATGTTTCTATACACTTTGGATGAACTGGATAAGCGCGGGGAAAGGCAGGGCAGCCCATGTGCTCTCTACCTCTATTACTTTATCGTTTTACCTAGGGTGCTTCCGGACAAGGGTTTTTATTGTGCAATCCTCCGCGGAATTTTACAGGGGGTCCAGACATTCGGTTCCTCTACGTGAGGCTTTTAACCCACCACTTCACCAAGGCTTCTGCTTCCGGTTTCGTTGTGGGATTAAGATCGGCTCTTTTACTCGTGCTCCCCCCCCCCGAGGTTTTTTCTTTCTCTGTCTTTCTGTATGTCCCATTACACAACCACAAGGTGGCGCTGCGGTATAGCGGAATGGCGAAAATACACAACCGGTTAGTAACGTTTCATAGCGTGATAGCCCTTTAATAGCTCATTATCCTCATTCTAAAAAAAGGCTGTGGAAATGCTTGGAAAGCACGGGAGAGGCCCTGGAGGATGACGACATGGTATAAAACACCCGCAAACTACCATGGGTGAGGAATCACGAGAGCACAATAAATGCTTTGTGTAGAGAAGCTCATTGTCCTCTTCACTTTGTAACCCTCCTGTGCTTTCCCACCTCTTCTTCCATTTTTTTTCCTGACCAGGAAAATCCATTAAGGAGGGAAAGACGGAATTGGTGCACAATGCCTTTTAATTGTGACTGCTGGAGCCCTTTGTCTAGAAGCACCCCCCAAAAAAGCAACAGCGGTCCTTCTTTCTCTCTCTCTTTCAATTGCATGGCAGCCACAGGAAGTGAGTGCACAAGTATTTAGCTGCGCTTCACTTACATTAACGGAAAGAGTCCCAAAAGGCCCTCCCTAGTTGTTTGTACCACTTTAACTATCGCGGTTCCCCCTAGAATCCTGAGAATTGTCGTTTGGAGAGGGGGCTGCGATTTCACTGATAGAGCTCCATAGCTCTATCTGCTTTGCATGCTGAAGGCCTCAGGTTCGATACCCAGCATCTCCAGTTAAAAGGATTATGTGGCAGGTGATGAGGGAGATATCCACCTGAGGCCTTGGAGGAGAGCATCTGCCAGTTGGACTAGGCAATACTGGGCAAAGATGGATGACTGGGTTCAGTCAACACAATAACCCATACTCAAATGGTTGAGTCTGGGTTGTTGTTGAACCGTGGGTTGTTTTTGAAACATGGGTTATTGTGTTGTCTGAACCCAGCCAAGTTAACAAACCATGGTGAACAACCCTCAGTTCATAACCCAATAATAAACCATGGGTTCTCTTCATGGCTGTATATGGGGGTGGGGGGCCAAGAACAAGGTTGCTTTTACAATGTTCTTTAAAAAGAAACCAGCTGGAAGAGAGCCCCAGTCTGGCTTTGCACAGGATGGGTGGGATGAAAAAAAACATTTCAGGTAAACATTCCTGAAATGAGGGGCAAGAAAAGGAAGAGCTTTTTTGGGGGTGGGGGTGTTCCTTGCTTCATTTTAAAAGGTGTTGGGGGGGGGAGGGAAATAGTGCCAGATGTTGGTTCATGGCTTCCCCTTTCAGCCGCTTAGCAGAGCGTTCCCTGCCTCGGTGCCCTCCTTCAGATGTTTTGGACTACTGTTCTCATCACTCCTGACCAATGACTGTGCTGGCCAGGGCTGATGAGAGTCGTCGTCATGTAGAACATCCGCACCAGCTCGAGGAAGGCTGGCCTAGCACCTCTCAAGGCTGGGCTTAGGTGCAGGGGGACGATGGAAGGAAGAAGACACGGCACACAAGGAAAAAGGAATGGGGAGGGAAGAGGAAAATGTAAAGTCTTTCAGCAGGGCTGTTGGAATGGCCCTGCTTCCCCCTCTCATCTCCCTCTGTACAGTCTGCTGGAATGGCTGCTCCTGGTGACAGTTGAGGGAGGAGGAGCCTTCATGTGGATGGTCTTCCGCAGGGCTGGTGGAATGGCCCTGCTTCATCAGTCGCCTTTGCTGTTCTTGCAAAGCACAGCATGGGTGTGTCGCAGGGAGGTCTTGAGAACTGGGCCTCCCTTCTCCTTGCTGCTCAGCTACCACGTTCCCTCTAGAGCAGTGTTCTCCAACCTTGGGTCCCCAGATGTTTTTGGCCTACAACTCCCAGCACGCCCCAGCCAGCATAGCTGGCTGGGGCATGCTGGGAGTTGTAGGCCAAAAACATCTGGGGACCCAAGGTTGGAGAACACTGCTCTAGAGGCAGCAAAAGGTGGCTGCCCAGGAGACACCTCTGCCTTTTGGGAAAAGCCAGAGCCGTTCGGGGAGGCGCTGTGGCTTCTGATGTACATGCAGCCAGAGGGTGCACAATTGCCAGAAGTTCAGCATGCCCAAGAGACGGAAATCCCCCCCTGTGCCTTTTGGAGGTATTCTTGTAGCCTTCCCCCAACCTGCCACGGGACTCGGAGTCCAGGCTCCCAGACATCTGGGGAGCTCCAGGTTGGGGAAGGCATATTATCGCATCTTTGTGACCGTTGGTTTCCTAATACCTAACTGGTCGCTTGGGTTACAGGCTTGGGGCCAGTGTAGGCACACAGGAACAGTGGACCGCCTGAAGCCAGCGCAGCCTGAAATTCAAGATTCGTGGCTCAAAGGGGCGTTTGTTCCCTGAGCGCGTGGCTGTTTCGGGTCCAAACTATTTATTTTCATTTCTTTCACTGAAGAAATTTGCCGTGTCTTTCGTTTCCTTTAGCTTTTCCAGCTAAGCCTGTGTAATTGTATGAAAAGCATTTCCTCCCATTCCATACAGTGTGTGTGTGGGGGGTGCTGCCCATGAAAGCAGCTGCTATGTATTAGGTTTTGGTTTACTTACACGAACAGCACAAGGCACTCCCCTGGATCTTTGCTGAATACGAACTGCTAGTAAATCGCACACGCTTTTCGGGTAGAGACTTTCCCGTGAACTAATAACGTGTTGTTGTATTCAACACCAGTGCTGTAAGGTAAGTGTGTGTGTGTGTGTGTGGGTGGGTGGGTCGAAAACTGTCCTGTCTTTGTTCGGCCTCTAGCGAGCAACCTTGTATTTGCTGAAGAGCATTGCTTGGAAAAGAGCCAACTTCTGGGGATGTGTGACCCTGTGATGATCCTAACAGAAAGTTTTTATTGATATTGAATGTCACCTGGCTGGAAAGCCAGACTTCCTTAGGACCATTATTACTTTATTACAGCCTTCCCCAGCCTGGGGCCTTCCAGATGTGTTGGAGTACAACTCCCATCATGCTGGTTGTGGGTGATGGGAGTTGTAGTCCAGCACATCTGGAGGGTTGGGGAAAAGCTGATATGGAAAATAACACTATAACTTTGTCTTTGGGAGGTCTGCCGCCTTATTTTGTATTTATAGACCGGCTTTGGGAGGTCTGCCTTCTTATATTTGTGATACTTAAGGGAAAGCCAGCATCCCAATTTTACCCCAACAAAGAATGTAAATTGTAGTCTGGTGTGTGTGTGTGTGCACGCACACGCTTTAGTTCCATGGGAGCGCAGGAAACAACAACCCAGAGTGTCACCATGGGTGCAGAATCCAGCTTCGTGGGATCTCATCTACAATAATAAAAGAGGGTGCATGTGTGTCCGTCAGTACCAGAGCACAAAGACTGTGAAACCTAGGCACCTGGAACATGGCATGTGCACTAAGGAGACCCTGGGGGTGTGCACAGTGGGGAGTGATTTGGTTCTTAAAAGTTAAAACACTCCAATTCATTTAAAAAGAATTAAATGTGTCTCCGTGTTTGAAACCTGCAGTACTAACTTCAGTCACTAGGTGGCAGAAGTCAAACTAAGGGCTATTCCAACCCAGAGAAGAAAGGAGATATAGGACTTATACATTATTGAGGGAGGGGAATAAGTGTAGACACAATGGGACAACAAAATTAGGTGTGTAGTAGTGGGGGGGGGGACCAAACCCCACCCTGATGAATCAGCTGAAAGTCTTGCTGCCTAACTTCTAAACAATTTTAGTTGAAAAAGCACATGTTTTTTCATCTTTCATGTTCCCTCACAATCCTGAGGACTAGAAACTTCCCTTCAAAAAACCAAGAACCGCAAAGGCCTGAAAAGCTCAGATTGGAACGGTTTTATGTGAGCTGCCATATTGTGTGTCACAGGCCATGTTGCATAGAGCTTCTTTAGAGTCTAAGGGTGAAATCCTATGCATCTTTAGACAGAAAAAAGTCCTGCAAAGCTCAGCATACCTGAGCCATCCGTGCTGTGAGTTGTAGGACTTCCCCCCCCCGCATCTAAACATGCATAGGATTGCGCCCTACAACACAAAACACTATATAGACTCGGATCTGTGCGGTTCTTCTTGTAGTAGTAAAAAAATTTAAAAATTCAAGCATTTAATGGCTTCTTTCCTCTCATGCAAACGTTGATCCCAACTTCCTGAGGAGGGAGATGTGTCCTCTTGAGAAGTGAGTCTGTTTGTTAGTTTTGGCTGGAGAACAGTGTTATTGAAAAGTGAGGAAAAGACCGTTAGCCTCCTGTGAAATCCCCGCTTAGTATGCACACAGCACTTCTGTCGAGGGGCATCTGGGGGAGTATTTTGCTGATTCGCTGGGTATGAAATAGATTACCCCGGTTCCTCCTTGCTAGTACTTAAGTGTGTCTTGCATCTCGTGTAATCAGCCGTTGCTGTTTTGTTTTTGTTTTTTTTAATTTGGGAATTCCAGTGACTGTACCATGGCGGCCAGACCAGCGGATCTGATAGAGCCACTCGATGGGGAAGAAACGGGTGAGGAATTTTCAAGTAAGTAAACGTATTACCATCTTGGTGGCTTGTTTTCAAGATGTCCTGGGCTGGAGGGTTGGCCGCTGGCAGCCTCAAGGCTTAATCTGTCCCAGAGTCTCCACCATTCTGCCCCTCGGCTCGGCCGCTTTCTCCCATGTGAGTGGACACTCTGGCAAAAGGGCTCCTTTTCCTTCTCTTCTCCCGGAGAGGCCTCATGTGAACACAACAGAGGCCCCCCAGCGGAGTTCTCCCCTTAGAAACTGCTTTCGCTCACTCCCGTCTGCCTGTGTCTTGTCTTCGCTTTTTAAATTATTATTACTGGCTCGGAAAGAGCCTCTGCCGCTGTACACACTGCGGAGGGCAGGGTTAAAGAACCCGTTGCTTGCCTCTTCCTTATGAATGGGCAAGAGCCATCAACTCTCACCTGGTAGCAGCCATTCCATCAGGCTGCAGCAGAGGGAGAGACGGGAGGCAGGGTTTCTGCACTGGCTCTGCTGAGAGGCCAACTCCATTGGGCTCCCTCCTCTCCCTGAACTATTTCCATTCCAGCGGGTCATTATGCAACTCTTCAGAACAGCTGCCTGAGTTTGCCTGCTTTTCCTTTTCCCTCCTCAGTCATCCCTTTTTCTTTCCCCGTGTCGTGCCTTTTAGATTGTGTAAGCCTGCAGGCAGCAGCACCTACCTTGTTTTATGGATCTTCTGTTAAGCTTCCCTTAGAGCAGGGCTCTCCAACCTCGGGTCCCCCGATGTTGCTGGACTACAGCTCCCAGAATCCCTTGCCATTAGCCATGCTGGCTGGGTATGCTGGGAGCTGTAGTCCAGCAACATCTGGGGACCCAAGGTTGGAGAGCCCTGCCTTCGAGCCTTTTTTGGCTGAAGGGCCGGGTAAAAATGCTGTAAATGGATAAATAAATGACTTCCAGCCCTCGCTCAATTCAAAATATGTTGAAAATGTAACTGCAGACAAGAGTATTCCGCTTGCAAACATTTCCACTTCTCTGCCCTTCAATATACCTACCGGTAGTTCCTTGTCACCGCTGCTACTTCTTCATCCTGCAGAAGTGTATATCTACCAGCAACCCATCGATGCCTTTCTTCCGCTCTCATCTCTGCCCCCTTCCCTTTTGGTTGACTTGCCTCTAGTGGTCCTGTCTACATGGCTAACTTCTGTCGGCTTTGGACCAGTTTAACTGCCAGTGTAGTGTAGCGGGGCGGACTTGCCCAACCTGGCGCCCTCCAGAGGTTTTTTGGACAACAACTCCCATCAGCCCCAGCCAGCAGGACCATTGCTTGGGGATGATGGGCATTGCAGTCCAAAACAGTCCAATCAGCACGAAACAAAAGTTTTTGCTGAATAAGATGCAGCCTAAGAAGATGCTTAGATGCGACAGGTAGATGCCAACGCGGCGATCCACTGATTAGGCATGTTGTGGTGATGCCCACAGCAGTTTCTCAAATTCCCAAGTGTGCCCACAGGGTCCGAAAAGGTTGGGGACCCCTGCTTTAGACAATCACTTGAGTATTTCTTAGTAGTGCGTCGAAGCTGATCCGGCAAAAGTGATGCCTTTTACTGTTTTTTCCCTGCCCCTTGTTCTCTGGGGTCAATGGGTCTGCTGCTTTTTGCCTCAAAGTACGTGACTTAAGCCACAGCCAGTGTGGGCCGATGTCCCTCTGCCATAGAGCAAGGCAGAGAGAGAGGGCAGGTAGCAGCCTTGAGTCATTGTTCGTTTCTCAAAGTAGTCACTGTCTGACCGGCTCTGCAGCTGATGGTGGCACCGTCTTGTCTCCCCCTCCCCTCGTCATACACGCTGGCACGGGCGAAGAGAAAACATTGCTGACAAAATTATTGCCGGGGGGGGGGGCGGGAAGAAGGAGGGGACAAGTCCCTGCTGAAATGGCACTTTGTTTTCAAAGGAGTCTTCCAGCTGCGCGTGTTTTCATTACGTCGGCTGCCCCCCCCCCCCCCATTTAGCCAAAGAATAGAATGTGTGTTGAGCCTGGCTGGCTGTGCTAATCTCACTGATGACTGCTTTGCATCCCAGATGTACACAGCACAGCCTTGAAGACGTCTTTCGTCCTAGAGACATACTGGATTTCTGGATTTTGTGTGTGCAGTATCTGTGCATTTACAAATCCATAAGCTGAGCACGGGGGTGGGGGTGGGCGTGGGCGGCAGACCAACATCCTCCAGAAATGTGATCCTAGTTTGTCTAGAGCAGGGCTCTCCAACCTCGGGTCCCCAGATGTTGCTGGACTACAGCTCCCAGAATCCCTTGCCATTAGTCCATGCTGGCTGGGTATGCTGGGAGCTGTAGGCCAGCAACATCTGGGGACCCAAGGTTGGAGAGCCCTGGTCTAGAGCATCAGTTTCTCCCCAAGGTCAAACAACCCATCACCCCTTGCAGCCAGCTGCAAAGCCCCAAATTGTCTGCCTCTGCTTGGCTGCCTAGTAGCCTGGTGTTAATTTTAAGGAAGCAGCAACAGCAGCGCCAGCAAAAAGTACCATCAGAAAAAAGTACCATCAGAAAAAGTACCATCCCCTCACTTTGCAGGTCCAGAACGGCACTTTTAAGTATGACCACGTAACCACAACCTGGTGGGTATCGAAAGGTTGCAGATTGGCTTGCCTAGAGGTCTGATATTCACGATCAGTTTCACACAGTTGTTAGAACCTCCAAGTTTTTTGTTTTCACGCACCAGTGTTGTCAACTCCTTTGACGTGACTCAGCTTTGTTTTTTCTTCCCTGTGCAGGAAAGAAAAAATCCAAGTTTCAGACATTCAAGGACTTCTTTGCCAAGAAGAAGAAGAAGGACAAAGAGCCGTCGTCTCCCATGGGGGGAGAGAGCAAACTGAAGCCTAGCCAGTCCAGTAGCGATGTCAACTCTGATTCCAGCATTCTCCATTTGCCAGCGGAGCCGGGGTAAGGCCGTGCAGCCATCTTGTGCAGACAGGTTAAAAGCAGGAATTGTCCCACAGCGAGCAATGCATTTCATTCAAGTTGGTGCACAAACAGATTCCCAGTGCCGCAGCTGGAATGTCAGGAATTTCCTCTCTTCCATTTGCAACGGCTGCGGTAAGAACAACAACACCCTCTGGACTATTTAAGCTAGCAGAAATGCTGAGGGACAGGTTCTGAATTCCATCCAGACAGCATTTATTAACATGGGTGTTGGGAGGAGGAAGAGACTCTATCCCTTCCACCTCCGATAAGCAGAAGCTGGCAATGCTCTGTAACTGATTTTAGTCCATCTCCATGGCCAAATTCTGTGCTCGTTTGTGACCTATCCGTGGCGCAAATGTGCACAGTGGTGTGGGATTTATTAAAGGTTTTTTTTTTTTGCAAGTTCACGTTTCCATCCAAATGAAAGCCCTCATGGCTGCTTTGTACCTTATATCGTATGATATTGTGAACATACGAAGCTACCTCAGACTGAATCAGACCACTGGTTCATCTACTCCCCAGGGCCTCCGTCAAAGTTCTTTCCTGGCTCCTGGTCTTTTTTTTAGCCAGAGCTGCTGGGAATTGAACCTGGGACCTTCTGCGCACAAAGCCCATGCTCTGCCACTGAGTTAGGAGCCCTCTTTCCCTTAACTTTTAGGATGGTTTTATAATAGAATAAACCACCTTGAATCCTATTTGCTGAAACTTGGCGCCCATGTTTTCTAAAATAAATAAATATTCATGTTTTAAATAAATAGAACAAGATAGGCATTTTTTTCAAACAGAGCCAGGAAGTCTCTGTTTCCTTTCCAGTTGGTCATTGTAAGTACTATGCAACTACCAAGAATTGGTGCATGAGTTTGCTTGTTTTCCTCTCTCCTCCTCATCCCTTTTTCCTTTTCTGTCGTGTCTTCCAAATGGTAAAGCCTGCAGGCACAGGCTGTCTTGTTTTTTTTCCAATTGATCTTATGTAAGCCACCCTAGGAGTCTTTTTGGCTGAAGTGCAGGGTAAAAATACTTTAAATGAATGAATAGTTCTGATCTCAGCCTAGCCTTTAACTCTTTTGCAAGCTGTTCTTTCTTCACCTTAACCCCTTATCCACAATATACAGATCAGTCTGGCTAACCTCATAGGACTGTGTTGTAAGCACGACTGTGCAAAAATTATGTGGAGCACTTGGAGAAGCCATGGGATATTTTTTTTTTAAGTCTTTAAAATATGGCATTTCATAAAAGTCTGAAAAAATTCCCCCCTCCCCAACTTTCAGATCCAAAGGGAGCATGGGAAACAAAGCCTTATCACATGACAGTGTCTTCATTTCTGAATCATTGCCAGATGTCACTGGCAAGACGTCTTCACAGGAAAACCTACCTGGGAAGGTGAAAGCTTTGCAGGTAAGAGGGCTTCCACCTCATTCTGTTCTCATTGGAGGGAGACAATAAAGTTCTTGTCTAGAACACCAATGGCTTTTGATGGCTGGTGGCTACTAGGTAGCCAGGCTTTGAGTTTTTGCAGCTTGCTGCAAAGGTAAATGGGTTGTCTGATCTTTGGGAGAAACTGATGCTCCTGGAAAAAACTAACATCACATCACATCACATCACATCAGAAAGCCAGTGTGGCATAGTGGTTGGAGTGTTGGACTAGGATTTGGGAGATCTGGGTTCTAGTCCCCACTCAGCCATGAAGTTCACTGGGTGACTTTGGGCCAGTCACTGACTCTCAGCCTAACCTACCTCACAGGGTTGTTGTGAGGATAAAATGGAGAGGAAGAGGAGGATTATGTAAGCCACCTTGGGTTTCTTGCGGGGTATAAATATAATAAATAAATATTGCTGGAGGATGCTGGTCTGACCCCTCCCATGCTCAGGACATGCGAGAACCCATCTTTGATGTAAGATGCGAAGCCAATGGTGCAGCTAGGACATTTTAGGCCCTGGATTGAATTGTCTTTAGGGGGGGGCTTTCGATGGCCACGAGCATTATTTCAGTTGTGAAGCTCACGTCGGACATTTCTCTTCCCCACCTCTCCAACTGCCGTGTTTCGCAACTGCTTCGACATTCCTGATATGTTAGAACAACAGAATTGTTTGCCGACCCTGCAAAAAAACCCAAAAAACTCTAAGCATGTGCAGTTTTGCATTTTAAATTGTAGCAACATTGTGACGACAGGAACAAAAGGGAGTTTGCTTCTGATGCCCAGACTCCTTCATCGCCTGCTGCTCTCTGGGGTGGTCATTTAAGGATCCTCCCCTGGACTTGGGTGCCAAGGTCTCACCCGAGGTGCACCACTGTGTACTGTTATATTCAGCCAGCCCATAAGGCCACTGAGTGGTATTTGGCAGGCGAACTAAGCTCGTGTGGGGTGACCGGAACTGTGTAACGTTGCGCAGTAGGATAAGGGCGCTCTTTGTGGCATGTGTTTTGTGCATTGAGCTGATAGCGAGTTTCGACTTGGGTCAGCCAGGCAGGAAGGAAGGCTGAACACTTCTGACAGCTGTTGCCTGTGATGTATGCTAGATCCTATGTGGGTAAACAAGGTTCTCTATGGCAAGGACTCAAGAGAGGTTTTCAGGCATCACATCTTTGGCCTACATGAGGCATTCAACTCGCCACTTTACGGAGGCTTCTTCCGTTTTCTTTGCGGGAGGAAGAGCCTTTACAGGAAGCTCCCCCCCCCCGGGGGTTTTCTTTCTCTGCCTTTCTATGTTGTTGTAGTTGTTGTTGTAGTATAATAATAATAATAATAATAATAATAATTTATTTCATTTCATTTCATTAGGCTCATGAACATTTTGATTGAGTAGTAATATAAAATGCTTTTTTTTTCATTGTTACAAGTGCATGCTTTGATTGCCAACATTTCATAAGTCAAATTACAAAGGCAAGGTTGTACATTGTAGCTGGCTCAGCTTGTCTGAGCGTGGAAAGCTAAGCAGGGTCAAGCCTGGTTGTTACTTGGATGGGAGACCCCTCCTCTAATTTCCTGCATTGAGCAGGGGGTTGGACTCGATAGCCTTGTAGGCTCCTTCCAACTCTGTGATATATGAAATCTATGAAATCTAGTGCATTACTTGGGCACTTACACAATCGTTAAAAAATATGTTGGTTTGTTGGTTTTTCCTCTTCCTTTAAGAATGAACCAGTTGTAACCCGTAACTGATATAAAAAGGGGGGAAATTACACATTTTGTGGCATATGACAGAACGTAACAAAATGATTAAACCATCATGACAATAACAGTTATCATGTATTTAGTTTCACATGCAACTACAAACTTAGTTTAAATTTCACAAGGTTTATTAATTCATTTTATTTCTATGAAGAGGACCCATGGTTTGTTGCTGGCTTGTGAACTGTGGGTTGTTCATGGTTAACAAGCCATTGTTTGTTATCTCGGCTGGGTCCAGACAACACGATAACCCACATTTCAACAACAACCCATGGTTCAACGGCAACCCATAATCAACCCTTGAGTGTTGGTTATCAGTGTTGTCTGAACTGAGACCATGTCTTTAATTCCTTTCCTTCCCTCTGCCCCAACAGCTTCAGTTACAGAAGAACCTCAGGCTTGGATCACCCCCTCTTGCAATGACAAGCAAGAAAATAGAAGACATGGGCACTGTTTCAGAAGATGACGGCTTACCCAGAAGTCCACCAGAAATCTCCACTCTCCATGATATTCTGACCTGTTCCATGAGTAAGGTATGTAGGAATATAAGAAGTTGCCTTCTACATTTGACTGCACGTTGATTTCTTCTTCTTCAATATCATCTTTCTTTAATAACTATTTGGATAATGATCCCGGCAGTTCTCTCCAAATCTTAACTGTCATGGTGGTTTCCCTCTTTTTTAAAAAATCCAGTCCTCGAGCCAAGAAAATTAAAAAACAAAAACCGCTCCTATTTTAATTTCTAAAACATTATCAATGTAAGAGAATAAGGGTGAGGAAAGAGAAATAGTTCACTGGAGCCCTTGTTATTTTTGGAAGCAAGTGGGGTTGAAAGGCATAAAATTGATCCTGCTTGCCGTGGCTTCACATCAGAGTGGGCAGGGAACATAAAAATAACAGCGTGCAACTGGTGGTTTCTTTTTATAAATGCAATTTGGCTACGTCTCGCAAAGCCACAGAGAAAACACTCAAATAAGATTAAGAACATAAGAAGAGCCCTGCTGGTTAGACTAAAGCTCACCCTAGGCGAGCATCCTGCTTCCCGCAGTGGTCAACCAGATGCCTCTGGGGATCCCAGAAGCAGTGCACAAAAGCCTCTCTCACTGTCACCTCTGGTCATAAAGGGTTGTATCCACTATTAGTCTTACTTAGAGGAGACCCACTGAAATGAATGGAACTTAAGTTAGTCATAACTAACAACCCAAAGGTGCCAAATAGCCATTGTGACTAAGACTTAAAGACTAGACTAAAGTTTCTAGTGGATCCAAATTTTCCCAAAACAGTTCCCAGTGCTTCTTTTAATTTCTGTTGAAATGCAATGGGTTATGCACCAGTAACCTAAATTCTGCCACGGCCAATTCTGAATTCTGTGGCCTGTATCAATCTGGTATGTAATTATAATGTAAAAAAATGTCAGCAGTTTGGACAGGGCATGATCAAGCTTTGCTCTTGTAAAAGAGGCATTGGGGAAAATCGTGACTTTGGGGGAATAACAGATTTCCTAAAGAAGGCATATGGTTGAAAATTGCATTAATAATCATAGAATGCAATGCTGTCCAGGTTCTGTCATATCAAAGTTAGAAAGTAGAAAAATTAAGTATTAAAGAGCAAAAAAAAACAACAACCCCTCCCCTAGTACTAAGATTAAAACAGAGAGGATTGGCAGATAAAAACAACAGAAATAAATTAAATTAAATTACCGGTAATTGAATTACATTAATTAATTTAATTAAATGTTTACTGGAATAAAAAATACCTTGAGGTGGCAACAGAAAGATAATGATGAGGGAGCCTAACTCAATTCCTCAGGCCCAAAAGATGGGCACAGCTACAGAGAAGGCCCTCTCAGATATGGGCAGGATATGTGACAGAGCAGTGGTTCCCAACCTTGGGTCCCCAGATGTTGCTGGCCTACAGCTCCCAGCATACCCAGCCAGCATGGCTAATGGCAAGGGATGCTGGGAGCTGTAGTCCAGCAACATCTGGGGACCCAAGGTTGGGAACCACTGCATCCCTGCAGATCCCGAAAGGCGGGCAGGATCATACGGAGGAGACAGCTCTTTAGGTATCCCGATGTAGTGCCTGCCTACTTTTGTGAGGTAGTTGCATTTGGGATCCCCTACCACCCTTGGAATCTGGAGCCAAGCGGCCCGGGCATTTGACATGGCATGGGAGTTGCCTAAATTGTAATTCTACAAACTTACATCTATTGCTCAGCCTTGAAAGCAAGGGTGCGGAACCTCTTTCAGCCCAAAGGCTGAATTCAGCTTCAAAGAAGTTCTCGGGGGCTGCATTCCACTTGTGGGCGGGGCCAAAGGCAAAAGGAGGGCGGTGTCAAAATTTTAAAAATGCCAACATATTTTAGCTTAAAGCGATTACCACCAGTAGCTGAGAGCCAGTGTGGTGTAGTGGTGAGAGTGTTGGACTGGGACTCGGGAGATCCGGGTTCTAGCCCCCGCTCAGTCATGAAACTCACTGGGTGACTTTCGGCCAGTCATTGACTCTCAGCCTAACCTACCTCACAGGGTTGTTGTGAGGATAAAATAGGGAGAGGAGGAGGATTCTGTAAGCTACCTTGGTTTCCTTGCAGGAAAAAAGGCGGGGTATAAGTGCTGTAAATCATCATCATCTGTTTGCACACACGTTGCACAACAACCCTGTGAGGTAGGTTAGGCTGAGAGTCAGTGACTGGCCCAAAGTCACCCAGTGAGTTTCATGACTGAGCGGGGACTAGAACCCGGATCTCCTGAGTCTCAGTCCAACACTCTCACCACTATGCCACACTGGCTCTCTAGTGCAGAGAAGCTAGTGTAGAGTTGATTTTAGAGTATTGGACTCGAATCAGGGGCCAGCCAGTTGCTGTTCCTCAACCTCACATTCACTGGCCCAGTCACTGACTGTCAGCCTAACCTACCTCACAGGGTTGTTGTGAGGATAAAATGGAGAGGAGGACGAGGAAGCCACCTTGGGTTTCTTGCAGGGAAAAAAGGCGGGCTATAAATATAATAAGTAAATAAATAAACCTTAGGAGAGGCATTTCAGCCTTTCAAAATGGCGGAAAAACACGCAAAAGCCAGCAAACCCCCAAACGATGGACAGTTGGCAGAAAGGGGGCGGGGGCGGGAAGGGGGCGGAGCCAACTGGGAAACCATGACACAACCCCCCCCATAATGGCGGCCATTTTGGTAGCCCACAGTAATTGTCGACAGTGTTTTCCGTACCTGTGAATGTGTATGAGAGAGGGATGCCGTGTCGATCCTCCCACCGCTCACCACCCTGTTTTTCCTTCTGTGGTTTCTCCTAACTATTCCTTTGATGTGCCACGTCCTAGAAGACAGTTTGACGTGCTTCCCTTGACTTACCCTTCTCCCTTGTTTTGTCCTGCAGTCTTCCAACCCTGTCCAGCGCCATAGCTCTTTGAGTTTAGGGGGGACAGACAGTGACGAGGACCAGGTAATTAAGCTGTTTTTCCTGCTACTGAAACGAACCGGTCAAGCTGCCTTACTTACGTCGAGACAGATGGTTGGTCCCTCTATACTGCCTGGTTAAATTTTAAATTTTCAGCCTGACTTACCTCACAGGGTTGTTGTCAGGATAAAATGGAGAGGACGAGAACCTTGAGAACCGCTTTGGGTTCTGATAATGAAATTTTTTTTTAACAGTTCCTTGTAAGAGGAAAAAAGGTGGGATATAAATGTAGTGTAATATTAATCATCATCTGTCTATTTAGGTTGGGAGCAATTCTAAAGGCACAGTCCTATGCAAGTTGAGACAGAAGAAAGGCCTACAACTCCCAGCACGCCCCAGCCAGCTGGGGCGTGCTGGGAGCTGTAGGCCTTTTTTCCTGTCCAAACTTGCATAGGATTGCGTGCTAAGGGTGTTCACAGGCCAAGTACCTGGGCTCTTTTTGGCTGGAGGTGCCTGGAATTGAACCTGGGACCGTCTGCTTCTACGAAGCCTGTGTTCTCTGCTAACTGATCAGCATCATCGCTAACGCCACATGTCCCGTACGATTTTGCTTTGTAAAAACGGTCACAGCGACCTGTTACACATCTCAGGGCAAAATGCATGCATGAAATATGTGTGTTGAGACACACAAGGAGAACTTCCTCCTTTAAAAAATTTTTTTTTTTTTTTAAATTTAAACTCTCCAGGGATTAGGTTTTCTGGGTGAATTTATAAGTATGGCTGCTTTTGTGGATAGCAACACAAGTGTTTACTTGTGCAAGCTTATTTTAATGCAACAAGAGCATTTTAGTTCTTTCCTCTATAGGTGCCTGATCCAGTGTCTCACTTTATGCTGCTGTTCTTAACGTTCCGTGATATTATTCTACCGATTTTTATTTTCCCTCTGTGTTTTGTGGCTTGTCAGGCGTCTTTCATTCTGTCACCCCCTCATTGATGGAATCGGGTTCCCCCCCCCCCACCAGAATTTCGTTCTGCTAATTTGCATTAGCGCTAATCCACACTTGTTAAACTGGTAGACTGGAGTGGCTGGAACCCTGAACAGAAGCACTTCACACTGCAACATTTTGTTGCGGGCTTCACTCGCAGGCAGCCAAGTTAGGATGCTTCCCTTCCGCATTTCTTCCCTTGCTGCCGCCCCTCCCTGCTCGCTGTTTGTAAGATATAAGTAGGCTAGGCAGAATTTATTCAACAGCAAAGTGAGACGCTCTGTTGCTCTTTGGCCACTGAGCTGCTTCTTCATCTTTTTTTAGGGAAGAGTGGGGTAAAATATTTTTAAAAATAAAAATAGATTAAATGGAGCATAGCTGGCTGGGGCATGCTGGGAGTTGTAGGCCTTTTTTCAGTCTAAACATGCATAGCATTGCGCCTTTAATCTATTAAGTTCACCTCTAGGCCCAAAGATGGACTCTCTTCTGCTTATAACATGACATGTGTGTATCTGAGTATTGTAGTCGAATGGATTCTCTCCCCCGCCCCCCCCCCGTGAGCCCAGTGGTCATATATCGCTGAAAGCCTGAAATGTCTCAATGTGCTTGCATTCCTCAGGTGCCATCGGAATGCTCCTCCAGGCCTCTTAGCCCTCTCTCCTCTGCAGTCCTTGGGAGCCCTGCTGTGCCAACCTGCCACTTGCTTCCTGTTGACTTCAGCAGCCCGGCCATCCCTCCGGGCTGCCTGGATACCTCGGCAGCCAGGCACAGGATCGCCATGAATCCACGGAAGCAGAAAGCCTTTGCCAACAAAAGCCAAAACCTTTCCGTAAGTGTCTTCTGGAGGACGATGGTTCTTTGGGGAGACAGAGGGCTGCTCTATATTAGGCTTTTAACCTGCTGCTTCACCGAGGCTTCTGCTTCCGAATTCTTTGCGGGATTAAGATTGGCTCCTTTACACGTGTTCTTTTTCTGGTGGTTTTTTTTTTTGTCTTTCTCTGCCTTTCTATATGTTCCATTACACAACCACGAGGTGGCGGTGCAGTATAGTGGAATGGCGAAAATACACGAGCATTTTGTAGCGTTTCATAGCATGATCGCCCCTTAATAGCTCATATTCCTCGTTCTAAGAAAAGCCACAGAAATGCTTGGAAAGCATGGGAGAGGCCCTGGAGGATGACGACGTCGTGTAAAGCACCCGCAAGCTACCGTGGGTGAGGAATCTTGAGAGCACAGCACATGCCTTGTGTAGAGAAGCCCAGAGAGAGGTTTTCCCTTGCGAGCCTCCCCTATTGGTTACACTCTTCAGACTCCAAGAGTGTTCTTGGTCAGGTCAGGTCAGGTCAGGTCTACCCTTGCAGCAGAATGAGGTGGTGGGATGCTGAGGAGGTAGAGAGAACTGTCCTATTTCTGGTTGCTACTGGGGGAAATTACAGGCTTCTCTCTACACGAGGCATTTATTGTGCTCTCGAGGTTCCTCACCCACAGTAGTTTGCGGGCGCTTTACACGACGTCGTCATCCTCCAGGGCCTCTCCCGTGCTTTCCAAGCATTTCCGTGGCTTTTCTTAGAATGAGGAAAATGAGCTATTAAAGGGCGATCACGCTATGGGGAAAGATTCAAGCATGGGACCTGCCACTTGCGATCTGAAGTGGTACAGTCCTCTCTACCACCTCAGGAATTCTACACTCTTGTTCCACCCTATGAGCAAGGCATAAGAAGGGGCCGGCTGGGTCAGACCAAAAGCCCGTCCAGTCCAACATCCCGTTTCGTGCCGTGTCCAACCAGCTGCCTCTGGGGACGCTGTGGACGTAACCCCACAATTCAGTTCCCTGGTGTATGTCTGCATTAGTATGTTTATGGAGTATAGAATGTTGAGCTGAGTGGGTGTGGTTTGTGATGTCTTGGAAAGGGTGGGGGAGGAGTATATAAGGAGTGTTTGAGGGATGTCAGAGTCAGTTAGGTTTTATGTCAGTGGGTTTAAGTGAGTTGAGTGTTATGGGAGTGTGGAGTTGGGTTAGAGAGTTTTAGGTGGTTGGAGTTAGTGTGAGTGCCGACGACTGCTGGACAGACCACCGACTAATCCGGTCCACAATGGTTATCAACATTGCTCCCCAACATAGGCTTCAAGGAAGGAAACCAAGGCGTAAAATGAACATCCAAGTCCTTCAAGATCCTATTAAGCAAACTCGTCTTCAATCACTTCTTAAGGAACATCTACCTACGGAACCTCCTGACAACATTGAGGACCATTGGTCTAAGCTGAAAACCTCCATTACTGCAGCTTGTGAACAAACTATTGGATATGAAACTAAGAAACATCAGGATTGGTTTGATGAAAATGACAATGAGATTAAATATATAATTGACCAAAAAAGGAAAGCCTTCCAAATATGGCAAAATGATATTAACTGCGCTGCCAAGAAAAAAACCTACGCTAGCGCAAAGGCTGAGGTCCAAAGAAGAACAAGAGAACTTAAGAACGCTTGGTGGAAAAAGAAAGCTGAAGAAATTCAACAACTTGCAGAATCTCATGATGCACGGGGCTTTTTTAAGGCCACAAGGGCCATTTATGGACCAAAAACCTATGGTACAAACCCTTTACAATCAAAAGATGGCACCAAACTCTTAAAAGACAAAGAGTCTATTGCACTGCGTTGGAAAGAGCATTATTATGACCTTTTAAATCGTAAATCTAAGGTGGATAATGAGATTTTTTCGCAAATCCCGCAAAAACAAATTAAAGAGGAACTTGCAATACTCCCCACTTTGGATGAAGTAAAAAAAGCCATTAATCAAATGAAGAACAACAAAGCTAGTGGACCAGATGGGATTCCTGCTGAAATCTTTAAAGAAGGGGGCCCCGAACTTGTACAACATCTTCATAAACTCATCGAAAAAATCTGGATAAGAGAAGAGATCCCAGAAGACTTCAGGGATGCCATAATTATCACCCTCTTTAAGAAGGGTGATAGAACAGACTGTGGAAACTATCGGGGCATTTCTCTCTTACCAACCGCAGGTAAAATATTTGCTAGGATTCTCGCAAACCGTCTTCTATCTATTTCAGAAGAGATCCTCCCTGAAACTCAATATGGTTTCCGCCCCTCTAGGGGGACAGTAGACATGATTTTTACTGCACGTCAGCTCCAAGAAAAATGCCGGGAGCAAAATCAACCCCTTTATATGGCATTTATCGATTTGGCTAAGGCCTTTGATACTGTAGACCGTACAGCTCTCTGGACTATCCTTATGAAAATTGGATGCCCCAATAAATTTGTGAATATCTTGCGACTTCTCCATGACAACATGACAGCAACGGTTTTGGACAACAACGGCTCTCATGGTGCTCCATTTAAAGTGGGATCAGGTGTTAAACAGGAATGTGTTATCGCCCCAACATTATTTGCCATTTTCATCGCCATGGTTTTACATCTTGTCAAGGGGAAACTTCCCACCGGTGTGGGAATTATATATCGAACAGATGGAAAGCTTTTTAATCTCAGCAGGCTGAAAGCAAAAAGTAAGGTAATTACAACCTCCGTTGTGGAACTTCAGTATGCTGATGATAATGTGGTCTCCGCACATTCAGAGGATGATCTCCAAACTATCCTAAATGCTTTTGCAGAAGCATACGAAAAACTTGGTCTCTCACTTAACATCAAAAAAACCAAAGTGCTTCATCAGCAAGTGCAAGCCAATCCTTTGGTGATGCCATCTATCCAGCTTGGCGGGACAATACTGGAAAATGTCGATCATTTTCTCTATCTTGGCAGCTATCTTTCTGTTACAGCTAACATCGACAGTGAAATCCAGCATCGTCTGAGCTCCGCAAGTGCCCCATTTTCTCGAATGAAACATAGAGTGTTCGAGAATCGGGATATTTGTAAGAAGTCCAAAACACTGGTTTATGAAGCCATTGTATTACCAACTTTATTGTATGCCTGCGAAACATGGACTATCTATAAACGTCACTTCCACCTCCTTGAAAGGTTTCATCAACGTTGCCTCCGGAAAATCCTGCAAATTACTTGGGAAGATAGGCGAACAAATGTCAGTGTACTGGAAGAAGCAAAGACTACTAGCATTGAAAAAATGATCCTTCAACGCCAACTTCAGTGGACCGGTCATGTTGTTCGAATGCCTGACTGCCGTCTCCCAAAGCAGTTACTTTACTCCCAACTCAAGGATGGAAAGCGGAATATCGGTGGTCAATATAAGAGGTTTAAAGATGTTCATAAGGCTAATCTAAAAAAATGCAATATAAACATCGAAAACTGGGAAGCTCTGGCCCATGAACGATCTAACTGGAGGTTGGCCTTTCACAAAGGTTCCATGGACTTTGAAGAAGCCCGAGTGCAAGGTGAAAGGGAGAAACGTGCTAAGCGAAAAGCACGTCAAACGAATCCTTTACAGGACCATCTTCTATCTGGTAACCTGTGTCCTCACTGTGGGAAGCTGTGTGGATCTAGAATTGGCCTCCACAGTCACTTACGGACCCGACCCATCGCTAGAGTCTACACAATCTTCTTTAGAATTTCCTCCTTTTATCGGTCACGAGTGATCGCCTGATGATGATGATGATATGGGAGAGTGTTTGGAGTGTGTGGGGGGGTTGGGAGTTGGGGAGTTAGGTTAGTTGGATTATTCGTGTCTTGTCTGTCAGGAGTTTTGAGAGAAATCAGTGCTTGTCTGCGGAGTGAAAGTATTTAGAGTTATAGGGACTTAGGTTAATTACAAAGTGTTTGGTGTAGGCAGGTTTAAAGTTATTTTCTGGAACTAAGATTTTGAGAATTAAAATAAACTTGTTTTTATTTTGTTTGCTACCCAAATCCTACATGTCAGCTTGGTGTTATTAACCTGCATTACTGTTAAATCTACACACACACACACCTTTGTACCCACAGTATCATAGATTTAAGCTAGATCCTTAATAACCAGTATTAATCTTTTCCCTCATTGGTAGGGGAAAGGTTTCATTTGACCCTCCCCTCAGGTTTTTAAGCGTTGGTACTTAGCCTGAGAAGGGTTTATGCGCCTGGTCCTAAAGTGTAAGGGATCCTGTCGTAAGGAGGACACGAGCACCATAACACCCTCCTGCTCTGGTTCCCCAGCAACTGGTATTGAGAGACCTGCTGCCTTCGATCCTGGAGATAACATATACCGTAGCCGTCATGATTAGTAGCCATTAAGCGCCTTATTACCCTCCCAAGAATGTGTTCACCACTGTGCACCATATGTTGCACCTTTTCTTTTTAGAACGCTCTTCTTCAAGAAGTCTGCAGGACCCGATTTTGGGCCATTTAAAAAATATATATTCTGGCAGATTTTGAAGAGGGTGATGGTTAGTTGCAAAACTTCCCTCTTGTCCCACTTGATTATGATGTTGTAAGCTTCTTTGAGGTTAGAAGGGTGGGGTAAAAGTAGAGGGGGAATGAAAGAATTATAATTATATACGCAAGCCCACGGATTCCCCTATAACCCCCGCCATCAGGACCATTATTTTTGGATCGTGCACAGAACTATTTCCAAGGATAACGTTTCAGTGGGAAGCGGGCACGGAAAACAAGCTCTCCCTTATTCCCCCATTTCACTTCCAATTCCCACTGTAAGTTATAACTCAAATAAATGAATACGTTACCCAGTGCTGGCTCTAGGTTTGGGGCCTTTGGGCAAGATGTCCTCAGTGGGGGCCCGCTTCCTCCTTGCTGCTATCAACTCTGACCATTCCCCTGACCTCTTCCTTTTGGGTACTGTGGAGAAAGCCCAAACACCAGTTGCACACACACACACACACACACACACACACAGTTCCCCCCCGGGGAGGGGGCGAGGGAGGAGGGATGAGATCACCAGGGAAACAACCAGACAAGCCATCAGCCCCAACAAAGGAGGACCTCGGCGGAGATCCACAAAGGACCATCAAGGACCATCAACGAACAGGGCAGTCTCAAAGAGCTGCGAAGTGCCCCTACGTCACCTTCTTGCCTGGGCAAGGATAAGCCCACCTGAAACAGAGGGGCAGGCATAAGCCCCCACCTGACCTGGAGGGCGGGGAGAGCGGGAAAACCGGGGTAGAAAACCCCTCTCCCTTCCGGTAGTTGGTTGTTGGGGAACCACGGGTACGCCAGGTCTAGATCCACCTAAAAGCAAGCCGTCTGGGTACACCGGTCTCAGCCAGGAAGTGCCGATCGGGAGCTGGGCTGAAACTGACTAGAGTACTGTCTTTGATGTGAGGATATTGACCTGCTTCAATCTGCTAGCCGGGGAGCCTGCTCATTGGGTAAGACGCGAGTCAGCTAAAGTTGTGTTGACTGTAAACGTATTACTAGAAGACTGCTAGTTCCGATCTGATTATTGTGTAAACAAATAAAAAGCCTTATTTGGGCATACAAAGGGTTGTGGTTTTTTCCTCTTGTACTTGAAAGCCGATACGAGCCTTATTGCTTTGCCGGTTAACCCTAGAGTTGCCGAACTCACGCAAAGGATCCGGTTGCTGATCCTTCACAGGTACAGTCTTCACAGCTTTGCAGAGAGGCAGGTCAAGGTGAGCAGAGGCTGCTGCTGCTGCTCCTGACTCTGGTCACTACTGACTTGCTTGGAAAGGGCAGGTGAACAGGCAACATCAAGCGCCTCCAGCAACATCAAGTAGGCCGCTCAACAAGGTCTGCCATGGATGGCCTTCTCCTTGTCCCATCAGCCAGAGAAACCAGGCTGGTGGGGACTAGGAGGAGGGCCTTTTTTGTGGCAGCCCCCAAGTTATGGAACTCCCTCCCCAGTGACCTTTGCCATGCCCCCTCCCTGATGAACTTCCTGACGGGCTTTAAAAACATGGCTTTTCAGGTGGAAATATGGGGTGGGTTAGGATTTTTTTTTTTTAAAAAAAAAACCTCTTATATTGTTTTAATTGTGTTTTAATTGTATGTTGATTGTGTTTTAATGGTGTTTTAATTGTGTTTATTATATTTGTCCTGATTGTACATCGTCCAGGGTGGCCGGGTGACTAGCCAGATAGGCGATTTAGAAATATAATAAACAAACAAACAAACAACAGCAAAGATGAGGCACAGCAGGGCTCCAGGAGTTGGCAGTGGACCCGTTGCGGGGATGTGGGCCATGGCAAGTGCCCAATAATGCCGACCCCTGGCACTGGCCTTGAAATTACTGATCACATCTTTCAGTATCGCAAAATAGGTGCCTATATTGTGGCTTTGGTAATATTCACGTGTATATAAATGAAATTGATCGATCGGTTAAAAAAGTGGGCAGTTGACCGACCCAATACACACACACACCGGTCTTTTGTCGGTTGAAAGCTCTTGTTGTATACATTTAATTCAAAGATCAGTCTAATCTTCTCCAAATTTGTCCAAATATTCTTCCTCTGTCACACCAGGTGGAGAAGGAGCAATGCCTTCTTGGAACTGCTGAAGGAAAAACAAGCCATGCAAAATTACTTGAAGAATCTGACAGCCAAGAGGAGGATTGGGAAGGTAACAACAGTGTGTGTGTGGTGTCTCTGCGCATACAGGCCTCTGCGCATACATGTGCCTGTTTGTGCAGAAGAACGTGGGGAAGTGAGTTGAGGTTTGAATGAGTTTTGAAAACCAGAGCCGATCTCCTTCTCTCCCCCCTTCCTTTCTTTTGTTTTTGCACAGGTCCTTCAATCCAGAATGCAAGTCACTTAAACGGGGCCTGGGCTAATGATGTGCTCCCTGTGACAGTGGCCTCTGATGCTTTGTGTTATTCTTGGAATGCTGACCCCGGTGCTGATGGGGTTTGTATCTTGCCATCGGAGGACCAGAACTTGCTGGTAACGTATCTCCGGGCCAGCGTAACAGTGTCCTGTCCAAAAGCACTGTCTTCTCTAACAAAGTGTGAAGAAGGAGAAATGGAGGAGGAAGTGGGGGAACGAACTGGGTACCCAATCAGTGACCTCGAGCTGAACCCGCAGGGCTTTGGGAAAGAAGTCATGGAGAGTACTGAATCTTTACAGACTGAAACAGAAGCCTCTGCACTTTGTGATACGTTGCTTTCTGTCTTGCACGGACATGTTGTGGGAGAGGAGCTTGATACCACAGCAGAACATACCCGTGTGCCCTGCCTACAGCCAGTAGATCAAAAAGCAAAAGGCTCTAGCGTTCGCAATGATGCAGTATACGTCGACAGAGAAGAAGACAGACTTGGCGGCGGGAACAGTTCTCCTCTCACCCTGGAGGCAGATCCTGCGTTGCCCGTTCCACAGTTTCCTTCATCCACTTTGGAGGTTACCTCACAGGCAGAGAAGGCTATGGTCTTGGCCCTGGAAAACAGCCCAACAGACAAAGAAGACGCAGGATGGGCTGCAGACATGGAACTTCAGCTGTTCGAAGGCCGCACGAAGCCAACAATCACCCCGCAGGGAGGGTCGGCCATTTTGGATGGCAAGCTGGATAGCCTTCAGCTTCAGAGTGCAGCGACCGGTGAGAAACCGTTTCTCCTGAAGGAAATTCATTGTTCTGATTTGAGCAGCAGCCTGGGCAAGGAAGAGGCTGATGCCTTTCAAAAGCCAGGCGGCCTTTCTTCAGGTGGTCTGCCCAGCACAGGAGGACCCGCTGAGGAGGATGCTTCTAAAAGCAGCCTTCCCGATGACAATGCTGGAGACCAGTCGGGATGCGTGAGAATGAGGGAAGAAAGCAGAGCTCCAGACGACATTGCCAAGGCCCAGGCCAAGTCCGCGTCTGCTAAGCCGGTCAGGTTCACCATCGCGCCCGCCTGGCAGAGGTCTCTCTCGGGAGGTTCTAATTCGGTGGACAGTTCCTGCTCTAGAAGCACCCCGTCTTCGCCCATAAGGCCAGAGTTGTTCGAAGGGATGCCTCAGTTAGATACAGCCGCACAGGGATGTATCCTAAACAGCCCGGAACGACT
Organism: Shinisaurus crocodilurus; assembly: GCA_021292165.1. Classification (NCBI taxonomy): domain Eukaryota; kingdom Metazoa; phylum Chordata; class Lepidosauria; order Squamata; family Shinisauridae; genus Shinisaurus; species Shinisaurus crocodilurus. The sequence continues at coordinate 11,077,669 of CM037883.1, read as the reverse complement.
TGAGCGGGGTAATGGGAACATTGCGGCCAACTTGAACTCTGCCCTCGAGTGGTCGAGTGACGAGGGGCAGGGCTGTGAGAGCCCATTTGGCGTGAAGCTGAGGAGAACGTCCTCATTACTAAAATACCAAGCGGAACAGCAGCAGCACGAGCCCCCAAAGCAGGTTCCCCCGGCTGCTTCTGGAACCTCCAACATCTCTGTTAAAGATGAGGCAACGTCACCAGGTTCCGGGACCCTGCCGCAAAACCTTATAGCCAGCACCAAAGCTTTGGTTACGAAATCCACCCTCCAGGAAGACAAAAATCCCCTCAAGGCCAAACCGGAGGAAGGGGCGACCAAGCAGCAGACGGGCAGACCTTCAGGTATTTCCATTAAATCAGGGGTATAGAACTTCAGGCCCGGGGGCAAAATCCATCCAGCTGGGGTTCCCTAGAAGGCCATGCCCCCTTCCCTTGACCCCAACCCCTTCCCCCTGACCACTTAGTGGTTTCCCCACTTTTGTGCAGTTTTTCCTCCCATCCAAAGAAGTAAAAATGCCTCTGTTAAGGCTCGGTTACTGAGAGTCAAGAGCTTTAAGCTAAATTAAACACTCTAACCAGAACACCAGTATCAGAGGCAGTGTAGCTATGTATACCAGTTGCCGGGGAACATGGGTGGGAGGATGCTGTTGCACTTGCACTCATGTCCTGCTTGTGGGTTTCCCGTGGGCAGCTGGTTGGCCACCGTGTGACAGACTGCTGGACTAGATGTACCTTGGTCTGATCCAGGAGGGCTCTTCTTTTGTTGTTATGACACTTTGAATGGCTTCGCTCTGATTCCTTTCCCCTAGAGCAAACGCCAGCTGCGCATTTGGAAACCCCGTCCTCTGAACCGACGTGGATTTTGATGGCAAAACTGAAACAGAAAGGCTTCCAGGGCCATGCTCTTGCCAAAGGACAGAGAAGGGAGGCGAAGCCCTTTGCCAAAACAGAACAAGAGGGGGAGAAACGTGTTGGTATTTCTCAGCAGGAAAAGGTAAGAGCTGTAGGAGTAATGCCGTGATACAACTTGACTGTTCAAATTAATAGGACCGCAGGAAGGTGCCTCTTACCGAATTAGATTATTTGTGTGTGTTCAGTGGCCTGACACCTGTTCTGTCTTCCTAGACCAGGGGTGGGGAACATATGGCCCTCCAGATGTTGTTGGGCTATAATGCCCATTGGCTGGAAACGTGATGTCCTACCTAGCCTGTTGTGAATGAAAAGGAAACAAGCTGTGTCCAGGTGTTCCTTTTCTGCGCTGTGTCAGTTGCATCCAGTATCTAAAGGACCGCCTCTTCCCATATGTTCCTGTCCGTGCCCTGTGATCGTCATCTAAGGCCTTGCTTTGAGTGCCCCCATACACTGAGATGTGGTGGGTGGCTACTCATGCGTGAGCCTTTTCTGTGGTGGCCCCCAAATTTTGCAGTACCCTTTCTAGAAACAAAGAAAGGTCTTTGTTGGTGCCAGGCAAAGACCTTTTTATTTTCTCAGGCCTTGTAAACTGCTGCTTGTTTTATTTTTAACATGTGCACTGCTGCTGCATTTTAAAACCATCTTCTCTGTTTTTCTGTTTTATTACCATATTTCGTCCATAAACGACGGACTAAAGACGCACTCTGTATGGACCAAAAAAATTTTAAAAAAAAAATCAGCGAGGGGGGGCTCCCCGCCCCACCAATCCCGCTCTTCCGGACACAGAGAAGTAAAAAAAAAAAAAATTACTAGCATGGACGCCGACATTTCCCCCTCCTTTAGGTGCTCTTATAATACGGTAACTCTTTAATTAATCGTGTTTATAGTCTTTTTATGTGGTTTTTTTTTTATTACTGGTTATATTGTTTTACTTTTATTGTGTATGTCATCCCGAGAGCTGTGGTTATAGGGTGATTCATAAACTGAATTATTATTAAACCATCTTCTCTGTTTTGATCTGTTCAGTTATTTATCCCTTTTAAATGCTGACGCTTTGTTGCTGCTTTTAGAGTCATCCTTTTAAATCTGGTTGTATTATTTTGCTTTTATTGTGTATGTCGCCCAGAGAGCTGCGGCTATAGAGTGACTCATACATTATCATCATCATCATCATCATCATCATCATCATCATCATCAATAATAATATCATCATCATCTTCATCATCATCATCATCATCATCATCATTATTTATTTTCACTTTATAGGAAGTGAACCCTACAGGTGAGAATGTGCTGAAGAAGAGCAGCGCTCACCACACGTGTACACCTGAGAGTAAAGTCCAGTCAAAGGTGACTGCATCCCTTGCAAAAGGTACCGAAACCTGGAAGAGAACAGGGGGTTGCAATTTTGCGGGATGGAGGGAGAGCTCAGCTGAGGTTGTGGGCATGAGGTAGCATCATGCTCAGGGCGAATCAGTGGCTGTGTTTGGGTATGTTACAGAACAACATTGACAGGGTCAGTAAAAGCCCAGTGAGGCACAAGACCCCCGCTTCCCTGAGTGGAGAGGAGTTCCAGGGACGGTGCTTACCTGGGTTTATCTTCCTCTTCGAGAAGAGATCCCTGGGAACTTGATGGCGTTTCTGTCATATTTGGTTGATTTATGGATATCCGGGAGCGTAAGAAGAGTCTTGCTGGATCAGTCCAAAGGTCTATCTCAGTGTTCTCCAACCTTGTGTCCCCAGATGTTTTTGGCCTACAACCCACCTGGCTGGGTGGGGCATGCTGGGGGTTGTAGGCCAAAAACATCTGGGGACCCAAGGTTGGAGAACACTGGTCTATCTAGTCCAGCATCCTGTTTCCCACAGTGGCCAACCAGATGTCTCCGGAATGCCCACAAACAGGACACGAAGGCAATCGCACCCTTCTGCAGTTGCAATAGCGATCGGAACGGCAGAAGAGAACTGTCACACAAACACACCCCGTCCTACTATACAAATAGAGCTTCCTTCTCCACCCTGGCGGCCCTCTAGATGTGTTGAACTGCAACTCCCATCATTCCCATGGCCGGTGACTGATGATGATGAGAGTCGTAGCCCAACCTCCGATGATGATGATGATGATGATGATGCACTTAAAATTTTACTAAGTGTCGTACTCAGATTAAAAAAAAAAAGGCAGTCCCTGCCCACAGGCTTGCAGTCTAAAAGACACAGCAAGAAAGGAAGGAGGGATGAGGAGGGAAGAGGAAAACAAGCAACCTTGGCACCAGTTCTTCAAGTTACACAGAGCTGTTCATATACGGGCTAGCTTGAATTGAAACAGTTCCGGAAAGGGTAGAGCCAAGTCACAGCTGGTCTCTCAGCTGAGCAGGTGGAGAGGGCTTCGTGGTCCCCTCTCTCCCTCTGCTGCCACCAGGTGGAATTGATTAAAGGTTGCAGTCTGACTTCGCATGCACTCTAGTATAGAGAATTTCCTGAAGCACGCAGATCCCATGAATATGTGCAATGTACTCCTGCTCTGGTCATCCTTGTATTATTCTTGAAATCAGGGCTGTTGAACCTCAGGCCTGCAGGCTAAGTCCAACCCGCCTGGGGTCCAAATCCGACCCTCCAGGGCTCTCCAGGTAGCTGTGCCCCCTTCCAAGGGCTCCACCCCTTGGCTGCCTGTCATTCGGTGGTTTCCTGGCTTTTGCACGTCTGAAAGGTTGAAATGCCCTTCCTAAGGCTTACTTACTGGCAATAAGAGCTTTAGGCTAAAATATGCTGGTATTTTCGCTAAGTCCAACCCGCCTGGGGACCCCCTTTTGCCTCTGACCCCGCCCACCACTGCCCCTCCCCCGAGAGTTTCTCTGAAATTGAATTCGGCCCTCCGGCTGAAAGAGGTTCACACTCCTGCTCTCGGTGGTTTGGGCCACTGTTTTAAACCTCCTTGTTAAACCTGGACCTGGATCGGTGCTGCTTTAAAAGCATCGGGGGGGAGGGCGGGGGGCGGGAACGAGACTTGGTGATTTTGCGAAGATTCCTGTGCAGCCTGGTTTCTCTGCGTATCATCTGGCTTTGTTTTTCAGTGACGCCTGCCAGAACGCCGACTCAGGAAGCCCCCCCGGTGGAAAAGGAAGCGAGGCCGACGCTGAGCCTGCCCATGTCGTCGTGCAGCCCTGCCGAGCCGCCCTGGCTTTCTCTGGCCAAGAAAAAGGCCAAAGCCTGGAGTGAAATGCCTCAGATTGTTCAGTAGCCGCCCAGGAGATCTTTGTCCACACTGCCAATAGCTGTATTAATAGCGTGGCCGTCTACTAACCAGGTTCACGCGCTGTGAGCATTTTTTAGAGCAGCTTTTCCCAATCTGATGGGACCCTCCAAATGGGACCCTCCAGATGTTTTGGACGGAAACTCCCAGCATGCCTGACCAATTGGCCACACTGGCTGGGGCTGATGGGAATTGTAGCTCAGAACATCTGGAGAGGCGCCATGTTGGAGCACGCTGATCTAGCGGCTTGAAGGGAGGAGTTGGAAGAGTTTGCGCACGGGGGGGCTAGATATGGGGAAGGAGGCCGTACGTCGCTTGAGGTCAAAGACGCCGCTGGAAAGGGCCTCGGGGGGGTGGGGGTGGGGGGTGTCGTTGCGCCTTTTCCTTCCAAGGACAGTATTACGAAGCGACCAAGACGGTGTTTCTTCAGGGCTGTGGGCAGGGGACAGCTTGCACTGGGATGTCTGAACCTCCCATGCACCTGGATTGCTGGCGACTGAAGGTGGATGGCGGTGGTGGGGCTTTTTGTGGGCTCTTCCAATGTCACACTCCATTGGTAGCTGTCACTGGTACCTCGGATGCCGACTTCCAAATCTCCCCCCGCCTTCCTGTTGTGCGGGAGACGGTAGTTCAAGGGACGGCTGGAACAGCCTTTGCCAACATGGAGCCCTCTAGATGTTTTGGACGTCACGTCAGCCCCAGCCAGCATGGCCAATGTTTGGGAATGCTGAGTCGTGGTCCAAAATACCTGCAGGGCATCCGGTTGCGGAAGGCTGGATCTGGAGCAGTGTTCTCCAACCTTGGGTCCCCAGAGGTTTTTGGCCTACAACTCCCAGCATGCCCCAGCCAGCGTAGCTGGCTGGGGCATGCTGGAAGTTGTAGGCCAAAAACCTCTGGGGACCCAAGGTTGGAGAACACTGATCTAGAGGCTTCAAGTTTCGGGGCCGTTGTTGTACGGAAAGCTCCTCTCACCAGGTTGCAGTAACTGCCTCCCTTTCAACGTCTGTTCCTGCCTCTGAACCCAAATACGGCTGGCCCCATCTTCCCGTGCCCTGTCGAGACCAGTCCCCCTGTGCGGTTGTGCCTGTTACCTGTACAGGCAGCTGGTTGGTGGGCACTGGCTTCAAGGCGTGTGTGTTTTTGCAGTCACGGGCAGACACTGTGCAATGCATCCCCGTCCCTTGGGCTGTGAGCCTTGCTTTCGAGGACTGAGCTGGGTAGGTGAAAATAACCAAACTGTCCGGGAACGCTGTAATGCCTGAACAGAACAATCTACAGACCTTCCAGTCCCAACAACTCTGCTTCAACTGCTTTTGTAGGTGTGTGTGGCTGAACCAGTCGTGCTGTCTGAACCAGTCTGAACCAGTCGTGCTGTGTAAACAGCCTCGGTCAGAGGTAGGCAAAAGGTAGGTGCTCAGATGTTTTGGACTTCCAATTCCCAGAAGCCCCTGCCAGCATGGCCAATAGTCAGGAATGCTGGGAGTTGAAGTCCAAAGTATCTGGGAATCTACTTCCTGCTCATCCCTGGCCTAGGTAAGGAGGGTGGGTGAGGCAAGGATGCTGGCTGAAGGGTTCCTTGCAACTGCTACAGCCCTCACACCTTCCAAGCTGCCTTGTCGCTGGCAGTGGATTCGGAGGTGGTGTTTCCGTTCCCTGCCCAGTAAAACGGACGACTTCCCCCATTCCTGATGACATTTTGGCCACCAGTCCAAGAAACCGGCAATGAAATTCAAACCTGGAATATTAACCCACCCCTGAATTGTCTTCCCTTAGTATCAGCTGGTTCAAGTTGCTGTCCTAATTCCCTTCTCCTCTGTAAAGGACACCAAAAGCAATATATTTCTGGTGGGGTTTTTTGTTTCTGTTTTTATCGTGTCTCTACCTTTTAAATGTATGGTATGTATATACTTTTTTGGTAATCTTTGCATTTCTGGACAACCCCCTTTCTTTTTTTAAATATTTTGTTCCCGTATTTTTTGTTTATTATTAAATGCTTTTGTCATAATGGGCTTTGATGCGATGTATTACACTGGTGGGGAGGAAGCACATAATTCTTCTTTTTTTTTTTTAATCCTTTAATAGTGCTCTTTATCATACCAACAAATACATAAATACCAAGGGAAGTTGTCTCCCCTCCTTGCCAAGCAAAAAGCACACAAGCGACTTCAGTATATAAAGGAATGTATTTCCTTTGTACAGTACAGTCATACCTTGGATTGCAAGTAACTTGGTCTGAGAGCGTTTTGCAAGACAAGCAAATTTTTAAAATAAATTTTGACTTGATAAACAAGCGACGTCTTGCAATACAACTCGTAGGGATGTAACCGCTCACCTCGAGCGGGCGTAGTGGGCTGAAATCGGCCCCGCTCATGCCCGCCAGAGACTCGCTTTGATATAAGAGTGTTTTGGATTACACAAGCACGGTTCCGGAACGAATTATGCTTGCAATCCAAGGTATTAGTGTATTACTATGTTGGCATCTTCTCTTTTGGCTGCAGAGGGCAGTATAACATTTGTAGAGAAAATGAACAGAAAGAGGCTTCTTCTGTTTCTTTCCTCTCCCACAATTCAGTTGCTAAAACAATCCCTAAATTAGCCTGTTTCTGTAGCCCTGATCCAGGTTAACTTAGTTGTAACTAAGGCTGCAGTCCTGTACGCGCTTACCTGGGAGTGAGCCCCATTTGATGTATTGGGACTTAAGTTACTTCCAAGTAAACATGCGTCGGGTTTTGCTGTACAGCTGCAGTCCTGTGTGCACTTACTTGGGAATAAGACCCATTGAACTTGGTACTACTTACTTATGACTCGGACACCACGATCAACATCTGAGACCTTTCTTCAAGTGCCACCTCGGAGGGTGGCAACAAGGGAGAGGGCCTTCTCAGTGGTGGCCCCATAATTATGGAATGATCTCACTGAAGCCTGCCTGACACCAACTCTGTCATCTTTTCCGTGCCAAGCTAAGACTGCTCTCTGCTCCCAGGCATTTCATTCACGGCACTTAAGGGTATTTAATGGCATGGTGGGGCATTTATGTCAGCTGCTTTAACAGGTCTCGTTCAGGCTGCACACATCTGCAATCATAAACGCGTTTGCTAGGGCAACCTTCCTCGGTGCCAGGGATGGGGAATGTGTGGCCCTCCAGATGTTTGGATTACAACTCCCATCATCTCTGACCATTGGCCATGTTGGCTGGGGCCTATGGGAGTTTCTCCCAAGTCCAAATATCTGGAGGAAGAAAGCCCCATTAACTTTTGTGTTGGATTGTGCGTGGCATCTCCCACTGAACTCAATGGAAGAAGTTAAGTATTGATTCATTGGATTGGGGCCAGCGAATGTGCAGTAGTTATCACCCTCTTACTATGAATAAATTTGCAGTTGCTTGGTTCTAGACTTAGTCATACGTAGTGTAGACCCATTGAAACCAATGGAACTCAAGTTAGTTGTGAGTGACCAAGTTAAGTCCCATTAATTTCAAGGAGTCTCCCATTAAGTATGACTAAATCTGGAACTAACCCAGTGTACTTAATGTAATACAAGCATATCTGTTCTCCTCCACTCCTTTTTTTTTTTTTTTTTTTAAGGTTAGGGGACATATGTCCCCTATGCCAAAAAACATGGAGACAGGCCTCTGCTTGTGGGGCTTCTGTACATGAGGCTTTTAACCTGCCAATTTACCAAGGCTTCTGCTCCTGGATTCTTTGTGGGATTCAGATCGGCTCCTTTACATGTGTGTTTTTTTCTGGGCTTTTTCTTTCTTTCTCTGCTTTTTATATGTTCCATTACACAACCACAAGGCGGTGCTGTGGTATAGCAGAATTGCAAAAATATACTAGCTTCTCATAGTGCGATTTCTAAATAATACCAGACTTTCCTCAATCTTAAAAAAAAAGCCAAGTCCAAATTAGGAAAGCTTTTTAGGTTAGACCAGTGGTACTCAAATGTTCTCTTTTCCCCCACAGACCGCATTAAAATTGATGATGATGATGATGATGATGATGATGATGATGATGATGATGATGATGATAATAATTTATTTATTACCCGCCTCTCCATCTAGATCGAGGCGGGGAACAGCAGAAAATATAAAATACATAAACTAAACAACACAACACATACTATTAAAACATCTTAAAACATCCTAAAAACATCTTAAAACATCTTTAAAACATCCTAAAGGCATCCTAAAATTCTGCCGGAAGAGATCAGTCTTTATGGCTTTTTTAAATTCCAAAAGACTGGTAAGTTGATGAATCTCCTCCGGCAGGCCATTCCATAATCTGGGAGTAGCAGAAGGTCCTCTGGGTGATACTTGTCAGTTGTGTGTGTGTCTCGGCAGACTATTCAGTAAACTTATTTTTGCTCTACAAATCAAAGCACATACATAACTCAGATTTTAATAACCATGGTCTTGCCGTTTGAATGTGATGGATGTAATAATAAATAATAAATAATGTGCCTGTTTTGGCGAGCGAAGGTCTGTGAAGTCGGGTATAAAGTTCATCAGCCTGAACCACTGGACAGGTTTAGCACAGTTATCTTTAACTGGTAATTGTGTGTGTGTTTGTGTGTTAGTAGACAGCACCAGTGCCATGTTATGAAAATCATGGACCTGGTTAGCCTCTTCAATAATCTGGCATTGGTGAAAATGGCCTTGATCTCCAGAATTTCTCCAGAATGGAATCCGGCGCCTGGGATGAAAGAAGTTTTCCACCCCTGCTCTAACCACAACACTATGACAGCTTCTCACTCATCCATTTTACTCATTCGCTTTAGTGGTTTAAGTAGTTGACATATTTTACATTTAACAACATGTTAAAAACAACAACAGCCAGAGCAGCCAGGCTGGTGGGGACTAGGAAGAGGGCCTTCTCTGTGGCGGCCCCCACATTATGGAACTCCCTCCCTAGTGACCTTCGCCATGCCCCCTCCGTGATGAGCTTCCGCCGTGCATTAAAAACATGGCTGTTCAGGTGGGAATATGGGGTGGGTTAGGTTTTTAAAAGAATTTTTTATATTGTTTTAATTATTATATTTTATTGTATTGTTTTATTGTATTTTAATTGTACATCGCCCAGGGTGGCCGGGTGACCAGCCAGATGGGCAATTAATAAATATAAGAAATAAATAAATAAATAAATGTTGAAGATTTCTGCAGGTCCTTCACTGCAAACAGTTGAAGGGAGTCTCACCCTTTCCTCTCCAGTGCTCATTACAGCTTGCTCATTGAGGGCGCTGGAGGGAGATTAACAAACAAATAAATAAAAAAACGATTGAACTGGTGGTCAGTTGAAAATCGATGCCTGAGGATTTGGGCGCTTAAGAGAATATCTCTAGCATGAAACGACAACATGCGATTTGACCTAAAAAAAAAGGTGCAGCGGGGAAACCACCAGTAACAAAAACATAAGCGATGAGATGGATATATATTCAACAGGAGAGCGAACTACTTAAAAGGTGTGAGGAACACATTAATGGAAAAGTAGGTTAAATATGATCCTGCGTGGTAATATAGCGAGCAAAACAAAGCGGTGCGGGAATTATGAATGAAAGCGAATACTGTCATTGGCTGAACTTTCAATTAGAACAGGCAGTTGTTATGAGGCTCTCTGAACAATCTCCGGTGTGTTTCTCCAGAAAGGGATTTATTGAGGAACAGAACACAATACTTGCCTAGTTTGGATGATCTCGGCCCCAGATAGATTTTGGGCACAATCCTATGCATGTTTCGGCAGGAAAAAAGCCTACAACTCCCAGAATCCTTCAGCCAGCATTTTTTCTGTCGAAACACGCGTAGGATGGCACCCTTCAGAATTCCTGACATGTTACGAAGGAAAACAGGGGAAGCGGGATGGGGGGGGGCGCACTTCCAGACAATGGCTGCTACACAAAATGGGTATATATTTCCTCCAGTATCGGTATGCCTCGCTATACTAGTCACTGGTGAAAATAAGCAGCAGGGTGCTATGGGGCTCATGCGCTGTTTGTGGGCTTCCCATGGGCAGTTGGGCTTGATGGGACGGCAATACCTGTCAGAGCGCCTCTTCCAGCCTGAATCTACCCGGACACCACGATCAACATCTGAGGCCTTCTTCCAAGTGCCACCTTGGGGGTGTGGCAACAAGGGAGAGGGCCTTCTCAGTGGTGGCCACATAATTATGGAATGATCTCACTGAAGCCCGCCTGGCGCGAACTCTGTCATCTTTTCCGTGCCAAGTTAAGACTGCCCTCTGCTCCCAGGCATTTCATGGCACTTAAGGGTATTTAATGGCATGGTGGGGCATTTATGATAGCTGCTTTAACAGGTCTCGTTCTAAATATTGTTCTAGCTGTTAAGTTGTTTTTTTTAAATTTTGTATATTGGATTTAAAAAAATGTTTGTTTGTTTATTTTCATATCCCGCCTTTTTTCCTGCAAGGAACCCAAGGAGGCTTACATGATCCTCCTCCTCCTCCTCTCCATTTTATCCTCACAACAACCCTGTGAGGTAGGTTAGGCTGAGAGTCAGTGACTGGCCCAAAGTCACCCGGCGAGCCTCATGGCCAAGTGGGGACTAGAACCCCGGATCCCCCGAGTCCCAGTCCAATGCTCTGACCACTACGCCAAACTGGCTCAGCATGGTGTTTTTATGTTATTTTTATTGTATTGGTGCGCTGTGTTTTATGAATAGTTGTGAGCCGCCCAGAGAGGTTTGGCTATCGGGCATAGATTTCATAGATCATAGAGTTGGAAGGAGCCTACAAGGCTATCGAGTCCAACCCCCTGCTCAATGCAGGAAACTAGAGGAGGGGTCTCCCATCCAAGTAATAACCAAGCCTGACCCTGCTTAGCTTTCCACACTCAGACAACTCACCGAGTTGGCCACTGTGGGCACAGAATGCTGGGCTAGATGTGCCCTTGGTCTGATCCAGGCAGCAGTGCTGTTCTTATGTACGAGTCAGAAGGCATGGTACTGCTGTTCTGCCTTTCTCCCTTTTAACAGGTTTTCAGTGGTAAGGAAAAAAAGAGAAGAAGCGGAGGGAAAACAAGGGAGGGTTACAAATGGAAGATGACGATATCTGGACTGCCCATAAAATTCTGTGAACGAGGCAGGGCAAAGGCATGATGAAAGCATTACCTAGAAACACCCTGTGTCTAGTATTTTCTTTCATTCGATTCCCCCACCCAAAGATACATTAAAAGCCAAACCATCAGCATGTGGCTGGGCAAAGCCATATTTTATGGCATTTTATGGCAATGTAAATCATCTTCTTGTTGCTGTTGCATCTGACCTCTTGCAAAGCTGACCTTAATTACTTTGCAGAGAAGTGCCTGCTATATGAAACTTTAGCTAACGTTCAGTGGCAGGATTCCTATTTTCTCACTCCCATCTCTCTATTGTTTCTGGAACAATAATTTATTTCCTTTCCTTGGCAGGAGGAAAATAAAACGGCTCATTTAACCCAGTAAGGGTGCAATCCTATGCATGTATGCAGGCCTGTGGCTTACGCTGGCTCAGCTTGTCTGAGTGTGGAAAGCTAAGCAGGGTCAGGCCTGGTTATTACTTGGATGGGAGACCCCTCCTCTAGTTTCCTGCATTGAGCAGGGGGTTGGACTCGATAGCCTTGTAGGCTCCTTCCAACTCTATCATCTATGAAATCTATGTTTAGACAGAAAAAAAAGTCCTACAACTCTCAGCATGCCCCAGTCAGCATGGCTGGCTGGAGTATGCTGGGAGTTGTAGGACTTTTTTTCTGTCTAAAGATGCATAGGATTGTGATCTAATATAGGGCTTCTCTACACAAGGCATTTATTGTGTTTTCATGATTCCTCACTCACGGTAGTTTGCGGGTGCTTTACATGACGTCGTCATCCTCCAGGGCCTCTCCTGTGCTTCCCAAGCATTTCCACGGCCTTTTTTTTTTTTTTTTTTTAAATCGAGGAAGGTCTGGTATTATTTTGAACGGTGGCATGAAACCCTCATGTACTTGCACAGTTCTGCTGTACCAGAGCACCACCTAGTGCTTATGTAATGGAACATATAGAAAGGCAGAGAAAGAAAACCCCTTGGGGGGGAGGGACCACCTGTAAAGTAGCCGATCTTAATCCCGCAAAGAATCCGGAAGCAGAAGCCTCGGGAAAGTGATGGGTTAAAAGCCTCATGAAGAGAAGCCCATGGGCTGGGTTGTTGTTGCATGTTTGGAAAGTGCTTCTGCTCACAGGAGGAAAGCTTGCCCATTATTCTTTCCAAATGCAGACCTTCACAATGGATCGAAACCCATAATGTTCCCCTATATTGAGAAGAAAACCATCTTATAGCAGAAAACCAGTGCAGTACGGGCAGTGCTGAATTAGAAACTTTCTCCTGGATGTACTTGTTTTGTATTTGCAGGGAGTTAAACACATTGAAGGATTCAAGCGTTCCATCTCTCCCACCCACCTTGCCCCAACACCAGTAGTCTGAAGTGATACAGTCTATTCTACTACCTGATTATGGTGTGTGTGTGTGTGTGTGTGTGTGTGTGTGTGAACCCAGCCTAGGTTGGAGAACATCCTATGCTGGAATATGATGCCACCCTTGTAGATGTAGAGAGACAAACTTGGAGCATCATTGAACACCACAGTCTTAATGGACGCTTGCAATGATCCAGAGAGCCAAAGAGCCAGTGTGGACATCACAGTGGCAATTTCTGGGTTGTTTAACCCAGGGATTGTGGGGATGAGCCGAGTGCGTGAGCTGCACTGCTCGTAGTTTCTGCTTTTAATTACCAAATCCAGGAACGCCCCCCCCCCCCATTCCTTGATTGTTTTGTGACTTCCGAACCTGAAAACTCTAGGATGTTTATGGGTTAATCAACCCGGAGTTAACCCAACAAGTGCCCATGGTTGGTTGCTCGGTTAATTCCAGTCTAATACTCTAGCCACTACACTACACTGACTGGGCTCGGATTTCACAGTGACAATTCCTGGGTTGTTTAACCCATTAACCCAGTGCCTGGGTTCGCATGTCACAAAATAACCTGGAAAGGGGCATTCCTGGGTTGTTGATTAAAAGCGGAAATGACAAACGCACAGCTCACCCTGCTCATCCCGCAATTCCTGGGTTGAACAACCCAGGAATTGTCACAGTGACATCCGAACCCAGTCCTTGTGGTGTAGTGGTTAGAGTATTGGACTGAGACTCGGGAGATCTGGGTTCTAGTCCCCACTGGGCCATGAAGCTCACTGGGTGACGTTGGGTCAGTCACTGACTCTCAGCCTAACCTACCTCACTGGGCCGTTGTGAGGATAAAATGGAGCAGAGTAGGGCCATGTCAGCTGCCTTGATTTCTTTGCAAGAGGAAAGAAAGTAGGATAGAAATGTAATAATAAAAATGAGATAAATTAAAAACTTTGTGTGTGTGTGTGTGTGTGTGTGTGGGTGGGTGGGACACCAGCCATGCTATGGAAATCCCCCAAGACCTGCACATTTGGTGTAGCACAAGCTTCCACAGGACAGCCTTCTTTGTGAACCATGTCACACACTGTCCAGTTTGTAAGAACCTGGAAACCAGTATCCTAAAGACTAAAATAATTCAACTTAAAAAAACAAAACCTTTCTGATTTTAAAAACCAGCCTCGTGATTTTGGGAGACCAGGAAGATTTGCAATTCAAATTCTGCCATTATGAGTTCTTTAAAGAGGTCTGTGGCTGAACTGGTGCAAGGTAGTATTGTTTTTGTAATTGGCGTATGTGCGTGCGTGCGCACACACGCACACACACACACACACACACACACACACAAGTGCATACAGCTTTCTTGAAGCATTGAGCTTTCATTCCTCATAGCTCTGATGTATATTTGGTTTGCACATGTTTTCTAACTAGCCACCAAAACCACTCTGAAGGCAACAGTTGGTAAGACTATTTACTTCTGTTAAAAACACACCCACTTACGCACATGCACACCAAAAAACTTGTTTTCAACGAGGACTCTAACCTTTAATTACCCGTGTTATGTAACTGGCCACACCCCCGCTTGCCGTGTTGCTTTATGACCCACTTTTCCCTATGCAGCGGTTTCATGAGTTATGAAAGGTGTTATCTGTCCAGGCGGCTAGAACAGCGTTTGCTCTCCTGACCCCGACCGATATTTCAGGTTACATAGGCAGCATAAACCGAAGAGGGCATTAAAAAGCTAAGGAGAGCAGAAGCTCAGGGAGAATGTTCACGTCTTATGATATATAACAGATTCCAGGAACAGGTGTAAGAGAAAGTCAACAGACATTTCTGATGCTCAGGGCGGGCAGTTTATCAGCCTTCCCCAACCTGGCGCCCTCTAACTGTGCTGGACTACAACTCCCATCTCCCCCACCAGCACAACCACCAGCTGGGGGTGATGGGAGTTGTGCTCCAATGCATCTGGAGAGCCCCAAGTTCAGGAAGGCTGCCATAGATTCTGAAGTAGTTAGCTTAGGCCCGGGTTCAAATCCCTCCTCAACCAGAAAGCTAACTGGTGTAGCTTTGGGCAAGCTCCTCTCCTCATTCAGGGCAACCTTACTGCACAGGGTTGTTGTGAAGATAAAATGGGGAAATCGCCTGTGTATCCAATGAGCTGTTACAGTGGTATAAAGAAAGGGTGCTAAAGGGCATCCATGACCAGTGGATGTTCTTAGAGTCAGGACAGGAATGTAAGTCACACCTACCAGACAAGGCGGGGAACGAAATCAGTATTTTCTCTGGGTATGGCAAAGCGGCAGGGTGGTGGCGAAGAGGGCAGGCAGTTTGAATGTAGCCATAGCCAACAAGAGGCAGAAGCCTGGGTTTTTGCAGGTGGGGAATATAGCGTGTGTCCAAGGGCATGCTGTTGCTTTTGGAGAACTGATCTTGCTTCACAGACAAGTTGTAGTGATGTAGTGATGGAGATGGCCACCAATTTGGACAGCTTTAAAAGGGGATTGGACAAATTCCTGGAGGAGGAGGCTATCGATGGCTACTAGTCCTGATTGCCTATATGCTTCCTCCAGTATCAGAGGCAGTCTGCCTCTGTACTCCAGTCGCTGGGGAACATGGGTGGGAGGGTGCTGTCGCACTCATGTCCTGCTTGTGGGATCCCGTGGGCGGCTGGTTGGCCAATGTGTGAACAGAATGCTGGACTAGATGGACCCTTGGCCTGATCCAGCAGGGCTCTTCTTATGACAATTGCTTTGTGCCAATAGTGGGCAGGTTTGCATGACACACGCTAAGCCACCCTGCAAATAAACCCTGGTGGGTGGGTTGTTCTGCAGTGTCCTTCACAGCAGAACCTGTGCTGTCTCCCCCTTGCCTGCTCCTCCCTGGGTTTTCTTCATGGGTTGTTCGTGGTTAACAAGCTGTGGCTTGTTAGCGCAGCTGGCTTCAGATAACCCGATAACCCACATCAACGACAGCCCATGGTTCAATGACAACCCACACTCAACCCTTGAGTGTAGATTATCGTGTTGTCTGAACCTCTCTCTCTCTCTCACACACACACACACACACACACACTTCCCAGCTGCCTCCCCACCGTCAGCGGAGGAGGGATGATATTTCTCAGCTCCCTTTCTCAGTGCTAAGCAGGGAAAAGCTCTTTTCTCTGATCAGTAGCTGACTGGAGATAAGAGCTTTTCCCTGCCTGGATGGGCGGCCCTTGCAGGTTGCATTTGTTCCGTGGGCCAGAGGTTCCCCATGCCTGAGTTAGAGTGTCAGGCTAGGACTGGCGAGACCCAGGTTCAAATTCCCACTCAAGTCGTGAAGCTCACTAGGTGGGCCAGTCACTCCCCCAGCCTCGCTTACCTCACAGGGTTGTTCTGAGGATAAAATTGGCACGGGGGGGGGGCGGAGAGAATCATATTGCCCTGAGCTCTTCAAAGGTAAGGAGGGATATCCATGTAATAAATACATTACATTGTATTGTATTGCCAGTGTGGCATAGTGGTGAGAGTGTTGGACTGGGACCCGGGAGATCCTGGTTCTAGTCCCCACTCGGCCATGCAGCTCACTGAGTGACTTTGGGCCAGTCACTGGCTCTCAGCCTAACCTACCTCACAGGGTGGTTGTGAGGATAAGATGAAGAGGAGGAGGAGGAGGAAGAAGATTATGTAAGCCGCCTTGGGTTCCTTGCAGGAGAAAAGGTGGGATATAAATAAATAAATAAAGCAAACCCATTCAAAACTAGCAGCTCTGCTGCACTTCCTTTATTTGTACCAGCCTTCCACAACTTGATGTCTTTCAGATGTGGACACAAAGATGGTATCTTGGTGTCTTCAATTCCCATCATCCCCAGGAGACAATGGGAGTTGTAGTCCAACAATCTGGAGGGCACCAGGTTGAGGAAGGCTGATTTATATCTTTCAGGGGGGAAGGAATATTTTTATTCTCTTCAGGGGCTAGGAGTTGACTAGAGAAAGTTTGGCAAAATTGCGGCAACCGACCCAATGCTGACTGGGCGGCCACAGCCAATGAGGAACTGCCAACAACCACAAACACAGCCTTAGCTTACAACGCAACACAATGAGACCCATATTAGTTCAGTCACCACCAACACACGCTAGAGAGTCAGTATAAATCATGTTTAATGACCAAACCACTAATCACACAAAGCGTCAATGCAAATGACATCATTAATACCGTACATCCTAACGCGGGTTTTACTAGACTCGGAAATACATCTCAAACGTAAGAGATCCGAACAAAGTGAAAAATAATAAAAAAAATAAAATCTATTTTACAGAAAGAGGTAGCTGAACCATGATAAGAGTTTAAACTTAATTTCACTTCAAGTTTATTATAGTGCAAGAGGTTTTTTCTTCTTCCTCTGAAGAATGCCATACAAAGAGATGGAATTATGCAGGCTCTGCAAAAGGTTGTATACCTTGAAATGGCTTGATTTCTGGTGTTAGAAAGATCGTGTTGTTTAATGGGATCACCAAAGAGCAGCGTTGGAGCCACATTCAAGAACATTACTCAACAAACAGCCATTTTGATGTTAGCCTGGTAGAGAAAAAGCAGAGGAATGAGGCGATCGAGTACTGTAGCGGTCCTTCTGCAACCTGACACCCTCCAGATGTGTTGGACTACAACCTCCCATAAACCACAGCTGGCATGGTCATTGGCTGTGTTGGCCAGGGATGATGGGAGTTGTAATCCAACACACCTGGAAGGTGCCCAGTTGGGTGACGGCTGGGTTACATTATTACAAACTTCAGGTGGGATGCCATTTCTGAATGCTCTTTTGTGTTAAAAAAAATAAATCCCACACAGCTCCTTGCATGTAGAAAAATGGCAGAGCAGGGAAGAGGATGGGCTCAAAGCTTCTCTCCTGATACACTAATTGTCTACTTGCAGGGAGGCTTGTTTCTTCGTTCATACACACAGGGAGCACATTCAAAAAACGGTGCAGTACTGCAGCACTCTCCTTATCCCTCTGCATGTGTAGCTTAGGCTGAAGTCTTGCCAGAAAACATGTAAAGAAAAGGACATGGTTTTTGCTATACTGCTGCTTTGTATACTGCCCTTTCTGATCCTCAAATTTTAGTCTCAAGAACTTTAAAAAAAAATCCTTCTTCAAAAAAAGAAGATAGTATATGGCTCATGAAGTCTGAGAAGCTCATGTATGGCAACCAACCACAGAATACAGGCACTTCAATCCAGGAATTAGCTCATTCACATGTTATGAAAGCTTGCAGGTTAAGTGCAACTTAAGAACATAGTAAGTGGAGAGAATAATGCAACCCTTATAGCATCTTATCCACTAAATGCCAGCTAGAAGAGAAGGTCACTTTCTATCACAGCATCAAACAGCCTTGGCTAGTTGCTTGGACAACTTTGTAAACACACGTATTTTGCGCAGTCTTTACTTTAGAAGAATGGACAAACAAACTGCCAAGGCTCGTCCTAGTTTGGCAGCCTCTGGAGGTCTGTTTGCAAAGCATATTGGGAAAAACCATAAAGGAACCCACTCACCGTCACCACGGCATATTATGAGATTGGGCTGACACCCAATTAAGAAAGGTGATGGGCAGCACAATCCAATGTGGCTGCCCGTAACCTTCCAAACTTGGAAGATTATGGGCGGCATCCAATGGAGGGCGGAAGGAGCGCAGAGGTGAAAGTCACCTTCGCGCTCCTCCCGCCCTGCAAAAGACTTAAGAAGACGGCCGATTTTGGTTGTCTCAGTCTTTTGCTGCAGCTTGTGAGAAGGGGAGGGCTGAGGTGTGGCGAGGACACATCATATGCTGGTGGAGCCTTCCTCCTCCCCCCCCGGCCCCCCAGAACACCCATGGCTGCACAGGCGGAGGGAGGGCGCTCCAAAGTCGGAGTCCCAACTCCGAGCTCGGAGCGTGTTTCCGAGGTCAGAGCTGGAACTCCGACTTCTCCTATGGCTGTCTAGACCAGTGTTCTCCAACCTTGGGTCCTCAGATGCTGGGAGTTGTAGGCCAAAAACATCTGGGGATCCAAGGTTGGAGAACACTGGTCTAGACTGTCTAGCGGCCATAGAATTGTGCTGTGTTAGCTGATTAACTGCACACGCTTTAGAGCGGCACCGCCACTCTGGAATTCCCTTTTCCAGCGAGGCCCGCCGTGCAACATCTCTTGCAAAGACATAATGGCTTTCAGCTTTGTTCTCAGCCATTTTGAATAGCTAAAGCTCTGTTGATCATGCGTTATTTTATTACGTGTTTACTCCGTATTATTTTTAGCCGTTGACTTGTTTTGGTTGTTGTTCCACATTTTTGTAAACTGCCTTGGGCACTCTCAGTGGAAAAGAAATAGAAAGGAAAAAAAGTGTGTGTGTGTGTGTGTAAAATAGCCATTACCTGTAATAGAAAAATGCTAAGAGCTACACTTTCCTCATGAGAGATAGCCCCGCCTCAGAGGTTTAGCTTTTAAATCCATCTGGTAATGCAATCAGAAGGGATGCAAATATTAAAGAGACTTTACCTCATTTTAAGGGATTGGTTTTCAGCATGAGTCAGGTGGAGATGACAGGAAATTTGTCATGCAAACTACATCTGCTGAAATTCCCCTTCCACACTACTATTAAAGGTGCAGGAGCCCTATTCACTTTTGCATCTGCTCACTGTGAATTTGCCCCTCACCCTTAATTTGGGCATATTTCTAAGAATTTAAGAATAGCTTGCCTGGAAATACAATAGGAAGACATCTGCCCCAGTAGAGATATTACAGGGAAAACTGTGCATAATATGACCTCTTCTTTATATTAACAATTTAAAAGCAAACAATGAATTTGATTAATTTTTTTACATAAAGCTGGTAATGTCATTACAGACATGTTTGGGGCTCCCCCCCCCCTAGTATTTATATATATGAGTTTTATTACACCAGGGGGTCAGTTTATAAGGAGAAGGGTTTTTGAAACTTCCCTTTGAACTCTACAGTATGTTTTCTAATAAGTGTCTGTTGACTTGAAACTCAAGAACAAAAGAGCAAGGAAACACTGACACACACACAGAAAAATCCAGTATTAAATTATTTCAATCTTCTCAGGAGGGAATTGCTCTATTTCCTGCCTCACATTACAGTCAAGAAAAAAAAAAAACAACCCCACACATTTCAGACGTATAAAAAAAGACGATATCTTTTAGCTTTCACATTAGCTAACCTTGTTTTAAATAAAATGCAATTCTGCAACCACCTTAATTCTTAGTGTATGTTCTCTCTTCGCAACTGCTACTTGCCTCCCTGTTGGTGGATCTTGGGGTTCTATCAAAAAAAGAACAACCCCAAAGTAGATCCCAGAAGCCTGAAGTCTGCCTATCCCTGCTGCAGTACAGAACTTTTAACCATTAGCATTTACATCTGAGCACTTTAGTATATACGGCATTTGCAATGTGAATGCTGAACAGCACTTTAAGATTAGACTTCTCACATCTGAGCTTTAGGAATGTATATAAACCGGCCTTCCCTAACCTGGTGCCCTCCAGATGCATTGGACTACTGCTCCCAGCATACTCCCAGCATACTCAGGAGAGTAAATTAGGAATTACCCATTCAGGACTATAAACAGACGGAAATACTGCTCCCCCGATTTTCCTCTGTGGCTTCAGGATGAATATTGTTTCTGTCTCGCCTCCACTACTGCCTGCCCCCAATTTCAATGCCATAAAGAAGTGCTTTAAAAATCCTTCAAAATGTAAATCCCCCCCCCCCGCCAACACTGTAGCATTCACCCAAACCACAAAACATTGTTTTTTCACACTGTCACAGCAAGCATTTCTAAAAATATATATATAAACAAATACAGTCATGCCTTGGATTGAGAGCATAATTCGTTCCGGAAATGTGCTTGTAATCCAAAACACTCTTATATCAAAACGAAATTCCCCCAAAAAAATTTGTACAGAGATTTTTAATTTAAGCCGTACTACAGAACTTGTATTGCAAGACGTCGCTTGTATATCAAGTCAAAAATAATAATAATAAATATTTAAAAATTTGCCTTGTCTTGCAAAACGCTCTCAAACCAAGTTACTTGCAATCCAAGGTATTACTGTAAAATGAAAATGCGTCAGGTCACCCCACTCCCCAAATGGTCACAACCAAGAGATTCAGCATCACTTGCTCTCGTTGGGTCTAGCAACCTCGCAGATCTCTCCTGACGGGGATCACGGGAAAGCAAAAGCACCTTATGCTCCCCCCAGAGCTGGCCTCCATCCATTAATACACTCCAAATCCCAGCTGAATATAAAGCCCAAGGTAGGCCTTGACCTAGTAGCATCTGGCTCCCGATAGCAAGAATAAATAATGTAATCATTCACAATCAACTAGTTTTGGCTTTTTAAAGAAGAAAAAGGACTTTGTGGCATGTTGCCTGGACACATCCTCGAAAGATCAGAGTAATTATGGCGATATGTAGAAAAACTGCTAGAACTCCGGAAATGTTGAAGACAAATGAATTATCAAAGCGGCTGTGTATTCCTAATTTCTCTGCTTCATTCTGTTGCATCCCCTGCCCCAATTCAGTATAGAAGTATAATAAATTAATAGAGCAGCTTAACTTTCCTGTACATGCACACACAGGCTGAGATCCTAAACACATTTACTAAGGAGTAAGTCCCATTGAACGCAATGGGACTTACTTTTGAGTAAACGTGCACAGGAGTATGCCGTGTATTTACAACTGAAAACAAAAACAAAAACAGTTTAGTGCAAAAAAAATAAAAATAAAATAGTTACCCAGCAAAATTTTGTGAACATTGTTATATACAGATATATAACCCTGAACCCTTTGGAATAAGTCTTTAGCAACTCACTGAAATAATACAGCGATAGTGTTAGTATTTCGGCTTCACATTAAACCAGACAGATTTCAATGCTGCGATTCCCCCCAAATAAAATAAAATACAAATAAGAAAAACCCTCTGGGAAAAAAAAAGATTTATGGCAAACAAGTTCACTTCTGTTTTGTTCACTTTTGCTATATATTCACTTTTGTGTATATTCATGAAAGTAAATGTGTTCACTTGTATGTGTGTGTGTGTGTGTGTGTGTGTACACACACATACATATTTTCATATATATATATATATATATATATACACACACACACACACACACATACATACATATACATAAACACTTAGGTAATTTGATAAACAGTGCAGAAATTGAAGTATCAATGCAAGAACACTGAGGCTTCAACCCTAAACATAATAATCATAATCATACAGAAGTTGACCCATTACACTCTTTGGGACTTACTTCAGGTAAACACGCTTGGGACTGCATTGCATGCGTCCCACACAGTTATCCATTGAAGGTTCAGTATATAGTTTTTGCTATGTTCTCAAGCTGGAGCCATTTCCTTCTCCAAAACGCTTCTCTTTAAAACATTATTGCACCTAGATATAGGGCTCTTTCACCCAACGAGGCGAACACTGGAGCTCTTACTTCAACTGGCATCGAGAATGTAAAACCTACAGCAACCAGAATGTTCACTTGCATTACAAATGCCTCTCCTCTGCTGATGTCTTCTGCACGACCAACCGAGGATCAGAATTAGCATGAGAGAGAAGCTCGAAAGGCCTCGGCATAAATGGAAGAGGCCACCGTTAGCAGAGATGCACTCAAGCGCTCAAGTATTGCAAGAGGATTCACAGGACTTCTGGTGGCATCATCGCGATCTCGCGCGGGACATGAAGGCAAGGATACGCCTGATGCCGTTGAGCCGGTCTTTCAGGGACGTCATGGCAAGAAATGGGAGCTGGGCTCTGCTCTCAAGAGGCAGGACAGCCAGTGTCCACCACCCCCAGGCAGGGCCATTGGGGTTGGCCTGCAGAAGAACAAGGAAAACACAGAGCAAGCGTTATTTTAAGAGCCAGTGTGGCGTAGTGGTTAGAGTGCTGGGCTGGGACTCGGGAGATCCGGGTTCTAGTCCCCGCTCGGCCATGAAACTCACTGGGTGACTTTGGGCCAGTCACTGACTCTCAGCCTAACCTACCTCACAGGGTGGTTGTGAGGATAAAATGGAGGGGAAGGATTATGTATGTTGCTTTGGTTTCCTTGCAGGAAAAACGGTGGGATATAAATATAATAAATAAATAAAATAAATAAATATGAATGGTCAGAGCTGCAGGACAGACAAGAGGAAGTACAGGCATTCCCCAGGTTACGAACGGGTTCCGTTCTTAAGTCGGTCTTTAAGCTGAATTTTCATGTAAGTCGGAACAGTACAGCGTAGTTTACATTTATGCAAATTGTGGCCGTTACGCTATACTCTATGTCAGGGCTCTCCCACCTTGGGTGCACAGATGTTGCTGGCCTACAGCTCCCAGCATACCCAGCCAGCATGGCTAATGGCAAGGGATTCTGGGAGCTGTAGTCTAGCAACATCTGGGGACCCGAGGTTGGAGAGCCCTGCTCTATGTAAACGACGTAGAGCCGGGGAAGCCAGAAGTCCGGCGTTCGTAAGTACACGCTGTCCATCAATCAGACATCTGTAACCCGGGGACTGCCTGTAATTGGCCACACAGCTCACAGTTAAGCTATGAAATTCGCAGCCACACAATGTAGTTATGGCTGCCAACTTCAACGGCTTTAAAAGGGGATCGGGCAAATTCATAGAGGTTAAGGCTAACAATGGCCACTAGCCCTGATGGCTACCGTATATGCTACCTCCAGTCTCAGAGACAGTATGCCTCTGAATACCAGTTGCTGGGGAACATGGGTGAGAGGGTGCTGTTGCACTCGTGTCCTGCTTGTGGGATCCTGTGGGCAGCTGCCTGGCCACTGTGTGAACAGAATGCTGGACTGGGTAGGCCTTTGGTCTGGTCCACTAGGGCGGTTCTTATGCTTAACAGTCATGGTCATTGTCTCACTAAGGCAGTGTTTCTCAACCTTGGGTCCCCAGATGTTTTTGGCCTACAACTCCCAGCATGCCCCAGCCAGCATAGCTGGCTGGGGCATGCTGGGAGTTGTAGGCCAAAAACATCTGGGGACCCAAGGTTGAGAAACACTGCACTAAGGGCACAATCCTATGCATGTTTAGACAGAAAAAAGACCCAGAATTCCCAGCATGCCCCAGCCAGCATGTAAAGACAGGCTGAAAATTCTCATCCTGTACCTGCGGGTCTGAATCCTTAGCAGGCATCGGACCAAAATGACTGAGGATGCGGCTCTTGAGCGCCGGCTTGAGAGAATCAAACCACATGTAGGCCTGATCGTACACAGAATCGTGAAGAACGGTCAGCCTGGCATAATCTTCTCCTTGCACCTGGAATCGGCAGAAAAGAGTCAGGACAATAAATAAATAGAGGTGCTTCAGTCACAAGGCTGGTGGGATTCTAAGAAAAGAAGCCAACGACAAAACTGAAAGCTGGATTCAGGAAGCGCAAGGCATGGCACTCGCTCTGAAGCTAGCCTACCTCTGAGGATAATACCGGGTAATATCCAGCTATGCGACCCTCACCTCTTAGGTAATCATAATAATAACAATGAGGAGGCTGGCGCCTTCCAGATGTTTTGCACTTCAACTCCCATGATCCCATACCAGTAGCCATGCTGGCTGAGGCTGATGTGAATTATACTCCAAAACATCTGGAAGGCACCAGGTTGGGGAAGGCTGTAACAGAGCATTTATAGAGATCTTTCCGTGTTCAAAGTGTTTTACGTCATCCTGACAACAGCCTTGTAAAGTAGGCCAGTATTCGGGGAGCCAAGATTGTAGTGGCTTGCTTCAGGGTTACCTAGAAAGTTTGGGTGGCTGGTGAGAGATTTGGATCCATGATCTTTCATCCCAAACTCTTGGCCACTATACTCGCTACTTATTTATTGGAGGGCTGATGCGCCATGATAATTAATTCCAGGATGCCAGCCTCGGCTGCCTTTCTAATTGGCCTGCCCCGCCCCCTTTCCTCCAAGCAGATCAAGTCAATACGCACCGTTTGATCTTCTATGTACTCGATATCTGCCGTGTTGTATCCATCGCGTTGGCTGTGCTGCATCACCTTGAACCTCCTCTTGCCGATGCTGTCGACTACGGATCGCCCATCAGCAAAGAACTCGACATTCCTTATCTCCAGGATACAGCCGTAATCTGCAAATCTGTCAGCCAGAATAGCCAAAGGAGAGAAAAGGGTTGTTTCTGGTTGTTGTTCCTGCAGAGCCATTCAATTCTCAAAGCAGCACCTAACAGTGTCACTTCCTGCTATTTCTAAATACATATGACGCTTGCATATCGGGCCAGGTTCCGATTACGTTGCAGTTGTTTTCAGAAGTGAGGTTTTTGAGGCCATCCTGACACTCTGTCCAGGTTGAGAAAGACTCCCTTCCTAATCCAACATAGTGAATAATGCTCTGGTTTACAGTGGAAGGCTGCCATTTCTGCTGCATTGGATCTGCCCTGTTTTCTGGATTCGTTAAAAAAAAACAAAAAAAAAAGATGGCATGCCACCAAATATGACGTGTCGTGAAGGCAGCATTATGTAAAAGCGATCAAATGTTATAACAAACCACTGGAAAAAGGGGTATATGAAAAGCAGAGGGCACATAGTATACAGACCTGCCTTATGCTGTTGGTCCAGCCAGCCTCGGGGGTACAGAACCTCAGGCCCGGGGCCCAATCCAGCCCTCCAGTGTTCTTCCACTGGCCCCTTCTCCCCAACCATTGCTCATTCGTGGTTTTCTGACTTTTGTGCAGTTTCTTTCCCATTCTAAAAGGCTGAGATGCCCCTCCTAAGGCTTAGTTACTGGCAGGAAGAGCTTGAAGCAAAATTATGCTATTATTTTGGCCACTCCCCCTTTGCCTCTGGCTCTGCCCACCACTGGAATGTAGCCCCCGAGGGCTTCCCTGAAATGGAATCTGGCCCTCGGGCTGAAAGAGGTTCTGTACCCCCGATCTAGCCTACATTGACTGGCAGCAACTCTCTAAGGCTGCAGGTAGACAGGGGTCTTCTCCATCTCCTGCTATCCGAAATCTTTTAATTGGAGATGCCAGGGATTGAACCTGGGACCTTCTGCACGCAAAGTGTTATGATACTTTATCATTGTGCTATGGTCCCTTTCCCTAACTGACTTTCCCCACAAACTAAGAACTGATCAGGTGAAGCTCTTGCTCTGGTGGAAATGCAGGCATAGACAACATCAGAACCGTGGTCTAGATCTATGCTCCAGGATGACAATTCTCTTCCTCACTTAGTAAGTACCGAATTATTCTGTGTATTGTACAGGAAACAGAAGTCATATATTCCATGCCTACAGGTATTGACTGGGTTCAGACAATGCTATATCCGCCACACAAGGGTTGAATATGGGCTGAGTGTGGGTTGTTGTTGAACTGTGGGTTGTTGAAACATGGGTCATCATGTTGCCTGAACCCAGCCGAGATAACAAATCATGGTGAACAACCCACAGTTCACAACCCAACAACAAACCATGGGTTCTCTTCAGGGGTTGTTTGTGGTTAACAAGCCATGGCTTGTTAGCACAGCTGGGTTCAGACAACATGATAACCCATGGTTCAACAATAATCCATGGTTCAACAACAACCAACACTCAACCCTTGAGTGTGGGTTATCGTGTTGTCTGAACCCAGCCGAGATAACAAACCATGGTGAACAACCCACAGTTCACAACCCAATGAGTTCTCTTCATGGGTTGTTGGTGGTTACCAAGCCATGGCTTGTTAGCACAGCTGGGCTCAGACAACACGATCACCCACGGTTCAACAACAACCCACGGTCAACCCCTGAGTGTGGGTTATCGTGTTGTCTGAACCCAGTCATTGTTGTAATCGGGGCTTCTAGATGTAAGGAAGGGGCTGAGCGACTCAATCACAGAATAGGCTACTAGACAGAAAAGTGGGGGCTCAACATCAGAACCAAAGAGCAAAACACTCTGCTTGTGGCTCCACCACACCACTGACTGGCTGTCAAAACTATGGAAGCAAACAGACGTCAAGAGCATCACACGGACCACAAGAGGAGATGACGGCCACCGAAGCTACTAGTAGGTCTCGGTGCTCAACACGGATGCTCCCCGCCTCGGCCCCTCACTCACCCTTTGACAGGGTCCCCAATGCACATTCCAAACTGCTTGGTGCCGGTCTCCATACATCTCCGGATCATCAGTCGATAACACGGCTCAAAGATGTGCAGTGGGCACGGGACGGTGGGGTAGGCCATCGTGCAGACAAAGATGGGAACGTTCTTATTCAAGCTGTAGGACAAACCTTGCGTTAAGACTCTGAACACACCACACTTGCTTACAATAAAAGGGGACTTATAAGGCAGGAGGGGAAGAGAGGGTTACCATATCGCACGGATGAAGGGAATGTAGACGAACTCAAAGCTTGTTCACTTATTTGCAACTTACTATGACTTTTGGATTTTTTTTTTGTTCCGTTTTCTCTAATCAGCCAACGGGACCAACCTGCAACTTTTGTCTATTTTGAACTGCGTCATCCACTCCTAAAGGTATCGTATCTTTTGAGGGTTTCGTGCGGGGCTGTCGAGCCTCTTGTTGTAGCCTGACAGACGAATTCCGTTTGGGAAAAGCTCTCGGGGGCCACATTCCAGTGGTGGGCGGGGCCATCGGCAAAATGGGCGGGGCCGAAAATACTAGCATGTTTTAGCTTAAAGCTCTTACTGCCCATCACTATGCTGGAGGAGCGGCATTTCCATCTCTTAGAATGGGGAAGAAACTGCACCGAAGCCACCAAATGATTCATGGGACGGCGGGGCGGAAGAAGGTACGGCCAGGGAAAGAGGGTGTGGCCACTGGAAACCCCAGGTGAGCTGGACTGGGATCCCAGGCTTGAGGTTCTGCACCCCCCTAATTTAAACTCAAGAGGGGAATGTGAGACTTAGGGCGCAACCCTATGCATGTTTACACTGAAAAAAGTCCTACAATTCCCAGCATGTCCCAGCTAGCATAGCTGGCTGGGGCATGCTGGGAGTTGTAGGACTCCCCCCTCCCCCGTCTAAACATGCTGCATAGGGTTGCACCCTTATTGAATTAAGAGTGCTTCCAGACAAAGCTTTTTGTGATGAAGTCATCATCTTCATCTTGTAACCCTCCCGTGTTTTCCCAGTGCTTCCATCTGCTTCTCCCTCCCCCACCCCCCAAATATCCGTTAAGGAAGAAAAGACAGAACAGCTTCACAATGTCTTGTGATCGGTAGTGCCAGGAGCCCTCTGTCGGGAAGCACCCCCAGTCCCATCGAGGTGCTACAAGTATCATCCTACGCCAAGGATTCTGGGACGGAGGAAGTGAAATCCGACCCCCATTCTTGAAAACATAAAAGCCTGTTACCCCAAATCTGTATACCAACTTAAGAAGGAAGACACAGGCTCCTGGTAAGGCAGGGAGCAGAAGTAAAGACAAACCTGACAGTCTTTGTATTAGCAAAGCCGGAGGTTAATTTTGGCTGGAGTACTAGCTAGAATAATAAGTCAAGTGAAGCCACACTGACTGGGTTTGCACGGCATGCTATTGCTAAGCCACTTTAGGAATAAGCCTACTGAGGCTTAGGCTTAGAGTGTCGTCTGAACCAAGGAAGGGTTAGTTAGGGTGGTTAAGGAGAGGCTCCTTAACCACCCCATTAAGCCATGGCTTGCGGCAGGGTTAAGTAAACTCTAGTAGGATTAGCGTGTCGTCCGAACCTGGACGGCACACTAGACCACTGTTCTCCAACCTTGGGTCCCCAGATGTTTTTGGCCTACAACTCCCAGCATGCCCCAGCCAGCGTAGCTGGCTGGGGCATGCTGGGAGTTGAAGGCCAAAAACATCTGGGGACCCAAGGTTGGAGAACACTGCACTAGACCTCTCGCAAGCCCAAAACGCACAGAGCCCCTTGGCAAGAGCGGCAAGCAAGGCCTGCCGCTCTGGCTGATGACAGCTGGCCAAGTGCCCGAGCGGCAGATGGCCGGCTGTCACTGGCTTCCCCCGCGCACCCCTGCCGATGTCGGGAGGGCAGGATTGCTCGCGAGGCTTCAGACAGAGCCCCCATGGGTTTAAAGCGCTGAGAGAACCCGGCCATTGTGTAGTGCTGTCTCGTGCAAGGGTAGGCAACTTCCAGGGGCCCAGGGGCTGCGTTGCTATCCTCCACCGGTGGCTGCACCCCGCCCCTAAAATTGCTACCCCGGCAAAAACAGTGGCAATTCTACTTGTGGGGAGCACCTGCCTTGTTTGCAAGGAAAATTGGCAGGGGGGTGGTGGTGTTTGCCAAAACCATGGCTAATTCAGCAGCGGAGGCAGTAGCAGCCCCCCCCTGACAAAAATAGCCAGCCCCCCACCCCCCCGCATGCAGCCCATGCCTTGCCCATCCCATAACTAGTGGTTGGAGGGAAGTGGAAAGTGACATACTTGGAAAGTTCTGCAATTTCCTCTTCGAAAAGCTTCCTCCGCTTGGTAAGCTCCTCAGGAAGGTACTTTGCGATTAATTCCTCCATCAGCACCGTCGTACAGTGTTTCCTCATCGCCAAGCACTGCAATAGAAAAAGGGATTCCTGAGGCGCAGCCTAGAAATTGCCACGATCCTGTTAAAGGATCTTCCCCTGATATAAACGTCACATTCATCTGCTTGTGGAAAGGTGGGATACAACGTGACAAGTACTAATAACACTACCATTTGTGAATCAAGAGGTTCTAGGGCAGAAGACAAATCCCACCTTCTTGGTTTTATATAGGGAGGTGGTTTGGGACATTTTTAGTTATGAACATGATGGTGTACAAACATATTCATCTCCCGCTCCCCAC
The DNA here is from genome assembly GCA_021292165.1 of Shinisaurus crocodilurus. NCBI lineage: Eukaryota > Metazoa > Chordata > Lepidosauria > Squamata > Shinisauridae > Shinisaurus > Shinisaurus crocodilurus. The sequence continues at coordinate 11,048,292 of CM037883.1, read as the reverse complement.
CCCAGTAAAAACAAATAAAAAGGAGTGTGTGTGTGTGTGTGTGAAAACTGCAGCCGCATCAACCCGTCCCCACTGCAGTCACCAAGGGAGATAGCCTTTTTGGTGGCGGCCCCACACTTCCAGAACCCTCAGGGTCTCCCATCTTCTAACCTCAGACTTTTGCACATTGGGCAGAAGGTCTGAAAAGGGGAATGTACTTGTGATGGGTGGAATGCGAGCACAGGCCCCTCTGTGCAAACGGGAATCCCGTGTGATTGGCATTCCTGGTCCAGCAGAGAAGCCTACGTGCGTCCCCCAAACGTGTGTTGATTTCCCCTCCCAAAACACAGCAGTGCAGGTTTACCTCTGAGAGCCCCTCCTTGCACAGGGGGCATTTCGGGTTGTGATCCAGGCACCTTTCAAGGCATTTCAGGCAGAAAGTATGTCCGCACGGGGTGGTGACGGGTTCATAGAAGAGCCTGCGATGGAGGAATTGGGAGCGAAGGAAAGAAAAGGGGGAAAAGAAACTTATTTTGTAGCAGTTTCCGTTTACAAAGGATTGATAGTCTGCTTTATCCACACGGCGATGGGGAAGTTCAAAGCCTCAGAAGGATCGAAAATGCTGGGAGTGTTGCAAGTGGGACCTGCAACAAAATGTTGCAGCGTGGAGTGCTCCTGTTCAGGGTTCCAGCCAGTCAGCCATGACCGTTTTCTAAGACAATCCATCCCATGCCTCCTTCCTCTTCCGTTTTTTCCCATTTCCCTCCCCTCTCAGCATTCCCTGACCACCGAACATGCTCAGTCCTCACTGGGCTCTGTTACCAGCCCCACCACCTTAATTATTCTTAAAAGAAACACAACCCACACAACTTCTGTAAACCTCAGGGGTTTCCCTGAGCCGGTGGATGCCTCCTTCTTGCACGTGGGTGGTGCCATTTCGGCTCCATAAAGATCCACACCTAGATAATAAGTTTGCTGTTGGCCTATACTATATAGCAGGGGTGCAGAACCACTTTCAGCCCGAGGGCAGGATTCCATTTTGGGGAAGCTTTCAGGAGCTGCACTCTAGTCAAAGCCAAAAGGGCAAGGCCCAAACTACAAAAAAAATACCAGCCTATCTTAGCTTATAGCTCTGGCTGCAAACAACTAAGCTATGGGAGGGGCATTTCAATCTTTTAGAATGGGGGAGGGGGAGGAACTGCACAAAAGCTGAGAAGCCACAGAATGGTTGCTGGTTGGGGGAAAGGGCCTGGATTGGGAGCCCAGGAGGGCCAGGGTTCTGCACCCCTGGTATATAGGCTTATTAGCATAGGGTTGCCTTGGCATGGAGGGAAACTATTAGTTCGCATAAACAGGCGTCTATTTTATTAGACCCTAGGTGTTCTCACAAGGTGGGGTGGGCATGGGACATTTGGAAGGAAAGAATCCCAAACTAAAATTAAAATATCCCTTCCTAGCAGCTTAGGTTTGACATTATAACCACCACCAATTGCCTCCTCTGAGGAAAAGCCAAAACAGCCCTCAAGCAAGTTAATGGCTGGGTTCAGACAACACGATAACCCACAGTCAAGGGTTCAATACGGGCTGAGTGTGGGTTGCCGCTGAACCACGGGTTATCGTGTTGCCTGAACCCAGCTGTGCTAACAAGCCATGGCTTGTAGACGCATGAACAACCCATAAAGAGAACCCATGTTGTGTTGTTGGGTTGTGAGCTGTGGGCTGTTGTTCACCATCTTGGCTGGGTGAATGTGATAATAACCCACACTCAAGGGCTGAGTGTGGGTGGTCGTTGAACCGTGAGAGTTGTTGCTGAAACATGGGTTATTGTATTGTCTGATCCCAACTGCGCTAACAAGCCATGGCTTGTTAACCACTAGCAAGAGAGCCCCTATTTTGGTGGGGCTCCTTTTCCATTACAGGTTTTTCAGTATTTTTTTGTATTTGGAGCTTCATAGGAGCTACTCATGGTGCTGAACTGCATCCCCCAAATAGGTTCACCACCATGGAGAAGCTTGGATAGCTCCTACGAAGCTCCAAATAAAATCTGCAAAACCTATCATGGAAAAGGGGCCCCACTGAAATAGAACTCACCAGCCTCCTCTGCCCTCTGTTCTAAAAGGAAACGCCTCTCTTTAAGGCTTAGTTACCGGCAGTAAGAGCTTTAAGCTACAATACGCTGGTACTTCTCCCTTCCTGCAAGGTTGAAATGCTGCTCCTAAGGCCTTCTTACTGGCAGTAAGAGCTTGAAGCTCAAATATGCTGGTATTTTTGGCCTTTCCCGTATTTTTGGCCCCATTTTGGCCCATCCCACTTTGGCCTTCAGCCCTGCCCACCGATGGAATGCTCTCCCCCCCCCACCCCCAAGAGCTTCTCCGAAATGGAATTTAGCCCTCGGGCTGAAAGAGGTTCAGCACCCCTGCTCTAGAGTAAGCACAGGTATCCCAATCCAGATTGGGTGCAGCACGGATACTTCGCAGGCATCTGGGTTTGCCGCCCAGTCACTTGCTCACTGCACGGATGTAGGTCAATGACACTTATTGCTTGGGCAGGCAAACTAGGTTAATAGCAGCTCCGGTTCCTCGGAGATGAGGTCACTGGGTTACCCCGTTCAAGGTAATGCAGTCTGCAGATTTCTTGGCAATTTGTAATGGACGATCCTGATGAATATCAATATGCCCCAAGTTAAAAGAGTAAGATACAGGCCTGTGGCTGGCTCAGCTTGTCTGAGCGTGGAAAGCTAAGCAGGGTCAAGCCTGGTTATTACTTGGATGGGAGACCCCTCCTCTAGTTTCCTGCATTGAGCAGGGGGTTGGACTCGATAGCCTTATAGGCCCCTTCCAACTCTATGATCTATGAAATCTATGATATGGGCCCATGCCAACTTTCCAGGCTACTACCCGCCTGGGAGGCTCAACGGCAAATGGCTCCTAGGTGATTTTACTTGCAACTCCTTCCTACATTTGCTACTTCTCCTCAAGAGCATGAATGCCACCCTCTGACTAGAGATGTGTGCGGAGCTCGACTGGGGGGGGTGGAAGTCTGGCAAACTCGCCGGGCTCGACACCCCGAGCTCCGCTCGCCCTACCTGCTTCCCCGGCTCGAGTCGCGTTCTCGCGAGCCGAGCGGGGGAAGCGACTTCCGGGTTCCCAGCAGTATGAACTCCATCCATAACTTGCGCAAGTTATGCAAATCGTGGCTGCTTTTAATGTATCTTACGCCATTTTCTATGTAAAATGCGTACCGCCGGGAACATGGAAGTCCGGCGAGCGCCTCGGCTGGCACTTGCTTCCGGCCTGGCTCGGCAGGTGCGGTGGCAGCGCTCACTGAGCGCCCAGTGAGTCAGGTGGTGGGTAGATCACTCACTCCTACCTCTGACTATTATGATTATGATTATATTTATTTGTATTCCGCCTTTCTCCCAACGCTGGGACCCAAGGCAACTACTCTTAACCATGGTCGATGCTAACCTGGTTCCATCTTAAACCAGGCTTAACTCCAAGCTGGTTTCATATCCTGGTTAAAAATTGAACTATGTTTGATAGCAGACCAGCCTTAAACAAGGCTCAGACCCCTGACAAGATGTGGTGGAAGGGTGGAGGGATTTTGCCCTCAAGAGGGGAAGGGAAGAAGCAAACGAACCTATAGCCTATCTTCGGTCTCTTAACCATCATTAATGGACGGAATTCTGTATCGCCGTACCAGGCATGTATGAGAAATTTGTTTCAGTTCATCGTGGACCAGAATTTACACAGCTTGCACTTCCTGAATGGGGACCTGAACGCAATCTGCCATCAAAGTCTGAGCATGTGCCTTTTTAAAATGTGCACAAACACACTATAATCAATTGGGGGAAAGGCACACATTTCAAAAATGCACACAACTAATGCATACATTTGGGAAAATGCACGTGCAAATGTGCACAAGTTTTCCCGTGAAAAGAAATAAAGCTCACAATCTGATACGGACACAAGTTGGAACAAGCATTTTGAGGCAGAATTCAGAGAACCTCGACCAGTTCGAGTTTTGCTGATTCACACACATCCTTACCCTGCACTGGCCCACCCCACGTAAAAGTAACGGATACCTCATGCACAACGAGCACTCCAGGTCAGATGGATCCACGAATTCAAACAGAACACAGTTTCCAGCACCGGACCCTTTCGCATCAGTTGTATCTATTAAAAGCAAGAGGGGGAAAGTCACACACACATCACAGAGCTGGAAAGAGCAAGTATCACGCTGATGCCAAACCTATGCGCTTAGGCACAGAAATCTGAACTCCAAACACCCACAACCAGTGACTTAATAATCCGTTTCTCACAAAGAGGCATACTCTGTGCATCTCACATTTTGGTACATTAGAACAGGGCTCCCCAACCTTGTGTCCCCAGATGTTGCTGGCCTACAGCTCCCAGCATACCCAGCCAGCATGGCTAATGGCAAGGGATTCTGGGAGCTGTAGTCCAGCAACATCTGGGGACCCACGGTTGGAGAGCCCTGCATTAGAATCACCCCTGCAAATCCATTTCCCCCCCGCGCATTAGAGAAAATGCTGTCATTCAAAGCACTGGCAGTCATCCCCAAGGTGGTGCCATCCAGATGTATTGGACTACACGGCTCATCACCCCCAACATGGGAATGATGGGAGTTGCAGTGCCACACATCTGGAGGGCGCCAGGTTGCTGCCCTCGGCTGTGCTTGGCTCTCAAGTTTAGGAGGGCATTTAATCCAGCAGCCCATCTACATATTATTTATTATTGTACATTTATAATATAATAAGAGGGTGGCAGCAAGAGAGAGGGCCTTCTCAGTGGTGGCCCCCCAACCGTGGCATTATCTCTGCACTGAGGCCCACCTGGAGCCAACTCTGTTATCCTTTTGGCACCAAGTTAGGACTGACCTCATCTCCGAGGCATTCAATGGCATTTAATGGCATGGGGGGGGGGGCATTTATGTCGGCTTAGTTGTATTGAAAGTATTTTAGCTGCTCAAATTGTCTTAAATTCTACTTTAAATTTTGTATATTGGAATTGTATGCTGTTTTTATTGTCTTTTATTGTATTTGTGGTTTGTGTTTTTTACGAATTGTTATGAAATGCCCAGAGAGCTTCGGCTGTTGGGTGGTATAGAAATGAAAATGAAATGAAATAAACATATCCTGCCTTTTTCCCTCTTGCAGGGAACCCAAGGTGGCATACCTGGCCCTCCTCCTCTAAGCTTTATCCTCACAAAATGCAGAACACGGTGGTAGAAACCTGGACTGTACCACTTCAGAATGCAGGGGAGGGGTTATATTTTGGAAAGCTCCCCCCATGTTAAAAAAAAACAACCCCCCCAACTCCCTACATATAATGAACTATTGCCATCCTCAAATTTTCTATGTCTCTTTCTGATGTGTTGGTTTAACACAGTCTGCTGCCTCTTTCTGCATATTGTGCCGATTTTCTACAAGTACCGTTGTAAAAAAGGTGTGGATTCATCTGATATAACTGAAATTAAGTAAGTATCTACACTTGCAATGCATAGGCATGGGCGAAACCTTGCTCGGCTTCTTCTTTTTCCCTTTTAAATTCACTCTGCCTTGATTCCACACTGGATTTTGATTTTTGATTTCCCCCCCCCTCATCTTTTGTGTGCATCTTTAAAAAAATGGGCACCTTTTTATATGCACTTCTGCAAACGTGGACATTTAAAAAAGCAATTCATTGTGGGGGGGGGTTCCCCCCCAAATGTACGCATTTTATGCACATGTTTTGAAACACTAATTTTTGTGCTCTTTTGTGTGTGTGTGGGGGGGCAAACTGCATTGCAAACTTCAGACATGCACAGATTTTGATGTTAACCAGCATTCCGGTTCGTGTTGAGGCTCAGCAAGTGTGAATTCGGCAAGTTCCCATTGAACTGTGAACTCTCCAAATCTCTCACCCATCCCTGCTATTTCACTCTTTATTCAGTCATAACAGTCACCGATTTGAATAAGAAATTGGCTTTGGGACCTTAAGCAAAATTAGAAACAGCTTACCCCTTTTCGCAATTTTGCTCGGTCGGTCGGTGTTCGGGACCTCTTCCGAGTAGCGCTTTCTCTTTAGAAGCCTGCATTTCTCAGAAATAAGGAGGGCAGACTCTGTTGCCGAGGAGGCGTGTCTGTTCTCATCCGAGCTTCCTTTCCAGCTCTCTGTCACCTGGACAGGTTTTCCCAAGCTGCCGCAGTCTGTAGCTTTCTGATCCTCTTGGAGAGTGAAGCCCTTTTCCTGGTCCACATTTGCCTGCGCAAAAGAGAAAAAGTTACTGTTGATCTCCAGGGAGGACATTCTTCACAAGATCTTCAGAGGACTCCTTCCGACACACAATCAGACATGCAAGTCAGCAGGGCACACAATGGTCCTACAACCAAAAGGTCTTGAGCAGGGAGGCGAGTGAAGCTCGGTAGATTGCTCGGAGGTCATCTTGCCAAAGCCTCATCTACACATATATAATGGAATATTGGGAACCGGCAGAGATTCTGCCTCGCTCTCCAAACATTATGTCACATATTAAAGTGACCAAGAAACAGAGAAAAGCAGAGAAAAGTTACTGTGAGCTTCGTTCTTAATAGCCGGGATCACAAGAGGCAGGGAGCAGGTTTAACGCCTAATGGTGGGAGTCCCCAAGATCTGCCTTCCAGCCCTGATGCAGGGTGGTCTGCCACACCGTCAGGGATGCTATGTGCTATCTTTGTGCACAAAGTATGCTACAACTCCGCCACCACCATCCTTGGAAATATAAACTCTACACCAGGGGGGCAGGCACCCAGTTATTTGGGACGACAACTCCCATAATCTCTGACCATTGGCCATGCTGGCTGGGACTTATGGGAGTTGTAGTCCAAAATATACGGAGGGTGCCAGGTTGCCTACCCCTGAATCTATGCGCATTCTCCCCACCAGATCATGACGACAGGCTTTTTGCTAGTATAATATAGCATATTCCAAGTGCTCCAAGTACACTTTCACATACATTGTTTCAGTCATCCTTACAAGAGGCCCGTAAGGTAGATCGATATTCTTCTGTTATTGTAGCTGAGGGACATAGGATGTGAGAGGGTTCCCAAGGCTACCTGGTGAGTTCACGGCCAAGGAAAGATATGATGTGCACCCAGTAATTACAGTTGTTGCTGCTATGCCAGCTCTTGTGTAGCTTTAATGCAGGGCTCTCTAACCTTGGGTCCGCAGATGTTGCTGGACTACAGCTCCCAGAATCCCTTGCCATTAGCCATGCTGGCTGGGTATGCTGGGAGCTGTAGGCCAGCAACATCTGCGGACCCAAGGTTGGAGAGCCCTGCTTTAATGGATCCAGCAGTCATTCCATCCAGCTGCAAGCAAAGAATGAGAAGGAAAGCAGGGCAACTCCATCAGCTCAGCTGAGAGACCAGCTTCATCAGGCTTTGCCTCTCCCCCAAGCAGCCATTCCATCAGGATTTAGAAGAGGGAGAGACAGAAAGCAGAGCCACCAGCAGCTCAGCTGAGAGACCAGCAATTTCTGGCTCCTCCTTTCTTCGAATTGTTTTTACTTCAGCTGGTTGTAATAAGACCAACAACTTCTGGCTGCATTACAGCTTACAGCATTATATCTAGATGTTATAAGAACTGTGTAACGTTAAGAACCGGTGCCTCAATTTTCTTGTTTTCCTTTCTCTTCCCCCTCCCCCCCCTTCTGTGTCATGTCTTGTAAACTTCAAGGCAGGGACATGTCTTGTTCTTATTGATCTATAAGCTGATCTGGGAACTTTTCCTTCAGAAAAGCAGAGCAGAAAGGCTTTAAAGAAAGAAAACCAATAAATACATGCATAGCTACAAATATCAGTTTGAATTCACCGGCCCTGAGATGCAAGATCCCTTCTTTGCAACCCAAGAGATCCCGGCAATGCTTATTTTGAAATCTCTTTTTTGGAAAAGAAACCCCGTTCTTTTCAAGACCTAAATCAATGAGACCTAGCTTAATGAGTCTCTGCAACGCCAGCCCCTGTGCCAAGGTTCTTCCCAATATGCACTGCGATTCTCAGGAAGTGTCAGAGGATACCTTCTCTCTCGCCACCAACAACCCTCAGAGACACTTTGTTAATAAGTCCCATGAAAGCCAGTGAGATGCACTCATACAGAACGGACTCCCTGGACCAGAGACATGATCCCACCTACCCCTCAACAGTGAGTGGAAGCAAATGGCGCGACCGCCTCCCCCTCCCCATAACAAAACAAAAATGCACATAAAAAATACAGAACCACAGACGAGCATTACCTTGAGCAAGCTTCCTAGGCTGTGGCTGGCGTCTCCAGATGCCACTGAACTTAAAAGGTTCCCTTTTAATCTAGAATGATGGGACAACAGCTGCAGGATATTGTGCAAGTTTTCCTGAGTGTTCCCGGGAATACGCGAAAATAAATTAAGTAGAAGCTGTGATATAAAACAAACACACACAGACACTTCACTACTCGGTTCGGTGATGGAGCACATGCTTTGCTCTCAGAAGGTCCAGCGCAGCTCTAGTTAAAAGGATGAGGAGGCAGGTGATGGCAAGACCTTTCTCTGCCCAACAACCTGGAGGGTTGCTGCCGGTCACATCAGACCAGATTTCCCCAACCTGGTTCCTTCCAGATGTGTTGGACTTAGGGATGTATGAAAAATTTGCTTCCAGTGGAGACTGGTGGCTCCAGCATCAGCAGGGCTGTGTATCCATTCCAAACTTTTAAGGAGCTATCCATGCTGCGGAACATATTTTGGGGATAGAGTTCATCACCACGGATAGCTCCTTTTTAAAGTTCGGACTCGGAGTAAACCCAGTTCGTACGTTCTGGGCCAAACACGGACTCGGATGCATCCTGTGGTCGAAGCCATACATATTCCAAGCTTGCAATGTGATTTGCGGACCGAAAAAACAACATGCGTCCGACAGCATGCATGCTCTTGAAAAATGTGCGCAAATATGCTTTAATCAATGGAAGAATACGTACATTTCAACAATGCGCGCAACTGATGCGTACACTTTGAAAAAACACACATAGATAATTTTTTTGTGTGCAAAGGAAAACAAAAACAAAGCTCGCAATCTGATACGGACTCGAGTTGGAGTGAGCTTCAAGATGGAATTTGGAAAACTTCAGAGAGCTCGAGTTATGCTAGTTTATTTATTTATTACATTTATACCCTGCCTTTTTTCCTGCAAGGAATCCAAGGTGGCTTACATAATCCTCCTCCTCCTCCTTTCCATTTTATCCTCACAACAACCCTGTGAGGTAGGTTAGGCTGAGAGTCAGTGACTGGCCCAAAGTCACCCAGCAAGCTTCATGGCTGAGTGGGGACTAGAACCCAGATCTCCCGATTCCCAGTCCAACACTCTCACCACTATGCCACACTGGCTCTGCACATTCCTACTACATACATTTATGCACGTAAATTTTATGCATGGCTGGGACATGCTGGGAGTTGTAGGGCACCAGGTTGGGGAAGGTTGTATCAGACAATACTGGCTGGCTGGACCAATCATCTTATCAGTATAAGTCTACTTCATATATTGAGGCTTGGGATATTTCTTTATGGCAATTCTCTGCTGCCCAGTAACCAGAGTTTCTGGGAAGTTTACATCAAGCATGAAAACACAATCCCCTGATGATAAAAGTACATACAGACACAGCATAAAAACCAAAGAATACAAGGAGGTCAAATCAATTTTAAAAAAAATCACCCCATGCAATAAAACCCTCATGGCACAAGTAGATCTTAAAACTTCCCCAAATTCCAGACCCTTCAAAACACATAAAAGCCTACGGAAGTTTTTAAAAGCTTCTGCAAAGCCCTTGAAAACCTTGGGAAGTGTTTTTATTTTTTTTTAACTCTTCATTTGGTAGCAAAAAGAGTACAGAATAGTTTCCAGGTGAGCTTCTTCCGAGGAGGGCATTCCACAACTGGGCTGCCACCACTGAGAAGGCCACTCTCTCTTATAGCCACCTTCCGAATCTCACTAGGTGGTGGCACTTGGAGAAGGCATCCTGTGATGGCATCAAGGTACAGGTATGGATGTATGGGAGGGGGTGACCATTCAGGTAACCTGGCCCTGAGCTGTTCAGCGCTTTGAAGATTTATTTTTTTTTAAGTCTATTTGAATTGGGCCCTAAAAGGGACTGAAAGCCAGCACAGACGAGAGTGCACCGGTTTAATATGATCCAAACATCTGTCTGAGTTAGCAAGCCATGCAAGAGAGAAGTGTTCTTTATCAATTTAGGCTACCTTGACTGGGAAGGGGAAAGGATACAAAAGCTGACGGGACATAAATTCATCTAGGGTGCAATCCTTTGCATGTTTAGACAGAAAAAAAAGTCCTACAACTCCCAGCATGCCCCTGCCAGCTACGTATACTGGCTGGGGCATGCTGGGAGTTGTAGGACTTTTTTTCCTGTCTAAACATGCAGATAGGACTACACCCTAGTTGATTTTGATGGGATGATACCTTCCAGCATATTTCCCATTTAACAGAGAGACTCCTAGAAAACATGTGCCAAATGCCTGGGTTTGGGACTGCTGGAAGGATCAGATCTGACCAGAGGGCTACAGCATTAATGTTTATAACACCTGCATCCTGCACACCTTGCAAGAGGGAAAGGCCAGCATGCATGGGATTAATGTATTTTATCCTCACAAGCAGCCTGCAAGGTAGGTTGGGCTAAGCAATATCACGTCGCTGAAGGCCATGCAGTGGGTTTCACGGCTGAGGAGGAAGGTGAACTGAAGGCCAACGGGATGCACCAGATCTGTGTATCCCATCCCGGATACGAAATCCCATGGGGACAGAACCCAACTTTCATCATCTGCGTGCGGCGCACGCCCACAGTCAACTGCGTACTCTGACATACCCAAAAAATGAACATCATATGTTGAGAGCGAGAGCCAACAGATTCTTAGAAAGATACGAAAATTGCTGGGTAGCTGCCATTGTCAAGAGGACGCCACTGCTTCTGTAAACTGTTTACCGCCAGACATCTCATCATTAAGATAAAAAGAGAAGTGCAGCCTGGAAATCCTGACGCTTGATTTCCTGGGCTCCCAAAAAATGAATGCTGGCTCCTGAAACGTGTGTTTCTCCCCCCAGCCCTGTAAATTGTGGTTGCAAAAAGGGAAATCTTTTTGGGGGGAGGGTTGGCGGTGGTGCTGGAAATTTTAGGGATGGTAGCGGTGGGCAAACCATTGTTGGGTGATAGGGCACATGCTTTGCGTGAACAAGGACCCGGGTTCAATTCCCGGCACCTCCAGCTAAAAGGATCAGGTAGTGGGCGATGAGAAAGACTTCGAGCTGAGACCTGGAGAATGGCTGCCAGTCAGAGTAGGCAGCACTGGGCTAGACAGACAAATAATCTTGATCTGGTAAAGTAGCTTCATATATATATAGGTCTGGTGTGACTTATATATATAAAGCTCAGCCCTACTTTCAACACTTTACCATCAGGGATAGGGAACCTGTGGACCCTCCAGATGTTAAGACTCCAAATCCCATCAGCCTAATGGTCAGGGATGATGGGAGTTGTAGTAGAACATCAGGAGGGCCACGCGTTCCTCACTCCTGCTTTACAGCTATGTCTCACAACGGAGGGTGCAATCCTGTGCATGTTTAGACAGAAAAAAGCCCTACAGCTCCCCTGTCTAAACATGCATCGGATTGTGCCCTAAGTAGCGAAGGGCAAGCAGTGTTGCACGATGGTGGTCCAATCTGGCTTGCTTTGTAACCTCCCCTATGTGAACTGCACAACGGTAGCCTGAATCTACCCAGACACTAGGGTCAACATCTGAGGGCTTCCTCCAAGTGCCACCACCTCCAAGGGAGGCTCAGAGGGTGGCAAAAAGGGGGAGGGCCTTCTCAGTGGTAACCCCCCCCCATCTCCCCACGGAGGCCTGCCTGATGCCAACTCTGTCATCTTTTTGGCACCAGTTAAGACTGCCCTCTTTCCCCAGGCATTTAAGGGTATTTAATGACATGACGGGGGGCATTTATGCCAGCGGTTGTGAACAAGTCTAGTTTGCCAGCCAGATGGGCGATAAATAAATGTAAATAATAAATTGTACTGAAATTGTTTTAGCTGTTAAATTGTTTTTAAATTTTGCATATTGGAAACATTTTATACTGTATTTTATTGTATTTGTGGTCTGTGCTTTGGGAACTGGCCAGAGCTTTGGGTATTGAGTGGTATAGAAATGAAATAAATAAATAAATAAACATGATAGCCTTGTGTGCACTGCACGATGCGACGAAGTTGCAGGGCAATATGGTTCCCTCTTGCCTGAAAAATTCCCCAACCCTTTCCCTCTACAGCCCTGAATGGCATAGAGTTTTGAAAGAAAGGCCATATTCTGAATCAACCAAGAGCTGAAGGGCCAGCAACACTGGCTCTGCCCCATGTTTAAACAAAACATGCCCTTTGCTCTCATGGCACAAAAGTGGCTTATATGGGCCAAACTGGGGGTCAGAATGGTCCCCAGAGTATTGTCACACTTGTTGTGTATGGCCCATCTGCGGGACCAGCAATTCTAGCTAAGCAGACGCCCAGGATGAGGTCAGCTTCGAGTCTGCAGCCGGAATGCTTCACAAAGAGGAGGCTGTCACTCTTGCAGAAACAGCCTGGGTAAGAACCAGTTGAGTTCATTGTGTTGTGCTCCGCAGCAGCCCAGATCCACACACAGTAATTCTGCTCGCCCAAAGCCTACTTGTGTCACAAATGCTCAGCAATGAATAACATCCTCCAATCAATGCACTGTTACGGCAGCTTTATCAGGGTACCAGTTCATTACAGCTCCCTGCTCAGGCATGCCATAAGCCAGACACACCAATACAAACACCACAACACCACACCATGACGGCACAAGGCTAGAGTTCAGCATGGGAAAGGAGCATGTTGACACATCCGGCAGGAAGGCAAAAAAAAATTTCTAAACAAGGCACAGATGAGTTTATCTTTCATCTTACCGAGAAAAAGCAATTAAGTTTAAAACCGGTTGCAAAACTGCTCCAGGGACAGGCAAGAAGAGGAAGGACGAGGTGGCGTGTTGGTGACATCACGGCCGCTAGCCAATCGGCACACCACCTCCAGCCAGCTTTTCCCTGGTTCAACCTGAATCATGGCAAAAAGTTGCAGAACTGGTTTTTCAAAACTCGTCCCAGGAGGGTGTGTGTGTGTGTGTGTGTGTGCATTTCAGGGCAGCAACATTGCTATGAGTTATCTCTGCTGCTGTTAAAATGTTACCTCTGTCTTGACCCTAATATGGCTTTGCTTAGATATTTGAGTTTGAGACAATAGCTGACAGCTAATTGACTAGAAACATCATCTATTATTATGTGCATGGCACTTTACAAAGTAAGAGGGGACAATTCCTTGCCCCACAATCTAAAATTTGAAACAGGGAGACAACAGAGGAAGAAACTGGAGGCATGGGAAAAACAGGAGAAGCATATGTGATTATTTCAGTTACACATACTGCGGCCGAGTTATAGTAGGACGTGGGAACCAGGGGAGCAGTGCCAAGGATTTACAGAAAAGGTGAGTTTTGAGGATGAATTTGAAGAGAGGGGGGGCTCATGCAGATGATCTGGGAGACCATCCCAAGAAAATGGGGCACTGAGGGAGAACCCAACCCACAAATCCCTGGAGCCATTTTAAAAATATTTTTTTTAAAAAAAAAAAATGGAAGTAGGGAAAAGATGAAAGTACACACATAAATAAATGTACATGGAGTTCTTTAAAAAAAACATGAGCATCGTACAGAAGAGACAAGGCTTTATGGCTGAGTAAATATTCAACTTGCTAGCCTGCAGGTTTGCCATACGCATTGCGAAGCCAAGCGGAAGCGGGGCTCAGCCTGTGGGTGAGGAACCTGTTGCAACCTCTCCGTCATTGTGATTATTCACATAGCCCCATCATTAAGGTGCATGGCACTTTATACAGTAACAACAAGAAACACAGTTCTCTGCCCCAAAGAGCTTACATCAGTTATACCCAGAGATTACGACACTGGGGGCCATATTGAAGCAGCACTGCCACAGTGCAGCCACGTCTCAGAAACTGACAGGTTGTTTTCATTCTAAAGTGGGGGGGGGTGACACCACATTCAGAGATGAGACCATCAGTCAAAAAGATATTTGGGACTCACCCTTTGAGCCTCCAATTTGGCTGTTCTATTCCCGCCATCCAAAGCAAGACAGAATAAAAACTCGTGTAAAGCTTCTTCTGTTTTTCCAAGGTTAGCCAGGGCTTGTCCCTTCCGTAAGTGGCCCTGCAAGAGGAAGGAAGAGAGTTGTCATTGTTTTTTCAAGGCTCTCCTGCCCTATTCTGAAGGGGAACAGTATCCCCTCAGTATCTGAAGGGGAACAGTATCACACCGCTGTGTGGCAGAGAAGATGGCACACAGAGACTGGATTCAGACAACAGGATAACCATACTCAAGGGTTGAGTGTGGGTTGTTGTTGAACCATGGGTTGTTGTTGAAATGTGGGTTATCGCGTCGTCTGAACCCAGCTGCACTAACAAACCATGGCTTGTTAACCTTGTACAACCCATGAAGAGAACCCACGGTTTGTTGTTGTGTTGTGAACTGTGGGTTGTTCACCATGGTTTGTTATCTCGGCTGGGTTCAGACAACACGATAACCCACGTTTCAACAACAAACCATGGTTCAACGACAACGGACACTCAGCACATACTCAACCCTTGAGTGTGGGTTATCGTGTTGCCTGAACCCAGTCATTTAGTCTGTAGATGAAGTGTCTAGGTTCATATTGCCCCCTGGGCCTTGCAGGCAGGGCTATTCTGAAGATACAGAAGAGAAGACCCATAAATCCCTTGTACTTTGAGTAGCACTACAGACGTAACAAACATTAGAAACCAAAAAAGCATCCTAAATAATAATCTCCAGGGATTTCTTTGAGCCAGTGCTGAGCTTCAGAAGCGGTTTCAGGAGGCCAGAGCTCACTCCTGAAGTATGTGTTTGAGGATGGAAATGCACTTGGAACATGGTCAGATGCACTCTCGTCACTAATGAAGTTACAGCCCAACCCACATCCCCAGGATTAGGAGCAAGACCTCTGAGAAAGGGCCATATTGTAACTCAGTGGTGAAGCCCCTGAGTTACAAAAAGACCCCATGTTCAGTCCCTGGCATCTCCAGGTAGGGCTGGCAACGACCCCTGTCTGAAATCCTGGACAGCCACTGTCAGTCAGTATAGACAGCAGGTATTAATATTAATAATAATAATAATTTCATTTCTATATCGCCCAACAGTCGAAGGTCTCTGGGCAGTTCACAACAATTCATAAAATTACAAACCACAAGTAATAAAATACCACATAAAATTTCAATATACAGTACAAAATTTAAAACAATTTAAACAGCTGAAAACGATTTCAAGAAAAAAACTAGACATGTTAAAAACACACAGACACACATGGTTCAGTATACTGTATCACCAAACTTGCTAAGCTGAAAAGTTTTTAGTTAAGTTTTCTTTTCTATCAGCTGTCCCGGGAATACCAACGCGGAAAAAATGTGATTGGAAATACTCATAGGGAGGTGACGAGTAAATACCAAAGAGAAATGTCCAAAGGTTCTGTCTACTTCAGGTGGGGGAAACCTGTGGCCCACCTGATGTTGTACATGTCAGTATATGGCACCTCCCTACGCCAGAGTTTGGCTTCCTTCCAGGCGGGCTTCACCCCAAGCTCATACATATAAAAAAACACAACAAATACTTAGCATTTCTATAGCTCCTCCTTTGAGCATCCAAAGCATTTCACATACATTACTGTGTTGTTAGGCTTAACGATAACCCTGAAAGGTAGACAAGCATTATTATGCCCATACTGCAGATGGGGGGCTGTGGCTGAAAGGGAGCAGTTTGCTTAAGGCCACCGAGTGGGTTGATGGCAGAGGCAAGATTAAAACCAAAGACATTTGGAACGTCTCTGCCACGATGCGATATCAGCTCGTCTGTGGTGAGCAAGATTGCTTCCAGGCGACCAGGCAAGGAATCTTTTGTAAACTAGGCCGATCACTTCCTCTCCCTGTCCTTTCAGGCCACTGATTTGCCAGGAAGGACCAAAATGTTTGAGGACGAGTAACTTCTGCAGATTTGTTTGCTGAGAAGCCATGAGACATTTATTCCTATTGTGACACAGCTTGTGGCAACCTGTTCTTTTAAACAAATGAGATTTTAACTTGAAACTAGAATTACTCACCTTCACCCAGTACGGCTGGAGCCTACAGGCCATTTCCGCATCGTTCAATGCTTCTTTGCAACATTTCAAAGTAGAATTAATCTGGGACCGGTTGCTATATAACAAATGATCATTGGGAGCTGTAAGTAATGGAAACATTGACTCAGTACAACTATTAATTAAACTATCGGCACGATCAACAGACACACTATCTTTCAGAATCACTTGGTTTCCTTGTGTGTCTTGGGAATATCCATTATGTAAGTTTAAAATTAACTAGAGCTCTTTCTCTCTCGGGAACTGATGTTATGAGAGCCACTGCATTTGTCTTATACAAAGCACTTCAAGAGTTGCCAGGAAGACAGAAGATCATACTGTTCCTGGAAACCAGTGTGTGTGCATAGAGAATTAAGGTTATGCCATTACTGTATAAGGGTGGAGATAAGTAAGGCTCTCTTAGCACAGGGGTGCAGAAGCTCCAGGGGTCCCAATCTGAAGTCCCCAGATGGCCACGCCCCTTCCCCTGGCCCCACCTCCTTTTCCCCAAGCACCAATCGTTTGGTGGTTCCCTGGCTTCTGTGCGGTACAATAACCCTGTAAGGTAGGCAAGCATTATCATCCCCATATTGCAGATGGGGCCCCCTGTGTCTGAAAGGGAGTGGTTTGCTTAAGGCCACCGAGTGGGTTGAAAGAATGAAAGAATTCTGAGCCCAGGAATTTATTCCGAGCACCAGAACTGAATGGCGCTCACAATCCTTCCGCACAAAAATCTAGTCCACCCCTAAACGGTGGCCACACAGGGATGCAACCAGGATTGGTTCTCTTCCCACACCTGGTCCCAATGAAAATTGCCTCTTTGGCAGCAGTTTTCTCCAACAGCAGCTTTCCTCCTGCAGCAAATATCTGGAGTGATGGTAGAGATTTTTATCCTGATCATTGGGGGGGGGGGGGAGAAACTCCACCCTCCCCAATATGCCACATTCCCAATCCTGGTCCCCATGGCTATTTAACAACAACAACAAAACAGACACATTAAATATGGTCACACATTTAATGTAATGTATAGTTTGGCTTCTTAGAAGAAGACACATCCAAGGGTGCACGAATCGAAATCACCCATATTGTGATGTGCACTTGATTTGCACAATATCCAGACATACTAGGGAAAAGGACGGGGGGGGGGGGAGTCATAGATTTGGCACCAATCATATCCCAAGTCTGGAATGTTCCTTGTCTCATCAACCTGTCTGAAGAAAAAGCTACAGTATGAATGGCTCATTTTAAGGGGAAACTTGCAATCAACAAGTTGATCAGCCCATATTTCCACTGCAGGTCAGGCTGTGACTCAACAATATTTTGTTAAATACAATCCAGCATTTAAGCCAGGGGAACATGTGGCCTCACCACTGACGTTGTTGGACTCCAATGCCCATCATCCCTCACCATTGGCTATGCTGGCTAGTGCTGATGGGAGTTGCAGTCCAACATCATTTGGAGGGCTACACAGCCCCACCCTTGCTTTATGCTGCCAGAAAACTCTAGCAGATTTATTTAGGATGCAATCCTAAGCATGTTTAGACAACAACAACAAAAAAGAACAGTCCTACTATTCCCAGCATGCCCCAGCCAGCCATGCTGGCTGGGGCATCCTGGGAGTTGTAGGACTTTTTTTTCTGTCTAAACATGCATAGGAGTGCACTTTTAATCTTTTAGGGTGATTCTTTGGTTTTTTTGCTGCAACAGACTAACAACACAGCTGGAAGTTGTTATTAAGTAGTTTTACCAACCAAAGCATAGTTAGGGAGTTCTGTGCTCCCACAGTCCAACTCTTTCTTTAAGCCTCCACTATTGCAGAAAAGAGAAAGGCAAAGTTCCTTGATGAAGAAGATCCCACAAATTCTTAAATTTGAACCCCTCAATTTGACATAACCAAGACTTCTTTTTTCAAAAGCATTTCGTCAATGTCTAATAATCAAAGACTGCATAGTGCTTTTTAAAAATTGGTGTGTGTGTGTGTGTGTGTGTGTGTGCAAAATGCAGCCATTCATATCCAGAAATAAAACCTCAATTCTGCCAAGCAAGAGACCGTGACAGTGAGTCATTGGCAATTTGGCTAAATATGATCAGACCTCCAAGAGGATGCTTTTGGAAACACGACCCATTTCTCCCTCACTTCCCTCGTTACACAACCAGGGGGGGGCGGGAGGGTGGCGGCAGAGAATTCAGTCCGGGCTACCAAGCTTATGCAACATACTGTGGTCCTGACCTACTTTCGCTTTGGACTAAATAAACAGACTTTTGTGAAAGTTTAAGAAAAAAAAGGGCACCCGTTTCACAGGTTGGGGAGAAGGGGATATCAACGAAGTCACATCACCAGTTGGTTTCCCTTTCCACTTCTGCTGGAGTGAAACTGAAAACAAGGACCCGATGCAAGTAAGCGCAGGGGTTTGGGTGCTTAGGAGTTGCTTCTGGCTAGAAGTCTGAAGCTTACCAGGAACTACAACTTAGCTTGGAACATTGATTGAACAGGGCCAGGGTCAGCGTCCCAGAAACGACACATTTGTTCTTTTAAGACACTTTGGCTTTCCACAAAACCTCAAAATGGCAAACCCATACAGGTGACAGACAGAACTACCCCTCTCTCGCCTCAGTGCGGCTTGGGTCTTCGGAATCAAAGTTACCAAGTTGTAACTTACCATGGTGTGCCTGGCATGTAATCACAGCCTTTGTGACAGCCTGTCAACAGGATGGCAGGCATAGACCTGGAGGAAAACGGTTGTCTGTATGCGCTGTCATTCCCAACCCAGACACGCTAGGAAGTTGCCAGCACTTACAATGAACTAACTGCCTTAGCCAACACGCAATAGCGATCCAACAGCAATAATGAGTCTGCCAAAACAACAACAACAACAACAACAGGGATTCAAATACTACAAACTCAGGTCCATACCAATCAACACACCTAATCTGTGTAAGGTTGCCAACTTTTTTTACTGGCCCCTGCTCCTATGTCTTTTAAAAGCTGCCCAGAAATTAAGCAGCCATTTCTTTCTCTTTTATGCCAATCAGAGCTCTGCACTCAAGGGCAAGAGATCAGGGCCAGTTATTCTTATTTTTTTAAGCCTTAAAAGTTGCAAGGCGGTGGGGGAAAGATGCAAAGGGAGCGAGGGCAGACTGGTTTACACATGTATATTTATTTCCGGATGACTACAGCTTCGAGGGGCAGCCTGCACGTGTGAGTGAGCCACCAACACACATCAAACGCAGAGCGACGCTTCACAGCTTCCCCAAAACAACACTTTCCCACTTTAAAGAGAGGAAAAGGGCACATTCAGTTGCAAGTCAGCAAGAAAGGAGAGAGGTTCCGGTTATACGCGCACGTGTACACACACACACACACACACACACACACACACGTGTCAACCAGACAGAGGGAAGCGAAATCTCCAGAACCCTAGAAGTTTGGAGAGGGAAAAAGAAGGCGCCGAGGAACTCCTTCCTCTCCCCAAAACGAGCGGAGGGGAGGCAAGTTAGTTACCTAAGCGGACCGCTTCGTCGTACTTCTGAAGAGCGGCCTGCAGTTTTTTCTCCTTATATAAGAGGTTCCCTTCGTGCCGGAGCCGCGACGCCGTCACTTGCCCGGGAAACCATTTGGCCAACAGGTTGCTGAGGACGACGTTGACCCGGAGCAGGGGCTGCGCGTTCTCGCTCTCCGCCGCCGGGCAGAGGCCGCAACTCGCCGCTCGGCCCCGCTCCCTCTCCAGGCACTTTTTGCAGAAGGTGTGCCCGCAAAGCAGCGAGACGGGCTCGTGGAGAAAGCCCTGGCATTTGCGGCAGCCGAAGAAGGCTTCCCATTCCCGGCCGGGCGCCACCGCCGCCGCCGCCGCCGCCGCGCCCGCTTTGCCGCTGTGGATGCTGCGCGCCAGGCCGTCCACCAGTTCGCCCAGTTGCTCCGCCCGCAGCGGCTGCCGCGGGTGGCCCGAGGCCAGCTGGTAGAGCTGCAGCGCTTCGGCCAGCTGGCCCCCGTGCGCCGGCCGCTGGAGCAGCCCCGAGCGCATCGGGGCGTCCGTCGGCAAGGAGGGAGAGGAGAGCTCCAGCACGCTTTGCGCTTGGAGAGCCCCTGCGCCCGAGCGCAGCTCCTGCCGCTGCCGCTGCCGCTGCCGCTGCGGGGAGCCCATGGCGGGCTGGATACGAAGGGTGGCCTCGGCTCAAGAGGGCGTGGATGCGGCCGCTCAAGTCGCACGGCGGGGCGCGCCAGGCTGGAGGCAGGAACCGCCGCCGCTGCTGCTGCTGCTGCGGCTCGCCAGTCTCGTTCCAGGCGCCGGCGCCGGCGCCAGCCGCTCCATTCTGCCGGCTTCTCCCAACACACGCCCCTCATAAAAACTACCCTGGCGCGGCAGAGGAGTTATGTAAAAACGGGGCCATGTGATTCTCTCACTTTCCCTCTCCACGGCCACCCCCACCCCGTCCTGCTCCCGTCCCCGGCGCCGCGCGCTCCCGCCGCAGCCGCTCATTGGGCAGCGCCTTGCGGGATTGTTACAAAACCCAGGCGGTTTTATAACATGCTGTTGCAACTTGGAAGGGCAGGGGGGGTCCCCGCTTGGTTTCATTGCTGGTAAGGGGCGGGGGGGGGGAAAGAGAAGTACCCCCTTGCAAGTAGGCAGAGAAAAAAAGAAAGAAAGAAGATCGGGTTCTTTCTTTCTCTGACTTCTACCCCCTTCCTTCCTTCCTTTCTCCCTCTCTCTTCTACTCCAGTCTTTTCTCTCTTCTGCTCCCAATCCTCTCTCTGTGTGTGTCTGTCTTCTACCCTATCCTTCCTTCCTTCCTTCCTTCCTTTTTCTTTCTATCTTTCGCCCCAGTCTTCTTTCTCTCTTCTACCCCAATTCATTCCTTCCTTCCTTCCTTCCTCTCTCTCTCTCTCTCTCTCTCTCTTCTGCTTCCAATCTTCTCTCTCTTCTGCCCCCAAGCTTCTTTCTTTCTTTCTTTCTTTCTTCTGCCCCAATCTTCTCTCTTTCTTTCTGAAATCTGACTTGTGGGACAAAATTCACGCCCTTCCAGAAATGCATTTTGTCCCTGTGTGTTTCGCCTCCCTCCAATACACACACACGCCCCGCCCCCCGTGCTGCCCACTTGCTTGGTTTTCACGCGGGACAAAAAGGGAGGCAATGCCCGATTTGGTTGAATAATCACGATTCTTTCACGCCCCCCTCCCGCGCTGCGACTCATGAAAGGAAGGGAAGGGCCAAGGCGAGTGATCCCCGATTCCCCCCCCCCCCCGCGGGCAGTATATCACACGTAACATAGAGACAAGTTTGTCACCCCGGTGTTTTCATGCCGAGAAGCTGCACCCTGGATTCTGTCTCCTGGTGACGCCTGAACGTGACGGCATGTCGGGAGAGCGGGCATCGAATGTGGGGCTTGGAAATCTGTTTTTTACGCGCAAATATACCACGGGCTGGAGGACTGCAGCCTCCGTTCTCGGAGCAAGGGAAACGGTAGAAGACAAGGCTGGATAGTAAGAAGGGCGTTGCATGGGAAGGGGCGCTCGGCTGGGGATCATCTGATGGGGAAATGTAGCAGACTTTGAGAGCCAGTGTGGCATAGTGATGAGAGTGTTGGACTGGGACCCGGGAGATCCGGGTTCTAGTCCCCACTCGGCCATGAAGCTCACTGGGTGGCTTTAGGCCAGTCACTGTCTCTCAGCCTAACCTACCTCACAGGGTTGTTGTGAGGGTAAAATGGAGAGGAGGAAGACCATGTAAGCCACCTTGGGGTCCTTGGAGGAAAGGTGGGATATACATGTAACAAATAAATAAATGCTTGCTGACCATGGTGGGTGGGATTATTACCATATAGGAAAGATCCAATTCGGGGGGGGGGGGGAGAAAGTCAGGTACCAGATTAAGGACAAAGGAAGACACATGCATAGGGTGGCTGGACATGTCAGAGAGCATAAAAAAATGCCTCATATACCAGATCGGATTTATCCAACTCTCCCGGTATTGTCTGTTCTGATCAGTGGCGGCTCTCAGAGGTGTCAGGCAGAGAGCCCTCTTTCTGGATGCCTGGCATTGAACCTGGGGGCTTGACCATCCAAAGCACTTTCATTATTGTCCGGTTGACTCATTACTTTAGATGGTTTTGTAACTCGTTATCTAAAGGGCTGCTTCCTCCCACACATGAAGCTGCCTGTCAACTAACATCTTCCTCAAAGGTCGTCTCTCTGGGTGTCCTTTCCCTCAGAGGTTAGCTGAGTGGCTACAGGAGAGGGGACCTTTTTGGTGGTGGCAGCCAAATTATGGAACTCCCTCCCAAAACATAGCCACCTGGCATCTCCTTTGCTCTCCTTTAAGTGTCAGAATACCTCTGTGGGGTCACCCAGCAGCCGCTTAGGTTTGCCCAGCAGTGGTAACTTACCCAGTGGCCGCTTGGCTCCCCGTCTCATTACAACACTGTTGCCAGGTAAGCCCGCAAGCCAACTGGAGGCCGAGGCTGCAGCAGTGCCGCCATCAGTGGGCCAACTGGCAGCTGGGTCTGGGCCCCGCACCAAGAGTAGCCTGCCCAGGGTCCCCCAAGATCTGAAGCCCAGCCTGTCTCCACACCTCAGTTTTCCTCCCTCTTGGGCTCTCTTCCCAGTCCTCAGCCTGTCCTGTCCCATAAAGATACCTCTGTCCTTGGCTCATGTGTGAGGTTCTCCCCCCACACCCAGCCAAAGTGATGCTTCCCCCTTCCCTTACAGAAGTAGGACTGCAAACATTCCTGCAGCTTTATTACCCAAGAAGTTGGAATGTTTGTGAACATTACACACCAACACACCACTTCGGCCAATTGGGTTCCAAGGCTCGCACTGCCTCCAGTGCCTTATTTATTTATATTTAAATACCTAAATGAATGTTTGTGCACAGTGTACACAGTGAATTGCATCGGAGTTGGCCTATTTAACTTTCTTGGAGCGATCGTTGGGTGAATCATGGTCTCAAAGAGCTGGGAGAGGCCCTTTTTAATAGACAAAGGTTTAGCTTTCAAAACAAATGGCAGACGTGTCACGGTTGGGAGTGGAACTCAATTCAGAGACCAATTGCCTGATTGCCTCTTGCAGTGAGAATCGCTCTTGTAATGAACAGATATTGAACCAAGCAACGGGTGGCCTTGTGTTGGAACTGGGAGTAAGACGGAGGGTGTATTATGGAGAGATGCAGAACACAAAAAGGCAGGCTTGCTCAGCCGGTACATGCAGTTCTTCTCAAAAGTCTCTCTGCGTGTGTGTTTCCATGTGGGGCCTAAACAATCTCACACATAATAGTCCTCCAAACATTCAAGGCTCAGCACAGGGACACACAACTCCACCGGAATCGCTCAAATGGAGGAATAGTTTTGCAAGGTCTCCCCAGCTGCTAAGGGCTGTGCCACTGCAGGATAAGCAGAGTGGGCATCTCGTGGTTGCTCACCGGGGCATCCTTCTCCAACACGGCACCCTCCAGATGCGTTGGATTACCAACTCCCATTGCCCCCAGCCAGCTGTGATGATGGGGTCTGCAGGCCGACACGCACACGCCAGGTCGGGGAAGTCTGCTGCAGAGGAAGGCATTCTGAAAATGCTCGGAGGCACTCTTCCCCACGGGGCTCAGCTTTCTTGAATTGCCATGCCCTCTATTTCTGATGTTTGGGCGGTGAGTGCCGTTGTTTACACAGCCCAAAACTATCTATGCAAAAGAGGGAAATTATCAGCAGAGTTGGGAGGGGAACCCAAGATTTGAGGCTGTACAAAATAACTTTTTTTTTGGGGGGGGAACTGAGGACGAACCCCACAAAACAGCCCAGTGAGGACTGAGTGTGCTCAGAATGCTGACTCGACTGTGTGTGTGGGGGGATAGGAAAACATAAATCCCAGAGGGGGAAGAAAAGGGAGTCCTGAACAGGGAACACTCCACACTGTAATGTTTGCTGCAGGTTCCACTTATCTAGAGATATTTCCTCTGCATCCATCATTCTGTGATGTGCTTATTTTCCATTTATGGCACAGTGCACTTTTCGCTGCATTGCTTAATCAGGGCGTGGGCTGGATACTCGGAACAGCCCTGTGCCAGATGAGACCGGAAGTCCATCTAGGCCAGCCAGCCTTCCCCAACCTGGGGCCTTCCAGATGGGTTGGACCACAACTCCCAGAATCCCCCGGCCAGCCAACCCCTCTGGAGAGTCCCCAGTTGGGGAAGGCTGACCAAGGCCAGCATCCTACTTGCCACGGTGGCCAACCAGATGCCTCCTGTAAATCCACAAACAAGGTGTGAAAGCAGTAATAGCCTGTTCCCCAATGATCGGCGCTGCGTGGCATATTCTGCCACTGAACAGAGGAAGCTTCCTTTAAGCCTCAGACAAAATTCCAGCTTTTTCAGCAGAGGTGGGCAACTTGTGGCCCAGCAGATGTTTCGGACTACAACTCCCATCAGCGCTAGCCATCAGAGCAAATGGTGGGGGATCACAGGAGTTGGAGGCCAAAACAGCTACAGGGCCACAAAAGTTGCCCGCACTTGCTCTAACAGAATTAGCAAGTTGCCTTATACTGAGTCAGGCCAAGTGGTCCACCTAGTAACCCAAACCAGTCTACTCTGGCAGCAATTCTCCAGGGTTTCAGAAGGGGGTCTTTCCCAGCCCTACCTGGAGATGCCTGCTGGGGATCGAATCTGGGACCTTCTGTATGCAAGGCATGTGCTCTACCTCCGAGCCACATCCTGAATATATCAATATATTCTCATCCCCCTCGATCTCCGAAAGCAAGGAGAGGGGTGGAGAAATTGCTTCGCTCGAGAGTGGTTATGCAGTGGGTAATTGCTAAACTGCTCAGTCACTTTGACTGGATTCAGACAACACGATGATCCACACTGAAGGGTTGTGGGTTGCCGTTGAAATGTGGGTTATCATGTTGTCTGAACCCAGCCGAGATAACAAGCTATGGTGAACTATGACTGGGCTGGTGGCTGAATCTTGCTTCAACACTGGCGATACAGTAGCATCCTCTGCCACACCAGAGGCAGCGCAGCAAGTTAAAGGGCCCCCAGGATGGATCTGCCGCCGCCACCGCCTCCCCCCCAGCATCTGATGCCTGAGGCAATTGCCTCACTCTGCCTAATGGTAGGGCCAGTCCTGCAACCTTTGGCAGGAGCAATCTGTCCCTCCCCCGGGAGCCCACTGGATAGGGAGGGAGAAGAGAAGGGTGTGCCAGAAAGAGAGAAGGGCTGGCTCCACCCACTTTTGCCCCTGGCTCAACCCACCACTGGCTTTGGCCCTGTGGATTGCCGGCTTGTAGTCTCCAGCAGGTTACCCTGACAGAATATGGCCCCCAACTGAAACTTCCCCCCTGCTTTTAAGCACCATGTAGACACTGATGGTATTATATAATCCACAATTTGATAAAGAGATGCCTGGATGCGATGTAGCAGTGCTAACATCTCTAGACAATCCCAGCCCCCCAAAAAACCTCCCAATAATCCAGGAAGGTCTTGAGTTGAGTCATTTGGGAATATTTCCTTGCTTCAACATACCGAGGTCTCTTTCAAATTCATTTCCTGCAGCATGAAAAATGTACAGCAGTAATCGGCATTTTTTTTTTTCTTTTAAAGAGGAACAAATTGAGCTCCATTGCTGATGCATCTTGCTGATTTTCAGCTAAGGGTTTGTTTTTGTTTTTGTCCTCTGAAAAGCAGAAAGCTCCTTCGGCACCCCTTTTCTTACTCTGCATGTCGATGGAACAGATCAGTCACAAATGCTCTGCAATAATTAGTGGGATGATTCATGGTTCATTTGTAAAGGGCTTCTTAACAAACTGTTTTTGAAATGGTTTGATGAATCATACAAAAAGGGCTAGTTGACAGGGATAATGCTATTGTTGTTTATATGTAGAATTAAAAGTAAAAACAAAACATCATGTAAAAAAAAAAAAGCACCTTTCAACACATGAACGGGAGAATATTTACAGCCGGTATCAAAAATGTTACAATACATGTCACTGCAAAACAGGAGTTGTTTTGCTCTTTTGGGTGGTTCCTGTGTTGTCTTCAAGTCCTGATTATTTTAATTAGAAAACCTTCAGTCCTGAATCTTCAGAATGCTTCTTTTCTCCAAGTCATTCATCTCTTTCAGGATCAGAGCAACATTGTACCTTAATTCTTGGAACTTTGCAACTGGTACCTGGAATACAAAATTTAAAAAATTATTATTATTATGGATTTTTGGTTTATATCAGCTTTGCATGTATTCATTCATGAGTCAATTCCATCCCTTTTCCAATCTGAATTTTTAAAATAATAATTAAAAAAACCAAACTGCAAAAAGATTCACATTATTTTTGGACATGTTTTCTTCCCACAAAATACACATATTTGAATGTATTTTATCCTACCATATGGATTCTTATGCACATTTCGGTATGCTTTTTGAGGTGAGAACTGTACTGCAAAATTTGGAGTGTGGAAACCGATCTGCCCTCCAATCTGGATGTTAGTCTGGGAAGTGCGAATCAGGTTGGTTTACTTAAAAAAGCGAGTGAAATACTCTAGCATCTCTAGTAAAGATACGATTTTTGTATGGGCAAGTGAACCACACCTACAGGTTGAAGAAGTCCCTAATCTAGTGGAGGACCGATCCGGAGGAGAAAAAATCTGGGAACCACTGATACAGCTAACCCAATTGTATGTCTCCAAAGGTGAAAATATGCTGTGGCTAATGGAAGTTTTGCTAATAAGCCCCCAAAAGGTGCTGGCCCACCAAAAATTCTGGCCCAGACACAGCTATGCTACTCAATAGCCAGAGAACTTTGGCTACTGGGCAGTATAGAAATATAATAAATAAATATAGAAATGTAGTAAATAAACATGTGGCATATAAAAAAATCAAACATTTTCTTTCCTGGTCACCTGGAAACCATTTTTACTCATCATAGGCGAGGAGGCAGAAACCTGCTAATAACTGTTGTTTGAGGAACATTACATCTTTTTTATTTTTTTTATTTTTTACATATTTTTGAAAACAGGAAAGAAATATTTTATCTTCAAATGGCTGGTCTGATTTCTCTTTTCAGAGCAGATTTAAATATCTATCTATCTATCTATCTATCTGGATTTCTAAATGGTCACATCCTTATGTAGACTATTATTATGACTGTCACCCGATTAAAGAAATCTTCAATTAACTGTATGAGTTTCAGCTGATTAAACTCACTGATTAAATCTGAATACATTTGCATATGTGCAAAAAGTTATAGTGAAAAAGATTTTTTTTTTTTTAACATGATGCACACACACACTTGTCAGAGGTTTTTACGAGTATTTGCATTAAAAAATAGTTACCGGTAATTTGCTTTTAAAGATCTGCTGACCAATGAACTGGGGGCACCTTAATCAAAAATTAAATTAACTGACTGTAAATTGCAGCCCTGATTAAGGCAACATTCTATTAAAGCAAAAACAGAACATCCCAATCCCCCATAAAACAAACAGTTTTACTGATTTTGTTTTTAACGCATAGTTTTAGTCTTTTACCTGTTTTATCCTTATTGTTCACCGCTCCGAAATCTCCATACTGGAATATGGAGCAGTATATAAATTTTGTAAATAAATAAATCAACCCGTCTGACTGCATAACTTAATACAAAGGAAATCTGCAGATTGATAAATTGTTAACACTTCCCTCTATTCTTCTCCTGGAAAGCCCAGGATAAACAGAATATTTGGTTTTGACCTTTAAAACCCTATACGGTTCCGGTCCAGCTTATCTCAAGGAGCGCCTCCAGCAACATCAAGCAGGCCGCTCAACAAGGTCTGCCACGGATGGCCTTCTCCTTGTCCCATCAGCCAGAGCAGCCAGGCTGGTGGGGACTAGGAAGAGGGCCTTTTCTGTGGCAGCCCCCAAGTTATGGAACTCCCTCCCCAGTGACCTTCGCCATGCCCCTTCCTTGATGAACTTCCGCCGGGCTTTAAAAACATGGCTTTTCAGGTGGGAATATGGGGTGGGTTAGGATTTTTTTTTTAAAAAAACTCTTATATTGTTTTTATTGTGTTTTAATGATGTTTTATTGTATTTTATCCTGATTTGTACATCGCCCAGGGTGGCCGGCCAGATGGGCGATTTAAAAACATAATAAATAAATAAATAAATAAATAGTTACATGATCTCAGACACTTAGCAGATGAGGGTGCTGACTTCTAAAAATGTGATCTTTGAGAAATCTATTTTTCCTTCATCCTGCCTGACAAACTTAGGTTCTCTTTTCTCAGTTTGTCAAATCCCTTCATTAGATTCATGGACTGGATTAGAGATAAACAGGAGAAATGGCTACTCATTTAGCCCTGCTGTCAAGTACCAATCTGCCTCCCACATCCCTCTTCACCTTCCAAATTAAGCATCTTGAGGGCATAAGTGTCGTGTTTAAGAATGGCTCCACTGGGTTTCCATACCAGACCACGGGCCGGTTCGCACGACCCAGGCTGCAGGCGGGGGAGGCACTACGGGGCGATCTGCGGGGTCCGGCGGGGTGGGTGGAGCCGGCAGTCCCTGCACCGCTGTGCGGGCCTCCCAGCACTAGGGGGCAGGGCCCGGGATGCCCAGAGGGGCCGTTTGCCCTTACAGTATGGAGCGGCGGCAGCTCTGGCTGCTCTGGGCTGCCGCCTCTGTGCGGCCCCCGCGGGACGGCCGCCCGCTGTTCGCACGGCAGGGTGGCCACACGCGGTAGAGGCTTACCCCTCTACCGACCATGGTCACTTTGCGTGCGTCCCACGCACGGCCGTCCCGCGGGGGCAGCCCCGGTCAGCGTTTGCACGACACGGGAACCGCGGGGGACTTCTGCTCCCCCGCGGTTCCCGTGTCGTGCGAACACGCCCCATGTGTAGGCAAAAATGGGGCTTGCCACTTGGAAAATTGCTTCATATCCACAAGATTGCACCTTTGCATTCCATGTTAATTAACGCAGAACTACATGGCCGCCGCCCTCATCTGCCTGGGTGGTGCCATTTTAGCTAAATAACTAACGGCACCCGCCGTCCACACACTGGAAATAAAGGGAATGGCAATTTGCAAGGCATTGCGGGAGCTTTCTTATAAACGGCATCAACGTGTGGAATTCTCTGAAAGGCGGTTTCATAAGCAAGCACAGAACAATCCGGTGAAAAGAAATAGTTTCTTAAGGCTTTGCGCTTCTTGTAGTAGTGATTGAGCTTCCTGCAAAGAACTGCATATGAGTTTAATAAGACTTACTTCAAAGCGATGCGCTGACCCATCTGAAAGCTTCAGCTGCATTAAAATGGACGGCTGCAAGGCACGAGCCAAGGAGCTGGAACCAATCACATTATTGCCATTAGAGCGGCGCCTGAAAGGAGCACCCGGAAGAATCAAGGCCTTTCATAAGGTGCCTAAAACAGAGCCAGAATGGCGCGGCAATTTGGTGGCGGCGATTACGGTGGTGTGTGCGTGTCTGTGCAGCCCACAGTGGGTTCCGGGGGTGGGAAACTGGCCCCCGACTCTCTGAAGTGGCCCATCCTGCGATACATTATCATGCCAGCCAGGCGCACTTGTAGGCACTTAAAATATTGGGGGCCCAGGCCCATAAGACACAAATGTACATATGCTAACTGATATCTACATATGCAAAAGTAGACATTACCACCAGGATTGATTTATTATCTCACAGGAGGCAAAGCCAGCCAATTCATTTCTCATTCAAATCATCTCAAAGAACTCTGCAGTGAATTTGCAGCCTGACCCAGACCATCCCAAACCAACAGGGAAAGTCTTTCTTCTTTCTTTCTTTCTTTCTTTCTTTCTAAGCTTAATTGCCATGCAGAGGAAGATTTTTTGGAGGGAAGGGTGTGTGTGCGCGCGCGCTGCAGCATGTGGGAAGGGGAGAGTTAACCCTTGCCTCCCTAGCTGCAATCTCCCTTGAAAATTGTATCCTGCATGACAATTAAGCTGAGACAAAAAAAATAAAATAAAAATCCATTGGCACCACTCCGGGCTCTGTGGAATAGACTTGGGGCTTCAGTGCACCTGATGCCCGCTATTTCAGGATTGCCATGCTCTCCTATCCCCCTCCCACCCCCCCGCCCGCCCCACAGATCTATTCTCATGCAATGTTGCTCCCAATCCTACAAAAAGCGCTCTCCCTCTCTTCTAGCAATATGGTTGATTTCTGTAAAAGTTACACATGCCAACATTTCTCAGTAGGAAAGCACCACGCCCCCCCCCCCAGCAAACTGATGCCCAGGAATTCAACTGCGCTGGAGGGTGGGACATTTTTTCCCCCACCAATGCATTTTTCTATGGAAACCCGTGTGCGTTTCTAAAGATGCCTTGTTTCAGAAAAAAACAATTAGTAGTGACAGAGCGAATGGACAACTGTATAAGTCAAACGGGGCAGTTTTTCAAAACTGTGATTAATTCCCGCCCCCCATGGCAGATGACTGAAAGGAAGCCCCCCTCTCCACCACACAGCATTTTTATTCGTAAAGGGGTGTGTGTGTGTGTGTGTGTGTATGGAGAGGAAAGGAGTTAAAAGGAGGGTGAACATAAAAACCCAAAGCATGCATCATCCAGACATGCTAAATCAGATCTAAACCCATTCGGAGCACCGGGAAACGCTCAGATTTAAAACTGCTGCATCGCTGGGATCCGTCTCTTTTGACAATGGTACCAAGACCCTTCCGGCCTCTGAGCTGGAGAAAGAGGCCATCTCAGAGGCAGTGTCGTTAGACTCCTACAGTCCCCTAGACAGTGACCCCAAGAGTGGCAGATGAATCATCGAGGCGCCGCTTCTGCCCGCCAGCAAAATGCTGCCAGAATTAGGACAGAAAACAGCAGACGTAAGAGCTGGATGGCCGAGACTGAAGTCTCTCCGAGTTTCTAAGTAAAGGCTGTTGCCAGATGATGATAAATAGGAAGTCCCCGGGGAAGGCTGAGTGGGATGGAAAATGAGAAGGAAGAGAATCCAGAAATGGAAGTATGGAACCCACACCGTCCCAGGGAGGTTGGCTTGTATATTGAGGCGAAGAATATTTAGCTGCATGTTTTCCATTCTTTCCTTGGCACAGTTTTGGGTTTTGTGTGTGTGTGTGTGTGTGTGTGATGTCAGTGTACTTATAGCGCTCTTGATTAATGATGTCGGAGAAATCTGCAACAGACTCGAGTGAGTCCGGATTTGTCTGGGTCCGCCCCACGGATTCCACGGCGGACAGGCTTTCCCAGGTCACGCAGGCTCTACAGGGCTTGCGGGCTGATTTTAAAATTTTATTTCTGCGCAAATTTAGCCGCAGAAAAATACGCAAGATAAAAAACACTGATCGAAAATGCGCAAAATCCCTCACAGAGTAAAGTGTGAACGTACACATTATGGGGGGGGGGGGATTTGTTCATTTTTGACCAATCTGCACATTTTCGGGAGTGTGAATTTGCGCAAATGTGCGCAAACGCGTTTGGGCAAATTCTGACTCTGCAAATTGGTGGACGGCGGAGCGGAAATCGCTTGAAAATCCGCACACCGCCGGCAAAGCGGCTTTCTCTCTGTTCGCACATCCCTACGTCTTGACTCCAGATGACCTCCCGGATCTAGTTCCTGTAAGGGAATTATTCAACAGGCCAGGCTTCTCCAACTATAGCGCTATCAGCAGATCAGCTCCCTGACTCTGCCCCTAGCTGCAGCACAAAGCTATGGCCAGGCAAGCCACCAGCAGATCCTTGGAAGTGGCAGACAGTCCATCCGGGAAACGTGGGCCCTACCAGAAAGACAGGGGAGAACCTGTATCCCTCTAGATCAGTGTTCTCCAACCTTGGGTCCCCAGATGTTTTTGGCCTACAACTCCCAGCATGCCCCAGCCAGCGTAGCATGCTGGGAGTTGTAGGCCAAAAACATCTGGGGACCCAAGGTTGGAGAACACTGCTCTAGATGGTCTTGGACTACAACTCCCATCATCCCTAACCATTGGGCATGCTGGCTGGGGCTGATGGGAATCAGAAGTCCAAGAACATCTGGAGAGTTACAGGTTCCCCGCCCCTGGCACAACACATCACCGAACACACGCAGCACGAAATAAAAGCAATCTCACTAGATCACATTTTACTTAAAAGCTTGCTGGCACACGCTGCCAACCTAATAGCAGACAGGGATGGGAACAGATACTTAGCCGAAGCTATGGTTTGTAGCACACAGTGTGCGATTTTATGGCTGATCAATTTGTATTGTGTTGTTTTTATTGTTATATTTATGCCCCTGTATTTTATGTTTGATACTTTTGTGGAAAGTGGTATATAAATCTGAACAGTAAATAAAAGTAATAAATAAGTTTCCAAACTGTCTTTACCCATGGTTGTTGCCCTACCCAGGTTTTCTCTGGCGGACGATCAAACATACAGTGGTTTGTTTCTCAGTCCCTGGGTTGTCTGTTCCCTCCGCCTTTGTCCGCTCCTCCCTTTATCCTAAATGTCTTTCCAGCACTGTAGTACAGGCCTGTAGAGTGGCTGGATTTTTCTGACCACTCTAGCCCACCGCCTCTGTAGCACGGTGAAACAACTCATGAAATTCCATGATCCTGGGTTCCCATGTAACGAAAACCCCATGGTTTAAACAACCCACAGTTTAAGCAACCCAGAGTTCACAGGCAGCCCAACAACAAAACATAGGTTCTCTTTCTGGATTGTTCGTGGTTAACAAAATGGTTTGTTAGCACGGCTGGGTTCGCACAACACAACCCCAAACTCAAGAAACCATGGGTTAGCGTTATGTGTGAACCAGGTCATAGAGAGAAAAAGCTGTTCACACACACAACCCAGAGTACGGGTTGCGTTTGGGTTGTTGTTGAATCATTGGTTATTGTTGAATCATAGGTTGTGTTGTGTGAACCCAGTCACGCTAACCAACCATGATTCGTTAACCACAAACAATCAACGGTTTGTGGTTGGGCTGTGAACTCTGGGTTGTTCGTGGTTAGCAAACCATGGTTTGTTAGCTCGGCTGGGTTCACACAACGCAACAACCCACGATTCAATGACAACCCATACTCAGTTGTGTTGTTTGAACCAGGTCATTGACTGTAATCTTGTACAGTCATGGGAGGTTTGGGAGGCACCGTGGGGTCGGATCTAACATCGGATGTCATTTTCAGGAGTTGATCCATTACCATCTCTTGCCATACACCGTTAAACCTCAGCTCCAAAATGGAAGGGGTAGCCCAAGCAGATTTAAACCTCCTGCCCCCAAAGCACATTGATATTATATGGAGACGTCGTTCTGTACCTGGTAGAAACAGCCACGTCCACTCTCCACCTGAAGTCCTTGATTCTAGGCAGCTTACTGGCCTGCTTCTGAATCGTGGCTTCGAGAACAGGTCGCCTGCCGTGTGAAGAAACAGAGGAACACTTTTGCCTTCTGGAAAATTAGTGTTTTGTGACTGGCCGTGCCCACCAGGGCAGCCATTTTATGAATGGGGAAAGACCACCCCATGGCAGCCATTTTGTGAGAGCGCCCAGCAACAATATATTCCCTGTTGCAATGCGAAGTATTGGGAGTGGGTGGGGTGTCTTGCTCCTGAATGTGCAATTGACCCATTAGCTTTACAAAGACCTGCTCCTGCAAATGAGAACGGCTAGAACTTCTTGCGGATATAGATCCACACAACTGCC